>OZ059832.1:10533722-11801432 GCA_964057195.1 Orthosia cruda | reverse complement strand
GGCTAACAATCTAGCTCATTAGCAGACGAATATCCTTTTAGGGAAAAAGCATCCTAGATTAATTTGAGTTTTACTTCTGTTATATTTCGTCGCGCCCGTTAACGAGGTAACTCACCGTGCCTAACAAAGTTACGCGATGCAAGTCTTCGGCAGTGCTTTCAAAACCTCCGTCGCGTCGTCGCGATCCTTAATTTTCTTCTAAAACTTTTTAAATTTTACATTGCTTTTAAGATTCGCGACTCGGGTCTCGCGAGAAACTATGTCGATGGCTCTGACGTCTCGCCAGATGAATTTATTAATGATGTTTTTAATTAACTTTTCCATATACAGGCTTGAGTTACAATTTTGGATCACGCTTTGAGTCTTTGAACTTTTGATTAACATAATTCTGTTTTAAATATTAAAGTGCAGACTAAATTGGTAATGCTTTATTAATTGGAATGAATTCGAGTAGATATTATTGGCATTTAGAAATTAAATTCTTATAAAAAGTTAATGCCAGTTTCTAGAACGAGGGCAACAATTTGCAATACTATCTCATTGAACCTAAAATCAATACTGTAAACCTGTAAATAAGAATGTGTTTATTGTTACACTGAGGTCCAAACCTCAGTGTAACAATAAACACATTCTAGCCACTCAACTAGCCAGTACAGTTATGTTCCCTGTCCAAGATACCCGCTGTTCAAAATAATCTGATTACGGAGCATAAACGTTGATTATTAGACGAAGCTTATCGAACCCTCTACCTACATAGGTTAGGTATACATTCTCATACGCAAAAGAAGTTCTTACGTTAATATCGTGCTTAAATTTTACAGCATATTTATAGTCAGTTATCGCATTGTCCATTGATTGTAGGCAAACATTTTTATTGGGTTATATTTTTATATATTCATCCCGAGTGTATTAAGTGTTTTGTATAGCGTGGGAGGCTGTTAAGTTAGCGTGGGCAGTTTATTTATTCACATGCTTTTGTGTACAGCCTTTGTGGTCCCTGCATACACTTTTCTATGTATAACAGGTAGTTTTTCATTGATTATATCGTTGATACAGGCCGTTTGTAGCGTCTGGCTTACATTCCTTGGTGTAATGTTAATATAAATATCCATTGGTTTGATATTTCTGTTCAAATTGTAAAGTGTCTTTATGCGTATGAGTTTCGGTAGGAGGAAATGATATCTCTTTTGTGTTATCTTTCTTACGATGTTATGTTGCTAGTTTATCGTCTGACACAGAATCTGTATCATTCGGAATGTAAATTATATGTCTGATTGTAACAATTGCGTCTTCAGTAAGCTCTGTGTTTACAACAAATACAAAAACTGGTCTTATATTTGCAATGACTCAAGCACATTTACTCTTAAAAAAGGCAACATCAGGTCTTCTAAGAAACCATAAGACAGGCTGAGTTCTACGAATAGCCTTATCTTATTAACACATATGAATCTGCCGCAATTATGCACCTGTATTCACGGTTGAGCAACTCTTTTTAAAACCTGTATCAAAGATGTAACGCGGGCAGCTGCAAGCTCTGTCTCAAGTAATGTAATTGCGTCTACATCTACCATAACTAGTTTAAACTATTTGACAGGTGTACCAACGATACTTTTTATACAAATGTCTTATGTGATATTATTGTTAATTATCTAATGTTTATTGAGTTCCTAGACTTTGAACTGATAATTAGCACCTGTCTATTTTGATGGTTGAGTGTTATTTTTAAGAAACAGCGTGTTTGAAGTCGTGTACACAGACAAAGTACAAATATTGAATTGTTCAGCTTTCGTTTTTATTCAAATAGAGACAGGTATTATTATAAAACACCTTAACGTTTACGTAGAAAATGAAGAGTCTAGCTGTTGTCAAGAGTTTCAATTTCAAGGAATTCAAACGGAAGAACCATTGCAGACTATAAGATGCTTTTGAGATTTTAATAAAGAGGAGATGCCGTGCTGAATATAACCTATTACTAAATATTTCTCCTACTAATAAACTAACGTCTACAAACTATTTTCATCAACAATATATCTTTGCCGGCGACATAACATACGTCAGTCTAATGTCTAATTGAACGCGCCAAACATTGGAGCTCTCGCAACAAATTCGAGCATTAAAACAATCACAAATGATCGAGACAGACATATTCACCGCGATTTAATTTTATTACCGAACAGTCTGACGGCAAACTGCAAACAATTTGTAAATGTTGTACTACTTACGCTTTCATATACAATGTTTATTAATGCACTGACTTATATTACGCTTTAGTGGTTGGTTATTGGAATTATATCTGCTCCATTTGTTATTTTAGGAATTGCCCGAGGCTTTTCTAGTTAGAATTGTGAATTATTAATTGTGTTTGTTTTTTAGCTGTTATGTAATGAATTTATGGTTGCTGGTTTGGTGAAATTGACAGTTGTTTACAAACAGTCTAACGAGAAGAGCGATTGCTCACAGCTTAGCCTGGAGCTCATATCCTAAAAGTGTTGTTGAAATTCATGACGTATGTTGTATCCAAGAGAAAAATGCATACAATAACGTGTGCAGACGTCGCGAAGCTTATCCGAGTTAGTCACCCCGAAGCGGTAAGTTGACATGCAGCCGTTGTGACTTGTAATAACGCGGTAATATTATGTAGACAAGCGTTATACTTGCTCCCCCACTTCGGTGAGCTGCGAGTCTACACGCAAGCCGGGGTGACAGTACTGGTGTACTGCCGAGTCCACAAGTTATTTTTATACCTCCCATTGATGTATTCCACGGCTGCATACAATTTATTTTATTATATGGAAGTGCTACCAGGATGTGCGGTTCAAGATTGTTTTTAAATCCAGATTGACAGCTGTCAACGCAAGCCACACATGAAACCATTAACAAAATATTACAACACGTTTTATAAATACTCTGTTGTTAACATAATTAATAAGCCATATATTTTATTCCCGAAAAAATATTTTAATTTACCTGAAAAAAGTTTTTCTCTTGGAAAAATATACGAAAAGAACAACACTTTTACCATAAGTAATCCGACCAAACCCCTATTTTGCATAAAAATATTATAACGTTGCACAAATAAATATGTGCCTACCATTACTCTACTGGTAGTCTGGTACATTTTATTATTAATTACATGGATACTGACGGCATGCGGCGTTATGGCGGGTGAAAAAATGCAAAGTATACATTTAATTTCGACCCTCGTGGCTAGGGGGCCACGTACTAATTAATTAGATCCCACCTGCCGTAAAACACCCTGTATTGTGGCGAGTTCGTGTTTAAATAAATATCTATGATTGCCGACTGTTATTGAATTAATAGCGGTATGAGTAAAATAAACTTAAAACACGTGTTATTTGAAGTTCACTTGAATTTAACTGCAGTACATTCAAAATTAATTGGATTATTCTATAAGACTGAAATATGAAATACAGCAAACAATTTTGCAAAACGAATTGAACAAAGACGAATTGTAAAACAAAAGAACTTGCACGCTAAAATGTTTCTGGAACTTAAGAGCAGCTTACAAGCAACAAGGGTAATAAAGAGTATTGAGTTCCAATTCAGTGAAGTAGCAGCCCTGGTACACAAATAAAACAATGCATCATTGCATGTTGTCGCCTATTCCCGGGCGGTTGGCGGCTCTCGAGCGATATTTCCTTGAAAAATTGCCGGCGGCGTCGCGCTACTCGCTGGTTGGGCGAATTTGTAAGTAATATTTATGAGGGCACGAGGCGAAATAATGATATGTATATTATTTGGGCCTCAGCGCGGGCGCCGAGGGAGCCCGTCCTAACAGCAGCATTTGTCAATGCCGCCCAGGTGGGCCCCGTGATCCTGTTATTACTTTATTTTTTGGTCCATTTCAATAACCTACGCAGCTTCTTATAAATGCTCACGATCGTGCAGGCATTCGATGTTATAGACTCGTGTGTGGTCTCAGCTTGGCCCTCGGGGAACCTACGCATAATAATTATTTATTTACAGGACCTTTACAAAAATGTAATACTCTGATATTAAGGGCCTATCTACTAGATACTTTGAACAATTTAAAAGCCATATTTCATTCTAATTAAGCATTCAAAAGGGTCGAGACACGAGAGTTGAGACAAGTGGACATATCGATTATAAAAGTTGATATTTTCATCCATTTGCCCTCGCTCCCTTATGCCGACAATTTAATAAATGTCTGATAAGTGAGCATTAATATCCTAATATCCAACAGTCAATGACCGGATCATAACCGAAAATCTTCAGTTAGTGAGAGTACCCGTGAGCCCTACGGTGCGCGCCGTGAAAAACGACATCCATTAAGGAAGTGAATACATTTAAAATAATCGGCTTAGCCGTCCGACGTTGACGTATATTCGTACTTATCTCACGGAGATACCGGCACAGATACCCCGACTAATCCCTTACACAAACATCTGAAAAAGACTCGGCACTCCTTGTACGGTTGATCCGTAATTGAATGGGTCGCGAGTAGCTCTTTGACTTGAACAAAAGTGCCTAATAATTTATGCCTATAATCTGACGCGCGCTGCACTCTGTTCAACTCGTATTCGTTTTTCGTATCGGACTTTATTTCCTTTGTGGGATTCTGATATGAACTGCGCTGTGCCGGCGACAGTCACAATATTACCCGCATGCAGGTTCTTTATCCGATTCTTTAGTGGCTGTCACGCCCTCCGGCAAGGATATTTATGTGCTGTTGGATTAAGAAAATATCAACAGGAATTCGACTAAACCACTGAAAGGAAATGCAAAGTTATAAGGAAGATTAAATCGTAAAGATGTTTGTGTCAACATAAATAGACTCGGTAGTCTAAATACAACTCATACCTTGAATCTTTAGAGTAATCAGGATGTCTCCATTAATTTTTAAGGACTTCCTTTGAGTGGCGCCGTGTTTACTTCGAAAACAAGGAAACTTTTAATGGAGTTACGATTCGTTGACCCTCAAACACGGTTTCTGGAAGTTAGTTCCGACTTGTGACACCGTTTGACGACTATCACCTTTACATTTATTCAATACTTGTTAAAACTGGAAGTTCTACAATCAAAAACTAAGTAAATGTTTATCAGGCCGAACAATAATCTAGGTCCATAATAATCTTCATATGCATTTCTCATTGAATGTCACACATCTAATTACTAGCATTAAGGCAGTTATTACACCTATCAGAACATAATTATCGTCTTCAGCGCTCTGAGCGACGCCGACGTCCAAACTACAGATTACATACAATGCAAATTCCCATTAATTAATGCAATGTAACCTAAGTATATTGCGGTGTACATGTGGTACAAAATACTAGTCTCGTTGAATATTCCCCGGGCGTACTATCAAACACGACTTATCGATTTCAGAGCTAAACCTGTAACCGTGTTGCCAATTATACATAGCAAAGGAATACACAAGATCGTTATCTATCCCGGTGACGATTTTCCGTATTGTACGTAAGCTTTTTCGGAACTAGTGATGTGTCGTTACGTTTTTTTCTCAAATTACGAGGAGTCGTATTTATGATCCGAATTCGGTAATGATCAATTTTATTTATCGGAGGCGGAATAAGGTTTTGCATCGTTGCCTAAAATTACGCTACTTATACTTTATTGAGCTTTACTCGATTTTACGCATCGAAAAGTATTCCAAATATCAATGTAAAATTTTCGAACCATCCACACATGAATTGCCAAAAAATATATGTATATGAACAGTAGTCCAATATTCGCACAAAGAAATATCAACAGAAGAAACCGCGGAACCGTAGCGAGTCTTGTAAAAATAATGTAAAAGGTGGCCCGTGACTCTTAAGTAGTGAAGTGGCTTCCATCGACGTGACGAGACGGGACATGAATTATTATCAGGAGGCGACTATCTGAACTTCAAGTAGTGTTCCGAAGCACATCTCGTCGCCCTTCCACCGAGTGTGTACAAATAATTATGACAGTTCTCATAGGAATGGCGCTTCGAGCACCTGTCGAGTACCACCGGAATTTATAGAGTTCATAATGAGACGCGTCTATAAGAATTTATATAAGTTTATTAATGTGTTCTTGATGACTGCGCCTCATCAGTGCGAGGGGAAATTTTCATTTAAGTGTGAAAACTTTTATTGAAGTAGAAAGTTTATTGCGATACTAAAGTTACAATAACTTAATACTTGGCTCACGCGTGATTATGACTAAAAATAGTAATAGTATTTATATCTACAGGGACGTTTCCAAGCGTCGACGGCCATCTCGATGATCATTTGGGCAGCTTGATTGATGTTTATCGCGGTTAGCAGTCAATTAGACGCGCTCTCAACTCAAGTAGTTGCCGATGTACACAAATCGTTCAACAGCCGCACTTTCAAAGCGAGCCGTCGCAGACGTCACAGCACATCCCTGCTCCCGCGCATAACATAACGCTTCCTCGGCGCCTGCACATGTAGTCATCTCTAAAACCCTCTTCCCGTCGCGTAGACTCTGACGAATTAAGTTATTAACGCTGCCAGCTGCCTCACACAAATCAAAGTGCCTACAGCCGAACACTCGGAAAGCACGATCGTCACTCTTCATAGAGTTTACGACCGTTTTATGAGCCCTTTCATATTCAACTTTCAGTCGCAACGGTCTTAAGTGAGGACGAAGTGCGATTGTTTCTACGACAAAATAAATTAATGCAGGCGACTCGTAAACGTGTTTATTTCCCGCCGGCTCGCGATATCCTCGGTTATTGTTCTTTGAAGTCAGGCGAGAGCTCCATCGTTCGACACCTTTGATGTTCTCGATAGTGTTGACTATCTAATAAAGCTTCAAGTCAGATATTTCATAAATCATTTCCACGTTTGTTGACTCACGCGTAAGTTTGTTTAGGCGGCATTATTACTCGCCTAATGCGAAAATAGCTTTGATGTACTCCTGTGGAAATGATAGTGGAATTACTGAGCACGGGAATGGGGAAGGTTTCGGTTATGTCGTCAGCAATAATTCCACTTAGCGGCGATGTATTTTCGGCAATATCTTCGGCCTGGCCTCGTCCTGTCATCGCGGTGTTGGAAACATCGTAAAACAAGGCGGTTATAAATTATGAACAGTTTCCACGCGAACGCCGTGTATTTGTCACCCCGGGCGAAGGTGGGTATTAAGATATTGCTTGGTATTCCTGCGGGTCTCATTACAGGCCGGGGCGGGGCCGACACCTCTAATATTTCATCCTTAGCAAGGGCCGCGACGACGCTACTCGACGAAACAGCTTTTTCCAAAACGATACGCGTTTATACTTGGGCGATTTCTCTTTTCCATAAAACGTTCTCGTTGAATGTGTTCCTTTTCGTACATTTGCTCTTAATTTCATTAGGAGCAAATGTTGCGTGGGAAAAAAAACGGAGGAACGACTCGCTAAAAAGGTTGTTTTGATGGTAGTTACATTAAGGTAATTGGTGTACGGCTGCGAAACATTTTTATAGCCCATCGCATCGGTCGTTTGGGGCTGCGCTAGTCCAATCATTGTCAATCTTTGCCGCCGGCAGAATTTAATACGGGATGCGATGCTAATGGAACGAATTTAAGTATCAGCCAGATAAATGGCTTCTCAAGATTTATAGAACAACAAACTGTCGAACGTGTGTATTTAAATTAAAGCCGACAATTTACAACCTATTGTCGCGTATCTTTTAATGGTATTCGCGTTATTTTAATTGGTTATAAGCTAAACTAATATTTATAGCTATTAATCATTGGTGCTATTATCGTTCTAGCAGAAAGATGCCGTGGTTCAATTAGATTTGTATAATTGCGGGCGCGCCCGCTCGACGGAGGCTCACAGATCAATTTACTCTCACAATGACCTTAATATGAAGTCATCTCGGCGCAATGAATGGAGAGTAATAATTTTCATGTGAGTATTAAAGAAATTCTATGTGGATGTTATCTCGAGCGCGAGAAGCGTGTGCGAGAGGAAACCGAGAAGCGACGTTATTAAAAAAGCACATGTGGCCCGAGATGCGTATCGCAGAGCCTGTTAATTACTTTTGACACGCAGCATATGATTCAATTATCATATGATTTATTCGAAGCGAAGGGTCGCGACTCGCGACGCGGCAGGTTCTCCGACGACTCGATTTATTTAAGCGTTAACTATCGCATCAATTTCGAAGGATCGCATTCCTGGAACAGATGGTAAATGGTAGCAAAATCAAGACGGTAGCAGATTTTTTTTGTGCTGTACAAATTCGTTAACACGCTAACTGTTTGTGTGGGCCGGGACCAACGCGAAGGTATTCGGAAGATGCAAAATATTTAGACTAATGACGTCTTCCGAAATGAGAATAATGTGTTCGAATTTTTGAGACTCCGAGGTTACTTGAACGTTATGATACCGATCTTCAACACCTATGACAACATAAATTCTATGATTATCACATACCGCATCTAGGAGTCCACATAAAACGAGCTTTAATAGCTTAACTCAGCCGTCCCGTAACCAAATAATTCACATTAAACAGCTTTCACACTCGAAGATCGCTCCGGCATCAGACGCACGAAGCCACGCGGCAATAAATACTAATTACCAGTAAAATAACAAACGATAACATCGCGACCGAAATATTTAACATTATAATGCGGCATCGGTAAAAAAGCAACGTTACCCATACACAGTAAATCTTGCGTGACGCGTAATGGTCTTATGGAGTTTATTTATCGTCGCCGGTCGTTTCGAGTGAACCGTTTAATAAATATTATCACACTTTAAGTCGTCAACAAACGTGAGAAGATAGCCGTTGACCCGGTTCGTGATATTTGTCTCATTTCGGGGATTAAAAATGATCGCTGTAGAACGGCACCGCCTTCTGTTTGTTCAATCTGTCTTTACAATAAACATCGGGGGTTGGTTTACGCGCGTCTTTCGTACCAACATCTCGTATAATTAGAGCCGCTTCTAAATGGCTTTGCTGTTCGAGTGTTCTCCAATGACAAAAGAGGACTTATAACAGCCTGCCAAGAAGGGATCTCTGCCTAATTCTGAAGGCGGTTCAATGACATCTCAAACGGTACTGCGATTGAAAAAGGTAATGTTTTTTAAATACGTATCCGGTCCTACTTAAAAGCTTTTTAAAAGAGGCAAAAAATCTGTAAAGACGAAACTGCACGTGGATTTTTGAACAGAAAACGTAAGTGCACTTGATCGCGGTATTCATTCCAAATTAAATCTATCCGACCGGAAACGCGTGTCTCACTTGAAATCAGAAATGTCAAACAAAATTTTCGTCATGGCTCATGAAAGATTATGAGCTACTGAATAAAAAATAAACAAGCGTATAAAAGAGTTTATTTCTGAAACAAACACATTTATAACAACACAACAATGAAGTAACAAAGTCGTTAGTAGGACAACATCTTGGCGGGGTTCCCACATTTGCCACCACATGGCTCGCATTGAAACATATCTCCTACACTGCAGCCTACTTTCAATAAATCCGGATTATCATTTATTTAAGCATACCCAGGCACGATCACCACCTAATGGACTTTAAAAATGTTTTATATTACATTGTCACAAGGTTTATAATACATTAAACGCCGGTAACAAATGTGCAACCGTGCCGGGTCCCGTGCTTTCAGCTCGTAGGAAGTGCGTGTTATTGCAGCTTATGTTTCGTAGTCGCCCGCTGAGATATTCGAAGCACCCGTCCGTTTTTTGTGACAGACCAACCGAGTGCCATAAATAATAGGTAGGGGTTCCCGAACCAAAGAGCTTTGTAATAAATTCGATGCTCTTTTTGGTAGCAAAGGAACGGGCCACGATTGAATTATGGTGATGCGTTAAGCCAGCAAACTCGGCTGGAATTCCACGTTTTTATTTCCTTTACATTTGGCGCTAAGCCTCGCTCGCTGCAGTCTTGTCATTACATTCATATTCTTCGAAGTCTCTTCTTTGTTCAGTCAATACAATAAGTTTATTTTGCTATACACTCACTCATCCTGTGCGGAGTCCGGATCAAGTTACTACTCCCGAGTCGGGACCATTTGAAAAAGACAACACACAGATGGTACCTACATCCGTATTAGCTTTCTCTTAAAACAGAAGACATTTAAATCACATGAGACCGTCGATATTTCCTTCTCTTAGTAAAACAAAGGCATTTGTCTGAGGCGTTCCGTTCTAAACTAAGATAGATTAGTGTTAGCCGCTGTGGACGACGCGACACAACACTGGACCATGTCGGAGATTTATTCTTTTTACTTGCTTTCAACTATTAAAGTCAACTTAACTTGATTCAAGCTCGTTGAATATTATATTTTCTAAAAACACATTGAATAAATTAAGCAACCATGATCTTTGAGATATGGCCACAGAGATGGGCTTTGAGATTCATATCTCTAAAATTTTACGCCTGGTCGACGCACATCCGACTGAATTATGAAATCTGTGATATATGTATCAGAGATATTTAAACGGCCTTTCACTTAAAGATAGCTGTCAGTGTTTGAGTTGTGTTTGTCGTCGGAGAGCTGGGATAGTGTTACAAGTATAGAGTCGGTGGCGGCCGGACCGTGCAGCGCCGGGCCGGGACGGCCGCACGTCGCGAGAGCCTCTCAAGTTACCCCCGGATAAGTCAATCATTGGAACGTCCACATTTACCCAAAATAAAACACCGTCGAATGTTACGTGTGGCGCTCGCCGGCATAATGCGGAGCGACAGCCGACATGTTTTGTGCGAGAAAATAAAAATGATGGCGCGCAGACCTAAATAGATCACTATTCGTGCTTTAGCTAAACGCTTTGTCTATTTTATGACCGGCGTCGCTTCTCTCTGTTTTCCTTTTATTTTCGTGTAACGTATTAGTTTTCCCAACGACCATTTCGTGTCTCACGGAAATTGTTCTGTCACACATGTTTGCGATGAAACGAGCGATGCCCTTTATTAAAACGAGTGTTCGTATTTAACAGTTAAACTGTTGAAAAGGAAGTAATTGGACAAGTGTTAGCGTAGTCGAAACCGGCGGCGAGGTCCAATTTCCTGCTCCAGCCGCAGTCTTCGACGAGCAAATAGCTCTTTGCAAATCAAACAAGGGACCGTCTGGCGAATCCACATATCAACTTCGCATTGTTTCTCTCCCATCATTCGGGCTAACCAGAGGCGTTTTCGATTATCCGCCCTCCGGAGAACAAAGCCTGCGACCGCAGAACCAAGTCAATTACATAGTTCAACAACTCAGCCCTTATAACTTTCATGGGCCACCACCGGAATACAGAAAAGGGTATCTGTTTTCAATACACTGGCCGAGCGATGCGATTGACCCTTTCGAGTGTCCGCATTGACTTTTAAATTACTAATCCCGCGGGGGCAAACAGAAAAAGCGCCTCCGGGTTCGCTTGTTTACACGGTCGAGTGTACTTGCATATCTTCATTAGCTGCTGTAACTCCGCGCGCTGCTTGCTCAACACTCGTTCGCCCGACCGACTTTACCTGGGAACTCTCATTACGACTCTTTCATTTCTAAACGCAATTCGAATTTTGATGACACCGTACAATTGATGGCTTTCCACGTGAATAAATTACCTTATCACCATTAAATTACATAAACAGCGCATTACGCATACACATGCGCACTGATTTGATGTGTATCTTAACAAAACACACGCATAATGAATTTAACATTCTTTCACATCGTTCGAATTCGGGTGTGCGGTGCATAACTCGTTTACCGGAAATAATTTAACTTGCCAACCGCCATTTTAGATACATATAGAGTAGGGAATGCCTTAGGGACTTATTAATGTTTATCTAAACATCAGAATAAGAATGCGTCGGACGGGCGAGTGAGCGATGCCCGCCCGTGGGGAGTCAGCCAAGCGCGCCTATTCCAGCCTGTATAGTACGAACCGCTTTTTTCTACGTCAGATACAAACATTACCCTTTCAACCCGAATGAATTACTTAATTTTTCTATATTGGGTCTGTGCCCAACGATACTCGATGTCGAAATAAATTAGCGTTATCCATTGTTATGCGCTATAAAGGATGCGATCCTGTGAATTGGATTTGAGTGGTTATGCGGTTGCTGAACACAGCGTGCTATTATTATTCGGGCAAACATTTGCTAATAGTCAAATGCTTTAAATATAAATCAGACAAATTGGGCTTTCTACCGTGAAAACGACTATTCGTTTTAATGATAGCAATAAGAGAAATTGGGAAAGAAGCATTAGACAAAGGCGGGCGAGGTTAATCACCGTTATAATGAAGAGCATGATATCAATTAGAAGTTTTATATTGTACTGATGCAATAGCGGCATATGATCTGAATAAAACATTAAGCATTATTAATGCACCGGTACCATCGAGTGTAACTGGAGCCCGCCGCTCAAATGTGTTCTCTTTCGGTCCAATGCTTATTAATGAGATGAAATTGTTAATAACGACTACGGACATAAAGTAAAAAATAACGATTAACTGTGTTAAACTAGCGTAACCGATCGGAATTCGGCGCGCCAGTTTTGGTCCGCCATTGTACTCCAAATAATAGAAGTGTTTATGTTTGGGTAGAATTTTTTTAGGGCGAAAAAAAGTTTAATAATCACCACGTCTACCTGGCAGCTTAGACCATTCATCACGCGATATAACGAGAAATATTGTCCGTTTTATATTATCCTTCTCAGAAGATACATCTTGCTGCGAAACGGAGGCTCGACTCTTTATTTGCAAACATTGTAGGGCTAAATTAATGGAATTGACATGTCAGATTTTTTCTATTTTGGACATAAATAAGCTGACGTGACGTGTTATAAATTTTATTATTAATTTATGAAGGTAACCTCCTACTCGTGTTCACGTGACCATGAATAAAATACTTTTTCCACTGTCATAAAATGTATGAACTCATCGCCGCCGTTTCAAAATCAAGAACAAAGCACGCGACAAGGGAATTATCACTGTGCATTTTGGGAATGAAAATTGATGACCTTTATTATGTGAGCTGTAGGGTTGATATTTAGAGGTTTTTGTTTAGACGTGTGCATATAATGTTTTGGAAGTCCAATATGCAGATTAGCGGAGGGATAGTTGTCCGCGCCGCCCAACGCGCCACGTTTCGATTCACGGAACACACGTGGGCCCTTTGAAATTATCATTGTTTAGCTTGTACACTCGCCGAGATCAATGTACAAGGGATAAACCGAAGCTAACATTTACTTTATTAACATAAAGATTTACATCGCATAAATTTAAGAGTACACGCAGTAAATTTATCAATTTAAATGGTGTTCGAAATGATGTTGGAATTAATCCGGGCCATTTTATTTATCGTAAATCGCCATTATACAGAAACGTGACTTTCGTTCACTTTTTATTTTGTTACAATTCGTTCATAATAGTTTTGAACTTTGTGCTTTTTTTTCATTTTCTGAACTTTGCCAGTCTTGGCGCTTGTTGTAATGAGTTGTTGTTATATTTCTCATGAGCTCAGAACAAATAACTGCTGGTACTAAACTTATACAGTGCAATCTTCCAATTGGATTTGACACTTTTAGATGTATGTATATAGATAAGGAATTAGATTAAGTTTTGTGCTATTTATTATGATTAGTTTAGGAAGTAAGTACACCTGTAAAAACACGATGGGATTGACATCGTCACATTTGTATCCAAAAATCCCTTAAATAACAGAGATTTAAAAAAAAATGTATTCTAAAACAATACGTATTCCCCAGTCATACTCGCAAACTTAACGATGTTTAAAATAATCTAATCAAAATCTTAATCTTTAGCAAAGTAGGTCCAAAAACTCATATTAAAACATGACAAAAAAAATGGCTACGGAAGGCTACATAAAAAACCTTTGGCAATAGAATTTCTAATGTAGGTTATAGAAAAAAGAACATTAAACCAACAATAAAGCAGAAGAAAGTCCGTTAATTAGAAGAAAAGTAAAAAATAGACGAACTTAACCCAACTTTTGCTACTATAGAAAGTGCACTAGACAGGCATAAGTCGACAGGAATATACACAATAATGATAAGTAAGTACGCTTATGTTAAGTAGGCATAATAAACTTGACTGTATAAACAAGTTGAACACGATTCTTATCGCGGGCAAAGTGCCAGATTCAAATGAAATTTTTAACTCTAAACAGTGAGTGCCAAATAAATGTGTGGGTACATACAAACAAGTGGTTTATGCTAATATGAAAGGCTTTATAGACAGCTTTAAGAGCTTTAAGAGTGTGTTATTTATTAGTGTAGTGTTTGAAATAATAATGGGCAGTGACAATAACAAAACAGCTAGAACTTTGATTGACAATCAAATAACTGTACATGCAGATTCTACTTAAATAAAAAATTAAACTGAAGATGTCAATATACTTCAAATATTAGTATATATTGATCGTATACAAGTCAATAGTAAAGTAAAGAAATAAATCCTTTCACACCAACTGTTGATATAGCAGTGCTGCGATTCCCATAACCAGACAATAGGCCAGAAAACGCTGAGAACATTTTCTTTCAACAACTCATTGCGCTGATATAAAGTACAAAGCCCTTCATTCCTTTCAATTAAACCACTAACTTGTAGAGAATCAACACCCATGTATAAAGTGTATTACATTAACTTTAAAATAAATGTGCATATCATTAGAGCAGCGAGAGATACGGCGGTGTGTGGTCCCACTAAAGTATTCCACATACACTCCTCCTTTTTTCATTCGAAAACATTTTATTCCTATTAAATCAATGAGCTACAAGACCCAACGCGTGTGGAGCATTTAAGTCATTAGGGTCGTTAGCGGAAAGCTTCAAATTCGGTACGGTGCCTCTAATTAATTAATAGCTATTAACCAAATGATAGTTATTATCCAGATTGTTGAAGGACACCCGTGCCTAACCCAACGGTGTTATAATACGATCACTTCGATTAAAACCCACAAAGTTATTAGTTTCATCATCCACTTTGGATTATATCATTTGTCTTAGTTTATCCGGTTGTGTATTTAGATCGGGCACAATGGGCCAATTACTTTGTATGAACTATAAAGTTGTCATTTTATCACGCGCTACATTTCCTGCTTTCAATTCTCTTGAAAATCTCATAAGAACGGGTTTATTTACGAAAAGTATTTCGAAGTACGGAATAGATTATGCAAAAGAAAAATAAAGAGTAATAAAACCGGTATTCATCTTGCGAACTGTTTCAACGCCGGGAAATTAGCAAAAATTACTAGCTACATCAAGCTTTCATGAATTTTCTTATTCTGTTCCTTCCATCTCTTTCTTTACAAGGCTAATGGTGGTGTGTAAAAGAGATAGTTATACAAAATACACTCAATGTCTCGAAGTTTTGTTCGAAACAACGCCTCCGCGTTTCCGCTCGTCTCAATGTTGCCTAGTGATTTAAATTCATTTGTTTTTCTTTGAAGCATGTTAACAATGAAGGTTAGTACATCGTAAGACGATGACTCGGCACAATCAAATGGATCTCTTACACGATTAGAATGGCTCTTGTTTGTTTTTTTTCTTCTTTGTACACCTGGAGTATAAGAATGTCTTTCTCCTAACCACGAAAAGTGCTTATAGGAAGGTAGTAACAATCTTGTAATGAGAAACTTTTATCTTACACTAATGATGTCCTCAGATATTTTTTTATTTTACAAGTCTTTTTACAAAGGAATTATGAAACAGAGGTAACTTTCTTCAAAGTTATACTTATCAGGATCCTCCAAAGGATTTGTACACAAAGCCAACTTCACAGGTGTTCCCATTTTCCGCTGTATCAAATACCTTTTCTAATTGAAAATTAATTATAATACATTACGAACACGAGTTAGAAAGTTACCACATAGGACGGAGTAATATACAATGTATTATAGATGATATCAAGTTAAGTAACGAACTATGCTAATGCGTGTATAATGGGCTAGAAAACAATACTCGAGCACACACTTAATAGAATTCCTAAGTAATATCAGGCGGGGTTCCATCAATCATTCGAGATATCCGATATGATCTTATCTGAAATGAAACTCATCATTTATAGATCTGTCCGTCGGCACTGTCCGAATGTTATTAATAGATTTCTATCTGGTCATCAACTGAATCTGGTAACGGTAATCCCGGTCATTTTGTCGGTCTGCTGCTATCGGTAACAAATTATTGCTCTTAGTCATTGCCTCGCTTCGATAGTCGTATGTAGAGCCATCAACGTCGTCGGCAAACAAAAATATTGACATTCTATCGACTACCTAACTCTCCGAAGTGGCAAAACGAAATTGGAAACACGGCGTTTCTAAAATTTAATCAATAATATAAAAAAGCTATATAGTTTTATACCACGTCTTTTATCTTCAGGCATTTGTATTACTATAATTTTATTATACGTTCGTCAATTTACTCTTAATAAAGATTATCTTAATGTCAAAGCTCTTTTGACCTGGCACTCAAATATTCGAAGAATTATCATCATCAATTTTAATACCGCGTAACACAGTCTGGGGACAATGTAATCTATTAATAAGTTAACAATAAAATATCTATAAAACATATTAAGCATAAACTTTTATCCGTAGAAAAAATGATAAAGTAGCCAGGTATACTTTTAGATAACAAAGTAGCGGTTAAATAGGATAAGCTTGAGGTAATTTGAGCTTTGGTCCTAAGTGGCGCGGTTGTAAACCAGTAAAACGTTACGACGGTGCATTAACGGCTAATAATTCGTCTAGTGACGATTTCGAAACGTCACTATCCGGACATTCCGTGAGATGTAAGATTAGTGTTACTGACAGCGACGATAAGTTAAAAACTTTTTTCTTGTATGAGTATTATCGCGAGTAGCCTCTGATGGGAGCGTAAGATAAAAATAAATCTTGTCAATATCATTATACGTGCACCAAGGCTTACTTAACAAGATTGTAGGTTCGTATACGATAATGGTTTTGTTTTATTAGTTCTATATGTCTTACATGAGTATCTCGTGTCTCTTATTGATTAGATGCTGGGATACTTGTTCTGCCTAATAGCGTCATCAGATTCTATTGGATTTATTGTGTAATCGTATAATACATGTTTTTGGAAACTTTCTTTATTGTTTACTTTTTATTTCTCTCCCCTACCCATGTTTTTGTCATTTCTTGTGTATTCTTAAGTTTTTATACATTGTTTTATTGAATTAATTTTGATGCAATCTGCCACAGTAGCAGCGCGGCTTTTGCAGAATACAGAGAATTTTGTCCCCGTAAAAACGAATAATTTATTTTATCGAGAAACCTGAAAATTTATATATACAGCGTAATTTTATTCTGAAAAAAATTGAAACTGTAAAAAAGGCATCGAGTTCGTTTTTTTATACATTCAAATTTTATTGTAGAAGTAATAAAATAAAAACCGTTTGCTTTTTTCCTACAATAAATTAGGATGTCCCATTACAATATTTGTGCAGTTAATGTCATAAAAAACTATAAGGGTAGATACTTTATCAGCCCCTACATCTCAATACTCAGAATTCCCTATTCATGTCGTTTAAAAATACTATTAAATACAAACTGGCGTACTGGGAGCAATAATGACATCCTACTGTGGGTCCCCTTTCCATACAACTTTAGTAGTACTGCTAATGGTCCGCAAAAAAGGACCTTTATTTGTCTTAATATGTCCAGTCATTACTCTCTATTGTAAACTAAACCAACTTTTAGGGGTTTTCGAATACAATAATAGAACTTTAAAATTTTGCCAAACTAGAGGCGGTTTATTTTGCAACTTCAACTAATGATTAATCTTTCGTAAACTAGAAGTAAAATTGGAATAGTTTCTTGTTGTTCGGAAGTTTTAACTAATTGCTAAACTGAACTTATTCTTTTGGACTGTCCACATAACATTTAGAAAAACAAAACTTAAAAATTAGGTACACAATTTTTCAGGTGTTGTTTTAAATATATTTTGCACGGTTATATGCTGCCGTCATGTGCACATAACTCTGTCTTATAAACATTTGCAGCTATCCTAATGAAACAATGTTTTAAAAAAAAAAGTTTTTTTTTAGTACAATAAAGAGTATTACTGATTTAATGGTATGTTTTTTGCCACATATGTTTTTATATTTTTATTTAAGTTAAAATCAAACAATTAAGAAACCACTTTAAGTCTCTTTTATAAAAACAATACACTCAAAACACCCGTATCCAAATTCTTCAAAAAACCAAGGGCTTGGCACGCCCCCGCCATACCAATCAAGGGCCTGACGTTAGAAATAAACACAAAATCATTATAATAACAAGTCCCGAGCAGTTCTCATGAGTTGTCACACGTTTATCCCCAGGCCATTTACATAACACCTCACTGCATGATACTGGACTGCCCATATTAATAGGTTTACACAGTCAAATGCACCCTATTGAGCATTCTCCAACACGCCTTGTGGACTAACGCTTATACAAATATATTCAGCAGGTGTTCGCGTATTTACATACAATTTACGAAGGTACACACATGATAAGTTGATATTTAGCATTAGATCCGGTGCGATCGGTTGCAGGCCTTTGTCGTATTGTAATGAGTATAAACCTGAAGTTAATGTGGTCGGCATTAAGAGGACCAGTCTACCGCAAAGAATGGTGGTATTTGCATGAGGTTCTGGCCTCGCATGCTGTAGATTTAAATTAGGTTTTCTGTCCAGCTGTGAATCTGTCCAGTTGGTCCAGAGGGGTACTACAACGACATCTGTCAATATTGTGGCAGGTTGACATTTTATTTTATTCATGCCAAAACGTCACTAACTCCCGGTTTCTCGAACGGTAGCGCAAAATGAATGTGCTAAGTTTTTTAGTTGCTCATGTAAATGTTGTATAAAATGATAACAGTCAATTGGTCACACAAATTTTTCGATAATTTTCCTTCCAACGAAATTAGCCTAAGCTAAAGCGCAATAAAAGTAAATCAAATCCAATACTACAAAAGCATCGCATTAATAAAACTAACCGAAAAGAAAACTTCTTTCACATTGACAACGCATTTCCATAAAACCTTGTCTAAAGGGCAGACAAAAGCCACCAGTTAAAATGAATTGTCTAGATGGAGACGACATTTGTATTCAAATACATTAACGTACATATTTTAAGAGTACTTTGCGAAAAATCTAAAACCTTCATTTTATATTCCGTGCCTCCCATTCAAATACACGCATAGTACTCGGAAGATGTTTTATTTCGCTGCGAAACTGTATTCCAAAGGTAAGTAGGCTAAAATATGAGTTACCTAGTTACTTCAAGACGATTTATGAAAGAAGGCTTATGGTTCTGAGGGTAAAGGTGAATGTGGAAATTTTCTTTTATTTTCATATGTGAAATATTAAACCATACTTCACTTAGAACTTGTTGGTAAGTATGTATCTACTTACATAACTTACAAAATTGAATAGGCAAAAGCTTTAAGCTTTCATTAAGTTACTAAAGTCATAGATAGCTAAGAAGTGGAATTCCCTGCCGGAGTCTATATCATGTCAGCAAGAGTTTTTAAGTCAAGAGTGAATAGATAACTTCTAGACAAGAATGATTCACTGTCGACCGATAATGACCGACCCGAGCTTGTGAAAATAAAATATATCGTCTACAGAATAGATAGACAATTAATCTCAAGGCAAAAGCCTGAAATGACTAAGCCCTGTATCTACTGTCAATCAGTTAACTAACATCATGATTAACCAAACGCATCATAATTTCTAAAAACAAACAGACTAGTTCAACTCTTCAGTAAAGCACCACATTTCACAACATTTTCGACAATTTGTATGAACATCACTGATTGTCGAAGTGAACGACGCAGGAATCGCTAGACAAACAAAGCACAATAAAGTTTCTATTATTTAGCACTTGCAACTTAAATACATTATGGTCTATAGAACAGATATTACTAAAGGCACTAAAGCTCAGGGCAAAAGCCTAAGGTATGTCTCTACTTACGACCACGCTTAATTAACGAACATCATCATCAACCAAATAAACAGACTCGTTCAACTCTTCCATAAAGCACAACAAGTTCGACAATTTGCATGAACATCACTAATCGTCGAAGTGAACGATGCAGGAAACGCTAGACAAACAAAGCACAATGAATTGTGGGCCACCCTCAGACGATGCCGCCCGCTAGCGATCGTGACGGTAACTGCCTACTGCATCGAGGTTCGGGGTGTGGTGCTAGTGGGAGCGGGTAGCGGGGAAAGGGTTGATGAGAGTTTCAGGAGGAGAATGAAATAAATGTTGTAGGTATAGAGACAGCTCTATTCAGTGTGTACCAACTCTTTGTTTACCGTTTGCTCTCAATTAGAACAAATTAAATTAAATATAAAAACTGTCAAACTCCAGTTTAGCACGAGAACATGTCAAACTTTTGCATTAAACCAGGTTTTCAGTGAGGAGAAAATAATAGTATCACGTGAGTATCACTCTAATAATCCGTAACAACTAACACACACAGATATTAAAAAAAAAATAACTATGAAGATATATTTTCAGGTCTAATTTTTGGCTTTTCAGTCAATCGTTAGTTTAATTTCGCTACTGTTGGTCGCATTCACAACTTTTCGAATACCTATTACAAAATTCATAAAGATAATCTTGTTTTAGCTATCAAGCTAGACAGTCAATGTAAGACACCTTTATCTTTGTGTAAGCATTTCTTAAGAAAATTAAGTAAAGTTGAGCTGAGTTAGAACAAATTGAAAGTAATTACTTCATACTAAACAATTACAGGGGAACTTAACCATCGCTTCGACCGAGACCGCACTCGGGCCATTGTACTTACAAGAATGATTATGAAATTACGGAGTAGGTACGACAGATGAATAGACAGAAGATTAAGTGGGATTACGTAATATCTTATATCATGCTAGAGTTATTTATTAGAGTAATGTTTTAAGCGGCATAATGTACTTGAATTTTTTGACACAGACACAACACAACGGCAACAACACATGGAGTAAAAGGCAATAAAGAAGTGCAAAGAGAAATTGCGCTGAACGTGACCATACCAAAAGGTTTAACAACTCAGCATTTGCTGGGCGCAGACACCCAGCAGCACTAGTTTTCAGTTGGCACCCCGCAGCGACACACTGACGTGGATAACAAATTAAAATATAATCTATACATAATTTGATGATACGATTGAAGGATGTGTAAAATACGTTAATAAATAATGTACAATGTGACAGTCGTCACCTCTGCCAAGTTTTTTTATAAGTCTAACCAGATGCGGTTGAATACCCAGTATTATAGATGAAGTGACTGCCTATCTGCCCTCCACAGACCAGTTACTGGGTAATACGATATTCCATGGTAAGACTGGTCGTCAGAAAATTAAATTTTTAATGACACAAATGAAATAGAAACCAAAATTTAGATAAGTAAGAACCAATATCTTGTGTGTGATGGACCAATAAAAGTAATGCTCAATATGTAAATCATTTGTTTTTATTTACAGAACCGTGACGACTTTAAAACTAAGCATTGATTGGCCATAAAATCCCAATAACCAATGACTGTTTATCTTACATTAGATCATGTTCTTATCAAATATCAAGCTTCAACTTAAACTTAGTGGTTTTCAATAAAATATTAAGTGGGCAATAAAAGTGGTGCGTATTGCGTAAACTCTTAATGTGTATGAGAATATAATGAAATCCTACCAATATTATAATTGGGAAAGTGAAAGTTTTTATGTTCGTCTTTTAAACACGCATCAATGACTGAGATTTGGATGAAACATGGCGCATGAGGAAACCATGTTCTAGATTAGGACAAAGTAATGATATACATCGCGACGCGAGTGAAGCCACTGCCAAAAGCTAATACATAATATACATAGATATCTAAAAGGGGGATTGTAAATTAATATTAAGGTCGGCAAACATTTGCCGCCTCTGTGGTTCACTTGTTAGCAATCAACTCCATAGCGCCCTGTATATAGCAGTTGCCCGGGGCGGTTTCGCGGTTTTCCATCCGCGAATCGCTGTCACTCGCACCACGACTTAAACTCACGTAAAGTTTTATACCCACCCGCTGATATCTCGTCCGATGTGCAAGGAATATCAATAAGAGGCGCAAACTATAAATGAAATACCGCACAAAGCGAATTGTTTGGTTTCTGTGTTGTTTTAAGAAATTGAGTCTATCAATATCTAATACTGCGAGAGCTTTGTTTGTTTCCGTTGTTTATTTGAAACTGAATATTAAAATTGTAGGGACTTTTACTACTGAAACAATATTATCAATTTCACTGTGTTAGAATTTGGGTTAGTAACAGTGTCACTGCAGGCATATCGTAAAACAAAATTTTGAATTTAATAAACATAATATGTTACGGTTACTTTACCGCATCAGATAACTTAACTTCAACTACAAAAATAACGATGGTCTTCGCGTTGGCGTCTATAAATTTCATTATCGTAGTTATTAGCTTTATTATTGCGGGGAGGACGCCTTTATTGTGCTGTAAATATTTTATACGACGATAAGAGCTATCCACAGATAAAGCAAATTGATCGGGGAATAGACGCTAGAGTTTTGGAGATACGTGGGAGGGTTTAATTGATACCATGAGATTGTGCGAACGACGCCACACATAAATTAATATTTAATGGCCCTGTTTAGCGGCCTAATACATAATTATACAGATAAGCACTCAAGCGCGTCCGTCACAATGAAAAGTTATACATAATAACGACGAATTTGAATTGACTATATGCACACGTTCATGTTGGTAAATAGGTATTCATATATTCCGTAACCAAGCTCCAGCAAACAATATCATATATCCAATATTGTCTTAAACATATTAGAGAAACGTAAAGCAGCAAAATCAATATTGTAGTTATGTTTAACTAACAACTGAGACTGTAGGTAATTCCGTCGGCTTAACCACTATATAAGTCCTATCACGACGAGGCCCGAGGCACTTCCCCGCAACTTCGCTGTACTCATAAAACATAACATAAAGACGGGAACCCATATTTTCCTTTATCTAAGTATTCCCCCTTCATCCGAGTACACGCGTCTTTTTATTAAGATTTAATTAACATTTTCAAACGGCTGCATTATTCGCTCGTGCGTGCTATTACGTACAATCCCGCGCTATTTACACTAACTCGCTCCATATTGCACGATAATAGAAAGCCGTATTAAATGTGCCTTAACTCTAATAGTAGGTTATCGAGCATCTTATGTTTTATTCAGTAGAGATTAGCGGCGGGTGCGCCGGGGCGCGCGTGCCTGCTAGGATTTTTCTAATGTTAATATCCTACACAGTATTTCAATATGAAATTGAGAAGGTATTTTGAGCTCAGCGGGATGCCAGCCGCCACTGTTGAAACAAAATTACTAAAGTGTCTGATGTTGATTCATTAATCGTAGAATTGATTTCGGGTGCCTCGCTCGGCTCACCTCTACACTTCAATTTATTTGTGATTTTCTGTGTAATGGGCACACTGATAAATAAAATATTGTTCGTAATATTTTAGGTAATTTGATCAAGTTTCCAAATTGGAGTTTAATAAAATTATATTTAGCTAGTCTGACAACGAGTTAAATGTGAAGTGATAGTTCTGATTGAAAGCTTTTAAGATCAATTAAAAGTAATAGGTAGTACTTAATAACTATTATTATCTAGATGAGTACCTACAGATATCAATCATATTTTCAAACATAGTGAAAGTTTTTATATTACTATTCATGACTGTTAATTTTGTCTTTGTTTTATCAATAGCCAACATTTTGGGAATCAATTTGTATGAAACTACTGCATAATACAACGAAAAGCGTCTCTAATACAAGCCATGAAACACATAATGCAAATCAGGGTTAATTTTACATAGTCGAACCAAATATTATCGAAAATACGGAACGTGAAATAGCTGCGGTTTGTAACACCAACCTAGATATATCAGTTTAGCGAGGGCACGCTAAACCATTTACTTACATTACATAATGTATGATAAGCGTAACCGATTCACTGAATACTAACCGAATATGTAGAAATTAAAAATAATGATTGTCTGTAACATTTTTGTGGAATTCGGTACAAAAGAGCAGTCGGGGCCGGTTCGAATCGATGCGCGCTTGACGGGCAGCTGCAGAATGAAATTATGAGCATTTTTATTTTCCAACGCGCCTCGGACTACACCTGCCTACCTCGGCCGCGATTGACACCTACCCCATTATAAGCCACCATCCACACACACACAAAAAATAACACAACAATAGCGTCGATCGCAGACGCATGAGAACTTATTATTAGCCCTTTATAAGATAGGCCATTCATTTTTACATCTTCATACAATCCTGACCATTAGCCGAGGCGTGTGGGCAGTGGGCTCGAAGCTAAATAAAACTATTGTTGCGCCAAACAAAACCAAGTGAACATCTTCATAAGACGACATCTCAGTCTATTGTTACGAAAGGTTGAGTTCGAGTCGACGGGCGATATTTTAGAGGGGAATTTATTGCCAATTTCAGAAAATGTTTACCGAAAAGTGACTGAATGATAGGCGAGTGAATTACTTATTGTAATGAAATAAAGGAGGGCCAGATTGAAAGCGTCCGATGAAAGCCGACGTCGTCGACGCGTCCCGGAATACTGTTTGATGATAATGATTTATGGCGACAGTAGCACGACACGATTTTAGCGCGTTAATGCTGAGAAAGATAAATGTATCGTCTTTGTCGAGCTGTGAAAAATAAATGTTTTCATTATTAAGTCACAACGGGGAGGTGATGAAACATTTGGATAGTCCTTCACAGAAGTATGACTGCCCGAAAGTTGTACAACAAACATAATTATTTGGAGTGCGAGGCGTGGAGCTTTCGCGCCGAGATCTCATAACTGGAGATGACCGCAGGTGTGAACAAAAACGCGCAACCGCAAAAGAGCCGAACAAACCGCAGGCTCGCTCGCAGTAAGTACAATCATCTCGACACGCGTTCTATATTTAGATGATCGCTGAGGACTGGATCAGAGGCGGTGCAAGGTGTCTGTCCCCAGTCTCACCGCTCACGCGACACATTACGTTATTACTCACTGGAAGCAACAAAATTACAATGTATGTATCACGAACGACTTCGAAGAAAATTTGTAGGATCCGAACACGCAACTTAATTAGTACATAATCTGAAATGTACAATGACGGTCATTACGACAAGAAGGGAATTAAATATAGGCACCGAATGTTCTGTGCTCGGAGGTACCGCGTTAATGATTGCGAGTCGTCGCCGTATTCGGGGGCGAAACTGAACCTTCCGGTTATGAGGCGGTGGCGGAGCGGGGGACGAGCGACTTCGTTAGCCGCTCCTGTAATGACTCGCTTAATTCGAGATAATTACGCTTCCAGCAAACGCAAACGTGGGCCACGGAAATTTATCGAGACTAGTCCACAGAACTCCCATGTTCCTCTTACTCACCCACCAGGTGTAGGCAGTTTACCATTCATGTAACAAGATTCCATAAATCAATGGCCGGCTATAAAATCTCGGCTAAACACTCACTTTATTCGATTTTAAGAGCGCACCCTAATTTGTATGCAGGAATAAGCGGGCCCTTCCTATCACGAAGTTAAAATTTCCGTCCATATTTTAATAAACAACATTATTCCTCGAAATCACGTGCGCATCAGTCATCCTGTCCAAAATCGCTTCTCTTTAATCAGAAGCGAGTCGAGCGGTTAATATTCGCGATCCGGCACCGAGCAGCGACTTGCCACGACTCGGAGACATCCTGCCATTTTAATATTCTTCGCCAAACAAAGAGTTCTCTTTATTCGAAACTTTTCCCCTTTAGGAAGCCAACTTACTGTTTTTTTTTTGTGGGTGTCGCTTAAACATTCTGTCAGTCAGTTTGGAATAATTCAGATTAAATACACCTACCGCGCGCGGCCGCCCCGTGAATGTTAAGGAGCGGCGCCGACTCGCTGGAATTAGAAATGAGTGCTCCATGTTTTGTTTTAATAAACTCACATACTTCCCTTCAAAGTGAGAGTTTTTTATTTGATTTGTTCTCCCGCACGGAGCGAGTTCCAGTTATGACTATTAGGGCTCGCATTAACTTTGTCACATACAAAAAAATCAATTCGGTTGCACTCGACGCATGGACTTGGTCTGTAAGCATTCATTTATACAAACTTAACTGCAGCCAAGTTCATAATACTTTCTCGTACGCTCAAAAAATATCAGATGACATCAAATAAACTCTTGAGCCTGTATTAACATTCCGAAAAGGACTTTACGTTGGAAAACGGACAGGTCGATAATGGTCCGTTTCAAATTATATGATATGCCTGCATATTGCTTAGAAATATTACGTCTAGACTGCTGGAACGTAAGGAGAGCAAAACGAACGCAGGTACGAACTATGCAGCCCAGTCCGGCCTATTGTTAGCGTGATGTGGCGCTGTAAATCCCCATCCACTGCACTATAATTACTTAATATAATTATACCATAAATAATTCTGGCTTTCGCGAACAAATTAAAGATGTACATTTATCCTAATTTGTGGCTTTGGGAACGGCATCTAAATTGGCCGTTGTATAACAAATGGTAAATTTGCTTTGACGCATACTCTATCATGTTCTAACTTGGTGAATTGTTTTCGTATTTCTCAGGTTCTAGTTGTGAGAAATTAATGCTTGAGATCATCTCATCGAACCGTTTAACGCGTGGGACTTAGAGATCGCAGGAGTGCATAGGTGACAGCTTGACGCCATCGCCTACGAGCACCTAACATAAATATGAAGATAATGCTAAAATATTACTCACGGTATACATATTTTTATAGGCTCCTCTTTTTAATAACACCGTACATCGTTATAGAAGACATAAAGCTCGCTAAAATAAATTAATTGTTAATAACTTTAGCGCCAATTATACGACTTTATCAACATCAAAATTGCGGGCATCACGTTCGCACGCGTGTCGTGACACACGGGAATTATTTTTCTATTCTGCCGACCTTACACACGACATGTGCCGAAATACTACGAGCGTCCTTTTGGCAACATACTATTTTATTTTAATCCGCCTGTTCTGTATCGCACGTAAGCTTGGATTCATTACTTATTGACACTTCTGCACGTGTTCAACTTTGATTTCCACTATTTCCTTCACAAAGCAAACGTAGTCGGCTTTAAATTATTGATTGTCTCGCGGGAACGTTTATAATTAAATAATTACATGGTACATACGTACGGTCGTAAGTTCTGACGCCGTAGTTACGATTTAATTAAGATGTATTGTTCATCGAGCCGAGGCGTGACTTTGCTTTTAAAAACTCCTCGCCGCGTTTCACATCACTCCATTAAACATGCGTAGGCAAAGGTAGGGCCTTCTGTTATTTAGATAATGTAACTTTTGTATTAAGTTCTGTAAGCTCGTCAAGAATACCAGGCGTAATTATTCTATATGCTCGTGCATTTTGTATGCTTATATCGCCCCCTCTTTAATTTACCGAAGGTTCTTACGTAGCCGGAGATAATGAACCTATAAGGTAGATTGTATGCAAAACTAAGTGAAGAGAATGACTAACTTAATAGGATATCTTTATTGTTTCTTTATTCAAGAAGCATAATAACATTTTAACTTTTACTATTAACTTAAACTATGCTATCCCGGGTGAAGCGCCTGAGAACGCAATATAAATCTCTTAGATTAAAAATAACATAGTGTACCGTTATTCTCCGAATGAAAGGTACACAGTACAGACACGCTTCTTTATTGATTCGATGTTGTGATATTGCGACCCGTTGGGAAGCCTATTAATTCTACACAACAATGACTAAGCCCCAACCAGCGCCATGTTTTCCATCTCGCACTCTATATTGTTGTTTATAATTGATTTTTATTTGTCGAACTGATTGTACGATTAGCTACGAGCACAACACGAAAGAATGTTAAAAAGAGACGGCGAAATCCAATCTAAACTCCGGAGTAAACACCGCGAAAGACGGCCGAGACGAACCGTAGACAGAAGAAAAACAAAAGTCTTGAGAACGCGATCAATGCTACCGAGGGGCGAAGGCAAGTGAAAAATCAAAACTCACAGAAAAAAAGGATGAGAACATCCCATAAATTACACCTGCCTCGATGAAATATAAAGCGGAGATATTGTTTTAAAAGTAAGTCCCGAGCGGGTGATTACGGCCGGCAGCTAACCCAGACTTGAAATTCCGATAGTTTTTGCGCCGGTAAAAACTGATATTCCGTTCGGCCGCGTTCCGTCCGTCGTATATTGAGTTAATATCGGTCGTGATTGTGCGTCCGTCCCTTTTATCTGTGCGAGTGTGAGTGAGATGAAGCTTTGTTTCAACGGGGTTGGTTCAAATCGCATTTTATGGTAAGTTGGCGGGCCGGGCAGGTGTACGCGTTGCACCTGCGGCGCGGTCGAGCGAGATGCGATCGCAAGGACGTCGACCCGCGGCTAGCTGCTACTCGGACGAGTATCTCAACATAGATAACGCTGGCCACATAATTCTGAGCAGAAAGCAACATAAATTAACTAATGATACGTGGTGAAGAAACCAGAGCGGGATAAGAACGTTTCAGACGCTAGATCTGCGGTTGAGATAATGCCTACGCGGCGGCGGTGTACTGATGCAGAATCGTATCTGTCAGCAAATATCTGCTGATACCATGTTGATTCGCGGTGAGGCCGAGGAAGGCAATTGCGAGATTAATTCACTTGCCAATATACGGACATATATAGCCAAGTTGGATTGAAGCTGTAATCTTTGAATTGGCGGTTATCAGTACCGTAATTACTGTGCAGAGAGTTTGAAAAAAGGTCGCCGAAGGCATGAGAAAGCACCTGCTCCGATGATTCGGATAAAAAAAACAGAACAACATCCTTTATCAAGGTGGAACCTTGAGTCGTGAGAAAAGAACAATAAAGAGAAAATAAGCTTACGTGTATCTAGACATGTTTATATAAGGGTTGCTGGAGGCTGCAAGACCTAGAAATATTAACAGATATCAAACATTCCATTATTCAGTTTGAGCATTATCATAACTTTACTAATGATATAAAATGTTATAGGCAACCTACTCGGAAAATGAAAATTTACATAATTTCTAACAATTATTAAAATAATAAGTTACGCTACTAAAACATTAGGTACAGAACACTTGTTCTCCTACTAAGCTAATAATAACATTATTAATAAGTTATAATTAACGAGAACTGAAATATTTTCTTTCAGAATGAACATTGAATAAAATTATGATTATGAATATTTTAAAAGCGTTGCCCGGTGCCTCAGGCTTTTAAACAATTCTCTATTATTTTGCTTTGAGAGATTTAATTATTATTTATATCCGAACTTGAACATCAGTTCTATTAAAAAATAAATATTATTACTAACTTAATTCTTTTATTAAACTTATGTTATGTCTAGGGGATGTCTGCAAAGTTTTAAATGATATAATTTGCCAATGTTTATATTTGTATTATATTTATTTAATCACTTCTGTGAGAAAAGAAGTAATGGTTCAGATATACATCACGGTTGTATTCAATGAAGGGTTAAGCAGAGCTTTTCATCCAAATTTCAGCAATAATATTATTTCTGATAGGTGAGTCTCTCGTTTTTAAAGGCTAGTAAAATTATTTTTGCCAATTTGGTCAAATAACCACAACTGACGAAGAATCCGAAAGAAGAGAGAGAAGTTTCCGAAGATTTTACCAATAGATACGCTGATCATCGTTTGTTCAGAAACTTGGTGCTTAGTTTACTTTATAGTACTTTATAACACGATATTTTAGGATTAATTTTCATCAGTTCAACTTTTGGTGTTTAACTTCAGTAAGTAGGTAGTATTGACTGACCTTGATAACTTCATCTATTGAATAATATATGAGAATTGTACGAAGTACTATTAATATTAATTAATCGAATATTAATTATTAATTAATATTCGATATGATCGTGTTGTCACTAATTACATCAAACATTAGTTTAGTAACACAATGGATGATATTTATTCGTGCTTACTTAAATACATATTATTTGTATAATATGTAAATATTAATTTGAGTTTGCTCACCAATATCTCTCTTTTCAGATTTCATGGTTAAATTCAGCTTACCTGAAAAAATAAAAACAATACTTTAATATTTGTACAATAAACATAATTTTGGTGATATGACAATAACAAGAACAAAATTCAAGGAAAAATAAAAGAAAACATAAGTTCCGATTTTCAAGAAACGTTTCAGTCAGTACGGCTGACGTAAAACTTTTTGGTCTTGTCCGGAACTTATACTTTTTTTTTTTTTTTGAATTCTAAGTTTAAAGTTTGAAAGGAATTTATGACATAGTACCTAGTAGAATGACATTATATTCTAGGAAATAGACACACCTATTCTACTACAGATTCGGTTTTGAAAGCATCTGTCGGTTTGCATAGACTATACTCGAGATAAATTTAGTTGGATCATGCTTAGATTTCCAGTACGAATAGTGTTTACCTGAGAATTCGGTTTATTATAACACGGACTACATAAATGGGTAGTGCAGGAACATAACATCGATGTTCCCAGAGATGTTTTAATGTACCCACATTTGGCTACTTATGTCTAAGTTCCATGTACCTAATAGTGGACGAGCTTTTTGCCATCAACCAGACATGAATTCAGGCCCTAGTCTGGAACTTAAAACTCCAGATGACACTTTGCCAACCCGTGCGTCAAACCCAGGACCACATAATTAGCGCTCGCAACGATTCAAGTGATAAGACCAAAGCGCAATCAGTGGCAGTGCGTTAGTGTTTCATAATTAAAGCTAAAAGTATTGCATGATACGAAATCCTTAGTCATGTTATAATAAAAAAGGGAGCTCTGCCTGTCTGTTTGTACTCGCAACATATAAAAACAACTTGACGGATTTTAAATGAGAGTCTCGGTGGGTTAATAAATGTTTATACATTCGTTTTTTGCACCAACATAATATGCTTTTATTAGGGTTTATGAAACCAGTTAGAAGCCACTCTAACTCCAAATTAAGTTATTACCTATATCGCGATCAAAACGGCCAGCAAAAGTTACTAATAAATAAAAATATACCGCATAAGAACAGCTTATCATGCGCAAGGTATAAAAGTCAGCCGAAGGGAAACGGGTTATGGGTTTGTCCTTACAAGATGGGCTAGCAACATGCTACTTGTGCAAGTAGGACCTATAAACTTTACAGGTTATGGCCGGACGTGGCTCTTGACGATACTGGTGTAAAAATAGGACGTATGAGTACACAATTTTTGAAGGTTTCAAGTAAAACATTTACCTTCATACGAAAATACTAAAATAAATTGAAACTTTGAAGGATACTGAATGATCCTTCTGAAATAATTTAGGTTTTAATAATAAATACCTAAATAATTCAACAGTAAGGGCGGTTACGCACTAAATCCGATACGTGTCCGTGAAATTTTGTTTCCGGATATCCGTCATAATCTGTCATAATACAGAACATTTTGAACTCGGAACTCAAATCACGGACTCGGACTTGTAGTGCGTAACCGCCCTGAGTCCTATATTTACCTTGCCATTTTGCAAACTAATATTTATTATTATATTGAAATTTCAAAACTCGTAATAAATGCTCCTCGAATTCGTGGTCGTTAAATAAATTATTGCTATACTACCCTAATGACTATGCACCACCAAAAAACTACAACCAATAAAAGTATCGAACAATTCCCCAACCGAACAAAAACCTAAATGGCTTTAAAATTGCAACATTATTACAGTATTTAAGATTGATATAAGAACGTCACTCAGGAGACTGAGCGAGGTCAGTTCGAGTCGGCAGAGGGGACTTTTTGTAACAGATTCCTCCTGCATCGAGCATAAATGGGTCAGATGGCTAATCCCTCTCCGTTACAGTTCGTAACTGGGCCTCTATTGCTATCTCGATGACCAGTTAATGAATTTTAAAATAACTAGATCCGAAGGCGAATTGAAAATATCACGTATATATCCCTAAAAAGGTAGGCAGAGATAGTACGTTTACATTTGGACAAGTACGATGTTCCATCTATATTCTAAGTCGTTTTAAAGGAAACTGCCTCCATATTAATCGACAAAGTCTCCGTGGCAATTTAAATCAAAAACCCTTAGATTAACGCCAATTAATACAAACTATAAGTGTCAATTTGACTGAAGGAAATACTTAGTGCGGTTGCGCCCTACACATCCGTGTCCGTGATTTGAGTTCCGAGTCAAAATGTTCTGAATTATGACAGATTATGACGGATATAGTTCGGATGTAGTGCGTAAGCTTCCCTACAAGAAGTACTACGGCTACTTCGGAGACGAAATTTTACGGACACGGATCAGATGTAGTGCGTAACCGCCCCTAGACTATAGGGGTAAGTGTAAATAAGAGATGTGCCTATAGTCCTGCTATCTAGAATGGTTTTTTAAAAGCCCAATATCGCAGTCTAATCCAGGCAACAAACCACGGATATCGCAAAACAGTCTCGCTATTGACCACAAGACCAAGAAGGCAGTCAAAGTCATGATCGTCGTTAGAAGATAATTATAATACAACAACGCACAATACTGATCACGATCCGCGATTGCGGACCAAATATCACGATTCCTGATACCTACCATGTTTATTAAACACGTGGGTGTTGCCATCATAGAATTGCAATTTTGCCGCCTGTAGCAAAAACGGCTCAACTAATCAAAACATAAAACGGATAGAAAAAACAAAATATTTAGAAATTTCTAAGCTTTAATTGGTAACGAACATAAACAACTTTTTAGTCAGTAGTATTCTTTTGTAAAAAAGATTTTATTATTTCACTTTTTAGTTGTATCTAATAGGCACCAAGGTGTCCTGAACACATCTTTGTACTCCTCTACCCCCTTATTAATAAACACATAATAAAGTTATACCAAGTACAAACCTATGAAAATGTATGGTTATTCCTTTGTTATTCCTGGTTTAAGTTTAATCCGTGTTTATTAATAAGGGAGCTAGAGTTTACTGGCTTGATGTTATGTTATGAAATGGTATAAACAATAAACAGACATGCGATTGCAGCAATCCCGAGATATTTGCCGTCATCTATTGAAGAGTTCTGTTCTCCGAAGTTCTTCACAAAATTAAAATGGGACCAATTTGGGAAATCGGTGAACACACAATCCTTTTTGGAAAGTCGGTTAAAAATAGTAGTACTTAACAATTTGTTCGCAGAAACTATAATTTTCACAGTGTATCTCTAGCATGGAAGGCCATAGAAAATAAAAAAAGAATATTACAAAATGCGCCTTGTTTTCCTGATTCCAGATGTGTAAATTTTGTCAAAAAGACATGTTAAAGTTAAAAAAAACCTTTTTGCCTAAACGGTCAGATATGCTCTGTTTTCTTTAGACAGCAGAATTCCACTTTACATATCACAAAACGCTTCATAAAATTCGCACGTTGTGGTCGTATTCTAATACGAACTATCTTCTATGTTACTCGTATCTCCACCAGAAGTTATAGTTACGGAAATGTAGGTTACGATGCTCGCTGGTGATGCACTGGCAACCTGTGGCTAATGTTAGTATTATACTTTAATCTCTCTACTACATTGGTTGTAACTTATTTCGCGTCTTACTATTTCACCGAAATGTGAACTTACAATACCCCGCAAAAACGATGTGGTGGTATAAGTTCGACGTGTCTGTGTTTGTGTGTGTGGTTCTCTCTGTGGCATCGTAGCTCCCGGACGGATGAACCGATTTTGATTTTGTTTATTTTTATTTGAAAGGTGACTTTGTCGAGAGTGTTCTTAGCTATGATTGATTAAAATCGGTTGACCCGTTCAAAAGTTATCCGCATTTTACTGTATGAACCTGGGTTTTTCGCAAGATATACTGTCATAATTACGTGTTTCGATAGATTGTTGATTGAAGCGTGTCTACTAGGTACTAGTTATATTATATGTTTTTTTAAAAAGTATGAAATAAAACGACGCGAGTACGAGGCTTATTTATAGCCTATTTAGAGATTTTTGTGTCAGGTTTTTTATTGTTTAAGAAGATTGGATTATTTGATTAACGACATCAGTCATTCGTCTTTCGTTCTCCTTTCAAAATATTATGATTCCCCAAGCGTCTTATAGGAAGACTCATATTCTTAGGCATCAATTTAAGCAATTTATGCACTCTATTTATGTATGAATGTATTCAGTCGGCTTAACGCAATCCACAACTCGATTTAAGCTTCGTCACAACACCCGCATCTTCAATTCGGAGGCTTATATTTGACTCTGAATATCCGACCTCTAAATCGGTGATCGAATACTTAAATCCCGTAGCAACAGAACCCTAAGTCCACGATTACCGCATACCCTAGTTGGCGTTCTAAAAATAGGAAATTACGTATTCAAACCTTCGTAGAAAGTTTGCATAATCTTTCCTTCCAGTTATTTGTCACCGAGTTAATCTGGGAAAGAATTTAAAAGAAAGTGTCGACTGCTTATCGTGAGTAAGCGAAGGGAATTGATTACTTAATGGCGTTGCTGGTCAACTACCTCTATTATCATGCCGGGCACTTACAGTTGCAGCTGCATAGCGTTACTTCATTCGTTATTGCGTTGAGTCTTTGTACTTGTGCTTTCAATCTGCTTTTGAGTAGTGCGTTTTGACCGAAGGATATTTGGTAAAGAATTTTCTGATCTTCTACCTATTTGCCCTTCCTTCATTGTAGTGGCAGCACAATCACCAAAAAGCCTGCATATGGTAGCAACTAAGGCAGTAAAAGCTTCCCAGAAACATTTCGACAGTTTGCAGAATCCGCTATCGTTTTACATACCTACGAGTATGTGTGTAATAGTTTTCGAGCAAACACGATAGCCGGAAACTCGTTGATGAATTTGGTTTTCACACATGAAAATACATCAATATTTTCACTTAATTTTAACGAGTGAGCCACAGATAAATCCGGTCATGTAAGTAGTTAGTATATCCGGATCGGAAGAGGCAAATTCTATCCGGATATTGAATATTGATCGTACACCCTTAACCCTGACGTATCGGGTCGTTACCGGTCCTCAGGGACGATAAAAGGATATTTGGCGATTATTCAATTGTGGTCGGTAAAAAATACAATAATAGAAAAACGAGTGGTTTATAATAAAGCCATTGGTTGCTTGTTACGACTTATTTGATCGTTTTCGTATATTGAATTAGCTTTGTGCCGTAACGATTTTGTTAATCTGTTTTGGAATGAGTTACTGTATTTCTGCGTCGATGTTAGCCAAGAATTACGTTAATTACAATTCTGGTAAAATACAGTTTATTAGTTAAAATAAATGCAAATGAAGTAAAAAAGCTTCGAACAAAAAAGTATGTATTCCTTTTTAATTAAGCTAATCCTTAACATCGATCATATTTACAGCGAAATGCAGGTAGCAAATATATTTATAGGCTTAACCCCCGTGGATTCCGAGCAGCCCAACGGCGTCTATAATTACACCTCTATATATTCATTTACCAACCTCCATAGGTACAAGCATCGCAGGCCTCTTCCCTTCTAATCTATAATTATAAAGACCCATAAAACAGAAGCATTATGCTTCGATTCAAGGCTTTGCTGGGATTTAATACTACTTACTAGATCAGACAGAAAACAAAAGATAAAATAAAGCATAATACATGTACAATTAACTCAGACGTCAGTTAGGATTATCGATATTTTAAAATAAATATGACTTGTATTTGAACTAGCATCCGAAAAAATGTTTTGCAACAAATACTGGTACTAGCAACATTTGACGTCGAGAGGTAAATATATTGCTTACCAATCATTAATTCAGAATATTAACAAGTTACCAGCATGATTGAATATTCCATCTTATCAGCGACACAAAGACATAAGCGGTGAAAAAAAAATGCCCATCTTTGTTTCTTAGATAATATACGGTATTACCTCTTAAAACATAAATGTTGACAATCTCTCCAACCGAAGCTAAGTCTTACTTTGCTGCTAATGCTCTATCTACCTGTATGCAGAACTTTAAGTCAATATCAGCTTTGTTCCCGGGTGAGTACATAGCCCTTGTTAATAAGAGCTTGTCTTCTGAATTTTGAATTGGGAATTTCTGAGAAACCATTTCAAAATTGTACATAGTATACTGTTGGTTGGGGTGGCTTCATAGCAACTAGTTAATGAATTAAAGAGGCTGTGGACCGATTTCAGGGATATCTAATGAAGATGCAAGCTGTGCTGCGGTAGGTGGAGAAGAGAAGGATGGAAAAATAATTTAAGTTACACCCACCCCAAATATATTGAGATGAGAGTTAGAGAGTGATGATGTGGCAACTTCTTCAGATATCAGCAGCCTAAACATACCTTCTAATAATTCAACCTATCGCTCTATTACACCCACACCCACATAACCATTACATACCATATTCGTCCATAACTTCTGTTTCCTCCTACGTCCAGATGACAGGAGCCGATAGTCCACAGTTCGGGTCAATTTTTATGGGCAAAGTTAACAAAACGGTGTCCAATGACCATTGACTATGCAAAATGTCCGACGTTTACATCCAAGATGTTATCGTTAATATTTTTACGACGTAACTTGCAGCTAATAGGTCATCCTGTGTTTGATTTATGAATATTTTAACGACTGGAGAAATCTAATTGACCTACATTATATTATTACGGAATAATTAAATTGAGCCGTGATTAATTACGTCGAAATCGAAGTTATTAAACTCAAAATTGGTAAAATTTTGTAAGTAGATAGGATATAAAGGAAACCCCCAAATATTGATGAAAATAATCATCCTTCTGATTAACTTAAGTAGATTCAAATCAATCATAAATACAACCAAATATTGAAACTTATATAATCCACTTTAGCATCTTTCTCTCAAAATTACTCTTCCATAACCAAAGAACGAAATCCTGAATATAAATGTCTAAACGAGCCACAAACGTGTTACAGATAGTTTTAGTCTTAAAAATGGAATAAACTATTAAAATCCAGCAGGCCGTAAGTACAGGCCACAGTGCGGCCTGACTTAGGAATAACTTATTCATAACGTTCATGTATGCCCCCCGTTTGAACGTGAGTTGTGTGCAAGTTATATAATATACGACAACTTTTCGTACTTTCTTGTTACCCTATTTCACCCAGCCCCTGAATTTTCGTTGTTTTTTGTGCAATAAATACTTTATTTGAGGGTTAGAGACGTAAAAGTAAGATGTCGTGTTTTATGTTATGGCCGTGAAGGGTTAAGTCGATAGCAATTCCGGTTTAATTGACTGATGTGAGACAGCGTGCGCAGAGTCTTTAAAGTCACCTGCCTTTTTTATACGCAACTGAAGTTAAATGAACTTTATTTGTGAAAAGAAAGAACTTTCACGGGCTTTGAATTATATTTCATAATGTTTCTGATCTTTAGGGCGATTATGCCAACCATGCCAATGTAATCCCTTCATATAAGTAAAGAGACGATTTTCAATATACGTACTATAGACCCCCCAAAATGCAGGAACCCATAAAAGATCCGCCACACAGATTGGGCATGAATTTGAAACGCTCTTAGCCCCGTAGACACTTCCGCAAACTCTTAATACCCGGCCAAAAACTTCCAACAACCATAAATTATTAAGATTCAAACACTCAAAACGGCGACAATTCAGTAAGAACAATATTACTGGAAAACACGTGCTTTAAATGTAAAATATCAAGTGATACAGAGCTACAGAAACCGACACGGAACTTGCTAAAGTAAAATGTTTATGAATGTACGAAGAAACTTCGCAGGACGAACTTTTAACGCTTCCCGTAGAGCTGGGATTACATGAGAACTGCGTTACAGAGAGGCTCTCTCAACGTCCGATAATGGAATAAAATTGTGAACTTTCATGGCGCATTAATTCTCTACGCTGAAGATAATCGCAAGTCAATACACTTTGACCTTATCCAGTAATAGTATAGATATGAGATCTTGTTAAGTCACTCATATGTTTAGTTTTAATGTAGTTTCGCGGTTGAAAGTTATGAGTTTTATCGGCTTTTCAAATATTTGAATAAAGTTTCAGAAATTGTTTGGGGTTTGACTGACGGCTCGGCTAAAATGCTATTACAAAAGTAATACTTTAATAAAAATTTGTAGCCACAAAAATAAAATCTATGCGATATAAGAATGCGGTCCGTTGGTTTGATATTGCAATTAGGCAGTCAAAACAATCAATTAAGTACATCTTCGTCTTAGACAGGTTTGATTTAAAGCCTCTAATAATATACAAATACTTGATAGATTATAATTTCTACATCGTATTGGGATACTTCCGTGCCACCGTTGATCGTACTTCTGTTTAAAACTACGCTATTAGCTTCCACAACGTGTAATTTTCTCCACAAAAATTACGTGAGTATAGAAATAATCCGTAGGCCGAAGATAGCTTGAGGCGACGTCTCATATATTAGACTATTTCCTACAGTTATAACGATCAGAAACAAAAATAAAGGCTGTGACTAGTTTCCAATTAATCGTAATAATTGGTAGTGAACGTGGGTATGTATTGGGCTATGTACGGGCTATGTCGGGCTATTTATTTGAGCCACACCTGGTGTTCATTGCCCGCAGGCTGAACTCAAGCTGTTGTTCAGAACAGCCATTCTTCTGGTAAATAATGAACGGATATTGTTCGCTCGTTTTAAAGTTTAATACGTGGCGTGTGTTTGCGGTACATTTTTAAGATCCTTTAGAAAACGGTTGCCGTGATATAGTTTTGATTGATTTTGCTGGGGTTTTGATAGGCTTTGAAATAATTTGATATTTTAGTTAATAAACGATTCGGTTTTAGTATCTAAGTTTGGAGTTTGAAGAAGAAGTTTATGATTTATAAAGACATTAATCCATTTATACACTTGTCTTCAATCACGCCATGTTTTTTAATAGACATAAATTTCACACTGATAGATGCAATACAATCAATCAATCTGCCTAGCCTTTTCCCAACTATGTTGGGTTCGGCTTCTATCTAACCGGATTCAGCTGAGTACCAGTGATTTACATAGAGCGACTGCCTATCTGAACTCCACAACCCAGTAACTGGGTAACACGGTACCCCTTGGCTAGACTGGTGTCAGATCTCAACTACTCGTAACGACTGTCAAAGATCTTCAAATGATAGCCGGGACCAACGGCTTAACGTGCTTTCCGAGGCACGGAGGAAACTCGGTATGTTGAAATGGTCACCCATCCACGGACCGACCTCGTCAAGCGTTGCTTAACTTTGAAGATCGACCCGTGCGGCTGTTATTATTTAGCCACGAGCTCCTTTACTTTATTAAGTAAAAACTTTGCCCCAAACTAAACTCAATCAAAACCGACCAACAAACAAGCCGATTGAAGCAAACCAAATCGAACCCGATTGATCGCCATTGATCCACTCTCAAAATACTTGTGCATTCAAATAAAACTACACATCATCTCCAGGGCGGTCCGGATCAATTTTCTGTTTACAACCCAATACCATCAAAGAAAACCGACTGGTAGACTAATTGACGGTAATAGTACACTTATAAACCAACTTAGTTCGATTTACAACCCAACCGACTGGACACACAACTTTTTATATGCATATGGCCAGTATTAGACTTAATTAGGACGACGAAGGTTCCTTTTATAAGTATTTAAATTAGGAACTTTTTTATTTTTTATTTTGACGTATTGGGTACAGTCTGCTCAAAAATTTATAGCCTCCGCTTGTAAAAGTTATTTTCTAGTGTTGTAAAGTGTGTGGCATAAAAACTTGTCGGTAGTTACCGATAATGACATATGCATTTTTAAAACCTCGGCAGTGATGTCGATGCATTATTATGACCTACTTGAAATTGCAGTTATTAGACTACTAGGTTATAAATGTACGTGCAAGTGCTACTTTAGAAAAATATATTAAAATGACAGTTTTTAAATATAGTCGTTATTATTTCTGTAATGGTCTGGGGACGACACAAAAATAAAGAATATGCAGAAACAAAGTAAAAAAAAAGAAAAATGTTTAATCATTTGCAATCTCCAGCGGGTTCTAAATGGTAAAGGGAAATGAAATACTCTCAAATGGTCGTTGGCAATAGGGTTGCCAATTGTCGTATCTACCGCTTAGAAATTGACACCCCACGCCCCGTAAGCAAAAAAGTTTGAACCTTTTTCGTTAATTTTCCAAGTTTCTGGTTTTAATATTGTAAATATGAGGCCGAACAACACGCATAAATAAACACAGCGTAAAATCAACAAAGTGCGGTGTAAACCCATCGAGTTTAAATCTCACGTCGATGCACTCTTGTATAGGAAACCTGTTAAATAAATATTACCTAACCGCGGGTACACAATAAGCAATTTAATACTAAATAATCATTAAATATGTTCACTCCGTAAGTTCCTGTTTGTTGAGTCAACTATAACGAGTTTAACAATTAAATTTTCGATTAGTATTGAATGCTTTAAAGTTTGTCGATATCGATATGTCGAATATTTTCGTCAAGCGCATTACTTAGGTACATATCTACATAGTGCAATGCACTTTATTTTGTCACCGAGTGTACTTACAAATTATGAAATTTTATACTTTTAGCTGAAATTGTTTGAGTAACCATAATGTGGTTTTTATATTTAGTTTTTTTTTTTAATGTTACGCCGACCCCATATAAAGGTCTATCCACACATATCAGGGCCGTGTCCGGGACGTGACAGGGACGGACCCAATCTTTGAAGTTTCGTCACTGGCCCGTGCACGGACGTGTGTGATCGAGTTCATATAAAATGTACACAACGATATTTTTTTGAGCCCCTGACGGGGCACGGTCCATCCACGTCCTGGGCAAGGCCCTGATATGTTTGGATATACCTTAACACGTGACAAGGACAGGAGAGATGAAATAAATTTTTCACAAATTTGGTTAATAAGACTTTTGCAACATAATTATTTTCAATTTTCTTCTCTCCAAATTATCTTGACTCTTAAAGAGGAAAAGTAAAGACTATTTCAGTAAGTAAAAAACTTAGTGTAGTCAATTATTCTAACACCATGATTTAAAACTACTTAATGAATTTTAAAGTTTTATTAATTCACACTTGGATGCTAAATAACTTCGTTCTACACAATCTATGTAGGTAGGCTTTATTGCTACATCATATTTTTGGAACTTAATTTAAATATTATAGAAGATTATTGACACTACAGTGTGAACTGACCCTAAAAGTGTGTCGAAAGTAGTCAAAACTTCATAATAAAGCAATTTATTTTAAATAAAATATTCACAACGTATTATAGAGTCATCGAAAAAATCATGTAGGAGGCGTTTGGAATAATCCACAATTTATTTCAGTTACCCCTTCAAAACTGAATCCAAAACTAGATTTTCTTCTTTATTGCAAATAATATTTTATTTGTATACTTTTTGGGAGCTGCGGCAATCATGAAAGCTACTTGAAGAAATAACAAATCGTCGAGTGAAATGCTACGCTCCCAACGATATTTTGCTCCAGAAACGCTGTCGAAAAGCTACACACAATAATAAAGAGGGACCACATACATATAGACAGTTATTTATGTTCTGTTAGGTGAGGTTATCCCTCGATTTGATTTGGTGTATATAGATTATCTAAGCTTTGATGAAAACTGGTTTCATGTTAAATAAAGTTACTTCTGACTGAATACTTACAAATCACGAGATATTTTAGTACGATACATATTTTTTAAATTGTTAGTTTAAAAAACTTTTACGAAATTATATGATTACAAAAATCCTGAATGGATTGGATTTTTGTGATGATCCCAAACTGATATCAAAAAGAGAAAACTAAACTAGATTTAATATCTTAAAAAGTTGTTCCATAAAGCTCAGAAATATGATAACATAATCCAATCCACTTAAAAAAATCCTATCAAGTAAAAACTTCAGCATGATCGAACATCATTGGAATACCTTCTAAAAACGTAAACACCGCAGGTCCTCATAATCTGCTGGCTATCCTAACTCTAGTCAAAGCACTGTATGTGGAATATTTCCTGCTACTAACGTTTTCAAAGTGGAAATTCCTGACGTGAACCACCTGAGCAGCTCACTGACCGAGAAACCGTTTCAACATGTTAAAGATTCGCTATTAAACAAATAGTAAGTAGCCTTTGAGGTATTAAACGGTTCAAGCAAATTCTGGATGTTAGTAATGTGAAAATATCGCGTTTTAACGTGATAGGAATGCGTAATTGACTTGTTAGAAATTTTCTAACAAGATTGCCTAGAGCTAAATTATCTTTTTCAAAGGCCCACTTGTGTGAAAAACTTAACACAGAGTTAGTTGCTAACACGAGGTTAAATTAATATATGTCAAAAATAACACAAGGTTTAGCTACTAACTCGGAGTAAGTAAGGTAAACCAAGTTGGCGCAAACAAGCCTTAGTGTCTAAATAACAAAATCATTATCTCCTTACAAAGCTAAAGTTTAACAAAGCGTGTGAGTACCGAATGTTAAAAGTTCAATTCTCAATTCAGAAAAAGTTCAAACTCAATTTGAGCAAGTTTTACGTCAAAGATTTCTAGACACAATGGGACACTTAAAGCCTACAAACTTAGCTTTAATAACACACACAAAATCTATTGAATTGGCTCTGATAAGAGCCTTTGAGGAATCATCAATCGTAAATTAAGAGGAAATACGGTCGCCGACATCCAACTGAATTACCTAAGTAAAAAGTTGTAATTCGAGGTTTGGCTCTCGCCTATTTCCTCCTCCAATATTGAACCAATTTAAAAGATATTCCATACACTGAAAAATAAAGATATAATACTGTGGCCCGTGTTTTCCTTTTTTCATTTATAATTGTCAAATTTGTACACTAGGTCTCTGTCGACAGCGCAATTTTGAGCATCTTTTGAGGGTTTTAGTGCATCTAAAGATAATATGTCATCAAAAAAGAAAACACACATAACAACAACACAAGAAAACACAGTACATATCTTTATTTTCAGTTTAAGGAATATATTTTAAATTGGTCCAATATTGGAGGTGGAAATATGCGAGACCCAAACTTCGAATTATGACTTTTTACTTAGGAAAGTCAGTCGGATGACTGCGACCGCATAATATGGAATCATCGTCACGAAGAAGAACAAAATAAATTAATAGAAACTATAATTTAATAAATCAAAAGCAACTGGAATAAGATGTCATGATAAAAGGAAATATATAGCGTACAAAGATACCTCTTATCATAGACAATAACTCATTAATATTTGATAGCTGGTCTACTTATTGGAGACGTAAATATGCATCTGCACCGTTTGTTATCGCAGAGAATACTAAACAAATCGTTATATTATACAATAAAATATTGAAGCTATTCGTATTTATTTGAAACTAGGTCCATTTTTGAAGATAAGTAATATATTTTATCATCATGAAAACTATCATAGCCGCGTTTATTAACCCATTCAGAGTCGCTGTCATATTTCTCTTTCCAATATCGCCGTGTTTACAAATGTGTCATATTTATGTGTCGTAGACTATAGTTGTCATTGGAAGTAAATTTATTATTAATTAGATATTTATTTTTTAATTCGTGTTTTTAGTAATGGGAAACGCTAAAGTGGTTGCATTTGAAAACAGATTTTAATTATGTTTCCGTTTAAAGGCGCTTTTAAATAAGCTTTTAACGTTTATGATATTTGTTTATTTTTCCGACATAATATCAGCCATTAGTTTAAGTTATATAAGATAAGTTATAATACTATCTCTATTATCATAAACAATAATTTTAATGTAGAAGAAAGGTATGTAGAGTAATCTTAATTCAAATGTTTACGTTATATACAATTGGAGATAGGTATTAACGTATTTTTTTAAACTGATACAATTCCAGTAAAGCAGTTAAAAAATTAATTATATCTGCCCATTAAAAGCGTTGTTATTAGATCGACGACCATTAAGTTAACGTCGTAGCACTTAATTATAACTTGCAATACCCAGAAAGGGTTAACCATGCAATTAAAAAAAAGAGTAGCAATTATTTCCCATACCTTGTATCGAAGAAACGGAGTTAGTTTTCAATAAAAGTCCATTCACGTTGAAGATGCGACCAGTTATCAAATAATCATACAGTCACTGAAAACCGGCAAAATAATCTAATAGTCCACAGGGTAGCACAGGGCACGATCAAATCCAGTTCGGGGCACACAACACACCAATAATGCTCTATTAATTAATTTCAATTTATGTTAATTACGGAATCGGGTACGATGCGATAGCGAGAAGGGAAGACGGGGACGCGTGCGCTCGGTTCGCGCGCCAAGCGTGGACTGCCGGCTGGTGGCTAGAAGCATTTCTAAATATACACCCCCCGAACGTTTCCCGCGCACCCTATGGGCGCAACGCGTGTTCCATGCAATTTTCTATAAATTTTCGCATAAGCTCCGAAGCCGCGCTGTCAAAAGCTGTTTTTACTGAAGCTCGCCCCCAAACGCCGTGCACGTTTTAATTGAATTTAGTGTAATGCGGGGTTCTGAAAAGTAAATTGAAAATAAGCACACGTAAAACTACCTGTGCCGCATAACGAGTTGTGTTTAGATGCTATGACGATTTCATATTTTTATTTAAACGCTACCGGAATAAGTTAACAGTAAAGTGCTGTATGTCAAATATTTTTTTTATAATATTATGGTAATGCTCGTTAATTTGCTACGAGCAAATTGCTACATTATTCCACCTAATATCATGCGCCGTAGCGCTACGATTTCTCGTAGCGCCGCGTAGCATTTTTTCGCGAACTCCCAAAAGTCGTTAGCCGAAAGTTGTTAGCTGTAACCCTTAGTACGGAATGGAAATCGTCAAAGATCACTCTCTTTTGTTCCAGATTGGACGAGATTTCTGTAAATAAAACATCGTTTCGAAGTTTTAATTGAACAACATACCTACTCAGCTGAAGTACTGAGATAAACTTTTGTTTTGTTTCGAACATTTTCTTTACGAATTTATTTGTAAATTGAAATGGGATCAATCAACAGAAATTACTTTTGTAATGTTTCAATGTTATTGAATATTGTAAAGTTTTAGATACCTTAGTTAACACCTACCTTTTGAGATTGGCTTACCCATCCATTCTACCCTAAACAAATATTGAAAAGAACAAACATTATTAGTAAAACTGAGGGTTACCGACAGTTTACATTGAAATCAATCACGCTTTATTCTCTAAATGGTTAGGCAGAGTTGTACTACGCCCACATTTCACCCTTTTTAAATGTTTAATTGTTATGTTATTGGGTAACATACCATTGCACCCCAATTGTGTAACACATATCAAAACCAGAAAGGTTTGGAAGAAAATTCCCAATCTATTTCTTTAAATTTTGAAAAAATAATCTGCTAGAGAACGTAAATAACGTAATGAATTTTGTTGAACTGTAAAAACTAATTGACTGTATTACGCAATTATCTCGTAAGGCGCAAATTGTTACCCTGGATATTTTTCTATTGGTCAACTCTTACCCAAACTAGGAATCAAACCCAAGTGCCCAAACTCAACAGTTACGCTTGCGACCACTACACCAACCAGCCGAACAAAAACCGACATATTTAAATAACAGTTAATTCTCACATATGTTGCCGCTCGATCGGCTTGTATATTTTATTGCAATTAAGCGAACACTGAATAAAAATGTTTTGATCGTGGGACTCGCCCGTTTATACATTTTTACGAGCTCTGGACCAATACGACCGTCAACACAATAAACCGATATACAGCTACAGATAATATATTATCAAGTTACTAATTAAGTCAAATAATCAGATAAAAGTTTAGAAGACATGTTTTTCCTTGAAATAACATCAGAGATCGAAAGATATTTATCCAGCCTAGTATAAACCAGAAGATAATGCAAAGCAATTCAATCTTTACGCTGTTTTTTATTACGAAAACACGGTCCCGTTTTGGTTACATTTGAATAACAGAATCAACACACGTTCAATCACAGCATTAAAAAGAAAAATACCAAGTGAAAGAGGAAAATAAGACATCATCTTCCTGCCCTTGTACCATTCTTACTTGGGGTCGGTGCAAGACGTCTTCTTCTTCCATAACGTCCTGTCCTCCGTCACACCATCACTGACTCCCTTTTCTTTCATATCACTCCTCACACAGTCCATCCATCTATTATTTGGCCGTCCCCTCCCTCTCCATCCATCCACATTTATATTCATAACTATTTTAGTAACATGCGTTTCATCCCTCCTCATCACATGACCATACCAGGACAAACGGATTCCTTTCAACTTTTCTGTCACTGGCGCCACTTTCAAACATCCTCTAATATACTTATTTCTCACTTTATCCATTCTCGTCACATAATCCATCTCAAAATTCTCATCTCTGCTACATGCAATCTCTTTTAAACATCAAGAGAAATAAGTATTAAGTAATACTTTTTGCAAGCTTTTTGAATGAAAAGTAATTATAATATGACTTGTGAATATATACATACATCCGATGAGACGAAACACGATCATGATATCTTGTGTAGTTGAGGAGCGGATACATCAAGTGGTGTGCCTATTTCTATGAGTCGGTAAGAGATTGGCTGGATGTGATAGGCTGCGTCTATGCCACACTGTCATTTGGAGTTTTGAGACAATTTTATACCATCATATTGTAGCACTTTATATACTTTATATTATATTACATTATATATTTTTTATATTACTTTATATTATCTATTTTACATATTTTTCAATTTATAAGTTTAGCACACATTTTCACTTTATGACATTATTTTAAGTATCTTTTTTATTTATCCACATCGGTGTGTCACTAGCGGGGTGCCAACTGAAAATCAGCGCTTGGTGTCTGACGCCCAGCAAAAGCTGAGTTGGTAACCCTTTCGGTATGGGCACGCCTGGCGCAATTATTCTTAAACCTTGTTTGTACTTTTTTATTACTGTTCTTCTCTGTTACTTTGTGATTTTTGTTGTCGTGTTGTGTCTATGTCGAATAAATGTTTTCTATTCTATTCTATTCTATGGCTACCTTCCAGCCCCATCATGATACACAGTACCATATTATTTCAATGCTTTAAAAGTTACATAAGAACGCCAAGTTTCAGCTTAATCGGATGCTAGAAAATTCTTGAAAAATGTAATTAATGTACGCTAATACCTACTTGAAAGACTTCAAACTTCAAGTACTGATATAACATCATCATATTAAGTACTAGGGCATAAATATCGGCATCTCGGCATCTCGTAATATCGGAATCCCAGAACGAAATTACCAAAATTTCAATTCCGATACTGAGTTATCCAATATCGGAATCTCGTGATCAGAAAAATGCCTTATTTTAGCTACTTATGAAGTGCCGAGCGAGAAAGCGCGGTTAAGACTACGGTGATTAGCAGTGGTCGCATAATCTGTTTACTAAATGGGCGCTTATTTACTTAAACTTTACTTCATGAAAAAATATATGTGCCTTGATAAATTCCGGGATAGCTAAAAATGTTACCTTTAAGAGTACAAGTAAATACACAACAATTTGTAACAATGATATTTTCATTGATTAATACTTAGGTTTTTTATTAGAATTGAGAGGCACGGGATCGGTCAATGTGGTGACACTTGGGGGAGGCTTATGTACATCAGTAACAGTGGACGATATTAATATTGGAATGCCGATATTGAGATCTAATACCGGAAATCAATATCGGTATTGAAAAACTTCCGATATTACATGCCCTATGAGATACTACCATTTTCACGCAGCTTCGCTCCCGTAGAAGCTGACGATGTAGTCTTCTATCAGTAAACTAATTTAATTAGTTCAGTACTTCCAGAGATGACCGTATGACAGACATATAAACCAACAAACAAATATAATCAATTTTACTTCTTTATTAGATTCGCACGGGGTCCACGTGGTGGATTACGGCCTAGACTCTCTCCTAAAGAGGTGGCCTGTATCCCAGCAGTGGGATCATTATACGCCGATTATATTTATCCCATTCGTTCAGAAGAGAGAAGAAGATGTCTACTATTGCTGCACATCGGCCTGCCAACGACCGCTAAAATAAACGGATTAAGGGATACTAAATATTCAGTACAGAAAAGCTTGCCAATCGGATTTCTCATCGCAGTTTATGTATTCGCAGACAGTTGGACGCTACTGCTCCTGACGTCATCCCACTATACCATATAGTTGCCTATAAAATGCGAGAGCGGAGTAAATAAAAACCTTTGTCGCGTGATAGGAATTATTCCTATTTATTTAAATACTTTTTACATTATTTTATCACTCGCGCCGAAACAGACGGCCTCTCAATTCCAATTTCTTTTTTATTCCTGTTTCAAATTCGGAGAAGCTTCAAAAGTAGAGAGAAGTATTTACCAGCCTAGGTGCTGCAATAAGGTTACGGTACCCACCGCGAGCATTGTGAAATATTTTTTTGCAAACATTCGTTGTGCGAGCTTTTGTCACGCAATGAACATTCATTCGTGAAACGGACATTCGTTAGCAAGAAGCCTCTTAAATATTTGTTTTACGAATTCGGACTCACATATGTACCCACCAAACTGTTTGGCGCGAATGAATGTTCGTTGCGTAACAAAAGCTAGCGCAATATATGATCCTCATATAAGTTCGCTTATCGAATGCTTGCAGTGAGTACCGTCCTAAGAAAACTAGGATAGGTGAGGATCACCGATTCTGCCCCAAAATACAAAATGATTTCTATGACATCACCATGTCTCTATTCCTCGAAAGGATAGGCAGACGTGTTCATTTCGGCCACTTTCTGCCAGTTTTGTTTGTTGTCATGTAACGCCGCGTCGACACGTTGGCCCCAACGTAGTGCCGAACGACACTCGTACAACGTGTGGATCTAGAAAACTGCGTTGGTGCCAACATTGGGGCCACCGTTGGTAGTAGGCCGGTGCGTGTCGGTTTTATCAAAAAAATCTGTGCCAACGTTCGCGATCCGTCAACACGTTGGTGATATGCTCAGTCCTGTTGCAACACGCATCGATTGCGTACTCACTGGTTCCGTGTTTTATGATGTGTCGTCATCAACCATCTTCTTTGACGTGATTTTCTTTTTATTCAGTAACAAATATAATTTATAATACGCACTCAGTACTTTAAAAAGCGCTTACAGCCATTTCCGTATCGGACATCTTCACATTGTCTCTGAAGAGACAGAACAATTTTTAACCGACTTCCCAAAAAGGAGGAGGTTCTATGTTCGACAATATGTTTGTTTTTTTTTTGTGTATGTTCATCGATATCTCCGTCAATTGCTGACCGATTTTGAAAATTCTTTTTTTGTTTGTTAAAAGAAGTTTGTTCCGAAATTGGTCCCATTTTTAATTTGGTGAAGGTTTGATGAAGAACTTCGGAGATATACAACACCACTCTTCAATAATTAACGGCAAATCTCTCGGGATTGCTGCAATCGCATGTCTGTTTATTGTTTATACTATTTCATAACATAACATCACGCCAGTACGCTCTTAAGACCCCTTATGCAGATCTCTCATTTCACCGGTTATGTTCAAATTTCATTAAATCTATTCTGGCGTTATAGTTACCTTACTAACTTGCCTAGTAGGTAGGACAACTAAAAAGAGAAAAATAAAAAAAAATATTTTGCAAAAAAATACTACCGACTTCCAAATACAAAACTACAAAGTGAAAAATAACTTTATTTTTTGAAAATGGAACCTACGAAAAACACCGACTTCAAAAAATAAAGTTATTTTTCACTTTGTAGTTTTGTATTTGGAAGTCGGTAGTATTTTTTTGCAAAAAAGTTTTATTATAATAGCCAACGTTTGTACGCCTCATCAATTAACCGACCGTTGGTACGAGCGCGTGGACCAACGTGTAGAGTCGGGGTTAGCAATCATAAAAGTGGATCCGTCTAAAGTTCACAAAAGTTCTGACCAGATGATGTCATTTGTGACTTTAATTTTCATGTACCACATTCAAGAAACTTCTCTTATTAGTAATAGAGGACAAGCCTTTCAATTTATCATCAAGCCTTCATCAAAAATGCCAAGAGATACATATACAATCATGACTATTGGCCTCTTAAAGGTTCTTATTAAAATAGGACCGACAGCAAAAAAATCAAAAGCTTCACTTTAATAGCCTATCTATCTCGATCTCGTTTCAAAGCACAAAAGTTTATTTCTGCAAATCATGCGCAGCTATTAACAACCCCAGATCAAACAGGTTAGAAAAAGTTATTCGCTTAGTGCTCGACTTGTGAAATTAATTATTGTTTTATTTGTTACTTAGTAATCGGTTGTAAGCTAAATTGCTAAGTAATTCAAGTACACAAATAAAATAAAAAAAAACACTTTGCTTCAGCCCCCTCAGCTCCCCCCCCCCCTCTAGGGGTGGAAACACTAGACCAGGGATGGCGAACCTTTATTAGTAAACGTGCCATTTCAATTATATATTTTTTTTATGTGACTAGGAAGTGCCACCAAAGAATTTTGACTTTGTCTTAATTGACAAAAAATAAAACTATAAATGCTATGAATTAATCAATTCTTTATTTGCATCCAGAAATTATTACAGCAATCCTAATATTTATTTACAGTTTTATGTTGTATTTAAATAAAAGTAGGAGTTGGTGTCATTTCTGCTGTTGCAAATTACCTAGATTCTAAATAACCTCATTTTAGCGTGCCCAAAATATTTTGTCGTGTGCCACCACAGGCACGCGTGCCATAGGTTCGCCATCCCTGCACTAGACCAATGACAGTCAAAATAATAATAGACACTTTTTATTTAAGTCGTAAACATCACATTAACCGCGGACTACCGAATTAAGAATTCGAATTTGAGTATTTGTCAAACTTAGCTTGATGTCAAATTATAATGCAAATACTCAGTTTAGGAACTGGCCCTAAGTTATACAACACGAACACACTAGATGGTAATTGTAAACAAAAATGACCTCACGGTACCTAATTGTCAACAAAATGCCTTCTTTTTTACATAAACATCTCTATCATCTCCATTCACAAATATTTCGGGACGACGTTTTTTCTAACCCAACCCGTCAGGTAGAGACTGACCGCAATAAGATTACATCTGCAGACGGACAGGTGTATTCTAATATGTATTCACTGATAAATGATCCAGGCTCACGGCCATAAAGAAAAGGGCAGGTGTATTGTGTTCTCGGTTCGTTTGTCTTGATTTACAGGACCACATAGCGTTAGACAGTTATTTCTACTTTTTATGTGTTTGATTTTATTATTATTTAATCAATAAACAGATAATTCAGCTGTAGCTAGTTACTGGACTAATACTGGATCAAATTAAATCGCCTAACGAAATTACGCAAACGTTATATTTAATTAATAACAAAAAAAATGCAATTCTTTTATTCAAGTAATTACCTAAACAGCCGCTGAATAGTGATTAACTAGGCATTAAGAGATTACAATTCTTTTCTTGCCCTACACCTGCAAAAGAATTTAGAAGATGTTAACATAAGGTAGGTTGTTAGAACTTAGTTGCCTGTTAAGGCATTGCAGTTTAAATGGTTATAAAATATACATATCTACGCAATATTACAGTTAAATATACAGTTAATAAATTTAATGTCATCTTACTTTTTCGGAATTATAGTTCACACTTATTCAAAAATATTTTACGAAAACACCTACTCACCTTAAATTATAATAGTACTGAAGACACATTTAAAATCCCTACATAGCAAGCATTCATACATTACATAATTATATTACATACACTGCACACAACACATACACTACATACATTACTCACACTAGTTAAACTACATTCATTACATACACTACATACGTTTTCGCACCTTCTAATACACACACTCACACACACGCTAGTTAAGCCGAATAAGTGCTAAGTTTTATTATTATTGTTAAGATTTTAGTTTTTTTATTATTTCACTGCCTAAAGACCTATGTTTGAAAGATCTCGGTGTTGACAAGTTTGTTGTCTTATGGGTCACAGCAATGATGAATAATACCCCACTGTAATACAGTACCAACTAGCACAGGGGGTATTGTGACTGATACTGGCGGCCTTATTATTTTGTAATTATACTTAAGACCTCTACTTGAGATAACCTATTGTTGTTGAAATTAATAAAGTTTACATTATATTCATCACATCATCAGCCTATTAATGTTCCCACTGCTGGGACACAGGCCACCTCTCTGTGAGAGGGGATGGGCCATAATCCACCACGCGGGCCCAGTGCGGGTTGGTGGATGTCACATGTCTTCGAATTTTTGGTTCTAGGACATGCCGGTTTCCTCACGATGTGTTCCTTCATCAGAGCTTCAGAGCAATGTTGATGAAATAATTTACACAAAGTAAAGCACCTGCCTGGGTTCGAACCCACGACATACAACTTGTAAGTCGCGGCCGATACCACGATACCACTGGGCCACTACTGCTCTATATATTATATTAATAATCATTTTTCATAAATTTTATATTATATATCATACTATAAATATATAGTTTTACTAGCTAATATAATGTAACTCTGTATAAAGTAGCTACAGTACCTCCGACGATAAAAGAAGAAGACTCCAGTAGTACCTGCCTACTTTTCGATAGTATAAATGCCAATTATAGCATGGTCGGTAACTCTACCAACTTTAAAAATCTCTATAGTCTTCCTTTTGGGCAGGTGCAGTGGGGAAACAATGGTAGTAGGTTAGGCTAACATAATCGGACATCGGTTCGAAACCAGACAGGCCCTTTTATTTTGTGTAATTTATTTCATCAGTACTGCTCTCTGAATGACGAAAGAAAATATCATGAGAAAAGTGGCACATCTACAAGTCCGTACTGGACCTACGTGGTGGGTGCAGCCAACTTCCTCTTACTGAAAGGAAGCCTGAATCACAGCAGCAGGAACATCATCGGTTTGTTTTATGCTATGCAATGACGGGAGAGGACTCAAATTTCAAAATTAAAAAAATCCCCGACACATTTATCTTGCGAAAACACCCCGATTGAAACAGTAAAACGCCCATAACTTTTGAACGGCTGAACCGATTTTATTCAAACATATCTTATCATATATCTTTCAAAAAATAAAACTAAATCAAAATCGGTGCATCCGTTTAGGAGCTACGATGCCACAGACAGATACACAGCAACACACGTCAGACTTATAACACCCCTCTTTTGCCGGCGGGGGTTAAAAATACACTACACATAATGATTTGCTACTCAAATTTAATGTCATTAGCATCGCATCAATCGACTTTTGGGTTTAATTTGTGACGCTTCTATAATTTATTTCTGCAACCCAAGGTTCAGATGATAATTCTGAATGGTTTGAAGAAATGTACCTATTTGCAATCAAAGCTGCTCCAAACCCGGTAGGTAGGTACCTAAGCATTATTTCCATTATTTACATCCAAATGAAGCGGAACAACTTTGGCAATTATTTCGCCCGTAGCTGTACGTAATTTACAAAATCTTCGCATTCTTAAACAAAAATAATGGATTGCACGATAAACGAAAAGTTAGATTGGAAACGAACTTGTAACAACTTCCCTAAAGAATATTATTTAGTTAGTGACAATGCTAGGAAATACAAATTCTTTTACTTGGACAGTTTACTGCAATTTCTTCTACAAATGAAAATAAAATTGGACTTACAATTACAGAATCTAAAAGTGTCTAAATTGCCAGACGGCTGGATTGGCGCAGTGGCCGGCTTGACTTACAGCGGTACGTGACGCGGGTTCGATTCCCGCACGTAACAAAAACGTGTCTAAACGGTGGACCGTCTGTTCAGTTGTCCCGGCTGGAAATCGAAGGAAGCTAGTTTTTTTTGTTTCTGTAAATGCATCTACGATATAAGAAACCTTCTGATAAATAAAGTTTAAAAATAATATTGTGCAGCATTAGATATTAAACGCATTAGTTACATTAAAATATATACCAGAATTTCACCTAAAATGAGACTCAAACGATACGCACTACGCAGGTCTACGCTTCAGACCCAGGTTTAAAACATGTAATGGACCCATTTTTCATTTTTTATTTCTAAATTTATATATTTATGTACACACAAAACACTTTACAGAGAAACACAGATAGAAGAGCACAAAGGTACTGCTTATTTCAATAGAAGACCTGCGACAGGATAGTTGGATGATAGACGAAGACACAGTGTGTAGAAAGAAATAAGGAAACCTAGACTTCATTGAAACAGTACAGTTAAAGTTCTTAATACGAAACTGACGAATGGCCGGTTTCTGAGGTAAGTAAGTATGTGCTTATCTCGATTTAAGCATCTGTCACTCTTGATCATCTGCCACTTACTCGGAGTACCGAACTAAGTTATTAGTTTTTAATAAAGAACAGTATTTCAATCACTCTGCTCTACAAAAACTAGCTTGATGGTTTAAGTTCATACCAAATGAAAAGAAAAATCCTTCCATAATTAAAAAAATCCTTGAAAAGCTTGTTCATCATCAGCTTAACACATTTCTTTCCAAGCACAATCTTTTAAATCCTTTCCAATCTGGTTTTCGACGTGGCCACAGCACTACCTCAGCACTTGTGCACATTACGGATGATATCAAGTCAGGCATGGATATGGGGAAATTAACGGTACTTGCTCTGCTTGACTTTAGCAATGCCTTCAATACTGTTGACTTCGACATTTTGCTCTTTTAACATATCTCCTCCGGTAATTGACTAGTTTCATAGTTACCTGTTTGGCCGTCGGCAGCGCATTTGCACTGATGAATCTTTCTCCTCTTGGTGTCATACCTCTGCCGGTGTGCCGCAGGGTGGCGTTTTATCTCCTCTTCTGTCCGCACTCTTTATTAATGCTATCACTCAAAGACTTTCTTCTTTCTACCACCTATATGCTGATGATCTCCAAATTTATACCCAAGCCTCTCTCGGAGAGTTATCTAATGCCATTGAGACCATTAATACATACCTGGCTCGGATAGGTGACTGGAGCACTGATTTCGGGTTGAAGATCAATCCAACGAAGACTCAGGTAACGGTTGTTGGTAGTTCCCGGACTGTCACTAGGATCGATTGGTCGATACTTCCCCAGGTTTCTTTCAATAATACTATTATTCTTATAAATCATATTGTGAAGAATTTGGGGATTTATATCGACAGCACCCTTTACTGGATCAAACAACTGCAGTACGTCAGTCGAAAACTGTTTGCTTCTGCGGGTTCCCTGAGACATCTTCGTAATTTTCTTCCCATCACCACTAAAATTGCGATAGCACAATCTCTTCTTCTACCTATTCTAGACTATGCTGACGTCAGATATCTTGATCTCATCCAAGACCAATTGGACAAGCTTGAGCGACTTCAAAATCTCTGTATCAGGCTCATATTTGGCTTGCGCAAGTATGATCACGTTTCCGAATTTCGTACTAAGCTCAAATGGCTTCCTATTCGCCTTTGCCGGAATGCCCATATACTTTCTTTGCTTTATAATGTACTATTTAATCCTTTTACTCCTTTTTATCTCAAAGAACGCTTTCAGTTCCTCTGTGACACCCATTCTAGATCCTTGAGATCATCGGAAAATCTAAAATTAAGTATTCGTATGCATTCCACTTCCTTCTTTGACAAATCTTTCACGATTCAAGCAGCTCGGTTGTGGAATGTATTACCTATTGAAGTGAGACGTGCTCAAACACTGCCAACGTTCAAGAAAATTGTGAAGGAGCATTACCTTTCACTATAATTTTTATTCTTCTCCTTTCTCTGTTATATATTTGATATGTATTAGTATATTAAGTAATATTGTATGTATGTATTGTATGTTATTAAGTCTAAGTAATATTATTTTTGATATTTTGTACACTGACAACCCTAAATTCTTCTCCTATCATTCAGTCCATCCAAAGATTGTCTGTAAGAGATTGCCTAGTGCGATAAGACCGCCCATTGTACACTTGTATATTTGAACGTTTGTCCTGTATGTTTTTTTATGGTGTACAATAAAGTATATAATAATAATAAAACCCTGTTCCCGATACCGGTGGGCTACTATTTTTGTATTTATAAATGTTTTTTTTTTTTTTTTTATAGAACAATATTTAAAAATGTAAAAATATGAATATAACATGAAATAAGTTAAAGGCGTTTATAATTTAGAGACCGTTTTCTTTATTGCATGCAATGTTGTTCATTGAACCCAGCGCGCCATCTGTATCCGATTTCTCGTAACGCTGTCCCTTCAGCGACTGGTGCAATAGACAACAGTATCTATGAAACTCGTCAGAGGGCAGTTTTGTATAGAATCATTGTAAGAACCATCAGATATGGTGAAGCAGTTGCATTAAGTGTAGTAGTATTTTTTTCTTAAAGCAAAGCAGTTTTAATATCTACAATAATTTACAAAAAATAATTTAATTAAGTTTTTTTTTTAACATGGATTTATATATATAGAGTGACTTTTCCAGACTGCCTGTTCCCAAAAGTTCAATACCTACACCGAATATATATATATTTTTTATTAATTCTAATTTTTTTTACACTATTTCATTCATACATTCTGCCAAATTTAAAAACAGTTTGTCGGCAGCGGCAAATAACTAGGTGGATTGTTGGAAAACAAATGGTAATCTGCAAAAGCAAATAAAATAGGTTATAAAATACAAAATACATATTTATATACATTTCCAATTAGCATACAGAGTGTGTATATGCAATCACACAAGTACAGTTCATAACTGGACGTAACGAAGTAAACGAACTTCACAGTCAATTAGAAGCCCGTGTCCATCTTGTTTGCAGTGAACTGTTCTCACGGGTTCGAGTAGGTCATAGATATAGAAATCGGGCAGTTTCTATTTTCCGTTTTGTCTGCCTAACCTTTTCCCAATTATGTTGGGGTCGGGGTCGGTCTTCCAGTCTAACCGGATTCAGCTGAGTACCAGTATTTTACATGGAGCGACTGCCTATCTGACCTCCACAACCCAGTAACTGGGTAACACGGTACCCCTTGTCAAGACTGGTGTCAGATCTCAAGCTTCTGACTACCCGTAACGACTGTCAAATATCTTTAAATGACAGCCAGGACCAACGGCTTAACGTGCTTTCCAAGGCACGGAGGAAACTCGGTTTGTTGAAATGGTCACCCATCCACGGACCGACCTCGGCAAGCGTTGCTTAACCTTGAAGATCGGCCCGTGCGACTGTTATTATTTAGCCACGAGCTCCTATTTTCCCTTTTGTTTTCATTAAAAGCCAGTTAAGGCAGAACACGGTATTTTATTTCTTCTTCGAAACCTGAAAACTGAAACATCTACTTAATAAAACCTTGAATTCACTGACAATCAATGACACGGCCTAAGCCATCGGGTCTATAATTGTTAAATGCACAAAAGTTCCTTACATGTATAACGAAGGTAGGCACATAATAAGTATTTTTGAAAATTCACCCGCTAATGTGATTATAGTTCAGAGACAGTTCCTCATTTTTGCCCATGAAAAATCCCATAGGGCACGCGGCTTGTTAGCTACCTGCCTATCATATAAAATAACAAATACCTTAAGGGCGGTTATGCACTACACTACCGTGTCCGTGATTTGAGTACCGAGTTCAAAATATTCTGAATTCTTAGATAAGCCATAAAATCAAATATAAATTATGATGAGCCACCACCTACTACCATTTTGACTTAGGTACGCGTTGTCAGTTTTAAAAACAAACTTATCATAATCTTAATGTTTTTAACGTAATCAGCTGATATTCGGTTCTAAAAAGTCATCATTATCGAGTATTTTTTGCGGAAAACCATTAACGAAATTATCATGTCCGTTTATTATTATTATTTATTTATTTATATTCACATAATGGTAAGTAACTTATAAACTAAGCTCCACAGAACCGTAGTAATGGTTTGACTGTGAGGTCGGTGAGTCTCTATACACTCATTCTTAAATTTCATACATAAAGCTAATTATTAATTAAAGACACATTTCTACACAATATTTTTTTAAACGATTTTTAAATCTTTTTTAATCGTTTCACTCCTTATGACACTCCTAGATTTGAGAAATCTTTAATTGCCATCCTGCAGTCCTGCTTGGTTAATACTTAATTAAACCAAGGAACACAACACAAGTATAAAGCAATCGACATATATCAGATACTATCCTAATTTTGAGTGTATCATTAAATGGCAAAAACTCCTTTTTATCGAAGCTGGCGGAAACTACTTTTTTACCCGACATCTACTTCTAGGGCAGTCGGGTAAAAACGGAATAGCTCTGCTATTCATAGTGCCACAAGGGTTTTCGCTGATGATATTGTATCATCATATGCAATCATATAAACTTCTAACTAAATCATCACACATGAGTCTTATTCATATTTCAGACTAGCCTTGCCCCGCAACTTCGCTTCGTGGTCTATCGCACAAGAACCGTGCATTTTCCCGAGTAGTTTTTTTTTTTAGTTTTAGTTTCGACGGGCTGTTTCCGCAACTCCACGACCAAGCGCGTATTTTGCGTACGGGTGGGATTCAGTCACATCATTCGATCCACCCCAGCTCCTCGAGGAAGGCCAGCAGCGCCCTGGTGCTGCCGACGATCTCCTGCAGGGTACCTGGGTTGCCGAAGTATTTGGCCCTGTAGCCAGCGATTACAGGGCAGCTTAGGAGTAGGTGTGCTGCCGTCTCTTCCTCCACCATGCAAGCTCTGCAGAGTGGGCTGTCCGTAATACCTAAGACAAAGAGGTGCTTATTAAAGGTCCCATGTCCAGTGGTTACGGCTGTGACAGCTCGCAACTGTGGCTTAGTTAGTCGTAGGACCTTTTTCGTGAAACGGCCATCAATGAGGGGTAGTGCCTCCTTGGCCTGCCTACATTCGCTATGATCCATCCATAGCTTGCTGTGTTGATCCCTGGTGCGTTTTCTTACCAGACCGCGTAGGTACCCGAAAGGTAAAGGCATTATGGGCTCCGGGCCTACCGGTGCCATATTTGAGCCACTACGGGCGAGCTCATCCGCAGCGTCGTTCCCTCGGGAGTCGCTGTGTCCCTTGATCCATTGAATGGTTACTTTATTGTGCATACCGACCTGGTTTAGGCGCCGATGACACTCGTAAATCAGCCCTGAGTTGACTGTGTGGCTGTTTAGTGCTTGCAGGACGGCCATGCTGTCCGAAAGTATACGTATAGGGAAGTCCTTTACCTCCCTCGTCAGGACCGCAGAGGCCGCCATGGAGATTCCCAAGCATTCGGCCTGGAACACCGTGTTGTGGATCCCCAGTGGTGTGGCTAAACGGATATTTAGGTCCTCCGAGAAGACTCCTGCACCCGTGCCTGTACCTGTTTTGGATCCGTCCGTGAAGATCCGCAGTTCATCGGGGCGTAACCCCTCGCAGCGGTTATCCTCGTGTAACTGGATTCTGTATTTTTTATCAAAAATGACTTTCTTGGGTATGCGGTCATTAATGGCTCTAGTCAGTGGGATTTCGCGGTGGAGACCCTCTAGTAGAGCGGTGTGTTGAGTCTCTCGCTTACCCCAGAGACCCAGTGCCTTTAGACGCACTGCTGCCATCGTCGCTTCCTGCTGTATAAACAGATGCAGAGGGGAGAGCCCCAGCATAGCCTCGAGCGCTGCGGTCGGCGTAGTCCTCATGCAGCTCGTTGTCGCCATGCAGGCCAGTCTCTGCATACGCTGTAGCTTGTTCACGGCTGTAGTTAGTTTAGTGCGAGGCCACCAAACCACGGCCCCATAGGTGATCATGGGCCGAATCACCGCACTGTACAGCCAGAGTATTATCTTAGGGGATAGGCCCCACTTCTTACCTATCATTTTCCTGCATTGCCAGAAGGTGATGCAGGCCCTGTCTAACTTATTGTCTAAATGGCTGCTCCAGTTCAACTTACTGTCAAGAATGACTCCCAAATACTTGACCTCGTTGGAAAGCTGGAGCTCTGTATCGAACAGCTTAGGCAGGCGGTAGGGGCCTAGTGCCCTTTTCTGGGTGAACATGACCAATTCAGTTTTAGTGGGGTTTACTGATAGTTCATACTCCCTGCACCATCGCTCCACTATACGTAGTGCCTGCTGAGTAAGGTTGCAAATTGTACCAGTCACCTTCCCAGGTACTAGGATTGCGAGGTCGTCTGCATAACCTATTGTGTAGTAACGGTGTTCGTTTAGTCTGGTGATGAGATCGTTTATTACCAGATTCCAAAGAAGGGGAGAGAGCACCCCTCCTTGTGGGCAGCCCCTGGCTATCAAGGCTTGCCACTGCTCTCCTTCTAGACGAACCGCTCGTTTGCTGAGCATATTAGAAATCCAGTCAATCAGCACCTGCTCTACGCCATGTTTGTAAAGGGCAGCACCGATGCTGGAGAAATTTGTCTTGTCGAAGGCCCCTTCGATGTCTATGAATGTGCCCAGGCAGGTACCTTTCTGGTGAATTGCTTCCTCTATTTGGCTTACCACCAAGTGAAGAGCGGATTCAGTAGACTTACCCGAGCTGTAGGCGTGTTGGTTACCATGTAAAGGTAGTCTTGTTAGAGCGCCGTCCCTGAGCTCCCTTTCACACAGTCTTTCCATGGTCTTTAGCAAGAACGAGGTCAGGCTGATGGGTCTGTAGGACTTGGCGTTTGTATAATCACTCTTACCTGGCTTTGGGATAAATATTGCTTTCACTTCCCTCCATCCTATGGGGACGTGTCTAAAGGCCAGGCACGCTCTCAGTAGTGGCACCAGTCTTTCTGCTACAGGCATACCTCCCCATTGTAGTAGCGCAGGGAACACCCCGTCTGGACCGGGCGCCTTGTAAGGATGGAAGCTTTGGACGGCCCATTGGATTTTCTCCAATGTGATCATCCCTCTTGCATAGTGCCAATTCTCGCTTGTTGGTGGTTGGAAAGTATCTTGCCAGTCGGTTACCTGTACGAAGACGCTCCCTGGGAAGTGTGTTTCTACTAGGACGCGTCTTGTTTCTTCAGGCGACGTGGTGAGTGTGTTATCAGGTTTACGGAGTGTTGCTGGCTCAGGTGTACTCTGTTGTGCCAGTATTTTCCTTACCCTGTTTGCTTGTTGGCAAGATTCAATGTTGCCACAGTACTTACGCCATCCCGTGGTACGCCTGAATCTAATGCATTTTTTGTAGCTGGATTTGGCTGCGTAATAGGCGTCCCAGTCCTCATCCGCGCATGTGTTCATGGCTCTATTCATAGCCTTTCTTACCTTACCGCGCATGCGTTCCAGATCTTTACCCCACCAGGGTTGTTTGCCCGGTGTTTTGCGTGGGGTAGTTTCTGGGCAGGCGGTGTGGTAGCTGCATATCATAGATTCTGTAAGTTGGTTTACCTGCGTATCTATCTGCGTCGTATTCACATAAGCCAGCTCCTCGCATATGGGCGGAAGCTTGGAGGCAAGGGTGCGTGTGTAGACAGCTTTGTCTGAGTTGCGCGGGTTACGCCTAGGTGGTGTTGGCGCAACGCAGACCTGTATGTCGTAGCGGATCCATCTGTGGTCCGAGCAGGAGGCCTCCCTGGAGACCTGCCACCCAGAGATGCTTTCCGCTGCTCCTTCTGTCGCCAAAGTTAGGTTTATAATCGTCCGACTGCGTCTTGTTACAAACGTCGGTTCCGTGCCTGTGTTTAGTAGGGAAAGGTTAGTTGTGAACAAGTATTCTACTAAAGCCTTACCCCTTTCATTCGGTGTGTCCATTCCCCACAGCGGGTGGTGTGCATTCGCGTCGGTCCCGATGATGACCTCCTCACCTCTGGCTTCGCAGTGCGTTACGAGGCGGACCAGGTCATGCGGGGGTGGAGCCTCCGCCTCAGGCATATAAACCGAGGCGAAAACACACGACATTATCGTGGCACCACGCTGTATGGTCAGCCTAGCTGCAGAGATATCTCTGCAACAGAATTCAGTTAAAAGCTGTGCTCTAATGTTACCTGTGACATATATACAAGATCTAGGGTGATCATGGGTTGAGGTAACAAGGATCTTACCGCCTAAACCGGACAGTCCTCGTATTTGGCCGCCCCTAATCCACGGCTCCTGGATCAGGGCAATGGCCGTGTGTTGAACCTCCAACCACTTGCGTAACTGAGCCGTCGCTGTCTGACTGTGGTGGAGGTTCGCCTGTACAGCTTTACAGGCCAACGAAGGGTTCGCCATCGCAGATGGGGCCCTCCTCGACTTCTTCCAGCTGCAAACCGGCGAAAGCGTCGCCCACCTCGTCATCCTCCATCGTTCCAGAAGCCGGCGACAGTATGCTGTCGTCCAGCTCCTCGCCCGACGGAGGGACGGTGACCGTGATGGCGGTGATAGTGGGGTCGACCGGCTCTGCAGCTATGACTGAGGCCGTTGTCGCTTCCGGGTTGTTGAAAGGGGGATTATATCGACGAGCTGCCTCGCTACCGGGTCCCATCCCCGAGGAACACACCCGAAACGGCTGTTCGTTCCTTGGAATTTGATGTACACCGAGCCCAGACCGAATTACAGTCTGCGCTCGGCGCCCATCAAGGCCGGGATGTGGTCCTCGGGAACCCCCAGCACCACGAACCAGCCCGCCTTCTGCCTCTCAGAACGCAGGAGCACCCACTTCTTTATGTCGACAAAGGGGTTCTGGTACCATAAGGTTCTACCCACCATGGTCACGTCCTTATAAACCCCTCTGTCGTCTGGGATCGCGATTCCGCACCGCACCTGCTTCTTAAGCTCAGCCTGACTCTTGACGACTAGCTGGGTGCTAGGCGAGAGAGTCATGCTGGCGACCGTCCTCTTGAGCCAAGCTAAGGTGTAATCGTCGCTACACCAAAGCTTGAGCGCCCCATTGCCGAACTTCGGCCTGGCAACGAAAGACGGTATCTGCCGCTCTGAAGTCTCCCTCGCGGGGGACCAAGCCTCTTCGATGATCAGCCTCTGGATCTCGTCATGGACCTGGTTCGACACCTCTAGGCTGATCATCCCCGTGCTGGCACAGGTTACCGCGAAGCACAGGTGGGCGCTAGCGACTAGGGCATAGCTCGTCGCATCAGTCCGCCCGGACTGATCAAGCCGCAGCCGCTTATGCTCCCCACGAGGCGACATGGTCTCGTTGAGAGCCCGCTTGGCCACGGCCTGACCCCTCCGGGCGTCCTGCTGCGACACGCCAGCCGTCTGCGCTGGTCCTCCTGCCGCTGAATGGCTGCCTTCGGCCGCAGTCTGCGGCCGCTTCCCTTTCGAGAAGTTCAGGTTGCCAGTCTTAGCAGCCTGCCCTAACTGGGAGACTTTGCCCTTACCCCTTCTTAGTTGCTGACGTCTCTCTTTCCGCGTCAGACCATCCCCTTTGATACCCTGGGCTTGGGGGATTGTAGGTACCAACAAGTTTGGGCAAGGGTCTTGGGTTTGTCTTTTCCTTTTCTTGCCCTTACCCTTGCCCTTATGGGTTTGCACCCGCCAGGATTCGGCCGCCGCCCCCGTTTGACTGGTGGCGGTTGCCCCACTGGTCTGCGAAGTGGTAGTACAGGAGGGATGAGGAAGAGGGTGTTTGGAAAGGTTGGAGCCGGCAGAGGGATGAGTCATCTCCGGCCCCTTACCTTTCGCCAAGGGAGTGTAAGGATCAGTGCTGGTCCCGCGCAGCCCTGAGCCCTTATGCCGATTATGTGGGGACTGATTGGTCTTAGCTGCGGTTCTCGCCACAGCCGGACCGGTGCCCGCACTGGAGCCCGCGGTGTTAGCCGCAGGTCCAGGGGCAAGCGGAGTGCTAGGTGCACCCCGCTTATTGTCGCTACCCGTGCTGGGGCCCGCGGCGTTAGCCGGTTTCCCAAGGGACTGCGCCTTTGTCCAGACTTCGGTTTTCACCGTAGTCGAAATGGTGCCCGCGCTGGATCCCACGGTGTGAACCGCAGATCCAGGGGCAAGCGGAGTGCTAGATGCACCTCGCTTTGGAGTATCGTCAGCTTTCGCCGACTCCACCCCCGAAGTATTCAAGGCAGTGACAAAATCCATTGAATATCGTACAAAAAATCATCTCTCCGGCTCCCACCCTCCATCGAGCCCGCAACTGGGAACGACCCACCACTTAAGGTGGGCCGTTAGGATTACCATTGAGATATAGGTGCGCAGGGCTGGCTTACAGTGCGACATCAGGTGCTCGTTTGGGCTGGCTTGAACAGAACAGCCCTCCCTTACACCGTCAGCGTGACCTTCACCACCACTTCAGCCGTCCAAAGACGACATCAGTGGACCCCACGCACCTCGCTTATACTCTCAGAAGGAGAGCTCAGCCGATTGATCGTGGTAAGCTACTCCCACGACCTCCCGTGTCGGAAGAAATCCGGGCCAAAGTGATGTGTTGTGTGCAACCTGCTCCACTCAATCACCAGGATCCCTTCATCCCTCCATACGGGTACGCGCACGGCACAAACACGCAGGAGGTCATTGCTATCCATCATTGTTCTTGTTCAATGGTGGACACCCAGGGGCATGACCTCGCCACCCCTGTGATACGTCGCCCGGTGATTTCTGTTACGTCTATTTCATAAGGAATTAGACCAAAAACAGGGCGGCAACCACGTGAAGGATAATCACCGCACTTGCCTTAAGGATCTACACGACCGTTGCGCTCTCCCTCAAGACCACGCCACCTTGCTGCCTCTGAAGGAGCCAGACAAGGTAGGACTGCATCGACAAAGCCAAGCCCTAAGAAGCCCGTCGCTGAAAGCTCAAAGCGTAAGTTTGCTAACACAGCCCAGCCCCAACTTTTCCCCAAATTTTCCCGAGTAAAAAGCAGTCTATGTATATGACATTCCATGATCTTGTAGATGTTCTTCATTATTCAAATTATTTCACTGATGCAGTTAAATAATTTGAATAATCGAATCAGTTCTTCTAGAGATCGCCATATTACAAACATTAAACCGATGTTCGTTTTGACCTATTTGACTTCTAATTACGAGTAGTTTAGATGAACTATGTATCATCATCTGCCTGCCCTTATCCCATGTTACTTGGGGTCGGCGCAACACGTTTTCTTCTTCCATATCGTCCTGTCCCCTGTCACGCTATTACTGACTCTCTTTTTTTTCATATCACTCCTTACACAGTCCATCCATCTTTTCTTTGGCGTTCTTCCTCTCTATTCATTCATATTTATATTCATAACTCTTTTAGTAAAATGATTTCATCACTCCTATCATATGACCATACCAGGACAAATGTTCTCCTTTCAACTTTTCTGTCACTGGCGCCATTAGATGAACGATGTATATCACAATTACTTTACCTCGTGTTAATACTAATTTCGGGCGACTATTTTTAAATAGCTCACTTACAAATTAAACCAGCAAAAGTAACAGCAATTCTGCCATTTCAACTAACACACAAAGAATTGGCAAATACAGAAACGCAACCCACTTAGCTGGAGCCTACAATGGTTTTATTGTGTAAACGCAAAGGTGTCAGTCTCACTAGTGTTCCGTCAGTTGTTTCTAAGTAGTCGAGTAAACCATGAGTGTGCTCGGAAAATTAGGATCCTGTTAGGTCAATAGAAAATAGTGACATGGTGCCAATCGTGTTTCAATTGCAGGTTGGTATTTGCACTTTTATAGCTTTAGAATGTTTTAACGCAGATCTTTTAGTATTTATTGTAAGGAAGTTTGGGTATACTAATTATAAAATTCGGTTTTTATATGTCCCGTGTACTCCGAAATTCATAATTATAAATTGAATCGTGTAATATTACTACACGAATGTCATTATAGAATCTATTTTTTTTTTTGTTAAACGCCGCACTGTTTAATTTGTTTTTCAGGATAATAATGAATAACTGATAATTTAATACAATGTCAAATGCTGTGTATGTACTTTAATCTAAATATAATCAATCACTTAATTAATTAAGCATTGACAGAACGCTTCAGACATCCAGATTTTTACGGTCGATTTACTTTTGTTAAACAAACTGTTGTAGAAATAAGACTATACATATCAAAACCATGTCTCAGATACGAATAAAAACAATCAACCGAAATATTTCAATTTCTAATTCATCATCTGATTGAATCATATTTAATTCGATAATCACTGGCACAATCTACTAATATCTATAGCCCGTAGAGTGGCGCTTATCAAAATTTAATCATTTTTTAATCATTTATTCCTTAGTCAATGATAGTCAGTCAGTGTTTCGTGCTTGTGTTAGTCAGTGCTGTGCTATGTTTTGTTTGTTTTGTGCATTTTCTGTGATAGTGCCGTTTTGTTGACAAATAATATGATGGTGAGTGTTTATGTTGTTCTTATTCGTGCTTTCACTAGAAGATGGTGATAGTGTGGCGATGTTTGAGTGATAAATGACAGTGCAATGTTTTTCCGCGATAATTTTATTGTGCACGGATATCAATGTTTTATTTGGTTATAATGATTAGGTTAGGGGAGAAAAAAATTTGGTTTTGTACCTATATTTACAAATTATATTACTGTAGTTTCATCAACTTCCGAAGTTTTTGCATGACGGAGTAACAAACATCCTCACAAACTTATAATATTAATAGTTTTAAACTGAAAAACAGTTAAGATTAACTGAATCTGCAGCAGGAATTCTGGTGATGTTAAACAGCTTGGATCATGCATTAACGAAAAATGTTTGCAGTAGTCGATAAAAATTTGATTGAGGAAGCGGCAATCTTGGAAGCAGAAACACCTGTGTTGCACTATTTGCACTAAGACCGGATAACTCTTTATAAGTCTTGATCTTGCTAATCTTCGTAACTCAAGCTGATATGCCGACTGAAACGACTGATTGAATGCTAAGCACGGGGCAAAGCACATAATTTGGTACCCTGACACATCATTAGACAACGTTTAATATAAAATCTAAACTCTTTCTATTGTATTTTGGGCGTTAAAGAACTTACGGTTCTAATAATTATCCAAAACCTTGAAATGCCCAAACAATTAGTCATCGAAGCTAACGACAATGAAACGTAATTGACTACATTAGCCCTGCTGTAAAAGGAAAAAAACAATAAATATTTGTACCTATAGACATGGTACGTCAGATAAATATCTAAAGCTGAGTCTACATGCTTATTAAGCATTTGATATAATGGCTTGTTTACAACGTGTTATTGTTTATAAGGCTGAGCACACACTCCGCGTCTCAATGCTGCCTTGATAAGTAGATTCGATAGTGTACGTCAATCCAACAAATTTTGATCTGTCTAAACTTTTATATCAGCGATAACAATTGTCGAAAGTTCAAAATATTTGAGATTGCCAATGTGACATTTCTGTAGCGCATGTCACTCCCATACATTCATTTTTCACTTTTGGACAATCTTTTCGCTGATAAAATATCAGATTGTCTGGAACCTTTTTTAGAGTTCCGTTCCCAAAGAATAAAAACTGAACCCTATACTATGACTCCACTGTCCGTCTGTCTATCTGTCACCAGGCTGTATCCCATGAACCGTGATAGCTAGACAGTTGAAATTTTCACAGATAATGTATTTCTCTTGCCGCTATAACAAAAAATACTAAAAACAAGTTAAGTGGGGCTTCCATACAACAAACGTGATTTTTTTGCCGTTTTTTGCGATAATGGTACGGAACCCATCATGCGCGAGTCCGACTCGCACTTGGCTGGTTTTTGGATGGGAAATCATTCAATATCTTCTCCCGCTCTGGGTGAAGCGGGAGGGCGTGTCAGACTTATATAGACCCATCCGAATTCCTTCAGTTGCTTGTGCCAGAGCCGCGGAAACTCTCTTTCAAATACTTTTCGCTGATAAAATATCAGTTTGTTTGGAACCTGAGGTAATGAGGGATTATAGCACAATCATAGCATAATCAGTGTTTAAATGTCGCCACTGCTGTGTCACAGGCATCCTCTCATAGAGAGGGAGTGGGGTGGCATTCACCACGCGTGCCAGCGTGCGTGGTTTTAGGACATTCCGGTTTCCTCTTTTCTTCACTTTTGTTTTCCTTCACCATATTGAGAGCAGTGTTAATGAAATAAATTACACAAAGTAAAGCGCCTGCTTGTGTTCGAACTCACGACCTGTAAAACTCGTAAGTCGGGGCCGAAACCACTGAGCCATCACTCACAGAAAATATAAACGCCCAAAGAAAACTATCGATTGGAATGCGACTTTAGACCCATGACATTGCAGAAGTATGTTAACGCCAATGTCTTGTTTTCCAGTAATCGTGTTATCAATGAAATAATTCAATGTGCACGGATAAGGCCGGTAGTGCTGTGATACGGTATCGGTTGATAACATCTGCTTCTATTGTCTTGTTAGTAATTAAATCTAACAAATCTTTTCTGCGATTATTGCAACACTTTCTTGACCAACAAAGACATTATTGTTTTTTTTTGTATCGCAGCTCAAACCGCGACGTTTAAGCTTTTGTGTAGTAAATGAAGTTCTATTTTCTATTGCTATCGTAAAAATCACCTTTCTGTTTGAGGTGATCCGTATCTGTTTGAACAATATCTGGTTACAAAATACAGAGGTACGTAATAACTGAGATATGTAGATCCCCTGAAAATCTACTCATCTGGGCGCAGTTATGTACTTTATGAAAGAATGCATGTTTTGGATAGATTCGTTTCAATTAATACACAGATCAAGATCTGTTTTACTCTAATCCATAGATGAATCTAAAAGTGAAATAAAAGTGCAACTGACAGACAGCTTAGATCGCATTTTTTCATTTCAATAGATCTTTGATCCTGAAACGCATATCATACTGAATCATATTAAATACTCTTAAGGTTACACTAGTTGAAAATTCTTCCATACAAACGTAGTCTGGCGATTAGTCCACCATTTAACGGTGTACGTTCAAAATAAAAAATGATATCAATTTGTCTCATCATTATCTAGCCCTGTATGGAAACAGAAAAGTAAAAATATACATTATTTGAAAGTAATGAGGGTCGAAAGTTCCATATTTCAACACTAATATTAACGCATCTTTGGGCGGAAATAAATACCATAAGAAGAAGGAAAATTGCAAAACGGCCTCCATACAAGGATAGATTAGTAATTCAACAATGCAAATCATTTTATTTTTAAAATATACATTTAGTAGTTTTTCCATGAAATCTAGACTCCCAAAGATCTGTTCATTAAATTTCGCGCGCTCGTTTTCGTCCTAAATTATCATCCATTTCGCTACAAATTTGCAAAAGTGCTAATTCGTACGAGAACTAGCTTCTTACTACTTATCATAGCATCAATATCTTTCGCACGTGTTGTCGGATGAGACAGCATGCATTTTAACCCCGCGCACAAAATAGTTCGTGCCGTTGACTAGGGGAACCTTAAGGCGTAGGCACTAGCGTATTTTTTTCAATACTAGTCCTAAAGGCCCATGGCCCGGGGCGACAGCATGCTAGGACGGTGAGGCCGCCTAGATAGGTACCTATCGAATTTTCTGGAGACAAGCACTCTTACTGTGATCTTGTAGACTGCCCGTAACTTCATATTTTTCAGAATAAAATCATCAAATCTATCCGAGACTAACGTTGTGAAAATTTTTCAAGCTCCGACCATTTACAAGTACTGAAATAATATCTAACACTTCTGAGGTAAAATTTTTCGAGCTCGCGCGCACCGTGTTATGTGATACTTACGAGTAGATACCTTGATAGCGTTTAATTGGAATCACAACACGTATATTTTATTATTTGTGAACAAAATAGCTTCGCTGTTAGAAAAAAATGTGTATGAACAAAATAATAATATACAAAATAAAAATTTCAAGACGCACGTTTTAAGCGCCATTCTAATTCAAAACAATCTATACTTGCGGATAACACAGATTAATAAACAGGTATTAACAACAAAATTTGCGATAACACAAAATATGTAGCGAATAGGCAATACCAAACTAGATAAATTCCTTATGAATACATTCCAAAAAGACTGATTGATTAGTTGAGAGTGTGCGCGCTATCATTTATATTCTAGATGTACAGTCTTTCATAAAAAGCAATTAGGTAAGTAGACTGTGTTTGAATATACTCACAGGCGTATAATCTACTCGTCTTATAGTCTTGATCGACAATAATAGTGTTAATAAGATCAAGTTTCGACCGAAGTCAAACACGGTTACAGCTGTAACCGATCTCGTGACAAAAATCAAATCTAACATCGATAGTAAGAAAATTACAGTAGGAGTGTTTGTAGATTTAAAAAAAGCTTTTGATACTGTTAGTCACGATATACTTTTGTTAAAGTTAAATCATCTAGGTGTCTCAGGATCCGCTCTTAAAATGTTAAATTCATACCTTAGTAACAGATATCAAGTAGTGAAAATCGGTGAAGTCCAAAGCGGACCTCGACAAATCACCTACGGCGTCCCCCAGGGTTCAATTCTTGGGCCATTATTATTTTTAATCTACATAAATAGCATCCATGAAATCGGTCTAAAGGGGGATATAGCGCTTTACGCTGACACCAGTTTATTTTACTCGGGTACTTCAGTATACTCAATCATAGAACAAGCTCAACATGATCTGAACCTCTTACATACTTGGCTTAAATCAAACTTACTGACAATAAACATATCTAAAACCAATTATATCATATTCGCAGCAAAAAACAAAAAGATTGGTCAGCACAGTAATTTACATATTGATGGTCAAATGCTAAAGAGAGTTCATCAAGAAAAATATCTTGGTCTTATACTTGACAATCAACTAACGTGGAAACCACACATAGAGAGTATCAGGAACAAGCTCACATCACTAACAGGTGCGCTCCGTGGTATAGTGCGGTGTCTTCCTAGACATGTGCGTTATACTATATATAACTCCATGGTTAAATTTCACTTGGACTACTTGATTGAGGTCTGGGGAACTGCTGCTAAATCAAACCTAAAAATACTACAAATTGCCCAAAATAAAATAATCAAAACACTATTTAGGTATAACTATTTAACTCCTACTGAAAAAATCTACAAAGAAACACAGCTTATGAATCTTCTTCAAATATATAGGTACAACACATGCATACTCGTGAGAAAAATTCTAACTAAGGATATACATTCTCAGATAATATTTACAAAAAGGGCACAAATTTATAAAATCTTAACAAGACAAGCTAATGACATCTGCTTAACCCAGCCTAGGACTAAATATGGAGAGAGGAATATTATGTATGAGGGTGCAAACTTCTACAACAAACTACCTAAACACATAAAAGAAATCAAATCGTCATACATTTACAAGAAGTCTTTTAAAAAATATTTTGCCTTTTCCAACCTTTGGATTAATCAAAAAAAAAAAAATGACAGTCTACTTAAACAAAAATAAATATATGTATATATATATTCAATATGTACAAATATTAACTGAAAACAATTCAATGAATCGCTCATGTTATGCACTGTGTCATAGGCCTCAGTAAACACGCAACGACTACTAAATTGCACCCTACCCTCATTCTTCTTAATTTTTAATTCTTTTTTGTACACAAAATAATATACAACATAGTGTAAAATGAATAAAATAAATCATATACATACATAGTTATGTACAAATATATATTTACCTATCACCCTCTTCGCTCAATACTGATGTGTTGTTTGTTGTGTGTAACTTACCTTCTTCTAGTTTGTTTATTTTGTACTTGTTATGCTAAAACGATATACCTTTGTTAAGTCGAAGTATTATTGTAATGTTAGTTTTAAGATGCATGCCTGTTTTTATTGTTATCTACACTTACTGGCAGATAAAATTATTTTAACCTATTATGTTTTCTCTATAAGTGAATTTGTTAATTCTTTTGAGAAATAAATATCTTTAAACGTAAGTAATAAGTGAGTAACTATTAAGTAGAATAGTTTAATATAGTTGCTTGTAAGTGTCATAAAATAGATATTAACAAAGAAGACACTTGAATTCAGTATGCTCTTTGCTAGAAGTCCGCCGACGACATAGGAACAGAGTTTCAACTATCTCAAATAGTTGTATCGAATAGTATAGTAAAGCCATAAAAACGTTGTATCGCAGGAAATAGGTAGATGTAGGTGCAATTGTGTAAGGGTACTGCAAATGTTGTGCACATTTCTGAAAACACTACAATTTTATTAATAGAAGAGAAAGTAGACATAGCGATTTGACCCAGTGATTATTAATAATAATGACACACAACTGAAGATGATGATGACAACTTGAAAAATGCCCAATATGAGTAAGCAATATGCTAAAAACTATTGAAATAATTAAATTGACCGGGCTTTCTCAATAATGCCCATCACTTATTGGGCCGGTAATAAAAAATATGTTTTTTTTTATTATTTTTTAATTACTATTTACCGCTGCGGGGCTCCTATTTCTGTCTGCAGGGTTTAAAGTAACCTAACCGTCTCTATGATCCGTGTTGGTGCCCTAAGCTCCCGAGCTCGCTTCGCTCGCTCTTGGACTAATTCATTGACCATAATTATCAAATTTCCCAACCTTACGTAGCAATATTCATAATGACCAGACAATGTGATAAATATGGAAGTTTAAATCAATATTCATTACATTGCCCGATTTGACTTGACTAAATGCATAATGCCCGGGCATTATACATAAGTGCCCTGATTAATCACTGAGTCCATGACATATACATAAGAAAGTCAAGATTGGAGCTAACCTTTTGCAAAAAAAATATGGAACGACCTCAAACAAGTGAGTAATAAAAAAAGTTACAGAAAAAGAAGAGACTTGAAGGGTATTCATACATGAACGTATCACAAAGGCGAAATAAAACGCCTTAAGCTTCACGTCTAACAAAACTACTAAACCAGTCATTGTTCAAACCAGCCCAATTTTACAGGCCCAACGCGACAGTAATAAACACTTCATTCTTCTTAGGATGACCAATCTACTCGCACGATGGGCTCCGTGGTGCTCCAAGTGGGAGCTCTGGAACTCCTAGCACGGTACTCCATGAATTCTGGCAGAGCTACCAGCCTTCTATCTTCGTTACATGACTTCAGATTGCAAGAGGTGGAGCTATCTCATGGAAAACAATGGAATTGGAAGTATTTGAGGGTGAGATTACTGAATCTTCTTCGTTTCTTAAAACTTTCTTTTATTTTTCTCTTACGTGCATTTTCTTTATTTACCCGTCTAAGGTACTAGCTATAAGGATATCCAGTTTTAAGGTTTTTGGTGCTAATAAAATGTTATATACTGGTGATGATTTAATTTGGGACCATTCCTTTTTAATCCCAAAAACCATCTGAAACTGTTGAAATTTCTTCCATTCTAAATTCTGAATCTAATTATAAACAAATAAACCCACATTTGAAATTTCTTCTGTATCGTGGGTTCGTTTACAAACATATTAACTCACTTAATACAAACAGCCAGATCCGGAACAACAGTCTTTACGCCGTACAAATATTTGTCGTCGACTTATGATATCCTAATGTCACCCTTACTTAGATTCAAATTAAATTTATTGCATCCATATTAGTAAATATAATATACAGAAACCTCCCTCCTTTTTTATGATAATGTTATCTCTCTTTTTTTAGGATCAATTCGACACGAAAGATTTAGAAGGCTTGTACAGAAAATATGATGACAAACTAAGAGAAACACTTCTTTATATTTATTTAACTTTATTAGTATTTTTTTCTACCGTACACGTAGTTTTAGTTATCGCTAGCACATTTGCTCAGGTAAGTTTCATATAATTTTCCCCTGGTTTTGTGTTTACGTCTGTTTTTGTATTTTATTTTTTTGCACTAAGTAGTGCAAAATAGATATACGATACGTTATAGATAGATATTGCAAGTTTCAAGTATACCGAGACCCTACAAAGTAATTTGTTCCCAAACCACAATTTAAAGTTTCGAATTAAGAGACTTGCTACTTTCTTACTTAAAGGGAAAGACATCGTTGCAAATGCAATGCATATGAAACAAATTATTACTATAATCTATTTTAACATCATGAATTTGAATAAATATTATAGTATGGTACTGGTGGCAAAGATATAATATGCAGTTGTATCTTCTGGTCCTACATTTGCACTCATACTTCAACGTCGAGTTTGGGTACCGGGTGGAGGCTTTCTTGTAATGTTCATCTATTCATTCTACGAGATACTTTACAGGAGGCAACGGATACCGAAAATATAGACCTGATTGATTTCTTGCAGCAAATTCAATCAACATCAACGTATTTAACGATGGGAATGTACATCTTAAGGATAGCGATACCATTCCTATCCCTTTGGAAACCTTTGTACTATCCTATGAAAAAGAAATGCTTCTTGATGCCAATACTTGTCACTTTCATTGTGACTTTGGACCTCGTTTTTACTGGTAAGAAACACAATTATAAGTTTTTAAGTGTGTTCGAACTCAGGGGCAAGTTGCTTATATCCTTGGGCAATTCATCTCTCATGTGTCTTTCATCTCGGAGTATCCTACAAATCAGTACATACTATTCCGTTTTAGGACGAAATAAAATAGACCGCGGTACGGTATGCAGTCCGCGTGACGCGAGAAACACAGAACCGGTGAAAAGACCATGGAGTTTAGGCTTTTTACCTCCTTAAAACCACCGTGGTGGTCACCATCAGCATGAAGAAGGGCCGTGTGGGCCCCATGACCTCTCAAAATACCATCCCGGAGTGCAACGCCTATTAGTACACATCCCTGGGGAATCCTTTGTCCTGCAGTAGGAATATATCTTGCCGCAGATATAATGTATATTCATCCATTTTTCAGTCATTAGGATACCTATTTTATTATGCTCTACATTAATCGTCACCTTGTTTGATGTTTTCCATATCTTCTTTTAGATATCACAGTAAGTATCTACAGCTCCTTCGAAGGTATATCCTTGAGGCCTGCCTATGCAACAATGGCTCTCCTCTCCAACTACGTCTTCCTGCCAATGAGGAACAACTTCTTGGCGATATTCCTCGGCATCTTCGTCAGTGTTATCTATGTGGTGATCTTCGCTTTCTTCACTTATAATGAGGATCCTCAAATCGGTATTGTGGTAAGTAATATTCATGTATCCACATCAAACTAAGATACAGCACACACATACACATAAGTCCACACTAATACACAGTCCGTACTAATAGTTAGTTGTGTGTTGTTAATTGAAGCAAGCCATATTCTTATATCAGAAATCAATAGCTCTTTACCACAATTTTACAGTAAGCAGCGGTGCAGTTGCTTTGAAAAAAGTAGCGCTCTTAATTGATGTATTAAATAATTTATTGTGTCTTTTCATTAGAGGTTTGGTTATGCGAGTTCCAGTGGCTTCAGCGATAAGTTTTTTGTAGAAGCACGCATTTTTTATTAAGTGATTCGAATTGGTGAACCCAAACCAAATCTCTAGGTTATTCAAGATCACATGGCTACGTCGTTAAGTTTTTCGTGGTAGCGTGCATTCGTTGTTAAGTGTTTCGTATTAGTAAACTTACGGGGGCGTGTTATTCGATGTTACACTTTTCTAAGTCAGGTAAAAAACTCGAAAAAACAATGTTTCACAAATAATGTACCTACATGAATCAATAATATTTTTTTTCAAACCTAGCCGTTACTAAGAAGGAGTATGCTTTAAAAAGTAACCGTTTGATGGCACTAAAGCGGTGGAGAGCCCTTAATGACAAACAATAAAAGTCAATATCACATCACATCATCAGCCTTTTAATGTTCCCACTGCTGGGACACAGGCCTCCTCTCATAGAGGTGTGGGCTATAACTCACCACGCGGGCCCAGTGCGGATTGGTAGATGTCACATGTCTTTGAATTTTTGGTTCTAGGACATGCCGGTTTACTCACGATGTTTTCCTTCACCGTTTTGATTGAAATAAAATACACAAAGTAAAGAGCCTGCTCGGGTTCGAACCTACAACCTACAACTCGTAAGTCGACCGTAACCACTGGGCCACCACTGCTCCTGCAAAGTCAATATAGAAAGATGAAATTTTAATCACCTTATTAGCGAACATTGAACACTTAATTCTAAACCACTTGGATATTTCCAATGTTTTTCTTTTGGGATAATAATTTATTAATGAAATTCTAATCACTCGTTTATCAATCACGCCATCCGCTAGATAAAGTGGCTTTGAACATAGAATACGATTAACAAAGTATTCCGAACATCCTGTTTTGACCCAATTTATTTAGAATTCATAACAACTTCCAATTATGAAATTATGACTGATTGTTGTTATTATGGACACAAAGATATAAAATAGACTGAGCGTTCAAATAATGTCAGAGATATAAAGCGTCGGCGTCCAGTAGGCATCTTATTCTAGTATTCTGATTGGGCCACGTCACAGGCTGGGAGAAGTGGATGTAAAAGGGAAGAGAATGTGAAAAAAGTTAGGTAGGGTACTCCCTAGAAGGCCATACACTGATCTTAGTGGTGATGATTTTCAGCAAGGCCAGGCTCAGATCGGTATGCGTATATGACCAACTGTATGATCGCAAACGAATCAAAAGGAGTATGTAAGGATCCTAGCAGGTGGCTTTCTGGAGGTGGCAATTTAAAAATTAATTTTTCCAATGACTTCGCCCGCTCTGGGTGAAGCTGGAGGGCGTGTCAAACTTTTACTGACTAAAGCCCACCCATGTTCCTTTAGTTGCTTGTATCAGGGCCGCGGTAACTCTCTTTTTCGAATTTATCCGTGACCGAGAGAGGCATCGGCCCTAGCGGACCCCGTCAGTTTTTGATGACATCTCTTTGAGGCGCGCGTGGAACCTTACGCGCCTTGGGCTCGGGTCTGGTTCTTATCGGTCGACGAGCTACCCGTTACTCGCCGTCCGCAAGCCCGCGCCTGCGGTGGCCGGGAATCGGCTTACGACTCCCGACGCCCAGGGCGGTGACACACAATGGTGACACCCGGGCGTTTCCTCCCGCCTTATCCTGAACAGGAACCTCCCGAAACAGCCGTGTAAGGACCTGCGTTAGGCGAAAGGTGAGGACGCCATGGCGCCTCTTAAGCCACTCCTCAAAGAGGGGTCTTATCGCCGCAATTAGGCACGCGTGCCCAGCGCTGGGTTGAATTCTCTTTATCTAGATCAACAAACGATCACCACAGATTAGGTACACGAAATTTAGCAGCTGATTCAATCTTATCAGAAACTTGATCAGACTTTTAAAAACCAAGGCAAGCCTCCGATTGATTGATGAAATATCTGTTGTCGCATGATCACGAACCAGGCATAAGGTGGTTTTTTATGCCATGTTAGCAAGCTAGTATTATATTAACTGTAGCCATACCAACAATTATTATCCAGTGGGCAAAAACCAAGAACTGCAACAGGCTTTGCTGACTATCTAGGGTGCGCAAGGACGTAGGTGTAGTAAAACATTACCGAACTTAGAAGACTATTAGTCGTCAAGGTCCTCAGAAACCCAAATTCTGACTATCAGACTTACCGTCGTTATTATGTCACCCAGAAGGTAACGGGGTATGGAGATTAGATAAGCAGTCCAGTTGCTGCTGATACCGCTTCTGCTGCAGTTGTTGCCGCCCTGTTGTAAAAGACCCTTTTTGCCTATTGTCCTTGTTTGTTCTGTCTCCTGCTTGATATATAAGGAGGGTAGTGGAAAATCTATTTTATTTTCATACTCCTCCGTTATTCTTTTCTGATTCATTTCGTTTCGGCAGACAGTTAAATTCTTTCTTTGGGACTTCGTCGATTTTCATTGCCTCGGCAGCGGCGCTTGTTTGGTGGTCCATACTGTTGATTCTGGCTTTCAGGAGTTGCTGTGGATTGGGAAAAAAACTTTCAATCCTTGTTAATTACTGGTATGCATCCAGTTAGACTGGAAGCCAGCCGGAAAAAGCCAAGCAGTATAGGCCATTTTCTTATCTCTCATTTTTTTTTCCAGATAGCATCAGACATAATATATCTGATTGGAGTAAATCTCATGGGGGTGTACTTCAGACTGATGAATGAAATAGTGACGAGGCGATCCTTCTTGGACAGACGAGCTTGTGTTGAAAGTACGCTGAGACTGAAATTTGTGAAAGATCAAGAGGTAAGTTACTAAATAAAGGCTAAATTTATAAACGTTCTTAACAGGTGCTTTGGGTTATATATATTCCCAATTTATTTTTTGTTACATCATTGAGAGCCGGATTGCCTCGTCAACATTTTAGTCAACTTCCATTAATTCATGCAAAGGATCACTTTTTTGGTCTATCGATCTGTAATTAAAATGCAATATACAACTTACTCGTATTAGAAATATCTAGCACCCTTGAAAATTCTTACAAGATTTACAAACACATTGCCCTTGCCGTAATTAGTAGTCTTTGAATGTTTAGGTTTGAATGAATTGTTTAGGTTTTTTCCCTTTTACGAATTACATGAAAACAGTGGTATAAAATAATCTAATCTGCTGATAAGAAGCACTTACTTACTTCACTTGGAACGATTATCCAATAATGATTGATAGTTTACTGAGACATCGCCGGATTCTTTTTCTTCCGATTTTCTGTAAGTTATCACAGCTAATCACTCTTACATTCGATAAGACTATGCTTAAATTACTTAATACGCTCAACTTACCCTGGGTTAATCGGGGATCAAGCTTAATTTGAATTCAGAATTCGATATATTTATCAAATTTTTGAACAACCAACTCTTTGTCATGCAAGTTAATGTTCAAGTTCCATTGCAACCCATACTATAAGTATGGCCTTTTTAATACAAATGTCTGCTTAAAAAACAACTTAAAATGCAAAAATCAATACTTGAGCTGATGGCGATGGATTGAATTCATCACAAATTATGAATTTAAGTATTACTCTTACCTCGACAGTACAATACTATCCTCATTTTTAACCGACTTCTCAAAAAGGAGAAGGTTTCTCAATTCGACCGTATATATATATTTTTTTTGTATGTATGTGCCAAAGTGTCAAGCTTACTTGTTCATTACCATGGCTTCAGAAACGAGCCTTAAGTATACCGGACATTATGTTTGGTTTTTTAATGAATATAAACATTGTTTCAGGAACGTCTGATGATGAGCATATTACCAGAGCACATAGTATCCAAAGTGCGACAAGATATCAGAAATATGTTTATGGGACTCGAAACACGCTCCATTAGCAGCAATTTGAGATCTTTCAAGTAAGTTCTAGGCCTCGGCGGCGCCGGCCATTCTTAGTCACCCAATTTGTTGAGACTATTGCCCAGCGGTAACTATATATGAGGCTGACATGACCCACCCGATCTCATTTTAACCTGGTAGTCATTCATCTATCAGCATATTTATTTATTTATGATGAGCCCACTCTTGACCTTGATCTCTTCTGACGCTGAGCAATGAGTAAGGTCTAAAGGGAGCCTAGAAGACCAGAACTAGACCAGGAACTTTCTATGTTGGATCATTACTAACATACGCGAAATTTCAGCGTGCTTTCAGCCCCAGTTTTGTTTCCTAAGCTTATATGACTAGACAAAGATCCAATCATAGAGGTCTTTTGATTATGTTGTTCATGCAATAAAATAACTTTGGAAAGTCTGCATTTTTTGGGGCAATAACATAAATAATACTCAAATACAGTTATCGATTGTTTACAGCCAACTTTACGTAGAAGAGCACGATAATGTGAGCATTTTGTACGCGGATGTGGTGAACTATACGATGATATCCACCACACTGTCGCCAATGAGGATGGTGGAACTGCTGAATGAGCTGTTTGGGCGATTTGATGAAGCTTCTGAGGTACGCACGATTTTTTTTTTAAATCATTTTTAGCTCTGATGATAAAGGTTATGTTGAATACAAAGGTGCAGCTGATAATAAGTATTAAATAGGTACTGTAAAGGGGTAGCCAGAGACCGTTTAAATTAAAGATTGAATTACTTTGATACGTTATATTTTTATCATAGTCTTCAAACAGCTACAGAATATCCGGCTTTTACAGAACTGACAAGAAAAGCTTAACAAAAAAATCTTCAAATGTTTCCTAGCGTTCTGATTTCAATCACCTTCCAAAATTATATAGTTATCTGTTGCCATTTTTACAATACGCAAGGAGGCCCACTCCCCGCAGTATCTAAGTTATTTTTAAAACTCACTATGAGTTTGAGGATCGCAAAATGAGTCATTTATCGCCAAATACTTCGTTGAAGAGAAGGCAAATACTTCCGCAACTGTGTGGTAAGCTGAGTCATAGAAATAATAAACAGCCCAAATTACAGACGCATCTTCAAACTTTAGTTTTAAGCATCGACAAGGTATCTCTAGCATAATCAACCTTTTTACGTTTCAACTGCTGGGACGCTCTGTAAGAGAAAGAGTGGGCCGTAAACCAGTACGCGGGCACGTTGCTGTTTGGTGGATGTCACCTGTCTTCAAATTTTTGGTTCTAAGACACGCCCTGTTTCCTCACGATGTTTTCCTTCTCCGTTTTTAGAACAAGATGCTAATTATAATTATAAACCTTTTCAGGAGCATGACGTACTAAGAATAAAGTTCTTGGGAGACTGTTACTACTGTGTCAGCGGCATACCGAAGCCCAGTGCACAGCACGCCAAGAACTGCGTAGACCTTGGATTGGAGATGATCCATATCATCAAAGACGTCAGGTATGAATACGTTGTCCTTTCAGATATGATTCCTAAAAATAATATTTGCACCAAAAAAAATTAAAACAAAATAATTATTAAAAAGAAACAAAATAAAAAGTTTAAATTGTTATAACTGCTTGATTGGCCCGATTTCAGTCATCATCACCCTTCTTATCTTATCATCCGCTCGTACCCCAATTTATTTGAGGTCAGCGCGCCATATTATCTTTTTCTTCTATGCTTGCCGTCATCTTAAAAGTCTCTTTCTTTGTTTCACATTCCATTCATTGTCTTCCTGCCCTTATGCCATGTTACTTGGGGTTGGCGCAACCCGTTTTCTTCTTCCATACCGACTTGTCCCCCGTCACGCTATCACTAACTCCCTATTCTTTCATATCACTCTTCACACAGTCCATCCTCCACAGGCCTTCCTCTCCCGCTCATCCATCCACATTTATATTCTTAACTCTTTTAATAACATGCGTTTCATCCCTCCTCATCACATGACCATACCAGGACAAACGGTTTCTTTTCAACTTTTCTGTCACTGGCGTGCCCAACCGAAAGGTAGGTATCTATTCTATCTCAGCAACTTGGTTTACTACCAATTCACTCGCATTTAGTTCAGAGGCCTTAGTGCGAGTTTTTTAACATACTCACTCATGATAACGTAAACGATCTCTTATGTAAAAATGTAAACAAAAAAAGAGGTTTCTCCTTACCGTAACCAGACGGCGCTTATCCAGTTTCAATACAAATTGATGTTTACGTTAACGCGATTGAGCATGAGTAAAAACTCGCACTAAGGCCACTGAAGGAATTCCACCAGTCTGTCTTCTCACTATATGGGTATACAAGGTTTCGAACCGAACCTTTCGAAACTATTGTAAAATTTTAGACGGAAATATCAGTCAAGACGAGGCAGGCAAACAGGATAACCAATTAATATTTCTAATCAATCAATGTAGATCGTAATTTTAAAGGCTTTTGTTGTTTACGAGTTCAACAATCTAAAGAAACGACAGCCTCATTACATATGTTTTCAGATTAGATAAACAATCACTTATTATTTACTTGAATCTGTTGGCTTGCAACGTCGCTTTCAGGGAAGCCACACCTACAGTGCAACTTGTCGGCGATAGTGTAGAACAAATATAATGTTAGGTACTTTCAAAATAATAACGATTTATCAATAGATTTGCCTCGCAACGGATAATAAATTAATAAACCGAATTTATTCACTGACTTACAACGTTTGCTTTTCGCGAAATGAAAGGAAAGAACGGACAGGGAATTTATATGACGACATAATTTGCAGACATAGCTGTCGCTATATTTGTCGTCACTAATCAACATGGGATTTATTGAAAGATTTAATAATAGACTAATTTTGTAGATAGTCATTAAATGAACACAATAAAATGTGTATTAAAAAATATTCGGTATAATTATGTTCCTGTTCTTGTCCTGTGTTACTTGCAGTCGGCTGTTTCCTTCTATTTACCTGAATGTTGATATGATCACTTCCTCACACATGCCATCTTTAGCTTCCCTGAACTCTTCATCCATGCACATTTTATTCGTCACTCTTTTAGTCACAGGCATTTCATCCCTTCTTATCATATCATGTCCATACCAAGACGAATAATTCCTTTTCAACTTTCTTGGCACTAGCACTACTTTCAAACTTTTCTTATATCTCACCACAAAATAGAAAATAATGTAAACAATATTTACAGAGAAAAGCGATCACTGAACATTGATATGAGGATAGGCGTTCACTCAGGGAAGATCCTTAGTGGCTTGATCGGTATCAGGAAATGGCAATTTGATATTTGGTCAAAAGATGTTACAATAGCTAACAAAATGGAATCCACTGGGAAATCTGGGTACGTCAAACCATCTTTTTATAATTAAAAAATAAAGTGAATCTATAGGATATTCATGAAACACGCGTAGACACTGTTGAAATCGAAAGTAAATTATAAGCATAGTAATGCTTTAGTTGGCATTTATCCCTGTCAAGATTTACTTTTACCCTTTACGAAAACTCTTTTTAGCCTGCGGTTGTCTCTCTAGAACTCCAGCTACAATCGACGGGTTCTACTCGTTGCAATCGTTTTGAAACTCCTAAATTCGCATGAATGTTCAGAACCAGCCAGAACTTTATTCTGCAAGCCTGTATACTGGTGCGATTCCCTGCAGCGAGCATCCTTTTACAGTATTATACTAAGATAAAACTACTATAACTGTACGTGTACATACATATACAAATATTTAAAGTCGACGACAAAAATAATGGTACACAATAATCCATAATAATATAAACATGACGTCAATGCAACCGATAACAATCTCGTTAATACCAATAAGGAGACAAGACATGATAATATTGTAACAATAATTGTTTTGTTACAGAAAAGTGCACGTGACTAAACAAACTCTCGAATTACTTCTGGAAAACGCCAGAGAATATATTATAGAACCAAACTTTGAATCTCAAAATGATCCTTTTATTGCGCAAAATAAACTGGAGACATATCTACTGTCAAGACCGGCTAGGGTAAATACCTACTTGATAATTTTGAAGATTTATGAAACTACTAAAAACATCCTTCAGTTGGTAATATGAAAGAACTATTTCTTTTCAGGCTCTTGAATACAAGCCGTTTCGGCGAGCATCAGTCGGCTTCAACAAAATAATAACAAAAACCAACACATCCACTAGAGTAAGTCCGATTCATGCATTATTTATAAAAGACATTATCACACAATAATTTGCTATATTATTTCTGTATTTCTAGTAGCGAGCGGAAAATAGACACACTAATAATTTTCGAAGAACCACAACGTTCATGGATGAGAATTTGGTGGAATACCAGCAAATGTTGAAAGCAGCTGACGCTCAAATGGCAAAGGAAATTGAAGATATGACAAACGGCAAGTAAGTTCAAATCCATATCAACTGAGAACTATTCGTTGCTATATATATATTTTATAGGGCTATGTATTAGCCCTATAAAATGCAATATGGTTGGCTTTGCCTTGCTTACTAAAAACAAATTATATGGGTAAGATTTTATTTTCGACTAGTCACGCAAAAACTGATTATTTCAGGGAACATTTTCGGAATGAGTCTAAGCTGAACAGATTCACATTGATGTACAAGAACTGTCAAATGGAAAAGAAATTCCTGCTGCTACCAGACCCACTTTTCAAGTATTACATCACGTGCTGTCTAATCATCTTCGTATTAATGTTGTTGATAAATGGATTGACTACGATGTGGTAAGTGACTTCTGGTACTATTTTGGAAAAGTAGCCATCAGACTCGATTGATGCTGCGATTGCTGCATGAGGTTTATCGTCACAATAATTCTGTATTCGTCATTCTAGGTTCAAAGGCTTTCAATGGTACGCTTGGACGCTACTTAGTGCTCTCCTACTTGGACTCATTATAATGCAACCCTTTACTTGGTTCCAATTTCTCTGGACCAAGTATAAAGGCTACGAAGAGCCGCGAAATAAGTACCTGCGATGGATGTACGACATTTCTGCTAAAATTATTAAATCAGCTATCATAAGGACTGTCATATACCTAGTAATAAGTATTGGACTTGCAGCAACTTCTGTGGTGAATGTCATCGCGTGCAGAGAAGTTGAGGTGCCCGAAGGTGAAACTGTTCTGTCTAACTGCATATCGTCGTGGGTAATCTCATTTCTATATATATTTCTTCTATTTGTAACTATTTTTCCTTCTGCTTGTTTCACAGTAAACTTTCTTTCCAGCATGTGACTCAGTGTTGGGGTCTGGCCTTGCTTTTGAACTTCCTGTTCAGCAGGGTTTTCTTCATCTTTAAATGGATCGTCGCTGGTGGCATGACATTCTTCTACTTATGGATCGTATGGGAGATCAAAACGTCTCTTTTTATCGACGACGTCACCTGGAATGTTGGATTGGATCCCAGAATATCTCACACGTTAGCTGTCATCGTTATAACTGTAACCCTGTACTGGATTGATAGAACTACTGAGTACAGAAACAGATTGGACCACTTGTGGCAATTACAGCTGAGTGCTGAACAAACAGAGGCAGAGACTATGTTGAAAGTAAATAATATGCTACTGGAAAATATTTTACCGGCTCATGTAGGTGCGTAGAGTTTTAATACTACCTGTTCTTGACATTTACTGGAAGTTATTCATTTGTATATTTTTTATTTTCAGTACAAGTGTATCTGAACTTGAACAGGTCTTTGGATGAGTTGTACAACGAGAAGTATGACAACGTAGCAGTAATGTTCGCATCTTTAACTGATTATAAACTTGGTGTAGAAGGCGATGCCGATATGAGTGACAAATTCCTCTTGAGCATCCTGGATGAAATCATATCAGATTTTGATAGAGTATGTGATTTATTGGATGATTTTCTTAAACCAGTTTAAATGTTTCCTTATTAATATTTTTAACAAGACTTTTTCTCTTAGCTGTTGCTTGCGGGCACTTCAGATTACAAGGTAGAGAAGATAAAACTAGCTGGTTGGACATATATGGCTGCTTGTGGCTTGGACCCAAATAGGAGAGAATCTACGGACTCTCTATCAAATGTCAGCATTCGACAGAACAGTCCATATGGTCGAGCCGTGGTGCTGACCATGGTAGAATTTGCTGCGGCAATGATGATGCAGGTGCAAAACTTCAATAGAGGTTCTTTCCAGAGCTTGAACTTGCGTATTGGTGAGTTTTAGCTGTTAATTTCAAATTTTAATATATGTATTCGTGGCACAGGCAAATTTTACAATAATCAGAAATATTGTTTATCTGTGCTGCCTTACGGGGCATACAAATAATGTTTTAACAAAATTAATACTTAAATGGTTAATTAATTATATACCCACAAATAAGCAAATTTGCTAATTTACGGTAGCAGTAGTCCTGTTTCTGGTACTGTTAAGTAGGTAGATTATACGAATTAAATTAATTATACAGGAATATCAAACGGTGAAGTGGCAGCTGGTGTAGTGGGGTCACAAAAGCCACTGTACGATATTTGGGGACATGCTGTGAATATGGCGTCACGAATGGACTCCACGGGCGAATCTGGAAAAATACAAGTAACTAACTTTGGTCTCCTTTTTGGTAACTTTTGATCAATTTAGTCCTATTCTTGATAACACGGGGAGATGTAATTATGGTTTTCATACTCCTCTACTTTTCTTTTACGATTGGTTTCGCTTCGTGATTCAATACAGTTGAATCGTTTCTTTGAGCCTCGTCGAGCATCACCTTGGCGCTTTTTAGCATTGCCTTGGCGCTTTTTTGCTGTTTACTACTGTTGATTCAGGCTTGCAGAGGTGTCAACGTTAGGAAGTAGTGTAGCGGGTTTGTCTTTAACTGTTTTTATATCTTCAAATGTCTTTACAAAAATATCTGATCTAAAGTTATTCACAAATTCTATCAAATTAAAATTGAATCTGCAATAACATTAACTTGTTTCCTTACAACCAGGTGACCGAAAACACAGCGATAATTCTGGACGAATGTGACATCCTCACGACCTGTCGCGGCGAAACCTTCGTTAAAGGGGCTGGCTACGTCAAAACCTACTTCGTTCCCCTCGACGAGAACTTCAACCTAATCAAGAAGAAGAACAGCATGGACTTCTACAGGATCGAAGATAGGAGTCGGTACTTCGCTGTTAGAGCTAGCAAATTCAGCAACAATTCGAGCAGTTCTAGTGTTTATGGATATTCTGCGTTCGACGTACGGAGCTTGTCGTACAATAGTGCAGCTACAGATGACAGTTTGGATACAGAACATGCTAGAACTGCAACTCCCGTGGATGATCCCTTGGGTGATCCAATAGATGATCCGGTGGATACAACGGTTTATTATCCAGTTGATCCGAGCGAAATGTTGGCAGAATTGGATGATGCAGATGTAACTAGTGTATCAACTGAAAGCGAAATTAAAGAAACTCGTTGCTGACGAATGGAAAATTTAGATTTGTAAATTAGATGTAGTATTCCGTTCTCAAACTGGCCAGCCAACGTAGGCCAACATTTGTGATGAGTGATGTGACTATGTTTACCTGGGTTTTTGTGTGGGCTGTTTAGCCAACACTCTTATTCTCGTAAAAAAGTCACGGGATTGGAGATACATGTTACTAATTTTGTATTTAAACATAAGTTCTCCTTAGTTCTTCGTATTATAAATTTATTTATTTAACCTTATAATCTATAGATTAGGTTTAATATAACGTAGATATTACTTCGTTAGACTTAAATTAGTATAGCAGACCTTATAACTTATGAGTTAAGATTTTTTTACTGGAAAATTCTGATAATAAGTATGATCAACGACAATGGAATACAATCAGTTATAATAATAATTGTTTTTTATTTAATTATAAGTAAAAATTTTGTATAATGAAAAAAAAATCATCTGATCTTCGACGAATTGTGTCCATAGACTATATGATAGACTGTTATTATTTAAACAGGATAAGGGCTTGCCCTGAAATAACTTATTTATACTAGTCGAAACTTAATGAATGCCTGTTGGATTTTAAATACAACATCGCAATTTTTAAGATAGTGAAATAGAGCAATAACATGATACATTACCTATTTGTTTCAAAGAACTGACACATCTATTTTGTTAACTTGGGTGTATATTATACGAAATGAAATGTATTTAGGTACGTTTTAAAAACTTTGCAACCACCCACCGCCATAGAAATACCTCAGAAAATAAAGAATAAACATAGTATTATGTATTGACAATTATTTCACTAACCTATTCCTATCTTATCTCCTAATTACATGAATCTTGTCGCCTTTATCGTGTATCTGAATTTATTTAAAGTAGACTGGCTCATGACGTCAATCAAAGATTAATTCAGTGAACGTGTTCATCATTTTAAAATATAGCATCGTCAGAAAGTAATATCTAACATGACGGTTTAAAGACATCTTATTAAACGCAAATAATAAAATCATGTCAAGAAAAATATTTTTTCTGTACTCCTGCGCAAAGCTTGCGTGGCTACGGAGGTACCCTACATTAATTGAATGTGTTCATTAAAAAAAAAAAATAAGACTGCAGTAAAATGCCTGAACAATTTGGAGTTGATTATTTGCCAAACTCTACTTAAGGGTGAGGCCAAACGAACGTAATTTAATGAGTTGTAAGTGGAATTTTTTTGTGTGCCGTAATTTACATTCTACTGAAATATTACACTCATTTTGCGCAACCGTATGGTACAAAAAGAACTTTAGTATGAAACCGAATGCAGCGTAAATACCGCGACTCATTTTACGCGACTCATAGCTCAAAAAATTACGTTTGTTTGACTTCACCCTTTGCCTGAAAACCTAACAAATTTTGCAATAATAATACACGGGTTTGAGACGTTTTTATCTACAAATTCTCAATTCGAATACGCCTGCCGTTAAAGAAATAAATATGATATTTGAGAGATTTGGGCATAGAAAGTGACGAGTTTCAAAACCTTTTAAGTAATATGCATACCTGACGACAAAAATATCATGAAGTGTTGAATCCGTACAAGTGACAGAGAACACCAACATTCGGGCGTTAAGAATTTTCATATTTTTTCGATATTGTTGAGTTTGTGCTTCTTTCTTTGACAGCAAAGCGGACAATTTTTTTTTATGTCCTATGAGTTCTAACTTCCCCTCCCCCTTTTTATAACCACTTATACATAACTAGCTTCTGCCGCGTGCAAAGTGTTTTATCATCCCAATGGAGCATTATATCGGGATAAAACACAAAGATATACTATAATCTATCTATGTGCCAAATTTCATCCAGATCCGTTCAGCCGTTCCTGATTGAGTAAAAAACACACATGCATCCAAAATTTCGCATTCATAACATGTATTAGTAAGATTATTATAACTTATTTTTTTAAAGCTCAACCATAGACATCTAACTAGATAACGCAATTCTCTCCATCTGTATGATAACCAAGCGTGCCACTTTTTTATAAACAATTTAAAAACAAATTTACTTAATTACTAATGAAAGAAATCATTTCCCATGCCTCGGCCAACTTTTTCTTTACATTCTTTACAGCTCAATATGGCATAAAAAAGCTGTTTTCTAGATTTCGGTGGATTTCCGGTGCCGATATTGCTTAATGAAAAACTCAGATTACGATCATTGAATGTAAATTTACTCCGTTTTGTGGCACACGAAGTTCATACAATCGTGTCATCTATTATGATTTATGTCTGTGGTCTCAACTAATCGTTACTAACTCGACGAAGTCCATGACACATTTACATTGAAAGTCACAATAGCGAATTGTTTTAATTGTTATTTTTTTCCGTATATTTAGGACAAAACATTGCAATAACGTCGTTAAAATGGATTAGCGTTTCTACTTATCCAAGGAGAAGCAGGATTACAATTAAGCCTTATATGGTAGTTTGTTGATAAGTCCGACAAGGTTTGATTTAAATTGTATTTTACCTTATTAGTCATCATAAAAATATGATAATGGGACTTTCCTCAAACAGTAAACTAAAGACAAAAAAATAAATAAAAAAATCTTTATTAAAACCTTCAAGGGAGTTGCTGCCGACTTCTATGCAGATTTTTTTAAACAAAGTGATCTCTATAAAGATATTGCAATGAAAGCATAGGCAGCAGTATATTAGTTAAATATCGTTATAGAGTTTAATTAATATATATTTCGACTCGACACTAAAAAAGTTGGCACGTACCTATTTTTTTCTAATAGATAGGTAGGTACTTAGTTTACAACCCACGCAAAAATGTTACGCTCCTCTGAAAAAAAAAACAGTGCAGATTAGTGGTGTAAGGCTTCGTTCTAGAACCCGCAAGCGATCTACTTAGCGTCCGGCCGCCCCAGTATCCGCCCACCATTTTCATGGATACCTCGTCGCTTTTCAAAATCAAGACGTGTTTTACCATCTAAGAGACGTGTGCTGGTGTAGTTTTTTTGAAGAATTTCCATATATTGGTGAGTATTTTTCCAATACATTGCTAATTTTGTTTTTAACTGTGTGCAACTTTCTGCTTTGCCAAGTTCTTCTAATGTAATTACTTACTAATTAGCCGTATCTGTGAACCTGCTAAAAAGGTTTTTGTATAATATTCTGATGCGAAATGCGCAGAACCGATCAGTGTGGCGAAGCTTGGGGAAGGCCGTATGTCCAGCAGTGTAGTCTTTCGGCTGTAATGTGATGATGATGAATATATTCTGAACCATCCCGGCTCCATCCAGCCGTTCGTTTAAGCTTTGTCAATCGTCTGAACACGGTGTGTCCGGCCTTTTCAAATCAAATTAAATTTGCTAGTCACCAGAAAACTCGCGATAGGAAAAGCTTGATTCCACACCCACAACCAAATTCTTATTATTTTATTAACTCTTATTATTTCAGCTATCCTATCACAACAAAATGGCTGAAGAACCAGAATGCCAGCTGCGTCGACGAAAGGTGTCTGGCAATCCTAATATGCAACTGAGCTTTGATGTGGAGTATCTGGTCAGCGACGGTGACCCTGACCAGGGAACGCCTTCTCCTAGCAACATTAGACGCCTGGCTCATCACAAACAGAAGTCTTCGTCTTCCGCTCTCCTTGACTATAAGAATAAGCAGCAGTCTTTTGATATTCAGGTCAGTGAATTTTCCAATTTTAAGAGTCCTTAACTGAGACGGTGCCCGTGGTAGCCGCGCGGTATCGAAGGGAAGGGTGTGGTGACGTGTCAGTCATTCATCCGTTGACGGACGTCAACACCCCTTCCGAACCGCACAGCCGCTTAAGGGATCCGTTAAAAACGATCCTAGTAATACGCATGTTCTGTATGAACTGTACATATAGACAACTGTTCATACAGAACATGCGTATTACTAGGATCGTTTTTAACGGATCCGTCGCTACTGGAGATGATGTTCACGCCGCATTTACAGTACCGTTTTAACGGATCCGTCGCTACTGGGGCTAAAGTTCACACCACATTTAGTCAGTGTACCACCAACCTTAAAAAAAAAACGGATCAGTATTTTAATACTGATGAGTGTGTGAACTCGCTCATACGAACCTACGCCATCGGACATGTAAAACGGACTGCTGTATATTTTGTCGGATCGTTATTTTTACTGGATCTGCAGCCGTATTGCGTAAGTGCGCAAAGAGTTTAAACTCTATCCAAGCGACCAAGTCGGCCAATCATACAAAACGGAAATCCACATCGCGTCATTCATCTCGCATGTGATTGGTAGTTTTGTTCGGTTGGATAGAGTTTACACTCTTTGCGAACTTACGCAATACGGCTGCTGGAATACTACCATGTGTGTGAACTCGCTCATACAACTACATATGTCAGCATCGAATAAAAAAGCATATGATAATGCGGCCCTGTAAAACGGACCTCTGTGTGAACGAGCACTTAGTTTTAATTAATCGGAAGGTTTGAGGATTATGTGGAGCGACCATCTTCGCAAGGTAGCTGGACGTAGCAGAATTCTTAAGACTAGCTGAGGATCCAGTTAAATAGCATCCGATTGCAGAACCCAATTTCTTCAGACAATAATACAGAATACCTACCATTTAGTACGGCCACATTGACCAATTTAGTAAAGATAAAGTTCTCATTTGTTTTTTCAGGTGGAAGAGTGTGAAGAGGAAGAAATAATAATAGAGAGTGAAGATGATGACGAGGATAACGCCGAAGGAGGTGACGACCGTTCCATCACGCCGACGCCAATTCAAGACTTCGGTGCCAACGTCGTTTATACTGAAAAATGTAAGTTATTTGTCCAAAGATTACAGTTCAGCGGATTTTTCGGCGATTATGAAGTGCGCTACTCGCTGCGCAGCACTCCACCTTGTCTTCCGAGTGGCCATTGATTTTAAATGTACCGTAACCTGGTCCTACTTTGCACCAAAATTTGCTCCAACTTTTTTTTTTAATCCACATCTTTTTAAATCTTGCCTAAATCAGTAATGTGATATATTGTGTATTATAATAGTACTATTAAAGTTTAACCTGACATTAAATACACTATTGTATTTAGTGACCAAGTATTTTATTTTTTTTATTTCTTTTGGAGCAAAGTAGTTCTTATGCAGGGGGTAACTTTGCACCGTAATTTCTCTTCACAGGTTTGTCATTTATTTTTCAATGGAGCATAGTTTTGTTTAGTCATTTTTACTTTGCTCCGATAGTACAGGGTAATAAAAAATTAGATGTGTTATAAAATCACCTTTATTTATGATGCAAATCACCTTTTTTATGATGCAGATGCAAATAGATTTTACTCACTTTTAAAATTTTGACCTCGAAGAGCGATGCGTTTCGACCACACACAGAAAAAAATAATGGCTGACTTTGACATCTGTCAACTATGGTGTTGCTAGATTAAGAACAATATTTTCAGATAAAAATATTGGATTCTACTAAATAGTAAAGTATCAGTGCGCAAAATCAGATTTAATATTTTTTCGGAAGTGGAGCATTTTTACCACCTTAGGAGCAAAGTAGGACCAGATTACGGTAGGTAGGCAGGATCATTCACGACCACACGCACAGTAAACAACTGCACCGTGCAGCTAACTTGGCACATCCTAGGTATTAGTGGATGGACTTTGTCCTTGCATTCGAGTTCCTCATCACTATTCGACCATTATAAAAACCTGCAGCTGAGCTGGGTCAATTCTGTTGCATCGTTTTCGCCAACCCCGAGTGATGTGTAGATATCGCCAAAATGGAAGAATAATACCTTCACCACAGTAAAAAACTCACAAGCGGGGCGTGAGGTTAAAAGTTACTTAGATTTTCGGCAAATTAAAAAAAATACAGGATCATTAGGATGTGACACAATCTCTGCTTTCATTTTAAAAGTAGGGCAAAACCGGCCGGTTCAAATGAAGGTCATTTGGACCTAATTGAATTTGAATGTTACACAAGGCTAGGTTTAGCTGTAATCCTATTACACCGTCTGTCTCTGGTATGAGGGTTATGAGTCATTTTCATTACCTTTGAAGATATTTTGTAGGTAGGTATTTAGGAATGAAGACTCGGTAATATTTTTGCTTTAGGCTTTTCGTCATGCAGCAATATTGCGAATTTTTCATTTAAAAAGGCTTCTCTTCTTTGCTAAACCAATTTTACTCGTATGCAACCAGTAGTTTAAGTTGTGTCTCAATAGTGTTAGATACTGTGCCGCTTTTCTTGAAATTCTACGCTCATTTCAGCTTTTTGGCCGAATTTACACAATAGTTGAAATCAAAATTATTTCATTAACGCCATGTTTAGACAGAAAGGGTAGCTCAAAAAAAAATGCACATTTTTTTTTATTTGCCTCTTACTCTTATTACTTATTATGAAGATGAACTTTTTGTCCAAACTCTTAAATGTGTAAGTTATTACAATGATCTTCCTTATGTTGATTTCAGGTCCACAATCCAGCGACTTCCTGAGAGTAAAACCAGTGGAGACCGACTGCTACACAGACGTTTCAGATGCAGACTCTGACGAGGAAGATAACTAAGCTATTTATTAATTAAATAGTCGAGAGCAATGAATTATTTAAAACATCATTCTAATACTGTTTGAAACTAACATTTTGTGAATTCGCGTTGAATATATATAAGTCAATGCTTTAATATTCCGAGTGTTTTATTTTAGCCCTTTTCCAGGGAATAAACCACTGTCTTCATCGCGTATTAACCTTGAGCCCCCTTTAGGAGTAAAGTTACGCCAAGCTTAAACAAAAAAATTGGTTAAATAAGAAAAAATACAGTTAATAGGTACCTACTTAGATGATCCATGCCAAGGTGTAACTTTTTCTGCATGTTTGTGTTTTTAAGGGAGTTAATTGCTGTTTCAAGGCTGACTGTGTATAAAATCACGACGCTTTTGCAAAACGGTACATGGGACCCACTTTGCGTCACAAAACAAGGTTATTCTTCAAATAATTGAATAGGTTCTTCGGATCAGAGGATATAGATAAGGGGCATTCTATAAATGAAAACGTCGCGATAGCGATTGGTAAAATATCAAACATGTACGGCAAGCTTATTACGTATCTTGCAAGAGCCAAACGATAGCAATTATTGCTCAATAATTGCTCTTAAAACGCGAATCCGTATTATTTATCAGCGATAGCCACACCATAGCAATTTTTTGACAGTGCTGCCTATGGAACAATTCGTTAAACGTTTCACGTTACCATGTTAAACGTTTTTATATTACGAAAAATCTTTGACTTCCGATCAAGTTTTTCACACTTATGTTAGAAACTATTCCAAAATATTCAAAAGAGTCTGCGCTCAAGCAAAATCTCAAATAATAATTAACAAAATTGGTGCTTCTAATAATAAAATAAAAACTGTGTGGCCATTAATTAATAGAGAAACTAGAAAGATACAACAACGCGATCAGAATGAGTTGTCTTTGAAAATAACTAATCAAACCATTTCTGATAGGCAAGAAGTCGCTGAGACATTAGAAAATTTCTTTACCAACATTCCGTTAGAGGTTACGAAGTCTCTTCCTTCCTCATCTAAATTAGCTGAAGCTCTTCTTAAAGAAAACTTTACTAAAGACATACCAATCTTTAAATTTAAACCAATATGTATTGATACAATTAAAAACGCGTTCAAAAGTCTCAATATAAAGAATACTGAAGACTTGTGGGGGATATCCGTTAGGGTTCTTGGAGATATTATTGACTCAATTGCTCCTGTCCTAACAGGCATATTCAATCAATGTTTGGACAGCGGCACTTTTCCTGACTTAATGAAACACAGTAAAGTAGTACCAATTTTCAAATCAGGCTGTAAGAGTGATCCTTCTAATTATAGACCTATATCCGTGCTTCCAGCATTGAGTAAAATCTATGAAAAAATCATGCTGGAACAGATGTTGTCTCACTTCAATTCAAATGGGATCCTGCATAGTCAACAGTTTGGTTTCACGAAAGGTAGGTCGACAACGGACGTGGGAGTAAAACTCATTAGCCACATCTTGGAGGCTTGGGAGAGGTCCCAGGATGCCATTGGCATTTTCTGTGATCTCTCAAAAGCTTTCGACTGCGTCGACCACAACACACTGATCTGTAAATTACACCACTACGGAATTCGTGGAAAATCTGCTGATCTCGTGCTTTCCTATTTATCAAACAGACAGCAAAGAGTAAATGTTAATGGGGCGACGTCCTCCGGGTCTCTAGTCAAGATGGGCGTGCCCCAAGTTTCAATTCTCGGCCCTTTCCTTTTTCTTGTTTACATTAATGATCTCCCTTTTATGATGGCCAAATTATCGGATATAATTCTATTTGCTGATGATACTTCGCTAATTTTTAAAATAGGCAAGATACGGATGTCTTAAATGTCAACGAAAGTCGAATTGTTCTCTCAAAATGGTTCGCAGGTAACAATCTTTTACTGAATGCGAAAAAAACAAAATGTCTAAAGTTCTCTTTACCAAATGTACCACAACATGACCTAAACCTAAATCTTGACGGCAAAAATCTTGAAATTATAACGGAAACTGTATTCTTAGGGATCACTATCGATTCAAAATTGCAGTGGGGCGCGCACATTAGAACTCTTTCGGGTAGGTTAAGTTCGGCTGCATATGCAGTAAGGAAAATAAGGCAGCTAACCGATGTAGCTACAGCTAGGTGAGTATACTATGCTTATTTCCACAGTATTATGTCTTATGGCATTCTGCTGTGGGGATCAGCAGCAGACGTTGACTCAATTTTCATCCTACAAAAGAGGGCAATCCGCGCAATCTATAAAATGGGTCCTCGCGAGTCCCTCAGAGAAAAATTTAAAGAGATCGATATACTGACTCTACCTTCACTTTATATTTTGGAATGTATTTTGTATGTCCGTAAAAATCGGGGGCTTTTCAAAACTAGAAGCGACTTCCATAATTTAAATACACGCAGTAAGCACGAAATTGTAATACGCAAATTCAGATTAACGAAAACTAGCAAGTCTTTTCTTATAAACAGTATACGCTTTTATAACAAGTTGTCAAAGTCAGTTATACAGGGTGTTTGGAAGGGAGCTGTACATACGCCTAGGGTAGAAACTAGGGATAGTCTGCTACCTACCCCCGCCCATTATATTGACCTTGGCCTCAAGGTTTTTTTTTAATTTATTATTATTTTTTATTTGACTTTTTTATGATTTTTTGACTAAAACTACCTGTAGCTCAAAATCTATCCATGGGACCGGTCGGCTAATGGTCTTGTTTTAATCGTTAGAGTCTTAGGGTCCTGCAAAAAATTATTTTACACCAGAAAATTGTGGAGAAGAAAAGTTATGGGGCCTGAAGTACCGTAGTAAGGTAAAGAAATAATTTTAAGGGCAACTTTCTATGGGGTTTAAAAAAAAACTAACAGGGTTGGAGTTCTTCTGATTTTTTTAAAACATCCTCAGTCCATGCCCTTTCTAACGATATGCTAAAAGTGTAATTATCACTTTTAGTTTTAAAGTTATTTATTAATTTCCGCAACTAGGGCACTTCAAGCAAAAATTTCAACTAATGAAAATTAAATGTGTTCGATCGTAAAAGGATGGCAAATGAAACAAAAAATTTGGTAATGACTAATGTCATTAAATTACAAATTTTAATTAATTACTAATTTTAATTAATTACAAATTTTGTTCAAATTGATGACCATTGACCTGTAAACATGCTCGGCACCTCTTCCTCATCTCCACGGTCACCGTTCTAAGCAGCAGTTCCTCGCGCATTGTATCGAATGCGGCGTGGATCCTGTTAATTAGAACCTCCCTTGTTGGTACTTCTTCTGCGTACACCAACTCTTTCGCCCTTCCCCAGACGTAGAAGTCGAGTGGGGTAAGGTCAGGCGACCTTGGGGGCCAGGGAATTGGCCCACCCCGACCAATCCAAGAATTAGGAAAGCAGTTGTCCAGAAGCTCCCTCACTGCTAGGCTCCAATGAGCAGGACAGCCGTCGTGCTGGAAGACTATGGGCCGATCTTCGTCAAACACTTCTTCCGCTAAATCAGGCAAATCGTTTTCGAGGAAATCTAAGTAGTTTTGCCCGTTTCGGTTGTCTGGCAAAAAGTGCGGCCCTATCAACCGATTACCGATGACGCCTGCCCATACGTTCACGGAGAACCTTCGTTGAAAACCTCTGTGCCTCTTGACTCTCGGGTTTTGATCTCTGGGTGCCCAGTGATGGAGATTGTGGTAATTTACAATTCCTTCCTTGTCAAACTTGGACTCGTCAGTCCAGAGAATACTCCGTAAAAAATTAATATCTTCCACGTCCGTATGGAGCAAGTGGCGGCAAAACTCCACCCTTCTTGCATAGTCGTTATCCTCTAAGCCTAAAACAATAAAAATATCAACGTTAGCGGTTTCCTTATGAATTAGTAGCTATGTAACATTGATTGCTATCTCTGTCTTTCCATTTCTCTCTCTCTCACACACATGCTCATGTTAATTTAAAAATTGCCTATGAAATTCACATGCTAGTTCATTACATAAGAGCTAAAAACAAAAACTTTATGTAAAAAATTACCTTGAACAGGGGTGTAGTGGAAAGGATGACGTCCATTTTCGCGAAGAACCGACCAGACTTTCCACACGCTTAAACCAAGCGTCCGGGCTACGGTTCTTACGCTTCTGGTCGGATCTTCCTCAAATTCAGCCAATATGCGTTCTTCCGCAGCCAAATTTGGTTGAAATCTGTTCACGGCTGGTTCCCGGAAATTTAAATTTCCGGTTTCTCGCAGACGCCGATAAGTTGAGCCAAACGTTTGGTGGTTAGGCACTCGCCGGTTAGGATACCGTTCTTGATAAATCCTCCGTGCCTCGCGCCCATTGCAATCAGCCATTCCATACACCACCAGCATGTCGGTGTACTCTTCACTGGTAAATCCAGCCATTTTGCCAACAACAAGGTAACAAATAACAAAACTTAACAAAAACGAAGTAATAACAAACTCAACAAAATTAACGAAAACAGTGGAGCGTCGTAACGGCAAGTACGTAAGTTAGCTAAGATGGGTAAATCTCGACTGACTAACAAAGACCCCAACGAGTTACCTGCCCGGCCCCGTCGACCCAAGAGCGAAAGAGACATGACATGACATGTTTTGTCTCTTACATGTTGCTCTCGTGTAAGAGTGAGACAACAAATTTGCCAACTGTAGGCCAAACTGGTTTAAATTCTGGAAATTACATTTGTCTTACAAATGTCGACTCGTGGTGGTAAAAGTGCCCTAGTTGCGGAAATTAATTAATAACTTTAAAACTAAAAGTGATAAATACACTTTTAGCATATCGTTAGAAAGGGCATGGACTGAGGATGTTTTAAAAAAATCAGAAGAACTCCAACCCTGTTAGTTTTTTTTAAACCCCATAGAAAGTTGCCCTTAAAATTATTTCTTTACCTTACTATGGTACTTCAGGTCCCATAACTTTTCTTCTCCACAATTTTCTGGTGTAAAATAATTTTTTGCAGGACCCTAAGACTCTAACGATTAAAACAAGACCATTAGCCGACCGGTCCCATGGATAGATTTTGAGCTACAGGTAGTTTTAGTCAAAAAATCACAAAAAAGTCTAATAAAAAATAAAAATAAATTAAAAAAAAACCTTGAGGCCAAGGTCAATATAATGGGCGGGGGTAGGTAGCAGACTATCCCTAGTTTCTACCCTAGGCGTATGTACAGCTCCCTTCCAAACACCCTGTAGAACTGACCGATGGAAGGTTCAAAAACTACATCAAACGTATCCTTATTAACAAAGCATATTATAAAATCAAGGACTACGTTGAAGATAAAAACATTTGGCCTTAGCTCCTTCTGCGCATGCAGCTTCCCTGGTAACTTGTAAACGGCACAAATATGTGGATTTCTCTAACTATTCTCAATGTCATTTTTCCTTTCCTTCTTTTAATTAGACTTTTTACAATGGTTTTCAATCATCTTTATAGCCCTTTGCTAAGAAGCTGCTTTTTTTTAGTTTCTTACGACTTATTGTCATAAGTCGGGCCTACGTTGTCCCCCCATATCTAAGTACTAATGCTGTAACATGGAAATATTGTAAAACCAAACCATTTTTAAAAGAGTAACCATGGAGTTTCTTGCCGGTTCTTCTCCATAGGAAACGACCAACCCGAACCGTGCACCTTTTGTCGACGTTTTATAAGTGCCCATATAGGCCTATGTGAAATAAAAAAATTGATTTTGATTTTGTTATCTAAAATGTTCATTTGAACGCAGGTTGATCGCGATTATGGTGAGCACATTTAGTTGTCAAATTGTTATTAATTTTTCTCTTGTTGTTGGTCGATTGCCAACCGCTCCAAAATGGCTAAGTACATAATTATTACCCCGAGTTTTCCAATCGGCGAATTAATGTGACAAATTGTCAAGCACGCGTTATCTGCTGCGATTGGTTGAATGAATTTTCAACAGCCACAGCCACAACAGAAACCGCGTGCTTGACAATTTGTCACATTAATTATTCAATAATTTAGAGCTGGGAAACTCGGAGTTAGTCTTTGGCGGTTGTTTTCGAAATAATTTCGGCAGCGAGCGATTAGTAAACAATTGGTATCGTAATCCCAATGTGACATTGCGCGATCACTGCGAAATTATTGCTGATTGCTGTTTCATATGTAATAATCCAAACCCTAACGAAATGTCAATCGATCAATACTTTGCACTTTGGCGTTTCGACAATTGCCATCGGTTATAGAATGCCATTTTGTGGAGAGCTTCAGGTGCAAAATAAACACAGGTACTTTGTAAATGGTTTGGTAGGAAAAAGTTGATACAGAATAAAAAACCTTTGTTCTTTTCATGATTTTTATTGCGCATTAAAAAATCATCTTGATTGTATAATTATGTCGATCTATACACACAATAATAATTACAATAAAACAATACAAATAATTTATATAATGTTGCATTTTCGGGGCACATTGCATAATCTGTACTTCAATAAAATATTCTGGAAAATAAACTATAGAGAGTAAAAACATCTTGATACAGTAACCTTATTAGACTTGAAGAATACATTGGATAGTATAGGAAGAAGGATTCAAGACTTTTGATACATAATTTAAAATATTCAAGAAATCACAAACAAACGATGCCTACAACACTGTCAATATTTTAGCCAGAAATAGAATTAGTAAAAAAACTGCATTCACATCGATATCAAGATAAACACCAATAAAACACCTGAAGGGACTAGCACAAACACTTCCTCCGAGTCATCTTGATAGCTGCTTTATTCATAATCTATACACTAATCGCTGGAGCAAAATATAAAAGGCAAATAAACCATAAAAAATAGTTTTTTACAGTGTCTTCTTTGATGTCTTAAAATAAAAAATATCGAGATGTTTATTTGTAGCACAAAATAAGTCACACATTAAAATTATTATTTCCTTAATTGCATTTTACAACAATATCAATAATTTGAATGTATAAAATAAAAACAATGGTATAATTAAACCAAAACCAATAGCCGACATTAAAAAGCATTTCGAAAGCCTAGAGTTTAGAACTATAATCATAATAAATTAAAGAGTGCTACAAAAATAACGATTTTGCGTTGTATGGTTGTATTTTTTTAAATTAGTCGGATTATAACCGTTTGACGTTTGTTTGTTTACGGTTTATTTTTTGCCGCAGCGAAGAGATTATAGGTCGCAAGTATCAACTGTCGTTAATTTTTTTTTTATAACATCATGCCTCTATTTCGCGAAGGGTTAGGCAACTATATTTAACCTACATTTCATCAGTTAGGGACCGTTCAAGTATTACGTAAGCACTATAGGGGGCCGGGGGGTCTATATGATGATTACGTCAGCAGTAATTATTAACTTTATTACACATATGGCAACCTAAACATTGTCTATGCTTGAAAACGAAACCCATACTCGGGGATTCCCACAAATGTTTACGTTTATGTACTCGCTTAGAACCGTGTAGGGGAATTGAATCTCATGAATAAATAAAAAAAAAACAGAATACTTACAATTAAAGAAAAATGCATAAACCAACGTTTACGTAAGCATTTGGGGAGTTAGAGCTTTGCTTACTTTTGCTGACAAGGGGGAAGGTTAATAATTGTAAAAAATCTGCTTACGTAATATTTGAACGGCCCCTTATGTTTAAGTCCCATGTAATAGGGAGAGACCTATTGCCACCAACCGGGCACAAATCTAGACTCCGGGCTGCTAGGTTAGAATCCGGATAGTTGCCACACTTGTTGAAATCACACTATATCTCTCAGTACAAAAAGCTACATACTTTATTTGTAAAACTGGCCGATACTTGGAATTTTTATCTGCAAATTTATGAAAAAAGACCCTGGGAAGGACATAGGATAGTTTGTATTCCCTTGGGATAATAAAACACCTTTTGAGAGGGCGAAGCCGCGGTCAGAAGCTAGTGTTTAATATTTCCATAGTATTAGCGATTCTTGCGGACCTATATATTTTGGGACATATATCCCACAGAGGGGATAGTTGCCTGGGGTAACCTGGCTTTACCCTACCTACTGAGAAATTGCAGATGGAAAAACCCAATAACACCATGCCGAACCCAGAACCTCATGCTCAGCAGTACCACTTGCGACCAATAGAGGCCAACGAGGCAGTTCTGTTAAAATATTATTTTCTCTAACTACACTAGTTTGATAATAGGAAAATGTCTATGAACTGAGAAGTCAAATTCCGGAGGGACCGTCGAGTCCCGTTTGTGTCCTCCAGCTAATAATTTTAATACTACGAAGTTTGTTTTGGCTACCTTCAGAAGATCTTGGACCTGAAAAAAGAGATAACATTTTGTTTATAAATCGACTGCCAAAAAACCCGACTGCTTAAGAAGCGAACTAAAAAGACGTAAACAAGAAGAAAGTCATGCTGTGCATTCGGAGGATACATATTCGCGAGCTGGCTGAAAAACCAGATGTATCCTCCGACTGCACAGCATGATTTTCTTCTTGTTTACGTATTTTTAGTTCGCTTCTTAAGCATCGGGTTTTTTTAATTTTGAATTAACTTTTTATAAATTTTTAGTAAGCATTTTTTTTCAGATAAGATACATTTAACCATATTTGTTATATATTTTTGAAATCACCTCTTAAGGGTAAACAAGTTAAAAATTCTTCCATACAAACGTAGTCTAGAGATTACTCCACTGTTTGACGATGTACTTTCAAAATAAAAAAAGATATCGAATTGTCTCATCATTATCTAGCCCTGTATGGAGCCGAAAAAATAAAAACATCAAATATTTGAAAGTTATGAGCGTCGAAAGTTCCGTATTTCAACACTAATTTTAACGTATCTTTGGGCGCAAATAAATACCATAAGAAGAAGGAAAATTAAAAAACGGCCTCCATACAGGGATAGATTAGTAATTCAACAATCCAAATAATTTTATTTTGATCAGATACATTCAGTAGTTTTTTCATGAAATCTAGACTTCCAAAGGTCTGTTTATAAAATTTCGCGCGCTCGTTTTCGTTCTGAATCATCTTCCACTTCGCTACAAATTTCCTCCCCGGTCAGTGGGGCGGAAGGGTGGCGCGTGCGGCGCGTACACACACACACGCTCATTAGTATAGATGCTGCCCGGCGCCCGCGCCCGGTTGCCCCGGTGGGCCTCAATCGGCTGTTGTCTGTATAATACGTCACCGTAATTACGCGCGTGCTGTGTACCTATGTAACAGATATTTATCGACGATAACGTATTCGTATAATATTTTATAACATTGACACCTGGCTTGAACTTTGGATTCCGATATTCCTTTATATTTTGTTTTGATTATTTTGAATTGGTCCCAAATTTTACTGACCCTGGCGTTGGACTTTGGATTCTCTTTTATTGAATTTAGTTTGTACAATTCATGATGGCGCTTGACAGGACTTTTATACCTAAACACTGACTTATAATTCTAATGTTTCACGCGCATTTATAAAATTTTAGAATTATAAATTACCTACTATAACTCCATTTGCGAAAACATTAGACGTTTAAATTAGCCCATTTTACAGCCCGTCCAACCGATTTTGACATCTATTGCGTTGGTGATACGACAAATGGTAGCTGTAGTAAACAGTTGGTTTTGGTAACAGGGTTATGCTTTTTATGTCATCCTTATGTTTACGGGATAGAACTCAAAATCGGTTGAACGGACTGTAAAAATATTTGGAAACATGTCAAATGTTATTTCAAGTGGAATTTTAGGATAGTATACCTATCTTCATCTTTATTTAGAAAGTATTTTTTACAAAAAAATACTACCGACTTCCAAATATAAACACTACATAGTGAAAAATAACTCCAATTTCGGAAGTCGATGTTTTTGTTTCTTCGTTTTATATTTTTCACTTTTTAGTTGTGTACATAAAGAGCAAGTTCAATATGGTACTTACCTATAATCTCAGATTAGAGAAAATCTGAGCCAATAACGCCTAAATTTATGCCTGAATAATAATTTATGAATAACAACCGCAATGAGAGTGTACCTACCAGGGTGAACTGTACATATCTGCGTACCCCTTTAGAGCCTAACGGCTTGACGTTATGTTATGAAATGGCGTAAACAATAAACAGATATGCGATTGCAGCAATCCCGAGAGATTTGCCGTTGTTTATTGAAGAGTTCTGTTGTATATATTTGGTCACTTACATAGAATTATGTATATAGATTCCAATTAGATTATGTAGTTTAGATTTTCGATAGTCGTGCCTAATTATAGCGGCAGTTCATTATTATGTAAGTACCTATCTGTTATATCGGCTCGGCTTCCGCGGCGGACAAAAACAAAAGGAAGCTATTTTTTAACCGACTTCAAAAAGGAGGAGGTTCTCAATTTGACTGTATTTTTTATAATTTGTTGTACCTACCTAAATACCTACTTTTTTTTAATGTGAACCGATTTTGATGATTATTTTTTATTTGTATACCTGCTATGCGTGCCGACACTCACAAGCTTGGCTCGACTACCTGAAGCGAAGCTACTGTTTACTTTGTGACATGACGTTGTATCTAATACCTACCTAGATGCCTACCACTATGCGTTTCAACTAAAGAATAGGATGGCCCTCGCGCCATATTGTGACGTCATAGCTGCCGAATCGAACCAGTTAGGTAAAGTCAGCAAAAATGTTGTTTTTTATCCAAACAACTTTAAATTAAATTGCTCAAAATCATTGAATGTAAATACCGATTACTATCCCGCGACTAAGTTACTAAGTAGGTAATGAATGAAGCCAAAAATGTGTAAGTTTTATCTATTGTATTGTGATAACAAACAGAATATTTCAAACCGCTATTGTAAACAAACAATCAATAAACAATTTACAAAATAACATTATTTTTTATAAGATGAACCTAAATACTTACTTACCTAGAAAACAAGTCTTACATCAAACTGGCGCCGTCGAAAAAGCAGTTATCCTGACTCTGGCTGGTATGAATACCTCCTACTTACGGGGAGTCGCCTATAGGTTATAACACACTAGCTAAGGTAAGTAAATACCTATTTAACATTTTATATTGCATTGTAATATTTGCACAACCTGAAATAAAATACAAAAACATGACCTACACCCGTGAGTATAGAGCCTAGCTTTCCGCACGCGCTGGTACGATACCTACAATCAGCGAAGCCCTGGCGACCGGCCTGCCAACATAAAATCTACCGACTTGGCGCTCAAACACTTCATTCTTATAAATAAGGGCATAAGGTTCAATAAGCGCGCAAGCAGCTCCCGCTGCGCTGTCGTCGCCGCCGCCAAAAATAATTTAAAAGTCAAATCAATAAAATTACTTGTTGATAATAACAATACCTACGTAAATGCACATTTTCGCAAGAGATCTTATTGTCAAGTTGGCAAAGTCACGAGTAAGTTTGGGTGCATAATAACAAGTAAATTGAGTGCCTTCTAATTACGTTACACACATCTATTTGTATCTATGAGTTTATGTTGTCATAACATGAAGTGAAACACACACCGCTATCGGCGCTCTTCAATGAAATTAAGCATGTGTGCGTCACACAGCGTTATGAGTGTGTATACGTATTCAAACTAGCTTCTTACTGCTCATCACAGCGTCTATCTCTTTCGTGCGTGATGTCGGATGAGACAGAAAATATTTTAGCTCCGCCGCCAAATAGTTCGTGCCGTTGACTAGTTTACCCTTAAACCCTTTATATGGTCCTCCAAAATATGGCACCTAAATCCGCCATTTATCTATTTATCAATTTGAATGTAGACAGAGATATCGCAAGGTTAAGACGAATTGATTGACGTGAGAATCATCAAAATCGGCCAACGGGTTTGGTCTCTAGAACGCCACATAGGAACAAACACACATATATAGACTGACATTACTCTCCTTCGGCAGTCGGGTAAAAAGGAGCTCTTTTAACTGAAATTGATTATTATAACCCGGTTCATTAAATAAACGAATCTAAAATGGCGGTGCTTATCATGTTCTCTCGCTTGCAGACTAGTGCCGTCTATATTCTTATTTTGTATAATCATGATTACAAGAACATAGATTCACTAATCAGTTTAATTCCAAATAATTTTTGAAAAGAACTTTTGAGTGACTGTGATCGTAGATTAGGTAACCTTTCAGAGAGAACAAACAAGCAATGATAGGTGCTTTACTACAAGTCGCGGAGAAGTAGAAAACTGGGAATCTTTGCCTCTTGTCTGTCAGTAAATACTTCCTACTCTGTGGCGAAAATTTCGTGATAACTCGGAAACACGTATATTACCGAAGCACATAGGTTAACCGTAGATTATTATTACTTACTTCTTGGTCAGGTGTTGTGATGGTTTCAAGTAGAGTTCTAGCCTGCTGGAAATGTTTGCATCCACCGAGATACAGTATCACAGGGTTTTCGTATCTGTAAAAGAAGAATGAGATATAAGATAAAATATAATTCTGCTTATAAAGAGACTATACTCCATTTAAAATAAAATTAGACATTTTTACAACCCATTTTTACAGTTCGTTCAACCGATTTTGAGTTCTATCTTGTAAATTATAAGAATGGCATAAAAAGCATAAACCTGTTACCAAAAGAAACTGTTAATAAAGCTGCCATTTGTCATATCACCAACGCAATAGAAGTCAAAATCGGTTGAACGGGCTGTTAAATGGGCTTATTTAAATGTCTAATGTTATCTCAAATGGAGTATTGTTTTTGCCAGCGGATTCGCACGCATCCTTGTACGGAATTATCCCTTGGGAATATACTACTGGGACAAAAAGTATATAAATATAAGCCTATATGCTATTCCAGACTATAATCTACCTCTGTGCCAAATTTCATCCAGATCCCTATAGCCATTCTGGCGAGATTGAGTAACACACATAAATCCAAACTTTTACATTTATAATATTAGTAAGATAGTAGGATATGCAAAAGTAGTGACCTAATAGGAAAATGCCTTGTGTTGTGAATGTGGTGTTTTTATCACATCTATTAAAAAAGAGCTACTTTATTCTTCGTAAACAGGGACTCAAATAGCTCATTAATCCCGAGAGACTAAAAGTGATTTGAATTTGGAATGTGGATATTTTCAATGTTCCAATCAGCAAAGATCAATCACAAACCATGAGGTCCAAAATAGGATTAAATCGCTAAAATCGATTAGGACGAATGTATGAGGTAAATGGCTAATGAGCGATTGTAATTCTATTTCGGACCGCATGGGAACATTGTATTGAACAAGTGACTGGCTGGAAAACCGCGCTCGAACCATATTAAAAATAAATCTACTACTGTGACGGATGGTACTAATAAAATTGTTACGATGCACTTCCATAATTGTTCAAATATAAACATTAGCCTGTAATTATTTCTATGTTATGTCTTTAGGTTCCTAATTGTATGTAAATAAAGAAACGTAACGTTCTGGTTCGCTGCGCTCAGGATTCTATTTTAGAAACCTTCGCTCCTCTCTGGATAAAAAAAAACAAAGGTTTTTGTTGTAAGCCTAGATAAACAATCTACTATTTATGGCTTACTAACTTTTTAAGTAGACAGGACACCCAATCTATCTGCCTAGCCTTTTCCCAACTATGTTAGGGTCGGTTTCCAGTCTGACCGGATTCAGCTGAGTACCAGTGTTTTACATGGAGCGACTGCCTAACTGACCTCCACAATCCAGTAACTGGGTAACCAGTCTAGCCAAGGGGTACCGCCCCTTGGCTAGACTGGTGTCAGATCTCAGGCTTCTGACTACCCGTAACGAGTGTCAAAGATCTTCAAATGACAGCCGGGACCAACGGCTTAACGTGCTTTCCGAGGCACGGAGGAAACTCGGTATGTTGAAATGGTCACACATCCACGGATCAACCTCGTCAAGCGTTGCTAAACCTTGAAGATCGACCAGTGCGGCTGTTATTATTTAGCCACGAGGGCACTATACTTTGGATATAGACTACGAGCATAGTAATCACAACCAGTATGACAAAATGATGAATGTAAACGAAACAAAAGGTATATTATGTAAGGAACGCAACAAGTATTTCTGCCCTAGCACAATGGGTTTATGTATCTGTAATATTAAAATAGATAATAAAAACTTTTTGTACTCACTGTAGTGGCTGTGTCATCTCACAGAACTCATGGTAGTGCACTTGTGGCGGTGTAAGCACGGAGAGCGGCGCGAAACGATGCTTGTAGCGTACTGCCTCGTTGTCGAACTCCGACTGCGGCTGTCGAATCTTGCCTTGCAGCTTGAAAGCAACTAGCGCCTGGAAAATGAAGACATATTTATAGTATCGCAAGATTACCGAGTCAAACTCAGCAGCGGGAATGTTAACTAAAAAGTCTTGTCAATCGTACTAAATTGATATCTGAATAATTAGAGTGATACAAAAAAAACTGTTGAGAAGAAAACGTGTTAATCGACCGAAACTGATGTTAGCCTGAATCATTTCTTAAAAAAAAACTTTCTTGAAAAAAGTTTCACTTATAATTAGAAAACTTTAAACAAACGGAAGCTCTAGTCTGTTTGCCAAACCTTGTTCGAATAACAAAATGTTGCACTGCAGAACAACTATAACTATTAATATCTGGATTAGAGCTTATTTTTCAATCGTCTAATAATATTGTTGATTTTTTAATAGAACATTTCGTGTCGAGCATAAAAAGTCGAGACACGAGCGACGTAGCCAAGAGCTGCATACGAGTTTTAAAATAAAGCCTTTTTATTCGAGACACGAACGATTCTTTTTCTACAACCTGATGAGTTTACTTGATTAAATGCAAATAATTTTCATCAACAATTTATTAGAAACGTTCAGACTAAAAACCACAGACTATATACACACAATCAACGCACGCTTTTTCGAGAGGTTACAGGTTCAGTATCATTCTGCCAGTTACATAATGATCCATAGAAAATTCATTTCATTTCGTAACTGTTGTGTATGTAATTTGTAATTTTGTTTTTTTTTTTAATAATAAAGTGTAAATATAAATGTTCATATTTCGAAATGAATTTCTTAGGCAATGTGTTACAAAATAGCCAAGGTAGTGGAGAAATAGATTTTTTATGCATAAATTATCGAACAGCAATTATTTTCATATGAAATATTTCCTACGGTGGCAATATCAGTCGATATTTAAATTCAAAGTTAACCGTACCTTATAATATCCTCCGCACATATTCTGCATCACATTGCACAGTAGTCCCTCTCTCGCATATGGCCGCACTTTCTTCTTGCTCTTGCGTTGTTTGCGCGAATCCTTACTATCTCGCCTCGCGGCGTCGCCTGCCAAGTTCTCTGCTCGGCCTAATGCCGAGACTAACCAGCCGTATAAGAACTCGTAGAGATACCTGGAATATGATCAAAGATTTTGTTAGCTTTGGAGATAGTGAAGAAAGTTAGAACAGAAAAATGGCTATAATTGTTTGACTGAGGGCCGATTAGATTAGTCGAAACTTTTACATGAAGAATAAATATTATTATGACGGTTCAACATAATTCTCAGCTTTACTCAAATAAAATTTACCTACAATTAAAAACAGCTTTAATTTATCTTTAAAAAATGTGAAAGAATACATTGCGTGCAGCAAGTCTAGTCAAGACTTTTACAGGACAATTAATTTATCAACCTTGTTTTCTATAAATATACAGATCCAACGGCGTATGTATGATGTCTTGGTGTGATTTTATAGTGTGCCTATAATAATCGATTATAATTTCTGTCTTAAGACGTCCACTGCTAAAATGAAACCACATGAGTAGATAAACGGAACAGAGACAAAGCTTCCTAAGAACGTGCAAAATTGTTACCTATTTTGGTAGGGTTGTCAAAATAGGTGAAAATATTTTTTTTTTATTTTCACCTATTTTGACAACCCTAACAAATGTATTTACATTTGTTAAATAGTTTTATTATTTATTATGTATGAATGATAGAGTACTTTACAAATTACTTACTCAATTTTTTTTTTTATAATTTTTGTTTTTTAATGATGTATTGTAATGTTTTTGATGAAAAATCGTGTTAAACTATCGAAATTAAACTAACATACAAAATTACCGTGACCGTGCTACTACCCGTTGAAGAGTGCCCTAGTGAGGAGACAATCCTGGCCGTAGCATCAGGTTTTCTGGTCTATTTCAGCTCAATCAGACATCAGGAAGTGGTTCAAATCTTACTTGCAATATTTGAACTTAACACACATACCTACTACATACCAACCCACCCACATACCTCCAAATGTTTAGTAAAACCTTGTAATAACAATGAAAAGGTAAAAACACCGTGTAGTACCCTCTTCTTATCAAAAAAAGGATCATACAATAAAATAAAGGTACTTCATTGAAAAAGTAATATTCCAAAATTTACTTACCTATTGTACTCCTTGGGATAGTTAAAGTATGATATTTTTTTATATTTTCTACTACTATTCATACACACAGTACAATAAACAACCATTATTAATAATAAAATATAACGTTTTTACATTAAAATATTCAAACTTGCAACTAACAAAAGTGCGTTGCACAGACTCTGAGATTGTCCACTGGCTGTGCCAACGTAAACCGGTTTTTTCCAGTCTCGCCGCGTACGCGACAAGCGGCCAGTGGTCACGCACTCATGCGTCCGCGTGCTTATAGTAGTGCAACCGATTCGCGCGGTTGTATGAAGCTTTATCTCTGTTCCGTTTATCTACTCATGTGCTGAAACCTCCCCCAAGAATCGCTACATCGATTGCCCCTTTTTTAAATAACAATAAAAATACTGGCTCACTCGTGCACGCTGTACAGCTCCAGCTCGAGGCCGGACAGCAGGTAGGCTATTATCACGAACAGCACGTGGTACAGCACCCACGTGCCGAAGTAACAATAATAAGAGACAGACTCACCAGAAGATACAATGGTACTCGTGCACGCTGTACAGCTCCAGCTCGAGGCCGGACAGCAGGTAGGCGATCATGACGCGCAGCACGTGGTACAGCACCGACGTGCCGTAGTAACAATAATATGAGACAGACTCACCAGAAGATATAATGGTACTCGTGCACGCTATACAGCTCCAGCTCGAGGCCGGACAGCAGGTAGGCGATCATGACGCGCAGCACGTGGTACAGCACCCACGTGCCGAAGTAACAATAATAAGAGACAGACTCACCAGAAGATATAATGGTACTCGTGCACGCTATACAGCTCCAGCTCGAGGCCGGACAGCAGGTAGGCGATCATGACGCGCAGCACGTGGTACAGCACCCACGTGCCGAAGTAACAATAATAAGAGACAGACTCACCAGAAGATATAATGGTACTCGTGCACGCTATACAGCTCCAGCTCGAGGCCGGACAGCAGGTAGGCGATCATGACGCGCAGCACGTGGTACAGCACCCACGTGCCGAAGTAACAATAATAAGAGACAGACTCACCAGAAGATATAATGGTACTCGTGCACGCTATACAGCTCCAGCTCGAGGCCGGACAGCAGGTAGGCGATCATGACGCGCAGCACGTGGTACAGCACCCACGTGCCGAAGTAACAATAATAAGAGACAGACTCACCAGAAGATATAATGGTACTAGTGCACGCTATACAGCGCCAGCTCGAGGCCGGACAGCAGGTAGGCGATCATGACGCGCAGCACGTGGTACAGCACCCACGTGCCGAAGTAACAATAATAAGAGACAGACTCACCAGAAGATATAATGGTACTCGTGCACGCTATACAGCTCCAGCTCGAGGCCGGACAGCAGGTAGGCGATCATGACGCGCAGCACGTGGTACAGCACCCACGTGCCGAAGTAACAATAATAAGAGACAGACTCACCAGAAGATATAATGGTACTCGTGCACGCTATACAGCTCCAGCTCGAGGCCGGACAGCAGGTAGGCGATCATGACGCGCAGCACGTGGTACAGCACCCACGTGCCGAAGTAACAATAATAAGAGACAGACTCACCAGAAGATATAATGGTACTCGTGCACGCTATACAGCTCCAGCTCGAGGCCGGACAGCAGGTAGGCGATCATGACGCGCAGCACGTGGTACAGCACCCACGTGCCGAAGTAACAATAATAAGAGACAGACTCACCAGAAGATATAATGGTACTCGTGCACGCTATACAGCTCCAGCTCGAGGCCGGACAGCAGGTAGGCGATCATGACGCGCAGCACGTGGTACAGCACCCACGTGCCGAAGTAACAATAATAAGAGACAGACTCACCAGAAGATATAATGGTACTCGTGCACGCTATACAGCTCCAGCTCGAGGCCGGACAGCAGGTAGGCGATCATGACGCGCAGCACGTGGTACAGCACCCACGTGCCGAAGTAACAATAATAAGAGACAGACTCACCAGAAGATATAATGGTACTCGTGCACGCTATACAGCTCCAGCTCGAGGCCGGACAGCAGGTAGGCGATCATGACGCGCAGCACGTGGTACAGCACCCACGTGCCGAAGTAACAATAATAAGAGACAGACTCACCAGAAGATATAATGGTACTCGTGCACGCTATACAGCTCCAGCTCGAGGCCGGACAGCAGGTAGGCGATCATGACGCGCAGCACGTGGTACAGCACCCACGTGCCGAAGTAACAATAATAAGAGACAGACTCACCAGAAGATATAATGGTACTCGTGCACGCTATACAGCTCCAGCTCGAGGCCGGACAGCAGGTAGGCGATCATGACGCGCAGCACGTGGTACAGCACCCACGTGCCAAAGTAACAATAATAAGAGACAGACTCACCAGAAGATATAATGGTACTCGTGCACGCTATACAGCTCCAGCTCGAGGCCGGACAGCAGGTAGGCGATCATGACGCGCAGCACGTGGTACAGCACCCACGTGCCGAAGCACGCACGAGGCCCTGTCCCTGCTGCGCCGCTCACTACCGCGTCCACGCTCTCCGCCTATATATTATATTGTTTATTAATAATAAACTTAATGACAACTGGAATAGAGTTTGAAATAAAAGAGACAACGACCTCTAGCGTCCGTCTGAGTATCCGAGCTTCCGCTATAGAAGTAGCCTATAACACTTAGCGATAGTGTATAGTCATCGGCAAATAACTTGGCAAGAGTCGTTAGATGCGCAGAAGTCGTTTTTTAGGTCTTCTTGTTAGTGAAGCGGGACGCGGGGTACAAGGTCGCGCCGATCCGAGCGCGCGATTGGTGGCTCAGTCGACCCGCGCCTCCCGCACCCCGTCCTCGCTCCCAATTACTCTTGCGTGCACGAAAGTTGTACACTTTGTTTTTGTTAAGATTTTATTAAGTTAGTTTTTGTTAGGAGTAGTTGTTATTGTTTTGAATTTAGTTTTTATGACGAGTGTTACTGTTTTATTTTGATAACAATGCCATAATTTTTACTATCTTTTTCAAATATTTTTTTTAACTTGTAACTGTATGTATTTTATTTATAATACCTAATAAACTTCACGAATTCCTCCCCTTTATTTAACTTTCCTCTAAACATACATGGTTGAAAATAAATGATGGCCATAACTATTCAAAAATAACAAGAAATAAAAATGACCACTTTTTTGTGGCAATAAGTGTGCGATGCGCGAACTTACCCACTACGCCAAAACCTTGCCAAGTTACGTGCCGATGACTATAGCTTTAAGAGAAAAATCCGAAATAGGATCAGTACTTTCAGAAAATAATCTACTACATACAAAGAATTTAACCTTTTGCAATATCGATTAGTTTAGAAGACTTCTTGAGCAGTTTGCAATTGCTTTGTATATCTTGACAGAAAACGATATTTTAACTAGCAACAACACTGCATACTTATTCATTAGTGTAGTTTCTTAATACAAGGTATAAACAACAGTTTACCTCTTCCTGTAAGGCAGCGAACTCGTCTAACAGTAATGCGAGCTTGTCCCGCTGACGCGCACGGTTGTGTCCGCACACTTGTAACAGCACCGCAAATGGACGTACGCAACGAGCCAGGAAGTTCTCCACGAACTCACGAGCCTGTAACATAACAATTTCAAGTATTAATAAAGAAACAAGTTATACTCGTTAACGTAATACTGTGTATCCTGGCTAGGAATAAAGATTTTTCAAAAATACAATACTGCAGTTTTAGTTTTCATCATATTCGGGCCCGGCAGCCATTCAACGCCAAGAGTTTGACCGCTATCTAATCGACCAAATCGATCACATGCGAGATGATTTTCGTCTGTATGATTGGTCGATTTGGTCGATTGGATAGCGGCCAAACTCTTTGCGTTGCCGTATTCACTTACGCAATACGGCTGCGGGACTCCTTTGAATGTTTTTCGCTATTCTTCATAGTTTTATAACTCTGTATACACCTCGGAGGAAGAAGTTCTTGTACCATCACTGGCAGCATTTTCAATTGATATGCTGTTGTTACATTGTACAGGGCCATCGACCACATAGCCACTAGACGCCTAATGCTTGATTTAAATACATCAAAACAATTCTGTCAACTAGCTGAGGTATGAGGCACGGGACGACTGCACTCTGATTGGTCCCTTACCAAGGTCATAGGCCTCATTAAGAGTGGGACAGGTTTAAGTAAAACCAGGAAGGTATCAATATTTTTATAAATAGTATTTGTATTTATTTTATTAATATTACCTCTGTTATTATTAATTATACGGCGTTTTAACATTTTAGTAATAACATATAACGTTAAAACTAAAAAAAAAATATAAAAATTCTAAAAGTAACATACTTTTTCGGTTGTTGTTTCCTAAATATAGTAATATTAAATATTAATAAAAACGTAATGAATAAATAGTTTCACAATTAATAAACTATTCAATTTAATGTCTTTTTCAACACACTTGCTCATAAAATGGCTCTAATTTCACCGCAATTAGGCACATAATGATACCTGTTATCAAACTGTGACTTTTTCATTGCTATTATTCACAAGTGAGTTAGAGTTTTTTTTTTATTTATTGGTTGAGTTGCCTTGTTCTTAAAAAAGTTTCGATACAAAAAAGATCGTGCTCAATAGTACAAATGCAACACATTTCATGCAACTTCATATTTAAATAGATAATTTTAACTTGTACGTGTTTAATAAATACAACTTTCATTCAAATTTAACTTTTGTTTTTGTCTGTAATAAAGAAAACTTGAAATTCCCCATTTTCTACGTGCCTAAAACGCTATCCGCGAAAAGCCAAATAAAAGAAAACTCATTCTTTTTAGTCTATGACCGATCGCCATTGTTAGATGCGCGCGCAGAAGAAAACTGATTAATTTTGCCCGCCACTGCGAAAAAAAATTCACAACTCGTTTTCACTGTTGGAAATGATTTTTTTGTATTATTTTCTTCACAAGTGTGTTGAAAAATGTCGTATGATACACGTGTGTATTGATGATTACCGTCCTCGGCTCTCTTAAGACCCTCACCTAACGGCTCGGGTCTCAATGGCACCTCAGCGGTAATCACCAACATTACACACTTGTACCATAATGTACTATTATACCATTCCTCCTCTAAAAAGCTTATTTTATTCACTGAAAACAGTGAATAAAAAGCACTTTTAATCACTGTTTTGTTGTATGAATTTAGAACACACCAATATAATATTCAAACTTTATCTCAATGCTTCTTGCGCATAAAATATTCCATACATACTTAGATAGAATTAGAGATAGAGTTAGAGTTAGAGTTAGAGTTAGAGATAGAGTTAGAGATAGAGTTAGAGATAGAGTTAGAGATAGAGTTAGAGATAGAGTTAGAGATAGTTATAGATAGAGTTAGAGATAGAGTTAGAGATAGAGTTAGAGATAGAGTTAGAGATAGAGTTAGCGATAGAGTTAGAGATAGAGTTAGAGATGGAGTTAGAGATAGAGTTAGAGATAGAGTTAGAGATAGAGTAAGAGATAGAGTTAGAGATAGAGTTAGAGATAGAGATAGTTATAGATAGAGTTAGAGTTAGAGATAGAGATAGAGTTAGAGATAGAGTTAGAGATAGAGTTAGAGATAGAGTTAGAGATAGAGTTAGAGATAGAGTTAGAGATAGAGTTAGAGATAGAGTTAGAGATAGAGTTAGAGATAGAGTTAGAGTTAGAGATAGAGATAGAGTTAGAGATAGAGTTAGAGATAGAGATAGAGACAGGAGTTAGAGTTAGAGATAGAGATTGAAACACAAGTGTTGTTACCTACCTCAGGGGTCAGGGTTTCACATTTTTTTGTAAATTTTGAAAGTAATAAACCATTTATTTATTATTATTCCTTGTGCTTTTCGCTTCAATCTTTCTTTTTCTCGTAGTCATGGTATAAAATATAGTATGCAACTCTTGAATAGAACGGATTTATATCGAGGGCCATGAATCACTCGCGTCGCTCATGATTCTAACACTTGAATCACTCGCTATGCTCGTGATTCAATCATCATGAATCACTCCCTACGGTCGTGATTCAGTCGTTAGAATCTTTCACTTACTTGTGATTCATCTACGGCCCTCGCATTAAATCCGTCTTTTATTCACTAGTTGCATAATATACTATATTTGTTTGGTTTCTAGTTCTAACTATAACAGATGTGGTCATAGGTTATAGTGCATCATTAGTTTTGTTCACGAAATTATAGAGTAGAAGATATAGCAAAAAGTTTACCTTAAAATGAAAGAGACGCAAACATACGGTGGGCGTTTTCACTTACAAACTTGACCAGTATAATATGAACTCCGATAAATAATATCAGAAAATAAATCTAATTATGTTTATGTAATTATTAACTTATAAATGAATGTTATGCCATTTTTCCGGAAAATCGAAGTCTGGCTGTTGTTACCACACCAACGTATTATACAAGAGGCCATTATAATATTTATTTCATCCATTTTTTATTGACTGACGCGGAAGTGTTTACTGCTCACAGAAGTGGTCGCTACTAATTCGAAATTGTCAAGTGGCGACCTGTATTACCTGTATATGATCTTTTAGTCATATGTGTTGACAGACATTGTTCGCCTGTTATTAAGCATCTGTGTGGTCGCTGTACAGAGCACAGTAGTCCGTGTCATGTTTAATTCCATGTCTGATACGGTTATGGTATGGTGTAGTGGACCTCCTTAAAAACAACTTACTTGCGGCGTAGATAACATGGGTGACTTGGGCGTCAGTGCGGGCGGGTTGACGAAGTTCTTGACGGACTCGCGGAGTATCTCCACGAAGGGATGCACGGGGCGCGGCTGGCCCGGCGGCACGTTCATGTTGGACTGCGCCATGGACGCCGTGCTGGCGGGCGACGGGCTGAGGTACAGCAGCTGCAGCGCCGAGCGGGACAGGATGCAGGCGCGCTGCCTACTGAACTCCATGAAGAAGTCCTGCAACAGATCATACTATTTATTAAGGTGCCTTTAAACGTGCTACAAAAATTGCATATTGTTGGCAATTTTGTTGATAATATTTATTTACTTATTTATTTATATTATTGTACACCACATAATATGTTCAGGAAAACATTCACAAAAACAAGTGTACAATGGGCGGTCTTATCGCACAGGGCGATCTCTTACAGACAACCTTTGGATGGACTGTACGATAGGAGAAGAATTTAGGGCTGTCAGTGTACAAAATTACATACTTCAATAATATTACTTAGACATAATAACATACAATACATACATACAATATTATATAATATACTAATACATATCAAATATACAGGGTGTTTGGAAGGGAGCTGTACATACGCCTAGGGTAGAAACTAGGGATAGTCTGCTACCTACCCCCGCCCATTATATTGACCTTGGCCTCAAGGTTTTTTTTTAATTTATTTTTATTTTTTATTTGACTTTTTTGTGATTTTTTGACTAAAACTACCTGTAGCTCAAAATCTATCCATGGGACCGGTCGGCTAATGGTCTTGTTTTAATCGTTAGAGTCTTAGGGTCCTGCAAAAAATTATTTTACACCAGAAAATTGTGGAGAAGAAAAGTTATGGGGCCTGAAGTACCATAGTAAGGTAAAGAAATAATTTTAAGGGCAACTTTCTATGGGGTTTAAAAAAAACTAACAGGGTTGGAGTTCTTCTGATTTTTTTAAAACATCCTCAGTCCATGCCCTTTCTAACGATATGCTAAAAGTGTATTTATCACTTTTAGTTTTAAAGTTATTAATTAATTTCCGCAACTAGGGCACTTTTACCACCACGAGTCGACATTTGTAAGACAAATGTAATTTCCAGAATTTAAACCAGTTTGGCCTACAGTTGGCAAATTTGTTGTCTCACTCTTACACGAGAGCAACATGTAAGAGACAAAACATGTCATGTCATGTCTCTTTCGCTCTTGGGTCGACGGGGCCGGGCAGGTAACTCGTTGGGGTCTTTGTTAGTCAGTCGAGATTTACCCATCTTAGCTAACTTACGTACTTGCCGTTACGACGCTCCACTGTTTTCGTTAATTTTGTTGAGTTTGTTATTACTTCGTTTTTGTTAAGTTTTGTTATTTGTTACCTTGTTGTTGGCAAAATGGCTGGATTTACCAGTGAAGAGTACACCGACATGCTGGTGGTGTATGGAATGGCTGATTGCAATGGGCGCGAGGGACGGAGGATTTATCAAGAACGGTATCCTAACCGGCGAGTGCCTAACCACCAAACGTTTGGCTCAACTTATCGGCGTCTGCGAGAAACCGGAAATTTAAATTTCCGGGAACCAGCCGTGAACAGATTTCAACCAAATTTGGCTGCGGAAGAACGCATATTGGCTGAATTTGAGGAAGATCCGACCAGAAGCGTAAGAACCGTAGCCCGGACGCTTGGTTTAAGCGTGTGGAAAGTCTGGTCGGTTCTTCGCGAAAATGGACGTCATCCTTTCCACTACACCCCTGTTCAAGGTAATTTTTTACATAAAGTTTTTGTTTTTAGCTCTTATGTAATGAACTAGCATGTGAATTTCATAGGCAATTTTTAAATTAACATGAGCATGTGTGTGAGAGAGAGAAATGGAAAGACAGAGATAGCAATCAATGTTACATAGCTACTAATTCATAAGGAAACCGCTAACGTTGATATTTTTATTGTTTTAGGCTTAGAGGATAACGACTATGCAAGAAGGGTGGAGTTTTGCCGCCACTTGCTCCATACGGACGTGGAAGATATTAATTTTTTACGGAGTATTCTCTGGACTGACGAGTCCAAGTTTGACAAGGAAGGAATTGTAAATTACCACAATCTCCATCACTGGGCACCCAGAGATCAAAACCCGAGAGTCAAGAGGCACAGAGGTTTTCAACGAAGGTTCTCCGTGAACGTATGGGCAGGCGTCATCGGTAATCGGTTGATAGGGCCGCACTTTTTGCCAGACAACCTAAACGGGCAAAACTACTTAGATTTCCTCGAAAACGATTTGCCTGATTTAGCGGAAGAAGTGTTTGACGAAGATCGGCCCATAGTCTTCCAGCACGACGGCTGTCCTGCTCATTGGAGCCTAGCAGTGAGGGAGCTTCTGGACAACTGCTTTCCTAATTCTTGGATTGGTCGGGGTGGGCCAATTCCCTGGCCCCCAAGGTCGCTTGACCTTACCCCACTCGACTTCTACGTCTGGGGAAGGGCGAAAGAGTTGGTGTACGCAGAAGAAGTACCAACAAGGGAGGTTCTAATTAACAGGATCCACGCCGCATTCGATACAATGCGCGAGGAACTGCTGCTTAGAACGGTGACCGTGGAGATGAGGAAGAGGTGCCGAGCATGTTTACAGGTCAATGGTCATCAATTTGAACAAAATTTGTAATTAATTAAAATTAGTAATTAATTAAAATTTGTAATTTAATGACATTAGTCATTACCAAATTTTTTGTTTCATTTGCCATCCTTTTACGATCGAACACATTTAATTTTCATTAGTTGAAATTTTTGCTTGAAGTGCCCTAGTTGCGGAAATTAATTAATAACTTTAAAACTAAAAGTGATAATTACACTTTTAGCATATCGTTAGAAAGGGCATGGACTGAGGATGTTTTAAAAAAATCAGAAGAACTCCAACCCTGTTAGTTTTTTTTTAAACCCCATAGAAAGATGCCCTTAAAATTATTTCTTTACCTTACTACGGTACTTCAGGCCCCATAACTTTTCTTCTCCACAATTTTCTGGTGTAAAATAATTTTTTGCAGGACCCTAAGACTCTAACGATTAAAACAAGACCATTAGCCGACCGGTCCCATGGATAGATTTTGAGCTACAGGTAGTTTTAGTCAAAAAATCATAAAAAAGTCAAATAAAAAATAATAATAAATTAAAAAAAAACCTTGAGGCCAAGGTCAATATAATGGGCGGGGGTAGGTAGCAGACTATCCCTAGTTTCTACCCTAGGCGTATGTACAGCTCCCTTCCAAACACCCTGTATAACAGAGAAAAGAGATGAATAAAAATTATAGTGAAAGGTAATGCTCTTTTACCATTATAGCTCAGTATATTTGCGACTTATACCCATGCTGCAATTTAATTGTGCAATACATTGCCGAGTGTAATCCAGCAAGATTCTGCAACTGGATAGCCGAGGAATTTTGCTCATACACGCGTAGCAATTGTTGAGGCTAGATCTCACCAGCTATTGACGATTTTTACGTATGCCTCTTCGGTCGTTAAATGAAACTTCTCAGCAATTACGGCCCAACCATCCTTCTTAAGCTTACGATCTTTATACGCACTAGTTTCTATAGTCAGAATTTTAATTCGATTCCAGATTTGACATTAGCTACTGTCATTTTGTGAAATAATGATACCACATATAATAGTGTAGTGATGAACACAAAAATCGATAAACAATCAGTGTGTGTGCCATCAGTGTGCCAATTAAAGACTAAATTATTGATTTTTATTTAAATAAATACATAATTATTCATAATAATTATTTATTAATTAGTAATCGCTGCTCTATTTTATAAAAAGTTAATATTTTTGTTTTTATATTAAAAACAAAACTTATACTACAAGAGCCTCGATAGTTTTCAGTATTGGCAACCCGTGCGCGCTCGTGCAGCTATCGCCATTTTGTTTATCGTGTCATTCGGCTTCATTCTCCCAGTGTGACTGCACGAATATCTTATTTCGTTGCGAATCGATATTTTGTTGGGTTTTTGTTAAAGTGTTGTTACGTTGTGTTTGTTCTCATGATCACATTTTTTTATTTATTTCACACACAATTATAAAAGAAAAGTCTCAGATCGTTAATTAATCGTCAAAACTAAATTATCGGTTCAGAAATATTTAATTTCCTGATATACTTAGTTTACGAGAGTAAAATTATAAACGAGATGAATCGATCCGGAAATATTCCATTTCCATATCGAATAATTTTGCAACGTCACTATTTAGTACTTGTCATAAAATTGTCAAAAAAAGTCGTGAAATTGTCAAATCTGGAATCGAATTAAAATTCCGAGTATACATCTCACAATTCAGGCAGAACATGGATTTCGTTGATAAAGTTCAAAATATTTTCGTTTGACCACTCGGCCATGACGAACAGAATAAAATCAACAACGGATACAAAACAACTACACTAAGCATGCAGCGACAGGACGAGGCGGAGGGAGGCGTGCGAGGGAAAAGAGATGCACCTATACATCAGACCAAAGACGTTATACGGCGATATTGCAGTAAAGTCAAAGCGAGTTAAATCATTTGAAATCTAGCCAGCTAGACATTGAATATCTTTTTCAATTATTCAATTATTGACAACTAAATATCTTGGCAACATCGTCGGGCTACACTGCAAGATTGCAGCAATCGTTGCACGGTGTTGGGCAATATAAATGGCAACTAAGCGGCTTTACAATTGCAGCAAGAAATTATCAAAACCTAGCCAGTTTACAGGCACCTTTACTCGACTGTGTATACGGTGCCTGTAAACGGGCTAGTTTCTTGACAACTAGTCTTACTAACTACTTAGTAACAGTCATCATCATCATCATATCAGCCGAAAGACGTCCACTGCTGGACATAGGCCACCCCCGAGCATCGCCACTTTGACCGGTCCTGTGCATCCCGCATCCAACGGATCCCCGCCACCTTCACCAGGTCATCGGTCCACCTTGTGAGAGGCCTTCCAACGCAACGTCTTTCGGTTCGCGGTCGCCACTCCAGAACCTTTCGGCCCCATCGGTCATCCGTTCTGCAAGCAATGTGCCCTGCCCACTGCCACTTAAGTTTGGCAATTCTTCGGGCTATGTCGGTAACCCTGGTTCTCTTGTCTACATTATTTTCAGATTCGATCACGCGAGGAAACTCCGAGCATAGCCCTCTCCATTGCCCTTTGGGTGACTGTAAGCTTTCTGATGAGGTCCAACAGGCTAACATACAGTACTTGACGTAAAATACTGGAATAGTATTCAGCTGCTTCCGGTTCGATTGGAAACCAAACCCTAGTGTCTGACCGAAGGTTGATTTCTGGCTGAAGCCAAATAAAGTGAGAACCAGATAACAAAAGAAATAAAAGCTATTGATCCGACTTGTAACAAAAGGTATAATTACGTAACTTGAAAACATGATGCTTTGTTTATAGAGATATTTTGAAAATGTTGGTCTCAAATGAAAGGTATAAGCTTAAAACCATTTTATCCGTTGAAATCATGTAAATCGGTCTACGCGTTTATGAGATATTAACTCATTACTGAACGCCAAGTCACCAAGTGAAACAGTCAAGGACGGTTACCGTGATACGTTTGTTTTGATCGTGTTAGCGACACTGTCTTTACATATTTTTCGTATCGTTTTGAAATATTAAATTTTTTACAACATATCTTTTTGTTATCTGGTTCTCAATTTAATTGCTATCACCACACCGCCGAAGCCGAAATTCACTTTTTATTTTGTATGACCCCTGTCGCCCGCTCGCTGTTGCCTCTTCCATTGCCCTCATCCGAATTCGCACTTGCTAGAAACCGTTGCCTTTATGCCTTCGTCCCATTTTGGCCGAATCGGAAGGTTTGGCCTAAGGTGGTATTTTGGACGAAGACGACCGAAGCCGAAGCCAAAGCCGAAGGTTCGATCGGACAATACCAATGTAGTTGGAAAACGCTAAGGAAGATGACTGACTAGATATTTCGTGAATGAACATATTACCAGTGCCGTATGGAAGTTGGTACAGGACGTGATCTTCCATGCATGGCGCAGCCTGGCTACCAGCTCGTCGAAGTACTGCAGCGCCTCGGCGCGCGGCTTGATGCGGGTGTAGCGCGGGAACGTTGGCGGAAGGAGGCGCTGGTTGATCATCGGCTCGAACCCCATTGGGTTTGGGGAGTCAGCTGAAATGGTAGGTACAGTATTAGTTAAGAACTGAAAGATCATTTAAGGGACTTGGGGGTAAGTAATAACAGCCGCACGGGTCGATCTTCAGTTCAAAATAATGGATGAGTAACATCCATCTGAAAGAGACAGCTTCGTGCATCTGAAAGCACATAAAACTGGTCCTGGCTTCATTCGTAGATCTTTAACAGTCATAACAGGTAGTTAGAACCCACAGAGAAACAGTCTTATGGGGAAGTAGTATGTTACACACTGTTATTGTGTTGCAGAGGTCAGATATGCAGTCGCTCTATGGTAAATACTGGTACTCTGCCGCAATGGTTAGACACGAAGTCGGCCCCAACGTGCCACGGCTAGGCAGATGATACATGGCGCAAATAAACTCGTTTTCTTTATTTTCTATCCTTCAACTCAAATGGCATGGATGGCGGGTAGGCATCTTCCTGCAGAAACATTTGAAATCTGCTGAACTATTCTAGGAAGTCTCGTGCAGTAGTTAAATGGATTCCATTCGAACTGTTGCAGTAGTTAAAAAGATTCCATTCCAACTTTGCAGTAGTCAAATAGATTCCATTGGAACTGTTGCAGTAGTTAAATAGATCCCATTCGAACTGTTGCAGTATTTAAATAGATTCCATTCCAACTGCTGCAGTATTTAAATAGATTCCATTCGAACTGTTGCAGTAGTCAAATAGATTCCATTGGAACTGTTGCAGTAGTTAAATAGATCCCATTCGAACTGTTGCAGTAGTTAAATAGATTCCATTCCAACTGCTGCAGTATTTAAATAGATTCCATTCGAACTGTTGCAGTAGTTAAATAGATTCCATTCGAACTGTTGCAGTAGTTAAATAGATTTCATTCAAACTGTTACAAGGCAGAATAATTCGGCAACCAAACCTAAAAACGAGATCTATGCCTTAGGTTCTCCACCATACAATCATGTGAATATATGTAATGCACATATCTCTTCAAATTTCAGCATTTTAAAATATATTTTTAAACTGGCAATTTTAAATATCTACTAATCAACAAACAAATTAGACTGTAAATTTACCTAAAATAGTTGGGTAAACGGCACTGCAGATTGATCGTCTAAAGTCTTAAATACCATTATCTATCTGTTGTGTATCTAAAATGTAGGTACTTGGAAATCTTATTGACAAATAACATTTGGACAAGTATCCCACATGTGAAATATATCACTTCAGTGTAAGGCTACCAGGTGCTTATGCTATCCACGAAATAAAACACGAATTAGGTAATTTGTTTTTTACTGAACATAATACTATCAAACAACTTACAATTTTCCACTGGTTGTGTTCCTTTCCCCGCGGTCTTGATAATGACCTTCATCATTTCGGTGCAGCCATTGAGCAGAGCGACGCAATCCGCCCCAGATTGGTCTCTCTTGGTAATCATGAGGAGCGCTTGGAAGAACATTCTCGTGAACCTGATGCGGGCTTGTAGAGCAGCCCATGGGTTGTCCTGAAGAAACAAACATAGAAATTAACACACAACTTCGCCCACTGCTGAGCACAGAACTCTCTTATGCCAATCTCCACATTCCGTATTGAGAGCAATGGTGGTCCAGGGCGACTTACAAATTGTAGGTCGTGGGTTACAACTTACAACCTAGGCAGGCGGTTTACTTTGTGTAAATTATTTCATCACCACTTCACACATAAAACGTCGTGAGGCAACCGGCATGTCTTAGATCGAAAAATTGGAAGTCATGTGACATCCACCGATTCCCTATCACAGAGAGGAGGCCTGCACGCACAGCAGACCAAATGGGAATCCAAGTGCGCCAAAGTGGTTGATCTATCCTATCTATCCTCACATTCCTGTGCGAGCCTCATCCGGGCTTTGCCCACAATGGCAAGAATATTGTTTTTCCAGTCCTTAGATGCCACTCAGTTACCGCCTTACTCCACCATCAAAACCGCGCCTTGCCAGGTATCCTTCCCAGCTCCATTTGATATCCGTAATGCGATTTCCGATGTAAAAAATCCTCCTATGTCCTCGGATCTCGTTTGGAACTCGATCTAGTAGCCTAATGCCAAAAATATAATGCTTCATGTCTCTCTGTCCACGTCTCAGCACAGAGTCCAAACTACAATAAAAAAATAGTATTTATATTTGAATTATTTTAGCCTCACCTCATCATCACAGCTCCGAGCCTTTTTATTGAGTTCCTCCTCTTGCTCTCGAAGCATTAAAACGCACTTCTGCTCACTGACTTCAAGACGCGCGTCATAAGTGTTGCCTGACTGCGGGTTCGAGCCCAGACGATAACCATAACCCATTGGTTGAAAGTCTTCCTCTTCAAATACTTGTGCCCTGGAAAAAATATAAATATCATGGAGAGGAAACGAATTTGGTGATTTCAAAGGCCAGTGTAAAATAATATGTCAAGAACCCTTTCTTTTTCTAAAGAGTTTGTGACAACATAATAGCCAAGCTTCCAAGCAATGCTTGCCGATTTCGGACCGTGGATGGGTGAGTCATTCGTAAATCTTTGACAGTCTTAGGACAGCTTTATCACCGCTAAATTATTGCAGATTTAATGTGACAAATTGTCATCGCAGAATGAATGTGACAAATTGTCAAGCACGCGTTATCTGCTGTGATTGGTTGAATGAATTTTTAACAGCCAATCACAGCAGATAACCGGCAATTATTCGTCGTTTACGTTAACAGCCCGATAATCAAGTGTTGAGAAACCGGGGGTTAATTAATGGGTGATCAGATGCCTAAAAGTCTAACACCAAACAACTGGATTATAGAGGTCTGATTGGAGTGGTCACTCTCTGTAAAATACTGGTTGTCAAAAGATTAGGCAAATGGTGATGATTTATTTATTTTATTTATTAGATAGGCCATAATAATAGGTATGCAATAAAATCAACTCAATTGATCAACTCACTTGTTAATACAATCTCTGATGCAATCCAGCAGTTTGTAGATAGCAATACAATATGCTTTCAAAGTCTTGTTTAGAATAGAATGAGGTTGATGTAGATAGAGGTTTGTGAAGACGGTCTGGGCCAGCGAGTGGCCCTCCAACCAGGAGACTATGCAGGCCATTGTGGCATCAATGATGCCTATTAGCTCTGACGGCTCCAGGTCATCTATTTTCAACTTTCCAGCCTGTAAAGATATTATGTTATAATATTATACAAAAATGAAAGTTCACCTTTATATAACTTAGGCATCATCCAATATGCCCAAAATAAAATACTGAGAATGCTAGCCAATGCATCATAGTACACAACTGACAGTGATATTCAACAATACCTCAAAATGGCTTAACCCTTGAGGGAATCCACACCAGATACAATGGCTTTTTAATTGATTCGGTAATTACACCTTTCAACTGGTTAATCCAAAAACAAATTCTAACAAGAAGGATAAAAAGATGACAAATCCAGCATATCCGGACATAAGAAGGGAAAAGGAGTTCAGACCCTTAACCTTCCACCCGCATCTGGTGTCAAAACTGATTAAAAAATGAGAATTATTACAATTAATGCAGGCCTGTTTTCTCGTTCTACAACATTTTACTGTTCTACTGTGAGACAATGATATCTTATTAAGAAAAAGAACAATGTTTGCAATTGCAATACAAGAATAAGAATTATTTAAATTTAAATACTCACAGCAATAGCTTGATGGAAGTTCAATGGTTTAGGATTCCCACGGTTGCAGAGCATGCCCGCATCCATCTTGGGGTCCATCATCTCAATGGCCGACATGGCCTCGAAGAGGCCAAATAAGTGGCCATCGTGCAGTAGCTCACCGAGTTGAAGATCTAAACCATTTCAGGATTTTACAAAAATAAACTTTTTATGACATACGAGTAAGAAGTAAGCAGGCAAATCAATTTTAAGGTAAGTGAACACTATTGCTTTCAGTACCAGATTGAAACTGTCCATACAAGTACCTACCTACTATCAAATCTCAACAAATAGCGTGACTACAATTGTTTCCATTTTTTTATGGCAGTATTGTTCTTGATAATGATCTCTAATTGATATTTCCCCATTATCTCTTTATAGGCACCCAAACAAAAAACTGTTTAGCTTTTCATTCATAAAAAATATTAAGGATCCCAAAGCACGGATTTATCTTAAATCTTAGTTAGTCTCGCAACTCCTCCATGATTCAAAACGCACATAATTTTTTTGGTTTTGGCTGTCATTTGAAGATCTTTGACATTCATTATGGAAACCAAAAACTATAAAATCTTATGCCAGTTTTACCAAGGGTGATATCCCAGTAACTAAGCAACCAACACAACCCAGATCATTTATTTTATATTTCTGGTACTTAGATGAATCTGGCTAGAAAGGAAGCTAATCCCAACATAGTCAGATAAAGGCTAGACTGATTGAATAAAATAATATAAATAGGTCAATGACTGCACACTTACAACAAATACTACCTTAAGCTACTTACACACTACTGTCTTGTCATGGCGTGGTGCAGGATACACCAAACATATGAATCTGTTCAAGCCTACGTCATATCACAAGTCTTGTAGCCAATCAAATGCATCATAAGACACAACACCATAACACGTAAGTATGTTTCCACCTTTACTCCTATGGGTAGGTGTTGTAGTAGCCAATATCAGTAAATAAAGTGTAAATAAACAAATAATTTAATATTACCTTGAATATGACTGAAGAAGTCTGATGTGATGTCAACCCAGTTGTAGATGACCTCGGGTGCTGCCCCCAGGGAATCCATTCTCCTATATTAAAGATATTTTAGTACATTTTTATTTAATTAACATAAACAAAAATGGTACCTAGTAGGAACACAGGTCACAGGGCTTAATACCATGTAGGGTTTTTAAATAAAAAACTTAACAAGAATTAAAATGGGCCCTAATAGGCTGCACATTAAGGGTTCTGGGGTGGTTGGTTAAGAGGTTACAGGGTCCCGTCCATGTGCTGATGGTGATCAATGGTGTGGTTTTAGTGAGGTAAAAATCCCACACACCCTCGTCTTTACCCCAAAAGTCTAGGCACCTTTTACAGGATTCCCCACCAAAACAAAAAAAAGAACACATTTTAATAACTGTGTACTGTATATATGTAAAAAAGGTAGTTGAAGACTGCAATATTTAAATAATTACTTGCCTTTGTATATTCAGGGTAAAACAGGCCACTAATTTCACAAGTATTTCAATGTTATAAGGAAAGCCAACTCACTTTTATTAGATTTAATACAAGTAGATACAACTTCGTTTGCTTCTAAAGAATTTCAGCATACTACCTAACCGATAGACAATATGAAAATGTTTTCAAATATACTTACAACTGCAGGTACTGAAACAGATCAATGAAATATTCTACTAAGAGTGAAGGTCTAAAATGTGAAATTGTTGCATATAAAATCTACAGAAAGCTGGGCGAGATGACCATCTATTTAAATACAGGAACATCAAGTATCACTATGTTTTCATTCCAATCCATTATTGAACCCTCGCGATGCACATACAAGATAAAAAGTGTCAAATAAAAGCCGGTAAGTTACCGCATTCCAACCGCTACTCACGTAATAAGTACCAGACAAACTACGTATACAGCAGTCCGTAACACAAACTACGGGGATTAATCAATAATATCTACAGGACTTATGTAAAATGAATACCATAACACTATCTAACATGCAAACAGTACTAACCCGTCACCATCATAATAATCATCATTATCGCCCATTTAAAGTGCACTTCGGAATCTAAGGCAAAGGAAGACTAAATTACCATTAAATTTGGGGTAGACTTGCTACATTTACAAATAGAAATACATAAAAATAAGTTAGAACCGTAAATTTTCGGTATCCACACCTCCTTTTGCTTGCCTCCTTCAATTTTTTATATCAAATGTCAATGTCATTGTCATAGTAAGAATTCTTTTTTTGGGAATTTAATGACTTAGCTACTGAGTCTTTTAGATCAACTCTTTAGTTTTTAGAGTTCCGCCAAGCCTCCGTCACTCCATGTACACACATCAACACGGTCTAGGGATATTTCATACTCAATTAAATAACTCGAAAAGTACTGGCCGCATTGGAATCTTTTATACACCGATTTGTTTGTAATTTATCTCAGACTAATTCCAAATTCAATTTTTTTTAAATTCTTTTGTTTCGGTGGCATAAAAATGTCTTGATGTGTAGGAGAGGGAATTTTCATTTGTGCGTAATTTAGAAAACAATACGAATTACGTTTAGTTACAGTTTTTTTTTCATTTTTAAACGAAAGTTAAAATTGAGGTATTGTAGCCATGCAACGCCAACATTTGACGAGGGCGGAGATGTTGCGAGCTGTGGGAATGCTGGAAGCTGGGTCTGTTCAGCGTAATGTTGCTGAGGCCATAGGGACCCACCAAAATGTAATTTCAAGATTGTGGACACGCTATCGTGCCACAGGTGAAGTAGCGGAGAGGCACCGGGGGCCAAGTCGCATCACTACCCCCAGACAAGACCGATTTTTGCAAATTACTGCGTGAGCTCAACCAAATGCAACGGCGACTCAATTGGTCCAAAGGCTGCGAGTGGAACACCAAGTGCTTGTGAGTGACCAAACTGTAAGAAGGCGACTGCATGAAAGCAATCTATGCTCTCGTAGACCACTCCGGGTCTCACCTTTACGGAGAGGCAATCGTGGACGACGATTAGAATGGGTTCGGAACCACGTGGACTGGGGCCGTGAGCAATGGTCCAATGTGCTGTTCACGGATGAATCCAGGTTCGGCTTCCATCCAGATTCACGAAGGACGCGTGTTTGGCGAGTTCCTAGACGATGGAGCCGTCTTCAGAACCCTCAGGAATTTCACCCATACCAAGGAGGAACAATTATGGTTTGGGCAGGAATTCGTCTTGGAGGACGGACGGATCTCGTTTGGGTGCGGGGCAATATGACGGCAGAACGATACGTCCAACAGGTGCTGGGGCCCGTAATCTTGCCCCACAGAACACAAATGGGGCAAGATTTCCTGCTTATGCACGACAATGCCCGGGCACACACGGCGAGAACGGTAGCAGCTTGGTTACATACACACAATGTTAGGGCCTTAGACTGGCCTGCTCAATCGCCAGATCTAAATCCCATTGAGCATGCGTGGGATATGCTGCAAAGAAGAGCTCTGAAAGAAGTTCCTGAAAATCTGGCTACAGAAGATCAACTTTTTGCGCACCTCAGAAGGACATGGGACAATATTCCGCAGCAAGACATTGACAACCTTGTTCTGAGCATGCCGAATCGTTGCCGATGTGTTATGAACATCATGGGCGCTTTCTCAGACTACTAACTTCAAGTTTAAAAACACAAATTAAATGATTTTTCTATTTTTTTCAGTTTTTACTCATAAATTAAAATTTAATTCATATACGGTTTCCGTCTATGCTTCATTTTTTTCCATAAAATCCTGAAATTTTAATCGAAGTACCTTAACCATTATTAAAAAATGGTAGAATATTAAATAACGTATCTTTTAAATATATACATGTCATATAAATAATTAACAAATTGATAGTAATTCGCTTTTTTAAAAATATCCCTAGACCGTGTTGATGTGTTTACTTGCGCACTATCCCGGCCGACCAGTCTCGGGACCGTGTGCGGACCAAATTCAGTGCGGTTTTCGTGGGTTTTCGCAAGCGAAGCGCACGCACGTTGTTCAATTTTAATAGTTCCATTCGTTCGTACGCGTACCTACGATGCCGTCTGGTGCCTTATGTGCTGTAGATGGGTGCAAATCAAGTAAAAGAAGGGATAAACACCTAACATTTTTCCATTTACCTGTCAATGACGAAACGAAAGGTAAGTATTACTATTTTTTGTCGTTCAAAAAATATTTTTAATAGGTAGGTATTAAGCATTAGCTTGCCTTTCAGACACAGATTTACATATTTTTGTTACATAGAAACGTTATACTTATCTTAAAAACTATTTTAACAACGTTTAAAAAGCTATTTTTATTAAAATAAAATTGTGATAATATTTGACGGACAGTCGCGCAAATACCTACCTACGAAACTTCCAACACAAGTCGCGCGACGCGGCGACCTGTCTCAACTTGTCGTGCTGTTAGCGTAAAGAAACAAACACGGGTGATTCGATTTAAGGGGCTGTGTTCGAACAGTTGACAATCGACATCTGAGGTTCTAAGCCACGCCCACTGTCATTGACAGCTTAGGGGAAAACTTTAAATTGGAGCGAAAAGTATTTAAAAATTAAATTCACAAGGCCGACCACAGAGGCCCGCATCATAAACGGACTCTTCCGATAGTTTTTACATAAACATTACTGCGCAAGTTCTTATTTCAAACTGGCGGCTGGCATCTGACATCATATCGTTCACTGTTATTTTGCCTATGAATGCAACCTTATTGCTACGAAAATAAAGATCACTAAAATAGGCAATCTGGCTAGTGTCATACAAGTTCTTGCCGTGCAAATTGAATAAATATTAAAATTTTGTCTGATTCTATGCGACTGCCACAAATAAGAACACAGTAGGTGACATTTTGAACCAACTTCTTTATGATGGTTTTATACCCAGATACTCAAATTTATAGCAGAGTAGACCCATCAAATTTTGAATAAAGGTACTTTTGGGCTCCACCGCAAAAACGTAAAAAAAAACTAACTTACTAGGCTTTGAAATGGTTAGTTGCTCTATTTAGGCAAGCTTTTCAACCTAGTAAAGGTTTATAAAACTACGTAAGAACATGGAGAAAATGTTTACTATGATTATTAGATAATATGTGTGTGCGTATTTTTGTATGGGTTATTTTAATATTATAACTCTATCACTATAAGTGTTATAATTTTATGTAGTTACCGAACACAAGATTATTTTCCAAAAGTCTTTTCAATTTATATAATTTTACATATTTTTTGCTTTCTCCTGGAAAATATTGTTCGAAAAAGTTATATACTGCGTTTTTGTGTATAGCGTGCAGCAGCCGTGATACTGTCTGTTCACATGTTGCATTTTTACATAGAGTTAAAAAGTAATAGACAGGGTGAAAAAAATACGACCAATTTTATTAACATTACATTTTATTTACAAACAATACGATAATGATAAATGATTTTATTTCTGTAAGTTGGTTTGTACAAACACTTTTACATGTCGAACATATTTTTTAAAACTAGATGATGTCGGCGTTTCCTATCTGACTACTCTGAGAAGAAAGGCCGAAACAAACTCGGAGGTCACAGTCTCTTTTAAAGTCCAGAAAAAATATTGGTTAGATCATGTGAAGACCATGTAGACTGATGTCTGAAATGGTCTTTTGAGGAAAGAACCAGCCAGATTGAGTGGACCCGTCCAGTGAGTGCACGCATTTGTCAATAACCAAGCAGCTAAACTCAGAATTTAAGGAGCTCAACGATTCGACGAACAATACCAAAAAAAGGACATCCGGGTAGGCCACATAAACTACTCAAACTGCCAGACCATGATTAAAAACTAAGATAAATTTAAATTAAAACAAAAAAAAAAAAAACAAAAAAGAATGATCCAGATAGTCTTCACATTCACAATAATTAAAATAAAATAATATAATACTTTAAAAAGTAAATATTCTTGTCATTGCAAGAAAACCAAAAAAAAAATATTAAAAAATATAATAACAAAATTCACGGTGCAATATTTTTTTTTACATCGTTCTCACATATATGTATTTTTCCTACAAGATTATTGTAACCAAATACTTGTAAAACACATTTTTGTTTTTTTAAAAGAGTAAGTTTGGAATTTCTTGTCCGTTCTTCTCCATAACAAGCTACATTTCCGAATGGACGGTAGAATCAATTATTATTACATATAATTTTTATTTTTGACGTTCGAAAGTGCCGCTTAATGGCCTAATTGAATAAAGAAATTTTGATTTTGATTTTGAATAAAAAAACAAAATTAATTGGAGCAGCTCAATAAGTACCTACTTGCAGGCGTGGTCCCAGGGGGTTATTTATCATTCGGGCTGTCGAGAACCACGACTCAGATTGTTTGGAACATGGCCGGACCCAAAAACATCAAGACATAAAAACACGAACGTGCCAGAATACTACTTACGTGGTAGGTGTAAAACGACTGTTTTTACTAAAAAATACAATCGACTTCCAAATAAAAACACTTTAAAGTGAAAAAGAGTAAAAAATTACTTCACTTTCGGAAGGCGGTGTAAAAAAACGAAGAAACGAAAACCGGAACACTGACTTCCGAAATTGAAGTTATATGTAATATTTTTTTTTGATGTGGATGTCAGGTTGTATTTTTTGTAAAATGTTTTTATTTTTAACTTTTAGTTGTGGTACCTACCTAGTGGGCATGTTCTATAGTGATGCACAATAAACATAAATGCAGTTGCAGCAATCCTGAGAGATTTGCCGTCATTTATTGAAGAGTTATGTTTTATATAGCTCCGAAGTTCTTCATCAGATCTTTACCAAGTTTAAATGGGACCATATCGGCATAAACTTCTTTGGCGAACCCACGGACCTGATATTTTGGAAAAGTCTTATTCCTCATCTCTGGTTTGCATTTATTAACTGGCTTGAGTGGAGATTCGCAAAGGCAACCGTACTCGGAGTAGAAAGTATCTCAGTAAGGGCTGGTACGGACTTAGCCATGATTATTTCTTAAGAAATATGTAACAATGTATATGAAAGTTATATAAACGACACAATAATAATGTCAGGTTCAAGCGATACTTATATAATAATAACTTACTCGTTAAAACCAATCTCCGATGCTTCACCTGCTTCTGAATTGGCCAAACGTCTTCTTATACTGACATATACTTAAGAAAAATCATTCATTCATATGTCTGTTCCATGGACCCAGACGGTACTCGTATTATGGGTAATCTATCTAAATCTATACTCTTATATATTTTATATGATAGGATGGACTGGATTGGATGCATTGGATGTACTGACCAGATTACAAACATTCTTGGACTATTAAAAAACCGGCCAAGTGCGAGTCGGACTCGCGCACGAAGGGTTCCATACCATTATCGACAAAAAACGGCAAAAAAATCACGTTGTATGGGAGCCCCACTTAAATATTTATTTATTCTGTTTTGAGTATTTGTTGTTAAAGCGGCTACAGAAATATATACAGCCTGGTGACAGACAGACAGACGGACAGTGGAGTCTTAGTAAAAGGGTCCCTTTGGCTACGGAACCCTAAAAACGAAAGCGTTGGGCTAAAAAAGCTAGCTACCAATATACCAATTATTTAAAAAATGTGTAGGTACTTACATTACCTCTTCCATATGTTTTTGTCTGTTAGAATACAAAAGCTTTTTTGCTGATTTGAGACATTTTTGTTTGTTCCCATTTGGCACGGAATTATAATATCATTTACACGGCTTAGTTTTGTACTTTACAACTTATACCTACTAACAAAATAAAATATAAACACGACTTACTAACTTAAAAAAAAAACGAAAATAAATAAGTAAACGAAATATGGGAATCTGATATTATCTAAAACTATATTTTCTCGAATTAATCACGCCTCAACGTCAACGGGACGAACATTCCATGTTCTGTGTTTTTTCCTTCTATTGTTTTTACATCAACGAAGAAGGTTGAAATCGTATTCGACCTCCCACCCTATTTTAAATATTTTTAATTCAAATTGAGATAACATAAGTTGTATTTTCAAAGAGGTTTAAATACTTTTTAGTTATGGACTTAGTAAGTAAACTAACCGACGTGAGTTGTTTATAATACAACAAAAATATAGATGCCAGTGACAGCGGTAGTGTCAGAAAATAAAAATAATACAAACTTTGACAATATTACTTGTGATTTCGTTAGTTCCAATTAAAGCCACCAGGCTACATGATCTGGCTGCATTATACCTGATATTTTTTTGACAGATTGAATTGACGAGAAATAAATTAAATATTATTTTTGCTTTTTGCGGAAAAAAGCGACATACGTCCACCTAGCAACGCCGCAAAGCGGTCACTGTCGAATTGCACTGGATGGAAAGAGAAGCACGATGGAATTTGTATAGATTTTTTTATAAAACATAATAATATGAATTACTTAAAAATAATGAATGAAACTTCAAAATCTACGACAATGAAGTTTTGCGTCCTGTTATGATACGTTATTGTTGTTAATTGTACAAACGTACGCTGGTCAGTATTACCGGAAAAATCTTTTGAAGATCACGGTAAGAGGTTACTTTGCCATTCAATTGTATCGAGGTTTTTGTGCGTAAACGTGTTTCGGCCACAACAAAGTTTTCGGAAATATGATCAAGATTAACATATCTTATTTCCGCTGCCACATCTTCAATGGATTTGGCTAAAAAATGTTTAAAAGAAAGCCTATTTTGAGTATTCAGCCCCTTAAGGCTGCGGTTCCACTGACCACTTCTGGAGAAGAGATGTGGATTTCAAGCCATGTGATTGGTGAATCGCGGCACAGCTCTTCTCCGCTTTGCTCCACTCCGCCTCAGTGGAACCGCAGCCTAAAAGCTACAGTTGTCTCAACGGATCTCGAGCGCTGACCTTCACTTGCGCAGAAGTCAAATATCGGGCCTATTTAGTATTAGTGGTATGAAGACATACATTTTAATACTCCCTGCCCTTGTTTTCCAAAACAATATCTCATAAAACTTTTTATTAGATTCAGGATTTTTCTACACTAAAATTTAACAACCGAGTATTTAGAAAGGCTAAGAAATTTATTAAAATTTATATTAAAATAAAACACATGTAACTTTTAAAGATTTTTCATTTTACCTACATACTGACGTCTATAATTATGTTTTATCTAGATGTATTGCACAGTCAGCACCAATTTATAAAAAAAATATTTTATAAACGATACAATTTTAAACTGCCACATATAAGTCAGAACATATTCACAGTTCTCAATAACATAGTCACAAAAAGTTACGTTAATGTTTTTTATTTTATAATCAATAGGCTCGCGTTTGACCACTATCTCACCTGATGGTAAGTGATGATGTGGTCGACGGTGGAGCACGCTTGCCTAGAAATCATCTATTCACTCTTGACTTAAAGACCCCTAGAATTTTATCGAAGAGGCAGCCCTGCGATTGCTGTGGGATCGCGTGGTGCGAAGCAATCACAACTGTACACTTGAGCATTTAGGCACATTTTAGCATGCAGTGTTTGCTGACGCGACGAAGTAGGCTAATATAGCAGTAGGAATTGGAAATTTTCTACTGAGTGAAGTATCTGTTACGTAGTAACTATTTAGTAATCTGTGGTTCCGTAGCCGAAGGGTTCAAACGGAACCTATTGCTGTCACTCACCTGTCTGTCCGTCTGTCCATCTGGCCGTCTGTCCGTCTGGCTGTCGTCTGACACACGGGTTTTACGGCCAAACGGTTGGAGCTACAGTCTTCAAATTTTCACACTATAAGCATCTTGTTGACCCAAAGCCATGCAAATTGTCAGAAACAGTCAAGGTGAGGCGTGGAAAAATATTTTTGACCATCCCCATCGAATGAAGTATCGTTGCCTTAGAGCTCATTGAGTAGATAAATACTGTTTCTTTGAAAATAAAAATATTTAAAAAAAAAGGAATGAGAAGCCATCAAAGCACAAAATAGAAAGTATACAGAAGGACCACTCCCACCGTTTCGAAAATTGACAGCTAAACTTGACAGATTCACTAAGGTTGCTACTATGTGTTCTATGTTATTAGGTCTGGTTTCCGCACTTAGTCCTTCAAGTGGACCATTGTGCGTGGGCCATGGCGGCCGTTGGGTGGATTATTCCAACCAGCCCACCTTCCTCCAGAAGCCAATTAGGGCTCCTGGTTTTCTTAGAACTTCTGTGTAAGATTTGGGCGACCCGAGGGTTAGTGTTCTAATCTGGGTGACCCCTGTGCATTCAAAGAGAACATGCGTAACGGTTTCCTCAGTCTCCATGCATGCCCTGCATAGAGGACTGTCCGTTATGCCTATTGTGTGGAAGTGTTTGTTAAGTGAGCAGTGTCCCGTGATGGTCCCCGTCACCAGGCGCAGGCCATTCTTGTCCAGGCGTAGCAAACGTCTGGTTAGCCTACTGTCCAAAGATGGCAGAGCTTCTTTGGACTTCCTACAGCCTGGTGCCGAGGTCCACCAGTTTTCCGCCTGTGCCTGGGTGAATTCCTGTAGCCACTTGCGTATTTGGTTGAAGGGGATGGGTACAACAGGTTCGGGTCCATGGACAGCCGTGCTGGATCCGCGTCTCGCAAGCTCGTCAGCCGCGTCGTTGCCCAACGATCCGCTGTGTCCCTTTATCCATTGCAGTGTCACCGCGTTACGACTAGATACGGTTAATTGTTCTAGTGCGTTGTGACATTCTAGTACTAATTTCGATGTAATATATTTTTTCCGTAAAAATTGGAGGACTGAGGCACTGTCGGAGAGTATACGTATGTGAGTGTCCGTAACCCTCCTGGCTTCTAGGGCGTGGACCGCCAGTATGATGCCCACACATTCCGCCTGGTAGACGGTGTTGAACCCTCCTAGCGGTCTGGATATATTTATATTTAGGTCGTGTGAGAAGACTCCGACTCCGGTACCGGAGTCCGTCTTCGATCCGTCATTGTATACTCTCATCTCTTTCGGACCTGAGTAGTCACATCGTTCTTCAGTAAGTATTAAGTTGTAGTGCCTATGAAAGTGGTGTATTTTTGGGGCTTTGTCGCATGGTGACGCTAACATAGGTTTTCGCTTGATCGCTTCGTCCTTTATGCGTGTGTGCTTAATTCTTGAGTCTTTATTTAGGGTACCTGATAGATGGAGTCTAAAAGCGGCCAGGGCTGCCTCCTCCCGCACAATAAGATGCAGAGGTGGCAGCCCCAGCATTGTCTGTAGGGCGGCCGTGGGTGTAGTTCTCATGCTGCTAGTTATTGCAATACAAGCAAACCGCTGCAGTTTTTCGAGATCTCTTTGGGCTGTACTGAAGTCTGTCCTGGGCCACCAGACCAGCGAGCCGTATGTAATGATTGGTCGGATGACTGTGGTGTATAGCCAGTGGGTGACCATGGGGCTGATCCCCCAATTCCTGCCCAGCAGTCTCTTGCACTGCCACAGGGATATACTGGCTTTTGTCGTGATATAGTTCATGTGTTTCGCCCAATTCAATTGTTTGTCCAAATAAATTCCCAGGTACTTGGTTTCGGTTGAAAGGCTTAGGGTTGTTCCAAAGAATTTTGGTAGTTGCATTGTCATCGGTTTCCTCTTTTTCGTGAAGAGGATTAGTTCCGTTTTTGTGGGGTTCACTGAGAGTTGGTGTTCGCTGCACCATTCTTCTACTAGTTTTAGGGCTTGACGCATGAGATTGCATAGAGTGTTTTCGTGGGTCCCGTTTATTATTATTGTTATATCATCTGCGTATCCAACAGTGAAATAATCTTTGTCGTTAAGTGTTTTGATGAGGCTGTCTGCTACTAGGTTCCACAGGAGTGGCGAAAGGACGCCCCCTGTGGACAGCCCTTCGCGACGATGGCTCTTGTGGTGTTGTTAACCGTGACTTGAACCGCTCGCAGTTTGAGCATGTTGGTGAACCAGCCTCCTAGGGTCGGGTCTATGCTATGTCTGTCGAGGGCCGTGTTAATGCTGTTGAACGTGGTCTTATCAAAAGCGCCCTCGATATCAATGAAGGCAGCCAGTGCTGAGCATTTATGGTCCACTGCGCATTCGATTTTAGAATTTTCGAACCACGTTGTGCAACGCGGATTCTGTTGATTTGCATGTGGAGTACGCATGCTGTTGTTTGTGAAGTGGTTTTACCCGGAGAGGCCCATCACGGATGTGCCTATCGCAGAGTCTTTCGAGGGTTTTCAGTAAGAAGGATGTAAGGCTTATAGGTCTATACGCCTTGGGTTGTTTGTAATCAGTTTTGCCAGGTTTGGGTATGAAGATGACTTTCACCTCACGCCATGCAAGAGGTATGTATCTAAGTGCTATGCTGGCCCGATAGGTCTATAATCGTTTGCCCGCGGACCGTGACCCAAGTGGGTTCTGAGCCGCGGTTAACAATGTTAAGATTAAGGTTGCTACTATATTGATTCCCAATTTTAGAAAACCGGTCAAGTTCGAGTCGGACTCGTGCACGGAGGGTTCCGTACCATTATCGCAAAAAAAATCACGTTTGTTGTATGGAAGCCCCACTTAAATATTTATTTTATTAAAAATTAAAAAATCAGAAGAATGGTGCAGCGAACACCAACTCTCAGTGAACCCCACAAAAAACGGAACTAATCCGGTACCGGAGTCGGAGTCTTCTCACACGACCTAAATATAAATATATCCAGACCGCTAGGAGGGTTCAACACCGTCTACCAGGCGGAATGTGTGGGCATCATACTGGCGGTCCACGCCCTAGAAGCCAGGAGGGTTACGGACACTCACATACGTATACTCTCCGACAGTGCCTCAGTCCTCCAATCTTTACGGAAAAAATATATTACATCGAAATTAGTACTAGAATGTCACAACGCACTAGAACAATTAACCGTATCTAGTCGTAACGCGGTGACACTGCAATGGATAAAGAGACACAGCGGATCGTTGAGCAACGACGAGGCTGACGAGCTTGCGAGACGCGGATCCAGCACGGCGGTCCATGGACCCGAACCTGTTGTACCCATCCCCTTCAACCAAATACGCAAGTGGCTACAGGAATTCACCCAGGCACAGGCGGAAAACTGGTGGACCTCGGCACCAGGCTGTAGGCAGTCCAAAGAAGCTCTGTCATTTTTGGACAGTAGGCTTACCAGACGTTTGCTACGCCTGGACAGGAATGGCCTGCGCCTGGTGACGGGGACCATCACGGGACACTGCTCACTTAACAAACACTTCCACACAATAGGCATAACGGACAGTCCTCTATGCAGGGCATGCATGGAGACTGAGGAAACCGTTACGCATGTTCTCTTTGAATGCACAGGGGTCACCCAGATTAGAACACTAACCCTCGGGTCGCCCAGATCTTACACAGAAGTTCTAAGAAAACCAGGAGCCCTAATTGGCTTCTGGAGGGAGGTGGGCTGGTTGGAATAATCCACCCAACGGCCGCCATGGCCCACGCACAATGGACCACTTGAAGGACTAAGTGCGGAAACCAGACCTAATAACATAGAACACATAGTAGCAGCCTTAGTGAATCTGTCAAGTTTAGCTGTCAATTTTCGATACGGTGGGAGTGGTCCTTCTGTATACTTTCTATTTTGTGCTTTGATGGCTTCTCATTCCTTTTTTTTAAATATTTTTATTTTCAAAAAAACAGTATTTATCTACTCAATGAGCTCTAAGGCAACGATACTTCATTCGATGGGGAAGGTCAAAAATATTTTTCCACGCCTCACCTTGACTGTTTCTGACAATTTGCATGGCTTTGGGTCAACAAGATGCTTATAGTGTGAAAATTTGAAGACTGTAGCTCCAACCGTTTGGCCGTAAAACCCGTGTGTCAGACGACAGCCAGACGGACAGACGGCCAGATGGACAGACGGACAGACAGGTGAGTGACAGCAATAGGTTCCGTTTGAACCCTTCGGCTACGGAACCACAGATTACTAAATAGTTACTACGTAACAGATACTTCACTCAGTAGAAAATTTCCAATTCCTACTGCTATATTAGCCTACTTTGTCGCGTCAGCAAACACTGCATGCTAAAATGTGCCTAAATGCTCAAGTGTACAGTTGTGATTGCTTCGCACCGCGCGATCCCACAGCAATCGCAGGGCTGCCTCTTCGATAAAATTCTAGGGGTCTTTAAGTCAAGAGTGAATAGATGATTTCTAGGCAAGCGTGCTCCACCGTCGACCACATCATCACTTACCATCAGGTGAGATAGTGGTCAAACGCGAGCCTATTGATTATAAAATAAAAAAACATTAACGTGTGAGTCTTGTGTTTTTTGCTCTGTTAAATTGCTTACGCAGCGTTTCTCTGAGTTTACCAAGTTCCGCGTTCCACCAGGGGTTCCTTTCATTCCTGCTTTGTGACGCTCTTGATTTACAGCATGTGTGGTAAGCTTCGGTTAGATATTCGGATAATTTTGTTACGGTATCATTATCTTTGACGGTGTATTCTAATTGTGCTTGGTCCCTTATGGTTACCAGTGCTTGATGCCTAGCTAGAAGTGAGTCCAGAAGGTTTTTATACCCGGGCACATTGGTACACCTTGGGTTTCGCCTCGGTGCGGGTTTTTTAGTGTTTGTAGTTAGTGTAAAACGGATTCTTCTGTGGTCTGAGCAAGAAGGCTCGTCCGATACGTGCCAGTTTGTGATAAGGTTTGTCGCGTTTTCTGTAGCGAGTGTTAGGTTTATAATCGTTTGCCCGCGGACCGTGACCCAAGTGGGTTCTGAGCCGCGGTTAACAATGTTAAGATTAAGGTTGCTACTATATTGATTCCGAATTTAAAAAAACCGGCCAAGTTCGAGTCGGACTCGTGCACGGAGGTGGCAACAGAAATACATCATGTATGAACAATTCAACTGTCTAGCTATCACGGTTCATGAGATACAGCCTGGTGACAGACAGACAGAAAGACGGACCGTGGAGTCTTAGTAATAGGGTCCCGTTTTTACTCTTTGGGTACGGCACCCGAAAAAGAGTAGGTTGTATATGCGCTACATGGTATTCAGGGCCCTAACCTCTAACTTAGGATGGTATAATATATTTAGGGAATTAGGGTTCCCAAAATAGCGACCGTAGCATTCAGGGACACGTTATTCAGGGCCCCTTTAACTTGACATCTTGAGAATTTTATGTCCTAACTTAAAAATGAATAAAACTCGAAACGAATTTAAAGAATTAATTTAAAGTATATTCCGTCTGTAAAAATTAATAAGGTAACCCAGCCAATGCAACCTCGTTACAGTACTTTATGAATGACGTGATAAACGCCCGCACAAAGCACTCATGACAGCCGCGACTGAGCTGTCTAATTTTGCCCAATATTCCCTGTAAAATCGTATTGTCAATGTGTGTGTGCAAAATGACACTTTGTTCGCAGTGGCCTCTCTGTCTGCGGCGCCGCTTACGTACTTTGTGACTAAAGTCAGCTTTTTTTTACAAAATTTTGTCCCGAAGAATTTTTCAACGTACCAACGTACGATTATGGAACTTGAAAGTTACTCAATCGAGACATCATGTTATTATATGTCGTTATCGAACAACAGAAGCAGACGAGTAATTATGCTACATGCTATGTCATGTTTTACTTAACAAAATTATAAGCTTACCCTCAATCTTCTTCATAATCAAATTTTTATAATATTTTGTAAACGTCACGGCCGACATGATTAATGTGTGTGATTTATATACATATCGATGAATTTCACAGTACCTAATTATAAGTGTCAGAATGGCGCGGCGGCAAAGCAGCTTGACTCGTGAGTTATAGGGTCAAGGTTCGAATCAAGCATCGGCCTAACGATTTTATAAAAGTTTGAAAATCTGTTGTGAGTTTTTAGAAATCTGTGTAAAAAGTATAATGTTTGATTTATTCATTTATTTATTCAGGACTTCCAACGAAAGATTTACACAAAAATACAAAAAATCATCAATATGAAGTAATGACAAGTGCACTCCCTCAATTATAGGAGGCCACAGCATGCATTTTGGATTATCGACTAAATATAAACATTTATTGTAAATTTTAAAACATATAAAAAGAAAAAACAAATCAAAGCATGACATACTTATGAAAATAAAAAAGCTCTCCTTATATATAATTAACCTGGGGGGTAACCACAAGCTCTTAGAGTAAGGTTATTTTGATATCGAGTAAGGGACAAATGTATATGACGTGTATACATCTGTCACTTTCTCGATATCAAAATAACCTTACTCTAAGAGCTTGTGGTCACCCCCCTGAGCTTTACCAACATTATGGCAAACCCGACGGCAAAAAATCTTCAAAAGTAGCAAAATTTATATATACTTTTTACAAACACTTTATAGGTTAAATAATATTAAAATAAAAACATAATGACATAATGGTAAACTGAACTGAAGAAAATTTACTTACAGAGGGCAAAGCACTTTTAAAATAAACTTTAAATAAACACATTTGGAAGTTAAAAATATCAATAGGTAGTAGGAACGTATGATGCGATGGATATTACCTAGCGGTCGCTTTTATTATGAGTGCCGTCAGTTTTTTTATTACTAGTTAAAATATCTTAGCAGTTTCATTGATATCACAGAGATGGTGCGCACGCGGCGCACGTAAACTTCGTATATCCTCCTGTCCATAGATGTCACTTTTGCTACATTTCTAGCCCCCAGGGACGCGACGCGATTGGTCAGTCGATCCTTGTGTCAACTGACTAATTAATCGCGCACTCGGACCTGTGCTAAATGTTCCTCGCATCCCGCTAGGTAACCAAAGAGACCTTAAAACTACTTATGCGCATCCAACGACTCTTGCCAAGTTATGTGCCGACAACTATACGCCAGGACACAAAATAATATTTATGATTAAAGAACGATGCACTTCATGCACTATAACACGTTAAGGTTACACTAGTTGCCAAGTCTGCAATTTGTCTCATCATTATCTAGCCCTCTATGGAAAAAAAGTAAAAAAAAATTTAGTTTATGAGCGTCGCATAGTTCCATATTTCAACACTAATTTTAACGCATCTTTGGGCGAAAATAAATACCATAAGAAGAAGGAAAATTGCAAAATAGCCACCATACAGGGATATATTAGTAGTTCAACAATGTAAATAATTTTATTTTGATGAAGTCGTTTTTTCATGATATCCAGGCTCCCAAAGGTCTGTTTATAAAATTTCGCGCGGTCGTTTTCGTTCTAAATTATCATCCATTTCGCTACAAATTTGCAAAAGTGCTAATTCGTACGAAAACTAGCTTCTTACTGTTCATCACAGTATCTATCTATTTCCCACGTGTTTGTCGGATGAGATAGCATGCATTTTAACCCCGCACACAAAATAGTTCGTGACGTCGACTAGGGCAACATTAAGGTGGTTAAATCCTGGCGGATGCGAGACGCACAGGACCGATCAGTGTGGCGACACTTGGGGGTGGCCTATGTCCAGCAGTGGACGTCTTTCGGCTGAAGTGATGATGATAACACGAAATAAACTAATAAATCATGCATGTGTGTGTCACATCTTAAAAAAAATTGTTCCCGTTCGTATTTAATTGCATAAAACAAATTAAAATACATAATCGATATTGTAAAATTTCATAACAACAGAAAATAAATTTAACGTTTCCTTACAAAAGGTTAGCCAGGAACGTTCGCAGCCCATGATTTCAAGGGGATGACGATGCGTGCCAATACGATTATTTTAGACGTGCCATCAGCTAGGACCAACCTCCTTAAGTTTGCTCCTATCTCACGAGCCGCGCGTATTATTAACCTTATTACAGTGTCGGAAGACATATTTGGGCAAAGCCTGCGGAGATTTCTCCAAAGGGCTCAATTAATTATTGAAAGAGGCCTGGAGCTATAGACTTTGTCATGGTTATTTTAATTTATTGATGTATGAATACTTATTATTATTTTAATGTGTGCAATTTTGCTGCTAAGTTATTTTAGTTTTATGTAATTTTGTCTATTTGTGACTTGTAGCATCATATTGGAGCAATCTGTAAAGATGTCATAATTGTTGATAATAAATAAATAAATAAATAAATAATTTTTAGAAAAGTGCATTTTACTTTTCATATTGACTAAACCTTTTACAGGGGTTTATCTCTGTCCTTTAACGTGTGGTGCGAGCAATTTGAATTCCACCAATCAAACAAGTTAATCATAGAGTTAGGGTGAGGAGGGCCAGGCACCATCCGCGTGGCATCTGAGACTCTGGGACTGCACCTGCCTTCCGCTTATTTTCAAACAAGCGTTTACTTTCAGTTATAGCTATGTGCGCATAAGGGCTAAATAAAGTGAAAAAAATGTTCAAATAAGGCATTAATGCCGAGTTTCTAACCTCTAAATTATATTATTAATTCTGCGATAATTTGGAGGTGAGAAACTCGGCCTAAGTATTTATACGACGTGCTTACGCTTTTTAAAACACCTATCTTTGGAAAAGGAGTTTAAGGTGGAGTGACCGTTTTGTTGTTGTTAAAAACAAAATAGTATTCAATAAATTAATTATATATATTTGACACTATTATTAAATACAGAATTTTGAGGCGTTACATTATCATTTTCAGTAACAGGATCATAGACATCTCCATCGAGCTGAGGTGACTCGGGGCCTCCACCAGTGATTTGGTTTGTGTTTGGCTTCGTCAAACTTATTCCTTCGAGACCCAAGTCCATGCAGTCGAAGTGAAGGATCTGAAATTGTAATAATGTTAATAAAAGTGTTCGTTTTTCCAATCAGAAAATAATAGAAAGCTGAAGGCATGGAGTTATTCTAATTATTATTCATCATCATCATCATATCAGCCGCAAGACGTCCACTGCTGGACATAGGCCTCCCCCAAGCGTCGCCACATTGACCGGTCCCGTGCGTCCCGCATCCAGCGGATCCCTGCAACCTTCACCAGGTCATCGGTCCACCTGGTGGGAGGCCTTCCAACGCAACGTCTTCCGGTTCGCGGTCGCCACTCCAGAACCTTTCTGCCCCATCGGCCATCCGTTCTGCAAGCAATGTGCCCTGCCCACTGCCACTTAAGTTTGGCAATTCTTCGGGCTATGTCGGTAACCCTGGTTCTCTTGTCTACATTATTTTCAGATTCGATCACGCGAGGAAACTCCGAGCATAGCCCTCTCCATTGCCCTTTGGGTGACTGTAAGCTTTCTGATGAGGCCCATTGTGAGCGACCACGTCTCAGAGCCATAGGTCATAACTATTATTTTTAATTATTATTAATCCAGAATAATATTTAGATCGATCAGTAATACAATCGGGGCAATAATTGACTAAAACCAAATTTTATTCCAGGTTCCAGTATTTTCTGTTAGCCATACCGAGTTTTTGGCGGGTTTTTATCAAGTGAAGTTCAGCGTTTATCTCTTTCAATTATACACAATTTGATTCCTAGTGGATTTGTGATGTTTTGTATTTAATGTTTCGCAACTAGATAATGTGAGAAATCATTCAAACAGGTGAGTTCTCGGTAAATTGGAGCTGGGAATTTGATTGTAGTAGGTAACGATTGCGTCAGCGAAGCTTGTCTGGAAGGCTGACGATATATTTGCAGCCACCTACTTCAGCAAACATTGGATTGTGTTACATTCTGCATTCTAAAGCAAAACAAAAGTTTATGTTTATAGTGACTGTATAAAAAAAAACGAAAGAAGTGACTTAAAGGCCTTAGTAGCCAGATCAATAAATATTCCTCAAAAACGAAATCAATGGGCTGGTTTTTAGCGGGATCTTAAGTATGCGGGCTGGGCTTTTTTCAAGTGAAGTCTGTGAGTGCAATTTGAAATTCAATTAAATCTAGTAGTTCAGCGGCTGTTTTAATTATTCGCAAATTAGTTTTGTGATAAAAAATTGGTGTAGTTTCGTCTTACTGAAGTGCAGCAACTGGACAATGTGTGGAATCATTGAAATAGGCGCGATCTCGGTAAGTGGAGCTCAAAATTGTATTGTACTAAAGTAGTTAGAGGAAATGCGGTCGCAGAAATCCGACTGAATTTCCTATATAAAAAGTCATAGTTCGAGGTCTGGCTCTCGCCTATTACCTCCTCCTCCAATATTGGACCAATTTATAAAATATTCCATACCATAAAAATAATTGTTTATTTCAAATAAGCCTTCTACGTACTTTTGAATTGTTAAACAAAAAAAAAAGTTGAATTTAGTTGCACATTCGCAAGCGTCAGTATGTCGCTATGGAGAAGAAAGTGCAAGAACAAGAAACTCCACGGACACGCTTTTCCATCAAAAAGTTTTAATTAAAAGCATTTGGTTAAATCATTCTTGTTGGAAAATTACATAAAGGTATGTGAGAACGATGTAAAAAGACGTGCACGTAAAAACGTCTAGAGTAAAATAAACCACCTCAAAATACCTCGCAGCCTGTTTTTAATAATTAATAAAAAACAGGCTGAGGCAACCAAGTTATGACCCATCCCAACTGATGGCGCCCGTTCACGAACATGACGCATGGATTGACACCACTCAGCTCAACTATTATGGAGGGAACCGAATGATCAAACACATGTGCCACCATCAGAGGGTTATTTGAGAGAGAAATGCACAATCCTCAACAGCCAGGGCACACACAAGTCAATAAACAACTTATAGGTACAGTAAATGACGACACGGTTGGCGTAGTGGTTGAGCGATCGGCTGCTGCGTTGCGTGTCGCGGGTTCCATTCCCGCACGGAACAAATATTTGTATGGCCTACAGATAGTTGTTTCGGATCTGCCTAAATTTACAGATGGTACAGTTATATGCTATGCGCATCGCAAACCCAACTTCAGGACGACCGAGAAGATTGGCGAGTACAGTACTGTACCATTAGTCAGACTAGCCAGTTAGATATTTAGAAAGCAGCTGAACTTCTTGTTTAGAAGGACATACCGAATTAAAACTCTTCAAACCAAATGCATCTATATGTAGTGGTTCGTCTCGCGCGAGCGGCGAGACGAACCGCGAGGCGAACCACAAGACATGTATGTAATCCATGCGCGGTTTTTTGGGCTTGATTGAGTCAAAGGGGCACGCGGGGAAGCGCGGTTGGTGTTTACACCTGTGTACGTATTAATTCGAAAAAACTGAACGCGCCGCGAGAGTGTGTACATAAATTGATTAACTTGTGACGAGCGCACTATCTGTGGCCGAGACACTAGACGAGCCGCGAGATGTGAGTGTAAATGAGGCATAACATTTAAATACATATACTTATGTATTTTTTCTGAGCTTACCAGAACTGGAGCTTTGTCGACTCTAGTGTTCCAATCCATGCAGACGTGCATCTTAGTGAAGTCGATAGTGATATCAAACAGTTGGATACACATGTCCATAATATTGATGGGCACGTACGGTATCGGAATAGGGATGCAGAATGGAGGCGGGTTGCTTCCTGTAAATAAAGAAACACATTGATGAAATTGTTCATGTTATGTCACAAAGAATTACATAAAAGAGTTGAAATCACTTTCATTATTTATTAGGAAATGAGGATATACCTATGACAAAGTAAATAAGGCGATTATGAGGCCCTTTAAGTAAGACATTTCGGTATTTTCAGCTTCGTTCATTTATTCAAAACGCTTCTTGGTTCAGCAGTGGTGTGGTCGGTTTTAAACGTTGGGTACCTATGTACTTAATTTTTCATTTATTCATAATGATTACCTGAGTAAGTTTTGTGGAAAATGCTGTCATTGTTCATTTTAACATTTAGGTCTAAATATCCTTCTGCTGGATCAAAAGTCAGCTCGGCGCAGGCTGTAAAAAACATAATATAAAATAATTCTAAAAATCAAAAAACCAGACTGCTTAAAAAGCGAACTAAAAAGACGTAAACAAGAAGAAAATCATGCTGTGCAGTCGGAGGATACATATTCGCGAGCTGGCTGACCAAAACCAGATGTATCCTCCGACTGCACAGCATGATTTTCTTCTTGTTTACGTCTTTTTAGGTCGCTTTTTAGGCAGACGGGTTTTGTGATTTTCAGAATTAACTTTTTTTATTTATAACTTTTTAGTTATTTTTTTTAGAATTAGGTACATTTAATCATATAAGTGTTATATATATTTGAAATCACCTCTTTATATTGATATCCCACACGATGGGTTTGGAAAAAGAAAAAAAAATGGTCCCCCACAATTTAACGCGCCCAAAAGCCGCCATTTTTCTATTTTCCAGTTTTTATTTAGCCAATGACACTCGCAGGGTTAAGACGAATCGATTGACGTAAGAATCATTAAATCATCATATCAAAATCGGCTCACGCGTTTGGTCCGTAGAACGCCACATAGGAACAAACATACATACATAGACTGATAAACACATAACACTCCTTCGGCAGTCGGGTAAATAGCTAACTTTACCTACTGTACTTATGTCAGAACTATTTCTTTCATGCAACGTGGCGTTGTGTCTAGCAAAAGCTCTTGCAGCAAGACGTATAAAAAGCCTAAGGACATAACCTATAACTTAATGATGATCTTATTTTGAGCTCGAAACCTAGAGCTGGATTTGCTTGAGTAGATACCTACATGGCATAGAACATAATGCTCTAAAAACATTCTCACAAAAAAATGCGATTTTTGTGAAAAGTTATTATTTCTCTCTTTTTAGTTTTAAATTTTTAATACACCATCACTAAAATGAGCAATATACGGCACCTAAAGGGATGACAAAATACACATAATAACTCAATTTACACATTCGTGCTGTTTGTCGCTAAGGAGTTTGGTTGTATGTTCCATATCTTGAAAACTACTGGACCGATTTTGATAACTTGAACTATTAAGAAGAATGATCACGATCCGATAAGTAGTTTCGGAGAAATGCGTGGACAAAAATACACACAAACTAACATACACAATATGAAATTTAGCACACATGTTTATAAGCCCATACACAGTAACACATGTGAATATTGTGCAAATCCAACAATATTACATACATACGTGTCGAATTGATAACCTCCTTTTTTTTTAAGTTGGTAATAAAAGAGGCAGCTACATGGTGAGTTCATACATACTTTGTCTATCAAATTTAAACGCTGGGATACGCATCCCGGAGCAACAGTTGCACTTGAGTCCATCACAATCGCACTTCCCGCCTCTAAATGGCAGCCGTAGTCTCCAGCCAGGCTGGTACCAGGGACGGGGCATCATCTTTCTTATTGTCTGTAATATAAAGATACGTTAGAACTTATAGCTATGGCTAGGGTGACAATAACATAAGAACACACCTATCTCCGAAGGCTTGGGTACGGTTTTCAACAGTTTCACCTTTTAAGTTTAAGGCCACTGTGCTATAAGAAAACTCCAATAATACTTTGCCCGACCGGGAACCGAACCGTAAAGTTCTTACCTTATATAAACTAGCGCAACGAAGCAAAGACAATAGGGACAAGGCTGGAAGACAATAGGATTTATAAAAATACCTAAATGGGATAAGTATAGTCCTCGCCAAACTTCTGGGCCGCCCTGATGTTGGCTTTCCGATGCGCAAGGCACGAGACGGTGCTTTTTTGTATGAGATTTACTACTGAGCAGCCATTGTAGCCAACTTTAGGGCAGCCAAGAAGTTTGGCGAGGACTATACCTACAATTTTGGGCCATATGATCCGGCACGAAATAGTTGCAGACCACAGGTTAAACCCTCCAACCCACTGGTAACAATACATATTTAGTCCTTAACTCCTTAGTCTTGCAAACACAACTTTTCGTTCACAGACTATCTGTATGTTTTCACAGGTTTACTTAGGTACTGTCACAGATAATATAATACTAGCATACAGATGATACAGATCACCATCTATATCCGAGGAACGGAACCGAACGCGATCGATGTACAAAACAAAAATCAGTATAATCAGTACAGTATGTCGGCACGGTTTCTTTGTATGGGATGAGACACCACTGATACTATTCAATATTTTGTTCTTGCTACTGTACGTATACATTAATTACGACCGTTAACCTTTAGCCGGCTAATAAGTTTAAGAAACCAAACAAACCACTCACCGTGTTCGAGTCTATATCATAATAAATAGAGAAGTCAGTCACATCCATTGAATTGTCTTCCTTATTGTTGAAATGCCGGTTCACTCTAGATGCATCACCTAAAAATAAAAGAGGAAAAGTATGATTAAAAACTACACAACATTCTCAACTAATTACTTGATTTATTTGAATTCTAAATGATGTCCACTAACATAGTTACTCACACTATGCAAAGCTATCTCAATATAATGCTAATAGGAAACAACACGACAGAGACATACTTGGCATTCTGAAACTTAATTAACACTCGCCTGAAAACGAATAAATTAAGAAAACGTGCACATACCTGAACCAAATTGAGCAAAACACAGCACAACAAACAGCGCAACTATTTTCGTTTTCATATTGACTTAAGTTCGTTCAACTCCACAGCTCTAGGGACCAAAAACAAATGATCGGTTTCCGATACTCTATGTCGATACTTCCAAAGGTAACTCAGTATTTGTATGCAAGGTATGCGATGCGCGAGCGACTGACTTGCGGTACTTTCTAGAGAGAAACTCCTGCGCATCCGATCGATGCGATACCACTACTGTTCGGATAATGGCTTGGTATTTTCACGTATATATTTTCACGCATCTCAATTAATGTGAAAATGAGTAATGATGCGCATGACAAATACTCTTGTAAGTGTGTCTAATACCGCGACTTATACGGGTAATGCTGACCTTCGATCGGACACCGATCTGTCAGGCTAGACTGAAGCTGAAAGCTTGCTATCATGTATAGATAGTTGAACATGTTTCATGTTGACATATGAAAGATCATATGTCTAGATACCTTCCAACTATTTAACTTTATATTTTCCTTAATGATGATCATTTTACGGACGTTGCTCTTTGGTAGGTAGGTAGAACTCAATGGGAACTCTACATTCAAAGCATGTGTAAGCATTTAACAATTTCTGGAACTAAAGTTTGATAAGATCACAACCTAAAAAATCTAGATATATTATAGATCTAATTCTGCACGACACGTGCATCTTGCAAGACCTCAGGGCTTATTACATGCTAAGCTAGGGACAAGGTGCAAGTACCCGCAAATAGGAGCAAGAGAATAAAATACCCTTTGGGCTCCGTAATGCATTCTCTGTCAAATCACAACAACTACCTAGCAACTGGGGTCAGTTGCAGCTGAATGCTAAATGCAATATTTTAAATGAATCCATTTTCTATCTAACCTCCAGCACCTACTTACTGGGCTTAGTTTTCAGATTTTAGAATAATAAAGTTAATTTCAGACCAAGAGTTGCCATTCTATGAAGCTGGTCAGAGCTGGGCATAGTACATGAATTGCTTTAATTAAAATACAGATTACAAAATACTATCTTGCATGTATTTAAAATAAGAAATACAGTATATTTGTAAGTCGTGTATTGGAAACATAAAATACAAAAAAATATATACATTTTACAAAATACAGTCGCTCATCCATCATTGACATTCGTACCAATAACATTATTTAAAACACAGAAGTTTAGTGAAAATAACAGTTTGAAATGAAAATGACAACTGACAAGATACTTGACAATTTGACGTAGGTACGCTATTTTGCTTACGAAAACCATGGAGCACTATTTTCTGCAGAACGAGCCCATTAAAAGATCGCTAAATGTATTTATGTTGAAATGTATTTTGAAGCCATAAGTATTTGAAATATTATCTATGAAATCCCTCAGTGTCGAGTATTTGGAATACCAATTACAAAAAAACATTTTAAGATGTCATTGAATTACAAATACGTATTTGGTATTTGTAATTCAATTACATCTTCAAATTACGTATTTTACATACATACATACATAAACTCACGCCCTTTTCCCATGGGGGTAGGCAGAAAATACAGAACGCCACCTGCTACGATCCTTACATACTTAAAATAAAGCAGGCAGGCAGTATTTTAATTACAAGTAACCCTGTCTGTGGTATAACTATTAGTTAGTTTCTACCGCGAGATGTCTTTATTGTCGTGTCTTGCATGTTTTGTGTAAGCATGGTATTATTAAGCATGTGGTCCGAAGTTCGATTTCCGGATTGGGCAAAGAGGGACGGATTTGTGTCGGTAGTGTGCCTGTGAACACCTCTGCTTATCCCTTAGCAAATACAGCCCAGGCCTGAGGATGTTTTGAGGAGATGAGGAGGAGTTTTGCCTTAAAACGACTACGGTCAAGGCGATTTAAATTAACATATTTCTATTGTCTCCAAGGTACCATTTTTTTATTATAGGCTCACGCTTGACCACGATCTCAACTGATGGTAACAGATGATGTGGTCGACGAAGTAGCACGCTTGCCTAGAAGAAACCTTGTTGCAGCTATCGGGAAATACTGAGTCTGGCAGGGAATTCCACCGATGGGAATTTGCCGATGACGCATCAGCGTACGTCTTGTAGTGCTATGATGGAACGGGCTAGGATGAATTAGTTCATGCAATTCCATCGCACACCCCCTGAAATGTAACCGATAAAAAACCGACAAGCTGGCAACTCGGCGCCGGTGTTCAAGTACTAGATACGAGTCGAGTCTACTACAATACTAGTCGAGTCTAGACTCAACTAGTATCTCATTGTATAACCTCTTGGCCCGTTTTTCGATCGACTCAAGTGCATCTAGCTGGTACTTGGCAGATCCGTCCCAGAGTACCTAACTATTGTAACTGCAGAGTGCTTTGTAACTTCATTCTGTTTTTGCAGTGTTCACTGTAGGGATCGAACTAATGGGTTAAATCGGAATTATATTTCATCTTTCAACGATAAACGTTTAAATCGTATTTTTTTTCGAAAACAATTAGAAACTTATCCATCCTATATTTTGTTTACTCTAACGTTTAATATTCTTTGCCTAGGACATTTTCTATTTGATTGCATCGACGAACTACATAGTGGTAATCAAACTAGGTTTCTGATGTAGTCTGAATACCAGACATCGAACTGTGCTCTGTGATACCTAATCAGTCTATGTGTAGTCACAATACCCTGCAAATCAAGAATATCATTGTAATACTTCAATCAGGCTGCTTTGCACTACTTTGCAAACAACTTCCATATCTTGCTTAGTGACCCGCAGTTTCCCTTACTTATTGACCCTTAATTATTTATCTATTTATAACAGGGTACCTATTCTTAATTCTTTATTGTACACCAAAAACAACATTACATACAGTGTGATAATAAAGTACATGTACAAAGGCGAGCTTAACTCAATGTTGAGTTCTCTTAGGCATAGAACGCACTGCGATTTTTATAGGAGAAGGGCTGTCGCGTAGGTTATGTGGGAGAGAGTGCCAGAGACGCACTGCAGTAGCAGAGAAAGAGCCATCATAGCGGCTGGAAGTTTGTCGTGGAGGGCGAAGGAAAAGAGAAGTGGCAATGCGACAGGGTTTACCCCTCGGGACTAGGTACTCAAAGCGTTTCCAAAGGTATTGAGGAGAATTTGGATTATCATTCATCTATCATTTTTTCCAGCCTGTTCTCTTTCACTGCCGGGAAAAGTTGCTTGGAAGCCCTTGAACCTTTTTTTTACAGATTGTGGATGGTGGGTATATTCCTTAAGTACCTACACACCCTTCTCCTATCAATGTAATTTTTGATTATCTGATAAATAGTCATCACATAAAAATCTCTACTATTTAAAATAATATGTAAAGCATATTCCTAATTAAATGCCCTTAAGAGAGTTGTCCCAGGGTACAAAACTGTTAAGGGATTTTTACGAATTTCGTACATGGTATCAGAGAAGATTCTTTTTATCATTTTTTGCTTACTTAAATTATCTGAAACTCCAATGGCAAGTATAAGACACATGGGCGTATCCAGTATTTGCTTAGGGGTGGGTCAAAATTAAAGAGAGAAGGAATAATAGAATAGTAGTTCAGAGGCGGACCTATACAAGAATTTTTTTTTTTTTTTTTTTGGAACCAGTACGCAGGTCCCATGAAAGGGCGATTCGTTCGCGTGATCGAAAATTTCTGTACCCATCTAGTAGTTTTTCTCTTAAACAGTAAACTTTGAGTTACAAGTCAAAGTGAAGGTGGGGCAGACTGCCCTATTTGACCCACCCTGGTTACACCCATGATTAGACATCTACAAAATAAAACAAACAATTATACAAAATAAATAATTTAATAAATAACTCTTCTCCATTTCAAAATTACCAGTATCATCTTCATTACACATCATCGGTCAAACAGATTCAGTATCGATTTGACAAGGTTTTCGTCATAGTCCTCGATGTCATCCTCTCCTGAGTCCACCACTGCATCCACCCCTCCTTGCCCTTGAGGAGTGGCTATAGGTATACCGACGTCGTCGTATGGTTTCACCGTCGCTATACCATTGGCGCCCATTCTGAGGACGGATTATTTTTTATTGGTAAGAAGGAGGATTTTTATTGGTAAGAAGGAGGAAGTGTAAAGACATTGAAGACCTAAAGAAAATGTAAATCAAGCAGTTTTGACATCAACATCATCATTTCAGCCGAAAGTCGTCCACTGCTGAACATAGGCTTCCCCCAGGCGCCGACACATTAACCGGTCCCGTGCGTCTACCCGTCCCGCAACCACATCATCGGTCCACCTAGTGGGAGCCTTCCCGTTTTGACATATTCTTATCTTATCTAACTATAACTTTTATTATCACTCTTATCTCAAAGGCCTCCGTTTCCCTTGCCCTCGCAATTCTGTATTCTACTCTTGCGGGGCAACCCCTTCGGTAGAAGTCGATTTCGTTCCGTCATCTTTACCTTGATCTGTTCCGTACCAAAAGTGTAAAAACGGGCCCTATTACTAAGACTCCGCGATTCGTTTGTCTGTCTGTCTGTCCGTCTATCTGTCTGTCTGTCTGTCTGTCTGACCGTCTCTCATAAGGCTGTATCTCATGAACCGTGATAGCTAGACAGCTGAAATTTTCACAGGTGATGTATTTCTGTTGCCGCTATAACAACAACGTGATTTATTTGCCGTTTTTTGCGTTAATGGTACGGCACCCTTCATGCGCGAGTCCGACTCGCACTTGACCGGTTTTGGTAATAATCATCTCAGATTACGTAAAAGACGAAGACCGAAAACTGCCCACAATTTTTTCAGTAAGCAGATTGTTCCAGAGGTAAATGACCCCATGATTTTTTTTCAGTGATGTACCTAATACATGACAAGACCATTAGACCAGTAACATGTCGCCGAATTATTTGCAGACAAAGTATTATTTATTTTATAATGAAAATTACCTACATGCAATACATTACGAAAGTCAGCACATTACAGAAAAATCAAGTGCTGATTTGTGGCTTGTCACAGTGTTCCGTACATTTACAATTTAAACGAAAATTATTTTATAGTTTCAATGTTAAAACAAACTCATCATTGTTATCAACCCAGGATAATGTGCTTATTTGACAATAGATTTTTATGGTGTGCACCTTTATCAGACGAATACTGCATGTTCATTTCAAACCTTTGCCTACCTATCGGTGGAATTTGGTTGGTAGCCAACCCAGCATCCTTCCTCCTTAAAAAACAGTTAATGTAAATTACTGTTCTCTAATCTGAGCCAAATATTAACGTAAGAATAATTAAAATTGGCCTACACGTTTGGTCTCTAGAACGCCACCTAGGAAAAAACATGCATACATACAAACATAAATACATATCTACAAAGACTGATAATCCCATTTGCGTCACGCACTCGGGTAAAAAGGAAGAGCAATTTGAATGGGTTTTTCTGTCAATTAGATTCTTGAGATTTTTTCATAGATACGGAACTTTACCTACATAGCACTCAAAGAAAGTTCCTACCTACACATAAACACTATATTTTATAAGTAGAAAGCTTGTTTAATTTCCTTATTTGATAAATACTGGTCTCACTCACCGGAGGCAGTCAAAAGCGAAATTGAAGAGCTCAAACGACCGCCACTGTCCTGTCATTGCCAAACAGAAGTGAAAGTTCCGTCCTGGGAAGAACACGTTGTAAAATTTCGCACACACTTTTAAATTGTTGATTCTTGGTGGACTGATGCAAATCGGTCGGGGATTCTTTCCTGAAAAAATATATTTGTACTATTAATTTCATTATAATTGAAAAATATCTAGAAATCTGCTCGAATTGGGGATGGCAAAAGTTTAATTATTTCTATAATACAAAAAGAAATCTGATGATGATATAAAAAAGGTTTCATGGTCACATCCAAAAAATGGGTTCGTTGCCATTATAAGCATTTTAAATTTCTTATTGTACAATGTATATTCACCTTACCGTGTTTGAAAAAACCTTTAATTACTATTCAAAATGAAAAAACAGTGTTTCCATGAACTGCCATCATCATTATCATATATTATAAGTTCTTTGAACTTCTAAAATCTACATTTTATTAATAAAAAAATATATAAAAGTCTACTCACCTGACAAAGAATTTTCATAAAGTACCCTGTTGTTCAGCGACATGGCCACATCGAAAGCAAAGTCTCCCGGGTGATATGTCACCCTCATGCAAGCTTTCTGCTGCAGCAAATCCAAGAAGTAACCAGTACAGCATTTACATATACCCTTGTCACAAACACATCGTCTGTTATCCGAAGAGGTGCCATTTTGAGATTCCTGGTTTTGTCTCGATAACACTGTTGCCATCAGAGAAGAATTACTCCTTAGCTGACCCAGCATCAGCAAGAAATCGTCTGGTACTTCCATTCCATTTATGTATGGTGTCACTTTGGTTTTGTTTACATTATCTTCTAATGTTGCTGCAACAAAAGTTTTACTGTTAGAATAACTGACTCAAATTTTTAAATTAGAACACCACTAATTATTTATTGAATCAACTTACCTCCTTGTATACTTTGTAAACAAAAAGCCGCGAATAAAAATATCATTAAACACATTTTCCTCGATTTTGTGGCGCGAATCTGCGCGTGCGGCTCTCGTCTGAGCAGCCCGGCACTCCAATTCACATGCACAACAGTAAACCGGTTCAACAGGGGCAGAGAAAGATCTGTTTATCTCATTATTTACACTTTCACGTTGAGTTCAGATTGATTCACTTTAACAGGTAAATTCCAATAAAATTTTATGAATTCATTTTATTGGTAACAAAAATAAATAGACTTAACTACATTATAAATTATTTGTACGTTACTAAGAATACTGATATGTAAAATTACAATCACAATTGACTAGGAGTCGCCGTCGAATAAGTCTCCGAAGGCATCACCGATGCCATCGAAAGGGCCGTCGTCGCTAGAGCCGCCACCTCCGAATAAGCCGTCTCCACCGAAAACATTACCAGCGGCGTTTTCTAAAAAGCCACCACCACCATCGTCATCATTGTTGCTGTTGCCATACAGACTGACTGGCTTGGGTCCTGATGAAACTGGTCGTGGCTTTAATCCTGTTTGTACCCCTGATGCCCCAAGTCTGTTAACACAACAAATGTATAAATTGAGATTTTAATTTGAATATAATATTAAGGTAGGTATTAAAAATTATTTGTGTTCAAATATTACCTGAAACATCTAAAGGACGCTGAGTAAACCGGAAATCCTCCAATATCTGCATTGATGTCTAAACAAGCATGAGCGTTTCTGTTTCTAATTTGAATATTCGATATTTCGGCACACACACGAACAAATGGCGCTCTTCTAGGATTGAAGCATATCGGTGGCGGGTCGCTGGCTGAAATGACTTTCTATTAACACCTTTGTCTTATGTCATTGATTTTAAATAGCTTACATATTATGACTTCGTATAGAAACCTTATTTGTATTCCAAACTATGTTTCAATACAAAAGAAAAGAAACTTTGTTAATGTTCTCACCTGAAACTCTTCGTCGCACTACTGTGTTATTGTTTATGCTCATCCTCACGTCGAATACAAAGTCCTCTGGTACAAAGGTGATATTTCCGCACGCTTTCATTCTGAATCGGTCCATTAGAGCGCCTGTACAACACCCACACTGCCTAGTTCGACACGCACATGGAAATCTGATGACTTGACCAGGAACTCCTTGCGCGGGTTGTTGCCCTGCTACCTCATCTTGGAGAAGGGGACTCTGCGTTGCAACTGGTGCAGCAGTACTGACAACTGGCACGGGATCTTCTAAGATTTGAGTTACATTGGCAGTTTCAACAACAGCGTCTGCGACTGAAGGAACTTCGTTTTCTATTTCATCTTGTAGCTCATCTTCAATCGCGTCATCGTCTTGGATATCCTCATCCTGAACGTTTATAGGTACAGTAATGGTCACAGGAGATTTAAGAACTGGAGTTGGCTGCAACGCTTGCCTCCAAACTGACTGAGGTACTTTGAATTTTATCACTTTATATGGTTTGTCACCTGTAATTAATTAGAAATAAGTATTGATATTTTTCCTCAATAAGTACAGCTTTATGAATAAAATTAATTTTGTATGAAAGTATTACTTACCGAATCCCAAATGGCAAGTGAATATCATAAGCAATATAGACAGTTTTACTGATAGGCCCATTTTCTGTGGAGCAAGCTAAGTAAAGTTGAACAGTTAAGCCTGACTCCTCATTACGTATTGTAGGCGTAGCAAGTAACCGGGAGTATTTAACGGTCGACCACTAAGCATTCAATGTTTATTTAAAGCTATACAGTCACTGATAGGAACAAGTTTTAAATTTTAATGTCAGTACGAGAGAAAGTTGAAATTTAAAACTATATAATGTTGCTTACTTTCGATATGGATACGTGAAAAGAATTTGTATTGATATATTGCATTAACTTTATTATATAATGATTGTGCAAGCTGGGTAATAATATAGGTAAGTCTAGCTAACGGAGACTATTTACCTACATAGACACAACCTCGTAACCTAGATTATCCATCAGCAACTTAAACACAATCTTGTGGGATGCCTTACTATAAGTATATTTCAGTGGGGCCCACATATACACACACTCGCAAAATTAGCGGAAAAAGAAAAAAATATATTACACATGTTTCAAATCCAGCCTATCTTAATAATGTCAATATCACAGTTTTGGCGGCGCCGGCGAGATCACCTGACATGCATCCGATAGAACACGTCTGTGAATTGCTAAAATGAAGAGCAAAATTCATAATCCCTACACCTGTCAATATGGGTAGTCTGCGAAGCGCCATTGTAAAGGAATGATAAAAACTACTACAAGAGACAATGAATAACATTATTCTCAACATGTCTAGGCGGGTGAAAATTTTATTAAGAGCAAGTGGAGAAAACACGCAATATAATGTGATATTATTTTATTGTAAAAATGTTTTTTTATTTAACTTTCCTTGGTAACCTTAAACAATCAACAATGTCCAGTTTTCCCATTAAATCATATTACTCACAAAAAATGTACTAAATGCGATCTCATTTTTATTTTAAAAGGTGTGTTTTTAAGTAAGGAAAAATGCCTTAATATAGGTTTTTGAAATTAACTCTTATTTAATACAAAATCGTAATTTTTATTTTGTTCCGCTAATTTGCCGGTGTGTGTAGATAAATTGTCAAAGAAGCTAAGCTCCGCAGCATATGCTGTTAGAAAAATTTGTAAGACAGCCCGTTTAGTATACTTTAACTATTTTCATAGTGTAATGTCGTACGGTATTCTGTTGTCGGGAAATGCCGCCGACATCCAGACTATCTTTGTTTTGCAGAAAAGAGCTGTTCGATCAATTTATAAATTAAGCCCGAGACACTCTCTCAGAGAGAAATTTAAGGAGATTAATGTAATGACTGTGCCGTCTCGGTATATTTATGAAAATCTTTTATATGCCCATAAAAATATAAAATTGTTTAAAAAACTCAGTGATATCCATAACATAAATACTAGAAACAAACACAAATTTGTAGTACCTACAACAAGGCTCAAGAAAATAGGTGGCTCGTTTAGTTGTCAATGTGTACGCTTTTATAATAAGCTTCCAAGCCACGTACAAGATCTAAGTCTTAATAAATTCCATTTCAAAAGACAAAAGCCCATTTCAGACATCAGTCTACATGGTCTTCACATGATCTAACCATGATTTTGTCTGAACTTTAAAAGAGGCTGTGACCTCTTAGTTTGTTTCGGCCTTTCTTCTCAGAGTAGTCAGATAGGAAACGCCGACCTCATCTAGTTTTAAAAAATATATGTTCGACATGTAAAAGTGTTTGTACAAACCAACTTACAGAAATAAAATCATTTATCATTTATGGCCGAGCCCCCACCCCGTTCTTGAAAATGGCAATGTCACATTATATTGGAATCGGTCTAACATTACTGACAGGACTATTGTTGCCAATAAACCTGACATAGTGGTGATAGACTGACTAGAGTGGCGCGCAATGATTGTTCACATAACGATCTGCCATGACGAGAACCTCGTGAAGGCTAAGAGAAATAAGAAAAGTAAGTATCTTGATCTAGCTCACGAGCTTGTCAACATATGGGATGTGAAAACAGCAGTCATTCCGCCGATAGTCGTGACGGCCAATGGCATAATATCCAAGTGACTCGACGAACATCTGAGGAAGCTCTCGTTGGGCAGCTGATTCAAGGGCCTGATCCAGAAAGCGGTACTCCTGGACACGGCGCTTAAAGTCAGGAGGTTCCTTCTCTCAGGGGCCCTGACCACCGGTAGTCCCCGATACCGGTGGGCTGCTATATTTTATATTATTAAATGTTTTTTTAAATAATAATATTTAAAAATGTAAACAATATGTAAATATATTGAATTAATAAATATAATAATAATTTATTTATTATTTATTTATTATCAACAATTATAACATCTTTACAGATTGCTCCAATATGATGCTACAAGTCACAAATAGACAAAATTACATAAAATTAAAATAACTTAGCAGCCAAATTGCACACATTAAAATAATAACAAGTATTCATACATCAATAAATTAAATTAACCATGACAAAGTCTATAGCTCCAGGCCTCTTTCAATAATTAATTGAGCCCTTTGGAGAAATCTCCGCAGGCTTTGCCCAAATATGTCTTCCGACACTGTAATAAGGTTAATAATACGCGCGGCTCGTGAGATAGGAGCAAACTTAAGGAGGTTGGTCCTAGCTGATGGCACGTCTAAGAGAGCGGGGCGGCGGCGCGCGCCCACACACCCGTCCGGTGCGCGCAGCCGCAGCTCTTCCAGCACCTCCGGGTGGTGCAGCAACCCTAATAGTATGCTCGTCACATATTTGACCAGCGCGACGTCCCTTCGTACTGCTAGTCTGGTGTACCCGACCATGCCCAGGACGAACAGACTCGGGTACATCAGGGGATAGAAGGGATACACTCCGTACTGTTTGTTATAGAGAAATCTAGAAAACTTGTTTTGAATTTTTCCAACATGAGACTGTATTTCTCTTCATGTGGATTCCAGATGAATGCATTTGTCTCTAGATGACTCCTTACAAGGGCATTATACATCACTTTAACAACTGCAATGTCGGTAAAATCCTTACACTGTCTTAAGATGAAACCGAGATTTCTGAAAGCTCTGCCGCACACCTCAACTATATGTTTCCGGAACGTCAGCTCCGACACCATCTGAACGCCCAGGTCTCGTACATGTGAGACACGCGGAATAACTACCCCGTCCATGTTGTACTGATGCTGCAATGGAGCACGCGCGCGACTGTAGCTCATAACACAGCATTTTGAAATATTGAAATGCAGGTTGTTGGCCTTACTCCATTCGACCACATTATCAATATCAGACTGGAGTCTATTACAGTCAGCAATATCTTTAATATTCATAAATAATTTCAAGTCATCTGCAAAAAGCAGACACTTCGCCTCTTTTACGACTGTAGGCAGATCATTGATCATTAATATAAATTCCAGAGGTCCAATATTACTGCCTTGGCTTACCCCGGAGAATGTGTAATAAGGACGCGATTCACGTCCCGCATACTCAACGTACTGTCGGCGCTCGCCAAGATAACTGGCAAAGAGTTTAAGTAAGTGCGGTGTAAATCCCAAAGCTGAGAGTTTGCACAAAAGTTCATCATTATCCACAGTATCGAAAGCTTTCCGGCTTTTCTTTTTATAATAATTTATTCACTCAAAGTAATACACAATGAAATCAAAGTGTTTGTGCAATATGACACTGCATATACTGCTAATATAATTGTTGATTTAAAAATGAAAGAAAGGACAAACCAACTTCTTATCCTTACAGAAAAGTATCACAAGAATGAGAAAGTATAGGTTGAAATATACCTAATGAATTTTCGGTTTTCATTCATTAACATTATACGGACGCGTTATATCACGCAGATACTATTCGAATATGCATTAATGTCTTAGAATTTATATAATTCACTGTGTGCATTATTCTGGTAATGAAGTGAAAAGTCTTTGTCATTTTAACTGGCTATAAGATAAAGGAGTGTATCATGAATTTATTCAACTGCTTTTCAATTGTATTAATATTAATTGAACTTACCTGATATAAATGTTTCTGGAGATCTTGTGTTTTATTATATACGTAAATGCAATGTATCCGTTAATATTTAAAAAATATAATTGTTTCTTATTTCAAGCGCCTCTTAATATTTAAGCGCAATAATATATAAGTTAGTAAAAAGCTCAAGCAATTTGTAGATTTTGGTTACACTATTGCCCAAGTTTATTTCCCATTGTAAAACCTATGACTACAAAAATATGAGCAGGTACGACTATTTCGTATGCTTCCTAACTTTTTGTGGACTCTGGGCTAATCTTTGCTTTATAATTACATAACCATTTTAGTTTTGGTATTTTGTAAATTTATACTAGCGGAATTAATAGTAGACCATAACAGTCACATAGTTGTTTTTGGTATGTCGGTAACCAATATGATACTAATTGAATTAACAATTTCATTGAAATAAGGGAATCATAAATTTTGTCTTAGTTATTGTTTAAAACATCACATTGTTAGACTACATGACCAGTGACCACAGTTAAGAAAATAAATTAGTTTTCAAGCATTTTCAATCATATAAGGATGCTACAATTTTGAAAAATAAAGTAGACGCACATATTTGAAAAAGCTTTTACTCATTCATGCAAAATAAATTATCTCATACAAATTTTGCTATTTACAACACACACAATAAATAAGTTAAAGTAAAAATAAATAGTGTCTAGAGCTACTTAGAACTAGCGTGACTACGATGTCATACTTGTGACCATTCGCGCATCATTTTATTCTGTCTTCTCCTGTCCTTCTTATTTTTATTGTTCTTATTGTCATTTGATTTCCTCATCATCAAAGCCAGTTCACTAAATTCATCAACAAAATCATTGCTTTGTTCTTCTTCACCATGTTCTTTAGTGTCCTTATTGTCTCTATTTTGTCTCTTATTTTTACCAAATATTCCCAATTCATCACCCAGGGTTTCTCCTATCTGACCTAAATTGAGCACATCTAAATCATGAAGGTTGAATTGTTTCTTATTCTTCTTTTTAGGTACAGTAAGACCTTCATAATAATTTTCTGAAACGGGGGCGCCAAATTGGTATAGATGAGCTCTGCTTTCGTCTCCAGTTACCGTTTCTCTTTCAGGCATGGTTTCCGCTGAAGTGGAGTCAAGGGTTTGCACAATCTGAATCATGTCATCATTAACGGCCTCCTCAGAGGTAGGAATGAATGAAATTGTTGATGGTGTTTTTGGCGTGATTGTAATCACTTTCTCGTAGTTGGTCGGTTCCTCTTCTTTGTTCATAACGTTTGCATCTTTTCCTTCGTTTGAAATCATCGGGGTAACAGGCATCGCAGATAATTGACCAGTGATATGAGCTAATGACATTTCCAGACCAGGATCTTCAAAATCGGTTACACTTTTAGGAGTGGTTGCAGACAAGATTGGGGTGGGATTCTCAACCATCATAACGGACACGGGAGCAAGGGATTGCTCTTGAACAGTGCTCATGACTGGAGTTCGTTCTGTTGTTACTGGCACTACTACTGTTGGAATAGCAGCTGTTACTGAACTTGAAACTTCTGGTGTACTCGGTCTAGCTGTAGTGGTTGTAGTAGTAGTAAGGATTGATGTGGAAGTACTCTCCGTTGTATGCGGTCTCCTGGTTGGTCTCCTGTTAGGTCTGCGAGTTGGTCGCCTGTTTCCAGCGGCAGGTCTAGTTACTCTTGCAGTAGTAGTACGCCTTGGGCGTAGTGTCGTTGTTCTAGTAGCAGGTCTCCTTGTAGGTCTTCGTGTGGGCCGAGGACGTCTAGTAGTGGTTGTCGTTGTAGACAGGGCAGGTGCTTGCTTTTTCTTATTCTTGTTTGTTTTCTTTCCACCTGTAGACCCAAACAGGTCCCCCAATATATCTTCTCCGAGAAGGCTGAAGCCTGTGTAATCGGCACTGTCTACGTCGTTGACGGCGTCGAGTGTACCTGGAATTTAAAGCATATCGATGTTAGATAATTATTATATATATATATATATATATTTGTTATTCTTTTTTTAACTTAGTGCATTTTTTTAAGTTGCTGGCAGGACACGTACCGTCATCCTCATCATCATCATCGTCGTCGTCATCATCATCGTCTTCTCCGGCACCAAGTCCGAAGGCATCATCATCTTCATAATCGTCATCATCATCATCTTCAGATTTCTCATCTTGAGGGACTAAAGGCAATGGGTCAGCTGGTTCCGAAGTCACACCTCTAGGACCGAACTTAAAGCAGGACACTCGAACGGCAGCTTCCACTGTTCTCTTCGATTGTAACTCTAAGCCAAGACAAGCTCTGAATTCTTCACCAGCTCTGGCGATGTTGTAAACGCGTCCACAGAACTTGGACACACCGCCAGGCAGTGGCATGCAGACAGGGCTGGGCTTCTTGCCTATGAAGAAAGTACAATATTAAGTTTAATTTAGAATACTTGCGCCGAAGGGATTTCTAATTTGAAGATCATAAAGCTTATGGCATCCATAAATATCTGTTTGAAATCAAAAGTGAAAATAAACATAAATACTCACTTGACAGTGTCCGGTTTGTGATGACCTTCTTTCCGAAACTCAACGACACGGACATTTTGTCACCGTTGAGGTACATCAAGGAGGCGCATCCTAGAAGTGTACAAAATATATTTATTTCATTTACATGGTCAATAATTACAGAAATCATCGTCAATTAGAAATTCTTTTTTTTAATCTATCTTCTAAAGTAATATTATGAAGAGGTACAATTGTGTATTTTTAGAAGGTAATCTCTGAAAGTACTGATCCGATTTCATAAATGATTTAACTGGTAGAAAGCTACGCCATTGCCAAATGCCATCTTATCCGAAAATAGCACAGTTCTTGTGGAATGGGTCACAGCAAGGAACGAAAAAGCTACTTCGTAAACTTTCTTCATTTGTTTCGAAGGTGAAATAGCAAACAATTAAACTTCTGAATAAATAGTCTGAACTGATTTCATCAGCTGTAACGTAATTTCCAAGTCAAAGATCCGTATTCTATAGTGTCAATGAGTCAGTTCAATGTTCCGGACTTTACTATCAGTGTTGTAACTGACCTCGTCTCACTTTTACGAGTTATGACGTTTACGAGTAGTTAACTCATGAATGAGCTTATGTAATAGCTTCTAACGCTTGAAAGAACTTGCTAGAAATAATCTTTTCTATTTTCTTCTGGTAAAGGTGAAAACCTGTGCGTTTGGATGTTTAGATTTGATGTTAGGAAGTGTATAAATCAATCACAACTTAACGGCTGAACGGATTTAAATGAAACTTGGAACATGGGTAGACCATGGTCTGGCAGCAATACACAGGAACATTTAATCCTGGTAATTTGTTTCTGTAGAATATTTTGAGACTATTATGCGAGAGAACACACGGCTTAAGCTGGTGATATTCTAATTTCTCCGTTGGTACTCGTAACTAAAGTTAGAGCAACTAAACCGAAGGAGGACAAAAATGTGGATGTGAAATTGGTTACGGCCATGAATATTTATTGTGAAGACGGCGCCGGCGCGGGCGCATCGTTATGTTCGATTTCCTATAAGAGCATGAGCTTATAGAAAGACAGTATTCATTACTGAATATTCATAGCTTAATAAACGTCGAATATACATCGATAATTAATAAAATAATATTCTAAGATTAAACTTAACGATATTGGCAAGAAGACCAATTTCTATACTGGATATATATATAGCTATATATGAATGTATATACTTAACCAATATTATAGAGGTAAAATTGTATATTTGTCATTGGCCGACTGTCAAATTTACTGTTCTTGTTCTGTTTGTTTTTAAGTATTCCATGTTATCTAATTAAATAAATAATAGGTAATTTCTGGTAGTATCTACTTATCCCATTTCAAAAATCCTACCACTAATAGAACGCTACACTATCGCTGAGTGTCATTTTTATGCCGATAATTTAACGAGTTCTGTAGGATATAAGCCATGGGCAAGAAGCTAGTGAATGATATACATATAGCTTGCAGTTTTGAGCTAACTATAATATGCTGTAATAGCCTTTATCACAAACATGACGAGGCCTTACCTGGTCCATGTAGCTCAACTACGGGTAGTCTGAACTCCCGACAGCAGTTGCAGTAAGCCTCCACGCACTTGCAGTATTTGTTGATGTCGTTCTGCTCAATTTTGTCATCATTATTGTCGTTCCTATTCTGGATGCCTTTCTTCACATTGTTCTTTTCTTTTCCTAAAAACAGGCAAATTACGTTAGTTTTCTCAGAAGCATTTGGTTGCTACTGTCACATTTATATTATTTGTAGAATTATTAGGATTGCCTTCAAGCTATTCCTAATAATTCTAGAAATAATATTAATGAAAGTTTGCGAGGATGGATGTATGTTAGTCTTTCACGCAAAAACTACTGAAAGGATACTGATGTTTTTTTTTTCAAGAATATAGCTTTATAATTATATCAGAATAACAGACAGGTTGTATTTATTGAATCATAATCATAAAGATATCAAGTACATTACCAGCGGGTGGAGCCCCGGGTTCAGCCAATAAACTATAATTGTTGTTGACTTCACACAAGTGCCATTAATTTCAAACAGTATTTATTTTGATTTATATTTATTTTAGAAGAACACATTTTTTGACTAATTGTAATTATAAGCTTGGTCTTTGAGTGATCTATTCATTGCGTTTTGTTCTTGACGGGAATGAAGATTAACTGTATCGTCGTAATCATTTTCAGTAAAGTTATTGCTTTTGTCAATAAATATAACACTTTCTATGCAGTATTGATACAATCTTGACAAATTATGAAACATTTACGAACACGTATGACATATCAACGTAGTCATATCATACGCAAGTTTATACATCTCGTTAACAAAAAAATATCAATGCTCAACACGCTACGCGATGTTTTGTTGAAAGTATTTCTGCACAAAAAATTTGATGACGATCAGTCAATCGTCGACTTTCACAGTTTTTTTAAAAGGACACCTCCACGATGTACTGGGCATACAAATGTTGATACGTTTAATTGACTGTATAAGTAGTACATTCAAGTACGGACACGATAGCAATCAATCATTGGTGCATCAGTTTTTGATCGAGAATTAAATTCTGACGCTTGACTAATGCGAACATTGTTATTGACTAGTTAGTGATACATGGTCCAGGATACTTACTGACACTCTTCGACGCAGCAAAGGCCAAGAGTATGAATATTAGTAGCAACTCGAAAATCAGGGAGAGCTTCATCCTGAAGTCTGGCTCCCTGCCTGCAAATATTAGAAGACACTTTGTAAGACACTTTTTCTCCCTCTGAAATAGATGGTCTTGATTATTTTTGTACGGGCCCTCATGGTTCATTCGTTAGTATAGCACAAGGTATATTTTATTTGATATAGTCTGATTAAGCTTCATAATCAATCTATAGTACACAAGTAAAATAACATATGAAAAGTGGGCAAAACAATTTTAATTTTTCGTCTAGTTAGTAGCGCGTTGAAGTCTTTTCCACTGCGAATTGCACCGATCCTTTATGATACGTTATGTATGCGTGTTTACATTAATATAATGCATGTTTTACTGTGTAACTTTCTTTCTATTTATACATATATGATTTAAAAAAATAGCATATTAAGATTATTTTTTTTTGTTAAAAATTAAAATATTTTGCCAGAAAATGGTATCTTATCGAGAAAATTGGCTAGAAATACAATTGAAATGAAATATATAATCTTACCTTCTAGTCCAAAACTTCAATAATCAATCAATTAATTCAACACTCTATACATCCAACACCTTCGATCCACGTTTTAATAAATACAATATTATTACGAGTTCACACTATACGGATCTAAAAACGCAGACGACACCGTAGTAACAGCTATACTGATTTGTTGTAAGCGTCGAGTCGCTCCGGGAGAAATGTGCAGTGACGTATAACAGTGGGCGAGAAAGGAAAACTGCCCGTCGGATCTCTCTTTCCCTCCTGTACGAATGGTGAAGGATGGGTGAAAGCCGAGACGCAGTTGGTCGGGTATGTAGAATTCAGTGTCAAGTAAAGTCGGCATTCAGATGTTTGTACAGCACTACTTGGGAAGGAAATGATAGGCACTTAATGTGAGCTTTTTTGGGGTGTGAAAACGATTCGCTAGGTTAATTGACGGATGCAATTGTTTTTGTTTGTTTGTATGCTGTTTTAATTGCTTGACGATTTTATTGGTTTTAACATACAATTTACAGTCTTAAGTGTTACATTATTGTACGGACAGTTGGTGTACATCAAAATACTTTATTAATATCAAATCAAAAATTTAATTTGTTAAATTCCGTCTACCACTCACATTGAAAAGAACATTTCAGCATCCAAATATTTTGTGAACAAAACCTAATATAAAATATAACTTAAACAAAATGACATAAAATTTGTAGAGGCATTTCCACGGAAATTAAGAAACCGTGATTGTTTCTCAGACATGCGTTTCATTTCTCCGTAACTTCCAGAAACGTCTGATACAGTACGATGCTCTCGGATATAATAGTGACGCTTCACATTGGCATAAAACATATACGTATGTTTCTGACCGAGATGGCAATTCTAATTTTTTTTTGTTTTTGTCAATATTTCGCAATCATATCTCAGCGACCGTCGTTGACAAAAAAAATCCAAATGTAGATTAGAATATACACGTTTCTTTTTACGAAAGAAACAGTTGTCAGAATGAATAACCAACTATTTTAAATAATTCAACTATTACAATGTATGATCTACTTTAAGTTGAAAAATCAAGTTAATTTAATAATGCATTATTTCCTTAAATGAAACAAAAAGATTGCATTTTGGGCCACACAAAAGAAAAATTAAACGATTAATGAATCAACTATCAGCCATTTTAAAATATTTTATATAATAACAGGCTTTTTATGTTTTCTTACAGGCTTTTTAATTATACACAAAAATAAAAATCCACGCCACAGTCATTACTTAATATCTGTAGTCGCAAAAAAGCTTAACAACTCAGTGGCCAGTTCACATCGTCAATACTAAACCCGTCAGGTCAGTCACCACCGGCATTTGGTCCATGAGTGGTCACTTTCCCGCGGAGAAAGTGTACGGGTTCGAATTCTGACCACACTTGTTATACGTGTTTACACTGTGTGCCATAGTTAGTGGGCCCATGCTAAGCTATGGTGTAACCTTTGAGGCGCCATATTATATTGTATTTTGTTATATGTTCGTGTGTAATATGCGTTATATTTTTGTACTTATGTGTTGTTGCGTTTATATTTAGAAGTGAGAGTTTGTAAGATTTTTTGTGATAATAAATTATGTATTCAGATGATAGACAGATTTTATGACGATATTTTGTTTAAATATATCTTAAAATATTATACTTAGCAATCAAATGTAAAATAAATTAAACATTAGCAGTAATTGTTTTAGTTTTACATCGTATTTTTTTTGTTTATTTACTTGTGCCAACATCATCAGCCTTTTTAATGTTCCCACTGCTGGGACACAGGCCTCCTCTCTGTGAGAGGGAATGGGCCGTAATCCACCACGTGGGCCCAATGCGGGTTGGTGGATGTCACATGTATTCGAATTTTTTTTTCTGACGACTTGACGTTTTTTTGTGTATTTTCACCGATATATACGTCAATTGTGGACCGATTTTGAACTTCGGAGATATACAACAGAACTCTTAAATTAATAACGGCAAATCTCTCGGGATTGCTGCAATCGCATGTTTGTTTGTTGTTTATACCATTTCATAACATCACGCCGGTACGCTCTCAAGGGGTACAGTTGTGTACAGTTCACCTTGGTACACTCTCATTTCACCGGTTATGTTTAAATTTCATGATATTCGGGTAATCTATTCTGGCATTATTGGTACAAACTAAAACTAAACAACTTGCCTATTAGGTAATATCTTTTTAAAAAAAAATGCTACCTACTTCCAAATAAAAAAATTACAAAGTGAAAATAACTTTATTTTTGGAAGTCTGTGTCTTTCGTAGGTACCAAAGTTTTTAAAATATCTACAATAACAATTTTTACAAATAACAAACCAGAAAGTTGAAAAATCTGGATGGTATTAAAATATTTATTTTAACACCATTACCAATTATATTATTAGTAGGTAATTACCGTATATCTTGATCAAAAACTTTCAAAATTTCGTGTGTATCTGTATACTCGAGGTCATATTTTATTACCCCTGCAATCAACGAGTAATTTTGGAAGCAATAAAAATACTTGTAAGTCAAGAAAGGCAATTGAAAGCGGGCTCCATAATCGATATTCAACTTTTCTTTCTTCTGTAATCGGGCCACTGCTTCCTACAAAGTACGAACAACGTCGATTCGACTTCCCACGTAAATCTCTCTTTTTATAAAAAACCTATAAAATACACATATGAGAATTTATGAGTACTACTTGGTAACGTTTTGTCTTATCAAGTTTCAGTGTTGTTTTGCTGTTTTGTATATTATTTGATCAATATCAAGAGGCCAGGCATATGTGGAATCATTATTGCGCTATGGTCTTTGTAATGTGGGGTGTTAGCGTTGATCTGAATAGAGCATTTGTTTCTTTCTTTTTTTGATAGGTTTGCGCTTGACCGTTATCTCACCTGATGGTAAGTGATGATGTGGTCGACGGTAAAGCACGCTTGTTGCATGTTGCCCATTAAAAGTGCATACCATCAATGTATGCATGTATGTGTGTGTGTATGTATGTGTATTGTTGTCGACCAATATTTAAAAAAATCGTTTTCTACCGCTGCCACATCTATACATTTTTGAAATTTGTGTATTTGTAGTTACAAACAAAACCTATTTAAGACAGCAAATGAAGAGTGCCGTCTGAACAAACGAGATCCCTTTGAAGCTGCCTAGCAATTTGTGTGCATATCTATAACATGATACCAAACCACTTCAAGACAATGAGTACAAGATTGTTAAAAATTAAATTGTATATGTGGTTAGGTTAGGGTTAGGTTTGGGCGCACGATTGGCGCAGTGGTTGAACGATTGACTGTTGCGCTGCGTGTCGCGGGTTCGAATCCCGCACGGAACAAATATTTGTATGACCTACAGATAGTTGTTCCGGCTCTGGGTGTTGTGTATGTGAGTTTTATATGTTTGTAAACGCACCCACGATACAGGAAGAAATTAATTTAAAAAAAAAAGAAGGTGTATGTAATTTTTATAATGTAAAAGGATTTATGTCTATGCAATGATATTCAAATAAACAGATATGTTATGAGCGCGCGCATTGTGAAGACTCGAATAGGTCACAATTGTGACCTTTAGTCTTTAGTTTATGTCACGCATGGCGAAAAGCGATAGGCTTTGTTGAAACAAAAACAAAATAAAGAAAATGCCTTCGTGTGTATTTAGAAATTGTACCAATTATGATACCAAAGTACATAAAACAGAAGGGATCTCATACTATATGTAAGTACGCAATACGCCTCAATTTACTAATTTATTAAATATTTTCCCTAATATTCTAATATTTGGAGGTTAGAAAAAGATAACAATATTGGTGGTCAGAATAATGTTTATTTACATTCACACGCAAGTGACAAACACTAGCTGTCTCTTTTGTTCTTGTTGGTTTTATCAAGCCATCCCTTTCGACTTGAAGTGAAATGTCAGATGAATGAAAAGTGTGTATGTGTGCTGCCGCAGCTGCGCGGAACACTTTTTTCAATTGTTTGTGAGTGTATAACGTATCTGTTTATTAGAATATCATTGTGTCTATGAAAATTTGTGAAAGACTCAATAGCTTATGATTTAATTGTTCTTGTTTGATTATTAAATTTAATATAATTTTTTTGCTTGTAACTCTTTGTTACACAAAAATTGCATGCTATGTCATAATTTAGCTTAACATGTTTGTACTTTTCCTATAATGGAACATCATTATATACCAAGATCGCAATTCAATGATTTGAATTTGAATCTAACCATTTTATGTCAAGTTAAGTCAGTCGAATGGTCAATACTGTTGGGTAAGATTAATGGGTTCCTGAAGATGGAAGGTGCCCTCGACACCCACCCAGAAAGACGTAGTGATATGACTTGAATGCGTACCATTAGGGCTGGTCAGAGACACCGCGGGCAAACCAGTCATCATCATCATATCAGCCGAAAGGCGTCCACTGCTGGACATAGGCCTCCCCCAAGCGTCGCCACTTTGACCGGTCCCGTGCGTCTCGCAACCAACGTATCCCTGCAACCTTCACCAGGTCGTCGGTCCACCTGGTGGGAGGCCTTCCAACGCAACGTCTTCCGGTTCGCGGTCGCCACTCCAGAAGCTTTCTGCCCCATCGGCCATCCGTTCTGCGAGCAATGTGCCCTTCCCACTGCCACTTAAGTTTGGCAATTCTTCGGGCTATGTCGGTAACCCTGGTTCTCTTGCGGATCTCTACATTTCTGATTCGATCACGCAAGGAAACTCCGAGCATAGCCCTCTCCATTGCCCTTTGGGTGATTGTAAGCTTTCTGATGAGGCCCATTGTAAGCGACCACGACTCAGAGCCATAAGTCATCACTGGCAACACACATTGGTCATAGACTTTCGTCTTGAGACACTGTGGTAAGTTAGACGAGAACATACCGCGCAACTTCCCGAACGCTGCCCAGCCGAGTCGGATTCGACGGTTGACCTCTTTCTCGAAGTTGGCCCTACCCAACTGGATCGTTTGTCCCAGGTAGACATAGTCGCCCACAACTTCGAGTGTATAGTCTCCGACCTTAATAGGAGTGGGTGTAACATGGGCATTCAGCATCACCTTGGTTTTGTCCATGTTCATCCTAAGACCCACTCTTTCGGAAGCTCTACTGAGGACATCGAGCATTATACTGAGGTCCTCCATGGTCTCAGCCATAACCACTATATCGTTGGTAAACCGAAGGTGAGTAATGTACTCACCATTGACGTTGACGTTGATGTTGATGCGCAAACCAGTACCTGGAAGGATTTGACAAGGCCTAGAGACAGCAACGGTTAAATTAAAAGAAAAATATGTACATCTAAGTTTGATAGAACATGAAATTAATTGTCTTAAAATAAAATACCAATAATGTAATAAACATACCAATACTCAAGTCAGGTATTCATTTCTTCAAAGAAATAAAAACTAAAATCAATCAACTTTTTTTTTTTTGCCAATTAATCAGTTACGTTTAGGTACTTCAATTTTTTACCGAGCTATAAATGGCGAAAAGCATGTACGAATTTTGTTACAAAAAGTAATTTATGTAGACTGACCGGAATCAAGTTATGTTCCATTAAATTCCATAAATAGGTTTGCGGTACGTTTAAGTTACGTAGTCTAATTTCTATAATAGTATACCGATGTTGCATTGAATGAATTGCATTCTAATCTGCAGGACCAGGCTAAATTATGTTGTTTTCATTTCTGATAACGCTACCATTGGTTTATCTTCTCGTATGCTTATGACATAACAAGCACAAGAGAATTGGGCGAAAGTAGCTCTAGACTGGGTTTCGAAGCTCAAATAATAGCATCTTTTCAGATTACTCCAATATGATGCTACAAGTCACAATTACATAAAACTAAAATAACCTAGCAGCAAAATTATAAATTATTATTAATAGATACATCAATAAATTAAATTAACCATGCCAAAGTCTTTAGCTCCAGGCCTCTTTCAATAATTATTTGAGCAATTATGAGAAATCTCCGTAGGATTTTCCCAAATATGTCAATATGAAAATGGAAAGAATAAACGGAGGTTTTTGCCCTGCATTGGAACACCATAGACTCATAATCATAAATACTTCAGTAGTCACTTACATAAATATTGCTGTATCTACCTGAGTTAATTTAGTTCTTAACTGACCCATAAACTTTATTTATAAAAGTTAATTTTACGGATTTTGTCTTGAATAGTTCTGTTAATAAAGTTTAGTCTTCAATAGCCTGCACGTTCATGAACTTCACAGTACGTAAGTGGACCATAGAGCAACAAATGTATAGCATTGGTACTGGGATGAATTAAGTTTATCGTGAAAGTAAGTACCTTTCGCGCTAAAACGACCAAGAATGTTATTCTAATAGACTTTAAAAAAAAGGAGGTTTTGTACTTCTTCTCTCTTTCACGATTTTTTCGGCATTGAATGAATCGCCCAAGATTGCTGTAATTTCATGCCTGTTTATTCTTTACATTAATCCCCGCTGTACGCTCTAAAGGGTAGGTGTTCAATTCACCCTGGTACAATGAGAATTGCTTCATTTATGTTTAATTTCCATGATATGTATTCGGGCATAACTTTTTTGTTTATGAACCGTTCTTGATGATTATTTTTGTGTTAGGTTAAGTTTCTAGCCATGGTAGCTATTTGATGGATCTTATACTTCCAAAACACCCCAGTAAATGTCTCAAATTCAGCAAAATTGAGAGTATCTTTTTTATTTTTTCTATATAATCAATAAAAAAAAATTGAGTTCAATAATCATCCTTAAAACCACTCTATAAGTTCCACTTAGTTATTATGAGTCTTAGTTGTGAGTTGCAAGGTAAAACGTAAAAATGTAAAAATAAAACCCTACAAATAAAAACACTACAATGTGCAAAATAACTTTAATTTCCAAAATCGGTGGTAAAAAACGACCAAACTACCGACTTTAGAAATTAAAGTTATTTTGCAAATTGTACTGTTCATGTGATACTACAAAGTTTCCAAGACTGGAAACTTTGTAGTATCTTTGTGCCCGGTTGACGGCAATAGGCCCTCTTACATGGGACTGAAAAAATGTGAGTATTCTATTAAATATCTCTGCCATACCCTTCAGCGAATACAGACATGATTTCTATATTTATTTATTATATTCTTTATTGTACACCACAAAAATATATATACAGGAGAAACAATCATAAAAGCAAGTGTACAATGGGCCTTCTTATCGCACAGGGCAATCTCTTACAGACAACCTTTATACCTACCTACTAATCATTAATTTTAAACCACTAAACCAAATCCCTCACAACACAACGTAACAACTACCTTCCATTGCCAGGTCTATCCACATTCCGTGTTCTACACTCTCGGCGACAACGACCCGCAAGTGGGGCACTGGCGCGCGCACCTGACTTTTGTATGCACCGTCAGACATACATGCAGACGGACCCGAGTCACACTAGCTTTCTAGGAATGACTCTTTTTTTGTTTAACATCTTTACTTTGTGATATTTTGTATTGTCTTAGATTTCAGTGGAAATTCATATTTTTCCTCCTCTTGTTTTCTTCAATATGATATAAATATTTAAAAAAATATATTATTTATAATATTTATATCATATACTAGCTTTTTCACGGCGTCGCTGCACTGGCCTATCCTATAGAAACCATGCATTATCCGGGGAAAAAAAATAGCATTTAGCGATATTGTTGCTTTCTATCAGTAACATAATTCTATACTATTAAACGAATAATATTTGTGAATGTCATGTACCAAGTGTTTAATCAAGGTATGTATAATGCCCGGGCATTATGATTCTAGTCAAGTGACTTAACCATCTACTGAGAAACTTACTTCTAACACCATCAAATATACAGCCTCTGAAAACCAAATGAGGGAATATGTATTGGCAATGAATGAGCTGGTAAGCTCACAAACTAACAAATGTGATCATTGTCAACCACCATCTGTTGAACCCACACAGGACCATTCATCGACAATATGTGATGCCACCATACCGCAGTCTAGTGCAAGTTTACCATTAGAAATTACTAACCGTTTGCCTAAAAATAATGTAAATACAGAAATAGTATTATTTTGTGATGAAATTGGAAAGGATCTAGGCCACTTGTTGACAAATAGATATCCAGGACACTCAATAATGGACTACTGTATGCCTGGTTGTTCTTTATTTGACATAATGAAAAAAGTTATAAAATTCAATTTTAACCAGGATACTACATTATTAATATTTATTGGTAATAGGGGTAATGTGAACAAAAGAGAATTACTCCAACATTATAGATCTTTGTGCAACATTAGTTTAAAAAAAATTGTGATGTTCACATTCCCATACAGCCAAAGTTTGCCACAGGAATAAAACATACTTAGGTATGAATTGAATAGGACATTACATAATTTAACATATAGTAGTAATTTATTCCATTTAATTGACAATAACAATTATGTTGGTAATCCCTTTTATTTGACAAAAGATAAATTTTTCATGGATAGGTACTTTCTTTCAAAGTATTATAAAAGACAGATAGCTGTGTCGCTATCATATTATTTTTCAATTACAGCCAAGAATTTGGCTTAACAACTTGCTTCTATTGAGCAATGCCAAGGAATGTTATTTAATTCAGCCAATAATTTGGTATCAGAAATTGATATTGATAGTAATTTAAATTAAAAATTAGGACAATAGGGACAACCTCTTGCAAAAGTATACAGGATAAAAATGGCAAAGTAAAATCAATTAAAAATTTAAATTCGGTAAATAGTATTAACCTGGTGCATCAAAATATTCAAGGATTTATGAACAAAGATTTAGAAGTAGAATTATTTATGAACTTTAACAGTATTTATATTCTTTGTATAACAGAACATTGGCTTAAAAGCCACCAATTATTGTTCAATTTTAATAATCACCAGGTTGGTAGTTCATGGTGGCTCATTGATTTTAGTAAATAACCAGCTTAAATTTAAAGACCGTAAGGATATTTTGAGCCTATCTGTTGAGCGGACAGTTGAAATAGCTTGTATAGAATTGGACATTTCACAGTTTATTATATTAAGCGTATGCAGACCCCGTTCAGGATTGTATGACTGCTTTGAAAAGATAATGGATGAAGTGTTACACAAGATTTGTAACTCGAATAAATCCATTATCACTTGTGGTGATTTTAATGTTAATTTATTAGAAAACTCAGGTTCTTGTAGTAAAATAATAAGTCTGCTTCAGTCCTAAAATCTTGTAAACCTATTTTTGGAGCCCACAAGAATAACCCCTTCTAGTGCTACATGCTTAGATAATATTTGAACTAATGTTATACCAGTCCACAAATAAATTCAAAGATTCTGATCATTGCGGGCAGAGGATTACTATACCAAACCAAAACAACAAAGTGGCTAAAAAGGATATCACTGTTAATCCCAAAACTGTAAGTCGCTTGGCAGCTTTTAAAGTTAAACTCAGTAATAAATTACCAATTTTGTCAATTGATGCTGATCCTAATCATCTATATGATTATTTTTTTAGTATATACTATAAACAATTTAATTCGACCTTTATTCCTAAGACTATCTCCGTTAATAGTAACGCATCATTCAGTGATTGGGCTACCATTGGTATTCATAAAAGTAGAACACGGCTTTATGAGCTATACAGTGAAAGGACTTATGTAAACACTGCTGATTTTAATTTATATGTTAGAAATTATTCAAAATTATTTAAAAAAGTTTGTTGTTTGGCCAAGTCGCGTTATTTGAGCTCGAAGATTAAAAACAGTAGTAATGTTATTCAAACGACTTGGAATATTATTAATAGCGAAATGAGAAGATCTGGTAACCGAAATATTGACTACGGCCTGTCTATTAATGGCAACATCATAAAATCAGACTCACAAGTCGCAGTGGCCTTTGAAAATTTATTTTCTGATATGCCCATTTCAACGACTAAATCCTTAAACTCATTATCTTCTGTTGCTGAGTCTTTGCTAAAAGAAAATGTTAATGTTTGCGACTCGGCATTTCTTTTTGAACATATCACTTGTAAAGATATAATTAAAACCTTTCACACTTTAAATGTTAAAAAGACTGCAGATCTGTGTCGCTACAAACAGTAAACATGGTAAATATCCCGCTTATAATGTTAATATTAGCATTCTGTAGAAGTTGCTAAGTCTATTATTGACATTGTCGCCTACTTACCTACTTTAGCTATTATCTTTAATAATTGTATCGACTGTGGAGAGTTTCCTGACCTTATGAAAAATAGTAAAGTAATACCTTTGTTTAAATCAGATAGTACATCAGACCCTACAAATTATAGACCTATTTCAGTACTACCTACGTTTAGCAAAATATTTGAGAAATTAATTTTAAAGCAATTGCAAAGATTTTTTAATAAACATAAATTATTACATAGCAAACAGTTCGGTTTTACAAGGGGTCGTTCAACTACTGATGTGTTGAGCTTTTAGGACATATTTATAATGCATGGAAAGATAAGTGCGATGCCTTGGGAATCTTTTGTGATTTGTCCAAAGCATTTGATTGTGTTTTTCATGAAACGCTAATCAGGAAACTGCGCCACTACGGGATCCGAAACAGCGCTCTGGATCTTCTTACTTTATATTTGAGTAATAGGATTCAGACCGTTGACGTTAATGGAAAAAGATCTCCTGGATCTATGGTAACAATGGCAGTCCCACAGGGCTCGATTCTTGGTCCTTTCTTGTTTCTTATTTATATTAATGACTTGCCTCACCTCATAAAGGATAACCATGATATAGTGTTGTTTGCGGACGATACTTCACTTTTGTTTAAAGTTAAACGTCAGCAGCTGGTTACTGACGATTTAAATAGCGCGATCTTAAAAGTAATTCACTGGTTCAATGTTAATAATTTACTTCTTAATAAAAAAAAACCAAATGCATTAAGTTTACTCTACCTCACGTTAGGCAGGTGAAAACCGATGTGTTGATAAAGGGCGAAGTATTGAATCCTGAAAATAGCACAGTATTCTTAGGCTTAACTTTGGATACTAAGCTTCAGTGGGGCCCACATATAGATAAATTGTCAAAGAAGCTAAGCTCCGCAGCATATGCTGTTAGAAAAATTCGTAATTTAACTGACATAGAGACAGCCCATTTAGTATACTTTAGCTATTTTCATAGTGTAATGTCGTACGGTATTCTGTTGTGGGGAAATACCGACGTCCAGACTATTTTTGTTTTGCAGAAAAGAGCTGTTCGATCAAATTATAAATTAAGCCCGAGACACTCTCTCAGAGAGAAATTTAAGGAGATTAATGTAATGACTGTGCCTTCTCAGTATATTTATGAAAATATTTTATATGCCCATAAAAATATAAAAATGTTTAAAAAATACAGTGATATCCATAACTTAAATACTAGAAATAAACACAAGTTTGTAGTACCTACAACAAGGCTCAAGAAAATAGGTGGCTCGTTTAGATGTCAATGTGTACGCTTTTATAATAAGCTTCCAAGCCACGTACAAGATCTAAGTCTTAATAAATTCAAATCTTTCATTAAACGTAAGTTGTGCCAGAAAGCGTTTTATACAACTAAAGATTACCTTGAAGACAAAAAGGCTTGGGATTGAGCTGCTCTAATAAATTTTGTTTTTTTATTAAATTTTGCACCGTGAATTGTGTTATTATAATTTTTAATTATTTTTTTTGGTTTTCTTGCAATATTTACTTTTAAAGTATTATATTATTTAATTTTAATTATTGTGAATGTGAAGACTAAGTGGATCATTCTTTTTTGTTTCTTTTTGTTTTAATTTAAATTTATCTTAGTTTATAATCATGGTCTAGCAGTTTGAGTAGTTTATGCGGCCTACCCGAATGTCCTTTCTTTGGTATTGTTCGTCGAATCGTTGAGCTCCTTAAATTCTGAGTTAAGCTGCTCGGTTATTGACAAATGCGTGCACTGACTGAACAGGTCCACTCAATCTGGCTGGTTCTTTCCTCAAAAGACCATTTCAGACATCAGTCTACATGGTCTTCACATGATCTAACCAATATTTTGTCTGGACGTTAAAAGAGACTGTGACCTCTGAGTTTGTTTCGGCCTTTCTTCTCAGAGTAGTCAGATAGGAAACGCCGACCTCATCTAGTTTTAAAAATATGTTCGACATGTAAAAGTGTTTGTACAAACCAACTTACAGAAATAAAATCATTTATCATTATCAAATCAAATCGGGCAATGTAATGAATACTGATTTAAACTTCTATATGTTTTTTAATAATAATAATATCTTTATTTATCCAAAATACATACAGAGTTTTAAATACAGTTTGTTATTTGGTATAAAGACAAGCTTCTGTATAAGAATAATACTCTACCTCTTAAACTAGAGTATACCTGTATTTTAAGAGGTATTTTAGTTTCCGGTCAGGTTTACAATGATGAACAAAACTTATCTCAATAAATCACATTGTCTTGTCATTATTAATATTGCTATGTAACGGTTGTCCAATTGGATAATGATGATCAATGAATTATAATATCGCTTAGGGTACCCCGACACGGATGGTTTAGGTTCAAAGGAGATGAGGTCCCGTCATTTCCTTTATGTTAGGTTACTTTAGACCCCGCAGACAAATAGGTCCGTCGACTTTGTTGCTTATATACCTAGTAATGGCACTTACCTATTCTCTAGTAAAACCAATGCCAAAATAAAAAAAAAACTTTTTATTCCAGGTCCAATAGGTGATGGATATTATTCAGAAAGCTCGTCAATTTAATTATTTTGATAGTTTTTTTATCATATTGCCTACTCATATCTCACAACAAATTGTTTGGGCATTATGAATAATGCCAATGATTTATGCCCAAGGACCACGGAGCTGGTTTCTGTATAGGCCTTTCTAATGCGGCTTCACTCCTCGTCTACTGAGTCCGCAGTATCCTCCAGCCCAGAGAACCGATTGCGTAGCTCAAGCCGAAAAGCCTGTCCAAATTAGAAAGCTTACCCACATCGTACCTTCGCCCCACTTTGCCGTGTTCTCCAGTTGCACGAGTTACCGCGACCTTGAGCCGAACTTCAGCAACTACCAAATGCTGGTCACTATCTAAATCGGCGCCTCTATAGGTGCGGACATCAAGCAATGAAGAACGCCATTTGGAGCTAATGGCAATATGGTCAATCTGGTACTTAGTGTCTCCGTCGGGTGAATTTCAGGTGTATTTGTGGTGGTCACCATGAATAAACAATGTGCCTCCGATGGTCAAGTCGTGGTTTTGACAAAATTCGATATATCGATCCCCATTGTCATGGCATACTCCAAGACCGTGTGTTCCCATATGTCGTTCGCGGTTAGTGTTAACACTCCCAACCTTTGCATTCAGGTCCCCCATGACGATGACGATGTCTTGAGGGCGTTGTAGAAGTCGTCTTTGGTATCCTCAGGTGATGCATTGGTTGGGGCGTAGCACTGTACAATGGAGATCTTCCGTGTTCTTGAGTTAAAACGGGCGCATTTGATCCGGTCCGAGATAGGTTTCCAGCCTAATAGGCTTTGCCTAGCTGTATTAGAAATAAGGAGCCCCACGCCATAGTCGCGCACATCCTTCTCACTTTCTTTACCAGAATACAGCAAAGTCAAGCCTTTCAAAGACGTTTTCAACTCACCAAATCCGTTTCTTCTCACCTCGCTTAGACCCAGAATCTGCAGCTTGTAGCTAAGCAATACTGCTTCTGCCTGGGCTAGTCGTCTGTCCTCGCTCATCGTTCGCACATTCCAAAATGCAATTCGTGTCCGTAATTTCAAGCCAAATGCCGTCGGTAAAAAATCGGTCCGGTTTCTTATTACTGCTTCAGTTACAGGAATCTATGGTTGTTGGGCAAGCGAGTGATTAGCCCACTGTGCCTTAATCCGATAGCGGGGCTGCCACTTTTGAGCCTTCGGATGTGCTCGGTTTAGTTTCGGGTACCCTCTCTAGTGAGGCGATTCTGTTTTAAGGCGCAGAATATTCGCCCTGCATCCGTAAGCTCAGCTGCAAACTCGGTGTGGCGGACGCGCGGCGGCGCGGTTGCAGCAGGTCCCAGGGAGAACGACGGGGACGTGGATGACTCGGACTGGCTATGGCTCTGCTTTATTCGGTACTCCGCCACGAGTACAGCAGAAGCACTTTTTAGGTAATGCTGTTCCCACCAACAGCGATTCCCACCAAGCCATACCCTAGCTTCTCCCCCCGATTTCGAAAAAAATGCTAATCTGTTGGAGCAAGGTCTGGGGAGTACGGTGGATGTCTTAGACATTCCAATTCAAGCTCCTCTAATTTGGTAGCCGTCTGTTGTGCAGTGAAGCAACAGTGGCCTAGAGCGTTTGACCAGCCTCGGCTGTTTAGCAGCTAACTTTTCCATCATGGTTTGCAGTTGCTGACTATAGACATCCGCCGTAATCGTCTGGCCAAATTTAAGAAAGCTGTAGTGAACGACACCGGCACTAATCCACCAAACGCTCACATGTAATTTTTTGAGTCAATTTTCACTTGGGGCAGGATTTGACTGGTTCGCCAGGGTTCAGCCATTGTGATGAGCGTTTCCGATTATAGTACAGGATCCACTTTTCATCACAGATTAGGTTTAAATATATTTATTTCCCATAAGAACTTATAAATAACAGTTAACTTATAATGAGATACAAAGTTACTTAATCTAAATAATAATATAATATTTGCCTCCGGGGCGTTGGCGACGTTATAGATACATGGTTACGACGGTACATACATGTTTTTTTAGTTTACTCTTAAATAAGTTAATATTATCACACCTCTTTATATCTTGCGGTAAATCATTGAACAGTTCTGCTCCCTTCACTAATACTGTTTTTTTGCCATAATTAGTTCATGCACATGCAGTTGCTAGTTGAAATTTGTTTTTACTCCTTGTGTTGTATGTTATTGTTCTTTTATGCAATGTAATCTAAATAAATTTTATAAATCTAAAATGTATGTTTGATTGTACGGCATTCATGGTAATTTTTTTATGAGAATGCAGGTGTAATATGTATAAAGTTGTGTGAGATTTAGTAGGTTATTCGATTTAAAATCCCTTCATTATTGTGCCGGTTGAGTAATGTAACGCAGCAGTCGACGCGCGTTTCGGTTTGCTGCATTCAATTCATGAGGTACCAACCTTTCAAGGTTTTGTCGCCTTCCCAATTTGCTTCAAGTGGATTAAAACATTTTTATCACTAACACCGTAGCCTGCAGCTAACTCGGACGTGGTTTGCAATGGATATGTTTCCACAATAGCCTTTAATTCTTCATTATCAACTTTGGTCTCCGGCCGTCCATGGGGCTTGTTCTGCAGGTTGAAATTTCCAGACCGAAAACGTTGGAACCAAAAAACGCACTGTGTTTTCTTTTGCGACACCGTCGCCCTACACATCATTAATCCTTCGAGCAGTTTCTGCAGCACTGTTGCCACGATGGAACTCGTAATAAATGCGATATTTCAAGTTTTCCATTTTGTAAACTGAATGTCGCAAAGAAAAACCAAGAGACGAAAAAACTAATGAATTACGGTTTTCCAAACACAAAAGCATGAGTAAATAGCTGTATAAATTTAAAATTGTAAAATTTAATACCAAACCAAAGAAGAGATATTTGAGATCAAAGTGGCCAGTACGCAAATCACCAATTTTATAGGTAAGGACCTAATAGTTCGTGCCGTCGACTAGTGCAACGTTAAGCTACCAACACAAATTTAACCATAGATGAAATAGCAAATTAATAAGGGCATATTTCAAGGGGACTCACTAAGCCCGCTATGGATTTTTCTAGCCCTAAATCCACTTTCTCGCGCATTAAACGAATCTAAATTAGGATTTGACATAAAGAACATTACACTACTACACCATATAACACATTTACTTTACATGGATGATTTAAAACTATACGCTAATAAAAATACAGATTTACATGGTTTATTAGACATAACAACATCATTTTCGAAAGACATTAGAATGGATTTTGGACTAGACAAATGCCGAAAGCTTAACATAGAAAAGGGTAAGATAGTGGATGGATATTTCACAACAAATTCGGAAGAATGAATAGAAGCAATGAAAAGTGAAGAACTTTATAAATACTTGGGTATACTGTAATACTGGTAATAGTGGTTGTAACCAAGCGCGACTATTAGAGCACAAAGCTATTAAAGATAAAATAAAACAAATTCATTATAAAAGAATTTATTAATTATGTAAAATGTACCTAGCTAGTAAAAATTTGTTAAACCGACTTCTAAAGCAAAACACTAAAAAGGTCTAAAATAACTTACATTTCGGAAGTCGGTTTGAAAAACGTTAAATATAAGAGGTACCAAAGACACCGACTTCCGAAACGAAAGTTTTGTTTGACCTTTTTAGTGTTTTGCTTTTTGGTTACAGCTACCAAACAAAAATAAAAACATTTTCTTATAGACAACCCTTATGGAAGATGCTTAAATGCAAATTTGTTCTTAAATTATACACAACTTCCCAACAGTAGCTACTAAGTACCTACACTACATACACTTAAATTTCTCTAAACATAGACCAGCATTGCTTATTATGAATAAGAAACTTATTAGTCACCAGTCACCACTTTTATTGTTTGCCTTATAAACACATCGAAGAGTCTATAACGACTGGGAGAAAGCGAGCAAACAAGTTTTGAGCTCCTACAATATACCCAAGTACGTACTAAAAGTTCATATATACAAAATACTGTTTTCCCCAATATTAAAGACAAACATGGCAGAATTAGGGGCAATATGGATGACAACCGCTTTCTCGGTGCATCTCACTGATGCATGTCGTTATATTACAGCGTTATGCTTTATTTAAATTTCACCTTCTATTATTGTAAGCGAGGTGAAACGGCCGGAGCGAGATCTCTGGAAAGGAGCAGTGTATTGCCGGCGCTTGCGACGGTCGCCTTCTCCAAGCTCACACGAGCCTAGCTCCTTTATAAAACGCGGAATAAAATAAATTGTCTTTTTCGTTCGTTTTTCTACGAGATCCGTGACAGTGACAGCTGATCGTGATGTCGGTCAAACTCGCGCTTTCTTTGCTTGCTGTACTTGCAGTAGCCCACTGTGCAAACATTTTGGGTAAGTACTTTGATCTAAGTACCTCATTAGAAAGTATACATATTACACACTAGGGTGACAATTGGCTTGCAGTGATTAATGTAAGCATGATTGACAGCTGTGTGGACAGGAAGCTATTAAGGTTGCGTCTCATGAATAACAGATGCGGTTTGAATGAATATTGCGTTCGTTATTTGATTTAATTCAATGAACCGTTGTACATAAGGAACTTTTTCGTTTACTTTATTACCTACTGACGAAATTTTCAGACGAAAATTGTTGGAAAAGTTGGTTTTAAAATAAGTATAATTGTAATAATTGCTGAATAATGGCTTGTACAAATTCATGAGGAATCTCTATGTAGAACTTACCACTGCAACAACCGTCACATAACAAGAACTTCAATTAAAACTAATTAATAATGTTAATTCATTATTCATCCTGAATTTCGACATTTCCCTTCGCAGTTTTATGTGAATATGATACAGTATTGTACTGTCCTTTAATTAAGCACGTGTACAACATGAATGTTATAGTGGTCATGCTAATAATAGTTATGCCAAAAAACTTGCATTGTTTTTAACTTTTTGGTTGCATCAATATAATATTGAGGTTTTTAGAGGGAAAAGGGACGCTGACTCTGCAGAAGTTCACTCCAAATTATAAACGTAGTGCAAAGCCTAATAGGGCACATTTGATTCGGCAAGACAAACTATACTTAGCAATTAAGATATTCTTGCCTCTGAAATTTCAATTTGTCCAATTTGGCAAAGGGGCTGGGTTCTACCTCCACTTTCGTGAAACAGTGCATTTTTCGGGATATAAACTTAAGGTACTCCGCGATATTGTAGTTTTCTACCAGTGAAAGATGTTTTGTAAACTGAAACTTCGCCCAGATATTCATCATCATCATTATCAGCCTTTTTAATGTTCCCACTTCTGGGACACAGGAGTCCTCTCTGCGAGAGGGAATGGGCCGTGAGCAACCCGCACTGGGCCCGTTTGGTGGATCCAAACGGACCCAGTGCGGGTTGCTCCCAGATATTTCTCTTACAAATAAATAAAATCTGGATCTGTTCCTTCTGTCAGTTTCAAATTCATCATAAACCACTTTTTTCAGTTTGGCTTTATTTGAACTAAATGCTTATGTGTGTGGAAACAATACGGTAATCTTGATTACCGTACCACTATAGAGGCATAAAGTATTTTAGAATGTGGATAGTAAAGATATAGTCTGTGTTTTGTTGGGGATAATTTTATTGGTTATTGTGTTTACATAACATAACATCACGCTTGTGTTCCCCGAAGGGTTGGGCAGAGTTATATTTAGAATTCAGAAATCAGTTGAAGGTAGAGTTAAGTAATAGGCCAGTCTCCTATTAGATACATGGGACTTGAACATACCTAGCGAAATGTTCACCACGAACACGAACAATGAACCACCGTCTAAATCTTCAGGGAAAACAGGCAGTATGTAGTTTTATTTAATTAAGTACGAAAGACAAGTCAATTAGGGTGACATTTATGCGGCGGGTTCACGGAAGAGTGCTAACGCGTGCCCGTGTTCCGGCCATAAGCGGCACAAGAGGACACCGTGAAGTATTAGTGGGTTGGAGTCCTACATAACTGCGCTATATCCCCGTGGTAGTGCAGTATGTATGAGCATTTCTCCAAGCTAAAATTTAAAAAAAAAGTGGGTGACATCTTATAAAAAGAGGTTTCCAAAATACTTAAAACCACGCTTTCAAACTCAAAACAAAACAAAAGTTTACCTACGTTAAACAGCAATCATAATTCAAAAACCAAGGAAAACTATTACCTAACCTACCGAGACATACGACTTACATAACAAGACAAAAATAGACATTGTTCCATCATCTACAGTACTAAATAACGAACCATGAACTAAACAATAGGCGCAAGCGCACAGAACAAGTGAAAGTTAAAGCTACGCATGCGTGAAAGTGACTAAACAATATTTGGTCACGAATTTTTTTTGGTTGTCATGTTATATATTAATGAATTTGACAAATGTTTTTTTCCTTAAATTGTTAAGTGCAATACTTGATTATGTATGAAGTTGACTTGTGTGTATTGGTCACGAAAATATTGTATTTGGGCTAATAAGAGACAAAGTTACATTCTGTTATAAATATTGTCACAAAGACAAAATAATATATGGGACTTTTTTTTGGACAATCCCACCGTACTATTCCCAAACCACTGCAACTCCTGAAAGCCAGAATCAACAGTGGCGACCACGAGAAAAGCGCCGAGGCAATGAAGCTCGACGAAGTACCGGAGAATAATTTAACCAGAAAAGAATAAAGAAGGAGTAGGAAAACAAAAACATATAACTTTCAGAAGCTACCGAAATGTAACTTTTTGTAGTCCCTCTGATTTGGATACAATCTCAAAACCAACACCAGCCCGCGAGAAAAGTGTTTTTTTCTGCCCGTGCTACTTTATTTTTGTCAAATCCTATGGTTCGTTACGTGATGTTGATAGCTTTCCTCAAGAATTGGGCTATCAAAAACAAAAATAGTTTTTTTTTTCAAATTAGACTGTTAGGTAATGCCAGAGATTAGTCTGATCAAATACAAAAAAACAAACTGTTTAACTTTACTGTCCAAAGTAGGTATATGAGATATAATTTTTGATAGAAATCTGCTCAGCTCAGCAAGCTACTATATAAGAAATCTACTTTCTTTATATGACTAGAAAGCGTAACAATACTAACAATATAATAATATCGAATTAGGATTATGTCCGACACTATCCTATTATTATATTATACAGGGGGGTGACCACAAGCTCTTAGAGTAAGGTTATTTTGAGATCGAGTAAGGGACAGATGTATATGACGTGTATACATCTGTCACTTACTCGATATCAATATAACCTTACTCTAAGAGCTTGTGGTCACCCCCCAGGTCATTGGTTACAAAAATAAATGATTAAAATCTAGATCGGGATCTAGTTCAAGTTTTTGCTGTCCTTCAGTTATGTGTTAGTTATTATGTTTCGTAACAAAGTTCATGTTTAAAATCATCACTCGGTATATATAGGGTCTCTTATAATCAAGTAATAGATAGTTCTCGCCAAACTTCTTGGCCGCCCTAAAGTTGGCTTTCTGATGCGCAAGGCACGGATTGGTGCTGGTTTTGTACTAGATTTTCTTTAGAGTGCCAGAGAAGTTTGGCGAGAACTATATCCACCAACCACTAATATACTAATCAGCCTATTTATTTGCCCGCTCCCGAGAAACAATCTTCCACTCTGTGAGAGGGAGTGGTCTGTTTTCCACGACGCGAACCCAGTCACGTCTCAGATTTTTTTTTATTCCAGGATTGCCGGTTTCATTTTGCATTTTGAGAGCGTGGTGATGCCCTAAGGACTTACAACTAGTAAATCGCGACCGTCGCCTCTGTGCCATCACTACTCTCAAATTGCTAGCAGATACCAACGTGACTTTTATAATAATTAGGGACTTCAATTGCCATCATAAAAGGATAACACAGCTATTTTAAATAGCACAGATATTTCCACAGATATATTCCAAGTATATTGTTCCACAGATTTCCTGAACCTAGAAGACGCAAAGAAGCTTTTGGACCCAGCAGCACCAGCCACTGCAGAGCCTCGTGAGGACCCGTCCTGCAAGTGGAAGTGCAAGGGTCCCGCCTGCGTCTGCTGCATCGATCAGAACATCACCTCATACGATCCATCAGGAGCAAGTATGTTCCTTACTTCTATAATTTTCTCCTTCTTGCTATCGAAGCATGGAGAATTTAATATTAATCATTATTCCGGGACGGCAAATCGATTATCATAAAAAAGTTCATGGTAAATTGTCAATTTTCATTAGTCAGTAAGACTGCAGTTCTTTCTGTAGCTCCTCTGCCCTTAGAAAGCCGTCTCAAAATTTCACCCTGAGAGGTCTGTAGACGTTATCCATATTATCAAATCAATCCAAATTATTTCTTCTGTAAATGACTGTGACTTAAATATTTTCAGAATGCATCCACATGAGGTATCTTTCGAAAGATGAAGGTTTCTTCGTACAGATCTCACACGGCAAGAAGATTGACTATGAAAAAATTCAAGGTAAGATAATATTATTTTTAGACTCTGCCAGCCTAGCTTTTTCCTGTGGCTTTCTTTCTATCCCACAGAAATTTTGGATTTTACTGGCATAATTATGAACAAAACATACAATTTTACGTCTTTAAGATATTATTACTTTATCGCATCTTCAAATTAATGTTAGATATTGTAATAATTTATTTCTTTGTTGATATGTGCGTAGTACATTATTACCTCAATGGTTGATATAGATATAACGTCTATTGGGAACAACACGTTCTTGACTTTGAATAATTTTCTAATTTGTAACCACATTATATTGGTTTGTTTGAATGGAACTTTCAATAAGGGCGCTCACCCGCATTTCTAAAGAAAGTTGTTCCGGCGGCTGAGCTGCAATCACCTATATTTGCATCTAGAAGTTTCTCAGATAAAATCGCGAGAAAGTCGAATGCAATGCCTGTTACTCTCGCGAGTCGCGGCTCATTACGATTCCTTTCTGCTTTCATTTACCTCGTAAGTTGTGAGCTCCTATTGTATTTTGTGAAATCATATATTTAGAACAAGATACTGCCAGCGGCATCGCCCACGTGACAGTCGAAAATTATCCTGAGGGAATATATTCCCGGGAAAAAAAGTATCCTATGTGCTATTCCTGACTATAATCTATCTCTGTGCCAAATTTCATCCAGATTTCATCCGTTCTGGCGTGAAGAAGTAACAATCATAAAATCACAAACTATCGGTTTTATAATAGTAGTGTGATATTATTGCGAAGTGATTTCACTGTAATCGTAAACGATTTTGAAGGTATGAGATCTTTTAGAGCTTAGGGTGCTTTCATACAATTCGTTCGATCCGCGATTAAGTAGAGATCGATGACATTGACGACTTCGATCGATTAGTATTGTAGCTTTTGATGTAATTGGAACTGTAGATCGCCGTCGACTAATCTATTCTTACACGTAACAGCTCTCTGAGACCCGTTACTTGATACGTCCGAAAAGTCTAATAATCTAATAGGTACGAGTATTTGAATAAATAAGTCTACTATCCTAATATAAAGTCAAGAAAAATATTGATTTCAAACTTGAGAGCTGCCTTCTAAAATTATCATAAATTTCTCTTACAGCCTCAAACCCAGAACCACTGTGCCTCGTGATGGGTGTGCTCTTCCAGATGTGTGCCAGCTTCAGCCGCATGGAAACCACATCCGATGGTGTGCGGGGTTGCGTCAACCTGGAGCCAGGAACTATCTTCTTGTCCGAGCGCAAGATTCCACTAGGCTGCTTCATGGCTAATGAGAATTTAATGGAGATGTCGGAACCACCGAAAGAACCGTAAGTTTAAAATCACCTACAAGCATTATCCCAGGAAACGTGCATTTCACCATGACAAAAATTATCAGCTGTGGAAAGGGTCACCAAATGGCGGACCGCGGTCCGGATCCGGCCTACCGATTGATTATGTGTGGACCATAAGTAAACAGTACAATATAATTTATTTGAGCACGTAATTTAATAATTCGTTACTTGAATACGTAATCTAGGTGACTTTAAATATTACGGACAGCGGCGGTCATATTATATTGAAAAAAAGGACCCTCCAGGTGACCCATGAGCTAAAGTGTACCTTTCATCTGTAAAAGAAGTTTTAAATCTGAATCAGTACTTCCAGAGTATACTTATATGAACAAATTTTACCTCTAAGATTAGTTTCGAAATTGATCTTATTATGAAAAGAAATGAAGAGTAAAGTAGTGCTCTCGAAAAGAAATATAGCTAAAGTTAGTTTAAATTGATCATATTGAAATTGTAGTATGTGCTAAGGCAGTTTTGTTTTTGCCCTTTTGTACGAGCTTCTAACCGAAGTAGATAAAATTCACTAATACTAGACGAATTACTCGTAGACAATATAAATAACTAATATCATGTTTGTGGTTTTCAGAAGTGGCCTTGAGCCCTCGCTTATCACTGTCATTATCATTTTGATAATACGTTTTCAAATATCTGAATCTTGGATTAACAAGATAATTGTACTGAGAAATAACACGCACACATATGTTTTACAAGCCAGAAACTTCAGTATCTTCTTGAATAAAACTATTCATACTCCTCAAATTTTTATTGAAGAGAATAAATCTTGAAAAGATAATTCGATTTTACTAATTAATTCCAGAGTCGTAGAAGAAGAAAACAATACCGATGACAACACCGACAATGGAGAAGATGTAGAAGAATTTGATCCTAACAAGTTCTTCGCTGGCGTGTATCAAACTGCACAGCAAAGCATTGCTCTACTCAGCAGTCTTCTAGAAACAACTAGCACTAATACCACTGCAGTCAAACCAGTCAGTTCCACTGAATCAAGCAGTTCCTTGCCCCAAGAAGCAACAGAGTCTTCTCAAAGAAGAGGACCCAAAAACTTAAAACATCCTAATCAATTGTGATAATATACTGCGGATTGTTAGTTACAAAAACGCATTTATTTTTAGGTTATAAACTGAAGTTTACTGAAGTTCTCATGCTTATAATGAATCTGTATCCTATTTATTGCTTTAAACTTTGTGATGCAAGTGACTAGTAACTAGAAATAAATAATTTGAGTGTTTGTTCGTTCTTTTCTTCAATCTTGGGAGAAGGGAGGCGATACGTTTGTTTCCAGTAAGTAAACACCAGTTCTCCTGAAAGAGGAAAAAAAATGTTTGAGTACAATCTAGCATTGAGTTTTTATCCTTATAGATAAGATTACATATGTTACGTTTTTACATTGAAAGTATTAGCAAATTTATCAACGGTTCTAAAACATTTTGTGACGACCCCAAGTAACATGGGACAAGGGCAGGAAGTTGATGATAATGTTGACCAAGCATTAAAAATAGTAACTGAGAACGTACTAGTTTTAACATTGGTAGATTCGAGAGCAATTTTGCATTTAGAAAGATTCCCAAACACTCACCCAATCTTTGGCCTAAGTCCTCCCATCTGCAATCTTCCAGGCAAGACATCACACCTGCTCATGATAGCAGCAAAATAGTTAACACACTGTCTGCCAGTGAAGCCTCCAGAAGTGATAGACTCGGCAAAGTAGAAGTAGCTTCTGGCGTGGTCACAGGCGTGGGAGTCACAGCCAGGCATAGAGATCCCACCGTTGGGATAGAAATCAACGTGACCGAGGTCTGCGAGGAAGCCGTTGATGCCATAGTTCGTGTGGATTACTTCGGTGTACTGGCCGTCGTTGGCAGAGAAACGATCAGGGTGGCTTGACCAGCCGATGAAAGCGGGGTCCAGGGCTGAAATGATAATGAGAAAATTAAAATTTTAAACGTGTAAGTCACTGAGTATACCTTCTTAAAAAAATCTAACCTCAATGCTTTCCGTAACCACTTTTTCATACTTTTGATAGGCTTGCGCTTGTCCACTATCTCACCCGATAGTAATCGATGTGGTTGACGATGGAGCACTCTTGCATAAGAGTATTCACTTTAGACTTAAAGAGCCCCAGGCTTACAGCTATCAGTAAACACTTACACTGGTAGGGAACTCCACTCCTCAATGAGTTTTTTTCGCTAGATGCGATGGAGAAACCTTCGTTTTTTTTTCCTTACCTTGAGGTTGCCAAAGCTGTAGCCATTTTCAATCCCAAACTCAGTTAAAATCTCACCTGTAATGTACGCAATGTCTCCATCAACATTCCTGCCAATAATACCAGCCTGGTGACCACCGAAGCCGTGACCAACAATGTGGTACATGACAGGAGTGGAGCCCGACTCCTGATTCACCCAGTTTATGAAGGCTCCCACTGCTTGACCAGAAGCGATGGTGTTGCGGATGACGAGCCTGTGGTCGATGGCACTGGCGCCCACGCTCCAGTCTACTACGATGATGTTCACATCTTCAGCGGCGAGGAATACTGTAAATAAGATACGAATATTGTAAGTAATAAATACTATGACGTAATAAATACCTAGTTCTTGCAGAAAAGAGGAATACTACAAATGACATTCGAATACTGGAAGTAACAAATTCTTCTTACATAAAAGTTTATTTCTAACCTATTCGTTACTTCATGGTGGTGGTGTCCATGTTACAATAAAGCCTTTACGGTGGCAGGAAGGCGCGACTTGACAATAAGAGCTCGTTAAAAATATAAATAATTCGCATATAAATTGTTTAGGATTCGATTTCTAGGCGTCGTTGGTTGCCCCTGTTTTCAGAAACATTGACGCTACAATAGACACTTTTCACTTACGCAATAAGGCTGCTGTATTCTTAGTAGACCTCATGGATTATAAGTGAAGAAACTGTTGAACATCATAATGACGTATAATTTATTTACTTAAGTATCAAAAAGAATAAACTACATACCTGGAATAAGAACACTGTTAAAATTAGAGGTAACTGATTCCAACCATCCGTGAACCAGAACAATTGTACGTTTGTCACTTCTGTAGTTAGTGGTCTGGAAAAGTGAAGGGTTGTTCAAGATGAGGGGCTGGCTCACTACTGGATTATCCCTGAAAATGAAAGGTACTTATGTACTGGCTATTTTGTAAAGATCAAGAACCAAAACTACCATGGTTCCACTGTAAAAAAGTGACAGTGCTATTCTACCTGTATGGCTCCGTCTCTCTCGCAACGGAATCATGATGCTTTTAAAATGTCATAGTGCAGATATAATGCAATTTGACATGCATGCCATGACAACGCAGTGTTGCATAAACGATGAATATAACTTAGGACATGTGTGTAAGTCGGTCGGTAACAGTCTACCCTAGATGAATAAATTGAACCAAATCGGTATTCCTTGTACTCGTAGTATGTAGTTATGTATAAGCATTGTGTTACCAAGTTACTAGATTGTGGGGGTTAGATAGCCAGTTGTTACATTTATTTATTTATTTAATACTTCATGCACACAAACGTACAGAGGCGGACTTAATGCCTTAGGCATTTTCTACCAGTCGACCTTTGGGTGATGCAGAGACAACTAGTGGTAGCTGCAATGTTGACAATTAAACGAAACAGGTTTATGCAAAAAATATATATAAATTATAAATACAAATGAATCAAGAAAATTATACCATATATACTCAAAAGAATAAACTAAATATATAGATATACTTAAACTTTAGTAACATTAGATTAATAATTGAAAAACATTAGAGTTGTGACGATACTACTGCCAACTTCTTGCGAATGTGCTCGCGAACTTTAACTTTGAAGGTTAACCGGCGGGCTTATTACGTAAGGAACAGCAATTAGCAATAATTGTACAATTATTGCGCGATCAATTTAGTGACCTGGCTACAGAGGCCTTTAAGCCAAGTCTTTTTTTTTAACAGTCACTTTTAACAGAAGTTATATTATCTGTCTGATGATTTATAAAATGTATCATTTGATGAATTAACCAGCTTATGACAGAGCAACACTTCGTGGAGGCAATTTTTTTACAATAGTCAATTTGATTACTATTTAGCTCCAATATTCCGGTAAATTAATATTCGCAAATGTAAAGTATTTGTGTAAAGTAAATATGGCATTGAAAATTAGATATTTTCTTTATATTTACATAATATAATAATTAATTTGAAAAACTGGATGACTAAAATTTAAATGTGTAAAATTGATTAAAATTTCTTCGAATTGTCGATTGTTATAAGAAATCGAATCGATAATGCATTAGGACATTACTTAATAGACTACACTATCTCGTATTTGAGCTATGAAACGTAAAATTGATTTTTCTAATTTAATTTAGACATTGGCAGAATAGTCGACATCAGTGCTTGCCATATAAAAAAAGAATATAATAGAAGATACTTATTGCGGACTTATCACAATCTTATGTGTTTGTAAGTATTTAGTAGGTAAACATATAAGCTTCGCTGAGGTAGCCAACACTACAGTATATAAAAATCCTCCACTTTACCGTGATCACTTCTGTTTCAATGATTCAACAAATAGTCCAGTTGCGTAGATATTAGAGACACGAAACAACACCAAATATGTCATTACAATATTCTCTAAGAATTTGTTATTTCAATATTTACTTTTATATTATTATTCTTATTTGCGGATAATTAAAGTAGCCACAAAATAACACACGAAAAAAGCCGCCTAATACTCAAAAACTTCTGTACCTACTCAGCCATCAGCGAGCGATTGGCAATCGACCAACAACAAGGGAAAAAGTTTTCACAATTTGACAGCCTCATTTGCTCGCCGATCGCTGTCGCTCTGCTGTCAAAAACCATACGTAATACGAAATGATCGCGATCACCTTGCGATAAATGCACATTTCAGTTAGCAGATTTTTATTGTTAGCAGTGCTGTTGTATAATTATTATGGTGTGGCTATAGCTCATATATAATGCGGATTCGTGATTGAAGAGCAATTAATTCGCAAAAATAAGCCTTCAAATTTTTTGACGTAAAGCGATAATCGCGCGATGATTGTACAATCTCTGCGCAAATATTGCTAATTGCTGTTTCATACGTAATAAGCCTGCGGTTGGTTGCCATCCTGATTTCCTGGGGGAGCGCATTCCACAGAGAAATAGACTGAACGAAGAAAGAACAGTGAATGAAGTCAGTGCGGTGAGTGGGACATTGAAGAAGGCGGTTATGGGATGACCGTAGATTTTTATTGTGGTTGGCGTAAATGTAGTTAAAATGAGGTGCCAGATAACTAGGGGAATTAGAAGAGGCGAGAAATGAGAACAACGTAGTTAGTGCCCTTTGCTCTCTGCGCTGGCGTATAGGCAACCACTTACAACTCGTTACATGTAATATACTGCAGCCTAACTGCGTAAGTAAATTCGGCAAGTCAAACAATCGACCAATCGTCATCATTATCATCCTATTAATGTTCCCACTGGTGGGACACAGGCTCTGAGAGAGGGAATGGGCCGTAATCCACATCGCGATCCCAGTGCGGGTTGGTGGATGTCACATGTCTTCGATTTTTTGGTTCTAAGACATGCCGGTTTCCTCACGATGTTTTCCTTCACCGATTTGAGAGCAGTGGTGATGAAATAATTGACACAAAGTAAAGCGCCTGCCTGGGTTCAAACCCACGATTTGTAAGTCGCGGCCGATACCACTTGGCCACCACCGCTCTCGTCCAATCACATACTTCATAATCAATCACGTCTTACATCTCGCATGTGATTGGTCGATTGTTCATACACAAACCCTTTGCCTTACCGAATTCACTGTCGCAATTAGGCTGCCGATGGACCCCTACATAGTTGTGAAAAGGCAGATTGATTAAGGTATACCTAGTAAATAAGTGATAGACATTTGTTACAACTGGATCGTATCTCATAGCTTCACTGACGTCGCGATCTGACTCCACATCTTCCTTACTGGCCGCATATGTAGCATACTGATCCAGATGTACTAAGTCAAGTGGTTGAGGCAGAGGACTTGGTAGGCCTGGAAACGAGACAGTAGTATTCTGAATCAAAAGGTCAAATGTTCTATATTCAGGACCTTTGGAATAACTGTGTAAACTAGATCAGAATGTACAGAGAGTTAAAGGAATCGACATATTGATGTAGGTATTGAACTAAAAATTTCAAAAAAATAATATTGGAAGTAATACTGTATGTTGTAGACATGGTAACAAGAATCGTAATGGATTGAATTGGGCAATAAAATATAAGTTTCCTCAAGGGAATCATGGGAAAACATAATTTTAGGTAGAATACTTACCATAGCCCAGACCAAGTATCGAAAAACACAGTAAAGCTGTTAATTTGTACATGGTCACCTCGCAAATGTATTAATTAAATAACTCGATAATAATTAATTAATCATATGATTGACCTGTGGCAGTATGATAAACACCTGGCAATTATTGTTATCTTAATAATGATTACGGTAGATAGGAAATATATATGTCGCAAACATGAGGGCTATCTTCAATATACCCTCGATCTTGTGGGCTTAACGTGGGTATGCTCGCACAAAGCAGGTAACAAATGCCGTTTTAAGAGGTAGTCCTTGGTCCAATTTTAACAAAGCAGCGGATTCGGTCACCAAGCATTTCGCTTTCTCTCAACAAAAACACACTTTTTCAAGTTTATACACTCCACTTTTTGGCTACTTCTTTTCAACGCCGATATGTGCGGCCGCCCGTTTCTTTTTGAACTTCCCGAAACCATGGCGGAAAGAACCCACTCAGAGCGCCTGTATAGACACCCCTGCTTTTTATTGGCTAAAGAACACATGCGGCAAATTACCGCTTTTAAAACATCCAATCAGAATCGAGTATTTTGATATAAGAAGAATAAAGTGTTGTCAATCGAATAAAATCGAACTGAGGTTTGAATCAGAAGCTAAATGTTGTCAATTAAACAAAACTGAATTAATAAGTTTACAAGCGATATTTCTTTGTTCCTAATTATTAATCGTATACCTTCCTTTGATATATTATTTATCGATTATAATATGTCTCTATTGAACATTTTCGCCTCTTCAGTTCGATATTGCTGAGGTCTCTGAGTGAAAAATAATAAATATTGCTGAAGAAATTTTATTAAGCTATTGCATAGCTTCTATCGCGGGCCTTGAGCGCGGGGACCGAATCCAGAAATTCCGTAACGAAAAAACCTCACGCTCCCCACTCCAACGGGCACGGCGGTGATACTTTGACTTTTAATAAGGTTTTTGAATTCTGTGGAATCTGAGTGGTGAGGGGCAGGGGGGCGGGGGGGGGGGGAGGTTTGTTGCACGTGTTTTCGATTTCCGTGTTGGTATTTTTAGAATGAAAAATTTTGTTGCGGGGGGAGGTAAACGGTTAAGGGGGGGGGGTAAATCCTATCTTGTTCTCCTGGATGAAGTAGCGGAGGGCAGGGGGGCAAATTTTTTGTCAGAAATGCGCTAACTCCAACCGTTTCTGAGATATGAGGGTTTTAAAATGTTTGTTGGTCTTAATTTTTTTGCCTTTTATCGGTCTCTCTGAGCTGTTTCTGTGACAATGGTTATCAATATGGACCTTATGATAATGAGAATAAGGGTCACTTTGGCTTGTCAAAGAAAAGCGACCTTATTTCAATGTGAATAAGGTTATTTTTGTTTTGTTTTTTAGAGTTTTATTAATCGTAAATAAATGCGGGTTTGGCTCGCTACGTTTTCGAGTTTTTAACGTTTTTAATTTTTTTGACGCATTTGCCAGGACTGGATCTAGAATAAATGCTATGCAATAGCTTTAACGCGGCAGTCCCCGAGTGCCACACGTTTTTTTTTATATTATTTATCTACCATTGCTTTCTTGTACACTCCTTTAACATTCCACAAAGATTAATTGATTTTAATCATGAGCCAAGTTAGAAGCTTTCATTAGTTTTATCGCTTCGAAATGATGAAGACATGTATGATGAAATCCGCCCATTTTAACTGTAACTACCCCCTTTTATTAATAAACGCAGAGTAAAGTTGAAATTTGTAGGAAATTAAATGTTTTTAATAAGGGTTACAGAGTATGTACCTTTTAAATTAATAAATGAGTCAGCATCACTTTAATTTCAAGCCGAAAGACGTCCACTGCTGGTTATACCTTTCTCCAAGCATCACCACATCGACCGGTCCTGTGCTTCTCGCATTGCAGAGGACTGCTGTCTTTGTGGTAGACCAACAAAATGTCACGCAAACTCTTTTGGCTAATCTTCTAATTGATTAAACAAACTGGGTACCTTCTGTACCTATTAGGATTGTGACAGGTACGAGTGGGTACTGATTTACCATTAGGTAACTAGTTGGTAACGTATTTAAGTTTTACCTTCTGAATCTAATAAAACTATGCTTTATATTTATTTCTATAACTTTTTTGATAATGATACTACAGAACTAAGTACATATCAATAGGTATAGTGAACAGGGATATAAGTTTGTTTTTTTCTTCAATTATTAATTTTCACACTGAAATTTATAAAAAGAACGACGAATTGACGAGGACGGGCCGTGGATGGGTGACCATTTCAATATACTGAGTTTCCTCCGTGCCTCGGAAAGCCCGTTAAGCCGTTGGTCCCGGCTGTCATTTGAAGATCTTTGACAGTCGTTACGATTAGTCAGAAGCTTGAGATCTGACACCAGTCTAGCCAAGGGGTACCGTGTTACCCAGTTACTGGGTTATGGAGGTCAGATAGGCATTCGCTCAATGTAAATCACTGGTACTCAGCTGAATCCGGTTAGACTGGAAGCCGACCCCAACATAGTTGGTAAAAGGCTAGGCAGATGATGACTGAAATTTATAAAAAGAATCAAAAGGAAAAACACAAATAAAATGATTTTTTCTTTGTGAATATAAGAAGATGGATAGATAGTGTTTTTTTATGTTTTATAGGCTCGCGTTTGACCACTATCTCGCCTGAGGTTAACTGATGATATGGTCGAAGGTGGAGCACGCTTGCCTAGAAGTAACCCATTCACTCTTGACTTGAAGACCCCTAGGTTGTAGCTATCAGGAAACAAGGACACCGGCAGGGAATTCCACTCCTTAGCTGTACGCACAATGAAAGTATTTTCAAAACGCTTTGTGTGTATGAGTGGGATATCCACCATGTACAGATGGCACATTGCCGTACGTCTTGTAGTCCGATGGTGGAAAGGGCTAGGCGGAATCAAATTGTGTAGTTCCGTCGCACACTCCCCGAAATGTAACCGATAAAAAACCGACGGCTAGCAACTCGGCGTCGATGTTCGAGGCTCTGGAGCTTTGAGGCGACCAGTGCATCATTGCCAAAAAGATAAAAAAAACCCAAGAAAAACCCCAAGTAACAAAAAGACAAGGGCAGTAAGATGATAACTTTGTTTTTGTCTCTTTTTCGGCCTCGTGGCAATATGTTGAACGCAACAATAGGTCACTTCTCTATCCGATACACTGTATCTGTCTGGGTTCTTTAGTTTGGTGAGTCACTTCACAGTTAAGAGGACCCTTTACGAACCGTCTATCGCCAACGCGAGCACGGTCGAAAAGCTTGTTGTTTCATCCAGCGCAATGCTTGAAAAAGAGGCAAAGCGAAAAGAGAGAGATAGCGCCTGAACGCTCGGTTGTCATTCGGTAACTTCCGCCGCTCACTCGCGGGCGATCGCCACCGGCCGCCGACCGGCCCATTCATTCGTTATAATAATATCGGATCAAGCGCGCGCTTCCAGTTTTGTAAATTGCCTTGCATGTAGGTACCTAAACCTACATTTAGTACGAACGTAGCTCTTGGCCCAGTGGATGCGTGTTTGTATTTTTACCAATCTAGGTACCGTACCGTACGTGCGCTAGTTTTTACTGTATGGAAATTATTTAAAATATATTAGTTTTTTCGTAATTAATTTATGTAGGATTCCTACATAAGTAAAGGTATATATAATTTATTATTATATATAATTCATTCTGCTTATGCAATAGCACAAGCAGAACAAATTATTATTTATCTATCCAGTCAGTATTGAGGCAGCTAAAATTATTAGTATAATTACACTGTACGTAGGTACCTACGCGTACAGGCGGTTGATCAAATAAAGTAGTCTGAATACAGTTTGGCATATACTTTTTTTATTTTATAGAAAAATACATAAAACCCGGTTATCGAGAAGATTCCGTTTTCCAAAAACAAACATATTTTTTTTTACTTTTTATAGTCATTATGGATGTCCTCCACTCTGTATTCTTCCTGTATCGTGGGTGCGTTTACAAACATTTCATATACACAAGACACCCAGATCCGAAACAACTGTAGGCCATACAAATATTTGTTCAGTGCGGGAATCGATCCCGTGACACGCAGCACAGCAGTCGATCGCTCAACCACTACGCCAACCGTGTCGTCAATTTGACACGTATTATGTAATATTATTGGAACTGCACAATATTCACATATGTTACTCTATGTGGGCTTCTAAACATTTGTGCCAAATTTCATTTATGTTTATAGAACTTGCTCATTTTAGTGATAGTGTACTAAAACTATAAAGAGAGAAATAAAACTTTTTCTGTGTAGAAATGCGTGTTCTCCAAAACTACTTATCGGATCGTGATCATTCTTTTTGTGTTGGATTGAGTACACACACACACACACGCACAACAGCACGAATGAGTCTCATTCGTGCTGTTTGTTGCTAAGGAGTTCGGTTGTATGCTCCATATTTTGAAAACAGCTGGACCGATTTTAGTGAAACTTGCACTTTTCCCTAAGTTGAGAGATACTCAATCCAACACAAAAAGAATGATCACGATCCGATAAGTAGTTTTGGAGAACACGCATTTCTACACAAACATACATACACTTATGACATTTTGCTCACGTGTTTAGAAGCCCAGATAGAGTAACATATTATGTGAATATTGTGCAGTTCCAATAATATTACATACATACATGTTGAAATGATTATCTCCTTTTTTTTTGAAGTTGGTAAAAAAAGAAATTCTGTTTTTTTTTATTGGTCTACAACGATATTCGTTTTATTGCCATAATGAAACCGGTTTAGGTCACATCGGTTGAATGGTTTCAAAGTCTGTAACGGACATAGGTAGAAACAATTTTTGTGTTTTATATATTAGGACAACTGGCTACCAAAACTTCATCGTCAAAATCGAGTGAAATTGCGTATTTTTCAAATGAAAATGGTTGTGTTTTGTAGGTAGGTACTTACAAAACATAACCATTTGTCGGTAACTCGGTGTAGACTGATATAAATAATAATTCTAATTAGTCCGTCAGACAGATTATCGAAAAATATTGGACATTGGTATTTTTTTATTTATTAAATCCATAGAAATATAAAATATCTATGATTAAATCATTAATTATTGATTAAGATAAAGCTCGTCAAAGTTCAGGAGTTGGGATCGTGATGTCACGCGGAATTTCAACGCGCGGAGTAAGAAACTGCTGCGAATCGAATGGTTGCGAATGCGATGCTTTTGCTTGCTTTTGATCAAATCAAATATACGCCGCACACTGCACTGTTGCCGTTCCGTCACGCGTCAAATTCGCGCGCGCCTTTCGCCCGCGCCGGTGATGTGCGATCTCGCAACGTTGCGTTGCAGCCAGATATTAGTACTGAGTAGCGATAAAAATATCTATAATTTTATACCCATACTCAAGGAAGTATTGCAAGCATCTGGCAGATGTTTCGAGGGTCCCTACCTACCCTACTTACCCACATATGACATACCCTACTTACCTACCGACCTACCCTACCAGGTAGGTAGAGTAGTAGGTAAGTAGGTCCTGCCCATCCTATCTACTTATCTACCCTAACTACTAACCTAGCTTACAGCTACCCAACCTAGGTACCTAAACTACCTACCTACCCTATCTTCAAAACCTACCATCAAAACAAATTCACTAACGCAATGCCAGGTTCGTTTCTTATAAAAGTACTAAATCTTTTTGAAAGCAAAACTAGTGTCCGGTATAAAAAAGCAAGATCGTTGTAGTAGGTAAATAAATGAAATAGATACGATGCACACTCACGTACGCGCAGTACTCAACAAATTCATTTCCTACTACGGTAGTACCCGAGCGAGCGGCGATCTTCATTCAACTCCGGCGTCTCACCCCGCCCGACCCCGCACAACTCGTCTCCCCGCGCACCTCATACCCCCTGTTGACTAACAAGCAAGTGAGAACGCGATAACATTGAGCTAAAAATGGTGTTCGAAAATTTCATAAATCTTGTTCCGGGAAATACGTGTTTTTGAATAAGCCTTATAAGTCTGTGAAATAAAAATTTGTCATTTAGAATCTCCATTAAATTTGTAAGGTTTCTATCGAAATATTTTCTTTACTTTTACAATTTATGAATATATTATGAACGGCCAAAGTTCAGGTAAAATTTGTTCAAAAATCCAGATTTTTGGAGGCTTATACTGAATTGGTTTCTCCAAATTTTTAATTTCTGCTGCGATAGAAACCTAGATATAGTGCACAAGATACCTATTAGTTCAAAAAAATCAAAGATATATGTGTTACAACGGCATAATCACGTACGAGCGTTTGTATGAAAATTATGTCGTATTGTCCGCTCTTAAGTGTCTCATTCCATCGTCACGATTATTTCCAGTAAATTTGGATCACAATGTTTCTTTAATCTCCTATATTGTAAACTTTTGTCTCCTGGGGGGTGACCATAACCTCTTAGAGTAAGATTATTTTGTGTGTGTGTAAGGGTCAGATGTATATGACTTGTATACATCTGTCACTTACGCGATCTCAAAATAACTCTCAAGAGCTTATGGTCACTTACCTGATAGTCCAAGAGCAAGCTCATTTCTATGCTGTTTAAGTCTCTTCTGATAGTTAATACTCTTGTTGCATGATCTCCTGTTTAACAGTTGGTAGTTTCAGGTCAAGATATACAATTATTTTCCTGATGAACCGTGGTATGTTGAAGATGGATCTAAGTGTTTTGGTTTGGAACAGTCCCAGTATCTCAATAATGCTATTGCTGGCTGTACCCCAGAGCTGGATACCATAGGTCCAATTTGTATTTAAGATAGCTTTATACACAGTCAGCTTGCTGTAATTGCTCATTTGTGAGTGGCGTCCTATTAACCAGTACATGCGAAATTTTAAGTCAAGTTGCTTTCACTTGGCCCATATGTGTTTTTCCCATGTCAGCCTTCGGTCCAAGTGCATGCTCAAGTATTTTGAATGATCATCCTGCGGAATCTCGCAGTTGTTAATTTTCACTGGAGGACAAGATGGTTCGTAAATGTAACATGAGTTGACTTGCTTTGGTTTACGTGCATTCTCTAGACCTTAAGCCATTCCTTGATTTTGTCTAGGTGATGTTGTAGGTGTTCAGATGCCGTACTTGGGTGCCCTCCATCTGGCAGAATCTTTATGCTTCGAAATTTATTTGGCATAACACACTTGGAATAATCTTCTTTAACCGAATATTCTTAAGGCATAACAATTATTTAATATAATTATTGTTTGGCCAAATTTTTGTAGGTATGTCCAAATTTAAGATTTTACTTTTAAGATGGCAGGATTTTATTTGGCATAATTTCACTTGGCATATTATGAAGATGGCAGAAATTCATTTGGAATCATTTTATTAGACATTTCTATAAAATTGCATTTTAGCCTTAAATTAAAATACTGTCTTAAAAAGTCAAAATTCTGTGTTACAAAAGTTAGTGACAGAAACCAATCACTGCAAAGCCGACTCCACGTAGTCTTGTTTATCCCTAGAGTGTAATTTAAGCCCGCGTAGGCGCGTAGGTGCGAGGTGGCCTGCGAGCTGAGGAGCAGGTGGTTTAAGAACCCTCTTCGCCGCGGCTGAGGCTGGCCGGTGAAGCCGGCCAGTAAGCCGAAGCTGCAGTGGTGAGCGTTAAAACCATCTGCGACAATAAGCTCGTGTGGGACCGCCGGAGCCACGCAGCGCCAGAGCCGTGACAAAAACCATGCCTGCTGCATGCTCACTTGCATTCTTGCTTGCATGTTGCATGCTTTCTGCATGCATGGTGTATGCTTCTTTGCATGTTTCATGCTGCATGCTTGCTGCATGCATAGTGTATGCTTGTTTGAATGCTGCATGCTTGCTGCATGCATGGTGTATGCTTGTTTGCATGCATGGTGCATGCTTGTTTGCATGCCTTATACAGCGAAATAAAATACAAAAAAAGAAAATATGTTCTATCAATCTTTTATTTGTTAAACAATACAAAATTATTCTAACTATGAATTTTCTGTAATGTGATTGATATTTTAATTAATATGGATATGAAATGTATGCCAAAAGACGATTCTTACTGTGAACTTTCTGCGATATGATGGATCTGCCTTTTATTGACTATCAGTATGAAATATATGCCTAAAGATGATTCTGACTTACAAAATTATGAATGTATGATAAATGAGTGTATGCCAAACGATTTTCTGCGAAATGAAGTTTATGTATGCTATTCGTTTTTATGCATAATAATATTATGACATAAAAAGTTCTGCTGTAAAAGGTAGACCCCCTACTTAGATGTGTGGAGAGCTAAACCGTGCCGTCTGCATATGTTGCAACAATAGGGATGAAGTCTAAAAAAATATGTTTGGTCCGTCAGTTAGTTATCAAAAAAAATATTGGGCACGTATTTTTTCTTTTGTCACGTTAACAAATAAAAAAAGTTAAAAAAAATAACCCGACTGCTTAAAAAGTGAACTAAAAAGACGTAAACAAGAAGAAATTCATGCTGTGCAGTCGGAAGATACATATTCGCGAGCTGGCTGACCAAAACCATATGTGTCCTGACTGCACAGCATGAATTTCTTCTTGATTACGTCTTTTTAGTTCGCTTTTTAAGCAGTCGAGCTTTTGTTTTTTTTATTTACAACTGTAGTTATTTTTTTTTAAATTACGTAGATTTAAACATAAAAGTGTTATATATTTATGAAATCGCCTTTTGAAACCCTTTATTTTGATACCCACACAATGGGTTTAGCAGGATTTTTTTTTCCTCACAAAATGGCGCCCAAGACCCCCCATTTTTTTCTTTTCCAATTCAAATGTAGCCAGTGACACTCGCAGGGTTAAGACAAATCGATTGACATAAGAATCATCAAAATCGGCCCACGCGTTTGGTCTCTAGAACGCCAAATAGGATCAAACATATATACGTACATACATACATAGACTGATAAACACATTACCCTAATTGGGCAGTCGGGTAAAAATGATCACGATACTATGCGTTAAAATATCGCATGACGTCATGCCTTGGTATATTTTTTACATAGAAGTTACGTCATAAACCGCCACTCCTAAATTTTATGCGCTTGTCCGCGTGTCCAATATTTTTTGATAATTTAATCGGCGGACTAAATAGAATTTGCTGTTTCATACCCCGTCATCATCCTTATTGTGCTGTGAAAGATGACAATGTGTTATTGCGCGATATAAAAAAAAAATGCTAATGGAAGTACTAATGCTACGCAGACGAAATCGCAAAAACCAGGAAAACATTAAAAGGTACTAGAGCATGCGATTGCATGGCTGTGGATGCGACTAACTAGAAAAGTGTACCTTACTGTACCTACATTCGCAGTAGTCCGATGGATCTGAGAAGCACAGGTCCAATTGATATGGCATGGACCACTTAGGGATGCCTACCATCCGTGGAAATTTTCCAGCTGAAATTTTAATGATACAGTCAATCTCTACACGTAATGTCTACATCTATTTTCATCTCTCCTGGTATGCTGGAAGAGATTGCATTGGGAATAGACATGCCCTGTGTACCTATTTTTCTGTCCTTGTGTTACGTGTGTGCACATAAATTGTTATATAAACAAATTCATCTGCCTAGCCTTGTCGCAACTATGTTGGAGTCGGCCCCGGTCTAACCGGATTTAGCTGAGTACCAGTATTATACATGAAACGACTGCCTATCTGAGCTCCACAATCCAGCAACTGGGTAATACGATGCTGATGCTATCTTTAGTCGGTTCCGGCCACAGCGACCGCATTCATTGGCTACTCCATTGTGGTCGAGAACTCCGAGCACAAAGCGGACAAGTCAGAACACAGTTGATGACGTGATAAATAGTAGCTGTTGGTAGTCTAGCTTTGAGGCCGTCGCATTTCTGGTTCAATTCCGTCCTTCTATCCTCAAAGGCCTGCCACTGCACTCGGGCCGATTCTGTTCCTGCTAATACGATACCCCTTTAGCAAGACTGGTGTCAAATTTCCTGGTTTTGGCTTCAAAGAACAAGGCTTACGGTGCTTTCTGAAGCATGGAAGAAGCGTAGCTCTATGATGGCTTCTCGTCTTCTTCAACACATGCATGGTCACCAAGAGTATGCCTAAATTGTGGAGACCTGAACTCCCTTAACTGGGTAATATGATACTCCTTGGCAAGACTGGTGTCAGATCTCAGGTTTGTGACTACACGTAACGACTATCAAAGATCTTCAAATGACAGCCGGGACCAACGGCAAGGAGGAGTCTCGGTATGTCTAGATGGTCACCCATCCACGGTCCGACCTCGGCAAGCGTTGCTTAACCTTGAAGATCGACCCTTGCGGCTGTTATTATTTAGTCACGAGCTCCTCATTGTGATATATTAATGATACAGTATATGTATTTAATGCCGTCTAGAAGTCCAATTTTTTATTATTAATAGGGTCCAGTGCAATATTATTTCATCGTTTTTATGAAACCTTACCAGAGGTATTCTTTTATTATATAGTTATAACTGTAAAAGCCCAAACTACAGTAAAACCTATGATTTACAGAATTTGCCTCAGAGACTTGTAAATGTTGAAAAGTTGTAATGTCTGTGTATATGACACACTTATAATAAGAAAAGACATTGAAGAAAAAAAAATAGATTGTGATTCCAAAAGTCGCCTTTGACGAAAAAGAAATCGTCTAACAAGCATAATAACTACTTTTGTGAAGCTAAACAATTAATCCGTAATTTTCCTTGATTATCATTTCGTGTCAAGTCTCTAAAGGTGCCTGTAAACGGGCTAGTTTCTCGACAATTTCTTGCTGTAATTGTATAGCCGCCATGTTGCCAGTTATATCGAGCAATACAGTGCATCAATTGCCGCATTCTTGCAGTATAGCCCGGCGATATTGCCAAGATATTTCATAGTCTAGCCGGCTAGATTGCAAATGATTTACCCCGCTTTGACTTTACTGCAATATCGCCGTATTTAGTCTTTGCTCTGATGCATCTCTTTTCCATCGCTCGCCTCCCTCCCGCCTCGTCCTGTCGCTACCTGATTAGTGAAGTTGTTTTGTACCCGTTGTTAATTTTATTCTGCTCGTCATGGCCGAATGCTTAAATGAAACGATTTTGTACTTTATCAACGAAATTCATGTACGTCCTGAATTATGGGATGTAGAAGCTAGTGCGTATAAAGATCGTAAGGATGCTTAGGCCGTAATTGCCGCGAAATTTCATGTAACGATCGAAGAGGCATACGTAAAAATCGTCATTAACTGCTGAGATCTAGCCGCAATGATTGCTCCGCGTGTACGAGCTAAATTCCTCAGCAACCCAGTTGCACTATCTTGCTGGACAACATCCGGCAACATACATTTTGCACAATGAAATTGCAGCAAGAGTATAAGTTGCAAATATACTGAGCTATATTGATCAACAAAATTACCGACTAGATGCAATATTTGTAGCCCGTTTACAGGCCTCTTAAGAGAAAGACTAACATTTACCAGTCATCATGATCATTATGTGGGGCTTGCCACATAATGATCATGTATCATATAAAACAAAAATTAAATACAAATATCATTAGCCTAATAATGTTCCCACTGCTGGGACACAGGCCTCCTCTCTGTGAGAGGGAATGGGCCGTAACCGTAATCTACCACCCGGGCACAGTGCGGGTTGGTGGATGTCACATGTCTTCGAATTTTTGGTTCTAAGACATGCCGGTTTCCTCACGATGTTTTCCTTCAAAGTTTTGAGAGCAGTGGTGATGAAATAATTTACACAAAGCAATGCGCCTGCCTGGGTTCGAACCCAAGACCCACAACTTGTAAATCGCAGCCAATACCACTAGGCCACCACTGCTCTCTTTTACCGGTAAGACTTGTTAAATCTTAGGTTTTACCGTAGTTCGGGCTTTAATTTGTCATCTAACTATTTACCTGTTAATTACCTACACCTAAATCTAAGATAATCAAAATAACACATTCTTAAACGTATAATCGCAAAATAGGTACCTACTTCCTACGGATATAACGACTTTATTGCCTTTTGACGTCATAAGAAGAATATAACACGATTTCGATTTTTATCTACAAATTAGTTGATAAAGAAATAATTAAGTAAAACAATGCTTTTACGATAAGAAGGTATGAGCTGATGCAATTAATGTTTTTCCTCTACTGAAATACTTTAGATTTCTGATAAAATGTATTCATAATCAATGCTCATTCATTGCTCAGGCTTGCCCACCGGATGTCTGTAATTATATCGATAAGGATTCCGTATCCAAATACTACCTACAACTACGTAGGCTTTATAATTAACGAGTAATAGTCGACCAACAAGTACAATCGCCCATACGTCCGTCTATCTGTCCCTCTGGTACAAGGGTGAACCGTTGAAGCTACAGACTTTTTATTTGCACTAATAGTGTATCACACAAATCTAAAGCCAATATTTTTTCAGGAGAAAAGAAGAATATATATATAACAATTGAGATTTGGATCTACACTAGATGAGACACTAATACTTACGTAGTAACTATTTAGTAATCTGTGCTAATACTCTCCAAAAATGTACTATACTTCATAAAAGATCAAAGACCTCATACTTCTTACTACTAGACTGTGCACTATGCCGCAAATACCGGTCCACGTGAGAAGGCTCCCGTTGGTAGTGTGTCTCTTTCTAATGAGGTGACCATGACAAAACAGAACACGGGACAAATTGATTGTAAAAACGATCGTTTACGTATCCCGGGATATTTATGCTACCTGACTGCGCTACCTAAACCTACCTAATTTATAGTTAATAAAAAAAATAGTGTTTATATTTTTTGGTATCTACATCACTAACCGTATGGTGTCGGGCGTAAAGAATTTCACCATCCCATGTTTGCCCGTGAGTGTCGTAAGAGGCGACTAAGGCAAACACCAGAGAATGGGCAGCAGCTTTCTCTGTGCATTTGTATCAACCATACTGCGATCGCCAACCAGCCTGCAAAGCACACCCCATGAATAGCACAAATAAAACGTAGACCCTATTGCCCGGCAACCTGTACCCTCCACCACGGTAGCGGTCGAGGTTACGATATGGCAAGGGGTGCTAAGAATCCCGGAGGAGATCCGGCCACCCCAACAAATACCGACGACTGGACCTGGCAACGTACAACACGCGCACACTCTGGATCGACGAAAAAATCACCGAACTCGAAGAAGAATTGAGCAGTTTACGATGGAGTATTAAAGGGTTATCTGAAGATCGAAGAGAGGGGGAGGACTCAATAATCCTCAAGTCACATTCTTCAAGACCAATCGTATAGATAGGAACAAAAAGCTCTCTGATCCTACTCTCAAGCTCAAGAAGGAGAGGCGTTAGATGACCCTGCAGTCTTCAGACGGTGCTTTGAAATACCGGTAGCTAAATATACCTCAAAGGACCTCTATCATTTCTTATATTGTCCAGTTGCGTAGACATTTGAAAAATAAAACTAAACCAATTGTATTCCACTAGGAATAAATTTGCAAATAATATTAACAGCCGCTGAATTTCACTCGTACAAAGTTATTGTTCTGTGAAAAAAGCCCGCCGAAAATGCCGCAAACCGTCACCTTACATTTAATATTACCAGGCCCAAACATTTAAAAGTACCACTCTTACTCAGTATTAATGAATATTTTTTTTAAATACAACGAATTGATTAAATATAGGAACTGTCGAAATATTTAAATACGTTTCTAGAAATATTTAAATACGTGTCAAAGTCTACTTTTTCTACCATTTCTACCAAACCCAATGATTATTTGAGCTTGCAAGAGGTCAGACAAGGACACACTACCAGCGGAAACCCTCTCGCCAGGACCGCTTTTGGTTAGCTACCGCTTTTAAGGAAATAGCTAACCTAGGTGTATGATGATAAATTTCATTTAAGCTAAACAAAAAATTTTGGTACACAGTCTAGTAGTAAGAAAAACGTATAAGGTCTTTGTAAAAGATAGCTTGATCTCTGCGACAAAAAATTATGTCAAACTGACGTATTATTGTTAGCCTATCAAGCGCTATTGTTACTGTATTGATACAGACAGCTGTCGCAGCTATCAAGCTATCTTTTATGAAGTATAGGTTCGTCTTGACGTTTCTAATTCACATGACGAACTTTACTATGGACGTCAAACCACGAAATAGAAAATAAAGCACATGAAATGGGAAATCATTCTTAACTCTTTATATTATTTACCAAAGATAGCCTATATTTTCTTCAAGCGTCAATTAGATACCCAGTGGTTTTGTTGTTCATGTACGTACTTACGCTAACTTAATTCAAAGTTGAGATTTGTCCGTACTTTGACAGCAATTTTTTTTCAACACACTTTCTCATAAAGTGGCTCTAATTTCACCGCAATTAGGCACATAATGACACCTGTTATCAAACTGTGACTTTTCCATTGCTATTATTCACAAGTGAGTTATAGAGTTTTATTTATTATTTTATTGGTTGAGTTGCTTTGTTCTTAATAAAGTTTCGATACAAAAAAGATCGTGCTCAATAGTACAAATAAATTAATGTACCTATTGCTTGCTCATTTCATGCAACTTCGTATTTATATAGATAATTTTAGCTTGTACGTGTAAAACTTTCACTCAAATAAAACTTTTGTTTTTCTCTGTAATAAAGAAAACTTGAAATTCCCCATTTTGTACGTGGCTAAAACGCTATCCGCGAAAAGCCAATTAAAAGGAAACCTCATTCTTTTAGTCTATGGCCGATCGCCATTGTTAGATGCGCGCGCATAGTAAAACTGATTAATTTTTCCCGCCATTGCGAAAAATTTTCACAACTCGTTTTCACTGTTGAAAATGATTTTTTAGTATTATTTTCTTCACAAGTGTGTTGAAAATAGTCGTATGATACACGTGTGAATTGATGATTACCGTCCTCGGCTCTCTTAAGACTCAATGGCACCTCATCGGTAATCATCAACATTACACACTTGTACCATAATGTACTATTATGTTAATAGGTTCGTGTTTGACTACTATCTCACCTGATGGTAAGTGATGATGTGGTCGACGGTGATGCGTTATTTCCAAAGGTAACCTATTCATTCACTCTTGACTTAAATTTGTAGGTGTAGTTCTGGCCAAACTTCTTGGCCGTCCTGAAGATTGCTGCAATGGCAGCGTAGTAGTACCTAAATCTCATACAAAAACAGCACCGTTTCGTGCCTTGCGCATCGGAAAGTCAACTTCAGGGCGGCCCAGAAGTTTGGGGAGTACTATATCAGGAAACACATACTCCGACAAGGAATTCCACTTAACTGAGCTGTGCGAACAATGAAAGTATTCACAGAACCGTTTAGGGAGTATGAGCTGGATGTCCAACTCAACTCAACTTCCGATCACAGGGCTAAGGCTTGTGTGCACTTGAAACATTTGACAATATCTTGGACATGTACGGAAATAACTGGCGACTAAATATAATCAACAATCCCTTTAATACACTTAATCCTTTAATTCCTCATAACAAGATATAATTAGGCTTAGATATATCAAATATTAAAAAAAATATAAATATATGAAATTTCGTATCTGGTTTTCCTTGAATACTTATTCATGAGGAAAATATATAAACGGTAGCACTACTTATCACGAGAATTTGAGGGTTTTTTATTGTAGATGTTTAACAATTATCTTTGTCGGGATTAACTGTCCTGTAATCTAAGATAAATTGTATTAATATAAATCCATTGGTTATTCTAGTGGAGTTAGTTTGTGAAAAATGGTCGGACTCGTGAAGTGTGTTTTTATCCTGTGCGCTGCTGTTGCAGGTACGAATCTAGGTAGCTCAAATTAAGACTATCCGTGTCAAAGTAGGTCGAAGTGCCAACCAAGATCCCAAACATTCACGCAATATTTTTGGCCAAATGCAAACCGATAGTGTAGAAGATGAAGTGTCAGTCAACTTTTTATGATCCTACCAAAATTCAAATAGCAACTAAGACCCTTTATTATTTTATGATAAACAAGTTCTTTATACATTATTCTTGTATCAGTTTATTGATATGATCAGGTAATTAAATGATTATATTGGTCATCTATCACAATCATATTTTATGCAACGGTGCCACATCACAAAATATCAGCCACTTCATGAAATTACCAATTCAACAATCTGGCTAAGACATATTATATTCTTCGGATCAAAGAGAATACCAGGGAAATTATAAAAAATATAGGCCAAGCTTTTCAGACAGGCTCTCTAATAAAAAGCCTTTGGTACCAGTCATCATCATTATCATCATCAGCCATTTTGATGTTGCCTCTTTTGGGACACAGGACTCCTATCTGTGAGAGGGAACGAGCCGTATTCCACCACGCGGGCCCAATGCGGGTTGGTGAATGTCACATGTATTCGAGTTTTTGGTTCTTGGATATCGATGATTCCCTTGCCGTTATGAGAGCAGCGGTGGTGAAATAATTTACACAAAGTAAAGCGCCTGCCTAGGTTTGAATCTACGACTTATAAGTCGCGGCCGATACCACTAAGCCACCACTGTACTCTTGGTACCAGTAGTCAATCGTAATATAATAATATGTTTACATAGGCACGTTGGTCATTCATCAACCCGTTAAGTAGCTGATAGTGATATCAACGTGCTGCACCTTATGGTTTTACAATATTGTCGACACATTAATCACGATATATTCAAGTAATTCGATATTGATTACCAATTTACTATGACAATTGAAAATAATACCTTCCTTAGGGAGTATAATCATACATCAGTGAATCGAACGTGAACATCTATTTCAAAACAAAAAATCTTTTTATTGTTTACTAGTGACCCGCCCCGGCTTCGTCCGTGACAAATTATACATAAAAACCATCTTAGTTACTCACTCTTTCTACTGGTAAAAAGCTCATGAAAATCAGTTCAGTAGTTTTTGAGTTTATCGTGTACAGACACAGTGGGGGACTTTATTTTATAAAAAATTGTAATAGTGATTTAAGTTTTAGTACGGTTTTGCAAATTGTTGCTATGAGCGTAAATGGCTAGGAACAAACTATGATAATTCTATCACGTTCACATAAGAAATAAATCTTAGGTACCATGCTACCTCTCTAATACTACCACTCTTGAGTATTCTTGGTTGACTGGTAGAGAATGCCTTCCTAGACATACACTTCTCGTCCAGTTTAGTCGGTTTGTTAGATAGGACAGGATACAAAATTAGGTAGTGGGCTTTACCTGGACTTACTTGGCCATTTCAGACTTTAATTAACTATATAATAGTTAATTAAAGTCTGAAATGGCCAAGTTAGAAGCCAGTGGGGTTCCCAAAAAATCCTTACACGAAAAAGAAAGAGCAGGTCTTCTTTGCAAATAAACGTGTTCTTCATGATTAGAAATTGATCTAGAAAACCAATTGATATAGAAAAAACCAACCAATAACTGGCTGCCATAAGAAGCTGAGTCATTCCCACTCATTTCTCGAAAAAACAACAATATCGTTTTATCTAAATTCCTTTCTCGTAAGTGTTGCAATTTATGATCACACGACTTGGATAAAAGAGATTAGCTGATATTGAAATTAAACGTGTTCATGTACATAAATATGTATGTCTAAAGGTCTATCCACATATATCAGGGCCGTGCCCGGAACGTGGACGGACCGTGCCCCGCCAGCACTCAAAAAATCATCGGTGTGTACATTTTATATGAACTCGTTCACACAAGAATAAAAAAAGAATAGAATAGAAAACATTTATTCGACATAGACACAACACGACAACAACAATCACCAAGTAACAGAGAAGAATAGTAAAAAAAGTACAAACAATTGCGCCGGGCGTGCCTATACCGAAAGGGTCATCCAGCGCTGATTTTATTTATTTATTTAATACTTCATGCACACAAATGTACAGAGGCGGACTTAATGCCGTAGGCATTTTCTACGAGTCTCAATACTCAGATTTTCAATTGGCACCCCGCTAGTGACACGCACGTCTGTGCACGGGCCGTGCACGGGCCAGTGACGGAGCTTCAATGCCTGGGCCCGGCCCCGTCACGTCCCGGGCACGAATTTGTATGTTATTCTAGCTTTTGCCAGCCCCGTCCACCTACGTGAAATTAGAAAATTATTTCACACTGTCTTTTGCCCGTAACTTCGTCTGCGTAGAATGCTACTCAGACGAAGTCACGGGCAAAATATAGTGTGATATATATAGCACTTCGAATAGCCTATTTTTATATCGCGCAATAATATTGTAGGTATGTGGGTCGCCTTACTTGAGAAAATATTGGTTCACCATACTAACTTCCACCCACCTTTCCACCTCATTAAGGATGATTTCCGGGATAAAAAATCCTATGTCCTTCCTAGGGTCTTAAACTATCCTTATACCAAATTTCATCTGAATCGGTTCAGCGGCTTAAGCGTGAAAATGTAACAGACAGAGTTACTTTCGCATTTATAATATTACTAGCTGTCACCCGCGGCTTCGCTCCCGTCAACATATCCTACCTACCTATCCCCAGTCCTCCCTACCTAACTACCCTACTCTACCTACCTACTCACTTACCCCACTCTACCTACCTACCCACCTACTCTATCTTCCTACCTGTCTACCTTAACCTACCTACACTACTCTAACTACCTACCCCTTACCCTACTCTACCTACCCACCTATCCTACCTACCAATAACCGACCTTCCTCTACCCTACCCTACATACCTGCCCTATCTTACCTACTCTACCCTACCTAATCTACCCTACCTAATCTACCCTACCTACTCTACTCTACCTACTCTACCCTAGCTTATCAATATTTTATTTTTTTCATACTTTTTTTCTTTTTGTGTTCACCTACCTTATCTTACCTACTCTACCCTACCTAATCTACCCCACCTACTCTACCCTACCTAATCTACCCCACCTACTCTACTCTACCTAGTCTACCATATCTTACCAATTTTTTGTTTTTTTTCATACGTTTTTCTTTTTATTATGTTTAAAAATATTCAAATGTACAAATTTCACAAGTAGGTATAATATAAAAGTATTATTACGACTTCAGCTAGTCTTCCTCTTATTCATTTTGAGAACTATATTTACCTGTATACTCTTCTCCTTATAACAGGGCAGTAAGTGGCTCTATACAGGGCGGGTAAAATCCTGGATCAAACGAAATGGGGTGTTAGTTGGGGTTATTCGCAGAGAAAAAAGAAACACCTAGGATCTACATCAAATAACCCCAACTTTGGCCCTGTTTCGTTTTTATCCACGATTTTATTCCCATCCCGTATATATAATACAAGTTACTATGTAGATATATTACCTGATTTCTAAACACAACGAATCTCATAGAAATAAAATTTATTTTGATTGTAACTGTGGTCAAACATATAATTTTGTGTTACAACTTTGTGACAAAATTTTATTTTATTACAATATAATCAAGGTTAATCATAAATTACAGATATTTAAAACCAATCTAATCTACATACCTGTTTACATAATTCGCCATGATATGACTCTTTTATCTTTATATTGGATACAGCAATCTGCTACTGTAGTTCTTATTACAAGCTTCAATATCAAATCTTCGATTAGCGTGAAAATATTTATTCACCTCATGTTCTATTTTGCAGGCCCAAATTTATAGCACTATACCTATGTACCTAATATCTAATGCAATACAAACTTTTTTTTGCAGAACTTATCCAGAATCACAGTTTTTTTTTTGAAGTTCTGCCCTTTCTAGAAATTTCTTCTGTATACGTGGTGCGTACAAACATATAAACTCACATACACAAACATCCAGAGCCGGAACAACTTTCTGTATGTCATACAAATATTTGTTCCTTGCGGGAAATCGAACCCACGCAGCGCAGCAGTCAATCGCTCAACTACTGCGCCAACCGTGCGCCAAACAATAAAAAACGAATTCTCGTATTATAATTTTGTTAATGTATCTATTCATCGCCAAAGACAAAAATAACAAAGAACTTTATCAAAATGCTAAAGACTTAAGATTACTGTTCTGATAAGGTTATCCAGTTAATATCATCTATATATATAAAAATGAATGCCTATTTCCCTTGGTCACGGCATCACGCGGGAACGGCTGGACCGATTTCACTAATTCTTTTTGTGTTGTGTTTATTATTGTTAGGAGAAGGTTCTTATCAAAAAAAAATAAGAAAAGAAAATGGTACCTAACCTACATAGGTAGGGTAGGTGTGTAGGTAGGGTAGGGTAGATGGGTAGGGTAGATGGGTAGGGTAGGCAGGGTATGGTAAGTAGGGTAGGGTAGGATAGTGTAGGTAGGGTAGGGTAGTGTAGGAAGGGTAGATAAATGTTTGGTGTTTTTATGGCAAAACAAAGTTTGCCGGGTCAGCTAGTTAGACATAAATATAATCAATCATACATCAATACATTTAATAAATCTGTAGAAAAGTCGTTTCTGTACATCGAAAACATTAAAAAAAAAATACCAGTGTTAAAAGATAACCAACAGAACCCATTTACAGTATTTTTGGATTTTTGTCTTTGTTTCATCGCAATCGGTTCACTCTATCAAAAGTTATACACACGCAATTCATATGCTGGGACAGTTGAAATCCGGTTTATTGAAATGCTTTACACTGTATAACGTTTGGATAAGGGCATATCAAAATGCTTTTGTAAAGCCTTTAGTTTTAGTACAGCTAAACACAACGCAGCTGTATAGCTTTTAGCTGTTTTAAGTGCATTTCAATAGCATTTTTAAGTAGTAAATAAATGCCTAATGCTGTTTAATAACATATAGATGAACCGTTATAATGCCACGTAAATCCGCTATACAGCATACAGCTGTTTTTATTGCCTTAGGATCTACAATAGCATTTTTAATTAGTAAGATAATGCCTAATGCTGCTAAATAGCATAAACTTGTACCATTATAATGCACCGTAAATCCGTTATACAGCTTTGAGCTATTTTTGGTGCCCTTTGATGTGTAATAGCACTTTCAAGTGGTTAGTGAAAGCCAAAACTTGCTGAACAGCATAAACGTGAATCAATGTAATGCTTGCATTTTAAAAGATCAACTCTCTCTCTCTTTAATCAAATACACTTGAGTTATTGTAATGCGCAAAGCTGTATATAGGTTAATTTTACTATATTCGTAAAACCATTTGTTGGCCATATTCAGGAAAAGTACAATATTCGCTATAAACATGTTTTTTTTTTGTTGACGGCACCATAATTATTTTAGTAAGCCACGCGCAGGCATATGGAGATTATGCGTTCAGAAAGCTATTTTATCAACAGACTGTTGGCAAACGGATACAAGTGAACAAAAATACTGAAACGGGGTTTTTTGTTTTTCTCAAGGATCCCCAAAATTGCGTTCAAGTAATAGCACTATTTCAGTCAACATCAAGTCTACTGGTATACTGGTGAACCCATATATAACTACTTTATAGACAATGGCACTATAGTGGTTCATCAAAAGTCTTTTCTCTGGCCTCAGCCTTAATAATTGTTCACGTGTGAGTATTTATTATACTGCTGGCGGCATTAATTAGCCTTTTAAAAGACTCACCGGGATGCTACAGACCGACACCATTTTGTAAATATTTTACATCAAAAAAGTATTATCATTCGGATCTATTTAGTAATAATATTAGTTAATTTAGTACTGTTCAACCAATACTATTATGTTAATTATGCAAAATTCGTTGTATACTAGTTTTGGTTATTTCACACATATATTTATATAACATATTTTAACAAAACCACAAAATATCGAGAGCGCGTGAAAATTTTCAATGAAACTCATATAGACATTTACAGTAAACTACATTGCGCAGCAATATTTGAAGACATGAAATAAAAAAAACGTCAAAAACTTAAACAGTATTATAAATGTTGTTTTGATGCAAACAAATATGGTGTCACTCCTCCAGTGTTGACCTTCTTCGTCCATATTATAATGCGAGACAAATTAGTTAAATTACAACGATAATGTATTATAACATTTGTACCGAGGTATTAGAGATGTTTTTGTAATGATGTAGGGTTTCATTAAGTTCTAATTGTGAACACATAAATAGCTCCAATAATTCTTTTACTACATTCTAATGCTAGTCTAAAGCTTTTGTAATGCAATTAACATATTCTTTATCAATAATGTTGCTAGTATAATAATATAATATAATAATAATATAATAATATATATTTATTTATCTCCCACAAAGTACAATTTTGTTTCTATTTTATGTTACAAATATTGGGCGTACAATGGTTTGTGGGAGTCAGGAATCCAAACTAGGATACCCTGTGCTATGGACTCCTGGCCCCCCTCGCCGAGATTGGGATTTACACAAATTAATGTAGAACTTAGGCATGTAGGACTAATGTAAGAAACAATGACAAAAAAAAGGCTATCAAATTTTTTGTTTTTTTTTTAAACAATAATAAATCAAAAATTAAAAACGCTTGTGTCTGTTTGTTAGTATGCGAAGTGTGAAGTGGAAGGTGTCGTGTGTGTGGTGTGGTGTTGTGTGTGTGTGTGTGTGTGTGACAGAGAGATAATAGGATGGTGTTTTGTGTGAGGATAATGCTTCTGTAATGTGATTGGCAACTTCATTGACAGTAATATAGCTGCTTGAATGCGAAGAGCAACTTCATTGACCACAATAATACTAATATAATGCGTCTGTAATGCAATTAAACAACTCTTGTGAACCTATTTAGGATCTAAACCGTATATTATGTGCCCAAATAAGCATTACAGTAGCCGTATAATCGTTTGTAATGCTACTATAAAACTAATTGAAAATGCGAAAGCGATACAGAAATGCTGTAAGTTGGCCGTTATACTGCTTTGATGTGTTACTTGTTGACCTTATATTAAGTAACTATATATTTAAAAATATGTATTTATGATAGTATATATTCTACCTTAATACTATTTTAGTTTAATTCGTTGACTTTTCTTCTATTCCTATTCTCACACATTATTATTTACATTTCTTTTTAAATTTTCCTTTTCGCGAGTCTGCTGGTAGAAATTTCTTAAGAAATAAGCAGTGTCTTTGTATTCGATTGTCTCGATGTGTTGTATCCTTGCATTATACTGTGTGTACATGAATTATTGAATAAATCAAGGAAGTCAAAATTGTATCCTTGAAAAGTTGCATGTAAAACAAGACCTGCCCGACTAAGTTTTTGGTGTGAAAAGTTATGTACCACAAAATAATAGTAAGTGAAGCGCGCACACCTAATAAACATAATTAAATTATATTTTTTATTACAGTGTCCGGACTTGGGGACAATGATGTCGTTTTCCACCTTTTCACGAGGTTTGTACACAAAATAATTAATTTGATAGTTTCTGAGCTAGAGGGGGCTCTAGATAAAGTGGCATTCTATGCGGTGTCAAAATGCAAAAATGTTGCACACCTTAGCAGTGGAATTACCTGCTGGAGTCTGTGTTTTCCGATAGCTTCAACCTGGGGATCTTTAAGTCAAGAGTGAATAAGTTACTTTTAGGCAAGCGTGTTACACCGTAACCACATCATCGCTTGCCATCAGGTGAGATAGTGGTAAATCACGTCTATCGATAACAAAAAAAGACTGTTCACGTAACATCCGGTAGCGCATTTCAAATGCTAAGAGATACTTGTCCAACGCACGGGTTACTGGGCCTCAGAACCGGTCTCTCCGTGGCCATAGAGGAGCGTTTGAACCTGCCCTTGAAAGCAGTCTCCGAATAGGGCGATGCCAATCTGTTATCTGTTCAGGTTTAATGCTGCTAAGTTGCAGAGTGAAAATATTATTTATTTTGATTTTCTGCAAGTCTTCCTAAATGGGGCGTAGGCATATAGAACGTGTTGATGTATTACTCGACATTAGCTGTAAGTTAACCTGGTTTACGTTTTTAGGAACAACCCTCAAATAAGTGTTCCTCTGGTGCCCGCTGCTGGCTCGATCATGGCATCCCCCTTCAACCCGGTCCGCCCCACCGTCATCACCATCCACAGCAGTGGAGAGAGTGTCACCGGAAACTTCAATGCTTTCCTTGTTCCAGGTAATTGTTTTATTACATGCTATTTTTTAACTTGCCTTATTAGGGGTTAGTATGGGTCAAATCCTGCACCCGATTTTTTAACAGTCATCCCCAACCGATGACACAATTCGAAACATTCGAAATCCAATATAATCATCATCATCATATCAGCCGAAAGACGTCCACTGCTGGTCGTAGCCCCCCCCCAAGCTTCGCCAGTTCGACCAGTCCCGTGCGTCTCGCAACCAGCGGATCCCTGCAACCTTCCAACGCAACGTCTTCCGGTTCGCAGTCGCCACTCCAGAACCTTTCTGCCCCATCGGCCATCCGTTCTGCGAGCAATGTGCCCTGCCCACTGCCACTTAAGTTTGGCAATTCTTCGGGCTATGTCGGTAACCCTGGTTCTCATGCGGATCTCTACATTTCTAATTCGATCACGCAGGGAAAGGCCGAACATAAGCTCTCTCCACAGGGACGGTTACCGTTACCAAAAAAATACCGGTAAAAGTACCAAAACATTTCGTTCCGTTATGTTAAATATTTAACGTTAAAAATAACGTTATATCGCAGGATTTACCGGTATTTAAATAGCGATACTAATAGCGTTATTTCGCTAAAACTTAGCAACGTCTGGTGCGACGTTGCCAAACCGAAACGTGTGCCGCGCGCCGCGCCGGGGTTTCTAAGCAGAGCGGCAACATACATATGAATACGAGACGGCTCGCGGTCACGCGTTTTATTTTAATAATCATAACAAACATCGCGTACATCGGACATACTTTTAACCGACTTCCCAAAAAGGAGGAGGTTTTCAATTCGACTGTATTTTTTTTTGTATGTGTGTTGCCTCAGAACTTGTTACTGGATGATCCGATTATGATGTTTTTTTTTGCTTTAAGCTGGTGCTTGTCGTGTGGTCCCGTTTAATTTTCATCAAGATCTGATGAAGAACTTCGGAGATATACATCAGAACTCTTCAATAAATGACTGCAAATCACTCGAGATAGCGGCAATCGCATTTCTGTTTATTGTTTACACCATTTCAAAACTTAACATCACGATCACACTAGCACGCTCCAAAGGGGTACGCAGGTGAAAACAGTTCACCTTGGTATACTCTTATTCCACCGGTTTTGTTTAAGTTTCGTGTTATTGGGTTAATCTATTCTGGCTTCACTTTGGGCATTATTGGTACCTAGCCTATATAACTGGTCCTCTATGTACCACTACTAAAAAGTGATAAATAAAAAAACTTTTTACAAAAAAAACAACTTATTTGTAAGTCGGTTGTATTTTTTTGTAAAAAGTTTTTTTTACTGTCTTTATTTATTAACAAGTTGTTTGTGATAAATATTATTATAGGCAGAAAGAAGTGCAACAAAGTGTACCGATATTTCAAAGACGTATCGCTGGCTGCAGAGTGTCATTAAGCATTAGTCTTTTTGATATATTAAATCAGATGCCTTATTAAAAAACTTACCACCATGATGGCATTTTGGGGGCTGAGTCACCCGCGTCCGTAGGTGAGTACCCCTTTAGTTACCCTACCGTGGTACCCGGGTGGTGCTAATCAGGTAACACTAACCGGTGCTAGGTTTCGGCCGAAGGCTTACGACCACCCACCGAGCAAAGACGTACCGCCAAGCGGCCTAGCTGTGTTCCGGTATGACCCCAAGAGGGGTTGGGTCGAGATAGTTGTTCCACTGCAAGCAGACAAGCATGACTCGCGTTGTTATGGGCCTATCGGGAGACTAGTCGCGGAGGGTAGCGGGATCCGAGGCACGGTGCGACTCTGGCCGCAGGTAGTTGGGAGCCCAAGTAATGTGCCAGCCACACACGAAAGGCTGCCCCGCCAAATGTCTAAAAATTCCGGGGTGCGCCATTCCATCGTGCTGGATGGCGACCAGACGAGAGTGCCCGATGGACATTCCCGGAGGGGCTCGGGCGTCCCCGCAGTCTCCAGACTAGTCCCCCAATGATGCGCGTCCTGTCTGCGCTTGTCTGAAGGTTGCCAGCGTTTAACCTCATCTCACTTCCTTCTCCTCACCTTTCTTCACTCACAGCAGTAATGCCAAGGAACAAAAATAGAATAGCGGCAGCACTCACTCTCACATAAGGTGCACATCAGCAACATCCGAGGTCTGCACTCGAACCTTGTCGCAGTCCATCGCCACCTTGAGTGAGGCTGAGAAACCAGCATTTTTGTTCCTTACGGAGACACAAATCGGATGTGCGTCGAACGTGGCGTACCGATCTTACCCAGGATTTACCCTGGAGCACAAATTCAAGCCATGCGCGGGTGTATGCATGTACGCCCGTGACGACATCTGCTATCTGCGTCTCCGTGAGCTTGAAGACTCAAACTACTCAGTGCTATAGGCCCTGGTGGATACAGGTCTGGATAAGATTATCTATGCTTGTGTCTACCGATCACATAGCAGTGATATGGAGACAACTAGCTACGCAGATCTGGCCCAGCAACGGTGCCCTTCCGCCCAATTAGTTTTACTGGGGGACTTTAATGCCCACCATCATGAGTGTTGAAAGATTTGGCATCTCTCGTCGATCATGGATCATTAGTTCACTGGTATGGGAAGTACCAGTGCACTAACCATGCTCGACGAGAGATGCGAAATCTTTCGCTAGCGCTAAATCTCACCCAGCTGGAGCCCCCTGGCTACGAGGGTGCCGGATATTGATTTACATACGGCCAATTGCATGGACCTTCTGCTGACAACAGATCCAGACCGATACTCAGTGTCGATATCATCACCTTTGGGTAGTTCCGACCACTGTCTGGTGAAGTCTGTATCAGTCTACTCCCCGCCCGATTCCAGCCCTGAGGGCACCCGGTGGGTTTGGCGGTACAGGTCAGCAGATTGGGATGGGATGCGATCTTTCTTCGCATGCTATCCTTGGCAGCCCACTTTCTTCTCTTCAGAAGATCCATCGTCATGCGCTGACGCCGTGACTGATGTGTTGCACCAGGGGATGGAGTACTACATTCCATTCTATATATCATATGGATCGACGCTCGAGTGCACAAGGCAAATGACGTAACTCAGAAGAAGAGAGCCTTCAACAGGGCTGCCAAGTCCTGCAAAAAGAAGATAGGAAGAGAAGCACACGTTTTGACCATATTAGCAGAATCGGGAACAAACTAGTTTCATACCCTGCTGGTAGCAAAGCGTTTTGGTCCCTGGCTAAGTCGGTTGAATCAAACTTCTGTCGCCCCTCACTACCACCACTCCGTCGAGGACAAGGCATACTTGTTTGCATCCCTTTTTGCGCCCATCCATCTCCTGGTGGATGAGGGATGAGTATGTCGGACATTCGCATTCATCAGAGTGTTGCGTAACCTTGACGTGAACTAAGCAAGTGGCCCCGACGGCATACCGGCAATTTTATTAAAAACTTGTGCGCCCGAATTGTCTCCGATCCTGACAAGCCTATATCGCCTTTCGATAGTGACTGGAAAGGTGCCGAAGGCTTGGAAGCAAGCTAACCTTCAGCCCGTGCCCAAGAAGGATAGCAACTGGGGAACTTCTAGCGTATGCCATTCACGTCTGGAGTGAGGCCATCGAGTGGCATGGGGAAGCGCTCTTGACATCTCGAAGGCTTTCGACAGGGTCTGGCATGAGAGCCTTATTGGTAACCTTCTTTCCTTAGTTTTGCCTAGTGGTCTGTGTGACTGGATTGCTGACTTCCTGAGGGATCGGTCCATCCGAATGGTTATTGATGGCTGCTCGTCCGTTCAGTTACATATTAACGCCGGAGTCCCTCAGGGGTCGGTGCTCTCGGCTACACTATTTTTGCTGCACATCTATGACCTGCTAAAACCCAGAACCTTTGGGTACGCAGACTACAGCACGGTTGCTGAGAGATAAGTGTCCGGCGCACGGGCTACTGGGCCTGTGATCCGGTCTCTCTGGAAAGCCATGGTTGAGCGCTTGACAGACAGGTTTCTTTGGAGGCAGTCTCCAAATAGGGTGATGCCAATCTAGTCCGTTTTAATGTTGCTAAGACCCAGAGGCTGTCTTTTCCCTGCAAAAAAGAGCCTATTCCATCCGGCTCCATCTTTCCGTCGTGTAACCGTGCCTATAACGGACCATCTCGACCTTCTTGGTGTTACGTTAACATTGACCCTTAATTTTGGTTAATTAATTTCGTCTTCTTTTCGTGGGAGTTATGGCCACCTCTGGTGTCAGAGTTAATTAAGCCGCCTCTGGGAATCCCCACAGGCCTCCGCTATTTCAGACTTACGCTCCATTGGTGTAATTGCTGAAAGGCGTTCCAGTGCGAGGATAAACTAATAAATAAATCTATACACAAAATATTATAAAGCTGAAGAATTAGTTTGTTTGTTTGAACGCGCTTATCTCAGAAACTAACTGGTTGGAATTGAAAAAGTCTTATGTTGGATAGTCCATTTATCGAGGAAGGTTATAGGCTATATAACATCAGGCTACGACAAATAGGAGCGGAGCATAAATGAAAAATGTTGCAAAAACGGGCAAAAATATTCCTTTTTGAGAGCTTCGGTTGCGTGCGCTGCGTAAACCGAAGCCGAAAAAACTGAAACCGAAGGTTTAAGTTACGCAACAATAATTAATTAAGGGTAGGTAGGGTAGGGTAGGCAGGGTAGGGTAGGCAGGGTAGGGTAGGTAGGGTTGGGTAGGTAGGGTAGGGTAGGTAGGATAGATAGGGTAGATAGGTAGCCAGTTGACGGGAGCGAAGCCGCGTGGGACAGCTAGTTAACTATATAAGGATATATTTGGTACATTAATTGAGGCAAAGGCTCAGTTGGCTGCAAAAAAGATAGGGATCCTTGCAAAGGTGAGAGGGTACTTCACGCTGAACAGCTACTCAAATTGTATAAAGCGCAAGTTCGGACATGCATGGAGTACTACTCTCACCTCTGGGAAGGATCTGCCAAATATCAACACAATACACTTGAGTCGATTGACTAACGGGCCAAGAGGCTTATCGGCAACGATGCACTGGTCGCCTCAAACCTTCAGAGCCTTGAACATCGACGCCAAGTGGCCAGTCTTTAGGTTTTTTATCGGTTACATTTCAGGGAGTGTGCGATGGAACTGCACAATCTGATACCTCCTATACCCTTTCCATCACCGGACAACAAGACGTACGGCAATGCGTCACCGATACATGGTGGACATCCCACCCATACGTACAAAGCGTTTTGCGAATACTTTCATTGTGCGCACAGCTTAGGAGGGAATTCCCTGCCGGAGTTTTTTTCTTTCTTTTTCCTGATATCTACAACCTTGGGGTATTTAAGTCAAGAGTGAATAGGTTACTTCTAGGCAAGCGTGCTTCACCGTCGATCACATCATCACTTACCATCAGGCGAGATAGTGGTCAAACGCGAGCCTATCGATAAATAAATAAATAAAAAACCATGATGGCAATCTTCAGGAACTGGTGATTCCAATTGTGTTTGCGCTTGTGATTCAAGAATCATTACAGCAAAAGAAAATTTAGTCAGTGCTATGTCCAGTATTAGGTACAGTCGGTCGACCTGGACACGTCTTTGGATGCACTATGAAAACGGCTCTTACTACGTAAATATAGCGCAGTCAAGATCAAAGTGTATACAGAGACGTGTGGTCAATTGTTCATGTCTATATGTTTACTGGCCGAGGTTTTATTCAAAAAAAAAATTAATTAAAATTAATATACGGTTCTCGTTCTCCTTTTAATAATATTATACATATAAACCTTCCTCTTGAATCACTATCTATTAAAAAACCATATCAAAATCCGTTGCGTAGTTTTAAAGATCTAAGCATACATAGGGACAGACAGCGGGCAGCGACTTTGTTTTATACTATGTAAGGATACGTCGCGGGATGCAGCACAGTAACAATATTTTATAGACGCTGAAACTAGTCGTACTCACACCAAAATATGCTGGTACCTTCATTGTTAGAAAGAGATAAGCGTATAAATTACCGGCTAACAATTGCAATTTTTACCGGTACTAATACTGGTAATTAGATAACGTTAACTGACTTATGGGTATCGTTATTAAAATCGTTACTTTTTTATCGTTAACGTAACGGTAAATGGTAACGTTATAAAAAAATAACGGTAATTCGGTCCCTGCTCTCCATTGCCCTTTGAGTGACTGTAAGCTTTCTGATGAGGCCCATTGTAAGCGGTCTCAGAGCCATATGTCATTACTGGCAACACACACTGGTCACATACTTTCGTCTTGAGACACTATGGTAAGTTGGACGAGAAGATACCGCGCAACGTCGCAAACGCTGCCCAGCCGAGTCGGATTCGACGTTTGACTTCTTTCTAGAAGTTGGCCCTACCCAACTGGATCGTTTGTCCCAGGTAGACATAATCGCCCACACGTGGAGAGACTGCAGTACAGCTCAAGTATCGATCGAATCAAAGGTTTTCTCGTAGTACAAACGCTAAACAGAGAAGCAGGTTGTACTCTTCGGTCTTCTGTATAACCTGTCGCAGCGTATGTATGTGGTCTACGGTGCTGAAGCCTTTACGGAATCCGGCTTGTTTGGGAGGCCGGAAATCGTCAAACCTGCGCCCGAGACGATTCGATGACTCTTGAAAACAGCTTGTAGACATGGCTAAGAAGTGAGATGGGCCTATAGTTCTTCAGTAAGGCATTGTCACCCTTCTTGAAGAAGTGTACCACCACACCTGTGGCGTTTTCCCCTCGAGTATGACGGAATCAAACAGCTTCTGAAGGGCCTTAAGGACCGGTTTCCCACCCGCCTTCAAGAGTTCTGCCGTGATTCCGTCATCACCGGCGCCTTATTGTTATTATTCTTAAGCTGTTAAATCCAAGGACTCCAAAAGATGGCGGGCCAATTATTTTTATTTACATACATGATATAATTACCCGTACCTAACCTAACCTTAGGAACCTACTAATTTTAAAGATTTGCAGAGAGTATAACGAAAATTTTATTTTTAATTAATAGTTTATTTTAACAAGAAACCCGTCCTTGCTTCGCAACTGGTGCTATCAACTAATGTGTGCCCACATTAGTTGATAGCATCGGTTGATACCACACACAATTAATTGAATTCTGTCTAAGACAGACATAAATACATACACACACACACATACACAACACATAGATTACATACACATACACATAGATTGACATAGATTTTGATGAAGTGTATAATTTTTATTCAAGATAAAAATTATACACTTCATCAAAACCCCGAATCCATTGTGTACTTAAGACAAACAAGGCATCACTACTATTTATAGATTTCAAATTGCATTAGAAGTAGAATCTATTGGACCTACTGCCTTACCTATGTTTGCTATCCTCTAGTTATTTCAAAAGTATAAATATTTTTTGCAAAGTGAATTAATAAGATATAGCGTAGGGTTGTTAAATACCCCTCAAAAGACTTTTGGGTTTTTATTTATATCAATACCATCTTATACATCTGTATTCCAGCTCACCTCGGCGCTCAAGATGTGAACCTGATCGCTGTAGACTGGAGCCCAGCGTCCGGCATGTACTCCCAGGGTCTCAGCAACGCTGTCGCTTGCGCTGAGCGCATCGCACTGTTCATTAACCTCCTGGCATCGTCCTTCAACTACGGCCCCAGTAACATCCGAATCGTCGGTGTTGGTCTTGGTGGACATATTGCGGGCATTGCTGCAGAACGCGTAAATGGGGTGGTCCCTCACATTGTCGGTAAGTTATTTTTTCTTTATATTCATTTGACTTCAAAGCTTCCAAGCTTTATGTAAATGAATGTTCATGTCCAGCAGCCGGAGATATATTTCGAAATGAGGCTTCTAATATTTCAATAATTATTATTATTATATTCGCCGATATTCTGATTTGATTATTCGATATTCCAAAGAAATCGTATCTTTTCTAGTTTTAATATTAACAGTTTCCAACTAACGTGTTTTAGTGGCATCTAATCACTTTTTTTTTTCCTTTAACAGCCATTGATCCTTCTTTCCACGGCTGGACTCACCACCCGGACATCCTGAAGCGTGGACAAGCTGCAGTGGTTGAAGTCCTCCACACTACTGCTGGCAGCCTTGGCTACGACTATCCCTTGGGAGACCTTGACTTCTACCCCAACGGTGGTAGCTACCAGACCAGCTGCGGCGCTGACACGAACTGCTCCCACATCTTGAGTTATGTCTTCTATGCCGAGTCCATCTCTGCTGAAGGTGGCAGCAGATTCGTCGGAACAGCATGTGAAAGCTATGATGAAGCCATTGCTCAGACTTGTGCTGGTGAAAGGGGTGTTGTCTTCGGTGGTCTTGCAGACAAGACCGGGTAAGAATATGCAATTTTTTTATTATGAAGCATTTAACAAATAAGTTTTAATAGAACTCTTGTTCGTTAGTCTAGTTTTCGAAAGCGCCATCGCCGTGTTCCTAGGTTTGATGATTGATTCCTAGGTTCGGTTTGAGGATGAGGATGATGGTGGAGCGTATGCCACGGCAAGTTATATAGAAGGCCCTGCCTAACCCCTATAATCTAACGCCCACCCTATAACTTGCCTCTCTGCCTAGCGTTTGTAGACTACGAGAAAGCCTTCGATTCGATCGAGGCTGTACTGCAGTCTCTCCAACGGTGCCAGATCGACTACCGGTACATCGAGGTGTTGTTTGTACAAAAACGTCACCATTTCAGTCCGTCTTTATGATCAGACCTCGGTACCTATCCTTTTGCAGCGCGGTGTGAAACAGGTAGACGTCATTTCTAAGAAACTATTCACTGCTGTTCTGGAGGATGTCTTCAAGGTTCTGGACTGTAGGGGGCTAGGCATCAACATCAATGGCGAGTACATCACTCAACTTTGGTTTGCCGACGACAAAGTGGTCATTGCTAAGACCATGGAGAGTCTCAGTACAATGCTCGATGATCTCAGTAGAACTTCCGAAAGAGTGGTTCTTAAAATTAACATGGACAAAACCAAAGTCATGGTGAATGCCCATGTAACACCCACTAGTAACAAGATCGGAGACTATACATTCGAAGTTGTAGACGACTATGTCTACCTGGGACAAATGGTCCAGTTGGTTAGGTCTAACTTCGGCAGCGTTTGGAAAGTTGTGATATCTCATGGTCACAAACGTCTTGGGTACGCCCATACTCGCCCCGCTGGGAGACGCCTATGTCCAGCAGTGGACGTCTTTCGACGGAAATGATGAAGATGATGAAGTATTCAAAGAAATATTGATGATTACGTTAGTAAAAACAACATTTCTTTTACAGTCAATCCGGTATCTACAGCTTCCGGACCAACTGGCAGCAACCTTTCGCCCAGGGCTAAAGACTTATTTTAAGTGTATTCGATCAACTTTAATAAATTAAGATTTTTGTAAAGCATCATTTATTTTAAATATTTTATTTATTGCGGAGAAAATAAAGTTCCATGCTTTTAAAAGAAATCCTGTTGATTCCTTGACTGTTTATTATTATTTGAAATCCTTTTGAAACTTTTTAGATTTTGTTCTCCCGTATATATCACACTGGCAAAAGATAACAGGTTTCATTGTTTTCAAATGTTATCATAATTATCAATTAAGAGATGAGAGAGCAAAAAGATAACTTTTTTTTTAGATATTACCTCATTCCTGAATCTATTATTTAAAGTTACACCACACATACTTCGCAAGGAGCGCATTTCTATTAATCAGATAGTAGAATCGAAAAAATATCATCATCTGCTAAGCCTTGTCCACACTATGTACGTTAGGGTTCGCTGCCAGCATACCAGCTTGCAGTTAAAAATGAGCATTTCACAAGGAGCATCTAATCTGTCACCCAGACTAGGTTGTGGTGGTCTGATTGGCAGCCACTAACGTCTATTTGTCTCAGCATAACCCAAAGTTTGACTGATAGAAAATGCCTTTGGCACTGAGACCAACTCTGTATGTTTGGGATTTGTTAAATAAATGAATAGAAAACTAAACTTCTGGAAATCGTTTTCTACGAAAAATAAGTTCAAAAACTGATACCCGACTACTGAAAAATCACACTCTAAAAAGTATGAAACCAGAAAATATTGTCATCTGAAATTGTTATGTACACGCTATTCGATATGTATCGGGTATTAAATAAACAACTTGCATGTAATAAATAATTTATTGTATTTCGTATATATTCATAGTGGTGTTCACTGTATAACCGTGGTCGTATGCTACTTTGCAGAATGTATTGCAGGTGGTTTTTTTTTTGTTCTTGTCTTCGGGCCCCCTAGAGGGCGCCATATTCAATTTAGACAGCCATAGCCTATAACCAGCGGACAGACAAGACGCTTCCAACGACACCTCATTTGTCAAATTATGTTAAGAAGTTTAAAAATTATGAGGGAACCTTGAGGGAACAGATGAACATACATACATACACACATACCGGTCAAAAACATAACCCTCCCTTTTGCTTCGCCGTAGTCGGGTAAAAAGGAAACTCGATGGTGAAACTGAATGATACTCGTATGGACGCCCCAAGCTTGAGACACAAGACGCAAGTATAAATTTAAAATTTATAAAATCCTCGACGCGTATTAGCTCATGCTTTTTAAACTACATAATTTATCTAGTAGTAGACACGCTTCGATCGACAAACCATCGAAACACGTACGGTATAACACGAAATCTAACGAAAATACCCCACTTCAAAGAATGCGCATAACTTTTGAACGGCTGATCCGATTTCTATCAAACTTAGCTAAACACACTCTCGATCAAGACACCTTTCAAACAAAATACTATATCAAAATCGCTTCATCCGTTTAGGAACTACATTGCCACAGACAGACACACAAATACACAGCAACGTCAAACTTATAACACCCTTCTTTTTCCGTCGGGGGTTAAAAAGACAGTGCTCCTCTGTGCAGCATATGAGCAGCCCAAAGAAAGTTTTAGTTCGCGAAATATTTTTTTTTAATTTAACGGTAGGCTCGCGTTTGACCACTATCTCGCCTGATGGTAAGTGATGATGTAGTCTACGGTGAAGCACGCTTGCCTGGAAGTAACCTATTCACTCTTTTCTTAAAGACCCCGAGGTTGCTTGACTTTATCTATTTGAAAAGCTCATCCCTTGCCTAGCTTGTTGGTATCGGCTTCTAGTCTGAACGAATAACTTACAATATTTTATACGATAATAGCTTTTCCCCGCGGCTTCTCTCCCGTGGCCCACCCCCAAAGGACCCGTTTTGGAGATAAAAATTGTCTATGTTACTCAGGAAAAATGTAGCTTTATACTGGTGAAAGAATGTTCAAGATCGGTTAAGTCGTTTTTGAGTTTTTCCATTACAAACCAACTTACAAATAAATCTTTCCGCTAGTGTAGATTACTGTAGATGAAGATAGGTAACATAATTATGGCAAGACTAGTTGTCAGAGTTTCAAACTTCTGATTATCCGTAACGACTGTCAAATATCTACAAAATGACAGCCAGGACCAACTCTCGCTGGCGCCTAGCCACCGCAGGAGACGCCCGGGCGTACGGAGTCGCAAACCGATTCCCGGCCACCGTAGGCGCGGGCTTGCAATGGGTAGCTGGCCATCCGATAAGGACCAGGCCCGAGTTAATGGCGCGTAATGTTCCACGCGCACCTCAAAGCCTCAAATGTCAGCAAAAGTGACGGGGTCCGCTAGGGCCGATGCCTGTCTGGGTCACGGAATGTTAAAGAGAGCTACCGCGGCCCTGGCACAAGCAACTGAAGGAACACGGGTGGGTTTTAGTCAGTTTAAGTCTGACACGCCCACCCGCTCACCCAGAGCGGGAGAAGTCATTGGATGACCTCCCATCCCATCCATTGGAAAACCATGTCAGCCAACTGGCGAATATGTCATATTCGCCAGTTGGCTGACCAAAACCAGGTGTATTCTTCGACTGCACAGCATGATTTTAACATATTTTTTTTCGAATTAGGTACTTTTAAACATATATGACAACACCTTTTAAAATCCTTTAATTAGATACCCCACACGATGGATTTGGATGAAAAATATATTGGGCCCCCACAATATGGTGTCCGCCATTTTTCTACTTTGTAATTTTAATGTTGCCAGTGACACTTGCAAGGTTAAGACGAATCGATTGCCGTGCTAATCATCAAAATCAGCCTCTCGCTATGCAATGGATGGTTTTATCTACTGACCTACTTCGGCAAGCGTTGCTTTATTTTAGAGATCGCCCAGAGCGGCTGATAATACTTAGCTACGAGCCCTTTAGTTGTAGGCTGTAGCTTCAGCAGTTGTAGGGCTGTTAATTACTTCTAGGCAGATCTTTTAAATATTCTTATCAGTAAATGCGGTCGCAGACGTCCGACTGAATTTCCTCTTAAAGAATGCGATGCAAATGCAACTGATTGCAACTTAATCTGCTTTCCAAAGTATAGAATAGAATATAATAGAATAGAATACTCTTTATTATGTACACCAAATAAGTTACAGAAAGTATAGATAAAGAAAAAAATACACTGGGAGAACTGAATATACACTGGGTATAGAGGGGTCTTGCCAAATCTAGTCTGGCAGGGCATCGCCGATCGATCGATCGTTATCTTAATCTGAACTAATATACTAAATCGGTAAAATGTTATGTTTGTTTGTATGTTTATAAAGTGTAATCTCTGGAAGAACTGATCTGATTACGAAATTATTTCACTGAAAGAAAGTTACCTTTTTTTTAGGGTTCCATACAGAGCATGCAGTTTCGAACATTTTCTATTTCGAAATTAGCTTACGAAATTGGGCTACTCAGTTTCGAAACTGGAGAACTAAAATAATACTTTAACTTAACTGAAATTGGAGGATCCTGAGGGCAATTTTTTTTATTATTTTCAAATAAAGTAAACCACGTTTTCAAAAATAACATTAATTCGCCTCCACCACTACTGTGGGGGATACCATCCAGCTATTCCAAGCTCGAAGTGGCAAGAGTCGCTTATGCAGCAGCGCGCGGCGGCGTCGTCGTGTCGTTCCGCGAACCGGGTTTACAGATAGCGGCTCACAAAGCCAAGGTGCTATAGATATATAAACTGCAGAGGAGCAGAGAGTCATCAACAGTTGGAGATGCGCAAGTCCTTCTTCTTCCGGCTTCGAAGAGCATATCGAGCGCCTGGTCCCCCGTGTTGGTAGGCCTGTGGGTGATTTGCATTGCCCATTCTCGGAGGACTTCGGGCAAAAGCACCGCCACTACGCAGATGTAGTGCGATTGATGGAAATTCATGGGGTTATTTATGGAGCGCCTGTTTGGTCAAACCGAGTGTCAGGTGTCCGAGGCTGCAGGACTAAAATCTGCCTGCACTGGAAAATGGCTATTTGAATCGCACATGGCTGGGTCAAAAGAGGGGAGCGCATATCCTACAGGCTCATTCAGGTAATAACCGGGCACGGTTGCTACGATCAATACCTGAATAGGATTCGGCGAGCAATAGGTGGCATAGTGGAGGCAACCGCCTCGGCTTTTAACACGCCGAAACCCCGCCTTTCTCATTTAAGGCAGGCGGGCTCCGCGGTAACGGGCGTTCAGAGTTGGGACGCTTTCCATCCACCGAGTAATCTCAAGAAAGACAGTGACCTGTGCTACACTCACTGATTTTTTTCCAAAAGTCCAGGCGCCTTTTAAAGGTTCCCTCCGATAGCAAAAAAAGGTGGTATTCCCAGCAAACGACTTTGGGTCTCGTCTACGTATTCCTCTTGCTTGCCACTATTATTATAGAGCGCCATTTCCGTGTCATACATTTTCGAAGCTGGTTTTTTAAATCCCGAGTTTCTTTCACTCCTCATTTTTATTTAACACCATGGTTACCCTTTCTTTTATTTTCATGTTAGCAGATGTATTATCGCTCATCACAGTTCTCTTTGGCTTCAGATGCGAATCCAGACTCATTTTCAGATGATACTCTCCTTAGCTTCATAAGTTACATAATTTTAAACATAAAAATAACAACACATAATACTTGAATAAATTAGTTTCGAAATTTAGGGGTGTCAATTTCGAAATTCATAAGCAGGCAAATATGGTCCGAAACTTCGAAACTATGAAATTTCGAAATGCATGCTCTATTCCATATCGAAAGGGTAAAAATGGGACTCTATCACTAAGGCTCCACTATCCGTCTGTCTGTCTGTCATCAGGCTGTATCTCATGAACCGTGATAGCTAGACAGTTGAAATTTTTACAGATGATGTATTTCTGTTGCCGCTATAACAGCAAATACTAAAACAGAATAAAATAAATATTTAAGTGGGGCTCCCATACAACAAATGTGATATTATTGCCGTTTTTTTGCGATAATGGTACGGAACAATTTGTACACGAGTCCGTCTCGCACTTGTCCGTTTTTTTTATTTTTTATAAGTTTTATATTACCTTGCTTTCGTATGTCTGTCCGGCAACTAGTAATAAAATTTTCAAGCACTCACCAGACATCCTATTAAGCTGAAACTTGGCGTACTGTATAACTTTGGAAACATTGCAATAATATGGTACTAGGTATGGAGCTGGTCTCATGATGAAGCAGGAAGGTGACCATAGTAACTTTACAACCAAACAAGATTGCACCATCGTATTTCAGTCCCTTTCAGTTCAAAAAAGTTGTTTCAGAAATATATTTTTACTTAATACTTATTATACCGGGCAAATGCACAGTTTCTGCGGAATAAGTCACGGGAGCGAAGCCACTGGACAATGATAGTTTTATATAAAGCTCATGTAGAACAAATATCCTGTAGATATATTATAAAATGTTGAGATAAATGAACAATTAATAACACCACTGATATTAAAGTGACATTTTCGTCATGCCGTCATGCCTTATTAAATAGATAAATGTCATTACTGATCTGATTATTTGGTAAAACATAAATAACTTCACGCTTGCTTTCCTTGAACGGTTAGACAGGGTTACCTTATAACACATCCACGTTTCATAAGTACCGTTGTTTACAAAAAAAAAAAGGTTTTTAGCCTGGAATCCTGGATGAATGTGGCAAACCAACTGTTAGAAATAGATCGTGTTTTATTTGTTAACAAATTGTACTGTCATACAATTGGATTAAAACCTAGACTAAAGTTGTTAGAAGCATTGGCATACTAATGAAATCATGAAGATGTATGTAGTGGCATCTATCCACATATAAACTAAACCACAGACGACTACATCGTGGAAGCATAGCATTCGACGCGATTTGAATATTTATAACAGTCCAACAACAACCGTTGGGCAGTTGTGCGGACCAGGCACAACACCGGTCGCAGGAGTCTCCCTTTTAAATTGAGATTGCGGAACTTTACACCCTGTTCCGCATACCTACATATTACGAGACCAGGAAAAGGGATCAATTCCCATAAATAATAAAAGAACAATAGGAAATAACGTATTGGGTGTAATCCTGTAAAGATTTATGTGATAAAGTTGAAATTAATAAATAAATAAACATTTTAAAACATAGGTAGACTATAAGTAAACAGTGCACTGTTAAGAAATTACGACCCTACAATCATTTTAAGTTTTTAGTTATCGTCATTCAAAACCCAAATATTAATAAATCTTGTGAAAATTCAGAGTTTTTTCAGAAATTCAGAATTCTAGAATTGCATAATAATCTGATAATAATGAAAAAACAATTCAAAACAACTGATTAGGATATATTTGATTTAATCAGCTTATTCAAAGAAATGATATAGTATTATTATTTTAGGTATCCACTAATTGAATGAAAATGACGTCAAACCGTCGATCAATCAAAATATAACGGACGATACATAGGTGTGGTGAAAGGTACACATATTTACGACAATTGATAATGAAGTACGGGAGGTACTTGAATGGCTCCTTAAAGATGCATAAGATACAAACCGATTTGAGATCATTACGAAAAATAAACTCTCTACATTTTTAAGTTTGTAGAAAGTGGCCCTAAAGTTTGTTACCTGGATCGTGATTTTCATAAAAAGATATACAGTATAATTTATACCAGAATGTAAGCAAAATTCAATTTTATTTTTTTACACACGGCGCGTGAATTTGTTATGAGCATGTTTCCACTGTCGGTCCGGTGTCGGCGTCTATAAAGGCTGTCAGACCGACAATGGTCAAACCAATGGTTTAGCCAGATACTATTAGTTGATATCGATCTATTCAACGTATTTAATACTATAGACTACGCTGTTAGTCAAATTGAAATACAAAATATTTAATTTCACATAAACCTTCAAGGGCACTTATGAAACGTCAGAAGCTAGTGCATCATTCGAACTGGTCGTTTCCATGGTTTTGAACTTTCGTTGGTAAGTTCTGTAACCGACTTTGCCAACTTGTAGTAAAATTGTAGTAGTTGTAGTCATCCTTCTGTAGCCACAAACAAAAAACTATGAATAACCTACGTATTTTTGGTCTAATGTGACCTGGCAACTGGAGTACCTCAAGGCATTAAGTTGGATCCTGTTTAAATGATAAATGATTTTATTTCTGTAAGTTGGTTGGGTACAAACACTTTTACATGTCGATCATATTTTTAAAAACTAGATGAGTTCGGTTGGTCATCGGTTTTATTCGGAGCATGCGAAATTTACTTTATTGGTGACGAAGCCTCCGTCACAAAATATAGTATTTCTGCCATCTTAGCTATCCCTATATAAGTCAATCACTAACATAATTTCAAAGCTTTATCCAATGCTTCAACTAAGGTAGAATGTTAATGGAAACAAACACAGATGGTAAATAAAAGATAAATTATGCATCCACACATATGTCCATAATGGTATCATCAGATAAAAATTTCGCTGTCATGTAATACGATAACGCCATTTATAAAAACCCTTACGAAGACACCTAGTGTATCAGTGCCTCATTGTTTTGTCAACATGAAAATATTTGTGGTAGCTGCGGCCTTCGTAGCGTGTTAGTATTTTTTTCAACATATTTCACAAGTTAATTCTAGAAGAAACAACAACTTAATTTAAATTCAAAAGTGATATTATTATACATATTTTTACCAACATTCTTCTTCCTAAAAATCGGTCCTTAGATTTTATGAACATTTCCCAACACGCATCTGTGAATTGAGACAATTTGGAAAGTACAAAGATGGGTCCAAAAAAATTTAATACTAGTCCCAAGGAACTGTTTTATCTAATTTCATTATAAACTAAAAAAATAAATACGAACTAAACGGCAATAAGGTGGTTTTCGGGATCGGATTGCGTAGTAAATAAACCTTTCAAGAGATTGGATTACAGCTTTGAGGTTTTTTACACTTGGCATTGAATTACTTGAGAATTAATATGTTCTTCCATTCCAATATTTTAAGTTCTGCGTCAGTTTAAAACATAGTTTTAATTTAATTTCAAGTGTGCTCCGGCAACGCACTTCCCACCGTCCCGGGCGATAACAGCCACTATGTGGAGGGCGAGAGCCAGTACATCTGGATGCCCGATAGTGAAGGCACGCCTGTTCTTGTGGACCTGCACGAGCCAGTCGATGAAGCTCTACTGAACTCCAGAAACGGAGCCAACAACGCATATTGGCTGTTCACCAGGTAATATGCCCCAGATTTTAACATGTCTCCTATTGAAAATATTCAGTTTCGTAATCAAATAAACTTTTATTTAGACATAACTGCACACGTACATTAAACTTTTATGGCGAATATTGTGGTGTACAATAAAGTATAAAATTAATTAATTAACGCTTTAACCTGCCTTTGCAATATATTATTACCACAAAATTATATAAAATATTTCAGGCGTAACCCCAACAATGCCAACGTTATTGTCAACGGCAATGCCAACACAATCTGGTCATCCAACTACAATGGCGCCCGGGCATTGAAGATCATCGTGCACGGATGGAACAACAACGGAAACACTGCCATGAACCCTCTCATAACTTCTGCGTTCCTCGCAGTTCAGGACTGCAACGTCATCGTTGTTGACTGGCGCGCACTTGCTAACTCTAACTACAACACTGCTGCCGCCGGTGTCCCCGGTGTAGGCCAGCATCTCGGTAACTTCATCAACTGGCTCATCAATACCGCTGGTGGTAACTGGAATCAGGTTCACTTTGTTGGCTTCAGTTTGGGTGCTCACGTTGTTGGAAGCGCTGGCCGTCAGGTCGGTGGCCGTGCTGCCCGTGTTACTGGTTAGTATTTTGTCAAGTTTTAAACAAATTGTTTATCACACGTTACAAGCATTATGTAACTTGATTGTCTTTCAAGATTCAGTATTTGAAAAAAATACATAAGAGTCTACTAATTATGTTTCTCGGTCACAGGTCTGGACCCCGCTGGCCCTGGTTGGGGTGGCAACGGTAACGCACTTAACCGTAACGCTGGTCAATATGTCGAATGCATCCACACCGATGGTAACCTTCTCGGTATCATGAACGCTATTGGTGATGCTGATTTCTACCCCAACGGTGGTAAAAATCCTCAGCCTGGTTGCTGGATCAGTACCTGCTCCCACGGTCGTTCGACTGATTTGTTCGCATCCACCGTCCGCCACAACCACTTGGTAGGAAGACAATGCGCGAATATTTGGCAAGCTGAGCTCAGCCAGTGCACTGGCGGTAACTTCCACATGGGCAATGGCATCGTTGGCAAGCGCGGGTGAGTTTATTGATTATATAAATAAAAAATATTGAAGAGGATATATCATATACTACTCATCATCATCTTCCTACCACCGCCTAATTTATTAGAGGTCGGTGTGTGCTTCTTTTGCCATCAAGAATGGCTTCTCACTATTATTTAGGAATTTCGATTATAATAAAAATAGACTTAAATATGTGATATGATGAACTTAAAGAATATGAATGCTTTATGCTTAAGTGTTGTGAAACACTAGGAAGTAGTCACTATCTTTTTGGAGGCCTGTCTTTAAATAAAGATGTTAAAAAAAATACCCCAACACAAATCCTCTAAAAAGTAAAAAATAAGTCGCGTAAATTAACAGCAGTTAAGTATTTATAATGGTTTTTATTTTTTTTACTATGAGAAGAGGCCTTTGCCTTGCATTGGGACAATTACAGGCTGCTATTATTATTATAGACTAGCTGCTGACCCGGTAAACTTCGTTTTGCCATAAAACACCATACATTCATCTACCCGACCTACCTACCCAATTTTTTTTTTGATCACTCTGGGAAAAAATGCATTACGCATACCCACCCATTGGGGGAATGGGGGGCTATGTGGGACTCCCCGGGCCCCCCAGCCCGGTATACCCACTAAAATAACCCAGCGGCACTCCCGCATCGTCTGAATGGAGGAGGACTTTGAATCCGGCACAGCCTTTACGTCCAGCCCTCCGCCGACGACCGCCCGCCTTTTAGGGCAGGCCCTTCACGCCCCTCCCTCAGTGGAGGAGCCCGGGAACGACCGCGAGTGCTCGGCCATTCCCGCCCGCAAGGGTGGTGACTGTAAAAAGTGCAATGCAGGCTAAGGCGGCCCCCACGCCCGTCGCCCGCTAGTCACCACCAGGAGGTGGGAGGAAACGATCGTACGACCGCCCCCTCCCACCCCCTCTCTGCCACCCCCTTTTTCGACTTGGCGTCCTCGCAAAAGGGGGACAACCGCCGCCCAGGCCCCCACCCCCCAGCATGGAATTCACCACACCGGGAAGCGAGAGGTCCCGCCCGACAACTCCTCAGGGCACGGCGCAGCTACGCCCCCGCTGGGCACACCTAGACGGTGTGCTGCGCCGTACCCTCCACCGCGCTGGACCTTAACGGTCCCCTCCGTTGCGGCGGCGCGTCGAGACCGACACGCCGCCGCCTCCTCCTTCCACCGACTTGCCCCTGCCGACCATCCCACGCCAAAGGAGGGCCGGCAACGACAACTCAACACCACCTCGTGGGCCCACTTCCCGCCCCCGGGCGGCGGCCGCCCCCACCCGCAAGAGAGAGAGCCGGGCGCAGAGCCAGGTGCAGAGCGGGCTAAGCCGGATGCAGGTCCGGGCAAAGCAGGGTGCAGAGCTGGTCAGTGCAGGGTGCAGAGCTGGTCAGTGCACTCGGGGAGCTCAAACCGCACGAGCGCCGAGTGCAAAGCCAGGTGCAGAGCGGGCAAAGCCAGGTGTAGAGCGGGCAGAGCCCGGTTGCAGAGCCGGGCAGAGCAGGGTGCAGAGCTGGTCAATGCACCCGGGGAACCCCCCCGCAGGGGTGGGCGGCCCGCCCAGAGGCCCGGAAGTGAGCCCCACCGCAAACCTACCTAACCTACCCAAAAACCTTCCTACCCAACCTAGCCCCACCCCTATGCCGCGTCTGGAGTGTCCCCTGCTAATCAGGGGAACACCCAGAGCGACAACCCCCCTTGTCAGGTATTCGCCACCGCCAACAAGAACCCACGAATGGGAAGTTATTGACGGTGCCCGGGGTGCACCAGCCCAGCGGGTTGCTCTTCTCCCCGGACGTATCCGAAAGAGACCAGCAACCAACTAGGCCAACGGTGAGGTTACCTGACCCGCACCCCTCTGACCCGCACCCCGACCTACCTACCCTACCCTACCCTACCCTACTCTACCTAGCCTACCCACCCTACCTACCCTACCCTATCTTACCTACCCTACCTGGGTAAAGGTTTTTGTGTCGGGGGTTAAAAATGTGCTGATCCTCCGCCTACATAAATACGGGTATTTGAATATATGAATTTTGTATTTGGTTCAGGAAAAAGGAAAAAGTGTTTATAAAATATTTAATACAAAAAAAGGTACTTACATCGAGCAGTGAGAATAATGAGTATTTATTGAAAATACCTAATGCTATTAATTGTTCGGCAATTTCCTTCCATTTTTTATTTAAAAAATGGAATTGGTCACTAAACTTCCCAAAGAGTTAGATCAAAAAGTTGCACCAGTGATTGCTTCATTCTTTTGCTTTGTTAATATTTTTTTTTAAATTAACCCTCATTTAGCTTCATAAAACAAAATTATTTGCAAATATTAACAGTGGTTTATGTCAAAAGTCGACATAATTGTCACGACAATCCGACAATTGTCACTGATAATATTGTTATAAATAATTTGACTGTGGTTTTTTGACATATATCAAGTTTTATTAAACGCGTTTTTAAATGTCAAATATATCAAGATTACACCAGTAGTTTATTGACATATTTTTTACTTTTATTAAACAGCCTAAGCGTGACAATTCTACAATTGTGTAATTTTTTGACAATATGTCGAATTTTCACCATTATTAAACAGGGCCAAGGTCTATTTGTCTAAGTATCAAGATAATTTCAATCAATCAAAGTGCAATAAACGATAATTTTAATTTATTTTATATACCTAGTCATTTAGTTTTTTTTTTTTTTTTTACAGTGGCGGTATTTTCGGACTCAGGACTGGAGCAAGCTGGCCTTTCTAAACTACGAACTTAAGATAAATCGATACTGTAAACTAATAGTTGCAATAAATATTTAATAGCGTATATACAAGTTTTTTAATAAATATTTTATTAATTTGCTTAAAACGATTTCAGAAGAATGGTGAAGGTCCTTACAAATTTTACCTAATCTCGTCAGGAATCAGACATATCCTAGTATCTTTGTCATCTGAAGTATATAAAGTGTATCAATTTATTTTTTCGTTGCTTAACACATAAATATATGGATGATAAAAAGTTATTATTTATAATAAACTACACACAAGCTTCTGCCAGCAGCCTTGACGCGTAAAAAGTGTTTCTTATCCCAAGGGAACATTATACTATAAACTATGACTGTGCCAAATTTCATGCCAGATCTGTTCAACCGTTCTAGCGGGATTGAGTAACAAAAATACATCCACACACACATCCATTCAAACTTTCGCATTTATAATATTATAAGTAAGATGTATACCCATCGTACTTTAACTCTTTTGAAACTTCCTGATAGGTATTCATTATAATTGGTAACAAGGGTCAGATGATGGAAAGGTGAAAAGTAAACTTGGGTTCATTAGAAACGTCCTTAAAAATAGTTGGTACAATATGCATTACCCATGTCTCGACCGTCTTTGCCATCCACATACAAACAGTGACTTATCGGTGACTTGGAGATGATGACTGATTTAAGCAGATATATGAAAATGTATACATATGTATATATATATACCGTTTTTCTTCACGGTTCGTGATATTTGTAGTGAGCATGTTTCCATTATCTGTCCGACAACCGATGATTTCAGTTGTTATCAATTTATACAACGCGTTAAGTACTGTAGACTGCGCTATTGTATTTGCTGTTTTGTCATGAATTGTGATTTCATGGCATTTTTGCACTGTTGTAGTTAAGTGATTTGTTATCACTAGTAGGCATGCACTATCTATGTACTGGTTAACCAATGTGATCTGGTAACTATAGTACATCAAGGTACTAATTTGGGTCCTGTTTTATTTATCATTTTAGTAATTTTATTTGTAAAAATATTAACAGTTGAGTTGGCTAAGCAGGTAATTATTTTGGATCATCTGAGTCTTACTTCATTGGTTTTTATTCCCTACCAAAATATGTATCTCTACATTAGTCATACACAAACATAATATCAAAGCGTTGCCTGACCTAACCTAAAGTATAATGAAAACAAACACAAACGGTAAATGAAGGATTAATTACTTATCTTAAAATAAATCTCTATTAAGGTATCAACAGATTACTAATATTTATTAATATTTTGCGCTCGTTTAATGCGATAACAACATTTATAAAAACCCCTACGAATATGCCTACTGTAGTAGTGGCAGTGACTGAATATCTCGTGAACATGAAATTACTCGTGGTAGCTGCGGCTCTCGTAGCGTGTTAGTACTCAACATTTATTTACTTATATTCCACAAGAAAAATCTATTAGTGGCAACTCCATTAAAATCCCGAAGTGATTTGCATATTTACTTAAAAATTCTACTTAGAAATTTATTATTTGTATACATAACATATAAATAAAAGAAAACATTTACTATTTCTGAGCTAAGCAGCAAAAATTAATTTGTTTTCGAGATCACCAGACCCGTTATTTTTTTATAAATTATTTTTTTTCGTTCCAATATTCTGCTAAGCTCTGTAGCGGTATAAAATATAGTTTTTGATTTTATTTTAAGTATGCTCCGGCAACGCACTTCCCACCATACCGGGAGACAACAGTCACTATGTGGAGGGCGAGAGCCGGTACATCTGGATGCCCGATAGCGAAGGAACACCTGTCCTCGTAGACCTCCACGAGCCAGTCGATGAAGCTCTGCTGAACTCCAGGAACGGAGCCAACAACGCTTACTGGCTGTTCACCAGGTATTCCGCTATTTCAATTCTTGAATAATTTTGATATTTTCCCATCCAGATTTTTTACATAATCCCTGATTGTATAAAATATTCTTACAGTTCTCCATGGCTTTAGTTTGCAGTCCATAATTAAGAGCAATAAAGCTCTAGTCAGTCGACCAAATAATTTATAAGCACTATAGAAATCGTATATTTTTTTAGGCAAAATCCAAACAATGCCAACGTAATTGTCAACGGCAATGCCAACACAATCTGGTCATCTAACTACAATGGCGGCCGGCCTTTGAAAATCATCGTCCATGGATGGAACAACAACGGCAACACTGCCATGAACCCTCTCATCACTTCAGCGTTCCTCGCAGTTCAGGACTGCAACGTCATCGTCGTTGACTGGCGCGCGCTCGCTAACTCCGCCTACAGCACTGCTGCCGCCGGTGTCCCCAGTGTAGGCCAGCACCTCGGTAACTTCATCAACTGGCTCATCAACACCGCCGGTGGTAACTGGAACCAGGTCCACTTCGTTGGCTTCAGTTTGGGTGCTCACGTAGTTGGAAATGCTGGCCGTCAGGTCGGTGCCCGTGCAGCCCGTGTTACTGGTTAGTATTTGTCATGTTTTAAATATGTCGTTTATCATAAACAAGCATAATATAACTTGACAGTCTTTTAAGATCTAGTATTTCAAAACTTAATACATTAGAGTCAACTAATTAAGCTTCTTGGTCACAGGTCTGGACCCCGCTGGCCCTGGTTGGGGTGGCAACGGTAACGCACTTAACCGTAACGCTGGTCAATATGTCGAATGCATCCACACCGATGGTAACCTCCTCGGTATCATGAACGCAATTGGTGACGCTGACTTCTACCCCAACGGTGGTAAGAACCCTCAGCCTGGTTGCTGGGTCAGCACCTGCTCCCACGGTCGTTCAACTGAGCTGTTCGCCTCCACCGTCCGCCACAACCACTTGGTGGGAAGACTATGCCCGAATATTTGGGAAGCTGAGCTCAGCACTTGCAACGGAGTTTCCTTCCATATGGGCAATGCCATCGTCACCAAGCGCGGGTAAGTTTGCTCATAATGTGTATAAATAACATCCACGTAGATGGAAGTAAATAAATTATTCCGATAAGAAAATAACTTATATTGTACATAACGTATATGTTACTGGTGATTATTGATGAACACGAACGCCATGTTATGTACAGTTATATACTTGACTATATTTTAAACTTTGTTATTTTTTTACAGAGCCGGTATTTTCGGACTCAGGACTGGATCAGCCTGGCCTTTCTAAACTATGGAGAATAAGAAAAAAAAAAATGATGTAAACTAATTGCGACTATGTTCATAATATTTAATATCTATTGAGTAAAAAAGTTTGTAATGAATCTGATTATCTGGTTAAAACAATTAAATTGTTTTTAATGAAGAAATTGTTATTTTTCCTTATAACTTACAAAATATATACAAAACAAAAATAAATTATGTATGAATACCGGCGTCGAGCGCAAAGACAAATTACTAAGCTACTTATTTTCTACACTGTCATCAGACAACATTTGTTTCAATATCCTGAGGAGCTTAAAGGGATGATAAGTCTATCCCTAGACAAGGAAAAGTCGACCTACTTATAACCTATTCGGGCATATGAAATCCGTCAAATTCGCATGTTTGTCACCACATTTATTGTAAACAACGCGACTTGCGACAACAAATCTCGTAAAATTATAAACTCTTGATGCCTATTTTTTAATGAAACATAATATTTTCACTAAATGCATTGCAAAATACTTTTAATGTAGTATGGATAACTAACTGGCCTGTGGCCTCTGGCCGAAATAGTCACCGTGAGCCAGAATGCGTCGCGGTAGCCTCGTAGAAAATTACATTACGAGCTGTAAAAGTAGTTCAGAGAGGCCTTTGTTTTGCTTTCAATTTAGTAATAAGTGGTTAGTTAAAGACAAATATGCGTATTCATTGTAAAAACTGTTAGTCAAATGTCACTAAGGTAGGAAATAAAAATTAACAGTGACAATGATACTTGCGTGCCGCTCACAAAAAATATAGAAAGAGATGGTGCTCCACTTTGCTTTTAAGACAGCATCTCCACCCACAGTCAACAATACTTACGTATCAGTGTGTGTGTTAAATAAACTGTTGTTATCATAATGTTTAAGGAAGTGTTTCACACAATGAATGAGCAGGTCTTTTTTTACGATCATAACCATATTTAAAACTTAAAATACTTATAAAAAATCTATAAAGTAGGCAAAACATCGAAGTATTTAGTGCTATTTTCACTTATATTTTATATGTATATAACTTTTATTTGAAGCGGTAAAAGTTCGTCGTGTCAACTTGTAGCTATTAAAAGAAAAATATGTATGTGTTATTCAATATAGGCTCTGCTGACAGTGGCGTAGTGTAGTGGGCATCCGGGGTTGGCCGCCCCTACCGCCGTAGGGGCGGCCCGCCTTGGATGGCACTTTTAGGGGCGGCCAAATTTCACGATATAATATAATAATAATATCTTATGTTTTATGTCATCATCATCAGCCTTTTAAAGTTCCCACTGCTAGGACACAGGCCACTTCTCTGCAAGAGAGGGAATTGGCCTTAATCCACCTTGCGTGTTGGTGGGTGTCACATTTCTTCGAATTTTTTGTACTAGGACGTGCCAGTTTCCTCACTATGTTTTCCTTTACCGCTTTTAGAGCAGTGGTGGTGAAATAATTAACACAAAGTAAAGCGTCCGCCAGGGTTCGAACCCATATCTGGAGGCAATTAAAAGTCCTCGAATACTTATGGGACTGGAGCGAGCAGGTGAAACGCTGCCGGCGCGAAACTCCGTTGCCGAACAAATCGCGGCTCGGTGGACAGAGCCTCGGCAGGATCTCATAGCAACATGAAGAGAGCTGCTACTGCTCTATCTTGCTCACTCATCATGTCATCATATCAGCCGAAAGACGTCCACTGCTGGACATAGGCCTCCCCCAAGCATCACCACATAGATCGGTCCCGTGCGTCTCGCATACAGCGGATCCCCGCATCCTTCACCAGGTCATTGGTCCAGCTGGTTGGAGGCCTTCCAACGCAACGTCTTCCGGTTCGCTGTCGCCACTCCAGAACTTTTCTGCCCCATCGGCCATCCATTCTGCGAGCAATGCCCTGCCCACTGCCACTTAAGTTTGGCAATTCTTCGGGCTATGTCGGTAACCCTGGTTGTCTTGCGGATCTCTACATTTCCGATTCGATCACGCGAGGAAACGCCGAACATAACCCTCTCCATTGCCCTTTGGGTGACTGTAAGCTTCCTGATGAGGCACATTGTGAGCGACCACGTCATAGAGCCAACACACACTGGTCATAGACTTTCGCCTTGAGAAACTGTAATAAGTTGGACGAGATTATACCGCGCATCTTCTCGAACGCTGCCCAGCCGAGTCGAATTCGACAGTTGACCTCTCTCTCGAAGTCGCCCACAACTTCGAGTGTAGAGTCTCCGACCTTGATAGGAGTGGGTGTAACATGGGCATTCAACATCACCTTGGTTTTGTCCATTTTCATCTTAAGACCCACTTTTTCGGTAGCTCTACTGAGGTCATCGAGCATTGTACTGTGGTCGACGATATAGTGAGCACTATATCGTCGACAAACCGAAGGTGAGTGATTTATAAGCCATTGACGCCAGTGACAGACTTTTACTGACTAAAACCCACCCCTGTTACCTCAAGCGGCGGAAATATAATAACCTCATCGTTTCATCCATCATGTCATTTTCCGTTTTGGGTTGAAACTCTTGGCCCAAGTGTTCACGCACTAATTAAAAATCTGTGTAATCGCCTAGTTGACACTTCGCATGACCCAAGGGCTGGCTTTAAACAATGCCATACAATGTGGCAATGCTGCCAGTCTTTTGGGAACAATACCGGTGGACTGCGATAAGGAGTTTTTGGACGCGATTTTTTTGAAATTTATATTTTTAGGCTTAGTTAGTAGTTTTTATTTCTCTCTTCTTAACCGGGCACTGTTGGCATAGTGTTCGTGATCATAGGTGAGTTCTGATGCATGATGGCTCTTGCTATGCGTCTCCATTCGACTCTATTGGACGCATTGTGGGAACAGTTGGTCATTGTAGAGGTTTTTAATAACATCTGCCCAACTGGTCGGAGACCGGGCCTCTGGATCTTTTGCCCTCCATTCTCCCTTGTATCAGGTAAATGTAAGTCAAGTTAGATGATAAATAATTATGCAAATCACTTTCTATTTTAAATTAGTATCCGGTTCCAGATACTAATTTTTGTCCTTGCGAAGGTGAGAAAGTACTTCACGCCGGAACAGCTGCTCAACTTGTATCAAGCGCAAGTTCGATCGTGCATGAATGCTGTTCTCATCTCTGGGACGGATCTGCCAAATACCAGCTAGATGCACTAGAGTCGATCGAAAAGCGAGCTAAGATACTCATCGGCAATGAGGCACTGGTCAAATCAAAGCTCCAGAGCCTTGAACATCGTCGCCGAGTTGCCAGCTTGTCGGTTTTTTATCGGTTGCATTTTGGGGAGTGTGCGATGGAATTGCATGATTTAATTCCGCCCAGCCCGTTGCATCATCGGACAACCAGACGCACGGCGATGCGTCATCGGTACATGGTGGACATCCCACCCATACGCACAAAACATTTTGGGGACACTTTTATTATGCGTACAGCTAAGGAGTGGAATTCCCTGCCGGAATCTATGTTTCCCGTTAGCTACAATCTAGGGGTCTTAAAGTCAAGAGTGAATGGGTTTTTCTGGGCAAGCGTGTTTTACCGTCGACCACATCAGCGCTTTCCATCAGGTGAGATAGTGGTCTAAGCGCGAGCCTATTGGTAATCAAAAAAAATAATAACATAGAAAGTGATGTTCCGTGGCGTGGTGGATTTCGGTCCATTGCCTTTCACAGAGAGGAGGCCTGTATCCCAGCAGTGGAAACATTAATACGCTGATGATGATGATGATGATGATCCGGTTACCATAGATACCTATCATGTTTTTGTCAAAACCAATTGATGATTAACATAATTAACAAGTTCACACTTGTTGGATATTCCCAAAACAATTTATAATCCCTTGCTAATAACATATTTTTATAAAAAATCCTACGTATATACGAATAAAAATATTTATTTTATTGTACCATACTCCGACATGAAGACTGCCAGCTCTTGTAGCTTGTAAGTATCATAATTTCATTATTTTATTGGGTGGCCAAATCTGATGTATACAACTTTCTTTTGCCATAATTTTAATATAAACATAAGCGATTTCGCTCAGTTCGCTATAGGAAGGAGACGTGTCGTTCTTTGTTGTCAACAATAACTAAAAAAACTTATTGTTCGGTTACGCTAATTAGTACCGTTGTGTAAACGAATAAATCACATATTCCAGTGTCATAGAAAATATATTTTGTGGAAAAATCTCGGCGCGAGTGCTAACAGCGTGCGCGGGGACGTGCCTCACCTCCCCAGCGATAAGAGACAGTTGCCATTTTTCGTCCTTGTCTTCGCCGCGGCAGTGCGCGTGCACCGAATAGGCATGAGTAAATGTGCTGCTTGTAACGACCCGATAGAAAAGGATTACTTAGAATGCCAGCGTTGTACAGACAAATATCATTACTTATGCCTCGATATCTCACCGGAAGAGGGAAAGAAATTTCTCAATGCATGCCAGAAGTGGACATGCCCCAGTTGTGATAATAATCAGCCCAAAGGTAACGATCCCGTTCGCCCTTCGACGCCAACAAGCTTGGCTGATATAACATTTAATGTAACGCGTCGTAAGATGCAAAACAAGCCGGAATTTCTACAAGCATCTGTTACTAGAATGCCAGACAGTGTATCGCGCTCTGATATACAGGTTATGATTCGTGACGAGATGCGTTCAGTTATGAATGAATTTATGAGTGAAATGAGAAACACCTTGAATGTTGAATTGCGTGAACTGAGAGATCAAATAACTGGGTTTAAGGATTTTTGAGTGCACAATATGACAGTTTAAATAGCGATATGGTCGCTCAGAACTCCACAATGCAAAAACTAAAAACTGAAAACGAACTGCTTCGGTCTGATGTCAATGTTCTGTCCAATCGTGTGAGGCAGATGGACCAGTTATCTAGATCTACTAACTTGGAACTCCAGTGTGTCCCCGAGCATAAGGCTGAGAATGTTTCCGGTAAAGGATGGCGACATATCTTATTGCTCACGCGTTGCCAAGTCGAACCCTAAATCTTCTCGCTCACGTACAATCCTGGTGAAGTTCAATACCCCACGCACCCGGGATTCCCTGCTTGCGGCTTCCATACAATATAACAAGGATCACCCAAATGAGAAGCTGAACACCAGTGTACTGGGCCTGGATGATAAGAAGATTGCGATATTTGTTACTGAGAATCTCACAATGGAAAATAAAAATCTACACGCCGCTGCCCGAATTCGAGCTAAAGAAAAAAATTATAAATTTGTGTGGGTACGCGGAGGACGAGTTTATGTGCGGAAATCAGGTGAATCTGAAACGGTATTTATTCGTAATATGGACTCATTGAATAAATTAACTTGATCTATTTTTATTTATATTCTTTGTTTGTGATAGGTACTTACTTTGAATTATATTCTTGAAATGATACTTAACTATTTGCATTCACTATTATAATTAAATGTTATTATTAAAACGTAAGAGGTATGAGGACCAAAACTGTGGATTTTTGCTTGAATGTGTTAACGTGCAACTATGATATAATTGTACTTAGTGAGACATGGTTGGCGGGCGAGATATTGGACTCTGAGTTATTTTGCAACCGATATCTGGTCTATCGGCGGCATCGTGAGTCTAGTGGTTTACATAACAAAAAATCTGGCGGCGGTGTGTTAGTGCCGGTGTCTAAAAGATTAAGATCATATCGAGTGAGTAAATGGGAGAGTAAATGTGAAGACGTATGGGTTTGCGTAGACATTTGCTTAAACAATCGACCAGCTAAACTTTTGATCTGTGCGGTGTACATTCCTCCTCCAGTACAAAAGCATATTTTGGAACATTTTATCGACAATGCTAATAATGCCTTGGAAAACTGTAACGCTACGTTAATATTAGGTGATTTCAACCTTAGTAGCATCGAATGGATGGGTTCACCAGGCTCACCGCTGGCATCTTCTTTAAATAAAAATGGAATTTATGAGCGGAAACTGTTGGACTTTATTTCTTTAAATAATTTAGCTCAATACAACTGTGTGTATAACCATAAAAATAAGATACTCGATCTTGTTTTGACCGATACCACGGTAAAGAGTTTAAGTATGTCCGAAAGCCCTCTAAGTAATATAGACTCATACTATATCATCCCCTTGATTTCGAACTGCTGTGTAACTTGCATGAGGAAACTTTACGCCCTAAACAGGAGTCCAAATTTAACTTCTATAAAGCTGATTATAGTAATATTATTCAAGAATTAAGTAAAATATCATGGCATGACTTGTTTTCACAATGTTGCGATGTTAACGCAATGGCAGACTGTTTTTAGAAAGTTATTTATAATACTAGAGGACGCCTCGCGGTTTCACCCGCGTAGTTCCCGTTCCCGTGGGAATACAGGGATAAAAAGTAGCCTATGTCACCCGGGGATAGAGTAGCTTCCCAACGGTGAAAGAATTTTTGAAATCGGTCCAGTAGTTTTGGAGCCTATTCGGTACAAACAAACAAACAAACAAAATAATCTTTCCTCTTTATAATATTGGTATAGATTATATACGTACCTAAGACTAAGCCTAAATCTTGTAAATATCCAGTTTGGTTTAGCAGGGATCTTATTCGCCTACTAAAGGAGAAAAATAAGTACCACACACTTTGTTCCAAATTTAAAAACCCCCTAGATAAAATTTCATACCGTTTAGTAAAAGACAGAGTTTCAAAATTAATACATATTAATAATAGGCAATATATAAAATCAATTGAATAAAATAAAATCAAAGATACGGCTAAATACGGGACTGCGCAATGTCAGCATACTGATTCTCTGATCCAATTGACACTAACCACGGATTCTGTAATTAAAGCTTTAAAGAGACTTGAACCTAATAAAGGGCCAGGACCTGACGGACTGCCTTCCATTTTTGCAATAAAATGTTGCGATTATTTGGGGACGCCTCTCTCTATGATTTATAATAAATCATTGAGCACAGGTTGTTTTCCGCAGACTTGGAAGGAAGCACGAGTAGTACCGATTTTTAAATCTGGTGACAAGTCCGCCGCGAATAACTATAGACCGGTATCTATTTTATCTATTTTTGGCAAGGTGTTCGAAGCTTTGGTGTACCCTATACTTTCGTGGCATGTAAAACAAACATTGATGCCTGAACAACACGGCTTCATGAAAGGCCGTTCTACTGGAACCAATCTTGCGTGCTTCTTATCGGATTTAGCCGAAGCCGTAGACCGTGGATTACCTGTAGATGTAATCTACACTGATTTTAGCAAGGCGTTTGACAAAGTGGATCATAAAATGTTAGTTAATAAATTACACACAATCGGAATTGCAGGCAATTTATTGCAGTGGTGTGAATCTTACCTTGTTAAGCGCACATCTAAGGTTGTGGTCAACGGTTATTCGTCAAACCTGTTTCCGACACCCTTAGGCGTACCCCAGGGCTCCCATCTGGGCCCATTGTTTTTCAATATTTTCATAAACGACATAGCTTCTTGTTTTGTACACTCAAAGATATATTTATACGCGGACGATCTAAAAATTATAAAACGAATAGAGTCCAATCAGGATCCATATAAACTACAAGAAGACTTAAACCGTTTTTCCCAATGGTGTTTGGACAATAACATATTACTTAATGCTGACAAATGCAATCACGTGCATTTTTCTAGGAAAAAAGGACCGCATCGTATGATCCTAGATCATCTGTTCCTATACAAAATAATAAACACTCACATTGATTGTCCGAGGTTGCTGAGTCAGATAAATATAAATGTACCTTGCAAACTTGCTCGTAAGTCCAGATATCGGTTACTTTGCGCTAAGGGCTTTAAAACCAATCTGGGTCATTTTTCCACCATTAACAGATTGCAGGTTCAGTTTAGTCGCCTGTCACGCTCACCCAGTGTGGATATTGATATGTCTTACTCTTTACATAAAGTTAAGTCTGTCTTGCATAGGGCATTATCTCAAGAGTGAAAAGGAGAAAAGAATATTATAGTTTTTTTTTATTTATTTTTATTTTTCTTTTATCTTTTTCACTTATATAAATATAAAGATTTGGTGTATGTTTGTAATTGGGTTGGTTGGCGCAACGTTGTACAAAATTGTTTGGATTAATCGAGCAAAACCAGCAATATTCATGAGTTTTCATTTGTATGTCGGTTTTACGTTACAATTTACGTAAACTGTATTTATGTAACAATCTAATTGAAAAGTAGTAAACACTGTTCTACATTTCCTATTCCTTTGTTTAATGCATGCCGTGGCAGCCTTTAATTAAGGCTACACTATACAATGTAATAATATGAGTGCTTCAACATGTATTTTTTGGTGTATGCTTTGTTGGTTGTCCTTAATCAAATAAATAAATAATTTCGATTTCTGGCTAATGATGATTTAGTAGTTATTATTATCCATACAAAATTGCAAAGACTGAATAATAGAATTATGAAACAATATTTGGAAATTATCTTATATCTATACTTCTACACTGTATTTACTATTTTTTATTATATTTTGGTGGTATGAGGAACAGGGCCCTAGTGAGTCGGGATGATGATATCCCAGTGAGTCGGGATAGTGTTGCTGGCTCCAGTAGTTCGGAGTGGTGATGATGTCTCAGTGAGTCGAGACAGTGTTGCTGGGTTCAGTGCGTCGTAGTTCTGCACGAAGGCTACGCTGACCATGTTCGGGGTCACCAGTTTGGTGGTATGAGGCACAGGGTGTAAAGTCCCACAAACCTCCATAGAAAAGGTTGAATCCTCAGACCAGATGGTTGTTGTGTCTGGTCCGGGCAACTGCGCGACGGTTGTTGTCAGACTGTTGTATGTGTTCTAATCGCGCCGAAAACTTTGCTTGCGCGATGCAGGATTTGTATGACATCATGTCATTAGTTCGTAGGTGGCGGCGTTGGTGCAGCTACAATATAATTATAATCTATACTAATATTATAAAGCTGAAGAGTTGGTTTGTTTGTTTGAACGCGCTAATCTCAGGAACTACTGGCTGGAATTGAATTGTTTTTGTGTTGGATAGTCCAGTTATCGAGGAAAGCTATAGGCTATATAACATCACGCTACGACTAATAGAAGCGGAGCATAAACGAAAAATGTTGCAAAAACGGGAATTTTAGAGAACTTCGGTTGCGTGCACTGCGTAAGCGGTTAAAGTTACGCAACATTCATGTATGTAGGGTAGGTAGGGTAGGGTAGGTAGGTAGCCAGTTGACGGGAGCGAAGCCGCGGGGGTCAGCTAGTAATATTATAAAGAGGAAAGATTTGTATTTTTGTATGCAACGAATAAACTTAAAAACTACTGGATCGATTACAAAAATAATTTCACCGTTGCGAAGCTACGCTAACCCCGGATGACATATGCTACTTTTATCCCGGTATTCCCACTGGAAAGGGAACTACGCGGGTGAAACCGCGAGGCGACCGCTGGTTAAAAAAATCTTAATTTAAAGTTTTATGACATCTGAATTCTTAGCCAGCCTGTATATATGCCCGTTTTTAGTAACACTTCACGGCACCTAAATCTAAATAAAAGCGACCTGTTGGATATCAACGCTTAGTTAGCTAAACTCCGAGAGTTGAAAATCAGATATTGCAATAATATTTTAGGTTTAGTAAAAACGGGCGAGTCTTTATTTTTGAAGTTCGAAATATGAAATCGCACAAAACTATCGTCTTCTTTCACTTCGTCGGTAATTTCGTTCTAGATACCGCGTGATACGCGCGTGTCGTCTATTTTTATCTGACGAAAAAAGACAAGGTGGTCCTCAATTCGACGTGAATATTTTTTTAAGCATACATTTTTATAGAGTGAACCGATTTTAAAAGAGTTGCCAACTCAAAATGCTAGACTATAACCTTATTTTATTTTTTTATTAGTAGATTGTTACACGAGGGTCTAAATGAATCAATTCCCATACGAGGCTATAGTCCGAGTAGGAATTAATGTCTTTCACCCGTGTTAAGCACTCTACTTTTCATTTCGAATATAAGGAAAGTAAGGTAGTAGGCGAGGTAGTGGTCAAACGCGAGCCTATAGAAAATAAAAATAAAAAAAGTAAAACATAGTAGTTTTTTGTAAATATTTATTGATTATAGTAACATGAGTAGTACCTATTAAAAAATAATTGAGAAGTAAGAACAATTTGTTAAATTTAAAGTTACATTTTTGTTCGAAATATTAACGCTGTTTGATGTGTTATGAAAAATAAATAATAACAGCCGCACGGGTTGATTTTCAAGGTTTAGCCACGCTTGACGAGGCTGCTCCGTGGATGGGTGACTATTTTCAGCATACCGAGTTTCCTCCGTGCCTCGGAAAGCACGTTAAGCCGTTGGTCCCGGCTGCCATTTGAAGATCTTTGACAGTCGTTACGAGTAGTCAGAATCTTGAGATCTGACACCAGTCTTGCCAAGGGGTACCGTGTTACTTAGTTACTGGGTTGTGGAGGTCAGATAGGCAGTCGCTCCATGTAAAACACTGTACTCAGCTGAATCCGATTAGACTGGAAGCCGACCCCAATATAGTTGGGAAAAGGCTATGCAGATTGATTAATATGTTATGACAAATTTGGCTGTGTTGAATTTCTGTAAAAGTAGGAACAATATTTGATTAGACGGTGGAATCCATGGCGCAGACTTCCTTGAAGTACGGGTCTAAGAATGTTTTTCTTTTTTGATACTTAAACAAAAGATACTAGAATTAGTTAAATCTCTGTTTATTTACTGTTGAATTAATTAGCAGTTTTTTTTTTTTTTGTTGATACGAAATTAAGTAAATTCGCACCCTCCACTTCCTGACACTCATTTGGCCTGGAACTAAGATTTTCATTATTTATTTCATCTGTGAGTCTTTGCTTGCTTTAAAACATTCAGGTTGGGTGGCAATGGTTTGTAAACTTTACTTTTTAAGTAGCCCCATAGGAGAACAGCAAGTGTTTAATCTGGGCTATTTGGGCTGCCATATCACGTCCAGGAGTTGTCGGTCCCTCACTTTTTTGCGTGTGATTGAAGATTTTAGTTACAAGAAAACTTCCTTCTTAGTCGTTGTCTTCATTTCTGAAGGTCGTGCCCGTCTTGAAAAGCCTTGACGGAGTCAACGACGAGCTGCTTCCAAGCCATCCTGTCTTCGGCTCTTCTCATAGCATTGGTCACAGTGAGTCCCGTAATGGACCTGATTTGGTCAAACCAGCGAGTAGGTGAACGTCCGCGTGGTCTTTTTCCATCCACCTTTTCCACTACAACCAGTTTTTCCAGGTTGTCTGGCTGTCTCCGGGCGATGTGACCAAAGTAACATAGGACTCGTTGGTAGCAGATCGTGGAGAGTCTGGTTTTGATGTTCAACTGGTCGAGAATGGACTTATTCGTGCGCTTGTCTGTCCATGGTATGCGCAACATTCTTCTCCAGCACCACATCTCAAAAGCCTCTATCTTTTTTTGATCCACCGTGCGAATTGCCCAAGATTCCGAGCCGTAAAGAAATATCGAGAATACCAGAGTTCTCACGAGTCTCTTCTTTGTGTTGTTGGAGACATTTCTATTTTGCCATATCCTCGACATCTTGCGCATAGCAGCCTTTGCCATCTGCGTACGCCTCCGAATCTCCCCGTCGCAGCCTCCCCGATCACTGATCATGGAGCCCAGGTACACAAATTCACTCACAAACTCCAGATCCGCAAGTTCTCCCGTGCGTGCGATTAGTCCAGCTCGGTCGATGATCATCACTTTGGTTTTCGATTTGTTAATCGACAATCCTACCATCTCGCTTTCACGCTCCACTCTAGCAAATAGTTCCGCGAGTTCGCGCTCTGAGGATGCAAACAAAGTGGTATCATCTGCGTACCGGAGATTGCTGATTTTGTTGCCACCTACCGCGATGCCTCCCTCCCACTCTTCTAAGGCTCTCCTCATTATGTATTCGCCATATATGTTGAAAAGAAGAGGGGACAGAATACATCCTTGCCGTACTCCTTTTTCTGGCTTGAAAAATCCCGACACCACATTATTGACTCTAACCATCGACTCTCCATCTTCGTACAGGTTTGCAATCAGTGCTGTCAAGTGCGAGGGTACTCCCATTTCCTTGAGTATACTCCACAGGCAGTCCCACCTCACACAATCAAACGCCTTGGAGTAGTCTATAAAGCACAAGAGCATTGGAACATTAAACTCGCGGCTCTTCTCTATCATTTGCCTCATATTCACAATTTGCTCTCTTGTGCCTCGACCCTTTACAAAACCAGCCTGCTCACTTGGTATTTGTCGCTGTAGGTAAGATTGGAGCCGTCCGTTAATTATGTAGAGCATTATCTTGCTAGCGTGGGATATGAGTGCGACCGTCCGGTAGTGCCCGCAATTCCTTGTTGACCCTTTCTTGTGCAATGGTATCAAGAGAGACTCCTTCCAGTTCTTAGGCCATTTACCCGTTCTCCATAGCTGGTTACATAAATCCCGTAAAAGCCTAACACCTTTGTCTCCAAGACTTTTCAGGTTTTCGGCGAAGATGCTGTCTCCTCCAGCTGATTTATTAGGCTTCAGCTTTTTCAGCGCACTTTCCACTTTGGATTACAGGATCTCTGGCTCTAGGAAAAGGTTTTCCATTTGGTTTACCGGCTCATCAGATCTCCTCGTGTCCTTATATAGGCTCTCGCAGTACAAACGCCATCTCTCCGTGACCTGGTCTATTTCCGTCAGTAAGGTCCCCTGTTAATTTTCAATAGCCCAGGTCTTAGGCCTGAACTCCCGGGTAATACTCTTCAATTTCTGAAATAGTTCTCTTGTATGCAGAGACTGCGCGTGTTCCTCAATGTCCTGGCATACTGAGTTAAGATATTGGTTGTAATCTCTGCGGCATAAACGCTGAACCCTTGCTGATAGGAGCTGATATTGAGCTCGGTCAGTGTCGTCTCTGGCTGTCAGCAGGAGTTTCCTCTCCTTGATCGCCGTCCATGTGTCGTCAGTAATCCACGTCTTCTTTGGACGATCAGTGTCCTGACTTTTGACTTCTGACCGAGATTGGAGTATCATCTGTTTTACTCTAGTCCAGTTTGTCAGCACTGGGGTCCACTTCAAACTTTGCGGCTTTACTGCTGAAATTTGCTTTAAAAGCGGAGAGTGTCGCCTGCGAGGGTCGATTTTGCTGCTTGACTGAGGTTCTCGGACACTTCTTTAGTTTGATGGTCGCTTCTGCCACCAAAAGCTTGTGATCACTTCCGCAGTCGGCACTAGGGTATGTCTTGGTGTTGGTTATGCAGGATCTCCATCGCTTTGCGACTGCAATATAGTCGATCTGATTTCTGATGCGATCTCCTGGCATCACCCAAGTATAGAGACGTCTTGGGTGGTTCTGGAAACAGGTGTTCATGATAGTGAGAGAGTTCTCCGCGCAAAATTGCAGCCATATCTCACCTCTATCATTCCTATCCCCAAGACCATACTTGCCTACTACTTCTCTTAGATGGTCCTCCCGATTTGTTGAACCAATCTTTGCGTTCAGGTCTCCCATCAAAAGAGTGATGTCTCTTCTAGGGCAGCTTTTAATAGTGTCCTCTAGCTGTCTATAAAAACCCTCAACCTCTGCTTCAGATGACTGAGAAGTCGGTGCATACACTACGACCAGGTTCATGCGACATGGTTTTGTGTTAATTCGCATAGTCATTATCCGGTCACTTACTGGATTGTATAAGTATTTGCCCTTAACGTTTCTGAACGAAACATTTGTATAATCTGTGTTGTGGTCGCCATCTGCTTAGAAAAAAGTTCACGTATTTCCTAATAATAGTTGTGATGACTTGTGTATTAAATTAAGTGTATTAAAATTCATAATTATTACTCGCAAATGTGATGAAAAACATTGTATGTATCACGGGCGGTACGGCAATTACGAACCTCGACTCAGAAAGCCCTCAGTCTTCGACTTCAGGCTTCTACTAGAGCCTCGATCGTAATTCCTTACTTACCGCCCTTAATACACAATGTACTATTGCAGCCGACTGCCTAACCAAATTTTGTATTTTTTTTTAATTTATTCCCACCCTAGGGCGGGAAGCAATTACTATGAGTCTTTCCCGCCCAAAGGTAGGAAGTAGCATCTTTCACCCGCTACTCGGATCAAATAAACACTACTTGCCGAGTATAAGAAATGAAAAGGTTTCTTTAATACCATGACCAGCGCAAAGTTCAGTACAGTAGTTTCGGAAAGTACGTTTCAGTCGACTTAAGCTTTCATACTCTGATGAATAACAATTAATTGATTCCATATACAAATACCTCAAAATTTAACCCACTGACGTCACCATCACCATAAGCCGTCAGCTGTCCACTGCTAGACAAAGCCCTGTCGAACCGCACAACATTCATCTCAATTCTTGGCAGCTCTCATTTGTTGCTACCTGACCCGAGATTGCCTTAGATTTGCCGTAAGAATACGACTAACCCAATGATCATCAGTTCAACGGCTACATCACTTCAGCCTGCTTATTCTGTCAGCTATGTCGACAACCTTGATTTTCTGCATGATCATCTCGTTCTGGGTGGAAATTCCTGAAAGAAACTACAAGAATAGCCCTTTCTAAAGCTTGCTGAATGCCTTGGACTGATGGACCAGCGTGAGTGTAAGTTTTGGCCCTGTGTGTCATAACTCATGAATTGACGAAACCCACTGAGCTGAATTCTTCTGTTGGCTTCCCTTTCGAAGTTGATCTTTCCAAACTTTAGAGTTTTGATAGAGGTCAACGTCTTTTCGAACAATCTTGAGAGCATCGCCTTTGCCAATTCATCATCCCTGACGTGAAATTTTTGTTTGAAGTATGTTCCAGCCATGTAATACCGAGGGAAAACGAAGTAGAAGGCTACCACATGTAGGTGGCTGATGCTGAAGGAAATCCCTTACTAATGGACTTCGACGAACCAATCGATGAAGACTTGCTGCGCGAGAACAGGAATAGCGCCAACAACCAGTACTGGCTGTATACTCGGTGAATTTATTTGTTAATTAATCACAAAATCCACAACTCTTAAAAATATCTTATCTCGTCAGTCATTTACGTTAACCCCTGATTCCCAAGAGAAACCATTCCGCCACCCACAGCACAATCCCGACGAACCGTGTTTCAGTGAGCGAAGCCACCGACCGTTCTCTCGCTCGGAACGTACAGTAGTGTATAATGTGTAGGTCTGTAATTGTACATTCCATACAATTCAATTCCTAACAGATTCATTCAGCTTTAGCTTTATTTGTCATATTTATATTTTATAATCATAAAATATAAATTTTCTCTCTAGTACCGGAAATTCCTCCGCCTCCACCCTCTTTCACTCATTGTGTGTCAGCGGCAGAACCGCATAATGGCAATCCAGGACAATGTTCGTCCTTTAAAAAGTTTCCAATTCAAGTAGAAATCTCACCTCGACGACAATCCATGTCAAAAACTTGTCAAAATGTAGGGAAAAAAGCGAACGATTTTTAACAGAATTTACAGCAGAGGCTGGCTCTGGACAAGTAGCTTTCTATGTCAGCGAAGGCAATAGTGTCAAAATCGTTCGATATCACTTGTCAATCCCATACAATGACAATCGCAATCGCCACACTTTTGATGATAGAATATCATTTGTCTAGGGCTTCTGGTTTGCCGTTATCTGTCGATCGTCAGTGTCTGCCCGCCAATGCTAGTGTTAGCTCTTTGATTAAACGCAGGCGCTGTTACTAAATTCTAGAATGCTTTTGTTAGTTTTTAGCGATGGCTTGAATTAATGGCATTGGTGTTTTGTGTGTGATCTCTTGATGTGCTATTAAGACCAAACAACTTTGGTTCCAATCGTCAGCTCCCCGATAATAAGTGAAGCTTCAAATTGTAATACTAAAAATACATTCATAATAGTATAGGATGATAGAAAGTCAAAGTCGAAGTGTAAATGCTTAGCATGCAACCAGAGCGCCTAAGCCTGTTCGACGAATATATAAACGTAATATTTGCAAGAATTGCAGCGAGGGTGCTCTGTATTTATGTTATATGTTCTAATAATGCTCGAATTTATATTATGTATAATAAAGAAAACTCTAATGATCAACTTTGGGCAGAGGCCTCCCGCTACCACTCTTCCCGGTGCCTTCTTGTACCAAATCGTCGACATGGAGGCGTAATAATAGCCCCTTAGTCGTCAAGCTAGCGATTCACAGGCTTTCTTCGGCCACAGTGGCCGTCCACTGCCCCATTGCCAAACAACTCTGGTGCATCTTCGCCCGCTCAATTCCATTTTAGCATAATAATCTTGTTGTCCACATCGGCGGCACAATGGTTAATTTAAAAGTATTTTTTTTATTTCAGGCAAAACCAATTCAACCCTCAAGTTATTGTACACAAAAATGTCACCAGAATTTGGAGTTCAAATTACAACGGCGCCCGTCCCTTGAACGTCGATAACAACAACGGAAACACTGCTATGAACCCTCTCATCACATCAGCGTTCCTCGCAGTTCAGGACTGCAATGTCATCGTTGTTGACTGGCACGCTCTCACTAACGGCAACTACTACAGTGCTGTCGCTGGTGTACCCGGTGTAGGAGAACTCCTCGGGAACTGCCTCACCTGGCTCATCAACACCGCCGGTGGTAACTGGAACGTCAAACTGGAGGTCGCCATGCGCGTATTACTGGTTAGTTGTATTATTAAAAATACTGCTGCCCGAATTTTCACTCGCATTCAAGTAAACGATTGCATTTACCCAGATAAAAAGTATTTAAGATGTTAATCCAAGTCAAGTTGACGATTAGATTGTACAAGGGAAAACTCCCTTGTACAATCTAATCGTCTCTTATCGTGTTTCAGATATAAACAATGTCAAGCTTACAAACTTAGGTCTGATAGAATGATTGTAAAAATAGTCGCAGAAATCATGGTAAATTATTTTTATTTCTTCTTTCGTTGAATTTTCATTGGCGAATATATTACAAATATATATGTCCATCTCGGTGAAATCTTCTATTCTGAGAAAACAACCTTTTCAATATCTTCATTATTGCAGGTTTGGACCCCGCAGGTTACAGATGTCATAATCACGCCAACAGGTTGAGTCCCAACAATGGCCAATATATAGAAGCCATCCACACCGTTGGTCATGCACTTGGTATCTTCAACCCAAGCGGTAATGCGGACCTCTACCCCAACGGTGGTCAGGCGCCACCGACCTCTTCGCCTCCAGCGTCCGGCACACCCATTTGATTGGAAGACTATGCTCCAATATTTGGGAAGCTTCGCTTGGAAACTGGAACGGAGCTCAATTCTCTAGGGGCAATGCCAATCATAACAAGTGAGGGTAAGTTTTGTCGGGATAACGGCTAATGCTTATTTGCCGCAATACATGCAAAAATCCTCCTACAAGCCTTTTGTGCATTTGCATAAACCATAGAAGTCCATAGGTGAGCCGCACCGCGCTAATTTGTTTTGAAATGCAATCGCACCGATGAAACTGAGTTTTTCACTTATTTTATATTATTATTTGATTGTACGAGTAGCATTCACTCGCAAGGAATGTTTTAAGTGTTCGATGCAGATATCATTAATTTTTCACAAAAACCCTTTGCAAAAAAATTACATACTTTAAGCCCATTTCTTAACATGTAATTTAGTTTTGCTTTTCAGAAACGGTCTGTACTCCCTGAGGACAACAGCGAGTTGGCCTTTCTAAACTACGGCCATCACTGTTGGCGACTGGCTGGTGCAATCATTTTTGTTTATATATTAAACCTTTTAGCTATTTTTGTACTGACAATGTTTTTGGCAGTTATTTGGCAGGCTTTGGTGCCATTCGATATGTGTGATTTGAGTTTGCAACTATTATAAAATTAACAACGAGTAACTATCGAAAGTGTTTTCATTTTACATTATTATACAGTCCACCAATCGTCCGTAATAATCACTTTATAAAACTCATACTAAATTGCAACATTAATATGTTTTCTTAAATATCTAGTTAGTCAATAAAATCATGTTATAATAGTAGATTAGTAGCCAAGGGCTGTAAGGCATCAATTGCAGCTCAAGATATTTGCAATTGGTGCTTACACCCGAGCTAACTATTCTGCTTTACATCTCGATTGTGAGGTAAGTAGAAAAAAACCATTACAAGAATAAAACATTTTATAAGTTGAAATTTATAGTGAAATGAGAACAATTTTCAAATTTTAAGGACAGGTGTTTTTTGGGTGTAGTTTTAGATTGTGATATTTGTTGGTCATGGACAAAATCTGACGGGATGAAGCTTTCTTCAGCAGAAGTTGATGGTTGCGGATCATCTCTTGAAAAAGATGTTTCATTTTTTGAAAGCTGAATAGTTTTCGTTATTTTGTTGGTAATTTTACTTTTATTTTGTATGGAATCTTCAATGTAACCTTCAACCACCTTGCTGGATTTCCACCCACCGTGCCTTTTTATAGTGGTTAAGTTAGCCCCAGAATCGGCTAAAAGTGTAGCCGATGTTCTCCGGAAGCAATGATCTGTGTACAATTCCGGGTTTGCTTACTTCAAATAACTTGCGATTTGCTTCGGCAAACTTCTGATGGTATTTTTCCAATAACTTGTTTGTAGCACTTGCCTTGGTAGTACTTCAAAAAAAAATCGGTTGGTGTTTACATTTTCAGGACGAAGATTTCTGTATTTTTGTACGAATTCAGAGAATTCTTGAGGAACTACAAATGTTCGGTCTATTTTAGTTTTTGTGTTCGGTAGTTTAATTACTAACAACTGACCCTGTTGTTCTATGTTCTCTATTGTTATAGTTGTCAATTCAATACCTCAGCATGCGCCAGTTATACCGAAGATAAGAACTACCTAAAACAAGCGAAATATAAAAATAAGTATGTTTTATAGGATTGTAAGAGTATAAAAAATGTATTATGAAGTATTACCATAATATGATTATTATTTTACGTACCTTTACAGCTAAATATATGTCATCAGGGGCTTCGTTTATGAATGTTTTCACGTCTTGCGCTGTAAAAACCTTTAACTTTTTACTTTTGTGCCCAGCAGATTGTCTTTTTAGAAAAGATGATAATTTTGAATAGTTCTTGATATTGATGTCGTGTTTAGTACTCATAGTTGCTTTTAACATTGAATAAATGCACCCCAAACTAGATGGCTGCAGCTTTTTTGATAGCTCATTAAAGTATGTTAAGAATACAGTCTCGGATAAAGACTTTACTCGTTTTTCTGTTCGCCACTTTACGAACTCGTCGTAAGTTTGTAAATATCTCTCTTTAGAAGTTTTAGGCAAAATATTGTTAATTGCTGCTTCAGCTTCCATTTTCATTGAATCGGGAGTGCAGCTTATATCTTCATCACTTGAAGAACTCATGTTTTTTCCTAATTAGTACGTAATTATAAAAAAATCCCAAAAACAAACAATATTTAAAGTAAAAGTTTTCTATTCCCGCCTTTTTTCATTAAAAAGGATCAAGTAAAGAACTTTTTTTTTTCAAGATCGAAATTGAGCTTCGCCGTTCGATATTTAAAATTGATGACTATTATACTCACACGATCACGAAGACAAGGCTGAATAGCAAAGTGACCTCTTTGGTCATTGGGCTAAATGCATGATGTCTATTGCCAGTATGATGGTTAGATGTACGCGAACTTTTTGAAAGAAAACAGTGTTTTTTTTTAATTACTTACCGTGCTAGGCCTTTTCTAGCTACATAGCCCTAGAGCGCTAATTAGTCCCCTACAAGCCCCATTTGGAGGTAATAAGAACCTACTTACCGAACTTGAGAGATGTAATAGTACATTGTGTATTAAGGGCGGTAAGTAAGTTACGATCGAGGCTCTAGTAGAAGCCCGAAGTCGAAGACTGAGGGCTATCTGAGTTCTGAGTCGAGGTTCGTAATTCCCGTACCGCCTGTGATACATACAATGTTTTTCATCACATTTGCGAGTAATAATTATGAATTATAGCTTGAATACACAAGTCAGCACAGCTGTTATTACGAAATACGTGAACTTTTTTTTAAGCGGTTGGCAAATTTTTGCCCACACCACAGGTTATACAGTGTTTCGTTCAGAAATTTTAAGGGCAAATACTTACGTAGGTATACAGCCATGACGGAGTGTAAAAAGAATTAAATCATTTCGACGTTTTCATACTATAACTATTAAAATCGATTATTAAGAACATTAGTTGAGTATTTAAGTAGCATGTAGCGAGATTGCAAAGAAATTCCTGTTTAGATAACATTTAAAGACAATTTTTCAATTGCGTGTAAACTCCTTGCTTGAACTTGCATGACCTGTGTGCTGTGCCATATATTAAAAAAATATTACTTACCGCCCTAGGGTTTCATGACAAAAAGAAAGCCCGAGGGTTTTATATGGGGCATTACGGCCAAGTTAACCTGTATGTTTAGATACTTTTTACGTGCAAGTGTGATGAAAAATTTTTTTATTTCAAAATACCCTAAGAATACTGTATCAATAAATAGTTCTCTTGGCAGACACAATAGACGGTTGGTTGACGAAATTATAGAAATAACTGGGAACGATTGGATAAGCCTGGTAATGGCAGAAACCCGTGGATTGGACAACATTCACGTATTCTCTCACGTAGTCTCTATATTTAAATTAAATAGGTACGTATTAAAGGTCTTTTTAGCGCATCTAAAAGCAGGTGATGATTTAATTAATCACTGTTTGGATGACTCATTAATTAGGTACTGTTTGTTGTTTGTAAGGCAGGGAATTACCCACCTAGGGTTGCCAACTTTCTTTAACATATCTGAGTTCAAATAAGTTTAATAAATTATATGATACAGTTTAAACAGGTTTATTTAATATATTTTTTATAATTGTATTTACAAACATTTATATAATAATTATGGTATGAATTCTATGTTTCTCTCGGCATGAATTCATTTATAAAAGTTAATACAGTATTATTTTAGCGTGCTCAGCTCAAATAATATATCTTTATTCAACAAAAATTACAGATAGTTACACAACAATAAATGGGTAGAGATTTATACAATTTTCATTAGATTTGTCGTGAAATCTGTACTAAAATTTTTAAAATCCTGCCTCTCAAACTAGATGAAAACCTGTATTTTGAGAAACAGTGAACGGCCACTAAATTCCCATACACTATTACTGATACAACAATTAATGAACAGTGTCGCTCTACTGCCTAATAATTTATGTGACTCTGTTATAGTTATGAATATGTATATGTGTGTGAGGGTGTGTGTGCGTGTAGTAGAAGGTGAGCATGTATGATAAGGTTGCGTGCGCGCATGTTTAAATGTGTGTATCCTGTCTCCCAGTGGGGTGATGACAATCTGGTCTCCTTTAACGCCACCAAAACACAGGCGTGTCTTTTTACTGCTAAAAGGAGTCTTTTCGATCGGACGCCTACTTTTCGGGGTGCGTCTGTTCCCCAGTGACTGATCGGATTGAGCTCCTAGGCATGGAGTTGACATCCAGTCTTAACTTTGGCGCCTCCATTGAGTACAAAGCCCAAATTGCGGCCAAAAAACTGGGCACCCTAAATAGGGTGAAGCGATACTTTACGCCTGGACAGCTTTTAACCCTGTACAAAGCGCAAGTCCGATCCTGCATGGAGTATTGCAGCCACCTTTGGGATGGCTCAGCAAAGTATCAGCTTGCCGCGCTTGACTCGGTGGAACGCAGAGCTAAGAGGCTCATCGGCGACATTGAACTGGTGGGTACCAAGCTTCACAGCTTGGCTCATCGCCGCAAGGTTGCCAGCTTGTCGGTCTTCTACAGACTGTATTTCGGTGAGTGTGCTCAAGAACTCCACGACCTCATCCCACCAGCCCCCTTCTACCATCGGACATCTAGACGCACTGCAAGTTACCATCCTTACCTTGTTGCTATTCCACCAATTCGCACCAAGCGCTTCCAAACATCCTTCATAATGCGCACAGCGAATGAATGGAACTCACTACCTGCATCTGTGTTTCCGAACGCATTCAACCCGAATCTCTTCAAAGTTAGAGTAAACAGGCTCCTTCTGGGTAAGCTCACTCCATCGTCGACTCTGTCTCTGTCACCTTTGACTTAGACTAGAGTCAAGAGCAAACCCATCTCAAATAAAAATTATAAAAAAAATGTTGTAGTAATCGCGGTGCGTGAGAGATTAGGTGATGTATGTAAGTAAGGACTCCGAGTAGGCATAGTTCCTCTCTAGTAGCCACTCTGTTACTTTATTTTTTACCGCGTGGGTGTTTAGTTTTAGGATTTTTAATTCTTTATTAATTTTATTCTAAATATAATTGCTAAGTGTATAAAATTGATGCGTTGCGAAAGTGGTTTTATGTTGAGATCCAGTGATGAGTTGTAGTCGCTTATTAGGATTTGGTGGCGGCAGCTTAGCATGATTTCTTAAAATCGATCGAAGCACAAAGAGCTGGCGAACCGTAAGGACTTTGCAGTTAGAGTATAATTCAGTTGTTGGGAATCTGTAGGGTATCCTAGTCATCACTTTAAGTATAGCTCTTTGTGCTCTTTCTACTCGTAACATTTTAGTTTTTGCTGCTCCGCCCCATGCAGTAATACAATATCCAATAGCAGATTGGGAAAGAGCATAATACACCATCTTCAGAGAGTCTAGTTTGGCCGACTCTCTCAGTGACTTAAAGACGTGCAAGAGGCGCATTGTTCTTGTGGTAAGGGCGTCAATCTGTTTGTCCCATCTTAGTCCATCATCAATCTGAACTCCGAGATATTTTATATTGTCAGATCTAGTAAGGATTGGACAGTTACAAGATGGTATTGGATTTGAGCATGAGTGAGCTACAATACTAAAGGTATGTGTCGGCCTCGTGTTACGACGGATTGCGAATGGGATGTAATTGGTTTTGGTTAAGTTGAGTGTCAGAAAGTTAGAGTTCAGCCATTTCATTACTTTGGACAGGGCTTGTTCTGCAGTAGTCTTAACCATGTCCCAAGTGGGTCCGCAAACGAGGATCGCGCTTTTTCAGGGTGTATTGCCGTTTATGCATATGCATAAACGGCAATACACCCGTTTGAAGGCTGTAATTACAGAGAAAGGTCATGTTTTTAACAATATGGAAGAGATTCCATCCCAACCAACGGTGCAGTCATGACGTAATTGCAGAATGAGTGATTCTACCTTCATTTCATCTACTTCCAGCACGGCAAGAGAACCGACAATTGTATTATGACCACTGTTTTTAATTTCAGGAGAAGAACATTGATCACCTGCTGCTGTTGTCTGTCCAGGTGCCTGTGACATAATTAGTGCAGCCAAACCTTTACCCACATTACTAAGGAAGTGATTTACCATGTTTAAGGAAGATTTAGGATCATCTCTTAATTTGAGCCGCTCTAAAGGGCTGATATGGGTCCTTTGTGTGTTTGTTATTTGTTTAATTGTATTCCATAAGATTTTAGGATTATTTCTTGCTTTTTCTAATTCTGACGTTTCGTAAGCTCTTTTTAATTTTCGAAGTAAGTTATTGCAGAAATTCCTGTAGCGTTTATATGTTGTTTTCAGGATTAGGTTATCAGGAACTTTTTTTGTTTTGATGTGCTTTTTATCTCAATTTTTTATGCATTTTAATAGACCAGGGCTCATCCATGGCTTAATTGTTATTTTTTGCCTGGGAATATTAACCTGTTTAGAATGTTTTGTAATTACTGAACTAACAATATCTATATATTCATACACACGTTTACGTCATCAATTTGGTATAGTATCGTAAAGTCCGTGTTTTCTAGCTCAGGAATAATGGCTTCGTAATCTAGGCGGGTGATGATTTTTTTTTTTTTACTTTTTGGACTAACGTCAGCTATGGATAACAGAACAGGCTTGTGATCCGTTACATGGGATCTAAATACAAGTGTGGTAGATCGATAGTTAGATTTGAGGAGCCAGGAGACGCCCTGGGCGTCGGGAGTCGCAAGCAGATTCCCGGCCACCGTAGGCGCGGGCTTGCGGGCGGCGAGAAATGGGTAGCTCGTCGTCCGATAAGGACCAGGCCCGAGTCAACGGCGCGTTGTGTTCCACGCGCGCCTCAAAGAGATGTCAGCAGAACTGACGGAGTCCGCTAGGGCCAATGCCTAGACAGGCATTGGCCCTAGCGGACTCCGTCAGTCCGTCTTTTTTTCAAATTTATCCGCTCAAGCAACTGAAGGAACACGGGTGGGTTTTAGTCAGTAAAAGTCTGACAAGACCCTCCCGCTTCACCCAGAGCGGGAGAAGTCATTGGAAAAAAAAAAAAAAAAAGAAAGTAAGGTGATCAATGCAGTGGTCAAGTCGAGTAGGGAAAAGGTGGGTCGGCATCAGCCCATACGAGGCGTTAATTATAAGGTATTCGAAGCTTTGGTCGTTTCTATTACTTGGACTTATATCAATGTTTAGATCTCCTACCAGGACGATACTAGGGCAGGAGGATATTTTCTGATAAACATTGCACAGGCTTGTCGTGAAATTATTGAATTGCTCTCTGGAATTGAAAAAAGAGGAGCGAGAAACGGCGACCACAGATAACTTTTTGTCTATTTGACATACCAGGTAATTCCCCCCTTCAAAAGAGGGCTCCCACACGTTGATTTGTAATCCTAATTTTGTGTATATTATAACTTTATCGTTTTGATTAGCGTTGATTGCTGACGAGTGAGACTGAAATCCATCAAGAACAGGTAGTGTATTGACTTTACTCAGCCAGCATTCTGTCAAAACAATGATGTCAATGTTTATTTTTGTCAAATTCACCAATACCTGAAGTTGGTTAAAGTTTTTGTTTACGCTACGTATGTTTAAATGAATTATATTTATATTATTTATTTAACCATTAATGTACACACACATAATAAAGAGACAAGAAGAAGAAGGAACAGAAAGTAGATACAAATATTACTTCCGACTGAGTTGATATATTTGGGACAGTCTTCAGGGTTACAGTTAAATGAGTTTCAAATTACTCTGTTGCTTTCTATATTATACAGCAGGTATGCCGATACAAAATAAAGTACAATACTCTTACTCTCTTGACAACCCTTAATTTCCCTAAACCAAAACAATTTATAATCCTTTGTTTTTGATACTAAGATTAAATAATCAACCATTCTAAGATAACGTTTTTTTATAAAAACCTTTACCATGCCGCTAAAATTATATATCTGTGAAGAAACTTATTGCATCAAATATCAGGATGAAGACTATCCTAGTGGTGGCGACTCTCGTAGCTTGTAAGTAAGATCCTACCTGTATCTTATTTGAGCCTACTCTAGTTCTCTGTGATTTTTAAACATCTGGGACAATGCAATGTTGATCCAATACTTATTTCTAAAGTACGTAACGTATACAATACATGCTTCTTGTTATTATTACTGCAGTTGAACTTTGATATAAGTCTAAATAAAATTTTAAATAAGACCTATTTACATAGAATAATATCAAAAGAATTTCGGCACTCACAGTGAAATCCTTAGATTCCTACATACATACATACTAATAGATTTACTTCTGTAATATTTGTTTGTATTTAGTATGTTCCAGCCATATTGTCCAAAGGGACAAAAGTCACGATGTGTCGGGCCAAGTAAACCTCGACGAACCGGTCGATGAAGAGTTGGTCGGAACGAGGAGTGGCGCCAACAACCAATACTGGCTGTATACTCGGTTCGTTTAATCAATTTTTAACCACCAGTAAAATGCCCAGTACCTACTTTACAGAAGTTCTATATAATCTAACCGGTATTATAAAAACCGGCCAAGTGGGGATCGGACTCGCGCACGAAGGTTCCGTACCATTATCGCAAAAACGAAAAATCGCCGAAGTTCTTTATCAGATCTTGATCAAATAAAACAGCTTTCAAATAAAAAAGAATAATCAAAATCGTTTCACCTAGTATAAAGATCTGAGGTAACCGACATAAAAATACAGTTAAATTGGGAACCCTCTCCTTTTTGAAGTCGGTTAAAAATAATTTTATTCTCGTTTTGCTCCTTTATTGCTGAAGCCTAAGTTACTGACGGATAACTACATTTTTATTGCAGTCGAAACCCACACATGCCTCAAGTAATCGTTCACGGCAATTCCAACACAGTTGTTGGATCCAATTACAACGCCAATCGGATTTTGAACGTGATCGTCCACGGATGGAACAGCAACGGAAACAGTGCTATGAACCCTCTCATTACTTCAACGTTCCTCGCAGTCCAGGACTGCAACGTCATCGTTGTTGACTGGCGCTCCGTCGCTAACGCCAACTACCTCGGTGCCGTAGCTGGTGTCCCCAGTGTAGGAGAACACCTTGGGAACTTCCTCATCTGGCTCATCAATATCACCGGCAGTAACTGGAATCAGTTCCACTTGATCGGGTTCGGTTTGGGTGCTCATGTTGTGGGGAACGCTGGACGTCAGACTGGTGGTCGACCAGCCCGTATTACAGGTTAGAATTTTTATCATTTCTCTATTGTCTTAAAACTTAGCAATACTAACTGTGTTGGAACAATTTTAAGCTACTATGAGAAGCTTCTTATTTCCAACCAGTATAAAAAAAAAAACTGTTTTTCACTGTTCGGAAACCTTGCACTTAAAAAGTATAGTACATTACTGCAGCGGCCAGCAAAAGAGGCATTGATGGACGAACGTGTAAATGTGGGCCGAGGTGAAGGCGAGGCCCACATAAGTAGGTCCATCAATGCCTAGTTGTGGCCAAGGCTTGTATAGTACTTTTCTCAAATAATGCGTGGAAATTAAAACTAAGTAGTACCTAGAACTAATTTTGTCAAATACATTTACTTTTCAAAATCAATGACGAACAACAATATTTTCTCCCGCGTTAAAGTGTTCATTTTTTTTCCAATAAACAGCTTTCTATTTGCAAGCCAGTTCTTAATTTAAATAAAACCTTTGATAAGTCACCTCCTTGGTTGCCATGTTTCTAAGCAAAAAATCTTTCCATTTTTAAATTACACGACAGATATGGATTTTCATACAACTTTTACAACTTTTCATTACAATGCAGGCAAATAAAACTTATTTTTTACATTATACGTTTAATTTATGAAAAGTTACAACAACATTGCTGGAGCGTTGTAATGTTCCAAATTCAAAAAACGCTCCTGCAATGGATTTGATCAACATTGCTGGAGCGTTGTAATGTTCCAAATACAAAAAACGCTCCTGCAATGGATTTGATTTTCTTTGTCCGTAAATTCGATAATTCGCGTGTTCTGTTTTCGAAAATAATGACAATATTTCCATGTAGTTTGAGAAAATTTTATTTATTAGATCAGCAGCATAAATCCACAGCATGGTGCATTTAGAATATTAATAATAATACCGCATACTCAGGTAACTTTAACCCCACATTACAAATAAAACATAATTATTAAGCAAACAAAATCAAATTGAATGTTGACAATCCAAATCACAATCCAAAGAAAAAATATATTTGTAGGGAATACTGTGTAATTGTCAGGAAAAGCCATTATTTGCAAGGGTTCTTTTCGGGCTAATACGAGTTAAACAAACGAATTTCTTTGCTCACACAATATAACTGATCACTTTATGTATTGGAGAATAACGTAAACGACATTCCACTATAGCACGTAGTTTAATATACACGAACAAACGGTAACTCTCACTTTATTTCTTCCAGTCCAGTTTTATTACAAATTCACAACTTAACTCTTCAGTCCTTGACCGATCCCTCTCGTTCGCGCCAAAAACTGGTGCTTAGTGTTACGTCAAGTTGACATCTGTCAAAGTCATTCGAAACCATCAGAAGTGTCTACATATTTATATTACCATTGCAAATAAAAACATTATAATATTTATGATTATAGGTCTGGACCCCACAGGTCTAGGGGATTGGGTTATCCACAACAAGTTGAGCCCCAGCGATGCCGAATATGTTGAAGCCATCCACACTGATGTTCAGGACATTTTTATCGACGAGCAAAGAGGTGACGCTGACTTCTTCCCTAACCGTGGTCAGCACCCTCAGCCAGGATGTATCACGAGCCTATGCTCTCAGAACCGTGCCACCGAACTATTCGAAGCCACACTACGTTTCAAAATTTACGGAAAAGCGTGCAGCGATCTTCCGCAAGCTCTGCAAGGACGCTGCGAGGGTGCCGAATTCCCTATGGGCAATGGCGATGTGAACAAAAGAGGGTGAGCATGTGATCTTTGATTTAAACTATATAGATATTTCAAGATATTTTTGATTTATTCAACTTTTGAGACATGACAATTTCCAAGAGGACAATGGCGAATAGATCAAATCTTGGTAGATATTGATGCTACCTAAAGATTCTTATCTAATATTTTTATAGAGTTTTAAATTAATTTTATTTTTTTACAGGAGCGGTATTTACGGCCTTTCGATTAGAGCAATTTGGCCTTTCTAAACAACGGTCGGCTATTTATTTCTACAAAAAAATATATCTAAAATAAATACCAAAATCGAAAGGTGATATGTAAATAAATTGATTAGAGGAAATTTATTAAAGTATTTATAAAAAATTGCTTATTCATGTGGTCTGTGTCAGTGGGTTGTAAATTAACCTTGTCGACTTCATAAAACTCATAGTTGCGTACCATGTAAAAGATAGCCTAAAAATGTATATCAAAATTCACTGATTACCTACTGATTTTGAAACAATCCATAACTGATTATGAATTCTCATTGTTTTCATTAGTTGCGAAATAAGTAGTAAGTATAATGTGCAAATTTGTTTTGGCATATCGTTATTTAATCATTTATTAAGTCAGATAAGTTGGCTTATCTATCGCGTAAATTAGACTTTCTAAACGGCTGCAATCAATTCTTTATCGCTTTGATGTTCAATCATACTAACGAAATAATTAAAGATAATCAAGATTATCCATTATTTTCGAATTAAATATAAATTGTGTTCGAATTGATTATAATAAAATAATAATCACTTCGAACATAATTGGTGATTTTTTCACATTCATGCAACACCAGTGCATCGGCCACTCCCGATAAATTCGAAAATTACGAAAAATCCGTGTCCATCCGTGTTAACACTAGTCCATGCCAAGACGAGACAACGGAACCCATATAGTTTCATTCTGGATAATCCAAGAAAACCAAATTCAGACAATGGAAAATTAAGTAATCAGTAACTTTCACCATCACGACTGGGCAATTTTTTCTAGTAACCTAAAAAAAATTGCCCAGTCGTGCCTTAAGAAGCTAAAATTTGGTATACATGCAAGAATTTTCTCACGAATGACGATAAAAATGAGAGATATGTCACACCCTCCAATCAAACAGGAAGATGCAGGTCAGGATTATTTTGATGACATGTTATATTGTGACGATTTCAATACTGGTGACAAAAACAACGATAGAGAAAAATAGCTGGGGCGCAAGAAATTTAAAATAAAACAGGGCAACTTGCAAAAATAAATGAAATCCTGCATGCATTTCAACTTGGCTGTCAAGACTCACAAGTTATAATGTACACTGTTAAAAAGTTATCAGATCTCAAGTGGAGCGAAGCCCTATCTCAAGCAACACAAATTGGCTGAATAATCATTGTATAAAAGCGTTTCTTCAAACTTCAAGCTGATATAGTTGACTGATTAATGTGTGGATAAGCGCTTACACAGATGTTATTCAAGCAATTTGGGCACAAAATAAAGTGCTTTAATTTGTATAATAGCAATATAATCGTCACATAGTAGCTAAATAAATGTAAAACAAGTTTAATATCGTTTGTAAAATCGCTGATCTATCATTTTAACAGCTATTACAACTCTTTTAACCAGTTGAAAGTGTTCAAATTCAGTTAGTCAGTCATTATTCAGTATTTAGATTATTTTCATACTTTTATGGAGATAATTATACAAATTACATTTAATGTGACTTTCACCAACACATCATATTCTGCAATGATGTATATTATTGAATTTTGATAAGTAAACTTTTTCGAGTGTTTATGTTAATGGCGAGTGAATTATTACTGCGCATGTAACTTTATTGTGAATATACATATATCTTATCTGTATATTTTTAAAGCGACTCAAGATAATGCTACCTTTCAAGAATTAAAAAACGTTTTTATAATAGGCTAGGTATGAAGAGTGAAAAATTTTCAATGCTTTTGTGAATTTTAGTGTGCAAAAACAACGTGGCTCTATTAATAAAACGTAGTTTCATTTCAAACGCATTTTTATTCCTCCCGTTGTTTTCCTGTTTTTCATGTATTTTTATTAATATTTTTACACGGCGCCATTTTTACGTAGAGTTATAACAGTCTTACAACTCTTCAATATCCAGTTATCTTCTGTATAAAAATGTTCATTTCATATTTATTAACGCTATAAGCTGTATATGATGGTAATAGTATGCTAAGCGCTTTAAGTTAGTTAAAAGAGCTTTCTCATTTTCTATTATAAAGCCTTCTGCTTTAAAAAAACTAAATATTACTCAAATATTCAGCTACTGAATAAGTGGTTATGATTGAAGTGCAATACAGCTTGAAGAGAACAGAACATAGGTTATTCAGCATCGAGCAGTATAATGAAAATTGTTACCAAAGTTATACAGATAAATGCTATCAAATCAGCTAAAATGCAGCATTCAGTGGTCTCGGATGCCTTAAACTGAATAGCGTCTCTTTAATAGTTCTTTTCATGACCAATATTAAGCATCAAAAAATGAAATCAGTGTTATTAAGACTTTATTAAGCTAAAAGAGTAGTAACAGCCCAAAAACCATTCAATACAGCATAAGTCTGTCCCGTAAGCTTTAATAACTGTGTAATAAAGCTTTAAACTGCTTATTAGTACACTTTTATTCTATTATCTGGCTTATGTGTTGCTTGGGATAAATACTAACTCTACAAACCCCACATCTTGCTAAAAGAATATTGCATGGATGTTAATTGTTTGTGGAACTACTGCATGTCACAGCACCAGTAACATAATGTTATAGAACTTGCACAGGTACACCCATGGACGTATGATAAGAACATAAGTCACTGGTATTTAATATGGTCTTGAAGATTTCACATGTACGAGTATGCAACACCAGCTCACCGGTAACACCAAATAAATATTATATATCATTTAATAGAATTAGGTCAATACATATGGTATTTTAGTTCGAAGTTCTCCTCCCCTGTATGTGTTCTCATTTATAATGTTGTTTAATGTTGTTATAATGTTGTTTTCTCATGTATAATATCAAAATAGGAAATAGGATAAACAAATGTTACCTGTTTAAGTAAAATCTAAAAAGCCTTCATCATATGTCCAGCAATGCACGTCTTCCGGCTGAATGATGATGATCACAACTGAATTTACGTTACAAACCTATGATAACATTATGCCTATATTGCACGAAAGGCATATTATATTCAGCGTACCAATAATATATTACACCCACATTTCGTCAGGTACACCAAAATAAATGAATGAGATTTGCGAATTTTGTTTAACTAACAACAAAACATAGTTTTGCTATTTGCTGCTTTATTTATTTTAAAACTAATCAAATGTGAAAGACACAATGATATAGCGATGCTAATTTTACACTCGGTAACGCAGTCTGTCTGAGTAATCCTTTAGCTTTCCGATAGCAAACTCAAATGGTTCTCCTTAGAGCCAAATAACAAAATCAACCCCACTAAGGCTAACCACACCACACCTCCACTTTGGAAGACAATGCTCGCCATTTACGCAGCATTCGCCGTGGTCATCTACTGGGGCCAAAATATTTAAAGAGTTTTCCATCAATTCAAGAAGAAGAAGGGCTACTCTGTCGGTATAACCTTTTTCAGTCTCACACGCACATCACGTCAAATTTGCATCGTAATCCGGTTGTTTTATATCTTCTTCTTACGCTAATTTAGTAGAATTGCCATTCTGAAAAGAAAAAGGAAGATCTTGTTTCAGTTGATTGAAAACTTTTATCTGGAATAAACATATAACTATCAAAGGAGTTATATATTTTGAAACACACGTGGATTGATAACCACTCAAATGCATACTGATAAATCTAAAAAAAAATTGTAATCGGTATTAATTAATCAAAATTATGTCAAGTGTGAAATTGATACAATTTTTTTTGGCAATTTTGGATAAAGTGGCGATCCCTTTCGCGGTTCTAATCATCAATACATATAATAAATCTAAAGAAAAGTCGTTTTTGTACATAGAAAATATTTCCAAATAAAGGGTGATAAAGGATAACCACCAGAACCCATTGCCAGTATTTTTAGATTTTTGTCTGTTTAGTTGTGCACGCATCACGTAAAATGTACGAAACCAATGTAGATAACTTTTATACATAAAAATTGTGTGAAACTTGAAGTATTACTTAGTTTTGGTTTCATCACAATCGGTTTACACTATCAAAAGTTTGATGAATTTAAAGTGTTCAAGAAGTAAAATATCACAACAAAATTCAAATACTCGGACAGTTGGTCTCCATATTCGATAGATGGCGTTGTGCATTTTACGTCAAAAAAGTAAGTTAAGTAAGTCGTAAGTCGGCGGTGTTAAGATTCTCCGCGAAATAATGAACCAAGAAAAAAAATTGGTAGGTAGGAAGGGCAGGTAGGATAGGAAGTTAGGTAGGTTAGGTAGGAAGGTAAGTAGGGTAGGCAGTTGACGGGAGCGAAGCCGCTAGTAACTCGCTAGCTAGTAATAATGCCCTGGACCAAAGCCTGACCTCTGTAGATCGTTGTACATTGGATGTGAAGGTTCAATCATATGCTGTTTCTTCATCGATTGCTTCTACACCATGCTTAGAACAGATAGAGAGGTGATAAAATACATGGTACAAAGGTAAAATCAAGTAAGTACCAGGAGCCCTAGACAAGTGATACTCGTATTCTATCAACGAAAGGGTCGCGACAGCAATTGGTAAAATACTCCGACACAAATTTATTTCATGCTATATAATTTATCTAGTCGCTTCGATCGACAATCTATTGAACACGTAATGACGTGATATCTTGCGAAAACACCCGATTCAAACAGTAAAATGCCATAACTTTGAATGACTGAACTGATTCTCATCAAACATAGCTAAGAATACTCTCGATAAAGCCTGTATCACCTTTGAAACAATAAAACGATCATCAACATCCGTTTAGGAATTATGATGCACAAACACACAGGTACACACGTCAAACTTATAACACTCTTCTTTTTCCGTCAGGGGTTAAAAAAGTATGCGATTGCTAAGCGGTACCGAAATATTACGTAATCAATACCATACATTTAACATTTCGACAATCGATAGCATTACAATTTGTTTAGAGCCTCTGATAGGGTTTAGAACTTCTAAACTCTAGACGGGTCTTAACAGTCGGGGCTGTTACCGCTGGCTCACCATTGTGCTGTCCTGTGTTATCTTATTATTTTTCGCAAATAAAAAAATAAATTGTGAAAATCAGTACCTAAGTACATGATTAATTACTTCGATATGTACCTGTATACAAATCTAGCTTAAGCCCAGACTTTGGTTGCCTGATAAAAGGCATCAATGTATTAACATGGGCCTCACACAATGGGCCTTATCAGAAAGCTTAAAGTCACCCAAAGGGCAATGGGGAGCTTTTTTGCTTTGCTCGGATTTTCCTTGCGTGATCGCTTCAGAAATGAGGGTATCCGCAGGAGAACCAAATAACCGACATAGTCCGAAGAATTGCGGAACTTAAGTGGCAGTGGGCAGGGCATTGCTCGTAGAACGGATGGCCGATGGGTCCGAAAGGTTCTGGAATGGCGACCGCTAACCGGAAGATGATGCGTTGGAAGGCCTCCCACACTAGGTGGACCGATGACCTGTTTAAGGTTACGGAAACGCGCTGGATGCGAGGCGCACGGGATCGGTCAATGTGGTGACGCCTGGGGGAGGCCTGTGTCCAGCAGAAATGATGATGATGATGGATTTACAATAATGTCATGTCATTAGACTTTATGAGTAGTTTCTGAAAAATATTCTGACAAACAAATCTACATACATGTCATCTTTATTAAATCGAGTATCAATCAAACCAGTTTATCTTGGCCGTCATTAGCTGTTATCATGCCCATCGAACATTTTACACAAGATCAGTTGATGGTTCGGTAAGATTACCAGGCTTATAAATACTAATTCGTCTTCACCTTATTTAATTCTACCTATAGCCATGAAGTTTCTGGTAGTGTTGGCTGCGTTGGTCGCACGTAAGTGTTAAACTTTGATTTGTTTTCACATTATTATGTTAGACATTATTTATCAACGCACGGCTATAGCAAAGACTCTAAAAGTTAACAGAGAGCATTATCGCTTGCAAAATAAAAATGCCTTTTTTATTTTACTCTTTTTAGTGTTGGTACCTCACATTACCATGAAAACCATTTATAGCCAGAGTGCATCTCATTTCAATCCCAATAAACCCAAACACGACTAGGATACATTGTATTATTAGGAATTCCAGTGACTTCCGGCTGCACCATCAGATCAGTTCGATGGTACCATTTTCATCACTACCATTTATTATATGTATTTGCTTCATCATAGTCGAGATATCTTATACCCATGACATACCTACTAAGGAGTTCCAGTGGCCATCTGTGGTCTTCTTCATCAGTTCCACTTCACCAAATGATACTTTCTGAGTGCAATGCTTGCAATGTTATTGAAAATACCAAAATCGCTACATGTCTGCCTAAAATATTTATAAAGTTCCCTCGATTTCCATGGGACCCCTTCATCAGATGGTGGGATGGTGGTGGTTGGTGACAATGGGACCACCTCGAGAGTATACCCATACAAACAAAAAAAACTTGCAAATCCGTCTATATATGAAGGAGTGAAGCCCGAACACAAAACAAAAAATTAGGAACATCCGAATTGAGAAAAAGGAGGTTCTCAATTCGGATGTTCCTTTCCATTTTGGGAAGTCGGTTAAAAAATGACTTTTACAAGTCGTGTGGCCTTTCACCTTCTATTTAACCCGTTTTTGATGCTTTTCAAATATATTTATGTGTTTGTTTCAACTTCATTAATAAAATAATTATTAATTAATTCAATGTTTTTGTTATGTAGATTGCAAATTAAATTTTTGCTATTATTATACGGGTGTTAGTAAAAAAAAATATAAACTTTCTCAGTATTAATTTGTAAATTTAACTTTCTCAATTTGTCAAAAAGTCTTATCCAAAAATAATGATAACGTTGCAGTGTGCGCTAGTAGCGCCATCCCTCTTATTCCCGGGGACAATAGCCACTATGTGGAAGGCGAGAGCCGCTACTTCTGGATGCCCGATGGTGAAGGCGTCCCCCAGTTAGTGGACCTCGAAGAACCCGTGGATGAGGCACTTCTCGCAAGCAGAAATGGCGCCAACAACCAGTACTGGCTTTTCTCTAGGTAATTATCGATTTTTATTGTGATAACGTGTTATTTTGAATTTGCAATTATTTGATATACATACCTGCTTTTCATAACTGGATCCTTTTAACTTTAATTTGAAAATGCGAGTATATCATGGCAAGGATTTACCTATGGATAAAAAAAAATAAGAGGTATTCAACTGAGCACTCCTTAAAACATAGGAATGGTTATTCACAGTATAGTGTTCCTGTTTAGCCACAAGACAAATGTAAGGTCCTATAAGTCCTGATGAATATTAATTAATAATAAATTCATTCCGATTATTGGATGTATTTCTTACATAAAAATATTATTTACTTTACAGGCAGAACCCCACCAACCCTCAAGTTATTGTCAATGGCAACGCTAACACTATCTGGAGCTCCAACTACCGCGCCGCCCGTGGCTTGAAAGTCATCGTTCACGGATGGAACAGCAACGGAAACACCGCAATGAACCCTCTAATCACCGCTGCTTTCCTCGCAGTTCAGGACGTCAACGTCATCGTTGTTGACTGGCGTGCTCTGGCTAACGCCAACTACCTGACCGCTACCAACGGTGTTCCCGGTGTTGGACAGTTCCTCGGAAACTTCCTCGTGTGGCTCATCAACACCGCCGGTGGTAACTGGAACAACGTCCACTTAGTGGGCTTCAGTTTGGGTGCTCACGTCGTTGGTAACGCTGGTCGTCAGGCTGGCGGTCGTCCCGCCCGTGTTACAGGTATTTTTTTTAACTATTCACTTCTCCAACATATTAATGCTGTAGACATGTGATATTAGTTAGACGATTAACCAACATTAATTGTATGGCCAGGTTTGGACCCTGCTGGACCCAACTGGGGTGGAAACTCCAACGCTTTGAACACCAACGCCGGCACATATGTGGAAGCTATCCACACTGACGGTGGTCTCCTCGGTATCTTCGACCGTATTGCCAACGGTGACTTTTACCCCAACGGAGGCAGGAACCCCCAGCCTGGTTGCTGGATCAGTACCTGCTCCCACGGCAGGGCGCCTGAACTCTTCGCTTCCAGTGTCCGGACCAACCACTTCGTCGGCAGATTGTGCTCCAACATCCAACAAGCCCAGAACAATCAGTGCACTGGTGGCGCTCTTAACATGGGTAACGGCGTCATCTCAAAACGAGGGTAAGTCTTTGATAGCAATTTTATGAATTTATTTTAATTAAATTACTAATGGTAATTTGGACATGCGAGGCTTTACTAGGCTTCGCTAAAATGTTGATAGTGAATAGACAGATCCCTATGATTTCTCCAACAATTATCTCTTTTGGTTACAGAAACGGTATCTACGGTCTTACCACTGGCGCCAGCTGGCCTTTCTAAAGGACATAATTATCACGACGAAGTATTATGACGAATAAAGTTCCGATTAAGATTTCTTTGTTTTGCTTTGAATTACCCTCATGTTGTAGAATGGTGAATGTGGCTATACTACTTGTTAAATGCCTAAGTATGATGACAGGGTGAAGTATGGTGAGGAGAAGGGGAGGGAAGGCCCAATAAAAGATAGATCGATTGTGTGAAGCAAAATACGAAAGAAAAGGAAGTTAGTGACAATTGAGAGAGGAGAAATAAACAAGAAAACGTAGTGCGCCGAACTTAAGTAACATGGGACAAGAGCAGGAAGATGATGATATAGGTCAACGAGAAAGGATCTAGTGAATATTTCATCTGGACAATGTATAGTTGTACACCATCCTTTTACATTGTAGACCTTAACAACAATGATCTAAGTCCATCTGTGGTTCATGTGACTATGAACTGGTTAAATTGACGTAAGTATCAACAGCAAGAACTATATCCGCTCGATTCTCGTGTACAAACCACAATATTAATATCTATAGGTAATTATCTTCTGTACGTGTGACTGATTTGTGTATTTAATTATGATAGCTATTACTGACATTCACGTCAGTGACACGCCTATGATTTGATTATCTTCATGACACGCCAGAATAAGTAAGTAAGTAATAATCTTTATTCAAACTTGAAATTGGTAAAATATACTAATAGGTCTTATATGTAAAGTGGGTATAACAATGTTAGGTACCTGAACTCGGTGTAATCCTGTATCACAGGCGGCAGGGGCTTAATCAATGTAATTGGAAGGACAAGGAATTTTCACAATATTTCCTTAACATTAGAATAGTGACAGTTTTTTTTATTATTATTTGTTATGGGTTTGCTCTTGACTCTAGTCTAAGTCATAGGTGACAAAGACAGAGTCGACGATGGAGTGAGCTTACCCAGAAGAAGCCTGAAGAAGAAGCCTTCACTCTAACTTTGAAGAGATTCGGGTTGAATGCTTTCGGAAACACAAACGCAGGTAGTGAGTTCCATTCATTCGCTGTGCGCATTATGAAGGATGTTTGGAAACGCTTGGTGCGAATTGGTGGAATGGCAACAAGGTAAGGATGGTAACTTGCAGTGCGTCTAGATGTCCGATGGTAGAAGGGGGCTGGTGGGATGAGTTCGTGGAGTTCTTGAGCACCCTCAACCGAAATACAGTCTGTAGAAGACCGACAAGAAGGCAACCTTGCGGCGATGAGCCAAGCTGTGAAGCTTGGTATCCACCAGTTCAATGTCGCCGATGAGCCTCTTGGCTCTACGTTCCACCGAGTCAAGCGCGGCAAGCTGATACTTAGCTGAGCCATCCCAAAGGTGGCTGCAATACACCATGAAGGATCGGACTTGCGCTTTGTACAGGGTTAAAAGCTGTCCAGGCGTAAAGTACCGCTTCACATTATTTAGGATGCCCAGTTTTTTGGCCGCAATTTGGGCTTTGTACTCAATGGAGGCGCCGAAGTTGAGACTGGATGTCAACTCCATGCCTAGGAGCTCGAGTCAATCAGTCACTGGAACAGACGCACCCCGAAAAGTAGACGCCTGATCGAAAAGACTCCTTTTAGCGGTAAAAAGACACGCCTGTGTTTTGGTGGCATTAAAGGAGACCAGATTGTCATCACAACAAGGCTTAAGGTCAAATCTGTCCGCTCTACCATAGCCACTCTCAAGGAACGAACTTCATCCACTCTGGTTCTTGCGCTGGACAGGTATTCTCTGAAACAGTACTGTCATCTGCGTACCCAACAATACCAAGCTGAAGTAGGTCATTGATGTGCAGCAGGAAAAGAGTTGCAGAGAGAACAGACCCCTGAGGAACTCCGGAATCAATAGCCATAAGGTCAGAGGAGCAGCCGTCTATGACTACTCGGATCAACCGTCCGCTAAGGAAGTCTGATATCCAGCTAGAACCAGTCGGGATGTCATACGCAGGAAGCCAAAGGCCTTCGAGATATCCAGCGATACAGCAAGTGCTTCGCCGTGTCGTGAATCGAATAGAATAGTGATTTTTATTGATATTCTTAATTACTTATACAGACTAAAATTAAATTATACTAATAATGATAAACATATGAATCCTAACTTAGCTTAGATAACGTTAAATTGATTGCACTTAATTTTTTTTTTTTTTTAAACGTTGCCCCACACTAGGAATTTCTTCCTGTATCGTGGGTGCGTTTTACAAACATATAAACTCACATAGACAACACCCAGAGCCGGAACAACTATCTGTAGGTCATACAAATATTTGTTCCGTGCGGGAATCGAACCCGCAACACGCAGCGCAGCAGTCAATCGCTCAACCACTGCGCCAACCGTGCGCCCAAATTTATTATTATTATTTGATCGTCAGCAGATATTTGAGCTGGGTTAACCACTATTAGCCAAGAAGCATGAGTACAAATTTTGCTGGAAAAATCTTCCTGCGCAAGCAACTAGGACATAAGCAAATTCTTATTACATCCGAAACTACCCTGAGGAGATCCAGAATAAGATATGACTATTGCTCGAGTTGGTAACGCTATTTTTCTCATACTGTTTTGAATCAATATCTTGTAGCATTCTTTTAATTTTTATTTTTGTACTGCTTGATATCTATATTGTATTATTTCTATATTGTATTGAGTAGGAATTTGTTAAACACTTACATTACGAAGCTACACACACAAACATATTATGTTCTACCCCCCATACACACACACTTTTATATTGTAACAGCAACATAGCACTAACATCCACCATCACACTTACATGCATCGTTCCATAAAACATGGAAAAATAATAATAATAACATGGTAAAAAGCTACCCTACTCGTTGGGATATTAGCGTGGTCTATTTTTATCGTATTTCACACTACTGGCTATTATTTATTTTACAAATGGCTATTCTAGTTGTAAATATTATCACTGCGCTTATCAATTACACAATATTTTATAATATCGGGTCTATCTGTGTCTCAATACGTCCAATATGAGAAAATGGCGCGGTGTCCCGCCATTTTCTATATTGCTTCAAATAATCTCTAAATTAGGTGAACATTAATCTATTACTATGAAGTGAATATGTTTTAAAACGTATCAAGACAATTAAGAAATTTAATATCGCCTATATAGTAATTCTTAATCAATATTCGTAAGAATATTGATACTAACAGACAGTATTGTACTAATTGTTTCAAAGGACTTATAATACTAATATAGCATTATAAAATTCAGGATACATCACAATGATCATTACAAATTACGTAATCATTTATAGGAATATTATCAACGTGGCTTAAATATAAGTTTAGAGTTATTTCCTGTACACACAACAATATTTACTTATGTACTTACTTTACTTTACTCTTTTACATTTGAAGATAGTTGACACCACAATAATAATTAAGGTAGGTACTTAGACATTTGTCGGTAGGTGCCTAATAAATATGACAGGAGTGTATTATGTAGCAAACCATTGAAAAATGAAAATTAACGATTTAATGACGTCACACATACTTCAAATTCTAACACGCGCAAGTCTTTAGTTCAAAGGTTTAGTTCTTTTTAGCCTACGCACTAAGTCTGTATTGTCTAGCAGCTGGATAGCCTCAACATTCATGTGTCGATGAAGTCTGTGTTCGTGGGCTTCAGCAAATTTTTGGATGATGGTGGTGACGAATACCGTTTTAAGGTCACGATGAAGATCGTCATTTCTTATGAACCAGGGTGCATTTACAGCATCTCTGAGCACTTTATTTTGGAATTGTTGGATTAATTTGACATTGCTTTGTTTAGTACAGCCTCAAAGTTGGAAACTATACGTCCATATCGGCATCAGTATATACTTATATATGGTTATTTTATTATGTATTTTTATTATTGATAGACAGGATTTCCTTCCGAGTAACCAATACATACTTTTATAACGTATGTCGAGTTCCTGTCTTTTCTTTTTGACATGAGCTTTCCAACGCAACTTGGCGTCGAGAGTTATGCCAAGGTATTTGGCTGTATTAGCATAAGGCACCTGCATGCCATTTATGTAGATTGGCTGATAGTCCAAGTGTTTATTTGTGAAGTCAATGTGAATTGGTTTTGACTCATTCGGTTTGATCTTCCATTTTTGTGTCCAGTCATAAACTTTGTTTACAGCTAGTTGAACTTTTTCTACTGCTTCTCTGTGGCTTGATCCGGTAGCCATAATTGCAGTATCATCTACAAAGGTCGCAATGGTGTTGTTTACCTACTTTTTAATGGCCTAATTGAATAAAGAAATATTGCGTTATTTTTTTTCAACTATAGAAGTCTATAGTTCCTCTTGAAAGCACTGGAAGTCATGGGATTTGAGTAATAATTACCAAATGGATCACCTAAAGCTTCAAAAGGTAGCGAAATACCTCCCTTTCCTTCACAAAGAAGTGGGTTAATAGAGTGATTACCATTAGCAAATCAAGACGGGGTAACCTGAACCAATTCATATCTAACAGGGGTAAAGTAAAGGAAGTCTCCAGAAGCGTTATCGCTGGTTGGATTCGAACGTATTAAGTCCTTTAAATAAAAGGGTGGTTTTAAGCTAAGGGGGGGGGAGGTGTTGTATGGAGCATAGGCTGAATATCATTATCTATGCCCTTTCAGTTGTCTACGGTAGAACCGCCATCTTTAATAAACCAGTGTGTTTAATTCCTGCGTTTGATAAACACCTATCCATTATTTAAACCCGCATCCAAACATTACAGATACAGAGTGGGCAGTGAGAAAAAATAGCTGCGGCGCCTGAAATATAGCCAAAACAAAACAGGGCAACTTACAAAAATAAGTAAAATCCTACCAAAAACAAGGCATGCTTACTCTGTTAAAAAGTTATCAGATCTCAAGTGGAGCCAAACCCTATGACTCTAAAGAAGATCTTGGTAAACGAATATGACATGGCTGTTAATTGTATGTGGAACTACTGCATGACACAGAGCCAGTAACATACATATAAATAAATATAATACGCATACTAAATTAATATTATTATAAATGCGAAAAAAATTATTATATTATTCCTGACTATAATCTATCTCTGTGCCAATTTCATCCAGATCCGTTCAGTAGTTCTGGTATGATTGAGTAACTAACATAGGACATCCATCCAAATTTTCACATTTATATTATTATTAGTAAGATAGTAAGATTAAGACATAATTATGATATTTTAGTTCGACGTTCTCCTCCCCTGTACCTGTGATCCAAACTTTGCAGCTGTCGTGGGATCATTAATTAGCATACATCTAAATTCAGAAACATCTAAACAGACAGACTTTCTTTTTCTCATTTATAATATTAAAATAGAAAGTTGGATAAAAAAAATACCTATTTAAATAATATCTGGAAAGCCTGCATATGTCCAACAGTGCACGTCTTCCGGCTGAATGGCGTAAGAGTCCAACTGAATGATGATGATCACAACCGAATGACACATTACAAACCTATAATAACATTACGCCTATATGTCGCGAAAGGTATATCCAGAAGCGAACCAATAGTGTACTACACCCACGTTTCGTCAGGTACACCGAAACATTCGCTTGTCACAAGGCGGAGGGGCTCAGTAGCCGTGGCTTGGTCACGGTGAAGCGAAGAGGAACCCGAAGAGGGGCCGCTCGTCAGGGCTTATGCCGATTAAGCCGACGACGTAGCGGCCAACTAGTAGGTTGCGGTGCCGCTTGGTAACAGGCGACATCGCAACTGAGGCGGGCCTCGATGTCTTAGGGAACGTCCCAGGTCCCATACGATATTGCGGCTGAGGGTTGGAGGCCGCGGTGCGAGAAGAGTGCCGGTTTTGCAGTGCGCCGCTCTCCCTACCTTCCGCGGCCTGGACGGGGTCGCCACTGTCTGATGGCGGACGCGGTGGAGCCGCAGGGGAGGTGAAGTGTCGGTATAGCGTTGGCTGCTCTCCCTATCCTCTGCGTCCGAAAAATGGTAGGTGGATGGGCCAATGACCTTGACCCTACACCGGGAGACCAAGAGTCCAAGATATATACGGGGTCGTCTGGCGCCCATGGTCACGGCGTACACTGTGTTCTCGTGCAACGGTGACGGGGTTTACAACCCAGAGGAGGGAGCCACGGCGGGATCGCGGTGACTGCTAACGCGTGCCCGTGTTCCCGCCATAAGCGAGTGTGTAATGTTTGGTATAATAACAGATAGTATAATATCACTTGATATAACGTTCACTTGATATAATTTTCATATGCTATGAAAACATATGACCTAATTTCATATGATCTTAAAGTTATATTTCATATAACCTTCATTTACTCTAACAACGTTTAGTATAATGTTCATTTCATATCATTTTCATTTAGTTATTACTCTTTTCATATAACGTTAATTTTACCTTATTTTCATATTAACTAATTTTCTAAGGTAACGCACCGTTCTTCAACCAGTAACCTGACCTCAAAACACTAAAGTTTCTTCTGCATCGTCTCCGGCGCTGCGGCAAGTGCACCCCCTTCGCCCTTACGTAACAAATGATAGGCACCCATGCACAATGCATGCAGGCTCGCACGGGAGCCTATGCTTTGTTACAGCGGGCGGGGGCTGCTCTCCCTTCGCGCCTCTGGTTTTTATATACACTCTATGGGTAGCAGCCAAAATACTACGTAAAGTCGGGGTGCCCCGATTCGGTTTTGGAACAGATTCGACCTATTTAACTACAAGCTATAAATAGTTTAGTAAATAAATAGTGTAGTTTAGTTTGTATGACAGACAGAAAAATAAAATATGTCCGTCCACCCGCATAAAAGCAAACTAATAACAAGCAATATTTATGTGGTGCTTGTTGTAAATATGTATTAAATAAGTAGAATTATCTGTGTATGTTTTATTATCTTGTTTTACAAAAATCATCCATAAACTTGAGTAGGTACATGAATCCCATTATTCTATAATTATGACAACCACACGGTGTTGCCAGTCCACTTCTATAACATCCTTACATCCCCTTTCCCTTCAAGCAACAGCTACACTATACACAATTAATCAAAGCAACTATGTATATAATATCTGATTCAATTAAGTTCCATAATCAGACAGATAGCCAGGTTTCTTGATGAGTCTGCCATTTTGTCTGCCTTTTCTAGTTTCCAAGCCTTTATTTTCATTCATATTACAATTCACATTTTCTTCCCTGCTGTTTTGAACATCACTTCGTCTTGAAACATAGCTATCATTTGGCCTACCACTAACGCTATTTCTTCTACTTGCATTCAACATAGTTTGTGAGGACAAACTAATGATGATGAAGGAGGCTTCATCATCACTATTTATATGATTATCTGTTACAATTTTAATTTTTTCCTGATTCTTACAGTCTATTAAATATTATTATTATTATTTATTTATTATATACTTTATTGTACACCACACAAATATATATACAGGACAAAAAATCATAAAAGCAAGTGTACAATGGGCGTTCTTATCGCACAGGGCAATCTCTTACAGACAACCTTTGGATGGACTGAACGAGAGGAGAGGAATTTAGGGTTGTCAGTGTACAACATATCTTAAATAATAATACTTAGACATAATAACATAAAATACATACATACAATAATACATAATATACTAATAAATAATAATAAATATCTCCTATTTCTAAAGATTTCTTGACCAGTTTCTATCTTAATTTTAAATGTATTGGGTTTGATATCCCTTCTTAATACCTCAGCATAGTTATTAGGCTTTCTTTTATTATTATTGATAAATACAACTTTTTATCCTTCATTGAGTTTTGACAAGTTCCTTGGATCTATATCATAATACAGTTTCTGTTTCCATGCCATTTCTGTATGACAATTAGTAGGTGTTTTGAATATTCCAGTTTTCCTTACTAGGTTTCTCAAAATTAAGCAATAAGCTCTTGAATTTTGTCCCTAATAACAACTCTGAAGGAGTTTTATAATTGAATTCTTTTGAAATTGTTGTGTTTCTATACTCTAAGAAAGCTAAGTATCTATCCTTGCCATCACGACGTGCTTTTTTTTTAAAGAAAATTTTTATCTGAATATATCGTTCCGCTAACCCATTTAACTGAGGATAGGTGGGACTACTGGTTTTGTGAGTAAAGCCCCAATCATGAGCAAATTCCTTCATTTTAAAACTGGTATAATTGGTAGCCCCATCACTGTACAAATATTCCGGAATTCCAAATCTACTAAAAATAGACTTTAATATATAATATCTATTGTAGTTTCAGGTCTTAAGTCTTTTAATTCTGACACTTCAAAGTATTTACTATAGTAGTCCACAACTAAGATATAATTTCTGCCCTTGTAGTGAAATACATCAGTTCCCAAATGTCACCAAGGGTTATTTGGCATTTCTCTAATTTGCATCGGTTCTTTACTATTATTTTTTCGAAATCTGTCACATATACTGCAATTTAATACTTTATTCTCAATGTCTCTTCCCATGAATGGCCAGAACATGCATGATCTCGCTCTAGACTTACACTTATCCAAACCCATGTGATTATAATGTATGTGTTCTAACATATCAGATCTTAATGACTGTGGTACTACAATACAATTGTTTTTAAAAATCAGTTCCTCACAGACATACAATTGATCAGTAAATGTAAAATATGGTTTCAAGCTATTTGGAATATCTTTGATACCTGGCCATCAATTCAAGATATAGTATTTTAACTGTTGTAATTCACTGTCTTTGTTAGTTTCTTCTTTAATAATTTCTTTAAAGTTTTCTATCTGTTATTGGCAAGGTTGTTACTACCATACCTACCTGCGCTTCATATCGTGACAGTGTGTCAGCAATCAAAAGTTCTTTACCAGGTTTGTATTTCACAATTAAGTCATATTTTTTTAAAAAGTAAGTGCATCCGCTGTAGTCTCAATGGTATATCACACATGGGTTTTCTAAAAATGAACTCTAGCAGTCTATGATCAGTCTCTACTTCAATTTGTTTACCATAAATATACTGATGATAACGGGAACACCCAAACACAATTCCCAACACTTCTTTCTCAATTTGAGCATACAATTTTTGAATACTAGTCATAGTCTTAGAGGCATAAGCTACAGGCAAGTCATTTTGAAGCAAAACTGCTCCCATTGCATCTTTCGAGGCATCAACTGATAATTTTACAGGTTTACTGACGTAATAATACTATAACACAGGATCCTGAAACTAGTATTGTTTTAAGTTCACCAAAAGAATCATCTTGTTATTTTGAACATAACCAATCCACATCTTTTGTAATTAAATTTCTTAGTGGACCACAAACCTGGGACAAGAATGGTATAAACTTTGCTACATAAGTAATCATTCCTAGTAATCTCTGTAACTCTTTCACATTTTTTGGTTGTTCCATTTTTATTATTGATTCTATTTTGGTGGGACCTGGTTTTATACCATCCTTTGTCAACATGTGGCCTAAATATTCTATTTCTGACCTGCCAAATACACACTTACTTAAATTAAATTTTACCACATTTTCTTTGGCCATCTGTAATACTTTCAGTAAACGCTCATTATGTTCAGCTTGATTTTTCCCATACACTACCAAGTCATCTACAAATACTTCACATCCATTCACATTTTGAAATATTTCTTTATACCTACTATGGAAGACTTCAGGGGCTGAGCAGAGTCCATAGGGTAGCCTCTTAAAAAAATATCTATCAAAAGGTGTTGAGAATGTACACAATCTAGCACTATCCTCATGTAATTTTATTTAAAAGAATGCTGTAAAGGCATCTAATTGACTGAACACTTTAGCACCCGCCATTCAACTTTACACTTCTTCAAAAGTTGGCAATTGAAAATGTTCTCGCATGACACAATTATTCACACGGGTCCAGACAAACTCTTATTTTTCCATTTGGTATTTTAACAATAACTATGTTGCTGACAAATTTAGTTGGTTCAGTAATTTTTTCTATAACATTTAATTTTTCCATTTTACCTAATTCTCTCTTTAAGTTCTCATGTAATGACACAGGCACTTTCCTATAGATTTCTACTTTCCCTACTGTATTTTCTTTTAACCTTATTTTATACTCTGGTTCTCTTAAAGTTCCTATTATTTTTCCATCGAATACTTCTTTATAATTTTCCATTAAGTTGCTATAGTCCTTTTTATAACATTTAGATATTTTCTTTCCATTAATTTCTCTTTCAATATGGCAGCGCAACCTAATATTGGCACTATCGGATGAATTGTATCAATAACATGGAAATCCAATTTTACTTTTTTATTATTCATAAAACAACCAGTTAGTTTAATTTTTCCCACACTGTTTAATTTTGCTCCATCATAATTATGCAAATTGTTTCGAGCTTTAGTAATTTCCCGTTCTAGTCCCAATTTTTGTATACAATTCAGCGGTAGCACATTACAGTCCGCGCTAGTATCCAGCTTAAAATCTATAATTTTACCTTGTATTTGTATGGATTCACACAGTTCTTTCTTAACGACATTGACTTGCACACTGCCCAATACAATATCACTTTCGTCAGATGATTGGTCCACTGCTTTTATATTTTGAACATTGCTACACATCTTCCCGTAATGTCCAAACTTGTTACACTTTGTGCAGGTCTGATTAAACGCTGGACACTTGAATCCATGGAAGTAGCCACATCGTTGACATTGAGTTCTACTTGCTAGCCCTTGCCGACTGCCATGGGCTTGCTGAGGTGACTGGTATAATTCTCGTACCATAATTCCCATGAGCATGCTGAAACGACTCTGTTAAATTTCTCGAACAATAATTTCTTCTTTCTTGATTTTTAACGACACTGATAGTTTACTGTTCCTCATCAAACTCAAAGTCTTTTATCTGTTTTCTGTCTGTTCATAAGATTTACAGATCTTGATACATTTAGGCAGGTCCAAATCCGGCTCCTTCAACAATCGTTTCACAATTATTATTTTTTAATTCCTCTGATTATTTGATATTTTATTAAACTGTCCCTCAGTGTACCAAAATTGCAATTTGCACTTAATGTTCTTAATGTGTTGACGTATTCATCAAATGTTTAGGCCTCATTTATCTTGCGACTAAAGAAAACTTTTCTATTAATGCTCTCGTTGCTGAGAGGCAACAGATAGGTAGAGAATTGCTCTACAAGAGCGTCATACGTCTTAACCTTTTCCTGGTCGAAATTATTATATATTTCCAGACTCTCCTCACCTATGCAGTGCAAAAACAGTGCTGTTTTACTTTCTTCAGGTAATTTCTCCTTTGCCCCGAGGCAGTTAAATAAATCTTAAACCTTTGCAGCCATTTTTTAAAGTTCTCGGCTGGATCTCCTTGCAACGACAATGGCGGTGGATGCATCAGTGTTTCCATGTTTATATAAAGAATTCACTACCGGTTCACTTCGCGAATGAGACATGTAAATATGTATTAAGTATCTGTGTATGTTTTATTATCTTGTTTTACAATAATCATCCATAAACTTGAGTAGGCACACGAATCCCATTATCCTATAATTATGACAAACACACGGTGTTGCCAGTCCAGATCTATAACATCCTTACACTTGTTTTTGCTAGCACGAAAATCGCAGGCGTTTAAAATCTAATCATTTTTTGCAAAAATATCTAAAACCAAGAAGACGTTTCCAAATTATAATAAACGTTACTTAGAGATTTTGAATATTATTGTTGCTGAATGTTATACTAAATGAATATTATATCAAACGTGCATTATATAAAATGTTCATTATACCATATAAAATTAGATAAAATGAAATTATATCAATAATTCATTTTATCATTTGATCGTTATATTAAAAATAAGTATATTAAATGAAATTAGGTCATATGATCATTAGATCTTTTGTTATTATATCAAACCTTACACACCCATAAGCGTCAAAGGGGGACACCGTGGAGTTTTAGTGGGTTGAAGTCCCACATAACTGCACTATCTCCCCGTGGTAGTGCAGTATGCATGAGAAATTCTCAAATAAAAATAAAAAAACGGCCAAGTGCGAGTCGTACTCGCGCACGAAGGGTTCCGTCCCATTATCGCAAAAAACGGTAAAAAAAACACGTTTATTGTATGGGAGCTCCACTTAAATATCTTTTGTATTCTGTTTTTAGTATTTGTTGTTGTAGCAACAGTAATACATCATCTGTGAAAATTTCAACTGTCTAGCTATAACGGTTCATGAGATACAGCCTGGTGACAGACAGACAGACAGACCGACAGACAGACAGACGGACCGCGGAGTCTTAGTAATAGGGTCCCGATTTACCCTTTGGGTACTGAACCCTAAAAAAGAGGTACACCGAAATAAATGATTGAGACTTGCGAATTTTGTTTTACTAGCAACAAACCATAGTTTTGCTATTTGCTGCTTTATTTATTTTAAAAGTAATCAAATGTGAAAGACGCAATGATATTGCGATGTTAATGTGAAGAGTTCAAATTAGCATAAATTCGCCCAGCACATCTTGGACACTCGGTAACGCAGGGTCTGTCTGATTAATCCTTTCAAACGGTTCTTCTTAGAGCCAAATAACAAAACCAACCCCTCTTAGGCCACCCACTACACCTGCACTTTGGAAAACAATGCTCGCCACTGATGCCGCAATCGCCGTGGTCACCTACTGGGGCCAAAATACTCGTATTTAAAGAGTTTTCCATCAACTCAAGAACAAGAACGGCTACTCTATCGGTATAACCATTTCAGTCTCACACACACATCACATCAAATTCGCATCGCATTCCGGTTAGTATCTTCTTCTTTACGCTAATTTAGTAGAATTACCATTCTACAAAAAAAAAAAATTGTTGAAATGCGAAAAGGAAGATCTTGTTTCAGTTGATTTAAAACTTTTATTCACATCGTCATCACAATCGCGTACCACACAAGCTAACTCCAAGGCATGCGACCGTACAGGACTTGTGCACCGTCTGACGTCATAACGAACAGGCCGGTGCGCGTCCAAGTGGCGCGCGCTGCCTCACGCACGACAAGCAGCGCGCGCGCGTTTGTATGGCGTCACGTAGGCTCTCATTAAAGCTTTTTAAGAGCGCCACGCCAGTGTGGGTGTGAGAGCGAGACAGAGCAATAATACCCGCACTTTATGTTTTGGTAACTTTGACTTGATACCTAGTTATATTCTCAGAACCCCGTAAGTCACTGTGGTAGACCAATAATCTCGGACGCAGCACTTTTGCCCTTATCAGCCAGACATGGCGGATGTGTTGTCGCCAGTCACCAGTGACCACTAGCTTAGTTTTAAGACCTAAGCATACTTATAATTAGATATAATAAGTAGTCTTACATCGAACTCTGTAAGCGCGGGTCGTTTTTTTTAATAAACTCTTAGTTAAACGAGTCCCAAGGTTTTATTTTTAACCGTCGCTCCGCTCCCGAAATCTAACTGGTGCAGCCGGTAGGATTGCCGTAAACTGTTGCATTCGCCGAAAATCAAGTGTGAAATACCGTGTAAAGTAAAACGAACACTAAAGAACTTATTCGCGAGTGATAAAGTAGGATCGTCGTTTAGAGCCTGATGATGATATTTTTGTAATTTGGACAAACACAGCCTTAGATAAATTATATTACTAAGGTAGTGTTGCTAAGAAACTCCTAACTCCTAAATTTGGTAAAGCAATATGTTTATATAAAGTAATTATCAAAAACGCTTTTCATCACGTTTATATCAAAAACAGTTAAGAAGTCAATTGGCACTCTGTGCTTTACCTACACAAAAACCATTATTGGTTGGCGCAAGAGTTGTAAAACTTTATAAAAAACATAGTTGTCTTCAAAAAATGTAATTAATATGATGAAAAAATAATAATTTGGAATTATTGTCAAACGCGCGCGTCAGCGACTGCGGCGTACTGCGATTGATCGAATCCAAGTTTTGCATCACTTGACTGGCGTTTAATTGTGATGCGTTGATAATAATTTAACCAGTTGGTGAAATCGACGGTTACACACACAGATCATAGTCTATCTTTTGTTTCTATGATCTGTGGTTACACACAAACGCTTAAGTAATTGTAAACTATTAAAGTAATCGAGTTTTCCGGATCAATTTTGTTTGAAAGTGGATCCTTAATGTCACAACTATAAAATCAATCTATAGTTTTGAAACTTAAATATTGTGTCTCTATAATGACATGACTCAAAAGTTGTATTGCACCCAAGTAGTTGCTGACACCAATACTGTTTTTTTTTTATTTATTCAACAAGTAATTTGTACATGGCATACATAGTTGTCTTACATACTTAAATGTTATAAACAAAAATCAGTACAACAAATATAAAATGGATCTTAGGACTCTCTTTCCTAAACTAGGCAGGAAACCTGTCTGTATCTTAGGAAAGAGTATCCATACATAATGAGTCTTATTGCGGTTACAAAAATTTTGGTACGTGCAGTGGATAAGCAAAGGATAAGAATATAAATAAAAATGTGTGTAAGTGTGTGTTGGTGCATACGTGTGTATAGAATGTATGTGTATTAGACTGTATGTGTTTGTGTTTGTTTGTTTGTTTTGAAGCCTATAGTGTGTGTAAACCTATCTCATTTTAATGCACAGTGGTTAGAAGCTCCTCGGTATCAACATATGTCAATGTCAGTAGCCAGGAATTAATCTTATGTTTTACCTCACGCTTAGTCAAGGCGTAGATATTAAATTGCTTGTGGGCTTTATTATAGAGCCTAGCACTTAGGCTATTAAACTGTCGACTTGCGAAGGCAGTCCTACAGGAGACCGTTGGACATAAAGGGAAGCCACGACGCCGCTGACTGACAAGCGGCTTATTGAACGGAATCATAGAGTGCTTGTAGAGGATGGATCTTAAGATATACAATTGCCTAACAGTTAGGACATTGCATTCTGAATATAACATTGATGTGGAGTAGTCGCGTGGTTTAAAGTGAATTACTTTCAGCACAGCCCTTTGAGCTCTTTCAAGCTTTATTAGCTCAGTTTTATGAGTTCCCCCCCACACTGGGATACAGTACGTCAGGATTGACTGACACAGAGCCAGGTAAACCATTCGGAGAGTGTCTTTATCCGCTGAAAACCTAAGATTTTTGAATTGTTACTTTAGTAACGAATAGTTCAGTTCGACAAACAGAAACAGTTCATTTCATTCCTTTGGAAACTAAAGTTTGACAGTGTACTGTCAGATTAAAAACGAGACGTTATGCTTAAAAAAAAAAAAAGAATTATGAAAATGATTCCTTAGGTCATACTCGTTTGAACAAAGACCTAGTTTAATAAGGAGTCCAGATTGTTTATATATGAAATATGTTTTGTAGTCATAAGGACTACTAAAGTAAACTCTAAATATTTTACATATCGAAATTGTGAAATTTCTAGACAAAACACAACAATACACAATAGTGTACTGAAATATATTTTAAAAGCCGTAAATCGTAAAAGTAAAACATCTAACAACGGCACATAATTATGTTATTAGTTATTAAAATAACATCTAAGAACGGCTGATATATCTGTTATTAGTTATTCAATACATGCTGTATCAAACGAGGCATAGTTATTTTTTCAATAATGGCTGTAGTAAAAAAATAAAAATAAAACAGGCATTTTGCACGAGTCAGTCATCAGTCAATACGAAAAGCAGACTGGAATGATAACTAGCGAATGAAGACCACCTCAGATATTAATCTACGACCCAACGTGGTTCTCAAAAAATCTATATGATTTGATCATCAGACATAAACCTACATGGTTCTCAATTCTCATATGATTTGACCATTTTATTAATCATTCAGGATTTTAAAAGTGACTGTGACCTCTGAGTTTGTTTCGGTGTTTCTTCTCAGAGTAGTCTTCTAGGAAATACCGGCCTCATCTAGTTTTTTGTTTTTTGAAATGGTCATCTAAAAGTTTTGATCACTATTTGTGTTATTTTTAACCAATTTACAAAAATAAGTATCTTTTATAAAGAAAAAAAAAATAACCTGTAGGCCCTAGGCCGTAGGATTATCGATCGAGAAGCGATGCATCGTAAGACTTTAAATAAAACACTGTATTGCTAAAACCATATTATATCTGTAAGATTAGTGTGAATTAAAATTAATGCAAAGCCTGTCAGAATATTACAAGTAAATTAAAGGGTAAAGCGGCAGCCTTAATTAGTGAAAGAGGTGATTTTGAAACCTATAGAGAATTAAAATCATTACTGATTCAACATTTTGGTGATCCCAGGAGTGAGGAATGCGTAGCTATTGAGCTGGAAACTCTAAAATTAAACAAAGTGAGTCTTCTTACAGTTTTGCAATCGTATTCAAGACATTCGTGCTATATTAATTTCAAAAGAGAATCAGAACAGCTCTGTGACCTTAAGAGAAGCTAAAAATATAATTTACAACAATACTTCGCTTAATGTCTTCATGTACAATTTACCAGAACATATGGTACGGATTGTTCGAATTAAAAACCCTACTTCGCTGGAGGAAGCTTTAAAATATGTCCTTGAAGAGGTTAATTTTCAGGAACAATATAATTTACGTTGTAAGATGTTGCGACACCGACCCCAAGGTCATATGTTACCAACACACAATAAAGGGTATGTTTTTAGTTCACTCAATCCGAAACCTTTTGTCACATTGCCCGCAGGTCAAAATAATAATTTCAGACCTCAAGGTCAATTTAAATTTGGTATACCTAATCAAAACTTTGTACGCCCAAATATACCAAATCAGCAGATGGGTTTACGACCGCAAATGGTTCAATTTGGAAATAAACCACCACTCACTGGTAATAAACACCCCCAGCAACTTGGCTACAGACCTCAAGTAGGACAATTTGGCTACAGACCCCAAGTTGGACAATTTGGCTACAGACCCCCAACAGCACAATTTGGTTATAGGCCCCCTCAGTCTTCGGCTTATCCTCCAATTAATAATTTCTACGATAGTGACGTCACAATGAGAACCGCTTCAGCACCCGTTAAGCAACCACAAGGTTTGCCTGTGAATGAACTTTATACGGATGGCGAACAATACTATTATGACCCCACTTACGACGATTATACAAATATGTACAATAAGGATGATTTCGCAGATGAGAAGCCTATTGTAGGACAGTCTGAAACTGCTGACAATTTGCTTTTACCTGAAAATAACGGTGATACGGCAAATGTTAAAAATTTTCAAATAGATTCAATACGAATCAACCAGAAATGATAGACCTTAATTTTGACGCCAATCTAAAACATCCATACATATACATACCGGCAATAAACGGCAAATTCATGTTAGATACAGGAAGTACACGATCTTTTATAAGTCCCAAGAAAGCTTATGAATATTTTCCCCATTTAATATTCTATGAACCATTTACAGTTACAAGCACACATGCGACTAGTGAACATTATGAAGTAGCTAAAATCCTTCTATTCTCTATTTTTAATGATAACGGGTATCATAAATTTTATATTTATGATGTAATGGATTATGATGGCAACAGATATGATGGATTGATTGGAATTTATTTATTTATTGATAGGAACACCAACTACATGTTTACAGAAAAACTTACACATAATTATACATAAAACATCATTCCGTGCAAACATGTCACTTATAGGTGAACACAACTTATACAAATTTTATTTTAGATAAATTCATTAAGGATGCTATTACATTTTTCTACAAATAACAGTGCTTTTCAGGTACAATTTTAATGTATATGCAATCACAGATGTGAAGATATCATGGTCTTAATTTAAAGATAATATATTCAGCTCCAGATTGGCATCAGAAAAATTGCATGACATCATACAAAATTTTCGCACAAATACGTTTTGCCCATCACGATAATCGCAAAAATATTAAAAAAGTAGGGTCCGAATAGGTCCCAGTTTAGTTAATTTTACAGCATTTTTTATCTTCAAAATTATAAAAAAATTGCGGTATATATAGTCCTTTACAGGTTCAGATAATTATTTTTTACCCAAATCAATATATATTTTAATTATTAGCTACAATAAAAAGACTTGCCGACTTCTTCATACATTTTGCACTAGAAGCTTATCATTCCGCGCTCAGAAGCGCTCGTGGAAGGACGAGCGTATCGCTTTTTTGCAAAAAATAAATACGATAAAAGTAATAGAAAAGATTGCAGTGTGCATACGTGAGTCGTATGTCGTGATCGAAAGGAGTTGATATTTTACCGGACCGAAATAAAAGTATGTTTGAGTTTCCTTTTATTATTAGAATGTGATTTAGAAATTATGTTGGGTATGATCGGGATTTTGATAGGTATAGTTAAGCAGTTGTTGACAAGGTTGAGAAATGGATGGCTGGGTTTAAGCAGCTCTTAGTAAGGTTATGATTTGGATGGGTAAGGTTAAGCTGGCGGCGGTGAAGGTTAGAAGTGGATAGGTGGGAGGAGATTTATGATTTGAACCGGTGTGTATGTATGTATGTATGACGAATACGGGGTCAAACCAAAATACAAGAAGGCGGCGACGAAAATTTGGCATCTTTTCGTCACAGGTGTCATTGTCATGTTTTTTGGGATCGCTTATATCGAATATGGGGTCAAAACCAAAATACAAGATGGCGCCGACGAAAATTTGACCGCCTTTCGATATGGGTGTCATTTTCATGGTTTTTGGCGTCGCTTATATCTAATATGGGGTCAAAACCAAAATACAAGATGGCGCCGACGAAAATTTGACATCTTTTCGTCATGGGTGACATTTTCATGGTTTTTGGGTAGTATGTCATTAGCTGATGCTCATTATGTAATACTCCAAATTTTTTTGATGGTAATATTTTATATAATATGTATATAATATGTAATGCAAAATGTTAAAGTAATTTTTAGGGTTTCCCCTATTACTAAGACTCCGCGGTCCGTCTGTCTGTCTGTCACCAGGCTGTATCTCATGAACCGTGATAGCTAGGCAGTTGAAATTTTCACAGATGATGTATTTCTGTTGCCGCTATAACAACAAATACTAAAACAGAATAAAATAAATATTGGGGCTCCCATACAAAAAACGTGTTTTTTTTGCCGTTTTTTGCAATAATGGTACGGAACCCGTCGTGCGTGAGTCCGACTCGCACTTGGACGGTTTTTTAATCCTTGTGACCGGAAATTATTTCGTTTTAGGTATCTACTTATTTTATGTTGCGTATTTTTAAAAATACCTACTTACTACAACAAAGTGAAAGCTAATTCTCTTTTCGAAAGTCGGTGTCGGTATCTATTGTTTTTCGTTTTTCGACACGGAAAAGTTATTATTTTTCTCTTTTTAGTTTTTGTTGGTACCCCATATTGGGTAGGTATACTAAATAAATCTGTTAACCCCCTAAAAATGTACAAGCGTGATTTTATATTATGGTATGGTGAAAACAAAACATAACTATACGATCACACTAATCGCAGGTCATTTGCTATTTGTTATTGAAGAGTTCCATTGTCTATCTCCTGTACGGATGAGTGATATTAGGAGTAAGTGATACAACGAATGCTGTTGCTATACTGCCCTTTATTATAAAAGAACACAAGTTTATATGGTTACATTGACATCTCCCTCTCATCTCCTCCCTAAAACTAAAATAAAATAAAAGTTTACTTTTATTTTATTGCATGGATACAATATAAGCACAAATTAAACATTGATACTCTTAGGCTAACACGTATAAAATATAGTTATAACATAATCGTAGTACATATGTTCGTTATGTTTGGTATACAAAGTTATACAATAATAAGTAGTTACATACTTATAATAACAATCAATCCCTGAGTACCTATGAGCGCACAGCTGGCGCTTATTATTCGTCTCCGTTTTCTGCTGACCTGTATAATAGCTATTGTTAAGTGCTTATAGCATTGGTAATTAATTGTCTTATTGTTTTTATCTTAAACATGATACGGTTTCGTTCTGTTTTTGTGAATAATGTCGGGTTTTCCCTTATAATTGACCTCAACATTTGGTGACAAATCTCTAATCACCTTGTAAGGTCCAGAATATAATTGTTGAAGTTTATTGCCAGTTTCATTTTTAATTAAAACTTGATCGTTTGGCTTGTAGCGTATTGGATTTACATGCTGGTCGTATCTACTTTTTCTGCCTATTTTATTGGCTATCAAATTTTCCCGCGCTTCGGTTTGAGAAACCTGTAGGCGGTACTTAAGTTCAAGCGGGTAACTGTCGTAATTATATAGAGGCTCTACACACTTTTCCAAATTATTGGGCAAGTTACACTTTCTACCGTATACGAGTTCGAATGGTGTAAATTTTGTTGACGAGTGAACTGTCGTATTATAAGCAAAGCACCAGAATGGTAACCAAGTACTCCATAATTCGGGTTTTCCTTCTGCTTGGATTCGCAAAAATGCACCTAGATTTTTATGCGAGTTCTCTAGCGCTCCGATGCTTTGGTGATGATACGCAGTTGAGTTTAACTTTTTAATATGTAGTAATTCACAAACCTGTGTCACGGTCTCGGACATGAACTCTGTGCCTCTGTCGGTAGCTATGTCCCTCGGGATGCCATGTTGAAGTATGAAGTTATCCACGAAGGTGCGTGCTACTTCTGTAGAGGTTTTAGTGACGAGGGGATACGCACATACATACTTGGACAGCTCGCATTGCAATGTCAATATATAAGAAAAATTGTTGCTGTCTTTGTCTAATGGTCCTACCAAGTCTAAGAAGATTTTATCGAAAGCCGAATGAGCAGTTGTGGTGATTGCCATTGGCTCTTTCACCTGAACTGTATACTTATGCTTCTGACATTGAACACATTTTTTGACATAATTTTTGACATCACTTTCTAAGCCTGGCCAAAAATAGTATTTTTTTATATTAGTCAGCATTCTTCTCATGCCCGCGTGCCCACTAGTGGGCAAAAGATGAAAGTCGTTGAGTATCACTTTCCTATCATCTTTGTCCTCTATTCTTTCGACATCTTTTAATATACATAATCTGGGCCCTTTCCAGTTGCTTTGTTTTCTTATCTCACTAGTTAATTTCTCTACAAAAATTTTATTATTCGAATTTTTAATGAAGTATACTTCTTCTATATTTAGCTTGTTACATAGATCACTCAGCTCTCTCGCAAACTCGGCTCGCGTAGTTTGTGATTGAGATGCCGAGTTTATGAATATAGTTTTCATTTGGGCATTATACAATAATATTATGTGTGTTTGTAACACTACTGAGCTATCGCTCTTTAACTTCTTAAGACTGCTACTGGGTGCAAATCTTAACTCTACTGCGCCTCTTGGTTTGATATGAGTTTCCACTACATGTGGTTGAACTGGCAAGTTGTCGGTGGGCAACTCATCTGCCGGGGCGACAGCATCTAATTTTCGTTTTTGAGCGCGAGTCATTACTGCACACAGACACTCATTCATTTCTTTAAGTTCTTTTGACGTAATTTTTATTCTAGATAATGCGTCTGCAACGCAGTTCTCACTCCCTTTTACGTATTCTATTTCGTAATTGTATTCTTCTAGAGCTAGTCTAAATTTAAAGAGCCTGCTAGATGGGTCTTTTAAATTAAATAAGTATACAAGGGGTTTGTGGTCGGTTAGTATTTTAAATGTACGACCGTATAAATAGGGTCTGAAATATTTGACAGCCCAAACTACAGCTAAGAGTTCTTTCTCTATAGTGGGATAGTTCTTTTCCGCTTTGTTAAGGCTCCTACTAGCGTAAGCTATTGGTCTGCCATTTGAATTTGATAGTACTGCCCCAATTGCGTACCCAGATGCATCGGTTTGTACTATGAATTGATTTAGTTCTGAGAAATCTGGGTACTGTAGGATTGGCGGTGACATCATACTCTGTTTTAGAGTTTCAAATGACGTTTGACAGTTGCTATCCCAGTTGAATTTAGTGTTTTTCTTACTTAAAAGGTTTAAATGATAGGCTTTGTCGGCAAAGTGGTCTATAAATTTTCTATAGTAGTTTGCAAAAGCAACGAAGCGTTTCACTTCGTCCGTACTTTTAGGAACTGGATACTCTTTAATTATTTTAATCTTATCTGGGTCCGGCAATATACCATTGCCTGTCACCACGTGGCCTAAATAAAGCATCTCTTTCTTAAGGAAATCGCATTTAGTGGGATTTAATTTTAAGTTGGCACTGCGCAACTTTTCGAATACTTCTATTAAATTTTTGTTATGGTCAGTTAAGTTCCGTCCCATACAAATAAGATCGTCTAGGTACACTAAGCACTTGTCGTAGGATAGCCCGGTCATTGCCATGGTCATCATACGCGAAAATGAGCTGGGACTAGTTTTGAGTCCCATAGGCATTCTTGTCATTTGATACTGACCACCCACCGTCTGCACTAAATGAAGTATATTTCCTACTGTGTTTGTTTAACGCTACGTTAAAAAATCCTTGGTTTAAATCTAAATGTGTGAAATAAATACATCCACACAAGGAATCTAGTATATCCGTGATGTTTGGCAGTGGAAACTTATCATCCTGAATACAAGTGTTGAGCTTACGGTAATCTATAACTAACCGCCATTTTTTTTCCCCGTTTGCGTCTGATTTTTTAGGCACTAGGAGTACTGGGCTGGACCACTCACTGGAACAAGGTTCAATAATTTCTTGTTCCAATAAGTTGTCCACTTGTTTTTTTAATTCGGCTTTCTGTGAATGCGGCATTCTGTAGGGCTTAACGTACACTGGTGCCACGTTTGGTTTCAATGTTATTGAGTGTTCATATAATTTAGTTGTTCCTAATTTATCACCCGGTAGGAAGAAAATATCTGCATATTTTGCGCAAATGGACTCTATGGACAATTGCTCCTCTTTATTTAAATGTTTCAGCGATAGCGAAGCGAATACCTTTCTGACACGATCAGCATTATTATTGGTTTCTTGAAATGAACATACATCATACTCGCTTGCTTTGTAAAGTGTTGGACTAATTGTTGTCAAGACTAAATCTGTCTCCGTGGTGTTTAAAATCCTAATTGGTATTTTCCCATTCGTGGGCTTAACTAAAGTATTTGCAACAAAGATCCCCTTTCGCAGTTCTGTTCCATTAACTACACATTCTTCTATCTCACATGTTCGAATAAAGTGAATAGACTCTGATCTTGCCGGTATATTAAAATGATTGTTTGTCATTATTAATGGTAATGATACCTTTGAGTTGTTATTCCATAGTAACAAAGTTTGGTTACCGTAATTTAATACTGATTTATACTTGCTTAAAAAGTCTTGTCCCAGTATGCCACTACCTTTACAAGGCAATGTTTTAAAAACATAGAACTTATGTTGTAGGGTCTGATTTCCAATAACTAGGCGCAAATAAGCATATCCTATAGCCTGTACTTTGCCCCCGATGCCGTTTACAAGTGTCTTCTCGATATGGATTGGAATGTTTTGGTCGAGAATTTGTTTATACTTTATGACAGATATGGATGCACCGGTGTCTACTAATAATTGGTATGAATAATGGTTATGCGATTTTATATTTACGTAGCCTACGTTATTGCATGATAAAATTATATTTTTAGTCCCGAAAAAACTGGTCCTCATTCCGCTGTTCTGTTTCTGTATTTTCCTGCGTTTCTGAGTCATCCAATGTATGTATGTGTTGATCCCTGGAGGTGCTATAATTGGACCTACCTCTGTTTCCATGAAATGGTCGGGTGGACCGGCGCCAGCTTGCCTGCGATCCTCTCCGAACCTGATCCTGCTGTTCGTCTTGGTTTTGGATAACCTGTTGATTGCCACGTGCGCGTCCTCTACCTGCGTATGAGAAGCGGCCTCTCCGCTGTGACCAGTTATAAGACGATCTCCCTCTATAATTCATCGTTAAAATATCGGAAGATGTTGATGGACTTGTTATATCTTCATCGATGGCCGCCTGTACTGCATCTTTCAATGATGTAAAATTTCTGGCTGAAATTATTGTACTAAGTCGTCGATTTCTCAATCCATCTGAGAAACATTTGATAGCTTGCTTCTCATTAATTGGCTTTAAAACTTTCAAACTGGCCTCGTTGGCCCCCGATTGAGAGATCGTCAAATCAACAAACAATTCCGTAATTTTTTTGCCGAAATCATCGATTGATAAATCGTTTTGCCTAAGACTTTGCAGCTTTCGTTGAATTGCTGTAGCCGATTTTTTAGGCAATAACTGAATCTTCAAGTCAGCTATAAAGTCGTCCATATTGACATATGAAGTCGCTAATTTCAATTTTGCGGTCTGTGAGAGTCTATTTTTTAATACGAAATTTAACAGTTTTCCTTGTGAATTTTCGTCTAACTCTGTTTTGTAATACTCTATGCCATCTATAAGTTGCTTTACGCTAGCCTCATCGTCTGTACAAACTGGTAATAAACTTAAAGCAACTTTTAAATCAAATTTACAAGTAGTTGCCATTTTATCTGCCGTACTAGGTTTCTGTGAGCACAATTCTAATATTTGTTCATATAAATGATCAAAATTTGCGCAAAGCTCGTGAATATGCGAACATTCACTCTCACATACGGTGCTTTTCGATTTTGAATAATATTCTAAAAATAAGTTGTACTCTTTTACTAAGTTGTCTGCCTCTGCTAATTTTACGACTATAATGTTACCTTTTCTTCTATCTGGACCTATCTTTATCAAATATTTTCTGATTTCAATTAACTTGTCGTACAATGTTTTTAAGTTTTCTGCCATTTAACATAAATACTTATTTCTATTTTCTTAGTAGGTACTGAATTACATACCATTATTTTATACTGCATACACTCCAGCGTTCATTTTTTTTTTTTTTCATTTGTCACTTATTTTAGTCCACTAAAATAATGTCATGTATATTTTATGCTATTACACGTTTACTACTAATAGAGAATAGACAACACCTTATATATAACCACGCACTGACACATAACGAATACAACTTTCGCGCACTTTTCTTCGTAAACCCTGGGTTTTTAACTCTTCAGATGACGTCCTCAGTGTCCTTCTTGTAGCCTCTGGCATTCGTCCGCATTTCCTCTGCGTCAGCTCTACGTCTCCATATAGAACATCGTAATCTGTCCTTCCTGATCTCATTACCCATCCATTTCTGATGGCAATTCTTGTAGATTCTGAAGATACCATACAAAAACGCCAACGATGCTATAAGAAGTAACACGATTAAAATGATGTTTGTTGTGCTGGCATGTATCGTCAGCTGCGTGATGTCAGCGCTGTTACTTCCACCTGCTGCGTTTTGTGGAACTATAACTTCTTCCTTCGTATTAGTTGTACCCATTTTGTGATTGTCGTGGTAAATATTCACAAAATAGAATAGTGACCACGCTAAGTCCCAGTACGAGATTGGTCTCGTTACAATACATTGCGACACCCGTTTTGGTCAAAGAAATGTAAACATACGCTGCTAGCGTTTACGCTGTCACGGTCGCCATGTACGGATGAGTGATATTAGGAGTAAGTGATACAACGAATGCTGTTGCTATACTGCCCTTTATTATAAAAGAACACAAGTTTATATGGTTACATTGACATCTCCCTCTCACTCCGAAGATCTTTATCATATCCTAATATATAATACAATAAAACCTTCCCTGAAAACATATACATTAATCGACTTAAACCCGATAGTATCGGATAAGTAGTTTTAAAGAAAATCGCGGATACATACGGGTCGAATAGATAAAGCACCTCCTTTTTTGAAGTCGGTTGAAAATAATAACCTACTTTTTACGACGACGGTTAGTAACAGTTACCAAATGCATTTTCAAAGTGCCAACTAACCTTCCTGAATCAACTTCAATAAAATTAAAAAATAATAACAAGGACCAATATTATTTGAGTGATGTATAAAATCCAGCGCTCAGTAGTTTCAATGAATGCGTGCGCGTAATGTTGTTGTGTGCTACTAGATACCTAAATTTGAGTTCGTCGAAAATGTAACAGCGTCCTTAAATTAGATGTACGAGGGTCATTCAATAAATACTTAGCCTACAAAAAGTAAACGAAAATTTTGGAAAAGTGGCAATTTATTTTTCAACATAGTCTCCTTTTAGTTCGATACACTTAGCCCAGCGATGCTCCAACTTTTTTAACCCGTCGGAAAAATAAGTTTTGTCAAACTCTGCAAAATAGGCCTCCGTGGCGGCGATGACCTCCTCATTCGATCCATATCTATTCCCGGCGAGTGATTTTTTCAGATTAGGAAACAGAAAGAAGTCACAAGGGGCCAAATCTGGAGAATACGGTGGATGGGGCAGCAATTCGTAGCGTAATTCGACCAATTTGGCCATGGCAGCGGCAGACGTGTGAACCGGTGCGTTGTCGTGGTGAAACAGCACTTTTTTCTTCGACAGATGGGGTCGTTTTTTCTTTAATACGGCGTCGAATCGGCCCAATAAATCGGCATACTAAAGCCCTATAATTGTTTTACCCTTCTCGAGGTAATCGATGTAGATCACACCTTGTGAATCCCAGAAAACGGTGGCCATAACTTTTCCGGCCGATTTTACAGTTTTCGCCTTCTTTGGAGCACGTTCCCCGGTCCGTCCATTGTTTTGATTGCTCCTTGGTCTCTGGTGTGTACCAGTGGATCCAGGTTTCATCGACGGTCACAAAACGACGCAAAAACTCCGCTGGATTCCGCTTAAACAGCGCCAAACACGTCTCCGATGTGGTCTCACGGTTGCGCTTGTTTTCTGGTGTGAGTAAACGCGGCACCCATCGCGCCGACAGCTTTCTCATGCCGAGTTCCTCGTGAAGAATATGATGCACTGTTCCTTCTGAAATGCCTACAGTCTCAGCTAGCTCCCGAACCTTCAATCGGCGATCTGCCAATACGAAATCATGGATTTTTTTAATGTTTTCCTCCGTAGCAGCTGTTTTCGGTGCACCTGGACGTGGTTCATCAAAAACCGACGTACGGCCACGTGCAAACTCGTTGAACCAATTCTTGACGGTGGCCATCGATGGAGAAGAGTCACCGTACACAGTATCCAAGCGCTCTTTGATTTCGATGCGCGTTTTCCCTTCCAAAAATAGGAATCGAATCACCGAACGATATTGCTCTTTTTCCATTTTTGTAAAAAATTTGTAAAAAAAAAAAAAGAATGTGCTACACTGTGGTAAAACTCTTTTGAAACTACAGCGCCCTCTGGCGATGAGGCTAGGTACTTATTGAATGCACCTCGTAGGTATGACTGATAAATTATTAAAAACAAACATACTCGTATAACTTATTTAATTATGGATATAAAATTACTATTAACATTTGATAAAAAAATATAATAGTTAATAATTGAATATCATTGATAAAAAGATTGAAAAGCATTTCATAAAAAGATTTATAATAACATTTGATTAAAAAAATTGTAAAACATTGCATAAAAAGATTGATACTAGTTATTAATTGATTTAATTATAATTATAGATTAGGTAATATAAGTACATTATTGACAAAATTGGCATGATTATTTTATTTTCTGAAATGACTAGTGAGGTGTTGTTGACCACAAATCAGTCTGTAAAATGTCTGTGGAAGTCTGTGGAATGGACCTTATGTCCCACCTTAATGCTGACTTATCAATTAAGGATAAGATTTTAAAGACAAACGGCGTCGACATTCCCATAAAATATTCCACTGACCTTGAAATTAGACTAGAACCGTGGACCGAACATAGTATAAAATTGCCCGTAAATCAAAAGAACGGCTATGCCATAATAGATTACAAACAGTATCATGAAGGCGTTCGAATGCCAACTGCAATTGTTCAATGTAAAAATTACTTAGCCTCCACTGTTATACAAAACGCAACTGATCTTGAAATGATGTTGACTATAATAGCTCCGTTCAAGGTCACCCATTTATCTAATGATTGTATAGTAAATAACTTAACCGATTTAGGCGATGTTGAGATTGACTCATTATTAATAGAAAATTTAAAGAAATTGCGGCTTGATCATCTTAATCAAGAAGAAAATGCCGTTATTAGTAAGTTATGTCACGAGTATAAAGATATATTATATTGTGAAGAGTTGCCCTTGACCTTTACAAACCAAGTTAAACATAATATACGGACCTCTAATGAAGACCCAATTTATGTTAAACCATATCGGCAGCCACCAGCACAAGCTGAAGAAATCCAACGACAGGTCAAAACTCTTCTCAAGGACAATGTGATCCGCGAGTCACACTCTCCCTGGAGTGCACCTGTGCATTTGGTGCCCAAAAAGGCTGATGCTTCCGGTCAGGTGAAATATAGAATGGTTATAGATTATCGTCGTCTCAAGGACATAACAATCGACGATAAGTACCCACTTCCCAACATATGTGACTTATTTGACAAACTTGGCAAAAGCAATTATTTTACTACACTAGATTTAGCATCCGGTTACCATCAAATTGAAATTTCTGACAGCGAGAAAACAGCTTATTATACACAAAATGGCCACTACGAATTCCTCCGTATGCCCTTCGGTCTTAAAACCGCTCCAGCGACCTTTGAAAGGACAATGGAGAACGTCTTAAGAGGGTTGCAGGGTATACATTGTATGGTATATTTAGATGACATACTTATATATTCAAATGGTATATTGGAACATGTTCAGAGATTAAGATCTGTCTTTGATAGACTGCGGCAGACTAATCTTAAGATTCAATTGAATAAGTCGAATTTTTACGTAAGGAAGTGCAGTACTTAGGACATACATTGACCGAAACGGACTTCGACCAAATAATGACAAAATACAGGTAGTACTGACTTAAGGAACCAAATAGTAAGTTAACGCGTTGGCGTTTGCGTTTACAAGAATATGACTTCAACGTTATATATAAAAACGGTAAACAAAACGTGAACTCAGACGCGCTATCTCGCATTCGCTTAAATGTACTAGGAGAAGCCGACGATTCTGATAATAGCTCTTTGATTGTTAATATAGGCGAAGAAGAGGAACAAAAAGGCAGGACCAGACAAGATACAGACGGCTCTAGAACTGTATCCATAACCGATTTTGAAAGAACCGATACAGCTTGTCCAATGAGTATAACAGAAACTGACGCCGTACTTGACAAATCACCTAATTACCTCATACTGTCCGAGTCTTCTTCCATACAGAAAGTTCATTCAGCCAAATATTGCAAAGAAAAGATTTTAACGAAGCGAGGAGGTGAATTAGAACTAAATTTAGAAATAAGTAAATCGATTTTCGCTAAAACTGTAAATAAAAGACAAGCAAAAGATAAACCTAAGTATCAAATGGCCGTTGTCACAGATCAGATAGAACGCAATGTTAAACCAATTAAGCTTAAAAATAGGGATACCAAAGATCCTCTTAATGTATTAAACGTCCTCTGCAGGTGGTGTTTGATCCTGGTGGGCTTGGCTTGATTAGGCTCTCGCAACCGAGACCCTCCAAGCAATAAAGATTAATCAAAATCCTGGTATTCTTTCGGTCAATATGGGACAAGCATTTATTCAATACGATAAGGGTATATTGCTAAAACACCAAACTTCAGGGAATGTGTACTGACATTTCTTTCAATACTCAAAAATATTCGGAGTTCAGCCATATATTACAAACAAATAAATCCTACACAGACGAATTTATGGGACTTAAAACACAAGTGAAGTATATTCGGAATCAGGCTATAGAAAAATTACAGCAATTAATTCCATCTAAAAGATTTAAACGTGGTATTGGAAATCCTTTAGGCTCTATCATCAAAATTATAACTGGTAACCTTGACCATGAGGATAGATTAATAATATTCAGAATAAAGAACAGGCTATATCCAACAAATTCACTGTGACTGCTAAAATGTTGGATTACCTTCTGAACTCTACTGAAATAATGAATGAAAATTCAATTAAAATTAACATGCGCATAAAGTTACACGAAGACCTTATTGCTAATCTTAGTACAAAAGATAATCATTCAATTTATATGACGTATGTATTCGTATTACTCAATCAATTTATTGTGAACCATATATTTTAAACTTAGTGAATTTTACAGAAATCCATAATACATACCGATGAATTGTTAAATTTGCTAAAAGATATTAACAAACATGATAACTTAATGTAACCCGTAAAATATAGAAATTTAATGAATATAGAAGAATCATTATCTGTAAAAGTGTACCTTAAAAATGAAGAAATAACCTTCATTATTGAAGTTCCGCTAATTTTAAATGCTACTTATAATTATTATAAACTGTATTCCCTTCCTATGGATTCCTTGAACCAAACTTTTGTTGTTATTCCTGAATTTTCTTCGTTTTCGTAGATGGGTCGAAATACCGTCCGATTGATCAACCATGCCAAGAGATAACAGTCAAAGAATACCTCTGCTCTGAAAATAAACTCGTCCAATATGTGGATGAAACCTGCCATTAATGAAGTATCACCAAAACCTGTCGCGATGTCTTACCCGTCAGATAAAGACTGAATCCCTGAAACTTCAAAGAATTAGTCAAAATAGTTGGATAGTGTATGCGAAATACAACCAAATTATATCAAAAACTTGTGGCAATGATAACACAAAGGAACGCATACAAGGAACATACATCGTGACCATAGAACCGCAATGTGAAGTTTCTATAGATAAAAAAACTTTTTGCAAAAAAATACTACCGACTTCCAAATACAAAAATACAAAGTGAAAAATAACTTAACTTTTTGAAGTCGGTGTCTTTCGTAGGTACCATTTTTTTGCGTTATGGACACCGACTTCGCTTTACAATAGCGGTTTGAAATATTCTGTTTGTTATCACAATACAATAGATAAAACTTACACATTTTTGGCTTCATTCATTACCTACTTAGTAACTTAGTCGCGGGATAGTAATCGGTATTGTGATACATTCAATGATTTTGAGCAATTTAATTTAAAGTTGTTTGGATAACAAACAACATTATTGCTGACTTTACCTAACTGGTTCGATTCGGCAGCTATGACGTCACAATATGGCGCGAGGGCCATCCTATTCTTTAGTTGAAACGCATAGTGGTAGGCATCTAGGTAGGTATTAGATACTACGTCATGTCACAAAGTAAACAGTAGCTTCGCTTCGGGTAGTCGAGCCAAGCTTGTGAGTGTCGGCACGCATAGCAGGTATACAAATAAAAAAATAATCATCAAAATCGGTTCACATTAAAAAAGTAGGTATTTAGGTAGGTACAACAAATTATATAAAATACAGTCAAATTGAGAACCTCCTCCTTTTTGAAGTCGGTTAAAAAATAGCTTCCTTTTGTTTTTGTCCGCCGCGGAAGCCGAGCCGATATAACAGATAGGTACTTACATAATAATGAACTGCCGCTATAATTAGGCACGACTATCGAAAATCTAAACTACATAATCTAATTGGAATCTATATACATAATTCTATGTAAGTGACCAAATATATACAACAGAACTCTTCAATAAACAACGGCAAATCTCTCGGGATTGCTGCAATCGCATATCTGTTTATTGTTTACGCCATTTCATAACATAACGTCAAGCCGTTAGGCTCTAAAGGGGTACGCAGATATGTACAGTTCACCCTGGTAGGTACACTCTCATTGCGGTTGTTATTCAGGTAATTTATTCAGGCATAAATTTAGGCATTATTGGCTCAGATTTTCTCTAATCTGAGATTATAGGTAAGTACCATATTGAACTTGCTCTTTATGTACACAACTAAAAAGTGAAAAATATAAAACGAAGAAACAAAAACATCGACTTCCGAAATTGGAGTTATTTTTCACTATGTAGTGTTTATATTTGGAAGTCGGTAGTATTTTTTTGTAAAAAATACTTTCTAAATAAAGATGAAGATAGGTATACTATCCTAAAACTCCACTTGAAATAACATTTGACATGTTTCCAAATATTTTTACAGTCCGTTCAACCGATTTTGAGTTCTATCCCGTAAACATAAGGATGACATAAAAAGCATAAACCTGTTACCAAAACCAACTGTTTACTACAGCTACCATTTGTCGTATCACCAACGCAATAGATGTCAAAATCGGTTGGACGGGCTGTAAAATGGGCTAATTTAAACGTCTAATGTTTTCGCAAATGGAGTTATAGTAGGTAATTTATAATTCTAAAATTTTATAAATGCGCGTGAAACATTAGAATTATAAGTCAGTGTTTAGGTATAAAAGTCATGTCAAGCGCCATCATGAATTGTACAAACTAAATTCAATAAAAGATTCAACTTAGAATCCAAAGTCCAACGCCAGGGTCAGTAAAATTTGGGACCAATACAAAATAATCAAAACAAAACTTAAAGGAATATCGGAATCCAAAGTTCAAGCCAGGTGTCAATGTTATAAAATATTATACGAATACGTTATCGTCGATAAATATAGTTACATAGGTACACAGCACGCGCGTAATTACGGTGACGTATTATACAGACAACAGCCGATTGAGGCCCACCGGGGCAACCGGGCGCGGGCGCCGGGCAGCATCTATACTAATGAGCGTGTGTGTGTGTACGCGCCGCACGCGCCACCCCTCCGCCCCACTGACCGGGGAGGAAATTTGTAGCGAAATGGAAGATGATTCAGAACGAAAACGAGCGCGCGAAATTTTATAAACAGACCTTTGGGAGTCTAGATTTCATGAAAAAACTACTGAATGTATCTGATCAAAATAAAATTATTTGGATTGTTGAATTACTAATCTATCCCTGTATAGAGGCCGTTTTTTAATTTTCCTTCTTCTTATGGTATTTATTTGCGCCCAAAGATACGTTAAAATTAGTGTTGAAATACGGAACTTTCGACGCTCATAACTTTCAAATATTTGTTTTTTTTTATTTTTTCGGCTCCATACAGGGCTAGATAATGATGAGACAATTCGATATCTTTTTTTATTTTGAAAGTACATCGTCAAACAGTGGAGTAATCTCTAGACTACGTTTTTATGGAAGAATTTTTAACTTGTTTACCCTTAATTAAAAATTGTCAGCTTTTGGGTATAAATATACAATTTGCAAGAACCCCTCTCAACGGAAGGCCTCCTCCAGAGATAACCAATGTTTTCTATCTTCTGCTACTCGCATCCAGTGGGTACCTGCTATTTTTATAATGTCGTCTGTCCAGCGCGCATTTGGTCTACCCCTTTTTCTTTGGCCCGATGGTCCTAACCATGACGTGGTCTTTCTGGTCCAGCGATTGTCATTTAGTCTGGCTACATGTCCTGCCCATCGCCATTTTAGCCTCTGTGCGTAGCTGAGAGCATCGATGGCTTTAGTTTTCTTTCTTATGACAGTATGACGGATTTTATCGATCCTTCTAATCTTCAGAATGCTTCTTTCCATACTTCTTTGACTTGTTATGATCTTGTTTTTTATTTTCATATTAAATTTCCAGGTTTGACAGGCATATGTTAGTGAGGGAAGTAGGCAAGTGTTCATGACTTTGCTTTTTAACTTTATGGGCATGTCGCTTTTCAGAATTTCCTTAAAACTCTAGATTTTTTTCCAAGTGATGTTGACTCTTCTCTCCACTTCCAGTTCGTTGTTGTGTTGGTTGAATGAAATTTGTTTCCCTAGGTAAATGTAGGTGTCTACGTAAGATAAAGGCAAATTATTGAGATATATAGATGTTTTAATATGGTTCGTCATGACATTTGTTTTATTTAAGTTAATTTCTAAGCCCACTTTACGACTTTCTTCATGTAGCGAGTTTATCATTAGTTATAGTTGGTTAGTGTTTTCCGATAGCAGAACTATATCGTCAGCGAATCTGAGATGGCTCAGGTAGCGTCCGTTTACATTTATACCGACTTTCTCCCATTTTAGGTTGCGGATGATGGACTCTAGCACCGCTATAAATATTGTTGGAGAGATTGGATCTCCCTGCCTTACGCCTCTTTTTATTTGTATAGGTGGCCCAGTGGTCTCTAACTTCACTCTGCTTGTACTGTTGTCGTAGATGTTTTTTAGGACTTGTATGTAATCCAATGCCACTTCTTGGGAGAGTAGAGCTTCCCAGATCGATGGGTGGAGCAGAGTATCGAAGGCTTTTTGATAATCAATAAAAACAGTATAGAGTGGTCTGTTGAACTCTTGGAATTTTTCTATTACCATTTCTAGTGTGTGTATAGTGTGTATATGGTCAACCGTTGAAAAACTCGCCGGAAGCCTGCCTGTTCTATTGGTTGGTATTTTTCTGTTGTTTCTTTTATTTTTTTCTCTATTATAGAGGAAAAAAGTTTGTATAGTGAAGCTAGTAGGCTTATCGGTCTATAGTTACTAATGTCATTTGGGTCTCCTTTTTTATAGAGCAATATTATTTCTGACTCTGACCAATGACTTGGAGTTTTTTTGCAACTCAGTATCTTGTTGAACAGTCGGGTCAAAGGTTTAGCTAGATACATGTATCCTATTTTTGTTGCTTCGTTGGTGATCCTGTCAGGTCCTGGGCTTTTAACTGCTTTTAGTGCTTTAATTTCTTTCACCACTTCGTCTTCGTCAATGGTTACTTTCGCCTCATCTTTACTACTAATCGAAAATTTATATACTGTTTGATTTGGCGAGCTATACAGGTTCCTGTAAAAATCTGTTGCTATTTTGAGTATTTCCGTTCTATTTTGTGTGTTGTTAGTTTTGCTTTTCAACTCTTCAATCCTTGGTTTATGTGTTCTCAGTTCTTTATACGCTTTCTTAACGCTACCCGTGGCATGAAGACATTTTTCAATAGTTTGTGTGCGGTGTGCCTTATAGTCTTGGTTAATACGTTTACTTATGAGCTTATACAGTGCTGTTAATTCATTTTTCATAGCCCTTGATTTCGATTTTGTCTTATGTACTTCTTGTCTTCTGCTGATTAGTGCCTTTGTTCGTGTTGATGTTATTTGCTTTTTCCCTTTGTTTGTGCTAGATGATAGTTCATGTGCTTTTTTCAAGCTGGTATCAATGGCATTTGTAATTTTATCGTAGCAATTCTGCACGGTGTCATCGTCATTCCAGTGGTCGAGCAAACTCGCTGAGCAGCTGTTCAGTGATTTCATGTAGATTTTCACTTCTTCCTCGTTCTTTAACTGGGATCTAGGGCATTGACCAAATTTGCTACGATTTTTTGACCTTGAAAGTACATTGAAAGCTGCCCTAACCGGTCTGTGATCCGAAGGGTAAGTGATGTTTAGGACCTGTATGTTGTCTAGGTTTTTTTGGTGGTTTGTTAGAATTTAATCTATTTCGATTCTTGTATTTCCACCAGGCGATTTCCAAGTCCATCTCCGCTTGACATTATTTTTGAAAAAAGTGTTCATAATGGCTAGATTGTTTTCATACGCAAAATCAATGAGCCTATTTCCTCTAGAGTTTCTGTTTCCGTAGCCATATTTTCCAGTGATGCTTTCGTCTGACTTGGGTTGACCAATTTTGGCGTTGAAGTCACCCATGACTATTACGTTATTGCCTGAAAGTCGTAAGGCGCTGTTGACGGTACTGTAGAAAAGCTCTAGTTCTTCATCCTTCGAAGCCTCTGTTGGGGCATAAGCTTGAACGATGCTTAAGTCTAAGTTGTTGATATGGATCCTTAGCAACGCTACTCTTTCTGATAGTTTCTTGAAACTTGTTATGTATTTTTTTAAGTGTTTTTTGATAATGAAGCCTACTCCATACAATCCAGGCGTTTCTCCGATGTAGTAGAAAATAAACTCATCGTGTTCCTCTATTTTGTTGCCAAGTCTTCTGACTTCTGAGAGACCAACAATATCGTATTTTACGTTTTTTAAAGATTCTGTTAGTTCCAGCAGACGCGAGTAAGTCGACAGAGTTTTGACATTGTAAGTCGCTATATGTAAGATGTTGTGATAATTGTGTTTTGTTGTAGTTGACATAGCTGCTGTTGTTTCCTCTGGAGGGTTTGGGTCGTAATCTTCCACGGGGACTGCTTAGCGACCGTATGTCACTGCAGGGATCCAGCAGAATATCAGCGTCAGGTATATTTGCCTGACACATGCTGAGCTGGACTCCCATTTGGTGCAACCTTGAGACACACACCGCACTGTGTTCTATTTGAAGTAGGTAAGTTACTTGTGTCACTTTTATTATGTATTTTTTCCTTTTTTTGTATGTTGGCACCTTTTCTCCAAATACCCAATTGGTTGTACCAATTAAAACTAAATAAAAAACGCTCGTAATTAAAATTAAATATTATTTAATAGAATAGTATTTTACAGTATTTTATGAAATATTTTAAGAGGTTATAGTTATTACCTGCTGGTGAAGCGTTATCTCCTCACAACTTCTTCACTACACTTGCTGTTAACATCACATCAACTATGGATTCACTGACAAGCACTTTAAGTGAACTAAAAGAATTGTTTCACACACGGATGTCCATATTTGAAGCTGAACTGCAGAAGGCTCCTCCATCTCCTGTCACAAGCTCTGGCCTGGCAGGTGAATTCAATATTTTCCGGGCATTTATTTCTCAAGCCCTGAACACCCTTCAGCGTCAAGTGGAGCTTCTAGCACGAAGTGTTGACCAAATGGAGATGCGAGGACGGAGGAAGATCCTGCTTTTACATGGCGTGAGTGAGGAGCAGAAGGAGGACACCGCCAAGGTAATTGCTAAAGTGGTTAGTGATAAACTACAGTTAAGCGACTTCACTACAGCTGACATCAGCCGATGTCACAGGATGGGTCGACCAGTGGCCAATAAAACCAGGCCTATCCTGTTTAAGGTTAGCAGTCTTGCGGTCCGGGACAAGGTCTGGTTTTCTAAGATCAAACTTAAGGCCTCGGGCATTACTATGTCCGAGTTCCTTACAAAGGGGCGGCATGACGTATTCCTGGCTGCTAGGGAGAGAGTTGGCGTCTCCAGGAGCTGGACTAGGGCGGGATGCGTCTATATTCTTGGTCCCAGCGATACGCGACACCGGATTGAGTCTCTTGCTGAATTAGACAAAATTGTGCCGATTCCCATTGACGCCGAACCGAGTGAACCTAAAGCAGCAAAAGCAATGCCAGACTCTGTTCCAACCACTGCTTCTTTGAAGACTGCAAGGCTGAAGCGTGCTACCGCTTTGAAGAAGTGATTTCCTTTCCTGTGATGTTTTCATGAAGATCCGGGTGATATTTATTTCTGTTTTTACCGTCAGTAATGTTTTTATTTTAACTTTGAAAGTAATGTTTAGTTTATACGTTGTCTGTCACATCTTGTCACTGTCAGTTTAACTAAACGTCAAATTGTATCGGTGCGTTCCGTTTTATGTAACGGTGCGCTGTCAAATTTTTATTTGTGTCAAAATTTAATTTTCTTGTTGATCTAGGTATTTCTGTTTTATACTTCTTTTGTTTCGGAATTTGTTATTGTTGCCCGGATTCACCACATTTAATTTTTTCTTTTTTAAATCTTTTACATTATTGAACGCAACTGGCAGGTGAATTTATTATTAGTGTATATTTTTGAGATAGGGTTTTATATATTTATATTATTATATTAGTTATTCATTCATGTCTTTAGATGAAAGCAGTGATAGCAATAGTTTTTTTTCTTTGACAAGTGATGATGACAGTTTTGTGAGTGTACCTTCTCTTACAGACAGTCTCACAGCGCAGTTTTCCGATGTTCCTAAGAATTTTAACGTAATACATATCAACGCTCAGAGTATTCCGGCTCATTACCACGATATGCTGGCAAGTTTTGAATGTAAAAACATACATGCCATTCTTATTTCCGAGTCATGGCTTAAACCCTGTCTCCCTTCTACTAGCTACTCTCTTCCTGGCTTCGTGCTCATTAGAAACGACCGGACGGTTGGTGGTGGTGGTGGTGTTGCCATATACCTCCGCGAATATATTCCTTTTTCTGTTCTCAATGTGTCAGCACAACCACCGCCATCGAATGCTGGTGAGCATCTCTTTCTTGAGGTCGAACTAAATAATTCCAAATTACTTCTTGGCGTCTATTATTGCCCCTCTTTACGTATCAATTTCTTCTCATCTTTTGAAAAGCTCTTAGAAATGCTTATCCCTTCTTACAGTCATAGCATAATCATGGGTGACTTTAATACTTGTCTCTTGAAGAAAGACCATCGTTCTTCTTCCCTGAGTAATGTTTCGTCTTCGAGTAATCTTTCTATTCTTCCACTTAGTGCTACTCACCATTTTCCTAACTCTACTCCTTCACTTCTTGACTTGATTTTAGTCTCCTCACCTGACCGTGTCGCTAAGCATGGCCAATGCTCAGCCGATGCCTTTTCTTATCATGACCTGATTTTTCTTTCATATAAAATTCGTCCACCTAAGGCTAAAGCCAAAACTCTCATGCAGCGCAATTTTGGTGGTATGGACGTTGACAGTCTTTGCGAGGATGCCAGCAACATTGATTGGTCTTCTCTATTTTCCTCTACTTCAGTCGATGAGAAAGTTCTTATGTTCACGACCAAACTTGTCGAGCTTTACGACTATCACGCTCCTGTTCGGGCAGTTAAAGTAAGGCATTTGCCAGCGCCGTGGCTGACAGAGGAAATTAAAACTATCATGAACAAAAAAGCTACAGCAAAAGCCTAGTTTAAGCGTCGGCCTACTGACGCTAATAGGGAAAGATATGTCTCAATCCGTAAACACTGCAATAAGATGTGTAGGAATGCCAATCGCCAACATATTCATGATTCGGTCCAAAATGGGGACGCTTCCAAAGTTTGGAAATTTCTTAGATCATTGGGAGTCGGTAAATCTAGACAAGAAACTATCCCTAAAGATGTAAACATTGACGCAATGAATAATCATTTTACTGCTTCGTCCAATTTTGATAGGACAACTAAATTAAATACATTGAATCATCTTTCATCTCTTCCGACTCCCAGTTATTCTCCATTTGTTTTTGGTCAATTTTCTGAATGTGATGTTAAGAAGAGCATACTATCGATTTCGTCAAATGCAGTAGGAAGCGACTGTATCAGCCGTAAAATGCTACTCCCGGTGCTGGACATTATCCTTCCCGTCATTTGCCATATCCTCAATTTCTCTGCGTCTAGCAGTGTCTTTCCAAGCTCATGGAAAGATGCTCAAGTAATTCCTTTACCTAAAAAGTCCAATCCCACTCTGAGTATCGTCCAATATCCGTCTTGCCATTCCTATCCAAAGTCCTTGAACGTTTAATCCACAACCAAATAAGCACCTTTCTCTCCAAAAATAATCTCCTTAACCCCTTCCAGTCCGGCTTCCGCCCTGGTCATAGCACAACTACAGCGCTTCTGAATATTACGGAAGATATAAGGTCTGCCATGGAGATGGGCAATCTAACGGTTTTGGCTCTACTGGATTTCAGTAATGCCTTTAATACCGTGGATTTCGATGTTTTACTTGGCGTCCTTTGTTCACTTAACATATCTCCATCGGTTGTTGAATGGTTTCGTAGTTACCTGTTTGGTCGCCGACAACGTATTTGCATCGGAGAGACCTTGTCTTCCTGGTGTAGTACATCTGCCGGGGTACCTCAGGGCGGCGTTCTATCTCCCTTACTTTTCGCAGTTTTTATTAACTCAATATCCAACGAATTAATTTCTTCCTACCACCTTTATGCAGATGATCTTCAAATTTACACGCGATCTCCTCTTGATAATCTATCTGAGACTATCTTGACTATAAATAGTGATTTGGCCCGTATATGCGACTGGAGCAAGAGGTATGGACTTACGGTGAACCCTATAAAAACGCAAATTCTGGTGGTGGGCAGTTCAAGGTTGGTCTCAAGGATCGACTGGACGACTCTTCCTCAAGTTTATTTTGATAACTCTGTTGTACCCTTTAGCGAGAAGGTGAAGAACTTGGGGATATTTATTGACAAGAACTTCTCTTGGACTGCCCAGCTACAGGAAGTTAGCCGCAAGCTATTCGCATCTGCTGGATCTCTGAGAAGACTGCGTAATTTTCTGCCGACTGCTACCAGAATTGCGCTTGCACAATCTCTTCTTCTACCCATCCTTGATTATGCTGATGCCAGCTATCTTGACCTCACTGAAGTACAACTTGATAAACTTGAGCGACTTCAAAATGTTTGTATAAGGTTCATATTCGGTTTGCGCAAATATGACCATGTTTCTGAATTCCGCCAAAAACTCAAGTGGTTGCCAATTCGCCTTCGCCGGAATGCTCATATTCTATTCCTCCTGTATAATATACTATTTTTCCCGTCTACCCCTCTTTACCTCAAAAACCGATTTCAGTTTTTATGTGACTCACACACGAAAGTTCTTAGGTCATCGGATAACATGAAACTTAAAATGCCAATGCATTCCACTATCTTCCTAGACAAATCTTTTACTGTCCAGGCCGCTCGTCTATGGAATGCATTGCCTGTGACAATAAAACGCGCGCAATCACTACCGATCTTTAAAAGACTGGTAAAGGAGCACTACCTGTCACTGTGATCTTGTTCTTGTTGGAGCTATATTGTTTTCTTGCCTGTATAAATGTATGTATGTATTTATGTATCTATTTTAGTATTTTATATTTAGTGCTTCCTATGTTTGTAACTTATTTAATTTTAAAATTGCACCAAGTGCAACCCCATGTCGTGTCCAGGCTATCTCTCTCCATTCTGGGTTGCCTGGAAGAGATCGCAGAACGCGATAAGGCCGCCTGTTGTATGTTTGTTGTTATTTTAAGGTTTCCGTGTGTTATGTTTTTATCTTGGTGTACAATAAAGTATATAATAAATAAATAAATAAATACCCACATGAAAATTAAAATAATTTGATTGTGATTTTGTGTGCTGTGCTGTGTCTTTTGTATGCGCTGAATAAATAATTTATCTATCTATCTATCTAGGCGACCACTAAAAATCAGCGCCGTGCTGTGGGTCTCCCATGGCACAGCATTATGCTGAGTGGAAGCCTTCTTGTCACAGTCACGACATGCATCTGCTTGTACTTACTCATCATCCTTGTACTGTACTCAAATTTGATCATTTATTTTAATCTCACTTTTCTTTACTAACATAATTTGAGTCATCATCACTTTTATTTGACAAAAGATAAATTTTTCACGGATAGGTACTTTCTTTCAAAGTATTATAAAAGACAGATAGCTGTGTCGCTATCATATTATTTTTCTATTACAGCCAAGAATTTGGCTAAACAACTTGCTTCTATTGAGCAATGCCAAGAAATGTTATTTAAATCAGCCAATAATTTGGTATCAGAAATTGATATTGATAATAATTTAAATTAGAAATTAGGACAATAGAGACAACATCTTGCAAAAGTGTACAAGATGAAATTTGCAAAGTAAAATCAAATAAAAGTTTACATACACTGCGGCAGGTTATACAGAAGACCGAAGAGCCTGCCTCTCTGTTTAGCGTTTGTGGACTACGAGAAAGCCTTCGATTCGATCGAGACTTGGGCTGTACTGCAGTCTCTCCAACGGTGCCAGATCGAATACCGGTACATTGAGGTGTTGAAGTGTTTGTACAAAAACGCCACCATGTCAATCCATCTTCAGGATCAGACCTCGAAACCAATCCTTCTCCAGCGCGGCGTGAGACAGGGAGACGTCATTTCACCGAAACTGTTCACTGCTGTGCTGGAGGATGTCTTCAAGGTTCTGGACTGGAGGGGGCTGGGCACCAACGTTAATGGCGAGTACATTACTCACCTTAGGTTTGCCGACGACATAGTGGTCATGGCTGAGACCATAGAGAGCCTCAGTAAAATGCTCGATGACCTCAGTAGAGCTTCCGAAAGAGTGGGTCTTAAAATGAACATGGACAAAACCAAGATCATGGTGAATGCCCATGTAACACCCACTCCTATCAAGGTCGGAGACTCTAGACTCGAAGTTGTAGACGATTATGTCTACCTAGGACAAACGGTCCAGTTGGGTAGGTCCAATTTCGAGTAAGAGGTCAACCGTCGAATCCGACTCGGCTGGGCGGCGTTCGGGAAGTTGCGTGGTATCTTCTCGTCCAATTTACCACAGTCTCTCAAGACAAAAGTCTACGACCAGTGTGTGTTGCCAGTGATCACCCCATGGGACCGAGACGTGGTCGCTCATAATGGGCCTTATCAGAAAGCTCAAAGTCATCCAAAGGGCAATGGTGAGGGCTATGCTCAGAATTTCCTTGCGTGATCACGTCAGAAATGATGATATCCGCAGGAGAACCAAAGTTACCGACATAGCCCGAAGAATTGCCAAACTTAAGTGGCAGTGGGCAGGGCACATTGCTCGCAAAACGGATGGCCGATGGGGCCGAAAGGTTCTGGAATGGCGACCACGAACCGGAAGACGATACGTTGGAAGGCCTCCCACTAGGTAGACTAATGACCTGGTTAAGGTTGCGGGAAGGCGCTGGATGCGAGACGCACGGGATCGGTCAATGTGGCGACGCCTGGGGGAGGCCTATGTCCAGCAGGGACGTCTTTCTGCTACAATGATGATAAATTATTGTGAATGTGAAGACTATGTGAATCATTCTTTTTTTTGTTTTAATTTTAATTAATGTTAGTTTTTAATCTTGGTTGACAGTTTGAGTAGTTTATGCGGCCTACCCGAATGTCCTTGCTTTGGTATTGTTCGTCGAATCATTAAGCTCCTTAAATTCTGAGTTGAGCTACTCGGTTTTTGACAAATGCGTGCACTGACTGGACAGGTATTCTCAATCTGGCTGGTTCTTTCCTCAAAAGACTATTTCAAACATTAGTCTACATGGTCTTAACATTATGTAACCAAGATTTTTTCTGGACGTAAAAAGAGACTGTGACCTCTGAGTTTGTTTCGGCCTTTCTTCTAAAAGTAGTCAGATAGGAAACCGACCTCATCTAGTTTAAAAAAATATGATCGACATATAAAAGTGTTTGTACGAACCAACTTACAGAAATTAAATCATTTATCATACTACCGTTAAGGGTTTAATGTTTTTGTGGCAAATAAACACTTTTTGTTCATTTTCTTTATTTCTTCTATCAAAAAATATAATAAATCTGTACAAAAGTCGTTTTTGTACATCGAAAACATTTTCAAAAAATATAGCTAGGGTGTTAAAGGAGAACGAGCAGAACCCATTTCCAAATTTTTTGTCTGTTTGTCTGTTTATATGTGCACGCATCACGTAAAATGTACGTAACCAATGTAGATCTATACATAAATATAGTGCGTAACTTGAAGTATTACTTAGTTTTTGTTTCATCGCAATCGGTTCCCTCTATCAAAAGTATGCATTTAAAGTGTTTAAGAAGTAAAATATCGCAACATACGCAATTCAGATACTCGGACTGTTGAACTCCATATTTTAAGGGCGGGGTGTTTTTGTGTACTGTGGAGATTCCATCACAGTACATACTTAGAAGCAAATCAAATTATCAGAGATGTTAAAATATATGAATAAAATAACAGAAAGAACATAAGTGAAACTTTTGTCTACATCTGGCTGGATTTGCGAATTTTGTTCGTTGCATCCCTTTCACGCACAAGCAAAGAATCGAACAGTTGCTGTCCAAAGTGTGTGACAAAGATGTAGAGGATGTTTTGCAAGGCGCTGAAGTATATAAAGTAGACCTTCCTTGTTTGTTAGCTTTGAAGGGAGAGCTAAAAATTTGACAACAAATTAGTGAAAATATCCCAGTATCTTGTTTTGTTTATGGGGTTAAACCTTTAAAGACGCCTGGCGTTTTGGGGAAAAGACCAGGGAGTGTGGGATTTTACCTCACTAAAACCACCCGGTGTTCACCATTAGCACCTAGAAGAGGCCCCGTGACTTCTCAAAGACCACCCTAGAGCCCCTTCTGCGCAACGCCTGTTAGGGCACATCCCTGGGGAGATTGAGAAGCGCCTCCCCTGAACCTCCCTCTTGATCACTGTGCCACCGTTTTACCTGGACTCACTTGGTGGGTGGACAGAGTCCCCGTCTGTCCCAGTCCCAGTCTGACCACCCGCAACCCCGGCGTTCCGCTTACTTTTGATGCAGGTGGAGTTTCGGCGTTTTAGTCATCAAGGCGGTTGCCTTCCCGGCGCTTTCTTCTCCGAGTGGAATCGGCTCGCTCACGATCCCGCTTTTGCCGGCCTCCTTCTGGACCATCACGGTCTCACAGAAGGAGGCCATTTCCCTCCAGTTTTTTGTCTCTGCGAGCATGGCCCTCACAACTGCTGGCAAAGACAGGTCTGACCCGAATCTGGCGACCGAGACCTGCCAATAAGAGACCCACGCAGGGCACTCCCCGAGAGTGTGCTGCGCAGAGTCAAGGTTCCTCCACAGTGGTGGCAATTTGCCGTGGTGTCTCGCCCAATCCTATTCAGATAGTCACCGAAGCAACCGTGCCCGGTCAGTACCTGACTGAGCCTGTAGGCGATGCGCTATCTCTTATCAGCCATGCTTCGAAGTGCGGCAGCACGGGTTCAACAACGCGCTTGCGTGAATATTGCGGCTGCCGTAGCCGCTAGCGCCACCGCTCGATCACGTGTCGCCGTTCCTGCCACCTCAACCTTACTAAAGCGACTCCTGGCACGTTATAAAACCCTTGTGTCCATTTTCGCCATAACATCTAGCGGAGGAAAACGTGCCAGGAGAGTTACCGCCTCAAAGGATACTGTTCGGTAACCCCATGCGAACTTCTTCCCGAGGTCCTCCGAGAATGGGCAGCAGTCTATCCAGCAGATGTCTACAAAAGAGCGACGGAACGTACGGTGCTGCCTGTTATTAGAACTCTTTGTCAATTGCTGTGCACGTTTACAGTGACTACTAGCACTGCAGAGCAATCTTTCTCCACCTTAAACCGATTATAGTCATATCTTCGCAACAGGATAGCAGAAGAGCGGTTGAATGGATTGGCTTTAATGCATATCCATCAAGACGTTGTGGCAAAAATGGACGCTAATGAAGTGCTGGACATCTTTAGTAGGAAACATAAAAGAAAACTGTCTTTATTAAACACTAGCTGACCCCCGCGGCTTCGCTCCCGTCAAAATTATAGCCTATGTTACTCGGGAATAATGTAGCTTTCCATAGGTGAAAGAATTTTCGAAATCTGTCCAGTAGTTTCGGAGCCTATTCGGTACAAACAAACAAAAAAATCTTTCCTCTTTATAATATTGGTATAGATTTAAATTTTCTATTGTTTTGACTCTTTCATAAACCTTCCTATACATACTTGGTTTTTATGATACTTCAAGTTTATTTGTAACAGTTATTGTTGATTTTTTTGCCCGACCACCCCTTGTGCCCCACCCAGAAAAAATCCTGGATCCGCCCTTGCCATATTCGATAGATGGCGTTGTGCATTTCACGTCATTTTCTGTATGGCGGTGTTAAGATTTACCGCGGAAGAAAAATATAAAAAAACCGGCCAAGTGCGAGTCGTACTCGCGCACGAAGGGTTCCGTACCATTATCGCAAAAAACGGCAAAAAAAAGACGCGTTTGTTGTATGGGAGCCCCACTTAAAGTTTCATTTTATTCTGTTTTTAGTATTTGTTGTTATAGCGGCAACAGAAATACATCATCTGTGAAAATTTGAACTGTCTAGCTATCACGGTTCATGAGATACAGCCTGGTGACAGTCAGACAGACGGACCGCGGAGTCTTAGTAATAGGGTCCCGTTTTTACCCTTTGGGTACGGAACCCGAAATTGGTAGGTATTTAGGGTACCTAAAACACGCCCGCCGCGCCCGAAGGGGAGGTCGAATCAACGATATACCTTCAAGGGCTATTTCAAGTGTGGCTTAAGTAAAAAATATAATTCGGGAGTCGGGACCAAGAAAAAAGACCAGCACGAGACAAAAGAAATACGTTTTATGAGATTTTAGGTCTATGATACTAATGTCAATAATGGCGTTGACGTGCGTGCAATGTGGTCCGTAATTTCGCTGCCGCTATTGCCGTCTGAATAGCCTAATGATAAACGTGATAGCCTACTACATTTAAGGTTGCGAGTCCGAGTCCCAGCTAAAGATAGGTATTTTTAACCGACTTTCCAAAAATGAGGTTCAACATTAAGTTTGTCTTTTTTTCCCCTGATTTCTCCGTCAATTTTGGACCGATTTAGAAAATTGTTTTTTTATTTGAAAGAGTATGTTCCCAAATTGGTCCCATTTTAATTTGGTGAAGATCTGATGAAGAACTTCGGAGATAATTATACAATAGAACTCTTCAATAAATCACGGCAAATCTCTCGGGATTGCTTCAATCGCATGTCTGTTTAATGTTTATACCATTTTATAACATAACATCACGCCAGTACGCTCTAAAGGAGTACGCAGATGTGTACAGTTCAGTTTGGTACACCCTCATTTCATCGGTTATGTTCAAGTTTCATGACATTTGGGTAATCTATTTGGCATTATAGGTACGAGTACCTTACTAAAGAACTTGAACTTGAGTTGTATCTAACAACTAAAAAGTGAAAAAAAAACAAATAAATACTACCGACTTCCAAATAAAAACACTACAAAGTGAAAACGTCCATAAAGAAAAATATTGGTACTAACCAAAGACACCGACTTCCAAAAAGAAAGTAAGTTTTCACTTTGTAGTGTTTTTATTTGGAACGTCGGTAGTTTTTTTTTTATGTTTTCGTTTCGGTGTGGTGTTCTGGTTTGCTACTAGATGGCGCACAGCAAATCTCTTCTTACTTTTTTGTATGAATTCGATATTCTACTCCCTAGAGTAAGTATAGATACAGGTAGGTAGGTAAGTAGGGTAGGTACAGGTAGGTAGGTAAGTAGGGTAGGATAGGCAGTTAACGGGAGCGAAGCCGCGGGCATAGCTAGTCTGGAATAAATATATTATTAGGATATGATCGATATTTCGAATGATTGTACAGCTGTCATCCCTGACGTTTCACCCAACACCTATAAAAGCGGTTGTCAATCGGTCCGCGACCCTTTTTCACCCATCAGCGCTCGCGCAGTAAGGTCGTTGGATTTCGTCTCGGATCACAGCTAAGTTATTACGTTCATTTGGTTTATTTTCCTTTGATTATTGTGTGTTGTCGTAGTCAATTGTTTCCAATAAAATAGTGCGTAATTATTTCTGTAATTCGTGAGTTTGTAAATAAAATGTAAGGTAGGCTAGTCTACCAGTTGTCTGTTTATTTAAAATCGCTCCTGGTTCCTAAAATCAGAAGTTGGATAAATCCGTGTCCACAATATTTTACTTGCACTTGGAAACAATCGGCTACTATTGTTGTTTTAAATAATGCCTCGATCGAGATCGGGTAGTGTATCGTCAGACTCGATCTACAACCAAAAGTGTAGAAAATCACGTAAACGGCCCCGTTTCCGTTCTCGTGGTCGGTCCCCGTCCCCGTCTCGTCCTCATCGTGTTTCACGTTCGCGAGCTCATCGTAAGTCGCGTGAGCGATCAAATCGTAGCCGGTAAAGCTCTGTAAAACAGGCATTGCATACGATTACCTCACATCTAAATGCAATCGAGGAAAGTGCCGCGAGTGTACCTCAAACGCCACCACGGCTTGCTGATCACGGCACGCCTCAAAATATCAATCCACCCTCAACTACACAAACTTTAGCAGAAATATTGAATATTTTTAATCCAACAAAATTACACGGTTATTACGTATCCAATTTTGATCCTGCCATTCATGATATTGAGTGTGGTGTGAAGAGGTGGAACGCGCGCAGTTTTCGAATCATTGGAACGACTATGTTTCTACTATCATTCGCGAGTCTCCAACTGCCTTAAAGGTGATGCTAAGACCTGGCTTAGTGAATGGAATACTAATGACCGATCCTGGTCTAATTTCAAATTAGAGTTTAAACCGTTATGCCAGCGTAAACTTGACTATGCGAATATTTTGTTTGAGGTTATGAATTCTACTTCCGATAATTACCTAACTTATGCCGAATATGCCCGGCGTTCGCTATTATGGCTGCGTATCTCCAAGGGTTTGAGTAACGAGCTGATGGTGCAGATTGTAGTGCGTGGTATTACCGACCCGCATGTTCGTGCAGCGGCTGAGAATGCTGATTTAACAGTCGACAATCTGATATCATTTTTAGCAATCTGTCAAGCCTGTCCATACTAAGAGTGAGACGAGTGTACCTTCCTCTAACGTAATGAAAAGGCGTCACGGTGCTTCAAAGGATAAATGTTTTTCGTGCGTTCGGATTGGACACAAAAACTACAAGTGTCCGAAAAATGAAGAAACATCCGGTAAACGCGACTAAATCTTCGGAAAGCCTCCCAAAACCTACGTGCTCGTTTTGAAAAAAAAAATGGGCATAAGGAATAAGATTGCTTAGCTAAACAGCGTTCCGAAGCGCGGAACGGCAATAGTCAAAGGAAAGTAAACCTGTGTAGGAATCGTGAGGGTAGTTCGAGTAACAATAATGTCTCACTGCCTACGTTCATGGCATTCCGGTAGATGTTTTTCATGTGGAGATAAGGGTCTTACTCGGGTCACATTTAAGAAAAGTAAAACTGACTCTGGCGAGAGTTCAATTGTTACTAGCGTTAGTATTACCAATAGTTCCAAGCCTAGTTTTGTGACAACTAAATCTTAACCATGCTCGTCCTGTAAAAACCCTGGTCACATAGTAGACACATGTTCTGCAAAAATAAAGTCTGAGTCGCGTAACAAAAACGAACCTAGCATTTTTCGGGAGTAGCGAGGTAGGTAGCGACCTACCCGCAATGGTGATGTTATTGTAGTAGTATGTCATTCAATGTACCCGTCGATATTTTAATTGATAGTGGTTCGAATATTTCACTTTTGTCACAGCCGTCAATGTGGGTAGTACGTCCATAAAATTAAATTGAGGTAGTAATCTCTGTTAAGTTTAGTCAGAAGTCTGAATCAGATAACACGAATCCCATACCTCCCGTGAAAAAGAAAGACTGATCATATAGGATGTGGACATGTTTCGACAATCGGAAGTTGCATATCTAGGGCGTTATATTAGTTGTGGTCAGGTAAGACCGAGCTGTAATAAAAACAAAGCGTTATTTGATCCAATTTTAGAGAGGCTAAATATGAGATGGGTCGACAAACGGCTTTGGAGCGGCTTAACAAATTAAAACTTACAAGACGTTTTTTTTTAATGCGGTGAGGAAGCCTCCTCGTACTTTTGCCCTTGATCCAAGATTTGTCAGAAAACAAGCCCAGTCGACCGGCAAGTTGGACTCCTGCTTATGGAGCCCGGCTGTTGTCTTCTTCACTGCGCTTGATGAGCGGTGGCTATGGCAAGACAACGCAGGCGGCGGCTCAATACATGGTGCCATGGCAAGGCGAGTGGTGCCCAGACACTTGTGCTGCCTTCTTCGAGAGTGAGTAATTTTCTCCAATTTGCTTAAAGTGTAAGTGCTAGTCGCTGTGGTACTAGTCACTCAGGCGTTTGTTGCTGTGCGTTTATCGCTACACTTTGATGCTTATTGCTATTGTGCTTGGTGTGTTTCAAGCTGTATAAGCTGGCTATTGTGGTCAACTTAAGATCCATTTGCCCGACGTCTCTCATGTATGGATATGGCCTACATGTTAGACAAGCTTACACGTACGAATACGGTCTGCGTGCTAAGCGGCTTGCACGTATGAATACGGTCTGCGTGTCAAGCAGCTTGACGTATGAATACGGTCTGCGTCAAGCATGTTTCAGATAACTAAGACTAGTCGTCAAGGACAGTCGGCACGAGATGCAGGGAGCTGCCCCGAGGACAACGGAGACCTTCAAAATAAAGGGCTCAGTTGGGTTTGAATTTTTAAAACAGAAGTCTCTGCTTAGTTCTAGAATGATGAATGTGTGTTTGCTGTGTGAATCCTTTGATAGATGATAAGTGAATTAATTGAAAGATGACGTAGAGAAAGTTGTGAATGGTGAAATGTGTTCATTTAGTCTTGTTGAATTGTCTTCTTAATGTAATTCTTTATCCAGGTGAGCATGCGGAAGCAAATGACTGTGCCTGTGCGCTGCTGCACCTCGATGGTGCCTGTGCGCTGTTGCACCTGTTCGGTGAGCTGCAGTGCCTGTGCGCTGCTGCACCTGTTCGGTGAGCTGCAGTGCCTGTGCGCTGCTGCACCTGTTCGGTGAGCTGCAGTGCCTGTGCGCTGCTGCACCTGTTCGGTGCCTGAGCGCTGCTGCACCTGGTCGGTGCCTGAGCGCTGTCGCACCTCTATGGTGCCTGAGCGCTGTCGCACCTCTATGGTGCCTGAGCGCTGTCGCACCTCTATGGTGCCTGAGCGCTGTCGCACCTCTATGGTGCCTGAGCGCTGTCGCACCTCTATGGTGCCTGAGCGCTGTCGCACCTCTATGGTGCCTGAGCGCTGTCGCACCTCTATGGTGCCTGAGCGCTGTCGCACCTCTATGGTGCCTGAGCGCTGTCGCACCTCTATGGTGCCTGAGCGCTGTCGCACCTCTATGGTGCCTGAGCGCTGTCGCACCTCTATGGTGCCTGAGCGCTGTCGCACCTCTATGGTGCCTGAGCGCTGTCGCACCTCTATGGTGCCTGAGCGCTGTCGCACCTCTATGGTGCCTGAGCGCTGTCGCACCTCTATGGTGCCTGAGCGCTGTCGCACCTCTATGGTGCCTGAGCGCTGTCGCACCTCTATGGTGCCTGAGCGCTGTCGCACCTCTATGGTGCCTGAGCGCTGTCGCACCTCTATGGTGCCTGAGCGCTGTCGCACCTCTATGGTGCCTGAGCGCTGTCGCACCTCTATGGTGCCTGAGCGCTGTCGCACCTCTATGGTGCCTGAGCGCTGTCGCACCTCTATGGTGCCTGAGCGCTGTCGCACCTCTATGGTGCCTGAGCGCTGTCGCACCTCTATGGTGCCTGAGCGCGGCTGTACCTCTATGGTGCCTGAGCGCGGCTGTACCTCTATGGTGCCTGAGCGCGGCTGTACCTCTATGGTGCCTATGCGCGGCTGTACCTCTATGGTGCCTATGCGCGGCTGTACCTCTATGGTGCCTATGCGCGGCTGTACCTCTATGGTGCCTATGCGCGGCTGTACCTCTATGGTGCCTATGCGCGGCTGTACCTCTATGGTGCCTATGCGCGGCTGTACCTCTATGGTGCCTATGCGCTGTCGCACCTTGTCGCTGCCTGCGATATTGCAGATACGCTGCCATATATGTGTGGCGACTGGCGACCGGTGATGCGGTGCTGGTTTGGAGGACAGTTGAGCGCTGCGGTGCTCCTGTCTTGTGTGATGAGGATGAATTAGTGCTGCGGTACTCTTTCGTCAGTTTTGGACATGCGCTGCGGTGCCTCTGTCTTGCAGACGCGACTCGTGCGCGTATTATCGGACATGTGCTGCGGTATCATGATCTCGATATTATGTAGAAATGCGCTACGGTGCATTTATTATGTAGACACGTTCTAGTATGGGAATGTGTGAGACTGAATGAAATGGAGAGATGAATGTCTGAACAAAATAACTGTGACTGACTGAAAGTGATTAGATATCTTAGCTGGTTTGTTTCAATGGAAGAGGGCCTCGAATGTGTGATGAATGATTGAATAGGCAAAAATAAGCTTTTGTTCCCTCACTAACTCCTATTAATCTCATGATTTCAGGCGAGTATGATGTTGTCGTACAGCCAGGACCCGCGGACTAGCTACCTGCAAGCCGAGGCAGGGATCCAGCTCAAGATACCGTTCAAGCAGACGTACCCGAAGACAGCGCGTTAGGCCCCTTGAACGAGTCACCTGCGAGCCAGGACTAGGATCCAGGTCAAGATACTGCCCCAAGCAGACGTGCCCGTGGACGGCGCACAGTCAGGAGAGGCCGTATTAGGATATGATCGATATTTCGAATGATTGTACAGCTGTCATCCCTGACGTTTCACCCAACACCTATAAAAGCGGTTGTCAATCGGTCCGCGACCCTTTTTCACCCATCAGCGCTCGCGCAGTAAGGTCGTTGGATTTCGTCTCGGATCACAGCTAAGTTATTACGTTCATTTGGTTTATTTTCCTTTGATTATTGTGTGTTGTCGTAGTCAATTGTTTCCAATAAAATAGTGCGTAATTATTTCTGTAATTCGTGAGTTTGTAAATAAAATGTAAGGTAGGCTAGTCTACCAGTTGTCTGTTTATTTAAAATCGCTCCTGGTTCCTAAAAATATAACTATCAAAGGAGTTATATAATTTGAAACACGTGGATTGATGATAACCACTCAAATGTATACTGACAAATCTAAAAAAAAATTGTAATCGGTATTAATTAATCAAAATTATGTCAAGTGTGAGATAGATACCAACAAATTTTTTTTGGCAATTTTGGTTGAATTCGCGATTCCTTTCGCAGTTCTAATAACTAATATTTTCTATGTCCTGGACCCAACCTTGAGCTGTGGTCTGCAAATAACTTATTTATTGGTAACATGGTGTGAATGAGCTGGAAATTCAATGATCGTTGTACTTTGGATGTGAAGGCTCACTCCTATGCTGTTTTTTCATCGATTGCTTTTACACCGTGTTTAGAACAGATACAGAAGTGATAAAATACATGGTACAAAAAAGTAAAATCAAAATCAATCAAATAGTTTATTTCAAATAAACCTTAGAGGTACTTTTGATTTAACAAACAAAAAAAAAGATGACTCTAGTTGCAAATTCGCAAGCGTCAGTAGGTCTCAATGGAGAAGAATTTGCAAGAAACTCCACGGACACTCTTTTCCATCAGTTTTAATTAAATTTTTTTGGTTAAATCATTCTTGTTGAAAAAATACATATAATATATGTATTTTTATAACCAAACCAAACGTGCACGTTTTTTTACATTGTTCTCACATATTATGTGAGAACAATGTAAAAAGACGTGCGTATTGATGCTCTCATACAGCTTGTGATTGCAACGCAAGCGAACCACTGCAGTTTTTTGAGATCTCTCTGGGCTATGCTCAGGTCTGTCCTGGGCCACCAGACCAAAGAGCCGTAAGTAATAATTGATCGGATGACTGTGGTGTACAGCAAGTGGGTGACTATAGTTCATGTGTTTTTCCCAACTCAGTTGTTTGTCCAAATAGATGCCCAGGTATTAGGTTTATGTTGAAAGGCTCAGGGTTGTTCCAAAGAATCGCGGTAGTTGCAGTGTCGTAGGTTTTCTCTTCTTTGTGAAGAGAATAAGGTCAGTTTTTGTGGGGTTCACTGAGTTGGTGCCCGCGTCACCATTCCTCTAAAATTTTCAGGGCTTGACGCATGAGATAGCATATGGTGTTTTCGTGGGTCCCATTTATTATTATGGTTATGTCATCCGCGTAGCCAACGGTGTAATAACATTTGTCATTAGCCGTGTCCAGACCGGCTGAGCGCGGCTCGCGAGTCCCGCTCGCTAGCCAATAGCTCGGCCGGTGTTGACGGCGCTCGGGCTTCCTCGGGCACACGTTGGTGCCCGAGCGCCGTCTACACCGGCCGAGCTATTGGCTCGCGAGCGGGACTCGCGAGCCGCGCTCAGCCGGTCTGGACACGGCTATTGAGTGTTTTGATGAGGCTGTCCGCTACCAGGTTCCACAGGAGTGGCGAGAGTACCCTTGTAGTGTCGTTAACCGTGATTTGAAACGCTCTCAGTTTAAGCATGTTGTTGATCCAGCCTCCACGGGTAGGGTCTATGCTGTGTCTATCGAGGGCCGTCTTAATGCTGTTGAACATGATCTTGTCAAAGGCGCCCTCGATATCAGTGCAAGCGGTCAGTGCTAAGCCTTTGTGGTCCACTGCGCATTCAATTTTAGAGACCACGCTGTGTAACGCGGAGTCCGTTGATTTGACTGTGGAGTACGCATGCTGTTGTTTATGTAGTGGTCTTTCTCGGAGAGGTCTATCTCGGATATTCCTGTCGCAGTCTTTCGAGGGTTTTCAGTAAGAAGAGTGTGAGGCTTATAGGTCTATACGCCTTGGGTTGTGTGTAATCGGTTTTTCCAGGTTTGAGTATGAAGATAACTTTCACTTCGCGCCATGCGAGAGGAATGTATCCAAGTGCTATGCAGGCCCAATAGATCTCCAACAGCCATGGTGTTGGATACTCTACCCCGTAGGGGCAGGGGCAGGTGCAGCAGGGCTGGGAAAATTCCGTCCAGCACCGCCGACTTGTGTGGCTGAAAGGTGTTTATAGCCCACTTTATTCGGTCTGCTGTTACTATATTGTGGGTTCTAGACCAATCTTAGTCCGTTAGAGTCCCTTCGGGCTCAGCCCCTCAAGTCCTGTCCTCCAGGATTTTACAGTCTGGGAAGTGAGTTTCGAGGAGGACCTAACTGGTTTCATAGTCAGTCTGTGTGTATGAGTTGTCGGGTATCTTCAGCGCGCCGAGGATTCGGTCTTGATCAGTTGATAGGGTCTTTCGTACACTTGCGGCCTCATTATTTGTCTCAATGGATTCACAGAATTGCCGCCATGCTGTCCTTCCGGCTGTTCAAATCTGTTTTTTTGTATGCATACTGGGTCTTTTTCTATATCTCCCAGTCTTCAGGGAGTCACGTGTTTTTTGCTCTGTTAAATTGCTTACGCAGCCTATTTCTGAGTTTGCCAAGTTCAGCGTTCCACCAGGGTTTCTTCTCCTCCCTGCTTTGTGGTGCTCTTGGTTTACAGTGTGCATGGTAAGCTTCAGTTAGTTATTTGGATAGTTTTGGTACGGTGTGTTCTAATTGTGCTTGGTCCCTTACGGTTACTAGTGCTAGGTGTTGAGGTAATAGGGAGGCCAGAAGACTTTCATACCCGGCAACAATTGTGCACTTCGGGTTTCGCCTCGGTGCAGGTTTTTTAGGGATTGTAGTTAACATAAAGCGGATCCTTCTGTGGTCTGAGCAAGAAGGCTCGTCCGATACGTGTCAGTTTGTGATAAGGTTTGTCGCGTTTTCTGTAGCAAGTCTGTCAGGTGGTCTCTGGAACAGAATTGGTTTAGTGGCTTAAAGGGAATTTCTTTGGGTATGTAGATGCAGGTTCTTATCAGGGCTTATCTGAGCCGTGTGTGTCGAGAATTATCTTACCTCCGATGTTACCGAGGCCACATATTCTGTTGTTCCTGATCCACGGCTCTTGGATCAGTGCGATGGTTCGGTGATTCACCTCCAGTGCCCTGCGTACGCTAGTCGTGGCAGTCTGCCTATGCTAGAGGTTTGTTTGGATGATGCTGAGGAGCGGTGGTGGAGGTGGAGAGGAGTTAGTCGGAGACAGATGCACCGGATAATCCCTCCGTCTCCACCTCCCGGTTTTTTTTCCTCGTCGTGTGTATCCCCCAGTGACGAAGCAAGGAGCTGCTCGTTCCAGCTGGGTGATACGGGCAGTATGGCCTCGGCGTCACCGGCCATTGCCGCTCGAGCCATCTCCTTGAGTTGGACAATGTCCGTGTCACTCGTCTGTGTCGTCATCGGTTTTGTCGTCTGTGCTGTCGGTCTGGGTGTTGGAGGGGCCGGTCGTGGGCCAGAAGCGCACGTTTATCAACCATAGCACGTACGATATCCGTCGCTCCCGCTCCAGGACCTTTTCAGCTTCCTCCGGTGGCAGCCCCAGGGTCAGGTAAGTCATGTAAGGTCGCCACCGATGGTAGTTGCCCTGTACAGTGACCAACTGGCATTGTCGTACCAGGTATTCTGACGGTTCAGAATAGCGTGGAGCCTGTTCACGTCACCTCTGTAGCAAGGGACGAAGGGCGAGGCTCGCACACGGGTGGGCACGTTTAGGTCTGTCTGAGTACCGTCAGTGTCTGGTCATTGTCGCGGAGTCTTATTTGGGGCACATTGTGGGTCAGCCAGGTCAGGGCGTTGTCGTCTTCACACCACATCTGCACCGTGCCGTCCACTACCCTTGGCTATCCGCGGAAGGCCGGGTGTGGTGTCGTTGAGTCCGAGCCCATCAGTCTGTCTTCCAGGGCGGTCTTAATGTGCTCGACCTCTACCCTAGTTAGTTCTCTACCGGGGAGGGAAGGCAGATTGCTACCGACAGCCGCGCAGGAATGTCCTTCTTGGCCCACGCGTAGGTTCTCTGCCCCCTCTGTGCGGAGTGAACCTTCATATGCATGGCGTCCCCCTGGAGCGTACTAGGTGAGGCCGTGTCGTCAGGGTGCGTCCTCTTCCCCGGCCCCGTCCCACTTCGTACAGGCTTCGGGTTTGAGGAGCCTGGCCGGGTGTTGGATGATAGCAACGCCCGGCGTGAGACATGAGAGCGCTTGCCCCTGGTGCGTTGGTTTTTTCAGTGTCTCGGGATCAGGTGGTGGCCCCGGCAGATACTGTCGCGTGCAGAGGCTCTTCGAGTTGGGATGCCACTTCGCGTAACTTCCCCCGCTCGCTTAGGTCCGCGTCCAGCCTCTTTTCATGCTGGGTTGCCCCTGCACGTACTTGCGGCTGGTCGCGTGGCCCCGCGTCCAGCCGCTTATCACGCTGGGTTTCCCTTTTGCGTGCTTGCGGCTGGTCGCGTGTCCCCGCGTCCGGACGTTTTCCACGCTGGGTTGCCCCTGCGCGTACTCGTGACTGGTCGCGTACCTTCCCTTCAGTGTCTGATCATGCATCGCGCTGGCTATTTCTTTCGCGAGTAATACGCTTTCGGTCACCTACTTCCTTCTCTCAGGCTGGGATTTTTCCGTGCTTTTACAGGCGTACTTCATCGACTACAACCACGTGTTGTTCTGGGTCACTGACTACGTAAGTGGTGCTGCTCCGCACGACGCTCTGTTGCCAGAGATTCGTGGGGGGCATGCTCCGTGTAGGAAACAGCGAAGATGCGAAGGTTACAGCACCCCCGGCGCCTCTGTCTGCGCCCGCAGCTCAGCCCCAATCCACTATGGGCAAGGGCAAGGGCAAGGGCAAAGGAAAGGGGAAGAAGACGGCGCCGGCCCCTGTAAGGGACCCTAGCCCGGTGCAGGACGCCCCCCCACCGCCCCCTCTGACGGAACAGTGGAGCGTGGTCGCTGCTCGGGGTGCCAAGAGCTCTGGAAGGCAGACAGGCACCCAGAGCAGCCAGAAGACCCAAAACAAAAAGGCGGCGGCAGTGGCGAAGCTTCGCGAGCCAAAAACGGCTGCAGTGACACTCACGCTGCAGCCGGGTGCGGCGGAGCGCGGCGAAAGCTACGCCACTGTCTTGCGGGAGGCCCGGACTCGCGTCGATATGGCGAGTCTGGGCATCGACGAAATGCGCTGTAGGACCACGGTCACCGGCGCCCGCATCCTGGAAATCTTCGGGGATGGGGGCGCTGAGAAGGCCGACTCCCTGGCTACAAAGCTAAGGGAGGTCCTCAGTGCAGACGCGGTCAGGGTCTCCCGCCCCACAAAAAGGGTGGACGTCCTTGTAGCGGGCTTGGACGATTCCGTCACAGCCGCAGAGGTGGTGGCGGCTTTTGCAGCACAGGGAGGGTGCCACGCCGACGACATAAGACCCGGGGTGATCGGCGACCGTGCAACGATGTGGCTCGGCTGCCCGGTGGCCGCCGCCAAGACGGTGGTCGGCGCAAAAAGGCTTAAAGTTGGATGGATAACGGCCAGGGTCACCCTGCTGGAGGCGAGGCCCCTTCGGTGCTTCAGGTGCCTCAACCTGGGCCACGTCGCCAGTAGGTGTGTTTCGGAGGTGGACCGCAGCGGCCTCTGCTTTCGCTGCGGAAAGCCGGGCCACCGGGCGCGAGAGTGCCGGGCCGAGCCCAACTGCGCCACCTGTGCGGCAGCGGGCAAGCCAGCGGGGCACCCTCTCGGCGGCGTGGGCTGCGTGGGCAAAGCCCCAAAAACCACAAAAAGGAAAGCGACCAGGGCTGAGGAGGGCAGCGGCGAGTCCGCCCCTATCCCGGCAACTATAGAGGAGGGGCCCATGGAGACCGCCCCATAAATGCCTAGTTTAGCTATCATGCAGGCAAATATTAACCACTCTGCCAGGGCCCAGGATCTATTGTCCCAGAGCCTGGCAGAGTGGGGAATACAAATAGCGGTGGTCGCCGAGCCCTACTTTGTCCCCGCCCGGGACGACTGGGTCGGGGACCGGGACGGCTTGGTGGCCATCGCCGCCCCGGCTGCCGCTGGCGCCCCGCCCATCGAACGTGTGTCGAGGGGTGGGGGGCACGTACTGGCAGCCGTGGGCGACGTCATAGTAATAGGGGTGTACTGTTCTCCCGACCGGGGCCTCGCCGACTTTGAGCAGATGCTCGTCGAGGTGGGGTCTTTGGTTGGGCAGTCCGCCCCTAGCCCCGTGCTAGTCGCCGGGGATTTCAACGCCAAATCTGCGGCGTGGGGATCCCCGGTGACGGATGCGCGGGGTGAGTGCCTGGAGGAGTGGGATTTGCGGGATTCGCGTTGGATCAACCCAGCCTCCCGCGAGCGGCGCTTTACGAAGTCTAATCTAGTAATGGACACGCTTCGATCAACAATCTAATGAACACTTAATGAACCACATCTTGCGAAAACACCCCGATTCAAACAGTAAAACGCCCATAATTTTTGAACGACTGAACCGATTTTCATAAAACATAGCTAAGATAAATCCGTAAAATCGGTTCATCCGTTTAGGAGCTATGATTCCACAGACAGGTACACAAACATACAGGTAATCTACTTTTTCCGTTGGGGATTAAAAAGTATCGGATTGCCAATCACTTCGATATCTATCAACAAATCTAGCTATGGGCAAGACTATGGTTACCTGATAAGAGACAAAAATGTATAAGACAGCCAAAATCATAAAATTTTCTTAATTAGTATGTTTGGATGGAGTTATAATAAGAGGCTTCATGGTGTCCTTATATTTTTGAGTAGTTTAAGAAAAATAATCTAAATACGTAATCTCTAATTATTATTATTTATCTAATATCTAATCTCGTCTTATTTTATCGAGTATCAATCAAATCAGCTTATCTTAGTCGTAATTAGCCGTTACCATGCTCATTGAAAATTTTACACAAGATCAGTTGATTGTTAGGTAAGATTACCAGGCTTATAAATACTAATTCGTCGTCACCTTATTTAATTCTACCTATAGCCATGAAGTTTCTGGTAGTGTTGACTGCGTTGGTCGCACGTAAGTGTTAAACTTTAATTTAATTTTCTTATTATTATGTTAGACATTATTTATCAACGCACTATAGCAAAGACTCTAAAAGTTACAGTAAGCATTTTGGCTTGGTAAATAAAAACCTTTTAACAAAAATATTAAACCGACTTCTTAATCATAACACTAAAACCGTGCTCACTTTTTTTTGTTTTTCGACACTGACTTCGGAAACAAAGTTGTTCACGCACACACATCCAAAACCATCGAACACACTACGCCGCCGCCGTGCCGCGTATGTTCACGCACACACATCCAAAACCATCGAACACACTACGGCGTCGTCAACGAGCGACGCGGCACGGCGGCGGCGCGGGGGCCGGTAGCACAGCAGCGTCTCGGCTCGACATTGCATCGTCTGACACGACCGCGCTTAGACATATACTTACCTGTTTAATAATACTTAAATTGCTATTATATTGTAAACCACCTAATAAACCTATATACAGTCCACTTGCTTTCCTTTAAACTGGGCCTATTCATGGTCCTTCAGATCCGTCATAGCAACAATCAAATAGGTTTAAAAGTCGAGTCGCGATCGTAAGAAAAAGCCACGCCATCACAAAACGTCCGGAATTCAGCTGGAGGTCAAACAGCGGTCATCGCAACAGCGAGCGCAGCCTACTAGCATCTGGGAGCAGCACAATCAAGCAGCGTCGGCAGCATCAGTCGAAAAAGGACGAAAAAGGGTTTGGTAGCACAGTTTCGTGAGTTCGACCAATTCATTTCTTAAAAACTTCTCATCCAAACTCAAAGTCTCATTAAAAATCAGTGAACTTACTTGATTCCCGTCCATTCCCATTTTCAAGCAGAAAGCAATCTATTCATTTCATAGATTTCATTAAAATAAGTCATTCTTGCATACAATTATTTTTTCTCTTACCACCTACCCACATATTCTTTTTTTAATTCTTCGTAATTATTTTAGTAATTCAAAGGAGTCCAATTACCAACCACTTTACTTAAACACGTTCATAAATATAAACTAACATTTTCCTTTGTTCTCCAGCATACATCGCCTTGCTCTGTGTGCACCGAGTGAGCCTCAAACCGAGGGTAGTTTGGTAAAGTTGCGTGATCATTGCACAGTGCCTGCCACAAATCCAATATAATTTAAGTATCGTTTTAATTTTATAACTTTGATTATGGAAACCAAAAAACCCCAAACATCTAATATACCTGATGATGACGATTCACAGGTCAGCACTTACAAAAAAAGACGAGCTAGTCACAAAGCCAAGGTCACAATTTTCAAAAATTATCTTGAATCGATAAAATCGAAAAAAACGTTGACAGAATTAGATATTTTCCAATTAAATAATCGCTTAGAAACTTACAAGCCCCTTGCAAAAGACTTTGATGAAAACCAGACCTACATCGACGAAATTATTGGGGTTTCAGATGAACAGCTGCGGGAGAGGGAGCAGTTTGAAATAGAATACCAGAATCAACTTGCACTCGGAATCCAGCTGATACGATCCAAAGAAACTGCTTGCGTCAGCGGGTCTGTACAAACTCAAAATGCAGGTGAACCAGGAACCAAAGCGTTCATTAAATTACCTACCATTGACCTTCCACACTTCTCAGGTGAATTTCATAATTGGCTAGAATACAGAGACACTTTCGAATCACTCATACACAAAAATAAATCAATAGACAACATACAAAAATATCATTATTTGCGTGCATCTTTGCAAGGTGAAGCTTCACAAGTTATTCAATCATTAGAATTGTCATCAGACAATTATCAGATAGCTTGGGAACTCATCTCGGATAGGTACAATAACACGCGACAGCTGCTAAACAACCACGTTCATGCATTGTTTAGCATAAATACCATAAGTAATGAATCCGCAACATCACTCAGACAACTACTGGATACAGTAAATAAAAACCTCAGAGCACTTGAAAACATAGGTGAACCCACGCAGTACTGGGATACGTTGGTAATTTATCTTGTTGCCTCCAAATTAGACTTCAAAACACTCAGACATTGGGAGGAACACAAGAGCACACTTGAGAAAAACCCCACACTACAAGATTTAAAAACATATCTCAATGATCGTGCCATTCTTTTACAAAATCTTGAAGACACTAAACATAACATCAAAACAGATTCGAGATCAAATTCATTCAAATCAACTACACAAACACACACAAATCAAAATCGCATGCCTAACTGTCCCTTATGTAAATCACAACACTATTTGTTCTCGTGTCCAGTATTTAAGGAAATGACAGTGCAAAAAAGAATAGAAAAGGTTTCCAAATTACATAACTATTGTGCTAACTGTTTACATACCGGGCACGAGACCAAATCCTGTCGCGGCGGTGCATGTAAGTATTGCCAACAAAAACACAATACAATGTTACATAGGGAACAACCAAAACTAGGATCAGAACACACTACACTCGCCAGTAACACTAGTACACAACACGTATCAGTTTTACTTTCCACTGCCCTAGTGCAAGTTATTGCCAGTGATGGAACACCACACCTGGCGAGAGCATTGCTGGACAGTGGAAGTACCTCTAGTTACATAACAAATAGTCTGTGTACAAAGCTCAATCTAACATTCGAATCCATACAAGGCACAGTTTCAGGCGTCAATCAACAACACACAAGTATTTTTCATAGCACACACGTTCAAATAAAATCAATACACAATTCATTCACAGTCAATATGCCATGTTTGGTACTTGACACAATTGCACACTCAGTACCTAACGTGCGCATCAACACAGAAGCTATTAACCTACCTAAACATTTAAAACTAGCTGACCCTCTGTTCTATGAACCTGCTGCAATTGACCTATTACTAGGTGCTGACATATTTTGGCAGATAATTGGCAACAGTCGAATTCAGTTAGGTAAACAACAGCCAACACTACAAGAAACAGAGTTCGGCTGGCTAGTTTCAGGGTGTACAACAGACACCAACAAGCACACAAACAATTGTTTTTTCAATAACAATAACTCAGATCAATTATCACGATTTTGGGAGTTAGATAGTTTATCTAATTCTCAGATTAATGATCCGTGCGACTCAGATGCGTGCGAGATCATTTTCAAACAAACAACCACAAGACAAAAAGATGGCAGATTTGTTGTCACTATTCCATTCAAAAAATCACCTGAGTGTTTAGGTGATTCCTATTATCAAGCCAAAAAAAGGTTTCTTTCCATAGAAAACCGCATGAATTCAAATCACACATACCAAGAACAATATTCAAAATTCATATCAGAATATATACAACTCGGTCACATGACTTTAAACAAACATTCACATTATTCACACAAAACTCCACCACAATCATCATACATTCATTCAAAAAATAATAACGAAAAATCAATCGTACAATCACTCAATCGCTCACCAGTGTACTACCTACCACATCACGGTATTATACGTGAGTCAAGCACCACCACTAAATTCAGAGCGGTATTCGATGGCTCCGCTAAATCGTCTAGCAAGTTATCGCTTAACGACATACAGTTAGTGGGTCCTGTTGTCCAGGACGATCTCATTTCCATACTCATACGGTTTCGTCAGCATAAATACATTATATCAGCTGACATAGAAAAAATGTTTCGCCAAATTGCAGTAGTCGAAAATCAGCGACCCCTACAACAAATCTTATGGCGACACAATCCAACGGAACCACTTCAAACATACACGCTCAACACTGTCACATATGGCACGGCATCAGCGCCGTTCTTAGCAACACGCTGCATTAAACAAATTGGCTTAGATTGTCAAGACAAACAAATTGAAAACCATTCAGACAACTATGATCACAAATTAGTCGCGGAGGTGATTTTACATGATTTTTACTGTGATGATCTCTTGACGGGGACAGATGAAGAGTCCAGTCTATTGGAAATAAGCAGAGGAGTATTTTCCGAGCTTAAAAAATATAAATTTCCACTTAGAAAATGGTTATCTAATTGTCCCCCCGTACTGAAAAAACTAGGTTTTCATGATTCAGATAAAACAACTGTCAATCTAAGTTCAAACGATCCATCTAAAACCTTAGGCATTTATTGGAACATTCACAAAGATACAATTTCATACACAGTACATTCAGACTTCGTATCACAAAAACACATTACAAAACGCACGATTTTATCCACTATAGGTCATATTTTCGACCCATTAGGCCTAATTAGTCCGTGCATACTTAAAGCTAAACTACTAATGCAACAGATGTGGGTGGATAACATTAGTTGGGACGGTGAAATACCGGTTTCGATTCAGACACAATGGACGAAGTTTGTAGAATCGTTATCTTATTTAAATCAGTTAGCTATACCTCGTTATGCATTCTGTGACTCATCACGTAATAATATTGAGCTACATATTTTTTGCGACGCCTCGCAACATGCGTACGGTGCTTGCGTATACGTACGTACCTATACAACAGATGGCAATATAAGTGTTCAGTTACTAATGGCTAAGGGAAGGGTGGCTCCTTTGAAAACACTCACAATGCCGCGACTTGAATTATGCGCAGCATTAGCCGGTGTTAACTTATGTAATAAAGTTATAAATTCACTTCGTAACATAAACAACTATAAGTGTTATTATTGGAGCGACTCGACAATTGTTTTATCATGGATAAATACACCAACATATAAATTGCAAACATTTGTCAAACACAAAGTCACAGACATTCTGAAACATACTGATCCACACTCCTGGTACTATGTACCAACCAAACAGAATCCAGCAGACATTATAACAAAGTGTACTAATGCAAAACAATTAATACAGACACAGTTATGGTTTTCAGGGCCTGACTTCCTAAGGAATGATGATAACGACAGCTGGCCTCAACAACCTGGCCATCTCAGCGTAACTGACCTTCCGGAAGTCAGGTCCCAAACGCATTTTACACTCATTGAAACAAATAACAACAATTCCTTTCTTTACAAATATTCCAATTTCAACAAACTTACACGCATCGTAGCTTACATACTTAGATTCATTCATCACTGCAGAAATAAACTTTCAAACACTTTCAACACAAGTAACGTAAACAAACAGGTGTGCATAGGTGACATCAAACCTTTATCAACCATAGAACTTAATGTAGCTAGATACCAGTTAGCAAAGATAGTACAAATAGAATCATTTCCTGAGGAATACGAATTGTTATTAAATAATAAAAAGTTACCTGCTAAACATAAGTTTAATTCACTTAACCCTTTTTTAGGGGATAATAAACTCATTCGTGTGGGCGGAAGGTTAGCCCATTCGGCATACAATTACGATAGGAAATTTCCTATCCTTTTGCATACAGCTCATCATATTACTAAAATCATATTTTCAACATACCATATAACACTTTTACACGCTGGCCCACAACTTTTGCTGTCACACATACGTCAACAATTTTGGCCAATTTCAGGACGTAATTTAGCTAGAAAAACGACACAATCATGTATAACATGCAAACGGTTTCAAGGGAAAACTATAACGCCTATAATGAGTCCGTTACCTGAGCAGAGACTGCATGCAAATTTTGTATTCAGTGACGTAGGTGTAGACTATGCAGGGCCAATTATGATTAATAACCGTAAAGGGCGTGGAAGTGTACTAATTAAATCATACATTTGTATTTTCGTTTGTTTTGTAGTAAAAGCTGTGCATTTGGAGTTGGTTACAGATCTGACGACAGAGTCATATATAGCAGCAATTAAGAGGTTCATTTCTCGTAGGGGTAAACCCAATCATATCTATTCAGACAATGGGAAAAATCTGGTAGGTGCTGCTCGCGTGATCACCAATTTCATCAGGAATCACAGTGAGTCAATTTACAGCTGCGCTGCAGAGCAAGGAATTAACTTTCACTTCATTCCCCCATACTCACCTCACTTCGGAGGACTGTGGGAAAGTACAGTTAAATCAGTAAAATACCACCTCAAAAGGGTTCTAGGCTTGGCACACCTCACATATGAGGAATTGTACACATTACTTGTTCAGATAGAAGGCATCCTTAATTCGAGGCCTCTCACACCTCTTTCATCCGATCCATCTGATCTATCGGTTCTCACTCCCTTCCATTTTCTAATTGGTCGTCCTCTAACTGTGTTACCTTACCCACAGATGTCCGACTGCGACCCATCACGGCTGCCGAGGCATCAACGAGTCGAGCTTCTGCGCCAGCATTTTTGGAGACGCTTTAATAAGGAATATATTTCCCAGTTGCACCAAAGGACGCGGTGGCAACGCTCACACGGCGCGCTCACAGAGGGCTCGCTGGTCATCGTAAAGGACGAGACGCTACCTGCAGCACACTGGCCACTGGGACGGATACTGAAGCCTTTTCCGGGACCTGACGGAGAGGCTCGCGTAGCGGACATCAAAGTACAGTCAGGCACAATCAGAAGGGCATTCCACAGAATTTGCCCGTTATTAGATGGACCACCAAATTGATTATTCATTATTCAATTAACCCATCTGGACCGATCATCATTCATGTCTCAAACAATCAACATGGACCAATCAACATAAACTTCATGCATTCATCAACCAATCATTCAACCTGGCTGGACTGTTCGAGTCATCATCCACTGCTGGCCCGGGAATATGTTCACGCACACACATCCAAAACCATCGAACACACTACGGCGTCGTCAACGAGCGACGCGGCACGGCGGCGGCGCGGGGGCCGGTAGCACAGCAGCGTCTCGGCTCGACATTGCATCGTCTGACACGACCGCGCTTAGACATATACTTACCTGTTTAATAATACTTAAATTGCTATTATATTGTAAACCACCTAATAAACCTATATACAGTCCACTTGCTTTCCTTTAAACTGGGCCTATTCAAAAGTTATTTTTCGGTTTGTGTTTTGGATTAGAAGTCGGTAATTTATTTTTGTTACTAAGTTTTTATTTTACTCTTTTTTTTGTGTTGGTACCTCATATTACCATGAGTAAATATCATTTCAATTCCAATAAGCCCAAACATGACTAGGATACATTGTTTTGTTAGGAATTCGGTACCACTTTCATCAGTACCATTTTTTTACATGCTTCATCATAGTCGCTGAACTATTCGAGATATCTTATAGCCATAACATACTTATTAAGTAGTTCCGATGGCCATCTGTGGTCCTCTCCATTAGTTCCACTTCCCCAAATGATATTTTCTGAGTGCAAATGCTTGCAATGTTATTGAAAAAAACAAAATTGCTTCACCTGTCTGCCTATAATATTTGAGGAGTTCTCGATTTCCATGGGATCCCTTCATCAGATTCTAATTTGGTGACTATGGGACCAGCTCGAGAGTATACCCTTTCAAACAAAAAAAGAATTTGCAAATTCGTCTATATACGACGGATTAAAGCTGGCAATGGATAAGATAAAAAACAGTAGGGCCATGAATTGAGAACCGCCTCCTTTTTGGGAAGTCGGTTAAAAAAATGACTTTTACAAGTTGTGTGGCTAATAGGATACCCGTTCATCTTCTATTTAATCCGTTTATGATAATAATCAAAAATATTTTTCTGTTTGTTTCAACTTCATTATTAAAATAATTATTAATTAATTTAAGGATTTTATTATGTAGATTGCAAATTAAACAATTGCTATTTTATACGGGTAAAAATATATACACTCACTAAATATTAATTTTTTAATTTAACTTTCTCAATTTGACCAAAAATCTAATCCAAAAATAATGATTTTGTTTCAGTGTGCGCTAGTAGCGCCATCCCTCTTATTCCTGGGGACAATAGCCACTATGTGGAAGGCGAGAGCCGCTACTTCTGGATGCCCGATGGTGAAGGCGTCCCCCAGTTAGTGGACCTCGAAGAACCCGTGGATGAGGCACTTCTGGCAAGCAGAAATGGCGCCAACAACCAGTACTGGCTTTTCACTAGGTAATTATTGATTTTTATTGTGTTATTTTTAATTTGCAATGATTTGATATCACTGACCTCTATCATACAAGTACGCTGGACCTACGATAAGCCGGGCCAACGAGAGGCGATTTGATTTTCGCCATTTTGGCGCTGATCGCAGAAGTGGGTGGGAACGGAACTAAAAATAGAGATGGGACAATGAGATAAATACATCGATAAAACACATTTCTGACAGACAGATATTTCCGATGGGTTATATATACTTAATAAAGCTGAGCTGAGAATTTGTTTGGTTGAACGCGTAAATCTCAGGAACTACAAGACCGATTTCATAAATTCTTTCACCGTTGGATTGGTACGTTATCCCTGAGTGACATAGGCTATTTATGTACCACGGAAGTAGCCGGGGCAGACTGCTAGTCTTAGAATAAGCTGAAGCCGGACAAAGGGGTACTTAGTGTGTGGCTAGCTTAATCCAAAAATAAATAGGGAATGTTTTTAAATAGATATGAGTTTTTTTTTGGGATGGAGTGGAATAGGTAAGGTATTTGTAGAAAATAAAAATATATGTACAATCTTTTAACAGTTTTTATTAGAAACTTATTTTGTACATCACGACAAAATCAGACTAAACGCATCATTGAATAGAAGAATTATTTTTGTAGGACAGTGTGCCCAAATAACATAATCTTATAATAACAAAATAAGTGCAAAAATCACCTATTTCATCTTGCAGTGTTGTCGATTCTGTTTCATCTAAACGATATTTTTTTTATTGTACGTTAATTTTTAGCATCGCTATAAACATTTACATCAAATTTATAGTTTAATAAAACAGTCATCAGAGAAGTGCTTTGAACAGATGTAATCATATTTTTTCGGCCGCCAACTAGGCTTTTCAATATTTTTCAGCCATAATTCCAGTCTTCCTTTGTCAGTCGGAAACCTGTGAATTATTTTAAAATTATATGTACGTATTTGATAATAAAAACCGGTCATCGGCGATTTCCGTTTTTGAAAGTAAACATATATCGACAGGAAAAATATCGATAAGTTTTATCGACAGGTAACTTTGACAGCACTATTAAATTTTATTGTTTATAAAAAAATTGGTAATGCAAAGACAAATATGTTGTTATTACGTATGATAAGATTAATGATACATTTTTATGTATATATAATATCAATAGAAGTTTAATTTGTTGAATATTAGCCGTAAATTCACTTTCTTGTGGAATGTAACCCCACTTCCCTTTTGGTAACGAATTTTGCATAATACACACTCTTTCATAGTTTACCTATGAATGACCACCACTCATTTATGTATCAACTAAATTAATACGACACAACAAACAAGTTTAATAGCGTTAAACCTCCAAAAACACTTTAAAAACACGGGAGACAATCCGACATTTGCAAGTTACGTCAAATTTTGTTCTCTTCCCATGCATTGGGGGCGCTTCAAATTGGCACATGAAAGACCTGTAATTTCGAAGGGTATCGTAAGTCCAGCGTACTTGTATGATAGAGGTCAGTGTTTGATATACATAGCTGCATTTCATAACGGGATGGTAAGGATTTACCGATGGATAAAAAATATTATAAAAGGTGTTCAACTGTGCATACCTTAAAACATAGGAATTGTTATTCACATTATAGTGTTCTGGTTTAGCCACAAGACAAGTGTAAGGTCCTTTATGTCCTGATAAAGATAAACTAATAATAAATTCGTCATGAAAATTATAAATTATGAACACGACACAATCCGATTATTGGATGGATTTCTTACTTTAAAATATCATTTACTTTACAGGCAGAATCCCACCAACCCTCAAGTTATTGTCAATGGCAACGCTAACACTATCTCGAGCTCCAACTACAACGGCGCCCGTGGCTTGAAAGTCATCGTTCACGGATGGAACAGCAACGGAAACACCGCAATGAACCCTCTAATCACCGCTGCTTTCCTCGCAGTTCAGGACGTCAACGTCATCGTTGTTGACTGGAATGCTCTGGCTAACTCCAACTACCTGTCTGCAAGCTATGGTGTTCCCGGCGTTGGACAGTTCCTCGGTAACTTCCTCGTGTGGCTCATTAACACCGCCGGTGGTAACTGGAACAATGTCCACTTGGTGGGCTTTAGTTTGGGTGCTCACGTTGTTGGTAACGCTGGTCGTCAGGCTGGCGGTCTTCCCGCCCGTGTTACAGGTATTTTTTTTAAACTGTTCATCTTCTCAAACATATTAATGCTGTAGAAATGTGATAGCAAGTAGATGATTAACAACCAATAATGGTTTTTCCAGGTTTGGACCCAGCCGGACCCACCTGGGGTGGAAACTCGCTCGCTTTGAACACCAACTCCGGCCAATATGTGGAAGGTATCAACACTGACGGTGGTCTCCTCGGTATCTTCGACAGTATTGCCCACGGTAACTTCTACCCCAACGGAGGCAGGAACCCCCAGCCTGGTTGCTGGATCAGTACCTGCTCCCACGGCAGGGCGCCTGAACTCTTCGCTTCCAGTGTCCGCACCAACCACTTCGTCGGCAGATTGTGCTCCAACACCCAACAAGCCGAGAGCAATCAGTGCACTGGTGCCGCTCTTAACATGGGTAACGGCATCATCACAAAACGCGGGTATGTTTTTGGTAACAATTAGATGATTTTATTTTAGTTAATATATTACTAACTGGCTTCAGCCAGCGGCTTCACCCGCGTGAAAAGTGTTTTCTTATCCAAAGGGAACATTATATTGGGATGAAAAGCCTATGTACTATTCCAGACTATAATATATCTCTGTATCAAATTTCATCCAGATTCTTGCAGCCGTTCGTCATGATTGAGTAACAAACATACATCCATAAATCCAAACTTTCTCATCACACTTTACACTAATATTATAAAGGCGAAAGATTGTGAGTGTGTTTGTTTGTATGTTTGTTACTTCTTCACGCTCAAACGGCTGGACAGATCTGGATGAAATTTGGTACAGAGATAGATATTAGTCAGAAAAAGCACATAGGATAATTTTTACCCCGGGGATATGTTCCCTTGGGATAATTTTTGACATTCACGCGGGCGAAGCCGCTGGCAGAAGCTAGTTTATAATATTAAGTAAGATGACAATTTGGAGGAACTCGTGGTTAAACAATAACAGCTGCACGAGTCTATCTTCAAGGTGAAGCAACGCTTGCTGAGGTCGGTCCGTGGATGGGTGACCATTGCGTTAAGTTGTTGGTCCCAGCTGTCATTTCAAGATCTTTGATAGTCGTTACGGGTCAGAAACCAGTCTAGCCAAGGGGTATCGTGTACACAGTTACTGGGTAGTGGAGGTCAGATAGGCAGTCGCTCCATGTAAATCACGGTACTCAGCTAAATCAAGTTAGACTGGAAGCCAACTCCAACATTGTTAGAAAAGGCTAGGGAGGCTTCGCTAGTTAGATCACAGCTAACATTTTTCAAGGGTCGTAAAGTTAAAAGTTGTTTTAGTATCGTTAACCGTAATGTACAAAATATATTGAAGATGAAGCTTAAATGTTGATAGTGAGTACATTTCCTATGATTTCTCTAACAATTGTCTCTTTTGATTACAGAAACGGTATCTACGGTCTTACCACTGGCGCCAGCTGGCCTTTCTAAAGGATATGATTATCAAGACGAAGTATTATGACAAATAAAGGTTAATTTATTAAGATTTCTTTGTTTTGCTTTGAATTACCCTCATGATGCAGAATGGTGAATGTAGCTATGCTACTTATTAAATACCTAAGTATGGTGACAGGGTAGGAGAAGGGGAGGGAAGGACCAAGAAAATATATAGTGATTGTGTGAGGAATGATACTATAGTAAAGGAAGTGAGTGACGATTGAGAGAGGAGAAATAAACAAGAAAACGTATTGAGCCGATCCTAAGTAACATGGGACAAGGGCGGGAAGACAATGATATAGGTCAACAAGAAAGCATTGTCTCACTATACAGTAGGACATCATCCTTTTATATCTTCATGGCCGCCTTGAAGTTGGCTAAAATGGCTGCGCAGTAGAAATTTTCATACAAAAACAGCACCGTGTCGTGCATCACGCATCCGGAAAGCCAACTTTGGGGTGGCCCAGAAGTTTACTGCGTATACTGCTTAGAATAAGCGAGATAGGACGATGTGACGAACGTAAGCGAGTGAAAGAGGCTATTATACAATGCTATCTTCTACTTCAACATTGACACAAATATAGGAACTGCGCAGGGTCTTGCAGCCATCTTCAGAAACACAAAGATCCACTGTAACATCGTAGACCTTAACAGGTTCACTGTTCTTTTAGGAGACAAAGAAGTTAAACAATCATCTAAGGCCATCTGTAGTTCATGTGACTATGAACTGATGAAATAGACGTAAGTATTAACAGCAAGAACTATATCCACTCGATTCTCGTGTAGGTACTACAATATTAATACCTATAGGTAAATATCTTCCGTATGTGTGACTGATTTGTATATTTAATAGTGATAGCTAGTACCTAAATTATTATTAGGCGTCCAAACAAGCGATTACTGACATTTACGTCAGTGACACGCCTAAGATTAGATTATTCTCATGACACGCCAGAATCACGCCTATTTAGACCTTTTTCTTGAAAGAAGCAGAGAAAGAGAAACGAAGCAAGATACAGCTTGTACATTATGGTACAAGTGTGTAATGTTGGTGATAACCGCTGAGGCGCCATTGAGAGAGCCGAGGACAGTAATCATCAAAACACACGTGTATAATACGACGTTTTCCAACACACTTGTGAAGAAAATAATACAAAAAAATCATTTTCAACAGTGAAAACGAGTTGTGAAAAAGCTTTCGCAATGGCGGGCAAAATTAATCAGTTTTCCTATACGCGCGTATCTAACAATGGAGATCGGCCATAGACTTTACGTCTATGGCCGATCTGATAAAATGAGGTTTATTTTTTTTTTGCTTTTCGCGGATAGCGTTTTAGCCACGAACAAAATTTCAAGTTTTCTTTATTACAAAGAAAAACAAAAGTTTTATTTGAGTGAAAGTTTTATTTATTAAACACGTACAAGTTGAAATTATTTATTTAAATACGAAGTTGCATGAAATGAGCAAGCAATAGGTAGATACATTAATTTATTTGTAGTATTGAGAACGATCTTTTTGTATCGAACTCAACCAATAAAATAAAATAAAATCTCTATAACTCACTTGTGATTTATAGCAATGAAAAAGTCACAGTTTGATAACACATTTGGGGTGAAATTAGAGCCACTTTATGAGCAAGGGTGTTGAAATTATATTAATAAAAAAGTATATTATGATACAAGTGAGCTAAGTTGCTCATTAAACACGAGGCTGTGGGTTGTAGCCCGAGCCGCAGGCGAGGGCGTAATTCAGCCGAGTGTGTAATGAGCACAGCTCGAGTTTCATTTGACGTTTTTCAACACATTTGCGAGGAAAAAACAAACATGTATTACTTATATCGTTTAATTATTAAAGCAATTGGTGAACGTACAAATTTCAATGCGATATTGGATTTATTTGGATGGCAATTTCACAGTTTGTGTTACATTGGTACTTGCCACTTCTTTAGTAGATACTTTCTACTGTATAAAATGTTACAATAAAATACCGCCACACGTTCTAGAACTCAATGAGGCGCAATTCAAAACTTGTATAAAACGCACACTATGCAGGCAGGCATATTATAGGTTGGGGGCAGGCATATTACGCTGATAAAAATGCTTGGCCCAACGCTATTCCAGCTCCACAGCCACTAGGGCACAAAAACAAGTGATAAGCAGAAAAGTTATGAAGTATTGTTGGACCTGCTGAAGACTGTATGAATATATTTGTGTTGTATAAACTCAATTATTTTTGTATTATATAAATGCACAGCACATATGTGAGTACTATGTACCAACTGTAAATCTACCATTTACTGTACCTATGTGTCGTTCGTTGACTTCAGTGTGCCCTAGCAGTTGAGTGTGTCATGTTCTCTATCTAATGTCTTTCTGATGGTGGCACATGTGTTGGATCATTCGGTTCCCTTCATGATGGTTGAGCTGAGTGGTGCCGATCCATGTGTCATGTTCGTGAACGGGCGCCATCAGTTGGGATTGGTCATATTTTAGCTGCCTCCACTTATTTTTAATTACCTATTTATTGTATTTTTAATTGTTTGTTTTACTCTACACGCTTTTAAGTGCGTTTTTTTTTTACATTGTTCTCACATATATGTATTTTTCCAACAAGATTATTGTAACCAAATACTTGTAAAAAACATTTTTTTTAAAGTGTAAGTGTGGAGTTTCTTGTCTGTTCTTCTCCATAACAAGCTACAGTTCCGAATGAATCAATTATTATTACATTTAATTTTTTTTTGACGTTCGAAAGTGCCGCTTAATGGCCTAATTGAATAAAGATATTTTGATTTTGATTGATTTTTGATTTTTCGTTTTTATTCTCATGTAAATTTCGGCGACATAGGCATTTCGGGTTTCAACATCCTTTGTGGTAATATTATTAAGCTCTTGTCGTCTACACGCAGCATAACACCGAATATTAAGGCAACCTGCAATGAAATCAATTAATATGTTTTAAGAAGCTATGCTCAGATTACGCAATTATTTAGATACGTTCAGATTAATAATATTCAACGTACCTTTGTTGCTAGACACTGACTATCTTTCAAAAACTTTTTAAATCCGGGGACAGTAAAGACACAAATAATTACAGACCAGTATCCGTGTTGCCGGTTTTCAGCAAGGTATTTGAGAAGGTATGCTAAATCAAGTGCTCATTCATTTTAATACGAATAACATGATAAACAGTATGGTTCCACCAAAGGACGGTTGTACAACTGACGCTGGTGTCACCCTATTAAAAACATTTTTAATGCGTGGGAAGAGTCGCAGGATGCCATAGGTATCTTCTGCGACCTGTAGAAGGCGATTGATTGCGTTAATCATGAAACATTATTTCTGAAACTTGAGCATTATGGGCTAGGTCCATCAGCGTTAAGTTTAGTTAAATCTTATTTGAATGACAGACAGCAATTAGTTCAAATAAACGGTGTGAATTCGTCGGGGTTAAACGTGAAAATGGGGGTACCCCAGGGCTCCATTTTAGGTCTTTTCTTGTTTTTAATATACATAAACGATTTACCCCGTTTATTGGAAAACAAACTAAACATGGTGTTATTTGCTGATGACACATCTATTTTTTTTTAAATAAATAGTCTTACTTGTCAGGTTGATGACGCAAATAACGCGCTACGGCAGGTTCAGGATTGGTTCACTGCCAATAATTTAGTTTTAAATGGTAAAAAAACCAAGTGCGTAAATTTTCCTTGCCGATTGTCAAAAGTACTGATTGTGACATTATATTAAACAAAGAGAAGCTAGAATTCGTCGATGAAACGGTTTTCCTGGGGATCACGCTAGACTCAAGGTTACAATGGGGTCCTCATTTAATATCACTTGCTGGGCGGCTAAGTTCGGCAGCTTATGCTGTTAGAAAGATTCGTCAATTTAGTGATGTAGATACCGCGAGGCTGGTCTATTTTAGTTACTTTCAAAGTATAATGTCTTACGGTATTTTACTATGGGGAAGGGCTGTAGACATTGAGTCAATTTTTGTTCTGCAAAAACGAGCCATCAGAGTGATATACAATCTTCGCCGGCGTGATTCTCTAAAGGAACTGTTTAAGAGCATTAACGTCATGACGGTTCCTTGTCAATATATTTATGAAAACATCATGTACGTGAGAAAGAATTTACATCTTTTTAGTAAAAACGGAGACAGACATAATTACATTACTAGAAAAAGGAACCAATTAGTTCAACCAGGTTTCAGACTGGCTAAAGTTGCCTCATCTTTCATGGTGTACTGTACAAAATGTTACAATAATATTCCTCTACTAGAACTGAATGAGACGAAATTTAAAACTTGTATGAAACGCAGGCAGGCATATTATAAGTTGGGGGATTACATCAATTATAAAAATGCTTGGCCCAACGCTATTCCAGCTCCACAGCCACTAGGGCACAAGAACAAGTGATAAGCAGAAAAGTTCTGAAGTATTTTTGGACCTGCTGAAGACTGTATGAATATATTTGTATTATATAGACTCAATTTCTTTTAGTATTGTATAACTGCGCAGCACGTTGTGAGTACTATGTACCCAACTGTAAATCTACCATTTGATGTACCTTTGTGTGGTTCGTTGACTTGTGTATGCCCTGGCAGTTGTGTGTCATGCTCTCTCTGATGGTGGCGCATGTGTTGGATCATTCGGTTCCCTTCATGATGGTCAACAGCTGGGTGGTGCCGATTCATGCGTCATGTTCGTGAACGGGCGCCGTCAGTTGGGATTGGTCTTAACTTAACTGCTTCGGATGCTAATGTTTTTCTAGTACCTATTATGTAACTGCAAAGTACATGTGTGAGTACTTTTATTACTTTGTACCTGTACGTAGTGTAGTGTGTAGTGATTCTGGGTGCATTGTCCTCAAACATATGAATTTATTAATGTATGTACTTTTGTACCTAAATATTGTAAAAATAGTATATTTTTTTTAAAGAGTAAGTATGTTGTTTCTTGTGCGTTCTTCTCCAAAACAAGCTACTTTCCGAATGCACGGTAGAATCAATTTCTATTCCTTGTAAATTTTTATGTATCTAACGTTTAAAAGTGCCGCTCGGTGGCCTAGTTGAAAAAAATATCTTTGTCTTTGTACGTTTTGATATCAACACCATGATTGAGAACCACTAGGAATAGATGCATCACAAGGAACTGGGCTTTTATGTTTTGGCGAGTTTAGAGAAATAGATATTAAAAGAAAAACAACTAGAAATACTTCCATTGTCGGAAACTATCGTGAGCAGCTCACTTTGTATTTCTGGCGGGGTTAACTCTATCAATAATGTTCATCTTCTGCAAGAAAACTTAACATTTCTAAAATAAAATACCACAGCGACAAATGCGTTAAAAACAAAATATGAAAAGTATGGGAAATGGCGAATGCAAGGTGAGTGAACAGCCTACTGCATAGTTCAAAATTATAAATAAGAGATAAAATGCAAATAATTTAATATTTTATAACAAATTATTATGATAATTTGATAATAATAAATGTTTGTTTGACTTAATTAAGGGTGTATACATTTATTTATTCCAAAAATGTTTATGGATTTTCAGCTTTAAAAAAAAAGCTATATTACCCGGTTAAATAGAAAATGCTCTGTTTATTCTCATATAACTTGCAGAAAGGTACTAATTTAACTTTGTAGGGTTAATTCAATTACGCACTAGTGTGTAATTTTATTACGCACATGTGTGTTATAGCTCGGTTTATGGCCCTAAAAGCGATGTAATAAGGCTCACTTAACGAGCAAGGGTGTTGAAAAAGTTTGTATTTTACCTATCCACGACCATAAAGTACGTTTTTATAGAATATTTTTTTAATTCATATTTGGAACATTACGTTGTGAGTGTATATAAAAAGTGTTATAATAAGTTTTATTTTTTTTATTTCGGTATTGTGTTTATAAAGTATGTCAATAGAAACTTGTTTTATAGTTTATAATTTGAATAATACGATATGAGAGTAGATAAATGATATGAATGATGATACTTTTTTTCTGGATATTAATAAAAACACTAGATTTTTCCCGAGGCTTCGCTCCCGTGGCCCAGCTCATATATAAAAAATAATCTATGACGACAAATACGATCTCGTGACGCTTTCTATATGTAAAATGAATTATCGAAACTGGATCACAACTTTCAGAAATTACCAATGAGAATCAAACAAACAATTATTACCTTTCATAATAATAGTTAAGATATTTTGTCTCTAACTCAAGAGTGAAAATTGGAAAGCCACAGGGGTTCCATATTGCATGATCAATATCATTGATAAACCGAGAGCACACGGAATGTACGATTCCAACTGGATCAATCACATTAAGTATACACTTATCGATTTATAAATAATCCTCTCACTGATTTTGTTTAAGGGATATCATTACTACCAATTTATTCGAATCATAAAAAATAGGTAGTATACAAACATGACAAAATTAAAATCAATATATTTAATAAAAGGATGTTGTGTAAGTAAACCATGAATAATACATACTCATAACCATTAATTATGGCGTTTCGCTGGCAGCATAGTTGGGTACACTAATGTTTACTTTCCTCCTACATACGCTTTAGTGCCGTAAAACGGTAACATATCGCCTTAACTTTTGCCTGGAGCTCAATTTTTACCTCGTGAAAACGTACTTTCATACACATCTCAATCGTGCGGTAGCTGTGCTCGATCGATATATTAATGGGCCTGCTAAACTCGCTTTTCATGTGCTCGCTTCTTTTCGAGTAACCTCGTAAGTATCGTTTCAGGCACGCTTCGCTCACTGCTCACGAGACTGTGGCCGCCATAGTAGGATAATTTAGGAAATCCTATAATTACATAAGTTAAGCTCGCCTTGATGTGACTGTGACTACCCACCTCTCATTAGCTGGAGCTGCTCAAGTTTGGAGTCGCTGGAGACAAGGTGATAGATAGGTTTGGTTACAGTTGTAAACTGTAACCGAATGTTGGCCTGTTGAACAGTATAAAGGTTGGTTAATCCAACCTTTATACTGTTCTTAGGAATAACTTAAAAATCAACTCAATAGTAAAAAAGCTAGCAAACAGGCGGATTCGTTTCAGGGTTTCTATAAAAAAGGACAACGCATTGTTAGTTTCGGTTTTTTAATAGAACTAAGGATTGCATGCCATAATTATTTAATGAAAATATTATTTACTCCGTACAAATAGTACGATTTTTGATGACGTACTAAATCGTAAATCAACGTTATCATTTAATTCGACACCTTGGGGCGCGTAGCTTTTGTTTTGATTTTTAATCAACAAGATAGACATCTACAGATAAGAAATATCTAACTGGATTTTTCCAAAGTAGTTATTTGCAAATGAATATTTGTGGACACGTATGTAAGTTCGTAAGGATCGTAGCAAGCGGCATTCTGTAGTTTCTGATTACCCAATAGAAAAAGGCGTGAGTTTATGTATATTTGTACAGTGTTGTATGCCTATTGTTTTTAACTACTAACTTTTTTCCGCTTTGCAGCCGTGGTATATTTAAAACCATGCATATTTCAGGTTCCACAATAGCCTTTATGAAATTCAGCAGTATTATAGCTTCCTGTCAATACAAAATGTTCGTCGTAAAAACAACCATCTTTATATTTGCTTGGATTTCGGAAAGGTGTTTTCAACAGACGTGGTTTCCTGCGATTATATCTTGTGGCGATAATCATTTAATTTGTAGCAATACGCACTTTTATAAAATACCTAATCTGTAGTACAAACAATGCGTCATTAGCGGGGTTTTTATTTTCACCTACATAAGTAACCCTAACAAAATTGTAGAAAACACACCTGTTGACTTGTCTAATCTAATCATAAAAGCTATCTTAACAATAGGTAGCTGTGTAAATAAAGTTCCTACTGGTAACTATCAGGCAATCAATTACCACGGCGCACTAGGGTGGGGGGGCGTGTCATAACTAGGTCACTTAATCCGAGTAATTGAATTGTTTTTCGAATTCGAATTTAAGTGCGCTTTAAGGCTTTATTCTAATTTTGGTGTTTTTTTTTAAATTTGATAGGCTTGCTAACCGTCAGGTGAGTTAGTGGTCAAGCACCACTAACTCACCTGACGGTTAGCAATGATGTGGTCAATGGTGAAGCACGCTTGCCTAAAAGTAACCAATTCGCTCTTGACTTAAAGACTCCTAGGTTGTAGGTATCGGGAAACTAACTCCGACAGGGAATTCCACTCCTTTGTAGTTGTAAGTTGTGCAATTGTATCACCTTCCACCCATACGGGAATCGGTATCTCAAAGAACATACCCCTTTTTTTTAGCGTTGAGAAATGCTCATGCATACTGCGCTACCACGGGGAGATAACGCCGTTATGTGGGACTCTAACCCACTAAACCTCCACGGTGTCCTCCTGTGCCGCTTATGGCGGGAACACGGGAACGCGTTAGCATACATCCGCGAACCCGCCGCGGCTGTCCGTCTCCGGACTCTCCTCTGGGGTTAACCCCCATCACCGGCGCACCAGAACACACTGTACGCCGTGACCACCCCAGGGACCAAACCAGCACATGGGTGCCAGACGACCCCGTGTATGGCACCCTTGGTCCCCCTGTGACGGGTCAGGACTGTGGCCCCGACACCTACCACTTTTCGGCCGCAGGGGATAGGGAGAGCGGCCAACGCTATACCGACACTCCTCTTCCCCTGCGGCCCCACCGCGTCCGCCATCAGACGGTGGCGACCCCGTGCAGGCCGCGGAGGGTAGGGCGAGTGGTGCACCGTTATACCGGCACTCCTCTCCCGCCGCGGCCTCCAACCCTCAGCCGCGATGCCTACCATACGGCACCGCAACCTACTTATTGGCCACTACGTCGTCGGCTTGTCGGCAAAAGCCCTGACGAGCGGCCCCTCCTCGGGTTCCTCTTCGCTTCACCGTGGTTGTCCAAGCCACGGTTACTGAGCCCCCCCGCCTCGACAATGCGGGAACCCACCGGGGGGGAAAGAACATACCCCTGGTTTAACACTGCTGCGTGTCGCGGTTTCACGGGTATAGAACTTGGAGGATCCAAGAGTCGCAGCATTGCTCATGGGCCCCAGTGTTTGCCTCTTGGCTTGTGATCCGCAGGCCTGTATTCAACATTTAATTCCACTCCTTAGCTGTAACACATAATGAAAGTATTCCCAAAACCGATGGCGCATCGCCGTACATCTTGAAGTCCGATGATGGAATGGGCTAGGCGAAATTTCATCGCACACTCCGCGAAATTCAACCGATATAAAATCGACAAGCTGGCAACTCAGCGACGATGTTCAAGGCTCTTTTTTTTTTTTCCCCAGGGCGGAGGGGTCTGTCAGACTCGTACTGACTAAAAACCACCCCGGTGTTCCATCTCACACCTACACCGGGGGTCGCGGGAACTACGATACTTCCGCAACCCCCGGCTAGTGCCGGCCCGCCTCCGCGGGCCACGATCTCGGGTTGGGGGAGGAGTGAGGTGTTGGACTCCCCCGCGACGTCTAAGAGGGGCGCCACCTCGGGTCCTGATGTGTTGGGGGCGACGGACGTCCCCAAGTCCGTAACCTCTGGACCCATTTATGGGGGCTGGAAGAGGGCGTTGTGCGCCCTCTGCCTACGCCCGGCGCGTCTGCTGCGGATTGGGTTAGCGGATGAAATCTCCCTCTCCCTCTCCGCAGCCTCCTTCTGCGAGACGACTGTTTCGCAGAAGGATACCACCGCGTCCCAGGACTCCTCGCTACCGACCATAGACTCGACTACGGCCGGCAGCGACAGGTCACTGCCTACTTCAGAGATGAGGGCACGGCGTGGCTCCTCCCAAGCGGCACACTCTGCCAGCGTATGCCGCGCCGTGTCCTCCCGGCAGTCGACGCAGTGGTGACACCGGGCGTCCGGCTCCCTGTTTATGCGACACAGGTACTTCCCGAAGCAACCATGCCCCGAGAGCACCTGCGTCACCCGAAACGATAGGGAGCCGTGCCTCCTCCCGAGCCAGCGCTCGAGCACTGGTCGGACCGCCTCGATGGTAATGAGGCCGGTCAAGGCTCTGGTTCGACTAGTGCCTCATTGCTGATGAGCTTATTGGCCCGCATTTCTATCAACACAAGTGCATCAAGCTGATATTAGGCAGATTCGTCCCAGAGATGAGAACAGTACTCCATTCATGATCGAACTTGCGCTTGATACAACTTGAGCAGCTGTTCTGGCGTGAAGTACGGTCTCGCCTTTGCAAGGATCCCCAACTTTTTGGCAGCCAGCTGAGCCCTTGCCTTAATTTATGGATCAAAATGTCAACGTTTCGCCAAGAAGCTCAAGCTGGTCCGTTATCGGCACGGTTACATCTCGGAAGGAAGGAGCCGGAGCTTTTTAGTGCAGAAAAGACACCTGGGTTTTAGCGTAGCTCCACCATAGCCTCACGGAGAGACCGGATCTGGGGCCCATTAACCCTTGCGTTGGACAAGTACCACTCAGCAAAAGCAACAGTGCTGCGCAAATCGTATATGTGCAGCAAATAATAATGTTGCTGAGAGTATCGACCCCATAAATATCCAACTGGTCCGACGAGCTGCCACCGATAACCACTCGAATGAACCGATCCCTCAGGAAATCGGCAATCCAATCACACAGACCACTGGGCAGACCGTATGAAGGAAGATTACTAAAGTAGACATAGAGTCAGGTCACCTCGACTGAGGGCACGTCCTATACGTTAGCTTGCTGCCAGGCATTTGGCACTTTTCCAGTCTCATATGAAAGGCGAAATAGACGTGTCAAGATCGGAGATAGTTCAGGCGCACCAGTTATAATAACAAGTGTTGGTATCCCGACGGGGCCACTAGCCTTGTTCACGTCGAGGTATCGCAGTACTCTACGGACGTCTTTTTGATGGATGCGAATATCCGACTTACTCGTCTCACATCGACCACGAGTAAGAGGGGGCCGGGCTTCACCAGAATGCAAACGTGATGATTCCGCAAAAAGAGAGGCAAATAAGTTTGCTTTCTCCTCAGTGGAGTGAGCCATGGACCGGTCGGGTTTCAGCAGTGGTGGTAGGAGGGACGACAGAAGTTCGACTCGACCGACTTAGCTAGGGACCAAAAAGCTTTACTACCTGCAAGGTAAGAAGCAAGTTTGGACCCTATTCCTTACCTTCTTGCAGGACTTGGAAGCCCAGTTGAAGGCCTTCTTCCTCTGATCCTCGTCACTCGCTTTGCGCGTTCGAGCGTCGAACCATGCCAGGTCACCTATGTCATGTTTGGTGTCAATTTTAAGTCAAATCTTATCCGACCATTGTGTAGCCTGGATAGCTCTGTAATTGACTTAATTTAAGTAATGGAAGGAGCAGGTAGTTGTGCATGCACGGCAGGTTAGGCGGTTTCTCATATCTGATAACAATAAAAGTTTCATTCAAAATAAATACTTAGATTTCAGTTTGTGAAGAGGGTCGTGTTTGGGATAGGTAGAGGATACCCCATTTGGCTAGATTTTTCTACAATGGCTAGCGGTGGACGACAACACGAGGGGGTCCACCGTTCTTGTAAAGTGCGCTAGTCTTTAGCTTCACGTGCAACCTGCGTTGATGGTTTTTCCAATCCGATTAATGATATCTTAAAATCTAATTCGTCATTAATCACGCCAGAAAATATATCAAAGGTATCTTTTGGCGCTATCAACAAATAAAAAACACTTAGGACCAATAAAGACGATACCTACTATTACTACTACCTATTGTGAATTAGAAACATTTTTTTTGTTACACTCCCAACTAGTTACACTCTTTTGCAAAAAAAAACGGGCACCTAAGGCAATTTACATTCTAAAGTCGATTTGAGTTAATTAATAGTATATTATCTACTTCGGTTTCATTATATTCGAATTACAAAATTGACAGCGGTTTCATTATGATACCCATAACGACATCGGGTTGCATTATGCGAATCGTCATAAATTCTAAAACACAAGCAAAGACATTCTGAACATACAGCCAGGTACCTAAAATATTACTTCGAAATCGAGACAGTGTAAATGATGTTTTTAAAAATGGAACAAGTTTAGAACAAAAGTATCGTATACTATTTGGCTGTTGCGGCTACAAGAATCCTTCCCTTATACCTAATAAAGACTAAATAAAAAAATAAAGTGGACGCAGGCAAAAATATCCGAGTGAAATTTTATTCCAAATTTTATTAAAAATGTCTTCAACATCTACTGATATTGAAAATACTCCACCAAATATAACAAATAGAGCAGTTGCGGCTACAAATAATTTACTACCAGAAAAATCAAGACATGTACAATACAAAATTTACATATAAAGAAACAATAGTCAGTGTGTAGTTAAGTTTCTATTAAAAATACTTATTTGTCTATATCTGTGTTTTATTCCTTCCTTCGTAGATAAAATCTTGTATGCAACCGTACGTTATTGGTATTTTAATAACTCGTGCCCACCTATTTCGGTACGCGCTACGCTTGTACCGAAAAATGGCCCTCGTATTAAAAGACCGTCCATAACGTAACAGTTGCATAAATAGCTATTATCTACTTCGGTTTCGTTATATTCGAATTACAAAATTGACAGCGGTTCCATTATGATACCTATAACGACATCGGGTTGCATTATGCGAATCGCCATAAATTATAAAACACAAGCAAAGACATTCTGAACATAACGCCAGGGGGGTGACCACAAGCTCTTAGAGTAAGGTTATTTTGAGATCGAGTAAGTGACAGATGTATACAAGTCATATACATCTGTCCCTTACACCCAAAATAACCTTACTCTAAGAGCTTGTGGTCACCTCCCTGGTACCTATAATATTACTTCGAAATCGAGACAATGTAAATGATGTTTTTAAAAATGGAACAAGTATCGTATAATGGAACAAGTTTAGAACAAAAGTATCGTATACTATTTGGCTATTGCGGCTACAAGATCTTTGCCTTATCTATACCAATATTATAAAGAGGAAAGATTTTTTTGTTTGTTTGTTTGTTTGTACCGAATAGGCTCCAAAACTACTGGACTGATTTCAAAAATTCTTTCACCGTTGGGAAGCTACTCTATCCCCGGGTGACATAGGCTACTTTTTATCCATGTATTCCCACGGGAACGGGAACTACGCGGGTGAAACCGCAAGGCGTCCTCTAGTACCTAATAAAGACTAAATAAAATAAAAAAAGTGGACGCGGGAAAAAGTTTTTGAGTGAAATTTTATTCCAAATGTTTTCAACATCAAGTGATATTGAAAATACTCCACTAGATATAACAAATAGAGCAGTTGCGGCTACAAATAATTTACTACCAGAAAAATCAAGACATGTATATGAGAATTGAAATACTCCTGAAATACGTCCTTATTTGTCTATATCTGTGTTTAATTCCTTCCTTCGTAGATAAAATCTTGTATGCAACTGTACGTTATTGGTCTTTTTAACTCGTGCCCACCTATTTCGGAACGCGCTACGCTTGTTCAGAAAAATGGCACTCGTATTAAAAGACCGTCCATAACGTAACATTTGCATAAAAATGCTATTATACAATAACTACGAGAAAAAGAAAGATTTAAGCGAAAAGCAAAAGGAATAATCAATAAATAAATGGTTTATTACCTTCCAAATTTACAAAAATCATGAAATCCTGATCCCTGAGCTATGTCCGAACTGTGTTTCAGGGTCCAGTGACCACCTCCGTTACATTACATAATTATAATTAATTAAACACCAATGCGATTAATATCAGAATTACAATTCAAATAAGTGTTCACTAAAACATCGTAGACTAAAATTAAAATCATTATTAAAATCCCAAATATAAACAAACTCAAAATTAAATCGATGAAATAGTTTGATATTCGAGTATTCTTTCCACAAGGAGTTTTTATCGACTATTTTTGCGCAAGGAAGTTATATAGCATTGAGATGGAGTTCGAATATACACACCAAGTGTTCTAAATTCAAACACCAAAACAGTGATTAACTTTTATTTATAGTGCTAACACACGTCCGGATTTGGTCCGGCCGGACTAACTCCGCCCACAAATCCTTTCTCGCTTACACACGCTTGTGTTGACCGAGACGGAATCAATTAATAATAATAATGTCCGGCGGACCGCTCTAAACACGCTCGGACATGGTCCGGGCCGGACTAACTCCACCCACAAATCCGTGGTCCGGCCGGACCAAATCCGAACGTGTGTAAGCACTATTATACTATACTTAAACTTTTTATTCACTGTTTTCAGTGAAAAATGAAATTTAATTCTTTGACGTAGTCAGTGTACTTATAATCGTGTGAATTAATACGCGTGAATTGAATTCTGACAATTAAAATAATAACTATTCATTCTTTAAAACCGATGTACACGGCCAAACAATAAGATGTGGTCGGCAATATAGACAAGAAGTTTTTTTTTTACTTTTTTTAATTAAATAAAGTTACAAATGAAAAACCTAATAACGAGTGTGACCCCCTCTTGCCAAAATCACAGCTTGAATCCTTCTGGGCATGCTCTCCACGATGTTTTTAATGACGTTTTGAAGAATACGTTCCCACTTTTCTGCAATGACTCTTTTTAGCTCCCTGATGTTTTGTGGAGCAGGTTGCACTGATCTTACCCGTCTCTTTAGAACATCCCAGACATGCTCTTTTGGATTGAGGTCAGGACTTCGAGCTGGCCAATCTAAACGACGGATCCCAACTTCTTGCTTGTACGCTTCCACGTCGCCAGAACGGTGCGGGTGATCATTGTCATCCATAAAAATGGAATCTTCCCAAGTGCAGTCAATGCGGGTTGTGCATATAGAATTAAGACTTACATTCTTTTTTTTTCAATCTATTTTTAGAAGTGATGACTTTTAATTGGCTGTCAGTCTCACGTACTATTTGTTATTCTGTTTGTTTTAGCTGTAAGTCGTCCATAATAAATAAATAAACTAATTATGTACCGGAGTGCATTTTATGTTCCATTTTCTATGAAAACTAACTCCGTAGGTACGCTCCGTCGAATTAATTGCTGCCCAAAACCACAGATAATATAATACTAGCATCCAAAACATAACGGAGCCTCCGCCATAAGGAGTGATTTCTCCCGTGGTCTTCGCAGCACTCGCCGTCGTCGGTCCTCTCCACGCAAAGAGATTCCAGCTTCATAAGAAAACAATACTTTATACCAGTCCAAAAAGTGGTCATCTCTTGGTTGTGTGCATCGTTTTTTTTTCCGAACCGGTCCTTCTTTTGACCGAACCGGTCCCTTGATACCGTTGCCAAGTCCTCTGCATAGTTGAACGACTCACATTTAGCCGCTGAGACACGTAAGTTTGCGAACAACCTTCTTCAAGTAGGGCTATAATTTTACCGGTCCTTATCGCTTTATAACTCACTAGAGGACGCCTCGCGGTTTCACCCGCGTAGTTCCCGTTCCCGTGGGAATACAGGGATAAAAAGTAGCCTATGTCACCCGGGGATAGAGTAGCTTCCCCACGGTGAAAGAATTTTTTAAATCGGCCCAGTAGTTTTGGAGCCTATCCGGTACAAACAAACAAAAAAATCTTTCCTCTTTATAATATTGTCTCATATCAAAAAGTGGTATTAAAAATTTGTAAAAAGAAAGATTAAATTGTTTAATTTGCTGAAAATATCCAACAAGCCATATACCATTTGAGTAAACAGTAAAAAAAATCGTTTCAGCAATTCGCGCCATTAGTAAAGCATTTTTTTTTTTTATTATCTCCAGGCTCGCGCTTGACCACTATCTCACCTGATCGAAAGCGATGATGTGGTCGACGGTGAAGCACGCTTGTCTAGAAAAAACCTATTCACTCTCGACTTAAAGACCCCTAGATTGTAGCTATCGGGAAACACAGACTCCGGCAGGGAATTCCACTTCTTAGCTGTACGCAAAAAAAAAGTGTCCCCAAAACGATTTCGAATTTTACAACAATCAATATTTATCTTGGGTTAATTTCAAAATTAAATTTGGAGCGTATAGAATCATGCCAGGATGCTTCAAAAATATCATGCCAATACATCGTCAAATTTATAAAACATCTTTCTTGCTCTTTTTCTTTGAGTAGAGGAAAAAAAACAAAGTGCCCGTTTTTTTTGCAAAAGAGTTAATAAAACTTATAAACAAATCTAACATGTGATTTTGACGCCTTTGTCCACATACAATAAATTCTCCTAAACCTGCCTAGTGCGCATAAGAACTCACATAGTGTATGACTGCCATCTGATTCAATCTGCCTAGCCTATTCCAACCATGTTGGGTTAGCGTCAGGCCAACCAGATGCCACTGAGGGGTATTCCTCGAAACGCACCAACGATGAAACATAGGGAAGAGCATGAAGGATTCGTAATAAATGATATCGATAGAAGTTTTATAATTCAACTGTCCTAATTGTTTATTTATTAAAACTACCAGGAAAACAGTAATGAGATGAAACTAGGCGAATTACTACTTAGCTCAATAATGGTACAAAAAAGGTTGTGAAATTGAATCATTTATTGTTTTTCAATACAGTTGTTAAACATGGCGTACTTTCAGAGGCTATAATTATGATTCGAAAATTAAATCTTTCGCATAGGCATCTTTCTATTACGCGGTCGTGACTTTTGTTTACGAGCTCGATCATTAGTTTTGCAGTTAAGTTTTAAATGTTTTAGTCAATTTAAAAAAGTTTAGTAGGAAGGAGTTTTCATACTTAAAATAAATTGGGATTTTATTCGAGGCCATAATGAATGAGTCCGTACGTCTTAGCATAAAATTCTCAAAAGTTTATTAAATGGTTGTTTAATATATTGAATTAACAGTTTTTTTTCATTATTTTCACATAAACATTTGTCAAAAATCGAATAGGCTGTATAGGCTGTTTAAGTTGTAAAAAAAAATATTGGTATCTCTAACTCTATCTCCTAACTATGTCTCTATCTCTAACTCTATCTCTATCTCTCTCTCTAACTCTATCTCTAACTCTGTCTCTATCTCTATCTCTATCTCTAACTCTATCTCTAACTATATCTCTTTCTCTAACTCTAACTCTAACTCTATCTCTTTCTCTAACTCTATCTCTAACTCTATCTCTAACTCTATCTCTAACTCTATCTCTAACTCTATCTCTAACTCTATCTCTAACGTTATCTCTAACTCTATCTCTAACTCTATCTCTAACTCTATCTCTAACTCTATCTCTAACTCTATCTCTAACTCTATCTCTAACTCTATCTCTAACTCTATATCTAACTCTATCTCTAACTCTATCTCTAACTCTATCTCTAACTCTGTTTCTATCTCTAACTCTATCTCTAACTCTATCTCTAACTCTATCTCTAACTCTGTCTCTATCTCTAACTCTAACTCTATCTCTAACTCTATCTCTTTCTCTATCTAAGTTTGTATAACTCTATCTCTTACTCTATCTCTAACTCTAACTCTATCTCTAACACTATCTCTAACTCTGTCTCTATCTCTAACTCTATCTCTAACGCGATCTCTTTCTCTAACTCTATCTCTATCTATGTTTGTATCGAATATTTTATGCGCAAGGAGGTTGTATAGCATTGAGATGGAGTTTAAATATTATATTGTTGTTCTAAATACAAACACCAAAACAGTGGTTAAAAGTGCTTTTTATTCACTGTTTTCAGTATAAAATAAAATAAGCTTTTTAGAGGAGGAATGGTATATTTTTTTTTTGTGTGATAAATTATTTCTTTTTTTTTAATATGAGTTCAAGTACAAGTAATGAAATGGGATTAACTCCACCCGATATTTTATCTGAGGCCAACACTGCACAAGATGAAATTTTGCCTCCAAAATCTCGAGAAAGATATATGGCGACTTACGTTAATTTTATTTTATGGAAAAATAAAATTTAATTCTTTGACTTGTTTTTACTATTTCCCACAACTGTATTGAAAAACGTCGTGTGATACACGGGTGTGTACTTTCCACCCTTGTATCACAATGTACTATTGAAAAGTAGGTACCTACCAGGGTGACAGAAATGAACAGAAAATAGGAGCCTAAACGATTTCACTAAGTTATGCACCAATGATTAAACATAAAGGCGAATATAAAGTATTCGTTATTATTCTTCACCTTCTCAATCGATCTCTCTACTATATCGATAGAAACCTTAAAATTCAACAAACTTTACACTGACACGATGACTTTCAACTTTTTTGAGCTAGTTAGTTGAGCCTTTTTTAGCTCCAGTTTCAGTTCATTTCTGCATGCAAAAAGTCATCATCAGAAAGTCTGAACCATTTAGATTTCTTTTTTAATTTTAGCTAAGAATTTTTGTAAAGTTTTTCTCATTAATTAGGTACCGACCTTACCATATCAAAATTGTATAATTAAAATGGAATTTTTCCTTTAATCTTAGGTATGTTTTGATTTGAACTACTACTAATAGACTAGAAAACTGATAACAGTTCGATACACGATAAAACATGATGATTATCAGGATTAACGGGTTTAGTCGCATATAAAACACCTTGTTTCAAATCAATTCAATTACTTCATAGTTATTTGGACTAGCTGATAGTGTCCCTCTTGAGTATCATGAAGTGCTTGTTACTGTTATCCGTCGCTATAGCAGGTAATTAATAATTTAGGCTAAATAAATAAACACTAATTTTAAAATAAATTTATAATTATTTTTTTTTTTTTTTAATATTTTTAATAACTTAGTGTTGCTCTGAAAAAACAGGTTTAAAAAGACAGGCCTGTTTAAAAACTTTTAACACGTATAAATTAAAAATAATCATCATAATTTTTGCATATATTTTTCCTTAATCAATCAAGCATAAGCACAACATTAGCATTAGCACATATAACCTGTGCTATGCATATTACTTCTGCTTGAATTAAATAAAAACTTTGAGCTCAATTATAAAGTTTAATATTTTGAAGAAAATAATGGCAAAGTCACCCAAGTTTAATAAAGTATAAATTATATTGACTTTGAAACATGAACAACCCAAATTTCTAGTTCACCCGCAACTTTATGCCAAATAATTGGAGATAACTTTATAATAACCCTGTATATTCAGTGAAAATATTTTTTATTTAATAATTCCAGCTTGTGCTGCCAGCGTCCTCAAAGACCCCGTCCAGGGTTACAAGGAAGGTGACAGGTACTTCTACTTCCCGGGAGATGGCGACAACATCCTGCACCTTGTCGATGCTGAGGAGCCAGCAGATTTAGCCTTCATTGAACAATTCACCAGAAATCCCGCGAACAACGCGTATTGGCTCTTTACTAGGTAATATTTTTTTCAATGAACTTTTTAGTTCACCGTATATAGTCATTCATATAAAATGTGCAAAGAAAATTTGAGTTCAATCGGTTGGGGATCATTATTATTAAATTCAGTTAGGCCTACTGTCCACGGACGCGTCGCTTTATAGACGCTACAAAATACGTTGTGCAGATTGTGTACTGAAGTCTGTCCGCCAGGCGTATTGCACACGTACCTACGTTTTCAATCATTTCAACAAATTCCGCTGCCCTTCTCGCCATTTTTACAAAAAAATAACACGTGCGTTCACACGATGTACGGCAGGCGTCATAAAGACTTTTAATGTTTTTTTGGATTCATCCTATGACTTCTCCCACTCTGGGTGAAGTGGGAGGGCGTGTCAGACTTTTATTGACTAAAACCCACCCGTGTTCCTTCAGTTGCTTGAGCCATGGCCGTGGTAACACATTTTCAATTTTATCCGCGAACCAGACAGACATCGGCCCTAACGGACACTACGCACGAGGCGCGCGTGGAACACTACGCACCGTCGACTCGGGCGGTCGACTCCTTATCGGACGGCGAGCTACCCATTACTCGCCGTCCGCAAGCCCGCGCCTATTTGCTATCCCGCCGTCGGCCGGGAATCTCCGTTGCGTCTCCCTCACGTATGTCGCTGCTTCCTTCGCGAACATTACTGCTTCGCAGAAGGAGGTGACAGCTTCCCATGCCCTCTCGCCCCGTACCATGGCATGCAGCGTTGCGAGCGCAAAATTGACGCTCTGTCGACAGAGTTTTATAGTTTTGTATGTAAGCTACAAGCAGGCGTACATCAACCGTACAGTGACGAATACGCGTCTACGAAGCTAAGCGTCTGTGGACAGTAGGCCTTACTAGATTTGACACAAACATAACTAACGTATCTACTAACAAGGCAAGTCAAAAAAAGTTTGTAAAAACAAGTACCTTTATAAAACCCTAGCATACCTATGTGAAAAAAATATTTCGTTAATGAATTTATGGCCTTAACAAATGTAGAGATGTACTTCAGTATTTGAAACTTGGATTTTCCCGCGGCTTCACTACTGCGGAGTATTTTACTGCAACCGTAAATATTGCCAGAATAAAAAGTAGCACTCGGCGATTGCAGCTTTCTGTCACTCCAAAAAATTTCATTAACGATTTGTTAACGGGGGGAAACCTTCAAAAGTCGCCAGGAATTTTGGGGCAAAGACCAGAGACTTACGACTGCTGTAGCCGCTCGAGCCACCGCTCGAGCGCGTGTCACCATTCGTGCCGCCTCAGACTTACTGCAGCGATTCCTGGTTCGCTATCACCATTCTGATTATACACCCTCGCGTTCGTCTCCGCCAGAATATCCAGCGGAGGAAAGCATGCCAGGAGAGTTGCCACCTTGCCGCCTCAAATATACACCTGATAGTCTGCTTGACCAACCAGGCGCCCCATAAAGGACAATCGATCGCACGACACCCGTGACATGATTCTACCTACCTACAAACGAATTTGACCTCTTTGTAATTTTGGAATAAATCGTATTAAATTTGTAATTGTCTAATTTCCAGGGCCAATCCTACTTCAGCTCAAATCGTTGGGTTTGGTGATGCAGGCTCCGTAGCAAATTCAAACTTTGATTTTTCAAAGGTCACTGTATTCCTCGCTCATGGATGGAATGGGGACGGTGGAAACACTATGAATAAAGATCTGACTGAAGGTAACGTGAATTTCTTAAAATCAATAGCCCAACTGGGAGGAATTTTGAAGCTTAATTTGCTTGAAAGGGCTGGCAGATCCAATTCGTTAATAATTAATGAGCCCAAAACCGGTATTCATTCTGTTCATTTCACTGATTTAAAGTGTTTTCTAATGTATCTCCAAAATCAAATCACCTACAGCTTTATTATTTTCTATATTTCTTCTATGATCTATATTTCTATTATTATCTGTATTTAGCTTTCTACTGCTTTTTTTTGAAGACGTAGTTTTGTAATTTCTCAAATTGTTTTAGCTTTCCTCGAGAATGCCGATGTCAACGTGATTGTTCTCGATTGGAGAGCGCTAGCCAACAGATCGTACACTACAGCTAAAGGCGGTACTGCTGCGGTCGGCAGAGGACTCGGACAATTTGTGAACTGGCTTGTTTCATTGGGAGCATCTTACGAGAGAATACATCTAGTAGGATTCAGCCTTGGTGGCCATCTTGTTGGAAACGCTGGCAGGGAAACGGGAGGGTTGGTGAAGAGGGTTACAGGTAAGGACCATATTTTTCATTTGCAAATCTTCATATTCCAGAGGTTCCAGTGGCTTTCTGTCGGTGTTATTGCAATTCCATCATTTTTAGGGTTCCGTACCCGAAGGGTAAAAACGGGACCCTATTACTGAGACTCCGCGGTCCGTCTGTCTGTCTGTCACCAGGCTGTATCTCATGAACCGTGATAGATAGACAGTTTAATTTTTCACAGGTGATGTATTTCTGTTGCCGATATAACAACAAATACTAAAAACAGAATAAAATTAATCTCCCATACAACAAACCTGATTTTTGTGCCGTTTTTTGCGATAATAATTGTAAGGAACCCTACGTGCGCGAGTCCGACTCGCACTTGGCCGGTTTTTTATTTTCGCCAATCGTTAACGCTGAAAGAAAGTGACTTTATTTAGTGTAATCGTTAACCTGAATTAGAAGTGCTTTTGACAAATCGAAAAAGAGATTGGAATGCAAATCGTCCTTAAACATACTGAAATTTCGCCTCAAATATTTCTAAATTTGTAGTATTTAATTACAATCACCATCATCATCATTTCAGCCGAAAGACGTCCACTGCTGGACACAGGCCTCCCCCAGGCGCCGCCTGATTGACCGATCCCGTGCGTCTCGCATCCAGCGCATTCCCGCAACCTTAACCAGGTCATCAGGCCACCTAGTGGGAGGCCTTCCAACATATCGTCTTCCGGTTCGCGGTCGCCATTCCAGAACTTTTCGGCCCCATCGGCCATCCGTTCTGCGAGCAATGTGTCCTGCCCACTGCCACTTAAGTTTGGCAATTCTTCGGGCTATGTCGTTAATTTTGGTTCTCCTGCGGATATCATCATTTCTAACGTGATCACGCAAGGAAATTCCGAGCATAGCCCTCTCCATTGCCCTTTGGGTGACTTTGAGCTTTCTGATAAGGCCCATTGTGAGCGACCACGTCTCGGTCCCATAGGTGATCACTGGCAACACACACTGGTCATAGACTTTTGTCTTGAGACACTGCGGTATATTGGACGAGAAGATACCACGCAACTTCCCAAACGCCGCCCAGCCGAGTCGGATTCGACGGTTTAATTTAATTACAATACATATACTTAATCAATAAATTATTCTTCCAGCTTTGGACCCCGCTGGTCCTCTATGGGGCAGCGACAGTAACCGCGTGGTGGCTACTGACGCCCAGTACGTCGAAGTCATCCACACGAACACTGGTCTCCTTGGATACACGGACCCTTGCGGTGATGCCGATTTCTACCCCAACGGAGGCACTGGCATGCCCGGTTGCTGGGTCAGCTCCTGCTCCCACGGTCGTGCCTATGAGTACATGGCTAGCTCCGTGAAATATAACCATCTCCTTGCCAATGAGTGTGCTACGCTTAGGGATGCTACCCGCGATAGATGCACTGGTGAACTTAACCCCATGGGTAACAGTGATCTGTCTAAGTCAAGGTGAGAGAATCAGAGAATATTGTGAACTAAACTATTCAAGTTCAGTTTTAATAATTATTTAATAACTACTTCGTTGGTCCTGAGTTCGATGCCTGGGGTAAACTATGGGTCCAATTATGTGTTATTGGGTTTTTCATCTTGAATATGTCAGTAGCAGCCTGATGGCAGGATTTGTGCCCAATTGGTGGCAATTGGGCGGTCCCTATTAATTGGGGCTGAAACATAACTGGGGCAAAGTGAGTGTACCATTGCTACACTGCCTTACTAGAAAAAAATAATTAAAAAAATCAAAAAACCCGACTGCTGTGGATACTTATTCGCCAGCTGGCTCACCAAAACCAGATGTATCCTCCGACTGCACAGCATGATTTTTTTCTTGTTTACGTCTTTTTAGTTCGCTTTTTAAGCAGTCGGTTTTTTAGATTTTTTGTATTAATTTTTTTATTTAACACTTTTTAGTTAATTTTTTTTCATTACATACATTTAAACATATAAGTGTTATATATTTTTGAAATTGCCTCTTAAAACCTTTTATTTTGATACCCCACACGAAGGGATAGAGAGAAAAAAGAAAATTCGGCCACCACAATATGGCGCCCAAGAGCCAACATTTTTCTATTTTCCAATTTTAATGTAGCTAGTGACACTCGCAAGATTAAGACGAATCGATTGACGTACCAATCATCAAAATCGGCCAATGCGTTTGGCCTCTGGAACGCCACATAAGAACATACATACATACATAGACTGATAAACACATTACCCTCCTTCGGCAATCGGGTAAAAACAGGCCCGAAGTTATGTTATGTTATAAAATTACCCATACAAGATTGTTAACCATGTATTTTTTTACAGATCGGGTATATTCAGAGTGAATACAGCGAGAAGATACCCATATTAAATGGCACACTTATTTGGTCACAATATGTCAACTATCTCCAACTGAAGATTGAAGTAAATTCGTTTGTATATCCGAAGAAAATAAAATAAATGAAAATACATACTTTTGGTTTTTATTTTGTACCCAAACTATTTATTCCTCTAGGCAATATTTATAGTATAACACAATAATAAAATATGTCTCATAATAACTTTACAATGAACAAATCATTGTACCTCATGCGTAAGTCTAAATAAAAATTAGAAAACCAAATGGGGCCGATACTAAATCCTTGTGGTATTCTTCTATCGTGATATTATGTCAAAGAAGACATTTTCAATATAAACTTACGTTGCTCGCATTGCATGCTAGTCCAGGGGCCGTAACAACACGTACCATAAGTATTAACCTACACACCAACACATACAAACAAACACTCATCATAACATACATTCCTTTAGTTACCTTAACGCAAAATACGGCTTCGTGGGTCGTGGAGTTGCGGCAAACAGCCCGTTTTAACCTAACCTAACCTTACCTTTTAGTTTTTTAGTTATGTTTAATGATTGGAACCGTTGCATTTGATATCTAAATTTAACAATTAACCATATTTGTCGAGAGAGACTGGATCCTGCGACACAGGATATCCTAGTGCAGGATCCAGTGTCACATCTTTTATTTATTTATTTAATTAAGGACAACCAACAAAGCATACACCTTAATTTAAGGCTGCCACGGCATGCATTAAACAAAGGAATAGGAAATGTAAAAAGTAGTAAGAACGTAAGTTTTCTAATAGATTGTTACATAAATATCATCATATCATCAGCCTATTAATGTTCCCACTGCTGGGACGCAGGCCTCCTCTCTGTGAGAGGGAATGGGCCGTAATCCACCACGCGGGTCCATTGCGCGTTGGTGGATGTCACATGTCTTCGAATTTTTGGTTCTAAGACATGACAGACAAGCCGGTTTCCTCACGATGTTTTCCTTCACCGTTTTGAGAGCAGTGGTGAAGAACTAACTTACACAAAGTAAAGCGCCGGCCTGGGCTCGAAGCCACGACCTACAACTTGTAAGTCGCGGCCGATACCACTGCGTCACCACTGCACGTTATAAACGCTTGAGCGCTAAAAGGGACATATGGTAATTAAAACAATTGTTTTTCTACTGTGGCTGCTAATTAGCTCTCAAGGGGATAATAAGAATGACAACTCAATGCAAAACACATAAAAAAATATTTGAATGAAAATAGTAGTTTATCTACTTCGGTTTCGTTATATTCGAATTATAAAATTGACAACGGTTTCATTATGATACCCATAACGACATCGGGTTGCATTATGCGAATCGTCATAAATTCTAAAACACAAGCAAAGACATTCTGAACATACAGCCAAGTACCTATAAAACTACTTCGAAATCGAGACAATGTAAATGATGTTTGTAAAATGGAACAAGTTTAGAACAAAAGTATCGTATACTATTTGGCTGTTGCGGCTACAAGATCTTTGCCATATACCTAATGAAGACTAAATAAAATAAAAAGTGGACGCGGGCAAAAATTTCTGAGTGAATTTTTATTCTAAATTTCATTAAAAATGTCATCAATATCAAGTGATATTGAAAATACACTACCAGATATAACAAATAGAGCAGTTGCGGCTACAAATATCTTCCTACCAGAAATATCAAGGCATGTATATGAGAAATGAAATACTTAAACATACTTCCTAAAATACTTATTTGTCTATATCTGTGTTTTATTCCTTCCTTCGTAGATAAAATCTTGTATGCAACTATACGTTATTGGTCTTTTAATAACTCGTGCCCACCTATTTCGGTACGCGCTACGCTTGTACTGAAAATGGCACTCGTATTAAAAGACCGTCCATAACGTAACAGTTGCATAAATAGCTATTATGAAACTGTTGCATAATATTGAGGGGTATTAAAACAAGAGTGTGTATTTAAAAACCGATCGTAGACGAGGTTTTTAAAAGTATCACACGAATGTTTTAATACCTAGTTATGTTTACTTTCATACACTGCTTTATCTACTCATATTACTTTACTTCACTCGATAATACTTTGAAATCGATAAATTATGAGCGCGACAGTTCACTACCTCGATGCATCAAAATCTCGAATAACTAGAAACTCGAATCATCGGCAGCGCGAATGCCCATTATCTTCAAATATCATTTCACGATTAGTTCATTTGATTAAAATTTCGGTTACACTAGTCGATCATTCTTCCATACAAATGTAGTCTGGCGATTACTCCACTGTTTGACGATATACTTTCAAAATAAAAATGATATCAATTTGTCTCATCATTATCTAGCACTGTATGGAAACCAAAAAGATAAAAAATATTTGAAAGTTATGAGTGTCGAAAGTTAAATATTTCAACACTCATTTTAACGCATCTTTGGGCGGAAATAAATACCATAAGAAGAAAAAAAATTGCAAAACGGCCACCATACAGGGATAGATTAATAATTCAACTATGCAAATAATTTTATATTGAAAAAATACATGTCGTCGTTTTTTCATGATATCTATACTCCCAAAGGTCTGTTTATAAAACTTCACGCGCTCGTTTTCGTCCTAAATCATCATCCATTTCGCTACAAACTTGCAAAGGTGCCAATTTGTACGCGAACTAGCTTCTTACTGCTCATCACAGCATTTATCTCTTTTGCACGTGTTGTCGGATGAGATAGCATGCATTTTTTCCCCGCACACAAAATAGTTCATACCGTCGGCTAGGGCAAACTTAAGCTTTAAACATGAACTTATTTGTCATTCGATCTACTAACATGAACTTTGAATTTGTATTTGTATTTGAAGGTGTATTACTTTCTCAATAATTTCAAAGATGTACGAGGATGCATAATGAAGGATGTGTGCGTTATCCAGTTCGATACGCATTTACGTTCCACTCAGCTTCCTCGTACAGCTTTGGTGGAAAGAGTCATTCCGTTTCACAACTCGAACATCATTCCTTACACATCTTCATAGGAATCACAGGGCGTGTTTCAGGGTGTGTTTATTGTACATACAGTATAATGCACAGAGACAATACATAAAGACAATTAATAGAGTACAAAGGCACTGATTATTTCTTAAGAAATTTGTACCAGCAGACCCGTGAAAATGAAAAATAAATGTAGACAATAAAGACAATAGACAGGCTCGTTTGTATCTGAGAAAAGTGCCAAATAGTGTAAAAGTGGATATATATGTATACAAATATATAATTTCTTATATATCAATATTATGTCATATCATATCTTCCATTACTAGCATGTGCCGCGAGCGTCCTCAGGGACCCCTTGCGGAGTTACAAGGAAGGTGACAGGTATTTCTACTTCCCTAAGGGTGACGATGATATCCCTCATCTTGTCGACGCTGAAGAGCCCTTGGATTTAGAGTTTATTGAAGAATATACAAGAAATCCAGCCAATAACGCATATTGGCTTTATACCAGGTACGTTACACACTATACGCGCGCCGCCGCTTACATACTTTTTGACTATACCAAGGTGAATATTTCATTATTTTGTTAGTACTTTTCCCCTTTTACACATACATACCTATTATGAATCTCAGGCGTAATAATAATTGAATCACCACTTGCACTACAACTATTAGGTACCGATCCTACAAAAAAAACATGCAGCATTTACTAAACTTGTTGAGAATTTTGATCGATCATTGTTCTATGTTTTATAATCGAAAGGGTTGCGCATTTCATGATAATGAGCAGTTAAATTGTGCATCTTGGTCCCACCTTCTAAGTTTTACCAAAAAATAGAAATTATACAGAAGGACCACTGCCGCCGTTTCGAATATTGACAGCTAAACTTGATAGATTCACTAGAGTTGCTACTATAATGATTCCGAATAAAAAAAAAAGAGTTGGTATTATAAGTTACTAACATAAATACATCGATTCGTCTAAACATTCATCGTTTCAAGCGTAATTGCCTAAGAGAGTAGACTGAGTATCAAATATCCAATAAATATCACGAAGCCACATACGAAGAAGATTGGAGGGTTATAAGACGTAAAAATAGTGTAATAATGATTCCACTAAAACAAATTGTGAAAAGCACCAAGCCTAGCTCGACAATAATATAAATGTGAAAAAAGGTTATAAAATCAAAAAGCTCTAAAATAATAAAAACTTTTTAACAAAAAATCAAACCGACTTCCAGAACAAAAAACTACAAAGCAAAAAATAAATTTCTTTTCCAAAGTCGGTGTCTTTTGTACATTGTTTCCCGTTTTTCGACACCGACTTCGGAAAAGAAATTTCAAACAAAAGAAGAATTTTTGAAATCGGTCCAGGCGTCTTTGAGTAATCCTCCTTTTTTTGAAGTCGGTTAAAAAGCGAACTAAAAATATGTACTTAAACAAGAAGAAAATTATTCTGTGCATTCGGAGGAAACATATTTGTGAGCTGGATGACTTAAACCATATTATTATGACAAGTTTCATAGCCTTTCCAATTTCGTCTATGGATTTAAAATAATTTATTACATTCCTAAATATTGAATTTCTAACCTGTCATCTTGAAAAAATTAATGACCTTCATTACTTAAAAATGAATGAAATAACGAATTAAAAAAAAAGTATGTTCGGTCTGTAACAATTATTAAAGGTAACCCAATGCAACCTCGTTACAGTACTTAATGTATTAATAACGTGACAAACGCCCGCACAAAGCACTCATGACAGCCGCGACTGAGCTCGCTCCAATATTGCCCAATATTCCCTGTAAAATCGCGATGTCAATGTGTGTGTGCAAAATGACGCTTTGTTCATAGTGGTCTCTCTGTCTGCGGCGCACCACCGCTTACGTACTTTGTGCTTTTACCGTTTAAATTAAGAAATCCTTCCTTGTGACAATAAGATTTTTTATCTCATTTCCAGGCTCAACCCTTCTACACCTCAAGTTTTAGTGCATAATAATGTAAACACCATATTAACCTCGAACTTAAACCTCTCGAGAATCACCGTATTCCTGGCCCATGGCTGGGGTGGAAGCGGCACAGACAACTTTAATAGAAGGCTCATTGATGGTGCAGTTTTGAAGAATATATTTAAAATTTGCCATATATGTTATTACAAGTATACAACGTCGGCTCAAAAGACTATAGGTAAACAAACTATTATAACTTTATTAAAAAACTTATTTTTTATTTGTTTTTAGCTTTTCTGCAAGATGATAATGTCAACGTTATTGTTCTCGATTGGAGTAGACTAGCCAGCAGGTCTTTATACAGTGCAGCAAAACGCGGCACTGCTGCAGTTGGCAGAGAACTCGGACAATTTGTGAACTTCCTCGTTGGCACTTTTAGATTGTCATACAATAGCATTCATTTAGTAGGTTTCAGTCTTGGTGGTCATCTAGTTGGAAATGCTGGCAGGGCAACGGGTGGCCAAGTCCGTAGAGTTACAGGTAAAGATTTGTGAGAATACCATACAAAAAAATGCCCTGCTTTATTTAAGGAGGAAATTTACCTCAACTTTAATTATTGATTATTCTGTTCTAGCTCTGGACCCTGCCGGTCCTCTGTGGTCTTTTGACAACAACCGCTTATCCAGAAGGGATGCTCAATACGTAGAAATGATCGACACAGACAATACAGTCCTTGGCTATGCGGGTCGGCTAGGTCACGCTGATTTTTACCCCAATGGAGGGTCCAACATGCCCGGCTGCTCCTCTTTTGGATGTTCACACAGTCGTTCTGTATTGTATATGGCTAGTTCCGTGAAATACAACCATCTCCTGGCCAACGAATGCGCTACTATTAGGGAATCTAATAATAACAGATGCAGAGGCACCCTTTATCCTATGGGCAATAGCGATGTCAATAAATCACGGTAAGGACAGAATAATTATTATCTTTTTGCACAGAAATTAATTTTTATAACGGCAATACAATGAAGCTGGGATCAATTTTAGAATTTTTGTTTGTTTTCAGATCGGGTATATTTAGAGTCAACACAGGAAGGACCTATCCATTCTAAAAGAAGCAAGGACATATTTTGATCCCCTAAATTATATCCACACATATCAGGGCCGTGCCCCGTCAGGGGCTCAAAACGGCCGAAGGGGTTCACACACGTCCGTGCACGGGCCAGTGACGAAGCTTCAATGATTGGGCCCGGCCCTGATATGTGTGGATAGACCTTAAGTCGTACCGTAGGTATACACCATAGCATTTATGTCATTTTACAAAAGCTGCCCACTTCTTCTGCCCACGTATGTATATGAACAACTTTCTTCATGTAAGTAATAGGCAATTCCCAAAAAAAACTGGATTTGCCTTACAAAGTTGTCGTCAGCTGATCAAAATTTGTATGGGAGATGCAATTTTTTTATTGAGAATTTTCTATGACTTCCATGGAGAAATTTGTTCATATACATGGGTAGAAGAAGTGGGCTACTTTTGTAAGACGAATAAAATGCCACGGTGTCAATCAATCTGCCTAGCCTTTTCCCAACTATGTTGGGGTCGGCTTTCAGTCTAACCGGATTCAGCTTCCAGTCTAACCGGATTCAGCTGAGTACTAGTGTTTTACATGGAGCGACTGCCTATCTGACCTCCACAACCCAGTAACTGGATAACACGATACACCTTGGCTAGACTCGTCAGATCTCAAGCTTCTGACTACTCGTAACGACTGTCAAAGATATTCAAATAACAGCCGGGACCAACGGCTTAACGTGCTTGCCGAGGCACGAAAATGCTTGACGAGGTTGAAATGGTCACCCATCCACGGACCGACCTCGTCAAGCGTTGCTTAACCTTGAAGATCGACCCGTGCGGCTGTTATTATTTAGCCACGAGTTCCGCCACGGTGTATAAGTACAATATTATTATTTTGTGTACAAATATATGTTATCATCTTCATTATTTTTTAATTTTATTATTTATTATTTAGTTTTAAAACATTTTAACGAGTATGATTTTTCTAACATTACATTAAACAGAACTTATGTTAAGGTAATTTCGTTTTATTTCCCTTTAGTGCTAAACAAAATACTTTTCTGGAGAGTTTTGCGTGAGTTTTGAATTGCTCTTTCCGAATCCCTACTTTTCCTCCTCTCCTGGCAGCGCGAGCGGCAAAGATACGAGGTGGCAAAGTAGGGAAAGGGCACGACAAAATGTATAAAACCACCAATTTACTTTTATTTAAGTAAAACTACCAAATTACTCTACTATTACGGCTTACAATATTCTAGTAATAATATATGACAACATTATTTTTAATTAATATTTGTATGATCTACAGATAGTTGTTCCGGCTCTGTGTTTTGTGTATCTGAGTTTATATGTTTGTAAACGCACCCACGATACAGGAAGAAATTCCTAGTGTGGGGCAACGTTTTATTAAAAAACATTATTATATTGATGAAAGCGCTTTAATTTTATTCGCATAGGAAATGCAACCATTTTTTGTTTTTTTTTTCCGACTCTAAGGTTTCGTCTTTGTATCGTGGGTGATTCCAAGTGCCTTTTTTATTTCATTCAAATTGTGTAGGTGTAAATCGAAGTAAATAAAAATGCAAGGCACTTTCATTAAAAACGAAACATGAATGATGAAATGACTAACTTTTTATTAACTTGATGAAATAGGCGCACCTTGAACCGAAGATTCATACTTACAGAAGAATAGCGCCGTGAGAAATGGAAACCAAATAGGCTGTTTATTTCACTACCAACTTATTATGTCTTGGAATTAGACGAATAGACATCGTGATGACCTGATGTCAATATCGCTACAAAGTAGGCAGGTGATATAATAGACAATCGGCAATTACGCAAACCCTTAACCAACTTTGGGTCTTATGACTTTCTGATACCGTCCTGTCCGTCAAACATATAGTTTATTATTAATACAATGCTGAAATGCCCGACTGCAGGGCAAAGGCAATTTTATTCTCCTTCTACTTCTCAAAAGGCCAAAAATTTACATAAAAGAATAATACGTGACTCAATGAGTTCCAACAACACTTACTAACATTGGCGTAACTATTTATATAATATTTGCTCTATGTAATTAGGTTAAAGGTTTAAATTCACCAAGTGCCGGCTTTTCAGCTTATACCCTTGAACACAGCACTTCAGCGATGCTTAGCGGCAGAAATTACTTTGTTTTTTTTATAGTTATCCTTAGTTTATTATCCTTATCTATTGATTTTTACCATTGTTTTTAAAAGCTTGTTGCTATTTTGCTCGTCACATCAGTCGAGCAGCTAGTTAATCTATACTTCTATATCTATATTTATATATAATATAATAAAGAGGAAAGATTTGTATTTTGTATGTAACGAATAAACCTAAAAACTACTAGACCGATTTCAAAAATTCTTTCACCCTTGGGATGCTACACTACCCGCGGGTGACAATGCTACTTTTTATCCCTTTATGGGAACGGGAACTACGCGGGTGAAACCGCGAGGCATCCTCTAGTCATCTGATAAAAAGAAAAAAATAAGTACCTATCACTACTATCTCCTTATGACGATAAATTGTAAATAATCTTATATTGAAATCTCCTATATAAGAATCTCCTTTAAAAACAATCAAATCATAATTATTTTGACTAGATAGTGCCGGTCTCGTGCGTCATGAAGTGCTTGTTACTTTTATTCGTCGTTATAGCAGGTAAGAACTAGCAATTTTTATTACAAATTTCCTGCCACATCATCATTTCTTCTTCCTACCCGTCTCTATGTTTAGTCTAAAGTTTTCTACCACATATACTTCAAACATTGAAAAGTATCTACATTTGTATGTACTTTATATTAGATACGCCATTATTCTACATATATCTCAAATACTTGTATCTACTAGTATGGCTGTGGATCTCATCTCTCTCTCTGCTGCCACAATCATAGACACAATAACTATTATATTTTCTATTATGTATTGATTAAAATTACGTTTCAGAAGAACACGTACTTTCCTTTAGCATACGGTATTTCTAACAGTAAATCAGATAGGTTACTATATATTTACTTTCTCACAAAACACAACATCTTTGACCTCACAAACGTCGCTACGATTTTATTGATAAAAAACATGCTTCTCTTAATCACAGCATGTGCTGCGAGCGTCCTCAGAGACCCAGTTCAGGGTTACAAGGAAGGTGACAGGTACTTCTACTTTCCGGAAGATGGCGACGACAGCATGCACCTGGTTGACGCGGAGGAGCCAGCAGACTTAGAATTCATTGAAGAATTTACTAGAAATCCGGCAAATAACGCTTATTGGCTTTATACCAGGTACCTACTGACAATTTACTAAAATTACTCCATAAAATTCCAATCGATCAACACAAGTGAGATGGCTGGATTTAAAATAAAAATATTTTGTGTTTCAGGGCCAATCCCAATTCACCTCAAGTATTAGTGCTTGGCAATGCAGGTTCGGTCACAAACTCAAACATCAACTTCTCAAGAATCACCGTATTCCTCGCTCACGGGTGGAATGGAAGCGGTGGAAACACCATGAATAGAATGCTCGTTGAGGGTAACTTTCCTATGTGCTTTACTATATATTGTACCCATATTGAAATTCAATATAGTCCTCCTTGTCTACAACGGTGACCCCATACATATATCCTAGCGTATCCTAAAATGACTCGCCGGCCCTAATTTAGTTTTAAAGTTCCGTCTATGTGATTGGTCGATTTTTCATCTTCTTTGACCGTTGCTCTTTCCGAATTAATTATGCAATAAGGGTGCCGGTCCCAAATAATGCAATTGATTTGGCCAGCGGAGTTTAAGGTGTCGCTTTAAGTATTTTTGTTTATTTAATCAAGTCGCTTCTATCGAACTTTTTTTTCTTTCTAAAGCAAAAACACTCATAATTCCAGTAGCAATATTAATAGCGATGTTAGAAGCAACAATCTTTGCTAAACCGTGCCCATTAAATTTAAAGGTACAGCTGTTATTAAATCTTGTACTAATATAACTGTTATAAACTCAGATATTGAAAAATAAATATTTTGTTTCAGCTTTCCTCCAGAATGCTGATGTCAACGTGATTGTCCTCGATTGGAGTGCTCTAGCCAACAGGTCTTATACTACAGCGAAAGGTGGTACCGCCGAAGTTGGCAGAGGACTTGGACAGTTTGTGAACTGGCTTACTGGACTAGGATTGGCATACAACAGAGTACACCTAGTAGGTTTCAGTCTTGGAGGGCATCTTGTTGGAAATGCTGGCAGGGAAACTGGATCCAGGGTACACAGAATCACAGGTAAAGCGTAGTGATAAAGTTTAAATAGGGTGACTTTTAATTAATTGGCAATCTTTAACAATAAACTAATTGTAATCCTGGGTTTCATAATTCAGGGTTGATCCTATACTAAAAGTTGTACATTTATATTTTAAGTCTTTCATCCCTTGAAAGAGTATCAATTGTTTTAAAAGTCACCTAGCATACAAACACCGAGATCATCTACACTAATATTATAAAGAGGAATGATTTGATTGTTTATAAGTTTGTAATGGATAAACTCAAAAACGACTTAACACATTTTAAAAATTATTTGTGACATCAAGCTATTTTTTTATCTCGAAAACGGGTCCTGTGGGGTCCACGGGAGATAAGCCGCGAGTTAAAGCTAGTCTTAGTACATAAAGTTACTGTAACAACGATTTCTGTTCTAGCATTAGACCCTGCTGGTCCTCTATGGAACTCAGACAGTAACCGCATCGTACGAACAGATGCTCGATACGTAGAAGTAATCCACACAGAAACTACAGCTCTTGGATACAGCGGCCTTTGCGGTGACGCTGATTTTTACCCCAATGGAGGTTCCAACATGCCTGGATGCATAATAGGAGCAATCAATTGCTCCCACAGCCGTTCCTATGAGTATATGGCTAGTACTGTGAAGTACAACCATCTTCTAGCCCACGAATGTGGAAGCCTTAGTGATGCTAATCGTGATAGATGCACGGGTACACCCCTCAACCCTATGGGAAATAGCGATATTAACAAGTCACGGTAAGGAGAATTTAGTAAATTTTGTTAAAGCACTTCATCTCAACTATATGGACTACGTTTTAAAGTTATTGTTTTTATTTTACAGGGCTGGTATATTCAGAGTCAACACAGCACGAAACTACCCGTACTAAGGAATAAACTTTATCAATCATCGTCCAATCAACTGATCTTAAAATCAAAGTAAAACATCGTATGCTTTAGTCTATCTGATTTTTATACTTTTCATCAATCTCAATAAATTGCGTTAACAAATTTATCTACTTCGGTTTCGTTATATTCGAATTACAAAATTGACAGCGGTTTCATTATGATACCCATAACGACATCGGGTTGCATTATGCAAATCGTCATAAATTCTAAAACACAAGCAAAGAAATTCTGAACATACAGCCAGGTACCTAGAATATTACTTCGAAATCGAGACAATGTAAATGATGTTTTTAAAAATGGAACAAGTTTAGAACAAAAGTATCGTATACTATTTGGCTGTTGCGGCTACAATATCTTTGCCTTATACCTAATAAAGAATAAATAAAAAAGTAAAGTGGACGCGGGAGAAATTTTCTATGTGAAATTTTATTTAAAATTTTATTAAAAATGTCTTCAACATCAAGTGAAAAGTGTGAAAATACTCCACCAGATATAACAAATAGAGCAGTTGCGGCTACAAATAATTTACTACCAGAAAAATCAAGACATGTAAGAGAAATTAAATACTTAAACACACTGCCTGAAATACTTATTTGTCTATATCTGTGTTTTATTCCTTCCTTCGTAGATAAAATCTTGTATGCAACTGTACGTTATTGGTCTTTTAATAACTCGTGCCAACCTATTTCGGTACGCGCTACGCTTGTACCGAAAAATGGCACTCGTATTAAAAGACCATCCATAACGTAACAGTTGCATAAATAGCTATAAAAATATTTTTTATATAGACTGAACAAAAGTGATTTCGAGGTTGTGCCCAAAGTAAAAGTTATTCATAATGATGACTACAATTATTCCTTTTCAGTTTTTGCATTTAATCTGTAACACGTTTTAGTTCGACACATATATATAGGATTTATTTATTGTATAAATAAAATACATTGATATACCTAAAAATATTTAATGACTAAGATAGCTATACCATGGCAACCCCTATTTTTCCATGTTCTTTTTGCTTCACATGAACCCTCTTAAAACTACATTCCACTGTATTCCGTAAATTTTGCTTCTTCTTCTGTGTGTTTAACAGTCTTTATCCATTCTTCAGTTGTCCTTAATTATAAGTTTTCTTTGTACAATATTATTAGGAATTCTCGTAATCCTTAATCTTCTTCATTTTCTTTCACAATATCATTCAGTTCTGCATGGTCTTTAAATTCATTTGATTTATCTGTAATACAAAAGATTTTTTTAATAGCTTACTCAGCAAATACTTTATTTAATGTTTATTTTCGAGTAACTTCCAGGAAAATCTAAAAGTGTTAGCAATCGCATGAAACGCATAGTCGATGGTTGGATATATATATTTTTTATTTTCTTTGCATGTATTGGTCTTTTCAACCGACTGTATGTTTCTTTTTTTGTATATTTTTTACGCGATTACTCCGGCAATTAAGGACCGATTTTGAAAATTTTGTTTTTTTTTCTCTAGAAGTGGTCCCATTGTGTCCAAGTCAGGATCTGATGAGGGGATCCTATGGAAATCGAGGAAACCACTTGAATTTTATAGGCACACATATAGATATGATTTTGGTATATTCATCAACATGGCAAACATTTGCATTCAGAAAGTATCATTTGGTGAAGTGGAACTAATAAAGAAGACCACAGATGGTTACTGAAAATATTGAAACTTCTCAAAGATAAGTTTGTTATGGGAATAAGATAATATCTCGAACAGTTAAATGACTGTGGTAAAGCAAATTTAAATAAATGGTTCTAATGGAAATGGTACTATCGAGCTGATCTGGTGATGAATCCGGAAGGTAGGCAGCGGCACTCCGTAATATTACAATGTGTTCTAGTCATGCTAGGCTTGATGGAATTGCATGAGAAGCCCTCTGGCTATAAATGATTTTCGTGGTAATAAAAGTTCTCGTCATAGCTTTCAATCCTTTTCTGGGTTAATAAACGGGTCAGTGCCAAGAAAATTGATGTTGTTAGACCAAACTGACACAAACACGGCATCCACAGGCTTGGCGAACGTGCTAGAATATTCCGAATTGGCAAACATGGCAAACGACGAGCTTGTTGTGTTGCGTAAATTTGACCACCACTATTAAGTCCGTCCGCCGCCCGCAAGCTTACGCGTACTACTGAACTGAGCAAGCGTTTGGATACATCGCAAACACGTTTGTCAAACACCCTTTGATTTGTGCATAAAAACCGACACCGATGCCGAACACGGGCGAACATAAACAGAAACAAGCAAACACAAACAAACACTCATCCACATGTTCGTGTTTGTTGTTTTGTGTTTGCTGTTTGCCATTGTTCGCCAAGCGTGTGGAGCCGGCTTTAAGCGTAGCTTGCGGAACATTTATCATTGATCAAGAAGATAAAACCATGCGACAAACAATTAAAGATAATTGTATGACGTCCGAACTAATCGTTATTAATATAATCTCTATCACAGTGTGGTGCCACTATGATTTAGATTTAACGATTAACATTTATACCTAGATCTGTAAGTAGTTAGTGTCGATTGTTATTTAGTGGCGTAACTAGTCATTCAGGTGCATATATAATAAAGTTGAGTAGCAAACTAAAAAGTAGAAAATTTAAATTAAGAATAGTGTGATTAACAAAACGAAATTACTCTACTTTTACCAATAGGTATTTGTCAATAAAATATTATAATTTAAATAATTAAAAATAAAAATATTTTACTTTCCTTATAATTTTCCGAACCGCGACTACCGCGAAGGCATTATTAGAGGAGACACGTGCAAAAAGTTCGTGGAAGGATTTAGGGAGGGTATTGGAGCCCAGCGTTGGGACAGTAATAGGCCAAACAATAAAAAACTATACACTTAACTTTGAGTATATATAAACTTGGTCATAAGTTAAGAAGAACAGCCGCATAATAATTTTTATCTACACTCACAACGTAATGTTCTCTAATATGAATTCAAAAAATATTGTATAAACACGTACTATAAATTCGTGGATAGGTAAAATTAAAAAAATAACCATTACAGTGCAACATTTTCCTTCGATTTTCAAACAACTGCATATTAAAAAAACTTTTAAATTTTTATAGCACACTTTAAAGCTGGGAACAAATTATCGGACGCGGCTGACGAACGCGACTCAGCCGCGACTGATATGTGTGCACAGACCCAAACATCCAGCGGGCCAGATGTCTATCGGACGTCCGAACGCTCAAGGTCACGTCCGCGACTTAAGTCCGATAGTTTGCACAATGTAATGTAAATTCATTATCCAGATACTCTTCAAGTCGTGGCTGTCAGTCGCGTCCGTCAGCCGCGTCCGATAATTTGTTCCCACCTTTACTCTTTAATTTATTGGCGCATGGGGGGCTCATTGACATAATGTCGAAAAATAATGGCATTATCTATGGATGCGTGCGCTGCGCATTTGCGCAATCATGCGCAATGAGAATCTAAATTTCCCGCCATACCACATATTTTTTCTGTTTCCACTTTTGTTTTATTTCAACTCTATGAGTGAAGATAAATTAGTGTATGCAACGGCATATAATTAAGTATTAAAACACTATTATATGACTGTTGCATAAACTACTATTAGGACATCTTCAAGCACGTCAAAAGTTCTGAAGCCAAAAAAGCGAGTTAAAGAAATAGAACTGATATACTTTTTACCTTGTCTTTCTCCAACCACTTGCGTATGAAGGGCGCGAACAAGCGATGATCGTGGTGGACTTTAGCCTTTTTCCTGAAGTTGACGATGCAGGCGATGCTGATGGTCACCATACATCCAAACGCCGTGAACCACATAAATGAGATCCGGTATAAGTATGGTGGTTCACTGAAACAATATGGCGGACTTTTGATTGTGTATCAAATGATCATCTATACTATCTATACTAATATTATAAAGAGGTATAGTTTGTGAGGTTGTAGGAGATAATCTCTGGATCTACTGAACCGATATACATGAAATTTTGCATGGAGATAGTGAGACCCTGGCAAGGACATAGGATAGTTTATATTCCCTTGGAATGATAAAATATTTTTTACGCGGGCGAAGCCATTGAACAATAAAGAAATGACGAATAATTCTTTTTTTTTTTCACCGACCAATAATGGGCAGCCTAAGGGTGTGGTCCCTCCAATCTCCAAACTAGTGAACCATTCTATAACAAAATTCCTGCCATTTCTGTAAAACCTTGTAGATCCAATTGCAGTGTAGCTCTTCATGAACTACAAAACTACTTATTAATAATTCTCAATGGGACCACGCTCTCAACCGCTGGTTCTAGTTAGCTATAGCACGAAATTTGGTAATGGAAGGTGAGTATTTTTGTTTTTCTCATTCTTACTCATGATTAGATTAAGACGGGCTGGTGTCCGCAACTCCACGTCTAAGCGCGTATTTTGCGTACGGCATTCTTACTCATATAAGAAGGTTGAATAGGCGATGAAAGTTTGTATGAAAGGTCATTATTATCCCTGGATTTGGATAATAAATGTCGTGCTTCCAAACATGTTTCCCAAAACAATCATTAGGCACGTCGAGTCTTAAAAGTAAAAACTTGCAAAAATATACAAACCTTTCAGGATCAACCACATTAGGCACAACTGGATCGAAGTCATAAGTACAGTTTTGCGTAAACCTCTGTTTCTCGCTGGACTGCATCAGACCCCTGGCCTGTGCCAGTTGCGACTGCGCAGCAACCCACCAAGCTGATGATAAACCTATGATGCCTCCGCTTAAGGCACTCTAAAATGATAGTCTTGATATTATTGGAACAAAGAAAAATAAAACAAAAGAATGAGAACCACCTTAAAGAAAATAAAAATTTAAATAATTTGAACTACATAAGTAGGTACATTGCGTATAAGATGTTGAAAGCAACTTACTTTGTTCTTCATTCACATGCATATTTTTTTTTTTTGATTTCATCCGTAATTTGTTTTCGTGCACTCAATTTTTTTAATTTATACTGACACTGCAAAGCACATGCAAATGAACACAGTTACAAATGTAAATGATACAAAAGAAAAGTACTAACCGTAGAATCGATGAAAGGCAAGAAGATTCCCATGAGGAACACTCCAGCCAGAGGTCCCATTGATGCGGAAGACAGACTCATTGTCAGTTGTAGAACTGATCCCAGCATTTCTACCACATATACTAAACCTGGATATAATTCATTTGTATAAGTATAAAAGAAAAAATATCGAAGAAAAGCTTCGAGGATCGTTAAGGAAAATCAACTTTCTAACAACTTGATTTATCCCACTATAACCCTCGTTGCCAAAAATATCTGTCATTACAAAATGGATAAAAATTTCTGAATAAAATACAACATTATTATATTCCAGACTACGAAAAAAAAAAGCAACTATGAATGCATGTTAAGATGTTAAAACCAAATACAAAGAAAAATCTCTAAAACAAAATAAAGATCGTACGTACCAACACAAATGACTCCAAGAATAACCACCACAGATCGAATCATGATTTGCGTTTGTCTATGTGTCAACTCTTTGAAAAATGGTTTCCAGAAATCTTCTAATACAACTGCAGCCATCGAGTTAAGCCCAGTAGAGAGGGAACTGAAAAGCATGAGTTCTTCTTTTTACAAAAACGTTATGAAAAACGCTTAGTGGGTTTAGTTTCACTGTACCTCAAACAAGGCTGTTCCTAATTTTAGCTTATGTATGGCTCATTGTGCATTTTCGTCCAGCCTTTTTCCTAATTCAGGCATCTCTATTTGCTGTGACTAAAATAGTTACTGCCATTCAAGCCTAATAATCTTACACACAATTTAGCCAACGTTTCTTTGGTATGTCCTTATTTTCCTACCATTATACCCATCCACATTTATACTTTAAATTTTCCTTAAGACTGGTTCCTCATTTCTCCCTAAAAAAATTAAAAAACACGCCTACCTTGTCAAAAAGTGAATTAAAAAATTGAACTAAGAATTAAAAACAAGCTGAATGATTTTAGTGGAAGGGAAAAGTAGGAAAACTGAAAACCAATCTTTTCAGCGAAGTCGGGAGACTTGAAAGTGCTTTTTATTTTTTTACTATCATTCCCCATCTAAAAAGCTTATTTTATTCACTGAAAACAGTGCATACAAAGCACTTTTAATCACTGTTTTGGTGTTTGAATTTAGAACACACCAATATAATATTCAAACTCCATCTCAATGCTATACAACCTCCTTGCGCATAAAATACTCGATACAAACTTCTTGTGCAAAGAATATTCGACTTTCAAACTACTACGTTATGTTATACAATTTAATTTTGAGCTTGTTTATATTTAGGATTTTAATAATGATTTTGGTTTTGGTCTTGGATGTTTAGTGAATACTTATTTGGATTGTAATTCTAATATTAATTGCATTGGTGTTTAATTAATTATAATTATGTAACGTAACGGAGGTGGTCACTGGCCCCTGAAACACAGGTGCTGTTACCTAGCTCAGCTTCAATTTACAAAAAAATTGAAACTGAGGTTTCTCAGTTTTAGGAAATTTTGAAGGTAATAAACCATTTATTTATTCATTATTATTCCTTGTGCTTTTTGCTTAAATCATTCTTTTTCTCATAGTCATGGTATAAAATATAGTATGCAACTCTTGAATAAAACTGATTTATATCGAGGGCCATTAATCACTCGCGTCGTTCAGGATTCGGACACTTGAATCGTGATTCAAATCATAGATGAATCACGAACAAGTGAAGGATTCTAACAACTGAATCACGACCGTAGGGAGTGAACAAACGTTCATGATTCAGTTGTTAGAATCCTTCACTTGTTCGTGATTAATCTATGGCCCTTGCTTTAAATCCGTCCTTTATTCACTAGTTGCATAATATACTATTATTTCATACCTTTTAGTGATATAACGATATTTTTTTAAACACAGAAGTGCCACGGGAGATAACTTTATTTTTTTAAGAATTCGATATCGCGCAAATAATAACGCAAATCTATTTTATTTTGGTTTTGAGGCAATTTATTTCTTGCAGAGGCTTTTTGTCATGAGGCAAAGATAAGATAAGCTTACGCGGATCTGAAACACCAATTGCCAAGCCTTCTAGCTATCTCACGAGACTAAGCGCGACATGCCTATTTTTTTAAATACGTTTTCTATCTGATATTTAATAGTACCTACTGTTATATTTAATTTTCTAATTTCTGTTGTTATGTTATTAGTTAAATAATGCATATTGAATACTACTGTTATATATTTTTGTTTTGTTATGTACTAAGCAAGCTCTAGACGATGATAGTATACGTTGTGGAATTTATGGCTCCAATAACCATGGCTCCCCCATTATATATTATTTTTAATTTTCACCAGCCTATGTACCCAGCATAACGCAACGCTTCTAACGATACATTGACAACATACATTGATATCGGTTAAGCCGTTTAGAAGTTATGGTCGAATCAAGAAACTCACAAACATACATGAACCCTGAAAACATAATAACGTCCTTTTTTTGGGCAGTCGTGTATTAAAAAAGGAAAGGATTTCCCTTGATCAACTCTCAAAAATCATTGGATGAGGATGATTGGATTATCTTTAGACATCCCCATTGTTACCATAGCCAGTAGCTAGTAAGCTGCCACAAGCCAAAACGTCTAACAATCGCCCTTTGATAGAATCCCATTTTTGTTTCGCTCCAGCGTCAGTGGCGTTCAAATGTCCTCTAAAGTGTAGATGTATGTGCACTGGAGCGCCACTGACGCTGCAATTAACGTGCCACTTACTGGGCCCTAAATATTTAACGAGTTTTCCATCGACTGGAAAATTAGAATAAGTTTAGATTCAAACTTTACTAAACACAGTCGATCTTTTAAAAGGACTTACCTAAGAGAAGCACTGAACACTCCAGCCACAAAGATCCCAGGCATGCCAGGCCAGTCTCCTAGCACATCCATGACCAGCAGGGGAAGCAGCTGGTCCTTGGCTAGAGCTAGTCGGGAGTCCAGTGGGTCACAGTCGTGGTATTTAGCGTAGGCTAGCAAGCCACTATACCCGCATATTAGAACTATGAATATGACCCCGCCTAGGAAACCCCAGATGGCCCTGAAAAATAAAGGAATGCTCTAATAAGGCCCAATTTTTTGATCCGTAGTTAGATAGATAGATAGATAAATCATTTATTTAGTGCACACAAAAGACACAGCACAACACACAAAATCTTAATTAAATTATTACAATTTTTATGTATGTTTAAAAACAAGGTGCCAACATAAAAAGAAAAAGGAAACCATACGTACGAAATAAAAGTCAAAGTGACACCAGTAACATTAGTTTTGACAATCAAAGATTACTATTATTATATACTGGTTGACAATCAAAACACAGTGCGGTGTGCGCCTCAAGGTTGCACCAAATGGGAGTCCAGCTCAGCACGTGTCAGGCAAATATACCTGACGCTGATATTCTGCTGGATCCCTGCAGTGACATATGGTCGCCAAGCAGACGTGATATGTTGGTGTTGTTACAGTGTTATGCGTAGAGTAATTCACGTAAGTATTCCCGCAACTTTAATTTATTAGTTACAATAAAAAAACATTTATATTTTATTGCAATGGCAAAAGTTCCAGTTCTTAGGCGTGTTGAAAGTGTTATAAATTCGTTTTGATTACTTGGTTGGGTATTTATAAATTTAAATGTATAAAATAATAAACAATCTCACAATAACCAATAAATAAATGAGGGCGTAGGTCCAAATAAAGTAAATTTGGCTTCGGCTAGACTAAAATTAAATATGCTTACAATAAATAAATACACGTAGATAACATGTACACACAAAATATCCACAAGTCATTCAATTATTAAATACCTATATCCCTTGCTCACAGGTTTTGACCACGAGATACGCCAAATAGACAGCTCGGGAAGTACATGACAACCAGTTATATAATGGACGTGTTCAAAATAGTCATCCCCAGTTTTTTCTGTGATGCGATAAGAAACTGTCGCAATCGAACTCTGAAAGTTATAAGGCATTTAAGATTTCTTATCGGCGGGGGAATATTGTTCCAGCATTTGGATGCGGCGTATCTAAAACTTCCCCTGAAAGCCGCTGTCTTGTGCGAGTGAGTGGAGAGTTGCTGTGAGCACTGTCTACTCGCGCATTCTCTTCTACTAGCGATCCAGCTAAGTTTATTATACAGATATGTCGGCTGCTTGTACTTTATAACTCCAAAAAGTAGGCATGCCAAGTGGAACTTACGACGCGACCTCATCCTAAGGATTGAGTGATTATTTAAAAATGGTGTTACGTGACTTCTAGGTGGGATTGAGAAGCAGAATCGAGCGCAAGCGTTTTGCACTCTCTGAATCAGTCGATCAGTTCTTGCAAGCAGTCGAGGGCCAATAACTACGTCCGCATAGTTCAGATTGGACAGCACGAGAGACTCAGCCAGCTGGATCCGCAGCTCCTCTGAAAGATAAGGCCTTATCTTATAGAGGACCTTAAGCCGGTAAAAACAAGTTCGCACTGACTCTGACACATGCGCCTCATATCTTAACCCAGCGTCCATGTTCAGACCCAGATTACGGGCCTCACCGACTCGACTGACCGACTCACGCAGCAGGGCAACGTTGAGTGTTGCAGGCACTGCACTGATTTGGTTCTTGGTTCCAAACAGCATATATTTGGTTTTAGTAGGGTTAAGTACCAAACCATTATTTTCAGCCCAACATGCTATCCTGTCAAGATCATCGTTTAGATCCTTTATCGCAATGTCAAAGTCACTTGGTTTAAAAGAAATATAGACTTGTACGTCATCAGCATAAATATGGTAACTACATTGCTTCATGGCATTTATGATATCCGCACAGTACAAAATAAAGATAATGGGGCCCAGTATTGAGCCTTGTGGGACTCCTCTGTAAACAGAAGTGAGTGACGAAACAAGAGATGAGCCATTGCTAAGTTGTATTTCGACACGCTGACGTCGGTTAGTGAGATAGCTTTGGAACCAGCGAATCGTATTTTGGTCAAATCCATAGTAGCTAAGCTTTGACAGAAACAGATCAATATTTATGCAATCAAAAGCTCGCGAAAAATCAAGTAAGACAAGTAGCGTACATAAGCCCTTATCTTGTGCTGATAGAATGTTATCTGTCACGTCCAAAAGAGCCGTAGAAGTACCACGCTGTTTGCGAAAGCCTGACTGTAGCTCAGGCAGAATGTTTTTATCTTCTAAATATTTTGTAAGCTGCTGGCATACCGCCTTTTCGGCAATTTTAGAAAGGCAAGGCAGAATACTAATAGGCCTAAGGTCTTTTAAGTCATTCGAATTTGATTTTTTAGGCAATGGCCTAACGATAGCAGTTTTCCAGATGTCAGGGAAGGTTGCTGAGAGAATTGAGCTATTCACAATGTCAGTGATGACTTCTAGTGTATGTGGGAGTGTAAGCAAAAGCATATTCAGTGTTATCCCATCACAGCCTTCAGCGTTAGATTTTAGCTGGCGGAAGTATCGCAAAACCTGATCAACCGTTACTGGTTGTAACGCAAATGCAAAGCCATCATCACCATAACGATGAGACTCAAAGAAAGTGCGCTGCGATATATTGCAGACAGGGTTACCAGGAACACTCATAAAGTGATCATTGATTTGATTTGGATCTCTGAGGTGAGTAGGAAGGTCATCTATTTGTTTCTTAGGTAATACAGTGCCTCTCAAATTTTTCCATAATGCTTTCGGATTTTTTATTTTGTTATTAATATTGAATTTGAAATACGCAACCTTTTCTCTAAATATGGAATTTAACACCAGAGATTTCAACTGCTTGTAGTACGCTTTTTTGGACTCGGATTTCGTTTTACGGTACTTGGTCAGAGCGTCATTACGCAAGCGCATCATCAATTTAATTGTGTCTGTTATCCAGGGATATGACGGTTCCTTAATTAAACATTTCTTGACCGGTGCGTGCGTATCGAAAATTGCTAAAATGTTTCCATTAAATGCTTCAACCATGTCATTAACATTATGCAAGCCACAAATGTTGTCCCAGTGTATGCGCGATAAATCACTACCCAGTACTTCTCTATTTATTTGCTTGATGGGTCTGTACACAATTGTATGGGGTTTATATTTGCTACGCCGAATATTGAAATCGCACACAACAAGTGAATGACCATTTATTGAGCCATAGGGATCAACAGATATTTTTTTGTGGTTGAGATTTGAACAGACAAGGTCGATCAATGTTTCGCTATGGTCTGTGAAATGGGTGGGTGAAGTTACCAGTTGTTTAAGGCTTAGGCTATTCAAAAACTCACATACTTTCTTAGTTTGCCCGTTAGCATTCAGTAAGTTAACATTGAAATCGCCAAGCAGTACATAGTGGTCACATTTTACTAAGGAGTTAATGGAGTCAGTTATGGCATCGAGAAAAAGGTCCAAGTCGAATCGTGGGGGACGATACGCTGTGCCTAAAGCAATTTTATTTCCATTTAATGTAAGAGTAATCCACATTTGTTCGATAGTGTCGTATCTAGGGTCAATAGGGATGGAGCAGGTACGAGCGGTAAGGCCGCGTTTAAGATAAAAACCCACACCACCCCCCCTTCCCCCATGAACAGACAGCGGTCGTGGTGAGTGTCGCAGGCGGTAACCTGGTACAGCAGGCGCACGCCCCTCTTCGCCTGGTCGTAGCCAAGTCTCGTTAACTGCTAATACATCGAAAGAATGCCCTTCTACGGCTGCTATAAAATCATCGTGGTTAGTGCTAAGGGAGCCTACGTTTAACAAACCAACCTTAAGGTGTTTTTCAAGCATACTTAAAGCAATGATAAACACAACAAAACAGAGAAGCACTGTCGCAGACGTAAATTGTCGACGTTTTCGCATTTGTCAAGGGACATAAAATGAAATTGTAACGTGTAATTCTGTGGTAATACTGTAAATAAGCGTTGTAAATAACAATTAATTGAAATTCGTAAAAATAATCACAAATAAAGCCCAAAAATGAAGACACATCAACAACATTGTAAATATTAAAAATTAAAAATAACATTGTAAAGATCAATTTGGAATCAACAACGTTGTAAAGATTAGAAATTAAAAATAATAGTTTTATGTAAGTGGTTGTAAATAAAAAATATAAGTAAATAATTGCAAATAAAAGCTGTACATTAGCCAGTCTAAACAATAGTTGTATAATACGAGTAAAAGTCTTTGTAAATAATAATCTAAAAGCCATATGCGAAATTCTCATCGAATTGTGTATATGAATAAGTGAAATGAAAGTGTAAACACCAGCCATATGTTTGTAAATAATATCTGTATAATAATATGTTTTAACATCCAAGTAATCTGTGCATGAAACTAATGACTTACTGTAAGCCAACAGTAATTGATAAAATAGCATAACTGTCCACAATTGACCAAAATAATCAACTTTCTTACAATATATTATGCTTAGTGTTGACCAATGATGTTGAGAGCCAAATAGATTCCCACTCGGTACACCAGGAAACACACACCGCCCTGTGACCCTACTTAATATATAAAACAAACCATTAAAAAAACCTCCAAGTGCAAAACACAACAACAAAGACACCAAACTGTTAACACCCACAGGAGCAATAGGTAAATACAACAAGTTTACAGGATGCGTTCGGATGTGGTACAAACCGACTATTACCCAAAAATCCTACTGATATCCTCTTCACACCTAATTCGTTCTGCTTTTTGGTGATCTTCTCTGCGAGCCAAGATTCTCCCTTCCCTTGTCCATACATACTTCCATTTGTTCTGAATCCCTGCCTGACGAGCATGATAAAATAACTGGCGGTTTGTTCGAGTTAGACGTTCGTTGACATAAACTCTGTGTGGCGGTCCAGTGATATCAAGTTCACCTGTACTTAAACCGCGACAAACACGGGCCGCGCGCAGTAGTGCGTCGCGCGTGGCGCGCCTTGCGAATCTCACGTATATACACCGCGGTCTCTGCGCAGTAGGGTCAGCAGAGATGTCGCCGTCAGAAGTCTGTACTCGATTACGGCGCGCGGATCCGACTCGCTCAGCATGAACTATGTCCCTCTCTTCAACAGAAACGCCAAGCTTTATGGCAAGAACACCAACCAGGTGTAGGGCGCTCTCACCCTTCGGCGCACTCCGGTATTCCGGTCACCTCAATGTCGTTGAGCAGGAGTTCCTGATCGCGCTCGTTCAATTGGCATTTCAGTTCAGCTATGGTGTTTTCTAATGGATCCCCGTCGACTTTTTGCTCCAGTTTCTGTTCAAGGACTCCCACTCTCGCTTCTAGGCTAGCCACACGCTTATCAGAGGTATTTAAGGAATCCTTTAATTGAGCCATTTCCGTGCGAAATTGTTGGAATTCTTGATGCATCAGGCGAAACTCGGCACGCAGCTCCTCTTTAAATAACCGAAGCTCGTCTGCCAAGTCAGGAGATAAATTAATAGCAGCGTTCAACGCAGTGCAATGTAATGGATCTTTCATGAGCTCCTCGGGGCCACTGTGCACTTCTTCCTGGACAGGTTCCGCCCTACCTCGAACTGGCATCTCCGTCTTGTTGTCCCTAACCAGATTTTTGCCGCACTCATGGCAGCGCCAGGTGGATGCAATAATACCCGTACTAGACAAGGCGACGCAAGCGCGATGGTAAAAGGCATTGCATTGGCCGCATTTAGCGGCCTCTATCGGCGACAAAAATTTGGCGCAACCACCGCACTTCGCTGCAGGCATTGTGTTTCGTACGTAAGTTACACTCCGTTATCGATCTCACCAAGTAGTTCCGCGCAGTGACAATAGATGGCGCTGTTTCGAACTTATATAAAATATAGTTTTATGGGAGTTTAATGGCTGGTTGACACCATACAATGACACTTGGGTAAACAGAGTTGAAGCACAACTAGTTAACTTAACCAATGGTTAAATATGCAAGCCAATGGTTTCAAATTCGGTAAAACACGTTTATTCATCAATTGTTAGTCTAAAAAATGGGCAAATATAGTGATCCAACTAATTTGATCTTTTGTCAGGATAAAAATTGACGAAAAATCGCATATTGAACCATTGGTTAAGTTAACTATGAATCAAAACACTGGGCATTAGTGGGACTTACCTAACTAAATATTTACTTGTAGATTAATTACACAGCTCACAGGATTAATACTGGATAACTATCATTAGTTACCGTAGTAAGTCGTAATTAACTAGTTGCTAAATATTGGTATTAATTAATTCGAGGTTGCCTAGGAAGAAAACTCCAGATGACCAAACACGTAAATATCTTAAATGGGCATAACTTGTTCTTGCTATTTTAGCCAAAGATAAAGCGAACCAGATTCTACTAAATGATGAAACAGACAATAAGTTTACATCTTTTGCCAAAGTTCCAGTTATTAAAAAATAACGGCCAAGCGCGTTTCGGACTTCACACATTAAAGGTCTATCCACACATATCAGGGCCGTGCCCGGGACGTGGACGGACCGTGCACTGTCGGGGCTCAAAAAAATATCGTTGTGTACATTTTATATGAACTCGATCACACACGTCCGTGCACGGGCCAGTGACGAAGATAAAGATAGAACTTTAGGGTTCCGTATCAAATCGTGTTTTCAATATAATGGTATTCTTTAATATAATATAATAAACATTATCACCAATCGGCGATGAAGCACTAGTCAAAACAAAGCTCCAGAGCCTTGAACATCGTCGCCGAGTTGCCAGCTTGTCGGTTTTTTATCGGTTACACTTCGGCGAGTGTGCGATGGAATTGCATGATCTGATTCCACCTAGCCCGTTTCATCATCGGACCACCAGACGTACGGCGATGCGCCATCGGTACATGGTGGACATCCCACCCATTCGCACAAAACGTTTTGGTAACACTTTTATTGTGCGTGCAGCTAAGGAGTGGAATTCCCTGCCGGAGTCTGTGTTTCCCGACCGCAACAATCTAGGGGTCTTTAAGTCAAGAGTGAATAGGTTTTATCTAGGCAAGCGTGATTCACCGTCGACCACATCATCGCTTACCATCAGGTGAGATAGTGGTCAAGCGCGAGCCAATAGAGTATAAAAAAATAAAATTCAAGTTCTTAGGTCAATGGGCAGTTTAACAATTCTTCTGCACAAAATTGTGTGACAGACGACAGACAGACACAAGAGTGACAGCAATAGGACTCTGTTTGGACACTTCGGGTACGGAACCCTAAAAATAGGAAATTACAGATTTTCTAGTAATAAAAAAATATAAATTAATAACTTAATTTACCTTTTTGAAGATTTCAGTTCGGACAAAGCTAGGAACCTTTGCATCATAGATTGATTCACAGCTACATTGCCGATCCAGTAAAATGTAGAGCCGATGGACACAGACCAAATTGAATGTCTCACCGTTAAATCTAGGGTTACACTGTAATTAACAAAAATTGTGATCGGTATCTAGATTGATTGGTTTTCTAGATTAGTAACACGCAATCCAACGAAGCTTGGCTTTGTAGCTCGTTGTGAAACATCGCCCATACAGCCTACGAATTTGTAATTGCCTGACGCAAAAGTGTTTACGGTTCACAGAAGTGGTCGCTACTATTTCGAAACTGTCGAGTGGCGACCTGTACAAGATTTTTAAGTCATATATATGTATGATATTGACTGACACCGCTCGCCTGTTATTAGGCGTCTAGGCGCTGTGTGGTCGATGTTGTGAAAAGGTAAAGAACTTATCTAGAAAATTCTTTCGCTAATATTCTTGTGAGTGTCTCTGCACACACTGATGCACTTCAAATTTATCTCTGCAGTAGACAACTTATCGTTAATTCCTTAGTATTACAAACAATATATGTCGGCATTCCATGGTATACATAAAAAACCGGCCAATTGCGAGTCGGACTCGCGCACGAAGGGTTCCGTACCATTATCGCAAAAAACGGCACGAAAATCACGTTTGTTGTATGGGAGATATTTATTTTATTCTGTTTTTAGTATTTGTTGTTATAGCGGTAACAGAAATACATCATCTGTGAAAACTGTCTAGCTATCACGGTGCATGAGATACAGCCTGGTGGCAGACAGAGAGACAGATAGACGGACACTAGAGTCTTAGTGATAGGGTCCCGTTTTTGGCCTTTGGGTACGGATCCCTAAAAACCACCGGAATTCATTAAATTAAAAAACGTGGAAAAATATTTTTTACAAAGAAGAGCTCCCTAACTGCTAACTTTCTTACCGGTAGCATATCGGCTTATTTTCTGACATATTAATAACAATAGAATTTTCATAGCTCCGGAAAAAATCACATGATATAATAGTAATATTTACGGTGGTATTTCCAGTCGTTCTGTATTCCAATTTTCTCGGAACACTTCTGTGAAGCCGCCGGCGATGATTGTGCCTTTTACAACCACTATGATCATAGCTCCTATCATCACTATAGTTTGTATCACGTCAGTCCACACTACGGCTTTCAGGCCACCCTGAAACGAACGACAGCAAAAAAGATAATGTATAAAATCAAAAAACCCGACCGCCACTAAAAAGACTTAAACAAGAAGAAAATCATGCTTTGCGGTCGGAGGATACATAATCGCGAGCTGACTGACCAAAAACATATGTTTCCTCCGACTGCACAGCATGGTTTTCTTCTTGTTTACCTCTTTTGAGTTCGCTTCTGATAGTCGGGTATTAGATATTTTTATTTATAACTCTTTAGTTAGCATTTTTTTTTTTAATTTCGTTTAAACATATAATTGTTATATATTGTCGTAATCACCTCTTAAAATAAAACCCTTAATTTTGATACACACATGATAGGTTTAGAAGACAAAAAATTTGGGACTATGGTGCCTAAAACCCGTCATTTTTCATATTTTTCTTTTTCAAATTTAATGTAGCCAGTGACACACGCAAGGTTAAGACAGATCGATTGACGTAAGAATCATCAAAATCGGCCAACGCGTTTGGTCTCTAGAACGCCTCATAGGAACACATACACAAACATACATACATAGACTGATAAACACATTACTCTCCTTTGAGTAGCGCAGTCGGGTAAAAATAAGGTCCAGTTTTGCTCCAGTCAAGTCATTACTATCTTGCCCTTACCTCAATTTATTTGGGGGTTGGGTTCTTCCATTCTATCTCAATCTCAGTAGTCACACTCTTGGTAACCATATTTATTGATTAATTGATTTCGGTATCATTTAAGGCACAAGGCGGAATTCATGTCACAATATATTCTTTACCAGGTAACCTTTGGGTATCTTACAATATAGTGTATTATATCTTATAAGTAGGTGTTCAATAGTAGATTATTGCATCGAGCACAAAGTGATTTATTATTGCACCGAGTGCCTGATTTAGAGCCCGAGCGTCAGCGAGGGCTCTAATCTAACAGGCACGAGGGCAATATAAATTACTTAAGGCGAGGTGCATAATCTGCTTTTCTTTCAACTATTACCTATAGGAATAGTAGATAAAAGAAACTCATATCAAACAGTTAAAATAGAAGTTTAATTATTGAAATTAAAAGATTTTCTATAACACTGTCGGCTTCATTTAGAATGTGTGTCGCTAGATGATTCCATTTTAATTCGAAGCCGAAGCACTCAAAATCAGATAGTATCACACTTTATCGTTTCCAAAAATATTGTCAAGCAAAATTAACAAAGTTCCCGCCAAATCACTTTTTTAAATTTCTTTCATTTTTAAATCAGAGTTAGGCAGCAATCAATACGTACGTAAAAAAATAAAGTATTGATATCGGCTGACTGAATAGAGCTAATCCATTGAGATTGGCACCTTTTGGTGCGATAAAAAAATAAACTGTGCAATAATGAAATTTCATACATTTTTATTGCTCTAGAGCATTAAAGACTCGCTTTGTACTGAGTTTTTAGTGTGATTGTGATGAAATTAAAGCATAGTTGGAAGAAAAGTAATAAATGTCATCATCTTACACACAGTCCATCCATCCACATTCATACTCAAAACTTTCATCGCAATAATTATGTACTTCAAATTCAATAACGTACTTACCAATGATGTATAGAATATGCAAACAATGCATACGATCGAGGTGGTGATATGAATATTTACTCCAGTCACTGCAAAACAAAGATCAATAAATTATTAAAAAGTGATGTAATACACTATCAGCTGCATGCAGCTTAGTTTACGCCGCCGTAAAATGTTACGGCGGTGTAAACTAAGCGTCATGCATGTAATGACAAATCGAGTGTTAGATTTCAGCCTTGTATAGTCCCCGGCATGTAACTTGGCAAGGTTTTGGAGTAGTGGGGGTAAATTCTCGCATAGTGCGCTAACTGACCAACCACCATATTATAGAGCGAAAGGAACGTGTACGCGACGTGATTGGTAAGTCGATCCTTGTGTCAACTGACCAACCAATCGCGCGTTCGAAACGGTGCTAAACGTTCCGCACGTCCCGCTTGGTAACCAAAGAGACCTAAAAACGACTTCTGCGCATCTAACGACTCTTGCCAAGTTACGTGCCGACCACTATAGTTGTAGTGTTGTCTCTAGTCTAGACCACAGAGAAAATAAAACTACGTTATAGTCTAGACTTAAAAGTCAAACCAGTTTGCTGCGTCAGTCTTTACTTTTTGACCTTCTTTAACCAGATATACTAACTAGTAGATAATTATACAATTTTCTACTGAATCAATTCTGACTTAACTTTACCTTGATTAAACGCTAAAGCTGGAACGTAAATTACGATGGGTAGCCAGGCCATCTGAAATAGAATATTAATATTGTTATAATAGGAGTTAAAGTATGAAATTGCCGTTTTATTGTAATAGGTACTTCGAATTGACATAGAACCTTCATGGTTTGAGATTTTTCACTGAAATTTTTTTCACATGGCACCTATGAATTTCTTTTTTTTAAAAGTGTGCAACATTCGATTATCGACTTCCAGTTGTTTTTTTTTATTCAGCTTAGACAAGAAACATGGATACTTCGAAAATTCGAGTGATTTTTGAATACGAGTTCCAACTTCCGACGCAAAACTAACGCGGCAGAAATATTCGCAGCTGCGCTTGATTAATGTAATGACAAACAAACAAATGACTCAGAGGCAGGCGTATTATTAATGATTTTTTTTTCTATTTTATTGTTTTAACCTGATTTTATGATTTAAATTTAATTTAAAGAAAATGTTTTAATTTTGTATATATTATTTAATGAATTATTATTTTATATATATAGTGTGATTATTTTGTAAATCTTTTATCTTAATTTCAACTTATATGATCAATATGATTGAAATAAATGAAATTTGAATTTGCAATATCAATGTTGCGTTTGGAGAGAGGACTGCTAATGAACGCACCGTGCGATTTTAGTTTAAACGCTTTCGCGATGGAAACTTTGATTTGAAGAACGAACCACGTGGAAGACAAACAACAATAACAATGAATTGAAAGAGATGGTGGAAGTCGATCCGAGCCAGACTACCCAGAAATTAGCAGCATGGTTTAACGTTACCTTACCAAAAATATTGACTCATTTGCGTCAAAACAATAAAATAAAAAAATATGAAAAATGGGTGTCTCATGATTTTTCTGATTTGCAGAAAGGAACGCGTGTTGTAACTTGTGTTGCTTTGTTGAATCCATACAGAAATGAAGGAATATTGGATCAAATTGTGACATGTGATGAAAAGTTGATTCTTTACGATAACTGTAAGCAAAATGTGCGAATGGCAGACCCCAGGTCAAACGCCGCAACAGGGTCCTGAAGCAAAGCTCACCAATAAAAAGGTAATGGTAACTGTTTGGAGGTCTCAGCATGGTGTTATTCACTAAAGCTTTCTTCGATCTGGTCAAGCAATAACGGCAGATGTCTACTGTGCCAAACTCCGAACAATGATAGCAAAACTAGCAGTGAAACAGCCCCGACTCATGAATCGATCTTCACCATTATTGCTCCATGATAACGCGAGACCTAATACAGCACGAGTACGAGTTTTAATTCTACAGGAAATGCAATTATAAACCATTCGTCACCCTCCATATTTATCAGACCATCCTCCAACGGACTACCATTTTTTTCGTGATTTGGGCAATTTCTACGTGATTAAAAGTTTTCTTCTCAGGAGGCAGTACAAAATGCTTTCACACAGTTTGTCGAATTTAGATCACCAGAGTTTTATCGCAAATGCATAAATGACCTTCCTATTAGATGGCAGAAATATTTAGATAATAATGGTAATTTGATTAAATAAATATGTTAAATAAAAAAAAAAACTAATTTAAATTTTTCAGTACAAATCGGCAATTTCATACTTTAACCCCTAATATTTTCTAACAGTATCTACATTATGACAAAAAGCTTATTTATTTATAGAATCTACAACTATAGATTCATATTCGTAGTAAAGTGCAGATGTATGACTACTTACCAAATAAACGCTGAAAAGTATTGATCCAAAAAGTCGCATACGTTTATCATAACGAAGTTCTAAATACTGAAAAGAAAGTGAACATTCGTTATTTAAATCACTGTATTGACCTGTATTAACGCAATATAAACCTAAAATAAGAGATAACCTCTTGAAAATTTGTAAGCAACCATAAATTTAATCATCTGTTAAGCAAACTTACATCATAATCTTACATAAATTAATTTAATTTTCGACACGCTTGTTGTATTGAATTTCACTTACATCCATAACAAATGTAATATATATTTCTTCCGCTTTAAAAACCATTATTTTTAATTCTATTCATGAGTTGATTCTTCATATTATATAATTAATTGGCGTCTATCTTCGGCGTCTATACATCATTTGATCAACAAAAAAACAAACGGGAAACTATTTTATTTTGGCGCTTAATTCAGTTCCGAAATGCCTATTATGCTAATTTGATTTTGGAACACCAAAAATATTTTTTTAAAACGTGTTCCATTTATCCAACTGTACTGCCATTATTATTAGGACTTTTTCAAAGATTTAAAAAAGTTCTTTCATACTACAATTGGATTAAAAAATATCTTGAAGTAATTTCGTGTTTTTCTAGTTCTCAAGTAGGAAAACTGCTTACCTCATAAGCTGATGTGAGTTTTAATTCATGGAGCACTGGTAGAAACGTAAATGCGACTATGATTGACATTAAAAGTGATCCGATTAAAGTAAACACATAAGCTGTCCCATAAATGTATAACTCTGTTGGGATGCCTAAAAGCGATATTCCTGAAATAAAACTGAAAAATAAATGAAAAATAATGAATAATTAGATTTAGTTAAAGGTTCTTACGAATAAATATCGCGGTCATTGTGTGAGGCGATTACGAGAATCAGGCCGTAAAATAAAATACACGGGGAAGAACGGAAGGCTATGGGAATCCCCTTGCCCAGCAGTGGGACACCATAAGTTGATTATAATAAACTAGCTCCCGCCAGCGGCTTCGCCCGATTGAAAAGTATTTTCTTATCCCAGGGGAAAATTATACAAGGATGAAAAGTAGCCTATGTGCTATTCCAGACTATAATTTATCTCTGTACCAAATTTCATCCAGATTCGTTTAGCCGTTCTGGCGTGATTGAGTATCATAAACACATCCATTCAAACTTTCGCTTTTATAATATTACTAGCTTTGCCAGTGGCTTCACCCGGGGATTTTTTTTGTTTTATCCATGTGGAACATTATACTGGGATGAAAAGTAGCCTTTTTATTATTCCAGACTATAATTTAACTCTCTGCTAAATTTCATCCAGATCCGTTCAGCCATTCTGGCGTGATTGAGTAACAAACATGAACACATCCATCCAAACTTTTGCATTTATATTACAAAGAAGAAAGCTTTGTATTTTTGCATGTAACGAATAAACTTAAAATATAATGGAACGATTTAAAAAAAAAAACACCGTTGGGAAGCTACACTATCCCCGGGTGACATAGGCATGGCATTCCCACGGGAACGGGAACTACGCGGGTGAAACCACGAGGCGTCCGTTAGTATTATTATATAGTAAGAAGTAAGATGAGAAAAAATACTTTACGTAAACATAATAATATTTACCTCGCTACTAACGAGAAGCAGACAGGCAGCAGCTTCATATTTCTGCCACCCATCAAATAATCTTGAGTCGAACTCTGTTTCTTCACGAATCCAAAATAAACTCCGATTCCACCACATATTGTTAACATAAATATAAAAACTACATAATCAAACCACGCAAAATGTTGCAGAGACTTTCTCACTGCATCAACGTGTAGCCTATCTTCAGACATTTCGGCAAAATATCTGATTTTATTTAGTCTTTATTTATTCCTAACAAATACATGTCCTTTATCCACAGTCAGCTAACGCACATCTCAGTGTCAACGTGTGAATGAATGCTAAAGCAATTTTACAATTGCCGCCCGCGATTTTCTCGATGGTCAGGGGCTATATTTGCTCCAATTGACCATTTCCTGTGTTCGTCTAAAATAGACTTTAATGTATCTTCATAGGATACTGTGACGTCTTTGCTCAGACAAAACATACCTATAAACATCACTGTTGTTCTTTACTACGAGTACGTACTTATACATTCCATGATTCTTTTATGGGTATATGCTGTAGTGCCTACAAAGAGAGCTGAATGAAAATGTAGCCTTTCCATGTGTCATTTCTTTAGTACCTATTGTTCGCCTAGTCGTTAGGCTCCTAATAAAACTGCTAGTCAACACTACTAGACAAATGCTTGCGTGTTTGTTTGTATGGTTCTAACCTAAAAAAAACGGAGGATACATAATTATTTACGAGCTGGCTGACCAAAACCATATGTACCTATCCTCCGACTGCACAGCATGATTTTCTTCTTGTTTACATCTTTTTAGTTCGCTTCTTAAGCAGTCGGGTTTTTTGATTTTATTTACAACTTTTTAGTTGTATTTTTTTTACGAATTACTCTTAAACATATAAGCGGTATACATTTTTGTAATCACCTCTAAAAACCCTTCATTTTGATACCCCACTCCATCGAGTGGGGTATCAAAATGAAGGGTTTTTAGAGGTATGGAAGATAAAAAAAAATTGAGATACCACAATAAATGGCGTCCAAAATCCGTCGTGAAAATTTTATAACGTCACCTATCTAAGAACACTTGGGCGGTCAACACGTATCTAACGATGTCTTATTTATGTAAATCCGTCTAGTGGTTTGCAAGATATGAGTTCATAAAGAATATTATATACATACAAACATAAAAGATACGCGCGAAAAACATAACCCTTTCCTTGCAGTCAGGTAAAAAACCGTATCTAACACGATGTGACCAAGATAACTTCGGAATTAAAAGAGACTGAGTACGAGCTATGCACAGGACCGATCAGTGTGGCGATGCTTGAGGGAAGCCTATGCCCAGTAGTACTATTACTACCTATACTCGAAGGAAACAGCCTTACGCTGTATCCTTCGAGAATAGTATAATAGACGAAACTACGTGTTTTGTAGTAGTTTCGTCGCTAGCGGAGAATAGCACTACAGCAGTGGATATCTTTCGGCTGAAATGATGATGATGAGCTCCGAGTTTTTTTCGGTGTTTCTTCTGAGAGAAATCAAAATGGAAATATTAGGATTACTTGACGCATAAAAATTGTTTATATAAACCAATTTACGTGATTAAATATTTTTTATCATGAATTCATAAGACACCTCGATAGTTTCGAAGGCAGTCATTAACTTATTATTAGGTAGAGATAACAAAAAAACTTTTAACAAAAAATACAACCGACTTCCAAATAAAAACACTACAAAGTGAAAAATAACTTCAGTTTCGGAAGTCGGTGTTCCTGTTTTAGGATCTTCGTTTTTTGACACCGACTTCCGAAATTGAAGTTATTTTTCACTTTGTAGTGTTTTTATTTGGAAGTCGGTTGTATTTTTTGTTAAAAGTTTTTTTTTTTCACTTTTTAGTTGTGGGTACATAACGGACCAATTCTCCAAAGTGAAGCCAGAATAGATTAACAGAAACATGAAACTTAAACAAAAACGGTAGATTTAGAGTATACCAGGGTGAACTGTTGACACCTGCGTACCCCTTTAAAGCGTGCTAGTGTAGTGTTATGTTATGAAATGATGTAATCAATAAACAGACATCCGATTGCAGCTATCACGAGTGATCTGCTGTCATTTATTGAAGAGTTCTGATGTATATCTCCGAAGTTCTTTATCAGATCTTGACCAAATTTAAATGGGACCACATGACATGCACCAGGTTTCAATTAAAAAAAGAATCATCAAAATCGGTTCACTCAGTAACAAGTTCTGAGGTAACAAACATAAAAAAAAAAAAAAAAACAGTCGAATTGAGAACCTCCTCCTTTTTTGTGAAGTCGGTTAAAAATGAGGTTGCATTATCAAACTCCTAAAACATACAAGCAGTTTTAGTAAAAAAAAAAGTTGTCAGGCTATTTAAGGAAGAAAAAGAAAGAAATAAAATGTAATGGCATCCTGTGATTATTTTAAGTTTTAATGGACACTGTACTTACTCGTATAAGGATTGTACTTTAACGAACTAAAGAGGTTGCACTCAAAACATAAAATAGTAGATTATTTATCTAAGGAGCAAACAACTATTTTAAAGGTGAGAGTGTTTTTTTTAATCCAGAGTGGAGCGAAAGTTTTTAAAGTAGAATCCTGAGCGCAGCGAGGGATTCAAAGTACGTCACAATAGTGTTGCTCCCGAGGTGGACATTCTACTTTTATCACCCTCTATGAGAAAATAAGTAAGTTTAACTTATGATCAAGAACGTTACGTTTATTTATTAACATATAATTAGGAACCATAAGACTTAACATAGAAATAATTAGAGGTTAATGTTTATATTTGAACAATTATGGAAGTGCATTGTAACAATTTTATTAGTACCATCCGTTACAGTTGTAGATTTATTTTTTAATTTAGCTCGCGCGCGATTTTCCAGCCAGTCACTTGTTCTATACAATGTTCCCGTGTGGTCCTAAATATAATTACAATCGCTCATTAGCCATTCACCTCATACATTCGTCGTAATTGATTTTAGCGATGTAATCCTATTTAGGCCCGCATGGTTTGTTATTTTCTCTTTGCTAATTGGAACATTCACTAACAATATATGCACATTCCAAATAAAATCACTTTTAGTCCCTAGGGATTAAAGAGCTATGTTAGTCCCTGTTTACGAAGAATAAACTAGCTCTTTTTGAACCGATGAGATAAAAAAAGCCATTTAGCGTGGTTGAAGAAGGTTTGACAATCTTTTTATAGGCGATTAGGCTAATATGTATATTTATTTTATTTACATTCTTTAACAATAATATGCAAAATCCGAGTGTTTATTTCCTCAAAAGATCATCTGAGACACGAGCACGACATGACCGAGATGATTTCCTGTGTTAACTGAGTTTGTTTCGGTGATTCTTTCCAGAGTAGTCAAATAGGAAACACCGATCACCTTTTTGTTTTTTGTTTGGAGAGCCGCATTTGGGCTTAAACGTTTTTAAATTCAAATATCTTTAAAAAAGTACGGAATCTTGTTAGTCGAAAAACTTTTAGAGTAGCACAAGTTTTTCGAAGTTGCAAATTTGGATTTCTAAACTGTTCCATACAACTTACCAAAAATACAGAACTATACTTCAAGGATTGCGATTATAGCCTATTTTATTTTGTGTCGATTTCTACTGGGCCATAAAATTATTCACTTATTTTAGGTAGGTGCCTGATGAAGCAAGAATGAGGTTGCAATAACAACAGCTTAACTAAAACATACATGCCGTTTTTGTTGAAGGCATCTACAGAAGAAAAATAATTAAAAATAAAGTGTAATGGCATCCTGTCATTATTTTGACGTAAAATGGCCAGACACTTATAAGGATCGTTTTGCTACGAACTAAAGAGGTTGCAATAAAAAAAACGTCCGACGATCTATCTCGTCTAAGGTCGCCAGCGGCTCTTTTCTGAAACGCATCATTGAATCACTAATGGCCAGCTCGATGGCACTAACTTTGCCGGTTTTTTTAGAAGTCGGTTATAAAATGGCCAGTAGGATTTTTCTGCAACGAACTAAAAAGGTTGCAATGAAAACGAAAAATAGTCGGGTGACTAGCCTAACATTTATATATTTGAATCAAACGCGAGTCCACCAAAAGTAAAAAAAAAAAACATTTGTTAAAATGGCATTTTAAACGGCGACTAAACATGGCACGAAAATAGGGCATTTTTACTAACGAAACTGCAACGAATTTTTGCTCAAACGATTTATTTCACAAATATAAAATCAACATGGTCTAACAAACTTAACTAATTTCTTCGGTTTCGGTGATTGGTTTCATATTTATTGAGGTAGAGTTGATGTGGCAGGCTTCCTGTAACAAAACATTATTCAAATAATAATCCGCACAAATTTGAAACAAAACGTAAAAAACGGTTGTTTGTAATTGTAGGATCTGATACCTAAATTACTCGTGTTTACCAAATTAATTTTATCCTCGTTAGTAGGGTGAGAAGATTCGTTGTAGAGTTTCCTCAGTTAAGGCGTGAGGAAACTGGGCGTGGGGGGCGGGATATTTTGTGCGCAGTAGATGGTGCTACACTATAGTGCCATAAAACTTTAGGTACGTGTTCAAATATTTACTAACCTTATTCTGTCCATAAGCACTAATATATGGCTCGTCGGTGGGATGCGGAGGTTCCTTATAGAATCTCCTCAGTTGAGGCGCAAGGAGACAGGGTGCGGGGGGGAGGTGCGGTGTGCCCCGCGCGCGGTTGATACGTGACACTATGGCGCCCACGCAGATGCTCACGATCATGCCAGCGAGGGTGTACCACATGTACGATACTCGGAGGATTGGGTTTATTTCCTCACTAGAAAATATAGAAATCAATAAGACTTTTTCAGGGCGCTGTTTAGATTTTAGACGTCACCGTGAATATATATACGATACGACGTACAATGCCCTACATATATGTAGGTGCGCAAATTGGGACCACCAATTCCATCATTTAACTTTAGATTTAATAGGAGTTTATTTATCTATTAATCAAAATACATCGTGCATGCGGTGTGTAGTACTAGTCAAATTTAATTTCGGTTTTACTCTGGTTTGAATGCCAGCGTCGTAGTAGTCCTGCAGTCTAATTGCGTAAGTGAATTCGGCTTTGCCTTGCCAAACACACACAATAAGGCTGCTTTTCACCTGGCATTCACCTATGGTGGTATCAGATTTTGACGCCGGTCTATTGTTTTCCTAATTACAACAGATGACGGGGTTGCAAATCTTCATATTTGCGAATTTATGCTGTACATAATTTAAAGGTGAGAGATAGTAAAAATGCTCTGGCGCACTATTTGAAAACGAAGAAAAGAACAACCAATGCCAAACCCCATGGAGACATTCCAAACCCACATTATCTTCGTGCACGACTTTCAAAATAAGTACATACCTGAACACTGTCTCTTCAACGACATTCTCGACTATAGTGAAGTTGTAGGTGCATCCTTCAGTAGACAAAGCTTTGTGTGAGTGAACAATTTGACCACTGGCTATGGCGAGCTGTGACGTCAGGCACCACCAGGCCATTATTGCGAGCCCGCTTATACCACCAACTAGCGCACCCTGATAAAAGTTACAGAAAAAATAATAATTTAAGAGTTTTCTCAAGTGAGGACAGTTGCAGGGAACCTCCTCAAGTGAGGACAGTTTGAAGCCAGAGCTATTCTCATATAGCATTCACTGTGACGATATAGAGTAATTCTATTTTAGATTTTATTTGTTTAGATCCTTACTTTTCGACTTAGACCATTTGAAATAAGAGGTCATAGACAAACGATTAAACGATCATATTATTTCAATTAAAACTGTCATGTTAGATGGATCTTCTCTTGATATTTAATCTCACCGTAGCATCCACCCACGGCATAAGAATCCCCATAGTGAAGACCCCAAGCTGTGGACCCATCGTCATAGATTCCAACGTCATGGTCAACTGCAAAATCGTTCCCATCTTCTCTACTATGAATACTAGCCCTGAAATTTAAGAAACACCAATTAGTAAAGACAAAACTTTTGTCAACACGCAAAAGTTTTGCCAGATATAATTTTTAATAAAATATCTGTCAGTTAAAGATATTAATTGTGAAAAATAAGTGTTGGATGGTTAGATCACTATGAGCCAATGTGAACTGCAAAAATATTTTAAGATGGCATAAGCAGTGTTAAATAATATTGCATGTCCATTGCTTGCTGGCGACGTCTCCTAGAAGTTAGTTCTAATGATATACTTCAAAATAGTTCTATGAGTGTTGTTCAAAGTATTTACCTACACAGAGTGTGCCCAGGAGAATGACGACGCTCCTCATGAGCCAACTGGCCTGCTTCTCTGTCAGCGTCTTCTTGAAGAACGGCTTGTAGAAGTCTTCTAAAACCACCGCTGACATCGAATTCAGACTCGTTGATAGAGAACTGGGAATAACGATAGTCAAAAGAAAATAACTATGTAGTTATTATTGATTTTAATCTGATACGCAAATACCGTCTCATACCTCGTAAATTTAGTATAAAAGGTCATGTGAAAATAAAAGTGAAGATTTACCTCAACGCTGCACTGAAAATGCCGGCAATAAAGACTCCTGGCAAGCCGGGTATTTCACCAAGAACGTCCATGACTAGAAGAGGTAGAAGTTGATCCTTCGCCTTTGCTAACTGGAAGTAACATACTATAAAGATTATATTCAGTAGTACCATAATGACAATAAGCACAACTAGTGCCTAAAAAGCAAAACCGGACGAGTTGATCCTTGGTGGTACGATATTTTTCATTATATTAAGACATGGCCATATATAGGTACTGTTCGTTCGGTACCAACATGATGACGATGATGGTGATGAAGCACAATCTTTCAATCAAAGCTTTCGCACTCCTTGTTACTCATAATAAATGGTAGCTCAATAGGTGCATTTTTAAATTGCAAGATTGGTACCTACTACACTGTTCTCAATCCCGTGCAATATATAGGAGTCAATTGCAGGATGTGAGTCATTGGTGTTAGTGGGCTACCAACCCATCCATCATCTATTGTGATATAGGCTAAGATCTAAATGAATATTCGGATGTCACTAGGTCATATCAGGAAAAGTACCTGGATTACCGAGCTCTGCTCGGGTGAAAATAGAGATATTTTTTTTTCGAGAAAATGAAATTGCCCAAGTATGAGACCTGGGTAGATCAAATTTTCGCCACCGAAAACCCCAATATTGCAAATTTTACCGACATCGTACGTAGTGTTTTACCAATAACCCTGTTTACCCAGGTGTAAACAGGGTTATTGGTAAAACACTAACAACCTTGCAAAAAAACTCTTTATTACAAACATCATAAAAATTCATCAAAAAAAAAAATCACAGATCCATTTATGCTCGCATAATTCGCCAGTATGTCTAAGTATGGATCAGTTGATAATTAATGTTGAATAATTTTTACGATGTTAGTAATAAGCGCTTTTTAATTTTTTGGTTTTGGAAATCAACCAATGACTTTTACCACTCACCGCAAAGTGTTAAGCGGGAGGGCGTGTCAGACTATAACCACAGATAATATAATACTCTAAAACCCATCCGTGTTCCTTCAGTTGCCAGGGCCGCGGTAACTGTCTTTCAAATTTATCCGTATAAACAAATATTGCTCATTTAATAGTATAGGATGCCCATACAGCCTACGAATTTGTAATTGCCTGACGCGAAAGTGTTTACGGTTCACAGAAGTGGTCGCTACTATTTCGAAACTGTCGAGTGGCGACCTGTATAAGATTTTTGAGTCATATATATGTATGATATTGACTGACACCGCTCGCCTGTTATTAGGCGTCTAGGCGCTGTGTGGTCGATATTGTGAAAAAGTAAAGAACTTATCTAGAAAATTCTTTCGCTAATATTCTTGTGAGTGTCTCTGCACACACTGATGCACTTGAAATTTATCTCTGCAGTCAATGATATTCAAATAAACAGATACGTTATACACTCACAAAACAATTGAAAAAAGTGTTTCGCGCAGCAGCGGCAGCACACAACACACTTTTCATTCATCTGACATTAAAAAATATTTATTTTAATCAAGAAATAAATAAATTACAAATACACATGATGGCATTTTTTTAATTTTGTTTTTTTTTTTCAACAAAGCCTATCGCTCTGACATAAACTAAAGACAATAGGTCACAATTGTGACCTATTCGAGTCTTCACAATGCGCTCATAACATAATATATGTTTATTTGAATATCATTGGATGTATGTATAAATATTTCTCGTTTAATAGTACCAATAGGATAACGTGAGGTAACTTTTGAGTATAAATATGGATGGCTATGAGTTACAGGAAAACCAAACAAACGATGGATGGACTGTGTGAAAGATATAATAATTATGTCTAAAATGGGGATGATAATGCTAATTGAATACTGACATGACGACTGAAAGAGAAAGAGATATGGAAGAAAAAGATAAATATTGCGTAACCATACATAATTTGGGATAAGAGCAATGGAATGATGACTATATAGGTATTACCTTAGTTTGTAAAGGATCGCAGTCGTAGAATCTAGCGTATATCAGTAGGCCGCAGTAAAGGCAGAAGCAGTAGAGGAAGGAGATACCGATGCAGAATAGGAAAACTGCCCTGTGGACAAAACAATATATATTTTTACTTATTAAAGTTAATGCCTGTCTAAAATCGGCATCTTGTACCACATATTGAATTTCTATGTAAGTTATTTTCATGATTTTCGATGAAGGTCACAATTTCTTCCACGAAGAATCCTCTGCTCAACTTTTAAAATTGTATCCAATCAGTTTGTATACTTGGACAGCTTTATCATTTGTCACGTTCAGAGTCACAGCTAGTTTTACGAGACTAAAGTTGGTCATTAAGGATTTTTAACAGACTTTCCAAAAGAAGGACTACCTTCCTTCCCACCACCGGAACTCCGTAATAAAACAATGTATCCCATTCGTGTTTAGGCTTGTTGAAATTGTTATGAAAAGCCTTCTGGCTATAAATGATTCTCATGGTAATACCAAAACTAAAAATAAAAACTTTTTACAAAAAAAACTAAACCGACTTCCAAAATAAAACACTTCAAAGCGAAAAATAATTTACTTTTCGGCAGTTGGTGTCAAAAACGAAAAATATAGGTAGGTACAAAAGACACCCGACTTCCAAAAAAAAGTTATTTTTCGCTTTGAAGTGTTTTGTTTTTGAAATCGGTTGTTTTTTTTTGTTAAAACGTTTGTTTTTAAACTTACCATTGTGCACCCCGCAGTGTTGGCAAAGCAAGGTATCTTTGGACCATGGTCTGGTTCACGGCGTTAGCTTGCAGCCAGTAGATTGTTCCTCCTATTACGAGGCTCCATATCGTATGTCGCGTTAGAGGATTCGGATCCCAACTGAGAAAACAATACTCAATATTTAGTAAATCATACTAAATATTATGACTAGGCAATATTTTACAGAGAAAGGAATTATCGAGAGAATGTCTGGCAAAAACCATAGATCTGAAATTAGAGGTGAAATTGAAGTGCTTAACGTGTACATTGTAAACATGTCTCGTTACTAGAAGACGCCACTTATAGGTTTCACGTATTTTATATGCGCAACTCCTCGTCGCAATGTTTCATTTCTACAAGAACTATTGTATAACAGAAAAGTAATCATCATCATCTGCCTAGCCTTTATCCCAATTATTGTTGGGGTCGAGTCTTACCGGATTCAGTTGAGCACCAGTGTTTTACATGGAGCGACTGCCTATCTGACCTCCACAACCCAGTAACTGGGTAACACGATACCTCTTGGCAAGACTGGTGTCAGATCTTAGGCTTCTGACTATCCGTAACGACTGTCAAAGATCTTCAAATGACAGCCGGGACCAACGGCTTAACGTGCTTTCCGAGGCACGGAGGAAACTCGGTGTGTTGAAATGGTCACCCATCCACGGACCGACCTCGTCAAGCGTTGCTTAACCTTGAAGATCGACCCATGCAGCTGTATAACAGAAAAGTAATGAACAATGAATATATTGTTTTACCTTACGCCCATGTGACGGTAGCGAAACGGCCAAGCCACATATTTTGACTAAGGTGTAGAGTTAGAGCGTGTAGAGTTAGAAGCTTGGCTCTACATGAGCCCCCCTAGCCATGTTACAAACGTTTCGTATCGGATCTCTTTCTACAATCGTTAACGCCTTCTATTTGTATGTTCTGACCACGTGATTTAACGTTCAGATGTGTCATTCCCATACTTTGATTCGTTTTCTACTAGCGTTATCGATTGTAGATTGTCAACTTTGTTACAGGTCGAGATCAGGGCGTGACCATAACCTCTTAGAGTAAGGTTATTTTGAGTTTGCGTAAGGGACAGATGTATGTGACTTGTATACATCTGTCCCTTTTTTACAGTCGAATTATTATAGTTTTGACACGTCAGGGTACGGGGGCAGATAACATTTTGACAGTGCGAGCCATATTATGATCTCGTCTTGACAACATTTTACATGAAAATGTTTTTGGTGGGATTTCACTTCTTTTTATAAGTTGCTTAAAATAATATTTTTAATCTTTTTCTTTCTTTCATTAAAATAATTTTGTATGGGAAATCCCGTACAAACTTCCATACCCTAATTTAAAGGGTGGGGAGGTGATTTACTAAAAATCCTGAAATATGTATTTTATTATTTATAACCAATATGTAATTTATGTTGGGGCAAGGAGCCCCAACATAAATTTTCAGACCACAAACATCAAAATTTTTGGAAGTCTCATACAAACTTCCATCCCAAGTATTCGATTTTTTTGTTGTTTGTGTAGGTACTAATACTAACTTACATACCAAATTTCAGCTTTCTAGGACTTCAGGAAGTACCCTTAGAATTTTGATGATCATCATCATCATTGTGAGTGAATCATTGACGAAATCGGGGTTTCTTAGATATCAATAAAATCTAAAGTATAAGAATAATGCAATTAAAACTGTATATGTTTAATAAGTCCACCATTGACATCATATCCCGAGAATTTTGATTAATTCCGGTATAATTCAAACCCAAGTAATGAGGGTTCAAAAAAACGATGAAGTGCTTTGAGAAAAGGTAGTTAGTGCCCTTGCCCTTCACTTGGCTGGTCTTGGCGGAGGCGTTACCGTGCCCCCAGATTACAATGGATGGCTAAGGGAAACTATTGAGGAAAAGATTATCACATTGGCAAAGCAGCTGTGGCAAAAGTACAATTTTAATCTGACAGTAGTTCGATATTGGCTCAAACTTATCGCCTACGAGTTTTCCCAAGTGCTCGTTCTCAGCCATAAATATTGCATTTACGACTGATACGAGTAGGTATGTCAGCGAGGTGCAATTCTTCAACATGAACGTTTCCGTTAAATCAGAGCAGTCACTGTGGGTGTCCCGTACACAAAGCAATCGCGTTGAATTATGCTACAAAGGTACTAGGAAGAGGGCAGTAGATATAAATTTAATAGGAATTTATTACCTACCAAAGTAATTAAATTCTTACTGACCATTACATACCTCTTCGAAGGGTTTATCTCTTGTAATTTTTACACGGCTGCCCAAAAAGAGTGTGTATTGTGGACCATATTTAAATCCAGATCAGATATGCTTCGATTATACTATTTTATTGAATTAACTGTTAGTATGACAAGAAGGAAGACCTTCATTAGGATTGCTACCTGATCACCTGCACTTTTATGCTGTCAATTCAAAAGAAGAACATGAGATCGAACCATCTTATAGAACTTCTTAACGCTCCTTACTTTGGCAGTTCAATCCTTCCGCTGTCCATGTTCCTCTGCCAGACGACTCCTATGCCGCCCACGTCAATGGTTCCTTTTATTGCGACCAAGGCCATCGCGCCAAACATTGCCGTAATTTGGATCACGTCCGTCCAAACTACCGCTTGTAATCCACCCTGGGGACAAATAGATGAATCACTCGTTGGATTAAGCAATTACATGAATCAACAAACGTTTGCAGACATTTCAACAAAAGACACTTGTCTGTTTATCTTTTGAGCATGCACATCAATGAACGCAGAAAACTTACCGCACTTGTGTAAAATATGCAGACCAAACACACTATTGGAGTGATTATGTGAATGTTAACACCCGTTACTGTAAGTAAACAATAAAAAAAGCTTATTTATAAGTCATAAAGATTTGTATACGAAGACATAACGGTATGGTTATGCCTATGCTTATCTATGATTATGCCTATGGTTGTACCTACTAACAATTAGACGTCTAAAAAAGTGTTTGTTTTCAATATAGTTACTATGCCGAAACAGTGTAGTAAAAGGTCATAAATACTACGATCAACGGTGGTCCTATGAAACTACCTTGCGGGACTCCTTTAATCCTCACGTACAATGTTCTGGCAAACCAAATATTAGAGAGAATGGACGTATGTTGTGATTTTTCCAAATTGCTGACAACTTATGAATTATAGCAAACAATTTGTAAGCCTGAATAAAATAAAATAAGTAAACATCACCTTGATTAAATGCCAATGCTGGAACATAAATCACAATTGGTAACCAGCCTATCTGAAAATTAAATACAATTTTGTTCTTATTCATGTAACCTAATGCATTCAAATAATCATTGTTGTTTTCTTAATGCATTCAAATAATCATTGTTGTTTTCTTAGAGCACTCACCAACGTAAAAGCAAATAGAATCGAGCCGAACAATCGCACTCTATTGTCGAATCTGATTGATAAGTACTGAAACCAAAAAAAAAACATATTATTAAGCTAGCCCCCTTCGTTTAGGTTTATATTCTACTTTAGTAAGTACCTAATCATGCAGGTTCACAAAATTAAGCCCCTTGTAGGCAATTCATATTATTTCGTTTGGGGGTCTTTTCGTCTTACCTCGTAATTGGAAGTAATCTTGAGTTCATGGAACACTGGTAGGTAGATCTGGGTCATGATGAAGGACATCAAGAAAATCGCCCCTATGATATACGCGTACTGAGTCCCGTGCATGTAAACCTCTGTCGGTGACCCCAACAGGGTTATACCCGACACGAAACTGTGGAAAGGAAATTATTACTCCATCAGCTGGGGTAATGATTACATCTCCAAACTTAGTCACAATTAAATTTGTCGAATAGAACCAAGTGGAACTTAAAATACATACACAGTCACCAGACTCATTGCATGAGCCTTGCCAGATCGGTCTCTTATTTATTTATGTATTATATGCTTTATTGTACACCATAAATTACATTAATAAAAATAAACTTAAGTCTAATACACATACAATGGGCGGCCTTATCGCATGCCACGATCTCTTCCAGGCAACTTGGTATGGACAGTCATTGCTTGGACATGAAATGGGGCGGTCATTGGTGTAACAATAACAGTGCTAAAATGATATACTAAAATAGGTGCACAGATAAATACATAAGCTATGTAATAGATACATAAATACATACACACCCACTTAAAATAAAGGCAAATTAAATGAAATACAAAAAATTACGACAATCGATTGATAATCACAGTAGGTATCTGTTTGAAATGGACAAGCTATGAAGAAGACAACGACAGATAATGTTCCTTTACAAGTCTTTTGAACAAAGCAATGAACTTCTGTCTCTTACCACCTCTTACCCCCTAGGCAGCGCTATACTTGTGAACAGAATAGAATATAATAATGATTTATTTGCACAGAAAGTAGGTTCAAGATACAGGTGACCCTTAAATTTTCTACCTTAATTATGAAACAGAAGTGTAAACAGAAGCTCGTGGTAATATCCATGAAATACCTAGCAAGTCACGAAATTACCAATTTTTTTGGGTGGGGTATCATCCGATGACTTCTGCAGCTCTGGGTGAAGCGGGAGTGCGTTTCAGACTTTTACTGACAAAAACCCACCCGTGTTCCTTCAGTTGGTTTTGCTAGGGCCGCGGTAACTCTCTTTCAAATTTATCCGCGACCCAGACAGGCATCGGCCCTAGCGGGCCCCGTTAGTTTTGCTGACATCTCTTTGAAGGCCGCGAGGAACACTACGCGACGTCGCGCTCGGGCTGGTCCTTATCGGACGGTGAGCTACCCATTAATTGCCGTCTACAAGCCCGCGCCTATGACGGACGTCACCAAAATTACCTGGCAAAGGCTTTCGACATGAAAACAGAACGTGGTATTCGATGGTTTCATGATCCAGACCTCACTAAATTTACTGCATCAAAAGTATATTGGAAACACGAATGACTCAAAATCAGAAGTAGGTGGGCTTGCGTGAACAAGTTTATTTTTATTTTTTTAACGTTAATTGGCCCACACCTATATTTATAAGTTCTATGTATATCTACCTAACATAAATTAGTTATTTATCTAAATATTAAGTATTGTTGTTGCAAAATTGTCAAGTATCCGATGCCATAGAAGATTGAATTTCGATGCTTAGTGCACTTTTTTCATCATTATAAACCAGCTTTTGTCGGACTTTGACCGAGATTTTATAGGAATTGTAGGACGTTTGTGTAGAAGTACCAGGCGGCAAATCCAAAACTTTCAAGGACTGGGCACTTAACCTTGGCAATGAACAATGTAGGACATATTGCGAATTTATGTTATGAGGTATACCGTCGATATTGGTAAATTATACATTAATTACCTATGCCAAGCGTTACTCCTACACAGAACATTGCCTTATCTTTAGAAGAACAGTTTTAAAGAAAACTATCATGACATATCCGTACTCATAGATGACTTTAGCATGCACTTGAAGCTCGAGTAGGACCTACCTTGCCACAAGGGACATAGAAACAGGAATCACTTTCATGTTTCTTCCACCGAGTAGATAATCAGCTTGCGTGGTCTGTTTCTTCATAAAACCCCAGTAAACACCCACCACAGCACTGATAGCCAACATAAACACGAACACCACATAATCCACCCATGAAAACCTCTGCATAAGATGGGCCAGTTCCAATACTTCCCCATGCATTTCCCCCATTATGCCAAGGGTCGGAAACTCTGCTTCCAATAAAAATCACATAGAATTTAAAACTAGGCACTTTCAGTCTGCCCTGTGCGGACGTTTTTTTTCAACACTAAGTTATTTCAAGTCAAGGGTTTTTATTATTGAAATTGATCGCTCGTATCATATCGATATGCGTAGCGCTAAAGGCACCCAACATTCAAATGCATGAGTCCGTCGAGACGTAAGCTCAATCTGTTACAATGAAACAATTACGATAACTCGCAATTTAAAAGAGGATGTTGCGAGATCGCCCCCCAACGGTAGCTAGGAGCGAATCGGGAACTGACTACTTGTACTTAAAAACGTGTAGGTTGGACATCACCATAAACGCTTCCTCGACTGACAATCTCGTATAGGTCACGAAGTTAATAACAAAAAATAGCCCATGTCCAGCAGCCTAATAAACGAGACGGAAATCCACAACGCGTCTTTCATCTCGCATATGATTAGTCGATTGATGGCGGTCAAACCCTTTGCCTTGCCGAGTTCACTTGCGAAACTAGGCTGCTGGTAAGAAAATTGAAGAAGGCTAGTCAACTAGGATACCTACATGATTGATTAACTAGGGTGCCCTCATTCAATAAAGAAAAGGAAGTGTTCTTCTCGTGGTGACACTTGCTTGACAGAGGTGTCGTAATCATCATGTAGCTACTACTGTAGGGGCAGGTTTGATTCGACTGACGTTCATTCGCCAATTCTGCCTGCTAATATCGCCTGGTACATGAAACCGCTTACAGCAGACTTAATTCGTAAAAGGAAAAAAAACATCCTTTTGCCTTGGCTGTTTTCCAGTAAAAATTAAACTCGAAAAATGCTAAAAGAGGCCTTGCCGTTCGCCTTATCTTTACTATTTCTTCCCGCATAGGTACATCTCTATTAACCGCTTGAGTGTCTAAAACGGGGATCCACGCGAGGCACAATGGCTTAACGCTTTTTAATTGTTCCGATAATTACGGGTATACAAATGGTTAATTGTAATCTGAATAATCAACTCTTTTAAAGCATATTTATATCTCGCTATATTTACATAGTCCGTTACTCTTTTCTATGATCATCCCTTACTCTTTGAGCCATCCACATTAATAGGTAGGTACTAAGGTACCACAAATTGAATAAACATCTCCGCGCTTTGAGGTCTTCGTTTCGGAATTATTTTCCAGTACCCGATAAAATAAAATTTGGATAGTAGATCCTTTTAACACAGATGTTACTGATATCACTGGCTTAATTGACAACGGCACAGGAAAACCAAATTAATAGAAATATCCAGTGATTCAACTTTGAAACGTTATTTCTTAGAATCCACATAATAAAATTTTTGGGTGACTGTAAATAAAGATTATAATAAAATATCAGAATAAGCACTGAAAGATTTACTGCTTTTCTCAACCATATATAGATATTTCAACTCAACTGTGCGCGCGGCGCCATGTGTGCATGCGCTTGTTTTTAATTATACATTATGCATTTGTGGCAGTGACGCGGCAGTCGTCGTCCGAGTAAATAACCACCCACACCTGCTTACGCACATACTGCCGCGCGCAATGATGAGTTGAACTATCTATACCTCTGTGAAAAGGAATTCTCTACTCTTCTATTATACCTAGTTAAAACAAGCTGTTATCTGAATTTCAATACAATCTTTAGGTGAGCGTCGCCACTTTCAGGCTTACTCTTCTTGCGGAGGCAGTTGGCAGCTACATGAATGCAGTTGGCAGAAGATATAGATTTACGAGTTCCTTGCAGCGAAGCGTTTTAGCAGCTTAGGTACGGCAAATGTAAAGAAGCTGAACATATATAAAAAAAACAACACATGTATAAAATATATTATCATTTTTACAATGATCTTGCATTCCCGCCACTTTTCCGAATTTTACCTGCAACAAGACCGCTTACGGTGACTTTTCATTTTAGTTTTTGCATAGTTTCTTTCGAAATTGGTTGCATGTGTGTAAAACTCAACATGTAAAAGTGAAAATACAAGTATAGTTCTCGCCAAACTTCTTGGCCGCCCTGAAGTTGGCTACAATGGCTGCGCAGTAGGAAATCTCATACAAAAACAGCACCGTTTCGTGCCTCGCGCATCCGTTAAACCAACTTCAGGGCGGCCAATAAGTTTGGCGAGGGCTATACACCAATACCATCTTACATTTTTTAAAGATATAAAAGTGGAATCACTTCTAAAAATCCGTTTCATTTTAATAATTGTTTGTCGAAATCTGTTAATACCTAACTAAACGTGGTTTGGGTCAGTCTGTGGTATGACAGTATGACTGCTGTGATGTCAGCTGTCACTGTCAAATAGTGTCTGTCAATCAAACGGAATTATTGTTTGTGAATTATAAGAAAGTGTAAGAAACGCTGAAGCTGAAATCAAAACAACTTTTCCATAGTATTGCTTTATTGTGCTTTGATATTTATTCCTACTACTCTCGCCTTACCCTCTAAATGGCAGGACTTTTGCTTAGTCCTTCTGAAAAGTTGTTTATCGTCCACGGTGTTCAAGTAAGTTTTATTATAACCTAAAATATGCACCGTATAAAGTGCTTTTTAGCGTCTAATTGCAATTAAATACAAAAAAAAAAAAGTAGTCGTCGTTTTATAACTTTTATACCTATTTAATATCTTATTTTTTGCGTAGGATGATTATCGATCCGATGGGCGATCAAACATAGATTACCGGCCAATGGAGCTTGAAACAGACCTCGTTGACACTGCTACGGGATCAGCAAGGCTTCGGCTGGCTAACACAGATTTGCTTGTTGCAGTCAAAACAGAAATAGACATTCCAAGTCCAGACAAACCTGACTTGGGAAAAATTGAGTTTAATGTTGATTGGTGAGTAAACAAACCTACAACTGTGTTCCTTTAGTTAATTAACTTGACCACTGAAACCATTGAAACATGACGTGATTAACTGAAATGGAGGCATAGATTGCTCTAAAGTGCTGGAGCAGTGTTGATGCCCTTTCAGGAAATTACTGTGTTTACGCATTACTCCATCATACCTTCCCACACCGCATAGTCACAGGCACCAACTCAATTGTTAAATACGCCTATAGCCTCTCTTACTATTGACCTAAATACAAGCACAAACTATTTATTTTCAGTTCTGCAAATGCTACTCCACAGTTTGAAGGCAGGGGTGGGGACCAATTAGCTGTAGGTATAGCTAATTTGATGCAAGCAGCATACCAATCATCACAGGCATTCAATTTAAAACAACTGTGTATATTTGAAGGCAAGCAGTGCTGGAAACTTTTTGTTGATATATTGGTAAGGATACACTAATCAACATTACTTACTACTTGTACTCACTTATTCAACTAAACTACAAACAAATGTAGCATTTTGTATAAAGGATAATAGCTTTTCCTATAGCTTCACACCAATGGGCTATCCCACAAAACCATAAATTTTTAACCCCCCATGGAAAAAAGGGGTGTTATAAGTTTGATGTGTTTTGCTGTGTACAGGTATCGGCGCAGATTAAGAGCGCTCGGCGAAAGTGGTGGAGTGATTTGGCATTTGTACAGTCACGCATAAAATTACTAAATGCGATTTGAACTAATTATTTGTTGGTATGACTATGAAGTTTAAATTTTGTGAATAATGGATATTTAAATAGCTAATTTTAACAAAATGTGGTTTAGGCACATTAGCCTATCATCATATTAATAAACAATATTTCACTAAATTTATTATACTTAGAAAGAAAGAAGAACACAGTTTTATGTAAAATTATGTATTTTATTTTATTTATTCGGGAAAACAAACAATTACACATTAAAAATTACAAAAAATATAGGATACAGAAATGATACAAATGGGAAATCAACCACGTTCTCCGCAGATAACAATGAGACAATTTGGTAAATTTTAAGATTAACGTTGCAGACAATAAATAAAAAAGAGGAATATTAATCGTAAAGTATCAACATAACAAAACATAAGGCCATCAATAGTGCCGCATAAGTGGAACAACATTGTAACGTTAATTTTTCAATATGTTAAGTAACATGAGTCTAAACTTTCCACGCGGTAAAGCAAACAGATCCAAACTGCAGAATTTCTTATTAAAATTGCTCGTAAGGCGACGAAGAGGAGCACGCAAGCCGGCATTAGTACGACTGGATGTAGTGGCGAATACAGGTCGTGCGCGCACCTCGCGTCCCTGGCATGTTCTGGGAACTATATAACACAACTTGTTACCAATTTCTGAACAATCATACGAGTTATTGCATACATCATACAAAAATGTAGTTTCAAGAAAAGTACGCCTTGAACTCAAAGAAAGCAGATTATATTTCTTAAGTAACTCACTATAAGAGAGATAACAACTTTTTAAACATCGATAATGCATAGACTTTAAAAATTTACGCTGTATGCTTTCTATACACTCAATATATTTGTTGTAGAAGGGGTTCCACACAGGTACCGCATATTCCAATTGAGACCTAACTAGTGATCGATAGAGATATAAATATGTACTAGGGTGCTTAAACTCCGTGGATGATCTCATCACAAGGCCGTACATGCGATAAGCATTACTGACAATTTTATTAACATGTGCGTCTAAGTGCAGTTTATCGTCAAGTAATATGCCGAGGTCCCGGATCAAACTCTCCCTTGCCAGAGGTTCACCGTATATTGCATAGGGATATTTAAATATATTTTTATTTTTAGTGAAGCTAATACAACAACATTTAGAAATACTGAGTTGGAGTTTGTTTTTAGTGCAATAATCGGCAAGACGATTGAGGTCTTGTTGAAGCAGTTTATTGTAAGTGTATTATAAGTACTTATCCTAAATATATTTCTAACCAAAACTGCGAGGCGCAAGTAGTTTACTAATATCTAATCAGATGGCAGTGGAGTTATTTCTTCCATTAAATCGTCGTTCGGTACAGTCATCGAAGAAGGCTGTTGGATTACGGAAGAACTCGTAGAAGGCATTTCGTCGTATTAAGAGATTTCGTATTCTTCGTCCTCATCTTGACTATCGTCACTCTCTGAGCTGTCATCATTGACACTAATGATAAACTGTTCGTATAAAACAATTCACATCGTAAATCATTTTTCGTGCTTGCCTCGTTAACACTTTTTTTTTCGGCATCTTTCAACGGCAACGTAAATATTGAACACTATGGAACGGAACTTCCTATTTAAGACAATAATGCGCGACTGAACCTAGGGGACAAGAGACGTGTGAGCGCAGTGAGACGGGGGAAGGACTACTGATTGACCAATAAGACGCCAGCGCCGGCCGCTTTCCCCGTTGCACCCACGCCCCCCGTCACTCAAACCCAAAACTCGACTTCTACGCATTCAAGGTCAGCGATCTTAATCCGCGTCGATACCTGTATCTGTGTGTCTTTCTGTGGCAGCATAGCTCCTAAACGGATGAACCGATTATGATTTAGGTTTTTTTGGTTGAAAGGTAACTATGTCGAGAGTGTTTGAGCTATATTTGATTAAAATTGGTTCAGCAGCTCATAAGATACCTGCATTTTACTCTTTGAATCTGGGTTTTTTGCAAGATGTCGTGTCATAATTACGTTTTTCGATAGATTGTCGATTGAAGCGTGTCTACTACTAGGTATATTATATTTAAAGCAAAAATTTAATACAAGATTTAATAAACCACAGACACAAAAACCTCTAAAAAGCAAAAAATAAGTCTCGTATTCACGTTCGGGAATCGGTATGTAAATAAAATAAACTGCTGTAAACGTTGGCGGTTCCCCAACGCGAGTACGAGGCTTATTTTTCTAAGATAAATAGTAGCCTACAGCACTAAGCGTAAGTTGCTTTCTTTTAGTGAAAACAAATAGTGCTTCCTAAGATAATCTACAAGCAATCAAAAATATTTACCTGTTTAAAACATAAGTCAGTAAATTAGTTTGATGTATTCCTTATAGAATTATTATCTATTCCTTTCAGATATTAGAATGTGGGGGCAATTTATGTGATGCAGTATCTCTGGCTGTTAAGGCAGCACTTTTCAACACAAGGATACCTTGTGTGAAGGCAATTCTCATGGATGGAGGGGATGTGGACTTGCAGTTGTCTGATGATCCGTTTGATAACAAGCTGTTGGATGTAGGAACTGCTCCTTTATTGGTATGGCGCATTATATGCTTAAAACTTTCATATATTAAATTCATACAGAGTGCACAGATGCATGCAAGTGAAGGGTGCTTATATTTTTAAATACTACTTGACGGAGAAAACAATACTATTGTCCTTGACTGTTTCCATTACAGCTTTTTAAAATTCAATTGGAAACAGGCAAGATCTGGCCATCAAGTTTGAAACTATATGATATGTGACTGGGCTTTTTTGTTATGGTTATTAATATTTTTAACCGACTTTCCAAAAAGGAGGAGGTTCTATGTTCGACTTCAAGTTTGTTTTCTTTTTTTTTTTTTGTGTATGTTCACCGATTACTCCGTCAATTGTGGACCGATTTTGAAAATTCTTTTTTTGTTTGAAAAAGTATGTTCCGAAATTGGTCCCATTTTAATTTGGTGAAGATCTGATGAAGAACTTCGGAGATATACAACAGAACTCTTCAATAAATAACGGCAAATCTCTCGGGATTGCTGCAATCGCATGTCTGTTTGTTATTTATAACATTTCATAACATAACATCACGCCAGTTCGCTCTTAAGGGGTAAGCAGACCTCTCATTTCACCGGTTATGTTCAAGTTTCATGAAATCTATTCTGGCGAAATAGTTCCCTTACTAACTTGTCTATTAGGTACGTACAACTAAAAAGTGAAAAATAAAAAAACTTTTTGCAAAAAAATACTACCGACTTCCAACTACAAAGTGAAAAATAACTTAATTTTTTGAAGTCGGCGTCTTTCGTAGGTACCATTTTTTTGCGTTATGGACACCGACTTCAAAAAATTAAGTTATTTTTCACTTTGTAGTTGGAAGTCGGTAGTATTTTTTTGCAAAAAGTTTTTTTATAGTAAGTAATTTTTATTATTTATTATATTTCAGGTAACATTATGTAAAATCGGCGACAAATGCGTAGTAGATCCATCGGCTGAAGAAGAAAGCTGCAGTGTCGTATCACTCATAGTGGGGATCACTGGAAGTCCCGGCTGCTACAGTGATAAAGAGAACTTAATAGAAGTAGGGGGCAAATTCAGCACCATTGATATGAATGGGCCAGGCAGTGTTGCACCTAAAACCTTGAAAGATGCCATCAACCAGGGCATGTAAGTACATTATTTAATATGTTATTACCTAAGTAACAGGTTGGATGTGGGAGGCCCATCATGACTTATGTAAAGTTGTGTGAACCTACACTTATCATTGGATGGAAACAGATTGATGAAGAGAGACATTTTATAGCCAAGTGTTTTTATAGGGTTCCGTACCCAAAGGGTGAAAACGGGACCCTTTACTAAGACTCCGCGGTCCGTCTGTCACCGGCTGCCAGGCTGTATCTCATGGACTGTGATAGCTAGACAGATGATGTATTTCTGTTGCCGCTATAAGAACAAATACTAGAACAGAATAAAATAAATATTTAAGTGGTAGGTACAACAAACAAACGTGACATTTTTGCCGTTTTTTTGCGATAATCGTACGGAACCCGTCGTGCGCGAATCTGACTCGCACTTGGCCGGCTTTTTATGATTAGCAAACAGAATAAATAAACAATCACTATCTTGCTCTGGATGTATTAAAAAAAATAAGTCTCAATAGTTTTTTTGTTATTGGTACGTATTTAATGATTTATCATTTTGTTTACAGAGTCGCAGCTAAGTTACTCGACAAAGCATTAGCTAAAGCCTTGCTAAATGAGAGGCAAGAAAGTATCAGGATCAAAAAATCTTCATATGGTTTCCTAAAATAAAATATTTGTAATCAAACTCTCTTTCCCTTTAAATCCTTTATTGATATTATTACCATTAAATTTATTATAATAATACATATCTAATGTATTATACATATAACTATATTCTAATACAAGTACCTAATAATGTCACTAAATATATTTTACTACTGTAAATTCAGTCAACTAAATATCACATTCTTTTTGAAATCCACACTGGAATATATAATATTTGTATTTTGAATTTTATTACAGAATAAAATCCCATCATAAAATAAAACAAATTAGATAAAAGCAACTATGTCACACAGATAAGAATAAGTATTAATAATTTTCAGGAATGTGGATTATTATACATAATGCAGTACATAAATACTTATGTTGATGACTTATTGAATAATTTTACCATCACATTAATAAGCTTCAACTAAGAAAGGCAAGATCTGTAAATACTTGAATCTTTTAATGGATAGAGATAAGAGAAAATAGAACAACTAAATCTATATGGATAATATTGTATTCATTCAATATCTTAATACCTGCACCCATATAATAACATTTATAAAGGGTTTACACCACTGACCTCTATCATACAAGTACACTGGACTTCATATTAACGATGACAAAATGAAGACATTTGATTATCGCCATTTTGGCGCTGATAGCAACGTGAATTAACGTGAGAGTCGCATGGAACTAATATTAGAGATGGGACACAGCTTTCGGTAAAATACTTTTATGGGTTTTATCGATCGTGAGAATAATTTAATACGTAAGAGAAAAAAAAACTAGTTATTTTTATTATGATTAATTTTTAAGTAATAGAATAATTGCTGTAAAGGTTACTAAAAAATATTTTCAGTCAGATTGCAAGCTATAAACTAGTGGATAGCGAGCTAGTAAAGTTATAGCGCATTACTGTCAGATCAGTGAGATTTAAATATGGGGTTAGGCTAACAACTTATCCTAAAAACTATCACATTTGAGCAAGTATCTCCTCGCTCAAGTACACTAGTTGTACGCCCATCGGATTCGTGAAGGGAACATCATTTATATAATAATAAATGAGATGGATAATCATTTACAACGGACGTATTTCTCGCTCTCATCGCTGAGATCTTGTCTCTGTAGTGTTAAGGTGCAAATAAGAGTGACATCGCATTCCAGCAAGGTGAAGACTTATATTTATTTATTTAAGGACGCTATTACATTTTTCTACAAATAACAGTGCTTTTCAGGTACAATTTTAATGTATATGCAATCACAGATGTGAAGATATCATGGTCTTAATTTAAAGATAATATATTCAGCTCCAGATTGGCATCAGAAAAATTGCATAACATCATACAAAATTTTCGCACAAATACGTTTTGCCCATCACGATAATCGCAAAAATATTAAAAAAGTAGGGTCCGAATAGGTCCCAGTTTAGTTAATTTTACAGCATATTTTATCTTCAAAATTATAAAAAAATTGCGGTACATATAGTCCTTTACAGGTTCAGATAATTATTTTTTACCCAAATCAATATATATTTTAATTATTAGCTAAAATAAAAATACTTGCCGACTTCTTCATACATTTTGCACTCGAAGCTTATCATTCCGCGCTCAGAAGCGCTCGTGGAAGGACGAACGTATCGCTTTTTTGCAAAAAATAAATACGATAAAAGTGATAGAAAAGATTGTAGTGTGCATGCGTGAGTCGTATCGTAAGTATATATAGTCTTGATCGAAAGGAGTTTAATATTTTACCGGACCGAAATAAAAGCATGTTTGAGTGTCCTTTTATTATTAGAATGTGATTTAGAAATTATGTTGGGTATGATCGGGATTTGAATAGGTGTTGTTAAGCAGTTGTTGACAAGGTTGAGAAATGGATGGGTGGGTTTAAGCAGCTCTTAGTAAGGTTAGGATTTGGATGGGTAAGGTTAAACTGGCGGCGGTGAAGGTTAGAAGTGGATGGGTGGGAGGAGATTTATGATTTGAACCGGTTTGTATGTATGTATGACGAATACGAGGTCAAACCAAAATACAAGATGACGGCGACGAAAATTTGGCATCTTTTCGTCACAGGTGTCATTGTCATGTTTTTTGGGGTCGCTTATATCGAATAAGGGGTCAAAACCAAAATACAAGATGGCGCCGACGAAAATTTGACCGCTTTTCGATATGGGTGTCATTTTCATGGTTTTTGGCGTCGCTTATATCTAATATGGAGTCAAAACCAAAACACAAGATGGCGCTGACGAAAATTTGACATCTTTGCGTCATGGGTGTCATTGTCATGGATTTTGGGGTCGCTCATATCGCATACGGGGTCAAAACCAAAATACAAGATGGCGCCGACGAAAATTTGACATCTTTTCGTCATGGGTGACATTTTCAAGGTTTTTGGGTAGTATGTCATTAGCTGATGCTCATTATGTAATACTCCAAAAATTTTTGATGGTAATATTTTATATAATATGTAATGCAAAATGTTCAAGTAATTTTTAGGGTTTCCCCTATTACTAAGACTCCGCGGTCCGTCTGTCTGTCCGTCTGTCACCAGGCTGTATCTCATGAACCGTGATAGCTAGGCAGTTGAAATTTTCACAGATGATGTATTTCTGTTGCCGCTATAACAACAAATACTTCAACAGAATAAAATAAATATTGGGGCTCCCATACAAAAATCGAGTTTTTTTTGCTATTTTTGCAATAATGGTACGGAACCCGTCGTGCGCGAGTCCGACTCGCACTTGGCCGGTTTTTTAATCCTTGTGACCGGAAATTATTTCGTGTTAGGTATCTACTTATTTTACGTTGCGTTTTTTTTAAAATACCTACTTACTACAACAAAGTGAAAGCTAATTCTCTTTTCGAAAGTCGGTGTCGGTATCTATTGTTTTTCGTTTTTCGACACGCAAAAGTTATTATTTTTCTCTTTTTAGTTTTTATTTGTACCCCATATTAGATAGGTATACTAAATAAATCTGTTAACCTCCTAAAAACGTACAAGCGTGATTTTATATTATGGTATGGTGAAAACAAAACATAACTATACGATCACACTAATCGCAGGTCATTTGCTATTTGTTATTGAAGAGTTCCATTGTCTATCTCCGAAGATCTTTATCATATCCTAATATATTATACAATAAAACCTTCCCTGAAAACACATACATTAATCGACGTAAACCCGATAGTATCGGATAAGTAGTTTTAAAGAAAATCGCGGATACATACGGGTCGAATAGATATAGCACCTCCTTTTTTTGAAGTCGGTTGAAAATAATAACCTACTTATTACAACGACGGTTTGTAACAGTTACCAAATGCATTTTGAAAGTGCCAACTAACCTTCCTGAATCAACTTCAATAAAATTAAAAAATAATATCAAGGACCAAGATTATTTCAGTGATGTATAAAATCGAGCGCTCAGTAGTTTCAATGAGTGCGTGCGCGTAATGTTGTTGTGTGCTACTAGATACCTAAATTTGAGTTCGTCGAAAATGTAACAGCGTCCTTACAAAGGTACAATGGCGGACTTAATGCCTTAGGCATTCTCTACCAGTCAACCAAGGGTGGTGAAGAGATAACATGGCAGGTGCATTGTTTAAATCGTGGCAACAATTTAACAACAAAATATATTTTTAATTGCTTAACATGCACATATATACATATATTATATGATACATACCTAAATAAATATATAAATATATATTTAATAAAGTAATGAAAATAAGTTATCGAGATGACCCTAACCCTGCTGAAATCAGTTTTCAGCTCTGTTTCAGATGCAGATAATAAATTGTTTGACTTCAAAACATTTGTTAATAAAATTATAATTATCATGATATTGTTCCAGAATTAATTTCAGGTTCAGGAACGTAGTGATTGGTACAAGAGAGAGGCCTGTGCTCAGCAGTGGGCGAAGTCGGGCTGTGGCCTGTGGGTGATCATGATGATGATTCCAGAATTTAGTATTACACATCGCTTTTGAACATATTATTACTGATTATTAGGTATTCATATACCTAACATTCATCACCAATATGAGATATTTAGTTCCAACATACTACGAGAAGTCAATACAGTAAATGAGTGATACGCCTTGCCAAGTCTACTATTTTGATATTAGTGTAATTTAAAAATATCACTAATACTGATATATTAGTTACAATATTATAATATTTCCAGTCAAATATATTAGTATTACCTAATTTTTAGAAATATCGGTAGTATCCTATCTCTAAATGTGTCAATTTTAGTTCCTGATACGCTCGAGCGGGGCGCTTTGAATCAGCACAAAAATCAACTGTCATTTCATATAGTATGTTTAGTCCAGTGTACTTGTATGATAGAGGTCAGTGGTTTACACTAAATAAGCAGGTTATAATTCCATTTCCTTGTTATCACATCTATATGTTAATCATTAGGCTGATTTCACAGCTGTCCGGGAGGCCCGTACCGGGACGACCGTACACGGGAGACCCGTACCCGGCGCCCGCAGTGCTCTGAAACGATGATGTACGGGCTCAACCCGGAGCGGGTCGCGTACGGACCAATCCGCGTCGCTTTGAAACGATGTTCTAGTGCCTCACGTGTCTCCGTTCCGGGAGCCCGGACGTGTCGTAGCTGTGAAATCAGCCTTATTTTGTATGCCTCCTTGAGGACCAACACATAGTAATATTTGCCAGTAAATATGGAGTAACATCGTTATCCTAATAACATAATCAATAATAATAAGAACTAATCTAATATAGGCCTTATGTGGCTAGAGATAGCGTTCGTCTACTTCTTGGGGTTGACGGGTGTCAGCAGATCCAACACGGCAGCGATGTTGCCGTCCTTGCTCTCGAGGAGCTTGGTCAACCAGCCGCCCTCGTTGGTGAAGCCCATGGCCAGCATGTGCTGGATTGCGGCATCAATATGCGCTTCTGTGGAAGAATATTAAAATATTGATAGTGTGAAAATATATTTGATGTTAAACTAGGCATCCAATTTAGAAATTATCCATCACCGTGGGTGTAATTACAAGCTTGTGAGCACAAATCTCATAGTATTCAATGATTCGGAACAACTTCTTGACACAAATTCTTTTTTTTTTACCCGGAGGAATCGAAATCGTGGAGTAGAAACCAATCTCAATGAACGTGACTAAGGAATCTATGAAATATTCAATAACATGGTAACTTTGTTTGACATAGTTTGTAAGTAACGTTGTGCAATAACAAACAGTCTAGCTATTGTGACTACCTACTTTGTAAGTAGGTAGGCACAGACACTTACATCCGACTGCTTTAGTTCAATGTTCGAATATCTTATCGTATGTTTTGTGATTAAGTATTCTGGGTTTGCCCATGCAATCCTCATCGGAAAACCCAGAATACCTAATCTTATAGGTCAGGGACGTACACCGTTTAGATAGTGCCTATCAAAAATATAAATTCATGAGATTTTTGTCTACACGTAAATTGGAACAGCTAAAGAAGGTCACGATAATGATCATTTTCATAGCAACGTCGCAATAATTGTTGAAAATCAACAACGATGACTAAGTTCCGCATCTTTATGTACCTACATAGCTAATCGATTGAACCAAAACAATACAGAAATTATTCATAGTCGCTATCTGCCTATTTTCACATCGATAAAGAAGATAAGTAAGCTTGTACCGAGATATTGTAATGAAAGGGAAGAAATATTTGTAAGGGAATAACATAACTTTATTATACTGGTATTCAATGAATCATGGACATTACTTCAAATCAAGTATAATTCTCACAACGGATATTTGTGTCTCTGAATTGGCTGCAAGACCCTGCGCAGTAGCTATTTTTGTGTCAATGTTGAAGGTGAAGATAGCATTGTCTAACTGTCTCTTTCACTCGCTAACATTTGTCGCATCGTTCTATCTCGCTTACTCTATGCAGTATATTCGATGACAAACTGTTTCTTGCGCAATGGTTGGCCGAGCCAACTTCAGAGACACAAAGTTCTGCTGTCTATTATATTAGTGTTGGACTAATAGCTCTAAACGTAGATTACATTCGAGTTTGGCAGATAATAAAAACCTAATTATTATAAATCGTTGAGTCACACTAAAAGGCTACTGTACTATTCAAGATGTTAAGAATCACAAACAGAAACCAAGCAAGTTATTTTGTGAATGTTGAGTTCAATGGTCTCTTGCCCAACTCATTCAAAGGCCGTGACGTGTAACTTCACTGGCGTGAGGTCAGCGACTGTAATTCCAAGGTTCCATGTATGCTTTGAAACAGTTGAGTACACTATTAGCTTAGCAAGTATCATCTCAATAAGAGGAATTTCCCGATTTGCTCGTATCAAAGCGATAGCTGTATTTTAGTAAGGTTTAATTTTTGTAAGATGTGCGACATAACTGGATACTTGTCGGGTGGCCTTCCTGCCCTTGTCTTTTGCTACTTTTAAGAAAAACGTTGCCTCACACAAGGAATTTCTGCCTGTATCGTGGGTGCGTTTACAAACATATAAACTCACATACACAACACCCAGAGCCGGAACAACTATCTGTAGGTCATACAAATATATGTTCCGTGCGGGAATCGAACCCGCGACACGGTGCGCAGCAGTCAATTGCTCAACCACTGCGCCTACCGTGCGTGGCCCCACTTGGGGGTCGTCATTCTTCACGTTCAATCGTCACGCTATCATCACTCCGTATTCTGCCATATCTTTTCTGACAGTCAATCCATCTAATCTATGGTCTCCCTTTCCAAGCATCCATATTTATATTCATGATACAAAACATAGCCCCTATTTATCCGTTCTGTACAATAGGCGAAATACTCAATCACAACTTACGTGGGTGGCGTTGCCTGGGTTGAGGTTGTGGCTGAGGCTGTGGCTTGGCAGTAGCCGGCTTTTCAGCTGGCTTCTCCTGCGGCTTGGGAGCAGCAGCTGCCGGTGCGGGCGGCGCGGTGGGCTGGGCAGGCTTCAGCACTTCGGGCTCTTTAGGATTCAACACTAAACGGTCAGCATGTGTCAATAGTGATGGATCATGACCTAATTATATGCAGGTTATTTTAGACTGGATATTCTATATCTCACTACATCAATATAAATGTAATTTTGTATTCAAATTTCGTACACGACTAATAGCAAGAGCGGTTACGCTCTGCATCCGATCTGAATCCGAGAAATTTCAGTCCGAAATAGCCGTAGTACGTCTTGAAGGGGAAGGGGAATTCTTGAGGTTATGTCCATCCAATTTCGATGGAACTCTGATTTGGATGCAGTGCGTAAACACCCTAACTGTGCAAAGGTGGCCTTAACCACATTGTTACATTTCATCTATTACATGAGTTGTAATTTGACACTTATAAGCATGGAAAATGAGACAGAATAAACATTCACATCACAAAACAAATTGTCAACAGCACAAAAGTTAAGAATAATAATTACCAGCTGTAGAGGTGTTCAATGGTGGGTACAGACCACCTGCGGAGATCTTCACACGCTCTTGGAACTCTTCAGGCAAGTTGAAACCGATCGGAGCAGCAGGAAGAGCACTGGCTGTGTCCATCAAGTCTAAAACAAGCAACATACCTACTTAGTAAGAATTCTTGCAACATTTTATTTTATCATCTGGTTATGAATTAAACTATAAATACCTTTCTCTTTGTTAATCATAGTCCAGTCATCAGCTTTGTCAGGAGAAGCATCCCTGCCGAAGTCATTGACACTTGAAGCAGAGGAAGTCTCAGTCTTCACGGAAACAACATCGGCCTCAGGCGCTTTCCTGTCTCTTTGTCCCATCTCCACGTCATTAGTTGAAGCCTGTGTGGGAGCAGCAGCAGCTGGAGCCTGAGGCTGAGATGTCCGAGGCAAATGACCCGCGAGCATGGCCTCCAGAAGGTCCCTAAATTCAATGACATTGGCGCCCTTGCGAAACTCGAACGGGCATTGAGTCCCAGCATTTGTCGAAGTGCTTGGCTCAGGTTTTGGAGCTTGGTTAGATTCGGTGCCAGTCTGTGCCTTCTCCTGGGTCTCCTTCGGGTTTTTTGCCTGCGTTTCGGGAGTCTGGCCAGGTGCTGATGGTTTACTCTCGGGGACCTTTGGCTTGGTGGCATCTCCAGTTAGGTCGATGTCTCCAGCGAGGTTGGCGAACTCGTTCATGTAGGTTGCGAAGGTGTCGAGCCAGCTGGCGCGCTGGCGGCGGCGGTGGTGCTCGCCGTGGGGTCCATGGGGTCCACCATTTTCTCCTCCGTGAGGTCCGTGGTGACCTCCGGGTCCGTGGTGACCTCCGGGTCCGTGGTGACCTCCAGGTCCGCGGTGCTTCCTCTCACCACTCCTCTCAACGCGATGCTTCTTATAGGGACAATCCTCGCCCATAGCAGTGGCAACAGACTTCAAGAAATGACGGGACCGTTTGATCGCGGCCTTAATAACTGTGCGCTGTAAATGTAAAATACCTACATGAATAATCAGCTTACAATAGCGTTATGAAAAAAATTATGAATCGTGTTGATTAGAGACGGAAATGCGCATCCTGTTGTACTTACAGGCATGGTCGGCGTGGGTACTCGCACCATGCAATGTTCCGGATGACGGCCGGCAGCCTCGCATCGTGAGCACAGGTCGAAGTCATCACAGACGGAGCACTTGTATCTGAACCCGATGACGGAACCGTCGCAAGAGTCACACATCACACCATAATGCACCGCCGGTGTTCCCGCGTGTTCTACAAAACATTGTATTGATAAAATATGTTATTTCTAATTTAAGAATAATTAATCAGGTTAAATAACCTTAATTAAACAACCTAAACATAAGTACCTAAACAGTTAGTAGCATTCAGCATAACAAATAACATACTATTTACTTTGACTCTATGAATATATTATTTTAATATCTATTGAAAGTTATTTAATTCATAAGTCTTCAATAAGAGATAAGTCAACACTTGAAGATATAAAAATGTGGGAAGTACTGTTCACTGCCAACAAAGTACCTACATACCTATCTAATTATTGCTAACTAGCGGACGCCTCGCGGTTTCACCCGCGAAGTTCCCTTTTCCGTGGGAATACAGGGATAAAAAGTAGCCTATGTCATCTGGGGATAGTGTAGCTTCCCAATGGAGAAAGAATTTTTTAAATCAGCCCATAGTTTATTTGTTACATACAAAAATACAAATCTTTCCTCTTTATATTATTAGTATATGGATATCAATACATATGTTTGATATATTACAAATCATATGATTATGCTTTGTCAAGGAATAGGCTTCTCAAAGTCCCAAAACCCACTCTCAAATAATACATATATTTTCTATATCATCAATTGTTGTTCTTCAAAGTAACAATAACTAATATATAAACTCACCATTAGGATTTCCAGCGACAGCAGTGAAGACAATATCACAGTCATCATCTTTAGGTTCTTCAGCCTTGCAGTAGACAAAGAGCTTAATGACATCTCCACTCAACGCCTGCAGGGCAGTCATCACTTCATCATCAGATGATACCACAACATCATCACCATCCTCATCTGAATTGGACAAAGAAAAATGAATATTATTATTCACATGTTAAAGTTGAATATGAGTTACTCATAATGATAGTAGTATAGTAGTTCATTTTTTTTGTAGAGGGTTTAATTATTGTGCAATAATTGTTAAGCAAATCCCTACATAAATGAATGGCCCTTGTTGGCAGAATACATAATATGAAGCAGAATTTAAATGATTAAATAAATGCTTATTCATGATTCCGAGGTCTCCATACTTTTTTTTATTTAAATGTTTAATTAATCTGTGGTTCTATTGTGTTTGAGTTGATTATACACGTGTCATGACGTATTATACCAAAGATTCCCAAAGTGGTATATATCGAACTCCAAGGGTCTACACATGGAGAGGGTTTCTTTCACAAGAAATATAAAATTGGGGTTGCACAAGAGGTAAATCGCATTTAGGCAGGTTTTCGTAATACTACTTTAACCTGCCTGAAATAATGCAATCCTAAGCTTATGTGGTTAATTGTGTAACACAATATTTTATTGGGTACTGAAGGTCCCTAGGAAAGAATAGAAAATAGATATCCCTACCAACCGAAATTAAATTTGAAAGCTTTTTTAACCGACTTCGCAAAAAGGAGGAGGTCTTCATTAACCGACTTCGCAAAAAGGAGGAGGTTTTCAATTCGATTGTATTTTTTTTTTTCGTTAATTTGTGTAATCTCAGAACTTTTTATTGGGTGAACCGATTTTGATGATTACTTTTTTATTTGAACGCTGGTGCTTGTCATGTGGTCCCATTTAATTTTCATCAAGATCTGATGAAGAACTTTGGAGATATACATCAGAACTCTTCAATAAATGACAGCAAATCATTTGGGTTAGCTGCAATCGCATGTCTGTTTATTGTTTACTCCATTTCATAACATAACATCACACTGGTATGCTCTAAAGGGGTATGCAGGTGTAAACAGTTCACCTTGGTATACTCTCATTCCACAGTTTTGTTTAAGTTTAATGTTATTGGGTTAATCTATTCTGGCTTCACTTTGGGCATTATAGGTAGCTAGCCTTTAGAACTGGTCCATTATGTACCAAAACTAAAAAGTGAAAAATAAAAAAACTTTTTTTACAAAAATTACAACCGACTTCCAAACAAAAGCACTACAAAGTAAAAAATAACTTCAATTTCGGAAGTCGGTGTCAAAAAACGAAGAAACGAAAACAGGAACACCGACTTCCGAAATTGAAGTTATTTTTTTTTCAACTGCGATTTGGGCAGGGCCAAATCGTCCTTAGGGCGAAAGGAAAGGCTGTTCCAGATGCAAAACCAAAGGCGAACGAGCGTTTTTAAAGTAAAGAAAATAAAAAACTGTAACTTAAATATATTAAAAATTAAATAAATAGTACTTAAATAAATTATTATTTTAAAAATGACACATCATCTCTTGCCAGTTTCATCATCTTTTAGTGCTAACTTTTTTAGTTAGACTCGCTTGATCTCGCTTATTTTGTCATAAGTGGATGTGTTATTCCGATTTCTGTACAAATGGTCGAAACAATATCTAAAATGTCTATTATAAAAATATGTAAAAGTTAAATAAAAACAATATAAGAACAGCAGGGGTCTACCCAGAACAGAAAAATATTGCCAAGGGTCTATAAGACAAAAGAGTTTGGGAACCTCTGTATTACACTATACTACATGAGGATGTGTAATATCTTTTGATTTAACTAAATATCTATATTTCTCACAGCTGATCTAAGTTGTGTTTTTTGAAAATACCTGGTTCACAGAGTAGTTCAAGTAAGCTACATGATGAATTCAAAAAGAGAACAGAATTTGCATGGAATTGTCTGCTGCTAAATTCCACCTGATGTATGTATCATAATATTATAATTACCTTTCCAAGCTACAGAGTAGGTCTTCCCCTTAAGTTGAGGGTACACATCCTGAAGCTTAGCGTTCAAGTAGTGGAAGCTGGTAACTACACTCTTCTCAATGCCAAATCTTCTGACTTCTGGCTTCTCACTCTCCCTCCAGAAAGTATAAACTTTGAATGGAACTTGGTCTTCCATGGCTGAAATAAATGTATTTTTAATTTACAAATCCCAGAAACTTACATATAAACATTCCAGTTTGGGATTCACTGGAAATTATTTCAATGTAATCTAGCTGCTTTAAGTAATATTTAAGTTACTATGACATTTTAACTTAACTGTGCACCATCTACCATCTGGATCATATACAATTTCTAGTTCCATTTTTTTCATATAGACAGAAATATGCCATAATTGCTTATTTTAAACATAGATTAAATAAAACAAAAATTAAATAAGAAACAAATAAAAAAATATGTTATCAAAATGAGCCATCTTCAAAACTTTGTTGTAAAGTTTTTACGATGAATAATTTAGGGAAGTAAAAATATAATTCAGTGTAAGCCGCCTATGAGGTGATGCAATACCTACTACCTTTTTTGTAACAATAAATTTGAAAATAATGAATATCATCATTTTATTTATTCAAAAATTAATGTTCACCACTTTTACTGTGAGATATTACAACAATGATAATACAAAACTGCTAAAAAATAATCACTCTAATTGGGAGTTAATATTAATTTAGAATACACATTCAATATTATACATATATTTCTATTATTTGAAGATAGTAAGTTACCTAATTAATTATTTACAAAAGTACAAAGAAAATCTACAAAGTTATAGCAAAATATACCATTTTGTTTTTCTAGAAGCCATTTTGTTTGACTTCCACAGTCCACTTCAAATAGGCATCATCATATTATAAGATGTTGTGATGCAAAAAAGCTCAACAGTCAGCACTACCTATTATAACTTTACTGCGCAAAAGCTGTAGATACTGCATATAATTTAGGAACTCACCTGCTGTTTAAACTTTGTTTATAAAGAAATTACTGGTAGTAAATAAACACTGACACAGTAATACGTCGCACTCGTGGTAAAGTTTCAAAGTGAATGAATGTTGTTTTACGACGCAGACGGTATTTAAAGCTCAAAATATTATGAATCATCAAATGGAACAGTTGAGAAAAACAATATTTTGTGGTGCAATACAGCTGTCAAAACAAAAAGTCATCGTCGACATTCCGTAAACGCAGTTTTAGGATCGAAAGCATGACTATATTATTTTTCTTTGTCTGTTTCAATACCGAAGCTATTGCTGACACTTTCTTGATTACCATCAATGCATTTTAATAAGGTTAATAGCAAAATGTTGTATGGAACGCGGGACTGCGTTCCTTTATAAGCAGTATTTTATTACAATAAAAGAAAAATAAAAATTCATGATTTGTAAGGTATCTCGTATCTACCAAAAAGCTTGGCTTCTTCAATAAAGAGATTCTGTGAAACTGACTGTTGATAAAGTGATGGCATCCGACAAACTTTACCGATTTGCTGCGTTACTTGCTACCGAGGGTATTCTAAGTCTAAGGAAACCTAGGGACCAACCCGCTATAGACTGTTTGTACCTAGGCTTAAAGGTTGCCCCAAGCCCTGGATTTCTTTCCTTTTCGTTTCCTGCACCATTTAATATTCATTGCCTGGATATCGAACGCCAACCCAAATCCAGCCGAGCTGCCGTCCCGTCATGGTCAAAAATACAGGCGCATGAACTTATCTATTCATAGTCTATTATTGTGATTTCCCGAGAATGTAGGTAAGGTTTACTCCCAAATCCCGAAAGCCATAGTACCTGCCCGTGTTTTTGTTCAGAAGGTACATACGGTAGGTAGGTATAGCGCTTGCCAAACTTCTTGGCCGCCCTGAAGTTTGGCGAGAACTATACTATCCGCTTCTCAAACGCGGGGTTGCGGGTTCGAACCTGGCATGGCATGCGACTTTAGGGAATCGCCAATGCTTATTGACTCAGTGTGGTAAACAAGTTAACTAATTATTTGTTGCTATGAGATGAAAACTTAGGCAGACGTGAAATTACTGATCGGCAATGTAGGTTTTATTATTTTTGTTTCGATAGACGATAGTATTAAAGGCACGGTCAGCGACAAAAATCGATTAACAAGGCTATTTTTACTTGATAAAAATGATTCGGTATTCCTTCCTTTACCATATCTTGTAAATAATATAATGTAGGTAATAGTTAATATTTATTATTAGTTCTGTTCCGATTTAAATTAAATATTTTGCCAAAGTACTTAAGATTTACAAAAGTTCGACCGCCGTCGCTGCTGAGTGTAGGTACCTATTTCAACGACTCTGCGTCCTCCTGCAGTTATCCAGTTTGTAGGTAGCTAAATTCCTTGTTCAATCAGGCTGGATCCTTTCGACTTCGAGAGACATGGATATTGTTCTGACTCAGCATAAAACGCCTATAGGCAAGCAAACCACATGGTCTTCCAAACCTCCTCCTAGGCTTTGCTAATTTACATTTGCCCTTTACCTAACCTTAATCTAGATTGTCATACCATCTTCGCCACGGTCAACGTCATCGCATCGCACAGTACTTATCGCCAAACTTCTTGGCCGCCCTGACGTTAGTTACAATGGCTGCGCAGTAGAAAATCTCCTCCTTCGACAGTCGGGTAAAAAAACAGCACCGATCCTTGCCTTGCGCATCGGAAAGCCAACTTCAGGTGGCCCAGAAGTTTGGCAAGAACTATAATTATTGTGTAATGCCCAATCTGAACGCATAATATCGAGCGACGCGCGACGTGGAGATGTTTGACCACCACAGAATACTATTAACTCTATGAAGAAGAATATCGACTTCGTAGAGACCTCCTAGTATTTTTTTAGTCTTGTAGTGCATTAGGTCCCAATTTTTTTTTTATCCACACTTGAAATGGCCCTTAATGATTCGACATAGACTTGACCCCCCCTGTTCCTGACTCAGCCTAAATTGCCTATAGACCAGCAACCCCCATCTGTGTAAAGGTAAAAAGGACCTTCCAAACCTGTTTTGTTTGCCCTATAATCCTAATCTACATAATACGTTATCAAACCGATGTATTCCCGTTGTCCCCGTAATCTGTGTCCCCGTTACGGGGACAACGGAACGTCATAAAATTTCCTTCCCGTTGTCCCCGTTATGCACATACATAACGGGGACAACGGGAAGGATATTTTATGACGTTCCGTTGTCCCCTTTATTTTTTTTATTTTTTAAACGTTTGTAATTTAGCACAGCAAGCCTAAAACTAAAATGAAAGATATTTTTTATATGTTTCTGTAAAAATCCCGAACTACGGTCAATCCTAGGATTTACCGGCTATTTATCAAGACTTACTGGTAAAAGTCCGAAATGGCTTTCACAGTAACAATATATAATATATTTTAATTTAAAATATAGAAACAAATTAGAAATGTTTACACACAAAACAACAAGATTTTCTAATCTAAATCAATAAAATTTATATATTTTTTTATAGTTCACTTGGTCTATATAGTAACTACCCATACAGTAGATACTAATAATGGGAAAAAAGGAATTGCACTCAAAGTATATAAAAAAAAACAATTATATCAACAAAAATACTAGCAGATTTTTTTCAGAAAATTCCCTGTAGTTATTTGCGAGTTAACAAGTTGCATTTGGGACTCTGTAATAAATTATTCTATGTCAATTGCATTCAGCGTGCGGCATTTTGGTGCATTCGCGTTTTATTTTATTTTTTTAATTGTTTATGCATTTGTAAAGGTATAATATTCTCTCTATTATGGCCCTCTCACTTATATAATTTTAACGCAACGGGGACAACGGGCATAATTATAAAAGTATATATTACAATAAATTAACGGGGACAGCGTACGGGGACAACGGGAAGTAATTTTAATTATTTTATTAAATTCCCGTTGTCCCCGTTAACGGGGACATAGATAACGGGGACAACGGGAATACATCTCAAACCGATGTATTCCCGTTGTCCCCGTAATCTGTGTCCCCGTTACGGGGACAACGGAACGTCATAAAATTTCCTTCCCGTTGTCCCCGTTATGTATGTGCATAACGGGGACAACGGGAAGGAAATTTTATGACGTTCCGTTGTCCCCTTTATTTTTTTTATTTTTTAAACGTTTGTAATTTAGCACAGCAAGCCTAAAACTAAAATGAAAGATATTTTTTATATGTTTCTGTAAAAACCCGAACTACGGTCAATCCTAGGATTTACCGGCTATTTATCAAGACTTACTGGTAAAAGTCCGAAATGGCTTTCACAGTAACAATATATAATATATTTTAATTTAAAATATAGAAACAAATTAGAAATGTTTACACACAAAACAACAAGATTTTCTAATCTAAATCAATAAAATTTATATATTTTTTTATAGTTCACTTGGTCTATATAGTAACTACCCATACAGTAGATCTAGATACTAATAATGGGAAAAAAGGAATTGCACTCAAAGTATATAAAAAAAAAACAATTATATCAACAAAAATACTAGCAGATTTTTTTCAGAAAATACCCTGTAGTTATTTGCGAGTTAACAAGTTGCATTTGGGACTCTGTAATAAATTATTCTATGTCAATTGCATTCAGCGTGCGGCATTTTGGTGCATTCGCGTTTTATTTTATTTTTTTAATTGTTTATGCATTTGTAAAGGTATAATATTCTCTCTATTATGGCCCTCTCACTTATATAATTTTAACGCAACGGGGACAACGGGCATAATTATAAAAGTATATATTACAATAAATTAACGAGGACAGCGTACGGGGACAACGGGAATACATCATCAAACCACGGTTGCCCAAATGGTATAATGTCATATAGCAACTTTGAACACTACTAAATGGTACATACCTAATGTCCAATCTGACCACGTACTTTCGATCTCGAGCGACGTGGATATATTATATTTCTGAGTCAGCAGGGGCTGGCAGGGGATAGTTTGCATCATTTGATTATATAAGTCAGTGAAACAAATAAAATGTTTGTCATGTTAACTTAATCATGATTAATATTGTGATATTTCATCACAATATTAATCATGAATATAGTTATAGGTAGTTCTGGAATATTCACTTTTACTCTTAGGCAATATTTTTTTTAAGTGAACTACTGTTTTGGTTTGAGGCTTATAAACTTATCAATGAAATAAAAATAAAGACAGCTGTAATAAATAAAAAGTTTATAACACTTTATTTTATAATCCAGTAACTAGGTACTAAATGACAAAATAATCAAAATAATGTACTTAAAACAATTCATAGGCTAGTCCTGATGCTCTTTATCATTTGACTTGTTAGTTATTGGCGGCACATAATATGGAGAGTCTTCTGCAAACTTAGATGGACCACCTAATTGTACAGTTTCCGGTACATTCAGCTCTTCATTCAACTTTTTGGCTAAGAAGTAGATTTCTGCAAGGGCGATAACTAGCGCACACATCACGCCTAGTAATAGCCTAAAGCCGAACTCAATATTGCCCACCATCCATTCCACTCCTCTAAATCCAAACAGGAAGCCAGCAAATATCGACAGTATAAATTGTCCAATAGCGATCAACTGCCGGTTCATTTGTTTCACTGAAAAAACAAAGGCATTGTTAAAAATGATTCATACATTATTGATTAAAATAACATAATTATGTGGTACAAAGTTTCACAGTCAAACTAATCATTTCACAACATTACTAACAGTTATATTTTGTGAGTTGACAAGTTTAAATCAAAAGCTGTATTTTGGTGAATATTGTATAGGTACTTACACTGATAAGAGATACTATCTTCTGGGAACCTCATTCTAACATTATCTACCGATTTCGTCATCGCTCGATATTCCCTAGCCTCCTGTTGAGACCTCAATTTAACACATCTGGCCTCAAGAACAGGGTTCCTCTTAAGTACTTGGTTTTCTGGTGTTTTTATGGAAGCTCCATCTAATAAAGCATGTAAGTATGGGACATTTTTGTCTCCCTGTTCTTGTATTTTTCTTTGCTGTTGCAAATATGTGTAAAGCCAGTCTATATCAGCAGTAGTTAAATGCAATTTGTCTTCTTCTTCATCATCATCTTTGTTTAGGTCTTTTTTAGCTATTGATTTTTCATTGGGATCTGCTTGGACACAATCTTTAGTTTTTTCAGCTGTGTCTATTCTTTCCTCTTTAGAAGTCTCCTTAACATCTTTTTCTTTTAGTTCTTCTGTAGCTTCTTGAATTTCTACCTTTGTGAGAGCTTTGATTTTGTTTAAATTTTCAATATCATTGCTGTTTAGGTGTACAGGAATTGTCTTTGAATCTTCTTTGGGTGCTTCATGTCTATAACCTTCTCCTTCTACCAGTCTTGCAATATTTAAAGGTACATTGTCATCAATAGGTATAGTATTGAGGTAATCTAGTAAATACTTTGTTGGGAAGATCCTGAGGTTGGTATCAACAAGTGATCCTATGGAATCCATTATTTATTTTGCAATATTTAGCTTATGGTTGAGGTCAGCATACAAATCTCTTAGTTCTTCTTCTTTTTCTTCAAAAGTGTTGTCTACTCTTTGACACTTGAAGTTCATATCATCAATGAACTGATCCCATTCTTTTTGCCTCTTTTCTTTGAGTTCAAGTCGACGTTTCTCAAGCAACTGGAATAGCATAATAAACTTATTAGGAGTCATTGAAATTATCATTACTTTTTACACCAACTAAAGCTAAAGTACAAATACAATTTTTTTTTAAGTTCGTCATTGTAATATAAAACTAAGTGACACATCAGAACTTGGCAAACTTTAGTGGCAGTGGGCAGGAATCATTACTTAGATGGCCGATAGAGCAGAAAAGCTATTGAGTGGCAATCGCGAATTGGAAGATGTTGCTTTGGAAGGCCTACCATGAGGTGTACTGATGACCTAGTGAAGGCTGCAGGGATCCGCTGGATGCGAGAAGCACGGGACTGGTCAATGTGGTGACACTTGGGGGAGGCCTATGACCAGCAGTGGACGTCTTTCGGCTGATATGATGATGATGACATCAGAAATGACACAGCGTAATTGAATAAATATAAAAAACCTTGTGTGATTCCAGATAATTGTTTTCAACCTCTTCACTGAGCTGCAATGCTTGTTCTAACTTCTCTTTCAGCACTGGAAGCCCTGTTTCACCAGACTTTATAATCTTTTCTGCCTGGCTGTCTTTTATATCAGTTAATTTTTCAAGTATAGCAAACAAATTTTCTACTTCCCGATCTCCACGCTTCTCCTGAAAATTAAGAGTTCTCATTTAATACTTATTCGGGTAGTTAGTCTGAGGGTTATCTTAAGGAGTTTTCAAAAAAGTTGAGTTGCAGTGTTGTTGACGAATTCCAAATAGAAAGCCAATGAATTGAACATACCTCAAACTCTTTCAGCATAAACTTTATTTCACCATTTAGAAACGGACGATGGTCGAATAATCTTGACCAGACTTCTCCAATTTCTGTAATGAAATAAAAAATAAAGGTCATGGACTCCATGTCAAGTTATTGTCAAGTGAGTACAGCTGATAGGAACTGGGTATTTATTTTAATTTAAAGGGCGTTATTCTTACAGAAGCAGTTCAATTTAACTATTTATTTTTAATAACAATAGCGATGTTACATATCCTTTTGCAAAACTAGCAAAGATTATTGTTTTCTCCATACATATTTTATGCATGTAAATAAACGAAATACGGATTACTTTGAAACAATTCAAGGACCAATAATTAAATGAAGTGGTATTTGGTCTGTGTAAATAATGAAAACTTACAAAAACCGTAGGTAAACAATATTCTTAAATTTTAAAATCTGAAAGTAGGCTAGACGTACCTCGTGACAGCTCCGTCATTATAATTATTATCGTTCATTTCATTCAATCTTTTGACAGGCAGTGTTTTCAACACGTATGACTTCCGCCTTATGTTCGTTCGGATACTGCGATAGTAAAGTTTGCCTTTTAGGATTGAATCAGGCTGGCTGAATTGGGGTAATAAGCACTAATACTATAACTAGCTTCTGCCAGCGGCTTCACCTGCGTGAAAAGTATTTTATGATCCCAAGGGGGGTCTATCTCTGTGCTAGATACGTTTAGCCGTTCTGGCGTGATTGAGTAACATATATATTTCCATCCATCCAAACTTTCGCATTTATAATATAAAGTTTAAAGTAAGAGTGAGTATGTATTTTATTACCTTACGCGCTAATTTTGAAATGCCAATTATTTTTATTTTGGACATAAGTGGTGCTTGCAAAAGCAAACTCGACACCTCTTCGGTCCTTGCGCCCTAGGCTAAAGCCTAACTAATTTATGGGTAGGCTCTGTCTGTTTAAGTTAAAAAAAACATATTCTTCTATTGATAGAAGTTTTACGTAAGAGTCGGGGGGTATGATTTTCAGGAATTTACGATAAATAACAACATACTACTTAGGTAACATCTTACTAATATTATAAATGCGAAAGTTTGGATTTGTGTATGTTTGTTACTCAATCACGCCAGAAAGGCTGAACTGAAAGGATCTGGATGCAATTTAGATAGATAGATAAATCATTTATTCAGTGCACACAAAAGACACAGCACAACACACAAAATCATAATTAAATTATTTTAATTTACATGTAGGTACTTTAATTACAAGGTGCCAACATACAAAATAAAAGAAAAAGGAAAACATACATATACAATTAAAAGTGTAATAAGTAACAATAACACAATTAGTAAGATAAGATAAATAATAATATAATTTGGCACAGATATAGATCATAGTCAGGAATAGCTCATAGGATATTTTTATCCTGGATAATGTTCCCTTGGGATGATAAAATACTTTTCACACGGGCGAAGCCGCTGGCAGAAGCTAGTACTTTATGAAATTGCAATGAACGATATATCCGAACTCAATCACGAATTACGAATGCACCGGAAGCAGCGCGCTTATACAACCTAAAGAAAATTAATGTCGTTCTCAGTTCAATTTTACATTCGGTCTTCATTCTCGTCGACCTCGTCGTTGTTCAATCAATTTAGTAACTTCATTCATCTTTGTTGAGAATGGGCGGTTTGTGAGTTGATGTGTTTAGATGCGATATTGTTTTTATTTGCGCAGAAGTGTTTTGCAGGTGATAATGTGTTCAATTTGCATTATTGATGTTCGTTAGTTTTGTGTGATTTGTTAACTATAGACGAATGTGAAGTTTTGGACTTGAACTAGTGGAACTTCGTGTTTGGCCACCATGCCGGGTCTTATTGGAATCGGTGAATTCATTGAGGAAACTCGAGAGGATTACAGTTCACCTACTACTTCTACGTTCGTTTCCCGCATGCCACAATGTCGTCAGACCATCAGCGCTTTGGAAGAGGTAATTACAGTAATTTTAATTCAGTAGATTGCTAACTAATATAAGGAAAGCAGTTGACAAGATAAGAAAACATTATCTTCTTGTTCAAAAACGGTGTTGAGCACGAGCAATTTTACGGAAAACGGAATAAACAAACAAAACTCAAAAACTTGATACGATAGCTGAGATGGATGGGTAACTGGTATATTTAGCACATACCGACTTCCTTACTGATTATTAATTGTTTTCATGCCAAATATGAAATTCGCGTACCTAGAACATCTTGAAACACATTTGTCTACCTATCTTTATTATAATTTGCCGTATTTGTTTAGGTGGGTGTGTTAATAAATATTTATTGTAATAGAGAGAGTGCCTTTATTTATTTGAATTCAGTATCTAATGATAATACCAGGAGCGTAGGCGCGCTGCGACCTTGGAAACGCCCCCATAATATGAACAAAAAATATTACACACCCTGATAAATTGTGCCCACGCAATCACAATAAACTGCCGGCGTATTTCTGCAATTTGATTACGAACGCCTATCGTCATATAGGTATATTGTGTTGTTGCAAAAACCTATAGCTAAGCATTACAACAATATTATTTAGATACGAGTAGGTACATTGATACTTTGCTTGATGAAAAATTGAATATGCACAAATTTTACGTACATTGTCATTGTCACAATCTAAATATTTCTAAAAAAACCGGCCAAGTGCGAGTCGTACTCGCACACGAAGGGTTTTAATGGTACGGCCATTATCGCAAAAAACGGCCAAAAAAAAAAACGTTTGTTGAACGGGAGCCCCACTTAAATATTTATTTTATTCTGTTTTTAGTATTTGTTGTTATAGCGGCAACAGAAATACCTACATCATCTTTGAAAATTTCAATAGTCTAGCTATCACGGTTCATGAGATACAGCCTGGTGACAGACGGACAGATAGATAGACAGACAGACAGACGAACCGCGTTGTCTTAGAAGGGTCCCGTTTTTACCCTTTGGGTACGGAACCCTAAAAATCACCGTGAACCATAATAAAATGAGTCGTAGGATACATATTCGCGAGCTGGTTGACCAAAACCAGATGTATCCTCTGACTGCACAGCATGATTTTCCTCTTGTTTACATCTTTTTAGTTCGCTTTTTAAGCAGTCGGGTTTATTGATTTTTCTAATTAACTTTTTTTATTTACAACTTTTTAGTTATTTAATTATTTTTTTTTTTTTAATTAGGTGCATTTAAAAATATAAGTGTTATATATTTTTGAAATCACTTCCTAAAACTCTTTATTTTGATACCCCACAGGAAGGGTTTGAAAAGAAGAAATTTTTAATCGCCCACAATATGGCGCACAAAATCCGGCATTTTTTTCTTCTCCAATTTTAATGTAGCCAGTGACACTCGCATGGTTAAGACGAATCGATTGACGTAAGAATCATCAAAATCGGCCAACGCGTTTGGTCTCTAGAACGCCACATAGGAACAAACATACATACATAGACTGATAAACACATTACCCTCCTTCGGCAGTCGGGTAAAAATATTCGGAAACGTTTAGACTTTCTATGCGCTCACTATTAGGAATGCAATCGGGCATCGCGATAGAATAAAATGCAGGGAAACGAATACTTAGCGATTTAGCGACTCAAGGTTGCATCGCGGATCGCTCTGTTTCTGAATATCTGCATCATCGCAACATTCGAAAAAATTGTTTTGGTTCTCCCTCAGTTTCGGTTAATCCCTATATATCTAATAATCGATGAAAAAGAACATGTTTTCTGTTCCGAGAGTCGGAAACTCTGTACAGAAACTTCTTTATCTGAAATTTGTAATGTACCTAGTTCTTGTTATTAAAAACTTAACAAGGAATATAAGTTTATTATCTCATTGAAAGAAACAGAGCCTAAATAAATATAGTTCATGTTTCAAGGAAGTCGCTTTTAGGCGGTATTCCCGAATGCCTAAACACCTCTTATTTTGTTACAACACACAAAGCTAAAATAGTTTTAAGCATATATTTCGGGCTTATATTGTGTTTCGTGCGTGGGCCAGCCCACAAACATTTCCTTTGTCTAGATTCTAGACAATTTATGGCCAAAATAAAGTTGAGTGAGGTCCAAATCCTGTAAAATCCTATCAGAGTTACCAGAGAAGTATTTAAAATGAAAAAGGATCTATCTACATTTTTTTTTAATTGTACAATAGGCTCACGCATCACAAGCTTGGCAAGCAATGATGTGGTCGACGGTGAAGCACGATTGCCAAGAAGTAACCTATTCACTCTTGAGGTTGTAGCTATTGGGAATCACAGACTCCTTAGCTATACGCATAATAAAAGTATAGTTCTCGCCAAACTTCTTGGCGGCCCTGAATTTGGCTTCAATGGCTACGCAGTAGTAAATTTCATACAAAAACAGCACCGTTTCGTGCCTTGCGCATCGGCAAGCCAACTTCAAGGCTGCCCAGAAGTTAGGCGGGCACTATATTTCCGAAACTTTTAGTGCGTATGGGTGCGCTTTTCGATCGAGTCTAGTGCATCAAGCTTGGTTAAAATGTTGATGTAAAATAATTTGTGAATTCGGCAATTCACAAACCTCGGTAAGGCCATCTATGTAGATATAATAAACACCTGAATCTTCCAAGTAACCGATGGTATTGTCTCCGCAATTATTACGAAGGAAGTTATCATGACTAACCATAGCCAGTAACCACCGGAAATACTTATTAGGAAGGGGACGACACGCTTGACATCTGCCGAGCATTCCAATGTTCAGGTGAGTTCTCTGGCACACTTCCGCCTGCTTTCGTGGCGTCAAAAGCGAATACTTTTGAAACCCAATGCTCTCTGCTCTCGTATTGGCACGAACTAATAGTTCATGCGGCATGCTGTAGTAAACATATTAGCCATTACGCAGCGTTGGAAAGCTCGATGACTTGGTGAAGGCCGCAAGAGTCCGCTGAATACGATAAGATTAGAACCGGTGGATGTGTCAAGCGTTGTTGAGGGAAGCCTAAACCATTATAGACATAATGTCGGCTGAAGTGATGAAGATGACAGCGTGATTATCTGTCGACGGTGCGCCGGAAGTCATTCGCTGAGGAAAAAAAACAAAAAAAAACAAGATTTCTGTTCATTTGATTTTGTTACCCCAGACGATGGATTCGGAAAAAAAATACCGCCACAAAATGGCGCCCAAAAGCCGCCAATTTTTCTTTTTCAGTTTTACCATTGATTGACGTAAGAATCATCAAAATCGGCCAACGCGTTTGGTCTCTAGAACGCCACATAGGAACACATACATATACATGCATACATAGACTAATGAACACATTACCTTCCTTCGGCAGTCGGGTAAAAATGGGTTTTGCCGTTTCGAGTCGTTATAATCTCGTAAACCTCTTACCTACAAAAAGTAACAGGGATATAATAGACGCTGTTAACGTATTGGTAATATTTTCCTTTCTTTATTTCTTTCTTTGGTGTGGGTTATGGACTCGGCAATCATTGTCAATAATCATGACGGTCAACTCCCTAGCGGCTTTAGTCTCGATCAACGCCATAGGAGGACCTTGTTGGGCCGGGTCAAGGGTTTGGTACCGAGAGCTGTATTCCTAAACACGACAGCAAAATTATGATACTTCTCTTTAAGCTAAAAGCAAGTTAGTAACAACAGCTATTCAAACAGGCAAACTGTTTTAGAGAGTCCAATCCACAGACATAGATCTAACTAGATAATGCAAGTCACTCCATCTGTATGAAAACCAAGCATCCCACTTATTCACACACAATTTAAAAACAAATTTACTTACCAATGATGAATGAAAGAACACATTTCCAATGCCTCTGCTAACTTTTTCTATTCAGTCTTTACAGTTCAATATGACATAAAAAGACATTTTTCTAGATTTCGGTGGATTTCCGGTGCCGATAATGCTAAATGAAAAACTCAAATTACGATCATTGATCGTAATTTTACTGCGCTTTTTGACTCGCGATCGTATGTACATACGATCGCGTCTTCTAGTTAGATTTATATCTGTGGTCCAACCTAAAAAATATCATATTTCATGCCATTATTATTTGCGGTTTCCTTAATGTACTCGTAGGTATGAATAAAGCCATTATCCTCGTAAATAAAACAGGTTCGGTTTTAAATTAGAATAGGTAGTATAAATATTTTATTTATTGATACAAAAGTGTATCCTAAATTTAGAAGCAATATTATCTTCAAATCTTGGTAAAAACTTTGGTGAAAATAAAAAACTGGTGATCGCAGCATCAGCGAACTTGATAACTTAGCGATTCATAGAAATGTCGACTCACAGACGTGGAATTTGACGCGACCTCTGGTGTGCTCGGGTAGTCGAGTCCCCTTCCCTCTGCTACTGTAGTATTATATTATCTGTGCCTCTGCTATAATAAGTAGGTACAGCTGTCTAGACATTTGCACTGCACAGACAATAATTTGGTTCTTCAATTTCTACTTGAGGACTAAGTAGATTGGATGTTAGACTTCAACAGAATGCACTCTCAAGGGAATATTTTATCGATATTCCCGCTTCTACTTTCCTCGTGTAGTATTTTATTGTCTGAAAACACTACCTCGCTTGTTCACCTTGCGACATTATCCTGCCTACCTTCGCGAACATAAAACAAGATTCGTTCGATATTGAAATTTGCAAGTCTCTGTCGCCATCAAAACTTTTATTTCAGCCGCCGTAATACTAGACGAAACAAAGAATTAACATATTCCGCATAATGAACACCAGAACCGGGATTACGAGTTTAGAGAAAGTTCGACATTGATATCTCGCCGACTACATTGCAAAAGGAAACCTTGACCGGTTGGTCGACTGATCGACAAACAAGTTTCAAGCTGCGGAAGAGTATTTTATTTCATTGTTAGAACATGCTCTTCTAACACGCATTTCATGATCAATACCAATTGTATTAATATTGTATTGTTCTTACACGATACTACAATAAAACACCTGTAAAAGCAAGCTCACATTTGCATAGAACAGGATAAAACTTCAGTAGTTTGCCACGATTTTCAAATCTATACACGGCATCTCTACACTATTTGCACAATTAATTACAACATCCTTCAAAACTTCGCTCAAAAGACCGCGCCCGTATTTCTTATCAAGCAAGTGTAAATTGCAGCTGGATGCTAGTTATTTTCTGTTATCAAACTAAATTTAATAGAAGTGGCAGTTTCCAATTTCCTGTGTAAGCGGACTAACTGACCATTGGTCGGTATATCGGAACACGTTTCCGCCAACAAGTAAAACAAACTCGGATAGAAAGGTGGTAGCTCTACGAGCATGGAGCACACAATCCGCCTACGAGCGTTAGGTCACTAGGCCGCTAGGCGTTCATATGGAAACTATCAATTTAAAAATCATCATTCATTGGAAAGTCAAGTCATTAACATGGTATTAAATACTTGAAATTAAGATTTATTCGGGTCATTACTCATACAATTCAGTCAGAAGCTGTCGAATTCGAAATAAGGCGTAAAATATGAATATTTCTCTGTCACAATATAAACCACTGATTTATTACATGTTAGACACCAAGAGGAATGAAATAATGCTGTACTATATTGAAAACGTCCTTTGCATATCAAGTCAATTGCTACGATGTCGTATGCAGATAATCTAATGGAGGCTTAAGGTTACACTAGTCGAAAATTCTTCCATACAAACGTAGTCTGGCGATTACTCCACTGTTTGACGGTGAAAGTTCAAAATAAAAAAAAATTATAAATTTGTCTCATTATCTAGCCCTATATGGAAACAGGAAAGTAAAAAAATACAATATTTGAAAGTTATGAGCGTTCAAAGTTCCATATTTCAACACTAATTTTAACGCATATTTAGGCGCAAAAAAAAAATAAGAAGAAGGAAAATTGCAAAACGGCCTCCATACAGGTATAGATTATTAATTCAACAATGCAAATAATTTTATTTTGAAAATATACATTTAGTAGTTTTTGTCATGATATCTAGACTCCCATAGGTCTGTTCATAAAATTATGCGCGCTCATTTTAGTCCTAAATCATCATCCATTTCGCTACTTTGCAAAAGTGCTAATTCGTATGAGAACTAGCTTCGTACTGCTCATCACAGCTTCAATCTCTTTCGCACGAGTTTCGTGCCGTTGACTAGGGGAGCCTTAAGACCGTGCAGTGGGCTAAATTGCAGTATAGCCCACAAACACGACAGAAGTGAATTATCTACTGGTTAGAAGTGTTGAGTTTATGACGCACAGTGAATGCTGATGACATTTTGACGACAGGGACGCTTAGATACTTGGACGATTGGGAAATGATTGTACGGCCAGCCCACTGAAATCGAGGCTAGACACTAACAACGGCCCATTACGGCGAGAAACGAAAGAAATTATTTTACACTTTTCCACAAGACAACAAGCCAGTTTAAAATTACACATTACGAAATGTTTTAAAGGTAAATAAAACTAAAAACTTCTAGTCTTAACAGCTAATTTATGTAATTTCAGCATCGTATACCATTTCAATGCGTGCGTTTAAAACGTTTGGCGTATAGCCAGCAAGCACTGGCTACAAATTGAATAAACGAATCGGTACTTAATCACTGTCGGAAAGCCGGTGAGTTCCGAGAAAAAAGAAACCGACAATGGAAAAGGGTATATATCTACATTATACAAAAGTCCATGAATATAATACTGTATAATATTAGGTATACTGAAGCTTCTACGCATGCACGAAGTATGCGGTGTGAATAACCAAAACCTATATCAAAGGAACAGATAATATAATACTAGCATACAGATGCCTCATCCCATACAAAGAAACCGTGCCGACGTTACGTTTTTCATCTGATTATACCGATTATTTTTTGTAAATCGATCGCGTTCGGTTCCGTTCCACGGCGATAGATAGATCACCATCTATATCCGTCGAACGGAACGGAACGCGATCGATGTACAAAAAATAATCAGTATAATCAGTACAGTACGTCGGGACAGTTTCTTTGTATGTGATGAAACACCACTGTCAAAGATAAGAAGATTACATAAGTATTTTAGTTAGGTCGGTTAAATAATATGACACCGATGTACTCCAAAATCTCCTAAATTAATTACCTTTCCAAAGGGATCAGAGAAATTTCAGAGTAATTGTTTAATGTTTTATTTTGACAGTTATAGCAATAAACGATAATTCCGATACTTACGTTACTGCAGTAAATTCATCCTAAACTTCAACGGTCTTAATTTTACTTTCAAATATCAACTATCTTATTTATAAACAGTGTAATTATTCTCAAAACCCAAGATGAATATGAATTATGTCCCATTTACCGCTCAGCTATCGGTTTCGTCGTTACAGTGCGTTGTATGAATAGGCCTTAAAAGGTCAACAGCCAATGAGTCATCATCAATGCCACTATCTCGCGGTGCATAGCGGAGTCTTCGGCTAAGTAAGCACCTCCGATGCGGTGGACGATAAAAATCATGTGTGACTCATCGCTACGGTGTTTGTTTATTACATGAGTTGAGAGTTGAAATGACGTTTTTTGTCCTCCTAAATGACTACGGTAACCAATTTGCCTAGTTAATCATTTATTTTAAGTTAGACATGCGACTAGTCATGCTTTAGTAAACTTCTTCGCCGAAATTTTCTCTAATAGAGATTTCGTGCTTATTACCGCCGTTTTTACCCGTCTGCCGAAGGAGGGTAATGTGTTTATCAGTCTATGTATGTATGTTTGTTCCTATGTGGCGTTCCAGGGACCAAACGCATTGGCAGATTTTGATGATTATAACGTCAATCGATTCGTCGTTTAAATGTACCTAATTCTAAAAAAAATAACTAAAAAGTTGTAAATAAAAAAAACAAAAAACCCGACTGCTTAAAAAGCGAACTAAAAAGACGTAAACAAGAAGAAATTCATGCTGTGCAGTCGGAGGATACATCTGGTTTTGGCCAGGCCAGCTCGCGAACATGTATCCTCCGAATGCACAGCATGAATTTCTTCTTGTTTACGTCTTTTTAGTTCGCTTTTTAAGCAGTTGGGTTTTTTGATTTTTTTAATTAACTTTTTTTATTTGTCCTCCTAAATGACTACGGTAACCAATTACCTAGTAAATCATTTATTTATGTTAAGTAAGATAAGATTTAATTACGAATAGTCATGCTAAAGTAAACTTCTTCGCCGAAATTTTCGTATATTAGACATTGCGTGCTTATTACCGCCGTATTTTATGAGTTCGTCCTTCAGTTGACTCATGGTCCATTGTGATTTCATAAAACAAACCTTATTAAGGCCGTACCCTGACCAAAAAATCAGCATGAGATATGAGCATTCCTATTGGCCTAGCGGCACTGTCGGCGCATGAATTACAGTAGTGAATACGCCCAGATTTTACAATAAAATCTTTATAAAATCGAATATTGGTCTTTTGAAAAAAATAAATCTTCCAAAATGTTCGTTATCAAATTGTCTATCCATTATTGTTAGTACAAAAAATTATTAATGAACACTTTACGAGGAGATGCATGCTATCAATCATTATTTCTCATTTTTATGTTTTTGTTGGAAGGAGATTAGTGAAACATATACTACATTTAAAAAAAAAAGAATCTTACAATTTTGGAATCAATAATATGTAGAAATTTAATGTATTTTTATTAGTTGATATTTCATTTTAAATAACGAGTAGATAGCTCCTAAAAACTGCACGAAAAACGGCTAGCGCGGCGTTTTGCTCGGGGTAGCGCCTTAACTATTCGGAGAAAATTTTCTTCATGATATCTAGTTTCCTAGCAATCATAGCGTAGTTTAATGCAGACACGATTATGCATGCCGGTAGAGCAGCATGCATTAGACTCGTCCCCTTCAGGCCGCTGCGATAGAGTTACGGGCACTTGAGCACGGCAGGTTACTATACTTTTAAGTTTCTATGAAAAGGTAGTGCTTTTAACCCTTCTACCAAAGAGATGTGTATCGTGAAAGCAGGTAGACATATGTTTTTGTGAATAAGCCACTCAGTACCTACGTGGGGTGCCATTGAAGAGGACTAATTTCAGATTTTGTATAGGGCGTTTTGATTATCAAATGCTCGGCATTGGCATTGAAGTTGTACAACATGATTGAAATAAAAACTATCCCATATATTCTATGGTTCTGAATATTTTAAATGAAAATATTGTAAACCTTAGTAGAGAACGCGTAGTACAAGAATATTACAACATAATGTTTAGTATTGCAGACCTGCCGACTTCGCACTTATAGGGTTCCGTACCAAACCGTAAATTTAAGTTGGTTGTAATAGGAAAAGTGAGGGAATTTCAAAGAAACATTCTGATGTAACAATATATTGGTATTTGTTAGTTACATATACGTAATAATTAACATTATCGCCACATTTCAAGTTCATAGGTCAATAGGCAGTTAGAAAATTCTTCGGAACAATTTTTCTAAATAAAACTGTCTTTGGAGGCTTTCTCATTCCTTTGTTTTCGTACATTTTTTAAAACAAATATACAGTTTTTATCTACTCAACGAGCTCTATACAACGGTACGTACCCCACTCGACGGGGCAGGCGAATTTTTTGAGCCCCCCTTAAAAATATTATTTGAGAATTTGTATGGCTTTGGGTCAACAAGATGCTTATTACCACAGCAATAGTACTACTTCATATTGTGAAAATTTTACTGTAGGATCAACCGTTTAGCTGTAAAACCCATGTGACAGACGGGCGGACACGTGAGTTATAGCAATAGGGTTCAGTTTGGACCCTTCTGGTACGGAACCCTAAAAACAACAAATGCAACGTCTCTAGCTTGTATCCCTTACATTTTAAACTAAGCATATGTGCACATACATATTCCTTATTGTTATCAAAACATGCCAGCCAAATATATTGCAAAACCGATGCAAATATGTTGAGCTTGTGTTCAATCGTTTCTTTATCGGAGCATATCTTTGTAATGATAGATCGTTTGCTTGCTTGCAATAAAACCAGAACTTGCTACTTTCTTACATATTTATGTAATTTATGTTATCTTGCTTTCGCTCGCTTTGGGATATTATTTTGCAGAATATCTCATACAAGTCTATTGGGAGTTCGACGAAGCCAAGGCAAAATCCTATAAAACAAAACGTAATAAAAACCGGCTAAGTGCGAGTCGGACTCGCGCACGAAGGGTTCTGGATACCATTATCGCAAAAAACGGCAAAAAAATCACTTTTGTTGTATGGGAGTCCCACTTCAATATATATTTTATTCTGTTTTTTAATTCATCATCTGTAAAAATTTCAACTGTCTAGCTATCACGGTTCATGAGATACAGCCTGGTGATAGACAGACAGATGGACAGTGGAGTCTTAGTAATAGGGTATTTGGGTACGGAACCCTAAAAAGAGGACAATTACGTAACATTGACGAGGATGGTCGTTTACCCCACGTTAGACACAATAAGCACCTATTCGATTCAATACAATACAAATACCCCGTAAACACCCGTCAAGACGGAACAGAAAGCGTTAAACAAAAACATTTTCTTTTAACAACAGTCGACATGGAATTATAAATGTTTAAAGAAAAACATCAAGCAAAACAAATTAGGAGAAACCAATTGCAGTACGTTATTGTTCAAGACATAAAAGAAGTTAACATCTTTCTGCGTCTCTTTGAACGAAGCAATTTAAAAGACAAAAGCAATGGAAATGATAAAACTTCTGTGCATTTTGTTCGCTCCGAAGTTAATCGGGAGTTGACCTGCAGAATTTATGCTCTCTTTTCATAAAGGTTTTAATTTTGACACCGAGAACAGTATTCAGCTTGACTGTGGGCTGCAGATAGACGTATACGACATAAGTAGAGTAAGAGTAAGTATGTCGTCAACTCAGCTTTCTCATTTCCCTTATGACTATCATGAAGATTGTAATATATGCGTGGAGCCTGCGGAGCAATGTTTTTACCATAATATTCGTATTTGTCTTGAGAGATATCCTCGGTCTTCATTTCTGAATTAATTTAACCGGCGTCGACTTTCATTGTTTCATAATAAATAAAATCCAGTTGCTCAGAGGCGAGGGTATTTATCATCAATCAATGGGTTACCTACTTATAATAAATCTGTAGAAAAGTCGTTTTTTTTACTTCGAAAATATTTCCAAAAAAATACTTTTTATTTGTGCACGCATCATGTAAAATGTACGAAACCAATGTATATAATACATAAATAAGGTGCGTAACTTGAAGTATTATTTAGTTTTTGTTTCACCGCATTCAATTCACTCTAACAAAAGATAAGATATATGATTTTAAAGTGTTCAAGAAGTAAAACATCACAACACACGCAATTCAGATACTCTGACAGTTGAACTCCATATTCGATAGATGGCGTTGCGCATTTTACGTCATTTTATGAATGGAGGTGTTAAGATTCTCCGCGGAAAAGAGACCCTAGAAAAAAAATTGGTAGATAGGTTAGTAGGGTAGGAGCGAAGCCGCGGGCACAGCTAGTTCGTACTAAAAAGGTAAAATACTCTTGTCTATCGAACTGTAAAATAACATGTGGTGTTCCTTGATCAGATGTGATACAGCGAAAGTACCTGTTTGTGGTTACTCGCCGTGTTGGTATATTTTGTAATGAACTTTCTCTTTAAATGAGTGTGGGTGTGCTATTGCTATTACACTCAAATTTTGTTTATGATCAATTGCTGTAATCAATATGTAAATATTTAATGTGCTAGTACTTATGAAACTATGGATGATCATAGTAATTTTTATTCAATTTGCCATGAATGTTGCAAGATCCTTAAGTTTAATAAAATGTCAAAATATAAAAAACCCCCGACACATTTATCTTGCGAGAACACCCCAATCAAACAGTAAAGCGCCCATAACTTTTGAACGGCTGAACCGATTTTATTCAAACATAGATAAGAGCACTCTCACACCTTTCAAACAAAAAAAAAATCAAAATCAGTTCACCCGTTTAGGAGCTATGATGCCACAGAAAGACACAGATACACAGCAACACACCTCAAACTTATAACACCCCTCTTTTCCCCAAACAAAAACTCAGATTTTGTATGCTATAGGAAAAATTCAACAATGACTCAATTTGTCTGGTCACAAGAGGATTTAAACGCTACGTAACTAACTTGATTATGTTTGTTTAAATCATAAAATTACTTACATGAGTGTATAACTGGTTAGATAATTAATTAGCATGAAAGTCACCGACAAGAATGAGTAACAGACCGCAATGGAACGTAATACCTACAAAAAGAAGCCTGAGGCTTGCAATTTTCGACCCACTAACAAACAGGTCTACTATTACTTGTATTGTGTCTATATCTAGATTAGTTACCTCTTATATTGTGCCTGTCGAATTTAGATAAAGTCAGTGACATTTTTAACCGACTTACCAAAAGGAAGAGGTTCTATGTTCGGCATTGTGTATGTTCACGCATATCTCCGTAAATTTTGGACCGATTTAGAAAATTCTTTTTTTGTTTAAAAAAGTATGTTTCGAAATTGGTCCCATTTTAATTTGGTGAAGATCTGATGAGGAACTTCGAAGATATGCAACAGCATTCTTCAATAAATTACGGCAAATCTCTCGGGATTGCTGCAATCGCATGTCTGTTTATTGTTTATACCATTTCATAACAACATAATATCATGCCAGTACGCTCTTAAGGGGTACGCAGATCTCTCATTTCACCGGTTATGTTCAAGTTTGATGATATTCGGGTAATCTATTCTGGCGTTATAGGTACCTTACTAAACAACTTGCCTATTAGGTAGGTACAACTAAAAAGTGAAAAATAAAAAACTTTTTTCAAAAAAATATTACCGACTTCATATTTTTTTTTTATTCTATTCCTTGCACGACTTTCCATGCCTCGCTTGACTCACAATAAACGTTCTGATAAAGCTTGTGCCAGTGCCAAAGTTGAACTTACAGCTGCTGCCGTTGGCAACGAAATTCCTGCTGTATATTTGAATAAGTTTAACAATAAATACTTTTTATTATTGAATCTTGTAACTTTTCATAAGTTATTCTTTGCTATGCTTGGGATTTGGTCTTTTTCCGTAATCTTTATGTCCCCGAAGCGTCACTGACCTTTTAAACTAAAACATAATTAGTTCATCAGTAAATAAAGCGTAAGTGGCATACATGTTTATGTGTTAATTAGAATCAAACTCAACATGTTTACAAACAACACCTCTGGATAAACGAACACGTTTCAAGATCACTGTATGTATGTTTTGGTAATCCGATAGCATAAACAGGATCCAAGCTCCTTCCTACTCCTACTTAGTCGGTTCGATAAAATGTTCTTGACTTCCTCACAATGCTTACCTGTAATAATAAACAACATTATGTTGCTGTTGGTAGACGATATAGAGATACTATTACCACCATTTTTATATTCAGAATATAACTCTTGTTTTATTCTAAAACGGAAAACTCGGCGTCAGATTCACAGATCCCCTTGAGACATTTTTACTAGAGAAAGTTTTATCCGAACAGAGCTTTTGTACAACTGGTGCTAGCGCAAAATAGATTGTGACTTTCTGTAAATTTTAAATAAGTAACTTCTCAAATTCAATATTGATTATTGTTCCATTTTATTTAGATAGTAGAATCTGAAAACGTTACGTGAATGTTTAAACTCTATTATTTTGTAAATAGGGCAATTGTATCTTCGGGGATTACGTAGTTGCGGTGAACAGGCGTGCCCTTGGTAAACCTGAAATCGTATTAACGTAATTATAACGTTGAATCACGATGAATAATGCCTCAGATTCTACTCGCTAAATTCGACCAAGTTTTGCTTCAATTTGGGGTTTGGGCAAATCTTCTCGATCGTTCGGTGTCGGATTGAGGATAAATACGCAAGGTCAACCGCTTTCACTGTAGGAACCCGCTTACCATGAGCGACCCTTTTGCAGCTGACGATTCTAACGAGTCTTTTTCGCCTTGGAATACCTCATCATTTTGTATTGCCGCTGTTGTTGTTACCATATCCATTCAAGCAGGTATCCTACCGGGTATTGAAGTAAACAATACAGTACAGTAGTCACAGCGGATATTTGTGTCTCTGAAGTTGGCTGCAAGACCCTGCGTAGTAGCTATTTTTGAGTCAATTTTGAAAGTGAAGATAGCATTATATAATTGCTTCTCACTCGCTTACATTTGTCGCAGCGTACTATCTCGCTTACACGAGTATACTTGATGACAAACTTCAGAGACACATAATATATCCGCTGTGACTACTGTACTTGTCAGTGCAAAAAATATTATAAAGAAACATCCGTATGTGACGCATAACTGTACTTACCGGTTTCAAAGCACATTAAATTAAGTATCAAAACAACACAGATGAGTCACTTCCACCATCATAATGCTGAAACTTACGCTTTGTGCAGTTGTGCTACAGCAATCACTTCTCTGCTAAACTCTATCAACAGATGCCACTGACGTTTTAATTACTCGACCTATTTTGAACAGCTGTTTATTTGATTGCTCAATAAATTTTGGAAATGTTACACCTTGTTAACCCTTCAGTTAGTAAAGCGGGTGTTTACAACTGGGAGGATACAATTTTATTGGTGTAAGCTAATTTCGGTAGACGTTTTATTTTACTTATATTACAAAATTGATTGGTTACAAAGAGCAGCAGTGACTATGTTTGAGAAATCCTGCTATATAGCGTGCAGAACTGAGAGGTGATAGTTCGATACGTTAGGAGACAGAACAAAGGGGGCGTTTGTCTATGGCTCAAACAAGCCGAACAACAACTATTGTGTACGTGGCCTAGCTCTGCGGCTACATTGTTCATGTATGCTAAACGTTTTAGTAAAATGGTTAATAGGATTATCTCTCTCGGCCCATTTCAATTAGGCCCGCCGAAGCAATGTGTAAGGCTGATTATACCTGCGTAAAGGTCGTTTAGTTTCCTTCAATAGACGGCTTTTAGCGTGGATTATTGGATTACCAGTCATGATTTGTGCCTTATTACATGATTCAGTTCATGTACTGATATTGCCGTTTTTTGCTTCAAATAAACACTGTTTAAATCAATTCAAAAAACCCGACTGCTTAAAAAGCGAACTTCCGACTGCATAGCATGATTTTCTTCTTGATTACGTCTTTTTAGTTCGCTTTTTAAGCAGTCGGATTGTTTAATTGACTTTTTTTATTTATAACTTTTTAGGTAACATTTTTTTTCGAACATATGTGTTATATATATTTAAAATCACCTAATAAAACCCTTTATTTTAATACCCCACAAGAAGGGTTCGGAAGAAAAAAATTGGGCCGTCACAATATGGCGCATAAAAGCCGCCATTTTTCTATTTTCCAATTTTAATGTAGCCAGTGACACTCGATTGACGCAAGAGTCATCAAAATCGGCCAACGCGTTTGAAACTGGAACGCATACATACATAGACTGATAAACACATTACCCTCCTTCGGTAGTCGAGTAAATATACAGGTTGAATGAAGGAAGTAGGTTACTAAAATGCTTGCAGGTGGAAGGTGGGGTACAAATGCATGTAGTTTAAAAATACTGTACATTAATACTATGTTGTGATATGTTAAGCATACAAGCCTCGCTGCTATTTTAGATGCTATCTTGTACATTATTATAATGCAGGTGCCGCACTTCGTTGCTATGCAATACTACCTTCACTGCAAGCAAACGAAAAAGACAATATAATATGACGTAATCGATATGAAAATTGACATAAGTGGCTAATTGTGACAATGCAATTTAGAGCTTTATGATTGTTGTAATAATGATTACGATGACTTACGTTTGTTTTGTGCGTCTGATGATGTGGTTTACGCAACTTTTCATGCGTCGGTGGTCACGACTCCGAACAAGAAAGCGAATATTCTCATTGTGTTCTGTTATCTCGCACTTATCATCTTTGTTTGGACAAATGCGGATTATGTAATTTCGGTGATGTTATGGACGTTTGAGACTTAAAGTGGTCATCTTGTACGATGATATTGTAATAGCTGTGTACCTCTGCTTTTATGATGAAGGTGGCATTTACATTCACCTCTTATATCGTCGATATTACCATTTCAGGGAGTGTACTGTCTCTTGTAATACAGTTTATAACAAACGCAGAAGCCAGGGAATAATATTTTATGTATTTTTTTTTTTTTTTTTTTCAAATGGCTAGTGTTTGTAGAAGTAAAATTATCCACAACTGGTTTAATATGTTGCATCTAATACCTTTAAAGAGCAATTCTTGTATCATATAATCCGAATCACAGAAACGGCTTCAACGATTTTCATGAAATTTAGTATGCAGGGGGTTTCGGGGGCAATAAAACGATCTAGCTAGGTTTCATTTTTAGAAAACGTCGTTTTATCTATTTTCACCCGAGCAGAGCTCGGTCGCCCAGGGACTAGTATGGATTATACCTACTAACCGTGAAAAGTTAAAGCTCATCTGCCTAATAAAAAAATGCCGCTGTTTTGGTAGTGTAACTCGTGTAACTCCATTTTTAACCCTTAACTGTACATACATACAGGTGGTAAATATTATGTAATGTAACCAACATAAGTCAATAACGAATATGCAAAAAAAACTGTTCAAGTGCGAGTCGAACTCGTGCGCCGAGGGTTCCGTATCTAGTTACCTACCTATACCGCCATAATAAAATTGTTACCTATATTTTTTATTGGTGGCTAAGTTTTAAAGATATGGGCAAATTTAGATTTTCCTGAAAACTTTTATGTACCAAAATAAACCTAAATTTTCAACTTTTTTAATTTATTGGCATTTTTGCTTTATTTGTGCTGTAAGACCTTATCTTTTTGGCAAAGGTCATGTCAACGGGAACTACCATATAGGTTTTCGACCCAACACCTATAGTGTACTTCCGGTTGACCTAGAACACTGGGCACACTATGTATGTAATTGTTGTAAAATTAAGTTTTATTTGTACCTACATTGTGTGTATCTGTGTGTGCCAAATAAACTAGATTTCTTTCTTTCTTCTTTTTAGAATTGTAAATTTTGGTTAAAAGCAAGGTCTTACAGCACAAGTAAAGGGAAAATTCAAAAAAATAAAAGAAGTTGTAAATTAAGGTAAATTTGGGTACTTACAAGTTTTCTAGAAAATCTAAATTTGCTCATATCTTTTTATCGTGTTGACCCAGGACCTTGATTTTTATATAACTAATAGGGACTATAGACCTCAGTATCTAGTATAAATTGCTAGGTCCACCCGTTCCTGAGAAAATCGGTGGTGACACACGGACAGACGGACAAGAGAGTGGTCTTATAAGGGTCCCTTTTTTACCTTTTGAGGTACGACACCCTAAAAACACCGAAATACGATCTCTGTTGGACAAATACCAATACTGAGAACCTTTTGTACAAGCAAACAATATTAGCGAAATAAACTAACCCGCATTGCATAATGCTAGTACTTAGCAAAGTTGGCCATTTCAGAACTATTATTTAACAACGTCATTTCCAGGGTAATGTTTGCTGGCGGGTTAGTTCACTTCGTCACGCCATGGTTAGCGCTATAATAACTTAACTACAAGGGTTGTAAGATCGGTTACACTATAACAGTTACCACATCATTAAATTATTCTAATTAACCCTTTATGGCTTACATTTATTATTCCCTCATCAAGACCATCATTAATATCATGCATGTTTTTATGTTATTGCAATATCTTTGGTATCATGATCAGAAATCTATTTATTTACAAGTGAATACCTATTCAATAAATTACTTTCTACGATATCAATAGCCAGGTGCAATGTACTAATTTAAAGGTCATTATTTTATGGCACCTTGGAAAAATCATTGGCACAAAATTCGATAATGTTTCCTTATCGACGTGTATCAACATCAATCAAAGAGTTCGCTCAGTGCTCATGCCGACTGCAAATGGACACTTGAGCCAAACAGGAGTCAAGGTGCACCGAATCGTTGCGAGTTTTATTTTCGTACGGGCCGATTGCTTAATTCAGGGGGGCCATTGATTAATCGCCGGCTGGGGCGACAGATGTTCGCCGTGCTCCCAAACCGAGTTGAATGGGTCGTGGCTCCTATTGTAAACGGTTCTTTATGCCGGTGACAGCTTGTCCACGTAAAAACAATTTTGAGCGAACCCAATGTCGCAATCGCAACGGACGTTCCTGCCGATAAAAATATTTGATTTAAGAACACTGGTAAATTGACGTCACATAACATGTTTGATGTTTTCTTTATCTTGTTTCAGACGTTGGATTTCGACCGAGATGGCCTAACGAAGTTGAAAAAGGCGATAAAGGCAATACACAACTCTGGCAATGGTGAGTACTGTCGTTAAACACCTAAGTAAACAACCTTCGCCTCAAGTCTCTGCCAAATGAAACAAAAGGAAAATTCGGACACGTATTGGTTTTCTGCAGTACGGTACTAATTCCGCTCCAATTTAAGACATGGCAACCACCAGCTAATAGGTATTTAATTGTTTACAAACGTGACGTGAATATTAACATCCCTATTTATGTCCACCTTGCCAAATGAGGATTTCTCTTCTGCTTTTTACCTTAAAACAAAAGCCAATAATGTCCTCTTTTAGTGCGGGACAGCCGGCAACCGGACAATATACTTTCTGACGGATTTATTTGTGTTCCCGGCTCTAGTGGCGCATTTTACAGGCGACACGAGCACGAGACTGAATTAAAAATAGAAATAGAGGAAGTATACGGTATGAATAGCAGACTGGAATAGATGAGATATCCGATGCATGTTTGGTAACTTTAAAAATAAATTCTAGTTTGATACTTGAATATGGAACTCGCGGCAAGAAATGAGTGTCGGATCGGAGAACATAAAACCAATGAGGTGACTTCAATGCATGTGGTGCTTATGTGGTGATTAAATCAATTGAACACCTTTCATTTAAAATTTATTTTCTAGGCTGTACCGTGTGGATGTTTACAATTAAGGTTACACTAGTCAATAATTTTTCCATACAAACGTAGTCTGGCGATTACTCCACTGTTTGATGGTGTACAATCAAAATAAAAAATGATATCAATTTGTCTCATCATTATCTAGCCCTGTATCGAAAGAAATAAGTAAAAAAATAATATTTGAAAGTTATGAGCGTCGAAAATTCCATATTTCCACACTAATTTTAATGCATCTTTGGTCGCTAATATATACCATAAGAAGACGGAAAACTGCAAAACAGTCACCATACAGGGATAGATTGGTAGTTCAACAATGCAAATAAATTTATTTTGAACATATACATTTAGTTGTTTTTCATGATATCTATACTCCCAAAGTCCTGTTTATAAAACCCGCGCTCGTTTTCGTCCTAAATCATCATCAATTTCGCTACAAATTTGCAAAAGTATGTATTCGTACGCGAACTAGCTTCTTACTGCTCATCCCAGCATCAATCTCTTTCGCACGTGTTGTCGGATGAGATAGCATGCATTTTAATCCTGAGCACAAAATTGTTCGTGCCGTCGACTATGGTATCCTTAAACGCCCATTGCAGAATATGTTAAAATTTAGATGAGACAAAAAAGTACAAAGGGCTGTTACTCAATATTCAAAACTATAGACTAATGCATAGCTTAGGCCGAGCACAGAACCGGCTTGCTAGGACGAAAGGCCGTTCAACCCGCTGAACTAGAATGACCCAAATATCGCAACAAATAGTGCTTGCAGACAGACAGTAATGCATTATTTGTAAACATTTCCATTCACTTGTTATATCATTTCAGATTGATTTATAATATATGCAAGTGTTCAATATATTTCCTTCCTGTTACGCCGAATTTCTTTTATTTCCGCTATAAATTGCAGCCAAGCAACCAAACCATAAAAAAAAACAAAAATCCAGACTGCTTAATAAGCGAACTAAAAAAAACAAGAAGAAAATCATGCTGTGCAGTCGGAGGATACATCTGGTTTTGGTCAGCCAGCTTGCGAATATGTATTGGCACCACACAATGGGTTTGGTACTAACAAAAAAAATTGGGCGCCCACGATATGGCGCCCAAAATCCGCCATTTCTCTTTTTTCCAATTTGAATGTAGCCATTGACACACGCTAGGTTAAAACGAATCGATTGACGTAAGAATCATCAAAATCAACCAACTCGTTTGGTCTCTAGAACGCCACATAGGAACAAACATACATACATACATAGACTGATAAACACATTACCCTCCTTCGGCAGTCGGATAAAAAGAGTGCCGCTTAAAAATAAAGAAATGTCTGCAGAATTGTGCAGCGGAGTGCAAAGTGCTAAACAGATTTTAATAACCACAGCAATTCACGATATAACTAAGCTTACAAGTTATGAAAGGGCAGAACCAGTCTTTCCATTGAATGAAGACTGTGTGAGCGGTAATGCTTCAAAATGTAAATAATTTTATTCTCCTTTCATCTCTCAAAGTACGGTATCTGCATTTGAACAAATACAAATTGAAATATAAACCGATTCGAGTTGCGGTGGCCGGTCACGAATGAATTTCCCTTCGTATGCGACTTGTCAAGGAAAGTAGGTTTCGCTGGCTGCGGTGTAACTGGACATATTAGATTATTGTTTCGAACTCGAGATATCATGGGGGAACACCCAGCACCTGCACTAGCTTCCTGTTATAACGAGTGAAGTGTGAGTTGTGATTTATTTGGGAGTTACCGCACGCGCTACCTATTTTGCGACTGCAACATTTGAATTCCACACGATGCAGTACTTCCTCAATTTAAAGTTGTATGTACTGCTCTCTGCATGAAAAGATAAATCTTCTTTACTCACACATAAGTCACACCTAGGATGTCTAATTTTAAAATGATAAAGTACAGTATTATGCAGTTCCTCGACGTGGATCTGTTTGAATAACCTGAATGAGGTTACATCCACTTAAGACGACGACTGTTGCCAACGAACTCGCGCGCACAAAACGCGCAGTCGTTTCACACCCGCGCAACCCAAAATTTAGTAGTTTTTTGTACTTTCCTTATTATTCTATGACTTTAAAAAAAAGCCTCAGATCAAAATGTAGATAATAAAATTGTCTTTGAGATGGTGTCGATTTCATTAAAATACGCCCAGCAGTTTTGGTGCGGTTGTCGCTTTTTCAAATTAATTACACTATGTTATACGAATAAAACTCAAAATTTTCTTAGATCAAATTATTTAGAAAATGGTCTAATGTAACATATATTTTTGTCCAAAAAATTACGATTTGCTGTTTAGAATTCTATTAAAAATTATTTAAAATCATTTAAAGATTATAATATAAAAAAGTTATTTAAAATCAGCTACTCATGGGAGTCATGGGTATCTGCGCTTTAAGTGCTCGACTGCTCTATTCTTTACACGCAGCCGCTGCCGCGTTTATAATAGTACGTTTTAGTTTTTTTCCAAGTTGTAAGTACAGGTTTATTGAGTGCAATTCCATCGCGTGCTAGGGTTTGTTTATTGTGGTGTTGTTTAGCGCTTGTGCCGCGGGCCGCGTCAGGTAAGCCGTACACTCGGAACTGGTCGTGCGAGTTCGGATTGTGCGCCGGCGCAGCTGGCAAGGTCGTGCGCTCCGCGAGCACGCGCTCGCAAAAACAACCAATCAAAAACACCAGCATTCCTATACAATGATGCAGGTTTAGGGAAGACTAGCACTTTACCAGCTACGTTGTCCGCATGAATTTTTGACTTTCCCATACAAAATTCACCGATATTCTATTAATTGTTTTTAAAAATGTTTCGTAAATTTGAGCTAAAATATTTGGTATTGTGGTAAAATAGTACATTATTGCAAAGGCCGGGAAATAGGCAATTGCAGGTCGAGGATTGAAGGCCGAGCCGTAGGCGAGGACTTCACTATTAATACGAGACAGGCAATTGCCATTTCCGCCGAGGCATATATAGTGCTTTTCTCAAAATAATTCATTTAAATAAAACATATTTTTTATATTATACATTTAATTTATTAAAAGTTACAACAATGGCTGGAGCGTTGTAATGTTCCAAATTCAAAAAACGCTCCTGCAATGGATTTGATTTTCTTTGTCCGTAATTTCGACACCTCGCGTGTTCTGTTTTCGAAAATAATGACAATATTTCCATGCATGTCTGAGAAAATGTTATTTATTTACATTATTATTAATTTCATTAAAATAAATAGGATTTTCATGAAAATTCATTACCTAATATTACTCCCTTTAGAGGTAGAATAGTCAAAAATCCTTTCGCAGCAGATACTTGTATATATCTACATCGTCGTCACAAAAAAACCTTCTGTCGCATGTTTTCAGCTTCAGTGATTTAGATTTAGACTATGTCACAGATAATATAATACTACTCTGCGTAGAGAGCATAGTCTGCAATGTCTGCATGATGAATCAGTCAGGTTATCTCTCTTCATAAAGGTTTAAAATTAAAGTTTACCTATTTTCTCGGAAGTACGCCGAAACAGCCTTTTTGGGTAAACCATCTATCTTTTCCTAATACACACTACAATGTTCACAGTTCCAAGTGGGCACCTACTTATTGTAAAACATTAATGGATGGAAGGACGCGTTCTTGGAACGTATCCAACTATACACAGGCGTTAGTGTTTTGGTCAGCATTTTGTTGCTTACTTTCCAAGTTGTGTAGAACTTTGTTGCATTATTTGTCTAACCCATTGTTGTGTTAGCCTTAACAATCATTTCACACACACCTACCTGAACTAACATTTTACTGTTACAAGTCACGACATCACTTTCGTTTTATGTTAAAATTCCTTGTTATTGGCAATTTAGGCGACCAGTTTGACGAAAACCCGGCCCGAGGCTATGTATACCTCATATTAAGTGGAAGGTTAAAGACGAGCTCCACGGAGAAATTGAATGGCGAGAGGTCTGTGCTTTGCCATTTAATATTCAAAAAGCGTCGGTGGGATTGAGCTAGGCACATGTGGGCCGCGACACGGATCTGCGAGACTCATCAGTTCGACACCTTTATTACCCGACTGCCGAAGGAGGGTAATATGTTTATCAGTCTATGTAAGTATGTATGTATGTTTGTTCCTATGTGGCGTTCTAGAGACCAAACGCGTTGGCCGATTTTGATGATTCTAAAATATGATAAGAAAAAAATGGCGGATTTTGGGCGCCGTTTTGTGGGGGAATTGTTTTATTCCTTCCAATCCCCTCTTGTGGAGTATCTAAATAAAGTGTTTTAAGAGGTGATTTCAAATATATATAATAACACTATGTTTAATGTACCTAATTCTAAAATAAAATAACAAAAAAGCTGTAAAGAAAAACAAAAAAAAAACCAGACTGCTTGAAAAGCGAACTAAAAAGACGTAAACAAGAAGAAATTCATGCTGTGCAGTCGGAGGATACATCTGATTTTGGTCAGCCAGCTCGCGAATATGTATCCTTCGACTGCACAGCATGAATTTCTTCTTGTTTACGTCTTTTTAGTTCACTTTTCATGCAGTCGGGTTTACTGTTTTTTTTTAATGTTTATTTTTAACTGGACCCATGATTCGTTTTTACTTCATATTGCGATCCCGAGAACCCATTTCAGTATTACGTAGCAACAAGTCAGCAACGGCTATAAATAAATGCCTGCATTAGCGGACATCCCCTCTAAAAATGTTATTTTATGGAGCACTTATCCTGTGCTACGAGAAATGTTCACCTTAAGGTTAAACTAGTCGACGGCACGAACTATTTTGTGCGCGAGGTTAAAATGCATGCTATCTCATCCCACAACACGTGCGAAATATATAGATGCTGTGATGAGCAGTAAGAAGCTAGTTCGCGTACGAATTAGCACTTCTGCAATCTTTTATCGAAATGGATGATGATTTAGGACGAAAACGAGCGCGCGAAATTTTATAAACTGACCTTTGGGAGTCTAGATTTCATGAAAAAACTACTGAATGTATCTGATCAAAATAAAATTATTTGGATTGTTGAATTACTAATCTATCCCTGTATGGAGGCCGTTTTTTAATTTTCCTTCTTCTTATGGTATTTATTTGCGCCCAAAGATACGTTAAAATTAGTGTTGAAATATGGAACTTTCGACGCTCATAACTTTCAAATATTTTATTTTTTCGGTTCCATACAGGGCTAGATAATGATGAGACAAATTGATATTTTTTTTTATTTTGAAAGTACATCGTCAAACAGTGGAGTAATCTCTAGACTACGTTTGTATGGAAGAATTTTTGACTTGTGTACCCTTAAGAACGAAATCTATCTATTTATACAGATGTTCCAAGGTTTTGTTGATCAAATAAAAGTCTTGCAATTAAACAGTAAGCACTTACGGCAGTAGACGAGTAATAAGCTGCAGTTAAGCGCAGCTAACTTTACTGGCGCTTTTCTTTATAGCGACCGAGTAAATCCGACTGAGTAACTAATTAAATGTCCGATGGCTCAAAGAAGATAAAACGAGTCTTTGTCGAACAACCTAGAAACTGTGAAACAGAATTTTTCATTGGAAGAATATTGTGCTGGCGTTGTGAGATTAATGAATTGTATTGGCTACGTTTTTATTACCCGACTGCCGAAGGAGGGTAATGTATTTATCAGTCTATGTAGGAGTATGTATGTATGTTTGTTCCTATGTGGCGTTCTAGAGACCAAACGCGTTGTCCGATTTTGATGATTCTTATGTCAATCGATTCGTCTTTACCCTGCGAGTGTCACTGGCTACATTAAAATTGGAGTAGAAAAAATGGCTGATTTGGGCGCCATATTGTGGGCGAAAAAAATTTTTCTTCTTTCCAAACCATCGTGTGGGATATCAAAATAAAGAGTTTTATGAGGTGATTTCAAAAATATATAACACTTATATGTTTAAATGTACCAAATTCTAAAAAAAAAATAACTAAAAAGTTGTAAATAAAAAAAAACAAAAAACCCGACTGCTTACATAACATATTCGCGAGCTGGCTGACCAAAACCAGATGTATCCTCCGACTGCACAGCATGAATTTCTTCTTGTTTTCGTCTTTTTAATTCGCTTTTTAAGCAGTCGGGTTTTTTGTATTTTTTAATAAACTCTTTTTTTATTCTTTGTCCTCATCCTTTGTTGGGTTTGAATCAGACTCATTTGGCTCACTATAATTTTTATCCAATTAACTATAAGTATCAATATTGATTTCATATTGAAATCGTACACGTGCCAGCTTAGCTTATTTATAAATATAGGTCGGCGTTCTGAATTATTCTGGTAGCGTATTACATTACTTGGGCTAATCCTTAATTGTTTGTATGTAGCTCACGTGGACAACGAGATGTACCTCTCCCGGGCGCTGGAGCGACTGGGAGGGAACGCCCTCAGCAAAGACTCGGAGCCAGACATCGGCGCCGCATTCTTCAAGTTCGCTGTCGTCACCAAAGAACTGTCTGCACTCATGAAGACACTGGTATGTTGTAAATACACACTGACATACATTTTACCTACTAATTCCATTAGTATAGACACTGACGACAAAATGAGGTGTTCTTAAAAACTTGTCACTTTAGTGGTCTTTTAGATAAGTCTAGTTGTCCCGAAAAAAAAGCCTTAGCAGAAATGAGCTGCAAATGCTTTTTTCGGGACGGCTAGGCTGCTGGAATAGAATACAAATGAGCTGCTAATGAAACAAGAGCATGGATGAAAAGATGTTATCGTAAAACTATGCTCAAGTTGCCATTGCAATATATCACATCACATACAAAAACAATTTAGAATCTAATCCAGGTCAAAATATATGCAGATTTTATAAATTAACTTTCCTTTAGAAATGAGCAACCAGTCTAAGAAAAAATACTGCATACAATGTTTAAGAAAGAAATTCGTTCGTTTTCTAAACATTACTTGCTTCAATGCATTCAGCATGTCTAAGTCCATAAACTTGAACTGAAGATAATTTTGGCAATTCAATTTAAATAAAAACATTGTTGCAGCAATTGCATATACTGAATTGTGATTGGAAGAAATTAGAGTACGTGAATTAATCAAAATAAAATGAAACATTCTGATACTGAAATCAATTTCCATATTGGAACGCAATAACTAAACATATTTTAAAGTAAAAACAATTTCCAGTTCACAAGCACACAGTGTCCCAGATTGTATGTGTTTGCACGAAACGGTAGCTAATACGGTCATTGACAGACATCATACTTATTTACGAGCTAGAATATTTTACATGCCACCCGAATATACTCAAATCATATTAATTGTATACTTAAACGAAGTAGTAATTGTTATTGATAAACATATCCTTGGCAGTGAAAGTGATTATGACTAGCTTTCACTTTTAATCTCTCGTAGATGCGTAGACAGGTTATCAAGATATAAGAAAACCGGCCAAGTGCGAGTTGGACTCGCGCACGAAGGGTTCCGTACCTTTATCGCAAAAAACGGCAAAAAAACACGTTTGTTGTATGGCAGCCCCACTTAAATATTTATATTATTCTGTTTTTAGTATTTGTTGTTATAGCGGCAACAGAAATGCAAATTGCAACTGTCTGAGATACAGCCTGGTGACAGACAGACAATTAATAATTTATTAATTTATTAAGTTAATTCTTCTCCTATCATTCAGTCCATCCAAAGGTTGTCTTTAAGAGATTGCCCTGTGCGATAAGACCGCCCATTGTACACTGTGCTTGAAAATGTTTGTTCTAGTATGTATTTTTTTATGATTTGCAATAAAGAATATAATAAATAAATAATAATAATAGACAGACGGACAGCGGAGTCTTAGTAATAGGACCCAGTTTCTACCCTTTGGGTACGGAACCCTAAAAACAAACCACAAGTCCATGGCGTAAATCGGAACCAATGATGGTAAACATACGTGTTTTGGAACATTGAACTTGCGGTTGCTTGTAGAAAGTTAATAATGTCGCACGTTTCATAAGGTTCCATGGCTTGTAAAGAAAATAGAGAGTATTTTCTGTTAAAAGTAAAACATATTATTACCTTTAAGCATATGGTTGAAAAGAAATCATGTAAGCGACCACAATCAATGTACTGGTGAACTCGATTGTTTTAATTGCAAATTCTTCGTATTATGACTAACTTTGTACCGAAGTGGTTGCTTTGTTTTGTGGCTGTGTTGAAGCAACACATCAACAAAACGTTCTGAACTTGACAAAGTGCGAATTTGTACAAGAGTATCAAGTCGCTCATCAACCCTCGATCCCAATGTAATCAGAATCCGTCGCAACAGCAAGCGGAAATTATACTATTGAGGGAGCCTGCGGCGACTGGATCGGGCACATCTCCTTGAGGAGTCGAATATAAGTCCGCAGACGGAATAGGCTCGTTTAAACGCCGTAACTCAAAGTTAATTGAAAAACGGCGACAGTTAAATTACTGATTTATTGCTTCTCGATGACGCTTTCGCTAAAGCAATTTCTGCTTGCTGGTTGATATTTCTTCTGCTGTTTCCATGGATCGTATTTTGACTAATGAAACCTTTAGAAAGGAGGTTCTTATTCATAAGTCTTCTAATTGCAGATTGATATTTCTTCTGCTTGTTTCCTTGGATCGTATTTTGACTATAGAACCCTTTAGAAAGGAGGTTCTTACTCATAAGTCTTCTGATTGCAGATTGATATTTCTTCAGCTGTTTCCTTGGATCGTATTTTGACTAATGAAACCTTCAGAAAGGAGGTTCTTATTCATAAGTCTACTGATTGCAGATTGATATTTCTTCTGCTTGTTTCCTTGGATCGTATTTTGACTATAGAACCCTTTAGAAAGGAGGTTCTTACTCATAAGTCTTCTGATTGCAGATTGATATTTCTTCAGCTGTTTCCTTGGATCGTATTTTGACTAATGAAACCTTCAGAAAGGAGGTTCTTATTCATAAGTCTACTGATTGCAGATTGATATTTCTTCTGCTTGTTTCCTTGGATCGTATTTTGACTAATGAAACATTTAGAAAGGATGTTCTTCTTTATAAGTCTTCTAATTGCAGATTGATATTTCTTCTGCTTGTTTCCTTGGATCGTATTTTGACTATAGAACCCTTTAGAAAGGTGGGTCTTATTCATAAGTCTTCTGATTGCAGATTGATATTTCTTCTGCTTGTTCTTGTTTCCTTGGATCGTATTTTGACTAATGAAACCTTCAGAAAGGAGGTTCTTATTCATAAGTCTTCTGATTGCAGATTGATATTTCTTTTGCTTGTTTCCTTGGATCGTATTTTGACTAATGAAACCTTTAGAAAAAAGGTTCTTATTCATAAGTTTTCTGATTGCAGATTGATATTTCTTCTGCTTGTTTCCTTGGATCGTATTTTGACTAATGAAACCTTTAGAAAGGAGGTTCTTACTCATAAGTCTTTTGATTGCAGATTGATATTCTTCTGCTGTTTTCTTGGATATTATTTTGACTAATGAATCCTTTAGAAAGGAGGTTCTTATTCACAAGTCTTGAAACTTGTAACTTCTCGTCAGTTTATTCTCTGCAATTGACTGCACGTTTGAAATGAATTGAACATCGTTATCGTCGCAATAACAGAGCGTTGTATTCAATCTATTATCATGCTGACATTAATCAGTCCTCTCCCGTAATTGAAGTTGTGTCCTTCACTATATTGGATAGCTCTTCTATTTAGTGATGTAGATAAATAAACTTTGCAAGCTGGGGCAACCTTATCGAGATCGACAGAAGATCACTATTTTACGTTATATATTACGAGTGGGTAACTAATTAAATGTCCGAGACGGCTCAAAGAAGATAAAACGAGTCTTTGTCGAACAACCTAGAAACGGTGAAACAGAATTTTTCATTGGAAGAAAATTGTGCTGGAGTTGTGAGATTAATGAATTGTATTGGCTACGTTTTTATTACCCGACTGCCGAAGGAGGGTAATGTGTTTATCAGTCTATGTAGGGGTATGTATGTATGTTTGTTCCTATGTGGCGTTCTAGAAACCAAACGTGTTGGCCGATTTTGATGATTCATACGTCAATCCATTCGTCCTAACCCTGCGAGTGTCACTGGCTCGTGGCTACATTAAAATTGGAAAATAATAAAACGGCGCCATATTGTGGGGGACAATTTTTTTTTTCTGCCGAACCTATCGGTTGGGGTATCAAAATAAAGGGTTTTAAGAGGTGATTTCAAAAATATACATTACACTTATATGTTAAAATGTACCTAAATCTAAAAATATAACTAAAAAGTTTTTTGTTTGCAATAGGCCATATGTGTGTTAATAGGGTCTGAATCACCTGGATCTTGGACCTAGTAATAATCAAATAAATCAACTCAGGTTAACGAGAACACCGCTGGCAAAAATACCACAGCATTACCTCATACTATAAATAGTGTAATTAGATCTTCATGTTAGCATTTTAACGAATCGTCCTTCTTGGAAGGCGAGGCTATTAAATGTTGAGTATGTAACGCGCGATAACTGACGGTTGACGCAGATACCGGTGCGTAGGCGCACAGCACTGAGCAGATTCGCTTGTAAATAGGTCAGGGTGATGACACGGACACGACCTGCCTAATGTTGCTAGCCAGTAAATACAGTTGATGTTGCATCGTAATGTTCGTAAACCAAATCCTGTTTTGTGAAACGTGGTTGTAATTACTTTACTAATAAGCATATTTACATTAGTTCTAGCTAATATACTAAATAGGCCGAGGAATTGGTTAGCAACCGATAATTTCCATTAAAAAAAACATGCTGTCCGACTACGGCGAAGCAAAACAGTTATGTTTTTGACCGGTATGAGTGTATGTTCATCTGCTCCCTCATAATTTCTAACTTACTTATCATAATTTGACGAATGAGTTGTCGTTGGAAGCGTCTTTTTTGTCTGTGACGCATGTAATAAATACGTCACGGACATTATGTGACGTCACATTAAATTGCGCCGCAAGATTTTTTTCACTTCATTTGTGTGTGGTATCATTAAACAGGGATTTTGAAAATGAAGGTAGGATTTGGTACATTATATTTTTGTCAAGTATACTGTTTGCGAGATATATCTCGTCAAAGTTGTGAAACTATTTTTTTACCCGACTACGGCGTCGCAAAGGAAAGGTTAAGGAGTCTCTCAAATAATCATTTCAGATGAGAACATTTTCTTGTTTCATACTTTTTAGAACGTGATTTTCAATATTCGGGCTTTAGTTTTCGAACTTATTTTTGTTATTAACCGACTTCCCAAAAAGGAGGAGGTTCTATGTTCGACATCAAGTATTTTTTTTTTTTTTTGTTTATGTTCACCGATATCTCCGTCAATTGTGGACCGATTTTGAAAATTCTTTTTTTGTTTGAAAACGTATGTTCCGAAATTGGTCCCATTTTAATTTGGTGGAGATCTGATGAAGAACTTTGGAGATATACAACAGAACTCTTCAATAAATAACGGCAAATCTCTCGGGATTGCTGCAATCGCATGTCTGTTTATTGTTTATACCATTTCATAACATAACATCACGCCAGTACGCTCTTAAGGGGTACGCAGATCTCTCATTTCAGCGGTTAAGTTCAAGTTTTATGAAATCTATTTCGGCGTTATAGTTACCTTACTAACTTGCCTATTAGGTAGATACAACTAAAAAGTGAAAAATAAAAAAAACTTTTTTGCAAAAAAATACTACCGACTTCCAAATACAAAACTACAAAGTGAAAAATAACTTTAATTTGTGAAGTCGGTGTCTTTCGTAGGTGCCAATTTTTTGCATTATATTTTTTTGCAAAAAGGTTTTTTTATCATCTATTTCTTGTCAACCATTGCAAAGAGAGTGTTATGTTCTTGAGATTTGATGCCATCCTTTATAATTAAGAAGTCACGTCTCGTTTTATTACTTTTCGCGATTGTCCAGTCGTCAAAAAGACATAAAGGCAAAACCTTTTGTTTGTAGGTAGGAACTCTAGATGAATGCGGAGTATCATCACTACATAATATAAAACAAAGTCGCTACCCGCCGTCTGTCTGTCCCTATGTTTGCTTAGATCTTTAATGAAAAACCGGCCAAGTGCGAGCCGGACTCGCGCACGAATGGTTCCGTACCATTATCGCAAAAAAACTGCAAAAAATTACGTTTGTTGTATGGGAGCCCCACTTAAATATTTATTTTACTATGTTTTTAGTATTTGTTGTTATAGCGGCAACAGAAATACATCATCTGTGAAAATTTCAACGGTCTAACTATCACGGTTTATGAGATACAGCCTGGTGACAGACAGACGGACCGCGGAGTCTTAGTAATAGGGTCCCGTTTTTACCCTTTGGGTACGGAACCCTAAAAAAGACTTAAAGTTGAAAAGCTCGGCCATTCCCTAAAGGAATACGTATAACGTGTGAATTATCGAAATTACCTTGATAGTTTCAGTGCTAACTACAATTTTCAACAAGGGTCCAACCTCGCTCCATTTCTGCAGTTCTTGTAATACGTGCCGAACCCCCAACTCTATTGCGCAGAATCCTCGACCTGCCCTTGACATGTTGCTCCTTTGTCCTTCCTCATAGCTCCCTGATCGTGTGCAAAGTTATATTTTACCCTGCTTTATGAAGCAGTAGCAGTCTTCCTTTCAAGTAATTGGTTTCCTTCCCATTGATAATGCTATCTAATGCTTTTCGAGAAATATCTGTAAGAAATTTCTCCAAGAATATTGGAATCGCCTTCTGAATTAGTAAGGGAAGCTTTTCTCAAAGGCTTGCAAACAGGATTAGAATTGGAAAGGCCTCCGTTCTTTATTGATTGTATTCAGAGATATTCATTGATTTCCTTGCTTGGTAGGTTATGCGTCTCTTTGAGTCTTTGTTTTACTTCATAAGTATAAACCATAGCAAAAATGGCTTAGAACATAAACAAATTCTGCGCAATATAGGTGTATCCGAAGACAATAGGATAACAACTTGTCACTATTTATGCCTGCACACGCACGTTATTCATATACGGCTTCAAACGATAATAATCCGTATATGGAACCTCGTCGATTTTCTTAGTGTACCAACACCTGACCTCACCTGAGTGTGTTTTTTCTCGTATCTTGTTTTTATGGGTTATATGAAACTGCATCATTCTAAAGTAACTTGTCCGGAATTACTCACCGATGACTCGACAACTTAGACCGATAGCGCTAGGCTATTTTGATGTCATAAGTTTAAAAAATTCTAAAGTTGCTTATTTCTTGCCTGTGGATACAGTCGTACCTATGAAGGTTATTATTGCGTTTTGTGTCAGATCTGATACTTGCATTTTCAGTAATTCGCTGATTTGTGGTTGATAATTTTTATTCAAATCAAAACGGGCAAAAAATATTTAAAGTTTAAAATATTTATGGTATTATATCTAGGATAGTTTGCGGAGTGTGCAAACCCAATTTGTGTCATAATCGTCCAATGCAAACTGACATAGGATCAATTATGTAAAATATGGTGCAAAAAAAAATTTACAGTTTATGAAATAACTATTTCCTTTATCAGATCACTTACATATGCCTATTAAATAAATTTGTGCCAAATTAGGGCACGCAATTTTAAGATTTTTAATTATTTTGTTTTTCTAAAAAATATTACAATCATTAGAGTTCACTTATTTAATATCATAAATGCATGAAAAATCGACATTGTAAATTTGTGTCATTTTCATTCACGGTAAGTATTAAAATGAATAAAACACAAAAACAATGGCTGCGGTCGAAGCGGGCGGACGCGGCGGCGGCAAACGCACGCAAACTCGTTCGTTCGGTACAATTTCTTCTTAGATGCGAAGCGTTCATAAATAAATAACATACTCTTACCTTCGCTACGTAATGAACAAATGTGTAACCCATAGAGATAAAAATAATGAAGTGCTAATTTTGTACACAGCGCGTCTGCAATCTCATTACCTACGAACCTCCTACGAATGTCAATGGTCAATGCTTAGAAGACGGTCAATGTGGTCAATATTATTTTAGATTGACGCTTCGATTCGCTTCGAATTTAAACCTGAAAGCGGTAGGTTGGTAGGTATGCCGACACCTACCTACCTACCGCTATTTCATTATACTGCATCTCGATATCCCGCGCCCCGCTTCGGTTAGGTAGTGTACTAAGTACCGCCCTTTTTGCGTCGACCATAGCCAAATGACTTGTTTGATTTTTTGCCGTCTTTTTTTAATTACAAAAACAAGGGGCTGACAGGTACTACAGAAACAGTCAGCCGATGCTGCGATAATATTGGTTGATGAGTATGTCGGCGTTAATTTAGCGGGCGAGCCCTGCAAGCTAAAATAGTCCTTACGGTGATCAGATATAGATTTGGCCGATTGTACCTACAGTCAGTAAGATAAATAATACACGAAGTAAAAAAATACTAGATATTTTTGTTGTGTGGTGATAGTGATTATTGGTGTAGTTTTATTTCAGCACGGTCCTTAAAACAGTCTGCTTTTCCGTCATTCCTTACAATGCTTGATTCTATGAACTTTAACAATCCCCTTTCACAAAGGACAATCACTGTATGTAACGTCCAGTATCCACATATCAACACCCAATTTGAATAACATTATAACTTTAGTTACAAATTGGTACAACTTTATGTCATATGAAATAAGCAAGGACAGACCTTTATTACTGCCTCTTAACCGTATTTAAGAGGCAGAAATAAAGGATAAGAAAATGTGAAATTTAATAATTTTATTTGATTTGTAAAATGGAATAATTTTATTGTAATTAAAAATGAACAATGTTTCTACTGAAGTATACTTGTCGATCAAGTTCCAATACCTACACAAAAGTTTTGGTAACAAGGGTTTCTTTGTTTTAAAGTAATTTAAATTGACATACAATGTAATACATTTTAAATTTTGCTCTATTTATATTTTACTATATTGTAATTTAATTTGAGAGCAGTGGTGGCCCAGTGGTAACGGCCGCGACTTACAAGTTGTAGGTCGTGGGTTCGAGCCAAAGCAGGCGCTTTACTTTGTGTAAATTATTTCATCACCACTGCTCTCAAAACGGTGAAGGAAAACATCGTGAGGAAACCGGCATGTCCTAGAACCAAAAATTCGAAGACATGTGGCATCCACCAACCCGCACTGGGCCCGCGTGGTGGATTACGGCCCATCCCCTCTCACAGAGAGGAGGCCTGTGTCCCAGCAGTGGGAACATTAATAGGCTGATGATGATGATGATATTGTAATTTTAAGTTACAATGCTTTTCTTCTTAAATCTAAACAGTTAATTTAAATGTTATCATTGTAAAGAAAGATGCAGTGTTGACATCGAGAATAGGTTTTTAGTACATCAATTGAATATAGTAGTATCAGCATAAATGGTCTTGGAGAAAAACTAAGAGCAGGAATGAAATAAACATTTTTTTAGACTCATTCAATATTACAGATATGTGGGTAAGAAGAATAATACAAAAAAATGTGTAGAAGTAATTGCTAACGATAGGCGTCGTAAGCATTAGGATAGGACAGGATAGATGGACCCCCTTTTCTGAACTTAAACTCCCATTTGGTCTATTGTGCGTTTAGGCCTCCTCTCTGTAAGAGGTAATGGGCCGAAATCCACCACGTGGGACCAATGTGGTTTGATGGATGTTACTCGTACATGTCTTAGATTTGCATTGCAATGCAATGCATTTTTACTTCAGTGTTTTGAGAACAATAGTGATGAAATAATTTACACAAATTAAAGCACTTGCCTGGGTTTGAATCCACGACCATACTTGTAAATTGTGTCCGTTACCACTGGGCCATCACTGCTCTAGGATCTACTATCCACTGCGTGGTAAGCTTTGCAATAGGGGGAATGCATTTCATTTATATTTGGTAGGCTTGCGCTAGACTACTTCCTCACCAGATGGTTAGCGATGTCGTGGTCGACGATTAAACACGCTTGCCTAAAAGTTACCTATTCACTCTTGACTTAAACACTCCTAAGTTGTAGCTATCGAGCAACACAAACTCCGGCAGGGAATGCCACTCTTTAGCTGTACGTACAATCTACGTATTCCCAAAATATTTAGTGTGTATGGGTGGGATGTCCACCATGTACCAATGGCACATCGCCGTACGTCTTATAGTCCGATTATGGAATGGGCTAGGTGGAATCAGATCGTACATTTCCATCGCACACTTCCCGAAATTTAACCGATTAAAACCGACAAGCTCGCAACTCGGCGACGTTGTTTAAGGCTCTGGAGCTACGATTCGACCAGTGTCTCATTGCCGATCTTCTTGGTCCGTTTTTTGATCAACTTAAGTGCATGAAGCTGGTTTTTGGCAGATCCGGCCCAGAAATGATAACAGTACTCCATACATCATCTAACTAGCGCTTGACGAGCTTGACACAACTTGAGCAATTGTTCTAGCGTGAAGAACCGTCTCACTTTTGTGGGGATCCCCAATTTTATGGCAGCCAGTTGAACCTTTGCCTCAATGTATGGATCAAAATTGAGGATCGTGTTAAAAGTAACGCCAAGAAGCACAAGATGGTCCATTATCGGCACGTTTACACCTCGGAAGGAAAAAGCCGAGTAGAATTGGCGCATTTTAACAGAGAAAAACACGCCTGAGTTTTAGCAGCAAAGAACCAGACCAAATTGGCATCGCCCCATTTGGAGACTGGCTTCAAGGATAAGCTCAAACGCTCCACCACAGCCTCACAAAGGACAAGGATGGAACAGTACCTCTCAGCAACAGTGCTGTCGTCTGCATACCTAAGTTTCAAGCACTTTACTTACTTTACCAACCCTTGAGGGACCCCGGTATAAATATCCAATTGGTCAGACGAGAACCCATCGATAACGACTGGAATGGACCGATCCCACAAGCAATCTGCAATCCAATCACACATGCCATCACCAGGCAGACCGAATGAAGGAAGCTTACTAATAAGGCTTCCGTGCCAGACCCTATAGAAACCATTCGAGTTATCGAAGGAGATGGCAAGCACCTCCCCGCGCCTCTCGATGGCCTTACTGCAGATGTGAACGGCATAAGCTAGAAACCCTGTAGAACCGTATTGGCAATCACTTCAGGATGTCATTAGCTTCTAGGTATACCAGGAGCTTAATATTAAGCACACGAAGAGATGGGTATATAATTGGCAGGGTCAGCTCAACTATCCTTCTTGGACACGGGCTGTACGTTAGCTTACTTCCAAGCATTCGACTCTTTCACAGTTTCACACGAAAGGCAAAATAGACTTGTCAAAATCGGAGACAGTTCGGGCGCACAAGTTTTAAGGACAAGTGTAAGTATCCCGTCCCATCCCGTCGGGATCACTAGCTTTGTTCAAGTCGAGGTTGCTACGAACATCCTTTTGATGGATGTGAATGTCCGACATATATGTCTCACATCCACCAGGAGAAAGAATACATCCGCGCATCACCAGAATGCTGACGCGAAGATTATGCAAAAAGAGGCAAAAAAGTTTGCCTTCTCCTTAACGAAGCGGGCCAGCGATCTGTCGGGTTTCAGCAGTGGTGGTAGTGAGGGATGGCAGAAGTTCGACTGAACCGACTTACCCAGGGACCAAAACGCTTTACTATCTTCTGGGTAAGAAGCAAGTTATGTCCCTATTCGGCCAATGTGGTCGAACCGAGCCCTTTGCAACACCTTCTTGCAGGACTTGGCAGCACTGTTGAAGGCCTTTTTTCTGACATACGTCACTCGCATTCCCAAGGTGAAGTTATCGACACAGAGTATCGGCCTGGATCTATTGTCAGCAGAAGGTCCAAGCAATTGGCCGTGTGCGAATCAACATCTCCCGTTGCTGTTGCCTCCCGAACCAGCTGGCGGATTACCGCTAACGAATGCTTATGCATTTCCCATCCAGCATGATTACTGCACTGGTATGGGAAAAACCACGTTACTGCTGATGGTGAGCATTAAAGTCCCCCTGGATCATTAATTGGGTGGAAGGGTACCACTACTGTGCCGCATCAGCCGCTTAACTGAGGTAATCTGTGAGCCTGCTTGTCTACCGTTCGCACAGTGGCGATCAGGAGATCGCCACTGTGCGAACGGTAGACACGGGCATAGATAATTTTATCCAGACCTGTGTCCACCAGAGCCCAAAGCGTTGTGAATATTAATTGAATTATAATAATTATTAAAAAACGAGTTTATTAGCTCTTCCATAGTACTTTACATGTCTTTTTATCTAAATCTAACATTGACACACATTGTAATTGTTGCTTACAATAATATTTAACAAAGTTTTTTTTGTCGGTATAATTCGTAATCGTACAATAATATTCACAGAAAAAATCTTTCAAATGTTTTCAAGACTCTATTGTAACCGTAGTTACAATGTTTTTCATATTAAAATGCTAAATATCTGTAAATTGTAAAATTGCGAAAATCATACTTGCAGTGGTTTTATCAAAACTGAAAGAGCAATTAAAATTAGTAACACGAAACCTAAAATAAAGCAAATAAACTTTACAAAAAAAGAAAATAGCTGTGTTGAAAACTATGCAATGTTGAGTTACTATGTTATTCATATTGAGTGTCGACATAACACATTTATTAAATTCAATCTCCATTTTAGTCTTTCACAGCTTCATACGTATCTAACTTTTAAGGCCCACTTGCGCAAAAAACTTAACTCAGTTGCTAAGACTAGGTTAAATTGACAGTTTGTTATACAATATTGTCAATTTAACCTTTGTCTTTGACCTTTGTTAATTTCATCTCGTGTTAGCAACTAATTCTGAGTTAAGTTTTTCGTGCAATGGGCCTTAATCAATCAAATACATCATAAATAACGCACGCACTTTTTTGTTGCAACTTGCAAAGACCGAATGTAAACAAATAAACGCGCCGCGCGTATGGCTTGCCGGCACCCGCGCCACTTGTGCCTGCGCTTATCCCCGCGCTCGCCCTTCGTGCGGAGAAGTCTAGATTATTTTTTTAGAATAATACGATTTCGTGGATAAAAACGACACAAATTATGAATAGTGTTTTGTCACACCATAATAATGAAAAACACATAAACTCTAATAACTTGTATTTTCTTTTGTGGATTTTACAGGGTGTTGTAGTAAAAAAATAAAATATCTTTAAAAGTCGTGGATGAATTTGACACAAAATATTTTAAACAACAGATATCAGTACTCTAAAACGCGTAATACCTATTTAACCTACTTTAATATTCTTTTAGAGCTAGTTGGCTACGTGTTAGGTACTGGTTAAGTATTAGGATTCCCGTGGACAGAGATGACACAAAATGCCTATGTACATTAGTTACTACTTCGTTATTACCATGAAAGTAAAATTTTCATCTCTAATTTTCTTTTCGTCCGATACTGGTCGAAAAGACAAACAGCTAAATTTCTACCTATGCAAATACCTAGGATGACACAAACTAAGGTATTAGGTTGGGCAAATGGTCCGGCAACTATATGCGAAAAACAAACAACTTTAATATTTTTGAAACCTCAAAACCTAGCGCTATCGGTCTAACTTGTCGCGTTTCGCATGAGGAGATTGCCTGTCTCCGCTTCGTTTACCACTCCGAATTGTGGCTGTTACAGTAATCTTAATAATGTATGACTATAGTCAGCTGAGCTGGGGCTATTTGTCTGGTCTATTCGCATACTCGTCTGAACAATCAACTTTTATGTGCGACGTATAACAACAATTTCGTGCTTTGTGCGGTATTCATGTCTTGTTATGATCCATTCATCCAACATTAACACAAATACCATTGGATGTGGATTCCTTTCTTATGATTGATCATTAACACTATAGACATCATGGTTGTGGTGCATCACGAATACTACATTATAAGTATTCTCTGGGGCGTTAATTACAACTATCTCTTTTTGATGATTTGCCGTAATAGCGTTGTTTGTCAACTGATACAGACATTTCGCAAATGTAATAAATCAATCTTTCCTCTAATTGGCTTATACGTTTAATTAAAAACGTCACCCATTTGCCTCGCTTAGAGGGCCATTCATTTGTACTGTTTTATTCGTTTGTAGTATCTCTCTTTATAAATATTTGAGCAGGTAAACGCGCTCGGAGTGCTCTTAATTTTTAATTTATTTACGAGGCCCTAATCAACGGCTTTTAAGTCCTTACACTTCGTTATACATTTGGGAATTAGTTAATTAATTCTTTACTTACATAATGTAGAAGATGGTACCACGTACGACACTCGCTCTTCATACATTCGTAAGAGGGCGATACTCTTGTTCCTAACTTTATTACCTACTTTTTTAGTAAAGAGGTCTTGTTTAGAGTGCTTGTGTGCACTTGCACAGTCTATCTATCTCGGAGTAGCATCAACGACGATGTACCCTTCATCACAGATATATAATACTAGCATACAGATGCCTCATAACATACAAAGAAACCGTGCCGACGTAACTAGAATTTTTCGTCTGATAAAACTGATTATTTTTTGTACATCGATCGCGTTTGGTTCCGTTCCACGGCGATAGATAGATGGTGTTAGCAGCGACTTGCAAGTAAAAGGGTTTACTCGGTTCGTGAATATTTATTTCTTTAAATACAGTGACAATTTGTTTTATAGTAATTTTTGCGCAATTTTACAGTTCCGTTGCACCAAAATATATTACAATACAAATTTAAACAATCGAGTGGAATGCCTCAGACAATTAAAACCGCGCCATCTATCAATTTTAAATGACCAGTTCAAATAATCTTTGAAATGTGAATTAAGAGCCTAATATTCCATAATTGTGTGCTTAGAAGAGTTGATTAAACAAGAACATACAATGTTTAAGTTCAATGCCAGAAAAAGTTAATTTTACACACAATTCAATTACAAGTCGGTGCATATCGCGCCATCTAGTGAGATTTATTTCAAGCAAATTTTATTTCTTAGCGCTGGGACCACGTGCCTTCATAATTCCAGTGAGAATATTGAAGCAGTATTGTAAATAATATAATTAAGTTCCCTAACAATTAGTGGTGTCAAATGAAATGAGGGATTGTTCGTACTTGGTAGTTTATTTCATTTTCGTTTAATTTCGAAGCAGTGGAAGCAATCAACGAAAGTTGAACCTACTGGGAAGCTGTTCAAGTTGAACGTCATAGTCGAAATTAATTCTTCATATTCACGAAATTAATTTGTGGAACCCTCTCTTTCGGTAAGGTTTTTATGTTTTTTGTTTGTCTTAATTTTGTACAAGGAATGTTGTACATTTTTATGTCGGGTAAATAAACCACCTACCACAGTTTAGTATCGCGTTTATTACTTGTATGTAACATACCAAATGTTGCTTTGGTACAAAGTTAATTTTATTTGGCACATTCGTATTTTATTTTGCAAAAGGATACCAATAAAAATACACTTCATGGTTCATTTCTGGTGAATTTTGTTTACCTGCCGATAAAAATTCGTATCGATATTCAATGATTTCGAAATAAAAGTCAAATGACCGTTTAGTTTTAGGGAATGATGTAAAAAAAAATAAAGTGCCTTGGAGCCGTTCTTAATTGTGAATTTGGATTGAAGAAACTGCCGAAAGACAGGATTTTACGCTAAAGTAGACTTTGTCAAATGCTCAACTTCAAAGTCCTAAACCAGAACTCAGAGGTTAGGTAGATCTTGGAATGAGATTGCTATAAACAAACCTCATTTGCTGTGTCATCCTAAATAAGCACAACTTGATCTCATAAATGTGCCTGAAACAGGTGACAGACCGGGGCTACCAGTGAACATTTCCTTATAAGCATATTTAACTGATCGATCGGCAAAAGCATTCTCGTTCTCGGTAAGCCCCGGATTACCTCACCATGGGGAAAAACTACTACAAACATTAGTATTATGAGTAACATGCTTTACTGGTGTTTTAGCGTGTGACTTTAAATTACCATACAATATAGTAAAGCGTACGGATCGCACGTGCTCTCGTTGCTCTCAATCCGAACAATGATCATTGTTACACCACGTAACAAGTACAGCAAAAACGTTCGCTTTGCACCCATTTTGTACTTTAATTAATTTTAATGTTTGTTATGAAGTTAATGATGTAATGAGTTGTATTTAATAGCTTCTTCAGGTTATACATCCTCGTCACTTTTTTTTTTAAATTTGATAGGCTCGCGCTTGACCACTATCTCACATAATGGTAAGCGATGATGTGGTCGACGGTGTAACACGCTTGCCTAGAAGTAACCTATTCACTCTTGACTTAAAGACCCCGAGGTTGTAGCTATCTGGAAACACAGACTCCGGCAGGGAATTCCACTCCTTAGCTATACCCATAATGAAAGTATTTCCAAAACGTTTAGTGCGTATGGGTGGGATGTCCTTGTCCACCATGTAGCGATGGCGCATCGCCGTACGTCTTGTATTCCGATGATGAAACGGGCTAGGCGGAATCAGATCATGCAATGCCATCGCACACTCCCCGAAAAAAACCGACAAGCTGGCAACTCGACGACGTTGTTCAAGGCTCTGGAGCTTTGACTCGACCAGTGCCTCATTGCCGAATACTTATACGAAAAAGATTAGAGATTAGTGGCAATGGGCAGAGCAAATTGCTCGCTAATTGGATGGTCGATGGGGCCGAAAGGTTCTAGAGTGGCGTACCGGGAGGTGTAGCGTTCGAAAGGCTTTCTATGAGGCCACCTTGACCCGATGCTCTAGTGAAGACCGCAAAAATTCACTATATGCGAAAAGCGAAGGACTGTTTGAAGTAGCGACGTTCGGGGTAGGCCTATGTTCAGAAGTAGATGTCTTTCGGCTAAAATGATAATGATGACTATAAAAATTTTACTTTAAAAACTTCTCTTGACGGGTATCTCATACTCATCGTTGTGACATTATGATTTGATCGCTTTGATAAATCTTTTAGTTCAGTCAATCTTTTCAAGATGGTTTTAAGAGGAATTCTTGAGTATCGATTTGAAACAAGTGATATTTGCCTTCTGTTCATAAAGCAATCACATGAAATATATTTTTCATCACACTTGCACGTAAACAGTATCAAAACATACAGGTCAACTTGGCCGTAATGCCCCTTAAAAAACCCTTGAGCTTTTCTGGTTGTCATGAAACCCAAGGGCGGTAAGTAATTTTTTTAATTTATAGCACAGCCTCAGATCAAATAAAAAGTCAAGATGGAACGTTGCAAACAACAAAGTGACGCCAGTTCAAACTAAGCTTTGCCGTACAAATACACAATTACACGCACTCACGTACAACGAAATTACGCCTAAGCATGTCCTTCGAGTTTACAGATCAAATAATAAAGCTCAACTGACAAGCTAAGGGGTAGTTTCATTATACGTGTGCGCGTATAATTGTGTATTTATACGGCAAGGCTTAGTTTGAACCGGCTTCACTTTGTTGTTTGCAACGTTCCATCTTGACTTTTTATTCGATCTGAGAGCACAGCACACAGGTCATGCAAGTTCAAGCAAGGAGTTTAGACGCAATTGAGAAATTGTCTTAAAATGTTATCTAAACAGGAATTTCTTTGCAATTTCGCTACATGTTACTTAAATACTCAACTAATGTTCTTAATAATCGATTATAATAGTTATTTGTATCAAAACGTCGAAATTATTTTATTTTTTTTACACTCCTCATGGCTGACTACGTAAGTATTTGCCCTCAACGTTTCTGAACGAAACGTTTGTATAATCTGTGGTGTGGGCAAAAACTCGCCAACCGCTTAAAAAAAAGTTCACGTATTTCGTAATAATAGCTGTGTTGACTTGTGTATTTAAGCTATAATTCATATTTAATACTCGCAAATGTGATGAAAAACATTGTATGTCTCACGGGCGGTACGGGAATTACGAACCTCGACTCAAAAAGCCCTCAGTCTTCGACTTCGGGCTTCTACTAGAGCCTCGATCGTAATTCCTTACTTACCGCCCTTAATACACAATGTACTAAAGTATACCCTGTTGACATAATGGAATCGATACCTATACACAGAAATAATCTGTGAGATAATGTTCAGTGTATCAATGAAATGAATCATTCAATCGTCACGCTTTATCAATTTATTGTGTCAAAAGAGAATTGCATTACACAATTCATTACATTTCCTTACATTAGCTTGAAAAAAGTAACCGAGCCTTCAGAGGGCCGAATGCGTAAGGCTACAATTTCGTCTTTAGCGTTAAGTTTCATTGACTCAATATTTCTCACGCCCCCTTAGAATTTGATCCCGTGACACTTGTGCAACTTCACAGAACGCTGAAAGCGAAACCTCTTTGGTAATGCAATTCTGCGTTCAGATAAGCGTTTCGCGATTAATCGAGCGTATTTGTGACGTGCCGCGGCGGGAGTATCGCGTGCGGATAACATTGTGTCCGAGTATTGAGTTGTTATCGAGATCGCGATAGATTGCACCTCCAGCCCGCAACTATGTGCGACATATTCGCTGAATTGAATTAACCTTGGCGAAAGTGAATTTATCGCGGTAATCGATTTTGTGATATCTATAGCGTTGTCCTTTCTGGCAACTCCAATTTGGGCTTTAGCGATTGGACTTCGGAGTGTTTGAAACTCAATGAGTGCATGGTTTTTGTTTTTAGTCTTGCATGTTTACATTGTCTACAATTCAATTGCATAAAATAATGATAGTGGAAGTGCGGAGTCTCCTAATACAAGCAATTCCTTGCTTAAAAGGTGATCTCCAATAATATGTATCGAAATGCCCTTTGTAATTGAAATAAACATATTTCCAATTTTAATTTTTTTAAGTATCTTTGTGTTCATGTTCATCTATTATGATAATACTAATTGCCCTTAGAGCATCGTAGTAAAACATGTTTGTTTCTAAATATCTAGTTCATAACCACAAGTTACTTCTATTAATAGTTTGTCAAGTGTTACACTCATTGCATCATTATTACCATTCGTTACGGGTTTCTCCCTTAATCGGTGAGTAGTATTCCTAGTGGATCAACAAAACCGCTTTGAACCTCATACATCAGTAACCTGTTGGACTTAAAGACATGCAGTCAATGCCCTCCAGGTTTTTCCTTCACTGTTACCTAAACAGTCACATACATTATTAAGTGACACGTGTTACTCCGTTATTTATTTGTTTTTAGAACGTTAACCCATTTACATAGAAAGATTTACGATGTTTCGCTTCGCGTAATAAATTAAACGTATACGTCCACAGTTTCCCTGTGACGTTATAATTAGCGGAACATTCAATGACCAGCGACAGTGTTCAGGAAGGGTTTCATTGTGTCCATCAACCCTTTGTCCCCCATTGCCTCCCGAGTCTCGTCTGTCAGAGCATTCGCTTCATTGATTCCATAATCGACCCTCCATGAACGGGGTATAGCGTGTTGACTTTTTGTTCTCATCTGTTTAATTACTTTATCTGCTCCACTCGTTATTGTGAGTGACGTTCTTAATTGTGTAGCATGCCTCATTATGTTCTGTTCTCATGTAAGTGATCTGAACGGCTGTTGATGTAATTGCATACTTACAACAATATATTGATATAACTATGAATGCTAGCAATTACATTTAGTTTTGAGGTCAAGGTCTACGTTCAATATTCTTCTGCCAATGATGGTTAGTCATATCCAAATGCATGTTAGGGTTTCTCAACCTGGCATCATTATTCAGTTCACGACGCGGCGTTTGGCGCCTATTCGGGCGATGCATTTGCAACCTCGAGGAGTGTTTTGTTTGTCAAAACTGCGTTACCTACTGCGCTAGTGATGCAACATATCGCGGGCGGGTAAATGACTCTAGGAATGCAGATATTATGCAACGTGGTGCAAAATTTTAGACGACAGTTCACTTTGGCGGTTGTCACAGATCTTGTAACATTCATCGAATTTACTGACACAGATCCAGACCGCAGAGGAAACAAAATGGATTTCATGTAACCACTAACGATATTGATGTTGGTTAGTCACTGTAAACACAACAAATATTCTATTTTCTTATTTCTTGTTCCAGATGCAAAATATAAACAACATCGTCATGTTTCCAGTGGATAGTCTTCTAAAAGGTGACCTGCGGGGAGTGAAGGGAGATCTAAAAAGGCCCTTCGATAAAGCGTCCAAAGACTACGAGTCCAAGTACCTGAAAATTGAGAAGGAGAAGAAGTCACAGGCGAAGGAAGCTGGTCTCATCCGGAGTGAAGTGACGCCGGCTGAGATAGCAGATGAGATGGAGAAGGAGAGGAGACTGTTTCAGTTGCAAATGTGTGAGGTAAGTCAGCTAAAATACACCGTAATAATTTCGTGAATATGAAGAATTAAGGTTACACTAGTCGATCATTCCATACAAACGTAGTCTGGCGATTACTCCACTGTCTGACGGTGAAAGTTCAAAATAAAAATGATATCAATTTGTCTCATCATTATCTTGCCCTGTATGAAAACAAAAAATTAAAAAAATAAAATATTTGAAAGTTATGAGCGTCGAAAGTTCCATATTTTAACGCATCTTTGGGCGGAAATAAATACCATGAGAAGAAGGAAAATTCCAAAACGGTCTCCATACAGGGATAGATTAGTAATTCAACAATGCAAATACTTTTTTTTTTTTAATATACTACGTTTTTTCATGATATCTAGACTCCCAAAGGATTTATAAACAGAATAAAATTTCGCGCGCTCGTTTTCATCCTAAATCAACATCCATTTCGATACAAAATTGCAAAAGTGCTAATTTGTACGCGAACTAGCTTCTTACTGCTCATCACAGCAACTATCTCTATCGCACGTGTTGTCGAATAAGATAGCATGCATTTTAACCTCGCGCACAAAATAGTTCGCGCCGTCAACTAGGGGAACCTTAAGTATCATTAAAACTACTGTTAACTTTAAAGTGTAAACGATGCAAACAAATCTCAAGTATTTAGTCTTCACGAGGTTCAAATATAAATAAAACTCGCCGTTTGTTTACATAACTTCTTGCTCCTTATTTGTTTTATGTGGCAGCTTTATTACGTCTTAGTGCTTTTACGGATGGAGCGTAAGAAAATGTGGTGTCGATTACAATTTATTTGACTTACGTTATTTACCAAGACAGCACACAAGACACTATGTTCTTGTCTGCCATTAAGTCTGAAAAATACTCGGCCATGCACAGCCAATGCGTTAAGTATTCATTAGCAGAAATAAAACATGTATTTTACGACACCGTTCTCCTAGTTCTACTTTTATTGCTGTAAAATACGATCACTATCTTTGCAAAAACGTCCGTCTTAGCAGTTTTGAACTTTTGAGACATTCCGATGCTAATCCATTTTCGACTTTAAGATGATTATCAAGAACGTATAAGGATTATAAATGACTTGTTTACCCAATTCTCGGAACAAACAACTCTTCATACAAATTCGGGTTCAAATATCAAGTTTGTGTTTATTTTTAAAGAACATTATCCCTTTTGAATACTTTTCCACGAATTGTGTCTGACACCGTCTGACATTTGGCCGGTAGTCGAGCTTAGCTAAAAGGTGGAAGATTAATATTGGTGGTGGGCAATTTGTGGCTTCATTTAACACGCCCTGTGGGCAGTACCTGTTGGTCGCTTACCACTTTAATAAGTCATTTCATACACGTATACTGAGCAGTGTTGCCTGTGTAGTATCTATACCAACGCCTTCTCATTACGCTTTGTAAATGATCGCTCTGGGGGCAACAGCTCGTAACAAATGGTGGTACTTTGTTAGATACATTTTACTAAAATTCCGAACGAGGTATCTTCTGTACCTTTTCTACAGTAGGTATATAGGTACCGTATGTTTCATCTCGGTTCAATGGGTTTCCTTTCTAAGTTTGGGTGAACATAATATTGGAAGGAAACCCTGTTGTCTTTCAAGAAACTCTAATCAAGCCGTGTGCTCGTTCGCATATGCCATCGGCAACCGTTCATACACTTTCAACTCCTATTTTTAGCACCTCAAGGATGAATTTTCATAAAGTACATTTACGGCATCAATCAAGTTATCATGATCCCTTTCTTGTTGATATTGACATGAAGCTGTGGTTGACACTGGTTGTCGTTAACTGCGGGAATGGCCGACATTACCCATGTACATGTATGTCCACCATTCTTTACGCATTACTCTCTTTTGTCCCTCAGTTACAAATACAGCGTTAATTAATGAAACGGGTCGCGTGACAGCTGGTAATGATCGCGCCACTCACACGTGCACTTATTGCTGATATATTGTACTGCCAGTATTGCCTTTGATGTTTTAACTTAATGAAAATGTTCCAATAACAATTGAAGGCGACTTTAATCGAAAGCTCTTCCCCGAATTAATCGAGGGAGCACAGTTGCAGCGAAGGCATTTTCTGATAAACATTCTTTGAACACACACTTTCACAGAGAAATATAAATAAACAGCCAGTAAATTGAAGAGATACTGGATTTATCAGCATCGCTGGCGATATAAGCTCAACTAAGCGTGCGTCAAGCAGGAAGCCTTTGTTCACGACTAGCAACAGGAGTAATGACCGAAAGAATAACATAACTGTTGCAGACGCACATCTATGCAAGCCTTGTGCCCTAGAATGCAATTAACAATGCGTGTGTAACAATGCTAACAATATATTTGTCCGTGACAGCCATTTACCTACGCTCTACTCAGTACAGCGTAGCAGTTAGCCTCCATACAATAGCTGTGGCAATAGCTGTCATTGTGGACACCACTAGTGCCGTTACGCGCATAACCTGTGGCTGCAAAAGGTCGTACGTCCATTGGCAATGACACTGGTGTACAGTTACATTAAACGTACGTTGCCAAAATTCTGGCTCTATCTATATTTCAACAATTTGATTCGGAGATGTTGTGCCAATTTTATACATTGAGATTGGAAGACGATAAAGGACATTTTTTATTATTACACAGCACTATGACTCAATTGAAAAAGTGATATTTAGCATAATTATTTATTTGGATTGGACAAACGCCAAAAAAATCTGTGCGAATGAAGGCCTGAAAATTGATAAGCAGTTGCTAGGACGTCTTTCCTGCAACAAGATGTCGAATTTTGTAAGCAACCGCATAATATTTGCAGTGTTACGATATGTTATTGATAAGATAATACTATTATGTTGGTTAGCAAATGTTGGCAAGCTATATGCTTCTATAAAATAATCGTTACGTTATCGATGTTCGTAAATTATAAGCATTCTGATTTTATTGCAGAGCATTGTTCATCATCATTGTAGATAATAAAGAAGGAGACTTAATTATGTACGTATATCATATTGGATGACTATACGACCATGAGCATAATTATTAACCCAAAAATTTAAGAATACGTATACCTATTTTCAGAATGCACACAAATACTGTAACTCATTGATTTCAGCTTTATGGAAGACTAGAGGACGCCTCGCGGTTTCACCCGCGTAGTTGCCGTTCCCGTGGGAATACAGGGATAAAAAGTAGCCTATGTCACCCGGGGATAGAGTAGCTTCCCAACGGTAAAAGAATTTTTGAAATCGGTCCAGTAGTTTTGGAGCCTATTCGGTACAAACAAACAAAAAATATTTCCTCTTTATAATATTGGTATAGATTGTGTAGATCGGAATGAGGAAAATCATGGCAAATTTCGTGAATAGGCTAAGACCAAAGAAACAATTGCAAGGATATGTATACTCGTAGAAAGAAGAACTGTTACTGTAGGACTTTAATGCCCACCACTAGGAGTGGCTCTTCCCATACCAGTGCACTGACCATGCTGGTCGGGAGATGCGTAAGCTTACCCTTGCGCTAAACCTTACTCAGCTGGTCCAGGGGGCAACGAGGGTGCCGGATGTTGATTCGCACAGCACGGCCAATTGCTTGAACCTTCTGCTGACAACAGATCTAGACCGATACTCTTTGTCAATAACTTCACCTTTGGGTAGTTCCGACCATTGTCTGGTGAACTCTGTGTCCGTCTACTCCCCGCCCGACCGCAGCCCAAGAGGCACCCGGCAGATTTGTCGGTACAGGTCAGCAGATTGGGATGGCATGCGATCTTTCTTCACATGCTATCCTTGGCAGCCTACTTGCTTTTCTTTGGCTGATCATTCGTCGTGCCGTGCGTGACGGATGTGCTGCGTCAGGGAATGGAGTACTATATTCCGTTCTCTGACGTAACATTCCCTGCCGGAGTCTGTGTGCCCGACAGCTACAATCTAGGAGTCTTTAAGTTAAGAGTGAATAGGTTATTTCTAGGCAAGCGTGTTTCACCGTCGACCACATCATCGCTTACCAACAGGTGAGATAGTGGTCAGCGCGAGCCTATAAAATATAAAAAGGAGATACTCATTACTTATGTATGTATTTATTTAAAGACAATACACAAAGGAAACATTCAAATAAGAAGCATACAATCGGCCTTATCGCATTCCGCGATCTCAGCCAGTCAACCTAGAAGACTTATATGACGAACTAGCTGACCCCCGGGGCTTCGCTCCCGTCAACAGGCTATCTACCTACCTACCCTGCCCCTTCGCCTACCCTGCCTACCCTGACTATCCTGCCTTCCCTGCCTATCCTGCCTTCTCTGCCAACCCTGCCTACCCTGCCTATCCTGCCTTCCCTGCCTATCCTGCCTTCCCTGCCTATCCTGCCTTCCCTGCCTATCCTGCCTTCTCTGCCAACCCTGCCTACCCTGCTAAACCTGACTGCCATGCCTACCCTGCCTAGCCTGCCTTCCCTGCCTACCATGCCTTCCCTGCCTATCCTGCCAACCCTGCCTATCCTGCCAACCCTGCCTACCATGCCTACTCTGCCTACCCTGCCTTCCCTGCCTATCCTGCCTATTATGCCTACCCTGCCTACCCTGCTTTCCTTGCCTACCCTGCCTACCCTGCCTGCCGCGCCTACCCTACCTACCATGCCTACCCTGCCTACCCTGCCTACTCTGCCTACCCTGTCTACCCTGCCTACCCTGCCTTCCCTGCCTTCCCTGCCTACCCTGCCTACCCTGCCTGCCGCGCCTACCCTGCCTTCCCTGCCTATCCTGCCTACCCTGCCTAATCTGCCTAACCTGCCAACCCTGCCTACTCTGCCTACCCTGCCTACTCTGCCTACCCTGCCAACCCCGCCTACCATGCCTACCATGCCTACCCTGCCTACCCTGCTTACCCTGCCTAGCCAGCAATGTTTTTCTCAGCGCACGCCAAATAATGAATTTTATAGGAAACATTTTCCTACCTTGGGTTACATTATTGCAATTTTCATAAGGATCTCTAATTTTTTTGAAAATTTATTATAGCCTATGACACTCAGGAATAATGTAGCTTTCTACTGGTGAAAGAATATTCAAAATCGGTTCAGTAGATCCAGAGATTACCACTTACAACGTCACAAACTCGCAAACCCACAAACTTTACCTCTTTATAATATTAGTATAGATAGGGCAGTATGTATGAAGACACTTGCACTGACCCCAAATAAGTTGTAAGAAGAGCAAGAGAATGATGCGAGTTCACGGCAATAAGAGGGTAGTTTACTGAAAATTTGCTTTTTGTCCGTCAGGTAGATTAATATAAAATATTGGGCACGTATTTTTTCTTTTGACACTTAAACATAAAGTGACGACGATATAATGCGTTGAAATATCGTGAAACGTCACGCCGCTAGCACACTTTATACTGCCTTAGTGACGTCACAAGCCCACACTCCTGAACTTTGATGCGCTTTAACTTTGTAATTTTTTGTTGATTTGGTAATGCAAAAAATACGTGTCCAGTATTATTTGATAATATCACTGACGGACTAAATAGAATTAACACTTTCCAGGAAACATCCCTATTGTCCCTGCACAAGTTACAGGTTTTAATAGGCCTTACTGAATTCAAGATTACAGTTTTGTCAGCGACATTTTAGCCACAAAACGGCCATAACTCCTAGCCAAACTTTAATCCCTTTTAAGACATAAAATCTGTTAGTGAGTGCCAATCGTGTGTTGCATAACATACGCGTCTATCTGCGGTTCAGAATGCAATGCCAAATGTCTCGTAGTAAATATCTCTAGCTGTGACAAACTTGCCAAATGCCAGCAGACGGGGTTCACGGGCGAATTGCTAAATCATGGCTGTTATTCGGGCTCTGTAATTGGCTAGACTCAATAAGGCGCTAAAACAATTGAAATAAATTGTTAGGAATCTATTGCGTTGGCGCATTTTGCTTCTGTATTTTAGAAACTGCAAGGTAAAAGCCAACAAGCGTTTCCAATGTGGCTTCTTGGTTTAAGAATTATAAATTAGGTGATTACTCTGATATTGGAGCCTTGAACATGATAAATTTTTAACCGACTTCCCAAAAAGGAGGTTTCTCAATTCGACCGTATATTTTTTTTTTTATGTGTGTTCGCGGATTACTTCGTCGTTTATGAACCGATTTTGTTTTTTTTTTTTTTGGAAAGGAGTTATCCCAAGGGTGGTACCATGCAAAGGAAACCAGGATCTGATGATGGAATCCTAGAGAAATCGAGGGAACTCCTCAAATATTATAGGCATACATGTAGCGATTTTGGTATTTTCATCAACAATGCAATCATTTGCACTCAGAAAGTATCATTTGGTGAAGTGGAACTGATGAAGAAGACCACAATGGCCACTGGAAACTCGAAATAAAACAATGTATCCTAGTCGTGTTTGGGCTTATTGGAATTGTCATAAGTTGTACCTTGGCTATAAATGATTTTCATATTAATTGGAGGTACTATGGGCCAAAGCCATATCTGATCGCTTTGAAAACAAAATCCCGTGCACAAGATGACCATAGCTGCGTCCGCCCTTTTTGCGTCGAACATAGCCAAATGACTTATTTGTTTTTTTAGGCGTCTTTTTTAATTATAAAAAAGGGTCTGACAGGTACTAGAGAAACAGTCAGCCGATGCTGCGATGCTATTGGTTGATGAGGTATAAGTCGGCGTTAATTTAGCGGGCGAGCCCTGCAAGCAGAAATAGTCCTTACGGTGGTCAGATATAGCTTTGGCCGATTGTACCTACCAAAACTAAAAAGAGAAAAATAAAAAACTTTTTATCAAAAAATCAAACCGACTTCCAAAACAAAACACTTCAAAGTGAAAAATAACTTTCTTGTCCGAAGTCGGTGTCGAATAACGGAAAACAATGGGTACAAAAGACACCGACTTCGGAAAAGAAAGTTATTTTTCACTTTGAAGTGTTTTGTTTTGGAAGTCGGTTTGATTTTTTTACTTGATAAAAACGTGAACTCAGAAAATGCAAAAATAATAAATTAAAATTAACCGAGTTCCAACATTAACTTTATTTATCGAAGTCGATGTCTTTGCCATCTAGTTATTCGTTTTACGACAGTGAACTTAAAACTACAAAAGATATTATTTTTCGCTTTGTAGTGTTTTGCTTTTGGAAGTCGGTTATTTTATTTGTTAAAAGGTTTTTTATTTTTCTCATTTTTGTTTTGGTACTTCATATTACTATGAGAAACAATTATAGCCAGAGAAAATCTCATGATAATTCCAATAAGCCCAAATACGACAAGGTTACTTTCTTAAATAACCGAGTTTCAGTGCCTACCTTCCGGCTTCATCATCAGAGCAGTTCAATGGAATCATTTTCATCAATACCATTTATTTATATTTATTTGCTTCATCATAATCAGTTATCTATTCGAGATATCTTTTACTCGTGACATACCTATTATTAAGAATTTCTAGTGGCCTTCTGTGGTCTTTTTCATCAGTTCCAATTCAACAAATGACACTTTCTGAGTGCAAATGCTTGCCATGTTGATGAAAATACCAAAATCACTATATTCGCCTATAATATTTGAGGAGTTGCCTCGATTTCCATAGGGTCCCATCATCAGGATCTAAAGAATTTTCAAAATCGGTCCACAACAACGGTTCGTGCGCGAGTCCAACTTGCACTTGGCCAGTTTTTTTTTTCATAAATGTTGGAGTTGAATTGCTGAAAAAAGTTGTTCATATTTATGTGTACCTCCTTCACCCCGTGAAGTTAGTCACTGAACCTGTACAATAATAGCTGCTGGGGGTGTAGAATCTATTCAGAAACCCAACTAAATTATTGCGATACAGGATTATGTTTCTAGATAGCTTTCGAGTTTGAAAGTTCTCCATTTGCCCATTCATCCTTTCAGCACCCCTGGGAACTTAATCATGAGCTTTAGAAAACTTAAAATCCGAGTTGTTCCGAGCTTTTCAATGAGCTTAACTCAAATAAAAGAGTTGCCTTTGCCCTGAAGAAGGATAACTGAGGCTGAAAATAAATATAATATTTATGTTTACAACATATCCAAGATATATTTTATATTTCTTATCATTGGATCTTTTTGGGTTGTGTCGTTACAAGAGTTCATCAATCTGACCTGAAAAACGAAATCCAAGGGTTGTGTAGCAGGTACTTTGTATATAACTTTGTGAAGAGTTTTCTTATTTGTATGGTTGAGCACATTGAGTGGATAAAAATAAACCTAGACCTAATTTTATGACATAACTTTATTATAATATTTTCCTACAGTCGTCAGTGAATTAATTTACAAGAAACCGCAAACACTGGCAGAAAAACCCACTCCTCACCACACGATCTATAAAGAATTTATTATGAATGCATTTATTGTTATTTATTATTTTCCCTGCGACGTTGTATTGTACACAGACGGTATTTAAAATAAATAACCACAGCTTTTGAGCAATACATATTTTATAATACCTTACATACTACATACACATGCACTTGACATGCAATTGACATGCATTTTTATGTCTTTGTTACAGGTATTTCAATACTCAGTTGATTGCCCGTAATTTGCTTTAATTAATTTATCGGGAATGTCCAATTAACCGTTGGTATTTTACTCAATGCTTATTTGTTTGTTGTTGGCCCACAGCAAGCCCGTTGGTTTGAGGTTCTGCCGTACGAACTTCCGCTCCCGGCCCAACTTCATTGGTTTAGTTAGGATGTTTGCTCAGTCTGACGTACTGACAAATAGGAAAGTTGGAAAGGTATGTGTGTTCGCAACTTAAATGAGGTTTTAACATAAGTAAATGTTTCGGTTAACTATTTTGTGTTAACTAAATTGTTCTAAACATACGTATTTATTTATTTTTCTTATTTATTATATACTTTATTGTACACCACTTAAATAATTACAGAACAAAACATTTATAAAGATAAGTGTACAATGGGCGGTCTTATCGCACAGGGCAATCTCTTACAGACAACCTTTGGATGGACTGAACGAGAGGAGGTAGTAGACATAGGGTTGTCAGTGTACAAAAACTATTATGAAATAATATAACGTACGTTGTTAGATGAATAACGATGTATCAGCTTCAAGAAGGTTCTCTATGGAAATTTTGCAATCCAAGTTATCGATAACATGTCTCTTTGTTAAGTGCTAAAAAAAGAAAGCTAAAAGCACTGTGGTGGTGGGGTCGGTGGTCGGTGCGGTACCGCGGAGGCGCGCGTCAGGTCGCTGACCGGCCTTGCGCTGCGCAGGGCCGCCGGCCGGCGACTACGCGTTGACCCTCGCTTTGTTCCACGACTCACTCGCTGCAAATACCGCCGACCACAACAACCAACAGCCCACGCATTTACTGAACCTTTGTTGTTAACGCTCAACCTCAACTAATAAATACAACAAGGGCGCTGGCGTGCAGCGGCTGCGTACAGCTTTGTAACAAGTCAACAGCCGCGAAGTGCACATTCTAGGAATGTAATAAACTTGTAAGTCTTGCAACTACAGTACAACAAACGAAAAAATAAAAGTCAAGTCGCCGACTCGCCAAGAAAGTTGTGCAAGGTCGCGCGCTGTGCTTTATTATTATTACACAACTGTGCAAGACAAATCTGGATCCACTATATCGCGAATGCGCGTGCGCGTGCGTCATCAAGTATAATTTTAACTCGCGGAAGGGCACGTAGTAATATCGGTGCGTTTCCACAGTCCCGGGTGCGCTCGCGCCTGTCTCGCGTCCCATTAGACACGGTCTCTGATGAAGTAATAAGCATGTTCGAGCCCACGCGATGTTTTCGGCGTCGTTCTGTCTGCCCAGTGCCCAATGAACTGGCTCCATTCCATTTTTGAACATAGTTGTGACTGGGCCTGTTGAAGTGTACGCTTCACCATTAAAAATTGTTATTGTTGCAGTACCTGATAAAGTTCAACGAAATAAAGACGAAGAAGGGGATCGAGTTGCTCCAACACTTGGTGGAGTACTATCACGCACAGACGAATTACTTTCAAGACGGTCTGAAGACGATTGAACACTTTGGTGTATACGTGGCAGACTTGAGTGTTCAGCTGCAGAAGATCAGACAGCAGCAAGACGACGAGCGGCGGAGGTTATTAGAGCTGAGAAACATGTTGCGAGCAGCTGCGCCTCAGGACAGAGAGGTAATGAATTTTACAATTTATTATTTTGCACGCGACTTGAGAATCACGATGAGTTGCCAGATATTTGTAGTCGCGGCGTATTAGTCGTAAAAACATCTAGATTTGTGTTACGTCCTCACTTCTCATGTGTGCTACAGGTGGTGTCATCGGTGGGTGGCTACTCTCTGCACCAAATGCAGGGTGACAAGCAGCACGGCGTGAGCCGCAGCGGCTACCTTCTCAAGAAGTCGGAGGGCAAGGTGCGGCGCGTGTGGCAGAAGCGTCGTTGCCGCGTCACGGCGGAGGGCTTCCTCGACATCTTCCACGCCGACGAGAACAAGACCCCCGCGAGGGTCAACCTCCTCACATGCCAAATTAAAGTTGCCGCTGAAGATAAGCGGGCATTTGATCTAGTCTCATGTGAGTATTCACTCTATTATCGAAATTAATATAAGTTAGTCTGTATTAGTAGCAAGTAAAATTGTTTTTATTCATATGTTTGTTAAAGGAAAGTATTCAATGATTAGCCGAGAGCTTTGGCATTGCTCATTGTTGAGTGTTATAAGGCTACTTTTTATCTCTAAAATGTATAAGGTTTTTGAGGTATACGCCATATGAGCGATGCCGCGGTGAATAGCAAGTTGTTCATACTTCGATAGTTTTGCTATCAAAGATTAACGTTATTAGTTTGAGCAACTTAGAAACTTTTGCAGCGAACTAAAGTTGAGGCTTCGATTCCATACGGGGTGAAACTTCAACGAGTTAGACAACTTTCATTTAATATTTATGATGCAACAACTCATCCAATTATGGGTCGTAATTACTGGCATCTCTTTGCAACTTTTGTTAAGCAGCTTCGATCTAGCTGGCCTGAAGAATCGAAGTAGAATATTATATATCTATCTTCATAGCTAAAAGTTTGTACTGATCCGATAACTTGATGCTCTCACTGATAAAAAGAAACGCTTTCTTCGGGTGTTTTGTAGGCATAGCCTACATTTTACCCCGAATAAAATGCACGGTTTCCTATAGAACAGATCACGGGAATGATCGCAAAGAAAAAGCGACTTAACAATATTATCAATCTTCCATTCACAGACAACCGAACATACCACTTTCAAGCCGAAGACGAGAACGAGCAGCGGGCGTGGACATCAGTCCTCGTCAACTGCAAGGAGGGCGCTTTAATGAGGGCCTTCCACCAACAGGCGGGCGAGAGCAATGACTCTGGCCACTCGTTGCTGGACCTGCAGCGGTCCATCATACGCGCTGTCAGAGCCATGCCTGGCAACCAAGTCTGTGCGGACTGCGGGTCTACTAATGGTACGTTTTAATTATCTATACTAATATTATAAAGAGGTAAAGTTTGTAGCGTTGTAAGGGGTAATCTCTGGATCTACCAAACCGATTTTGAAAATTCTTTCACCAGTAGAAAGCTGTATTATTCCTGAGTGTCATAGGCTATAATATATAAAAAAAAAATAGAGATCCTTATAAAAATTGCAATAACGTAACCCAAAGTAGCAAAATTCATTCTTTGGCGTGCGCTGAGAAAATGATTGATGATACATAAACATTATTAGGTAGGTAGGTAGGATAGCCAGGGAAGGCATGGTTGGCAGGGTAGGCAGGCTAGGCTGGGTAAGCAGGGTTGGAAGGGTTGGCAGGGTAGCCAGTTGACGGGAGCGAAGTCCCGGGGGTCAGCTAACAGCTAGTTTACTATATTATGTATGACATCGAACGGTTCATGGGCTAAAGCAACGCGGGTCCCGGAATATGTCCGGCGAAACTGCGGCAGACCCGAAAAGGCGCAGATTGTGGTGAAGATGGCGGGACGAGCTTGACGCCGCAAATTCCCGTGAGGAATAAAAGGAAAAAAATTATTTACAAACAAATGTACATACATACAAAATACGCGCGAAAAACATAACCCTTCTTTGGCAGTCGGGTAAAAAGGGAGACATTTGCCCTGCTGTGGGACAGAACAGTTTTAAAATAAATACGATAATACTATCACCCTTGAGGGTTAGACTAAAGTAGTTTCGCCCACTATCCGCCAGTCATTTGGGCATCAAATGGTCATAAATCCAGACTCGCTACTACTCAGATATTTACTTTAACCAAGCCAGGTTTTTGATTATAAAGCCTCTTTTGCTGTAAATGTGGATTTCGAGATGACTATCCATATTTTAGAGATTGGCTAGAATCCTACGTTGTTATGTAAATCATACAACAAACTTATGACTTATATAAGTGTTATTTTAGAACGCCAGATGATGAGATAATTTATTTGTTTAGACATAAAACACAGCAGTTTACCTACTGTGCTAAGTATTAAACATACTCGTACTAACAATGCAAGCAACAACCGTATGTTATACTGAGGCTATTTTGGCAAAAGATATATTATTGTATTTGATTTTTTTGCACAAAAATAATGAATTATTTGCACGCTAATGCTGATATTGTCGCTTCCTCCTTCCGTCCGAAGGACGAATTCCGTCCGCTTCATCCTTGACCAAAGTGTCATTGAATACATAGAGGACTTCCATCCCCTGTAGATACTGTTATTTCGTAATGCCACAAATTATAATCAGTTTTTTTTAGGTATGAATGATCGAATATTTCCTCTAGTGATTAACACAAACGATGAGTCATTTTCCCAAACAAGTCCGCGAAAAAGCTGACCAAGTTTGGCAACAATTGTCCACGAGAAACAGTACTGATCGCTACCGATTGTAAATTTGAAAACCTGTGTCTATAAGTTCTGATGTGATAGTTATTATGCCTCACAGACACTGACCTCTATCATACAAGTACGCTGGACTAAACATACTATATGAAATGACAGTTGATTTTTGTGCTGATTCAAAGCGCCCCGCTCGAGCGTATTAGGAACTAAAATTGACACATTTAGAGATAGGTTAATACCGATATTTCTCAAAATTAGGTAATACTAATATATTCGCCTGGAAATATTATAATATTGTAACTAATATATCAGTATTAGTGATATTTTTAAATTACACTAATATAAAAATAGTAGACTTGGCAAGGCGTATCAGTCATCTACTGTATTGACTTCTCGTAGTATGTTGGAACTAAATATCTCATATTGGTATTGGTGATGAATGTTATATGAATGCCTAATAATCAGTAATAATATGTTCAAAAGCAATGTGTAATACTAAATTCTGGAATCATCATCATGTTCATCCACAGCCTGATTTCGCCAACCGCTGAGCACAGGCCTCACTCTTGTACCAATCACCACGTTTCTGAGCATTGAGTTAAATATACTACGTACTAGAGGAGACTCCTCAACTCAATTGTTTGTAACACGCGTTAGAGCGCGCGTACCCCAACTCACTTAGTCTGTGGCAAGCGCTCGCTGCAACGTGACACGTTTGAGTACTTAGTTTTGTTTCTTATAAAATGCCTTCGTGTGTATTGAGATACTGTTCAAACAACTCGAGAAATATAAATAAAATTCAATGAATGAGTTTTCAACAGTAAGTTGAAAACACGCTTAATTTAATTATATTTTATTAATTTATTGTATCTCGTGACGTTGCGTCACCGCGGAGGCGGGAGGGCGGCCATGTTTGTGTAAATTTCAAAGAGTAAGAAAAAGTTCATCTGCGCGCATTGATTGTCTATCTGTGAGAACATAAACCCCTCCCCCCTGCTTACCTCGCTGTCACCGAATTACCTACGCGCAATCTTTTGTTTGAAATAGCTTCTATTCTTCTTTCTCGTAGTACATTTAACTCAATGTTCCTGAGCCTAGAATTAATTCTGGAATAATATCATGATAATTATAATTTTATTAACAAATGTTTTGAAGACAAACAATTTATTATCTGCATCTGAATCAGAGTTGAAAACTGATATAAGTCTTCACCTTGCTGGAAAGCTATGTCACTATTATTTGCACTATAACACTACAGATACAGGATCTCAGCGATGAGAGCGAGAAATACGACCGTTGTAAGTGATTATCCATCTCATTTATTATTATTATTGTGTAAATGATGTTCCCTTCACGAATCCGATGAGCGCCAACCGAGTGAATCTGAACGATTGTAAGTATTAATCTAACTAGTGTACTTGAGCGAGGAGATACTTACTCAAATATACTAGTTTTAAGGATAAGTTGTTAGCCTATCCCCATATTTAAATCTCACTGATCTGACAGTAATGCGCGATAACTTTACTAGCACCACTAGTTTATAGCTTGCAATCTGAATTAAAATATTTTTCAGTTAACCTTTACAGCAATTATTCTATTACTTAAAAATGAATCATAATAAAAATAACTGGGATGATTTTTTCTCTTACGTATTTAATTATTCTCACGATCGATAAAGCCCATAAAAGTATTTTTTAACGAAAGCTGTGTCCCATCTCTAATATTAGTTCCATGTACTCTCACGTTAAGTCACGTTGCTATCAGCGCCAAAATGGCGAAAATCAAATGTCTTCATTTTGTCATCCATAATATGTAGTCCAGCGTACTAGTATGATAGAGGTCAGTGCTCACAGAGTAGACAAGTGGCATTCGATGTCAGCGAAGGCGATAGTCGAAATGTCAAATTGTAAGGGATTGATCACGTGATTTTTCGATATCGCCTGTCAATCCCCTACAATTTTGCCTTTTTAACCGATTTTCCAAAAAAGAGGAGGATCTATGTTCGACTTCATGTTTATCTGATTTTTTTGTATGTGCACTAATTTCTCCGTTTATTGTGGACCGATTTTGAAATTATTTTTTTGTTTGAAAGAGTATGTTCCCAAATTGGTACCATTTTAATTTGGTGATGATCTCATAAAGAAATTCGTAGATATACAACAGAACTCTTCAATAAATGAAAAAACAAAAATAAAAAACATCTCTCGGGATTGCTTTTTGAAAGTCGGTGTCCATAACGAAAAAAATGGTACCTACCAAAGACTTTTTTACAAAAAGATATTACCGACTTCCAAAAAGAAAGTTATTTTACACTTTGTAGTGCTTTAATTTGGAAGTCGGTATTATTATTTTTTCCTTTTTTTTAGTTAGTTCGCTATCGCCACGCTTTCGATGAGAGAATTTCAATTGTAGGGCCTCTGGGGTCACTTATTACTTTCATTCGCGGACCGTTTTTACAATAATATGACCGTCGCGGTCCGATGCCACCTACCGGAGGGTGGAAGGGCTTTACGTCGTCACAAGTATTTACTTTGTTAAAATTGAAATAATAAACATAAATACGTAAAGATACAATATCAATGAAGATTTTGAAGAGATGATTCGTCCATTGTGGGTTCGACGGCAGTTAAGACAAAACGCGAAATAAATCTAATACCTTTAAACGAGCAATTCTTGTATATATGTAGATATATATATAATCTGAATCTCGGAACCGGCTCCAACGATTTTCATGAAATTTAGTATACAGGGGGTTTCGGGGGCGATAAATCGATCTACCTAGGTTTATTTTTTTAGTAACCGTCGTTTTCTCTATTTTCACCCGAGCAGAGCTCGGTCGCCAAGGTACTTATTAAATTACGTACTCAAGTAGCACAAGTGAATTATATTGTACTGTTTACTTCACTCGCACAAAATAGGTCGGCGCTCCGGATCCGGACCGCGGTCCGCCATTTGGTGACTCCTGGGGTAGACCATGGCCTGAATGAGGATGTAGGGTACTTCTTAGACCCGGTTGTACGTTTCCTTAGGATAAGTTTCGACTCTGGCAAAAGCTGGTTGATAATAGGGCAAAATAACCAGTTATTGGCACTTTAAGAGAGTGCCCCCCTAGCAACGTAATCAAATACCCAGAAAATCATATTGAAATGCACTAACATACAAAAATTATAATGACATTGAAGGAAATATTCTAATCTTTATTTTAAAAGTTGTTTCATCCAGTTAAATAGTTAATTTTATTATACTTATCTTCATTTCAGACCCAACCTGGCTATCAACAAACTTCGGCGTAATCGTCTGCATAGAGTGTTCAGGCAGTCACCGAGAGCTAGGCGTGCACATATCTCGCATACAGTCGCTGACGCTGGACCGGTTGAGTACGTCACAACTGTTGCTGGCGAGGCACATGGGCAACCAGATGTTCAACGAGGTTATGGAGAACACGCTTGATGACAGGGACAAGCTTACGGCTGAGAGTTCTATGTAAGTTTTTGTGCTGATGAAGGACGATATTATTCATGGTGAAAGAACGAAAGTCAGGGCTTGTAACCATGTATTTGGCTTCAAATCCTAAGAAAAATACCCCATGTTCTTGCACACTCTAGGAACGGGCACCCAAACTGAAGAAAGAAAATTTGGTTCAAATAAATTGGACTAGATAGCGTGATAAGCTTCGATTTGTTGAGTCATGTGAAATATTAAGATTTTTTGGAGACAATCATAAAAAAATATCGTTTTTAATTAACTAACTCTCCGAAAATTAAGGAATATTTAAAAATGGATCATTTATAATTGATTTCAAATGATGGCGCTGTTTTTAATTTCTGAGGCATACACTCGACTTTTTTAATTTGTTTTGTAACACATTTTGGTACAAGGAAACTGTAAAAACGTGCAAAAAATACTATAAAACAAATCGCCGCTGTATTTAAAAATAAAGTATTCATGAACCGAGTAAACCCTTTTACTTGCAAGTCGCTGTTAACACCATCTATATCCGTCGAACGGAACCGAATGCTATCGATGTTCTTAGAAAAATAATCATCTTAATCAGACGATAAACGCTAGTTACGTCGGCACGGTTTCTTTGTATGGGATGAGGCATCAGTATGCTAGTATTATATTTATCTGTGCTCTAGGGCAAATTTTTCTTTCTTGAATATGTTGTCAAAGCCCAAATAAACGATCATTGCTTCCGCATCATTAGATTATTTCAGAGAAAGAATGATCTTAAACCATTCAAACAAAACGCTTAATTTTGAACCCTTGGTATATGAAGCCGAGCGTTTAAAATTCAGTGAGCGGTAAAAAAGAGTCGTGTTAGCAAAATATCCGTGCGAACGGTGGCTAAGAGGCAACTTTCTTCCACAAAGTTGATGATCTTCATAAATCATCATATTAGTTTACATACTAACAAATATATAAATTTTCCAGGGAAGACCGTCTACGGTTTATCCGCGAGAAGTACGTATACCGCGCATTCGCGGCGCAGACGTGCTGCGACGCGGCCGAGCGCCTGTCCGAAGTGGAGCACGCCGTCAACAACGGACATCTGCAGAACTTGCTGCAGGCCTACGCTGAGGGGGCCGACCTGGCTGCGGCGCTGCCTGGCTCGGTTAGTACTCACTGCGTAGTACTTGTATAGTGCCCGGCACGTAAGTTGGCAAGGTTATGGCGTAGTGGAAGTAAGTTCGCGCATATTTCGCGAACTGACCAACCGCCATGAATGAACGGAACGTGGATGCGACACGATTGGTCAGTCGAGACTTGAGTCAACTGACCAACCAACCAATCGCTCGCTCGGAACGGTCCTAAACGTTCCCCGCGCCCCGCTTCACTACCAAAGAAAGATACTTAAAAAACGACTTGCTTATTTAACGACTCTTGCCAACATACGTGCCGGAGATTATATTTATATAGTGCATCGGTGAAGACCACTGGTCTCAAACTGGTGAAGGAAAAATACTGTAAGGAAACCGAAATTTCCTATCTATAACCAAAAAATCAAAGGCACATGACATCAATCCGCACTGGGACTGCGTGGTGGATTACCCATTCGTTCTCGAGAGGAGACCTGTGTGCCAGCTGTTGAGAAGTTATAGGCTTATGATAGTGCTGTAACTTTTTGGCGATGTTTTCTTTTTGACACTTACGATCAAACACCAGAACGAACAAACTGTGCTATTTGACGAATATTAGATGAATAATAAATCCAATAAAACTACTTGAAATACTTTTGATTTCACATAGTTTTATTTTTGGTTTTAGTACACCATCTGTAAAGTCTGCCGTATTTATACTTACCATAAAACATAATTTCCAGGACCTCGGCGAAACATCACTTCACCTAGCAATATCACGGGAACTAGGCGACGGTTCCTCTCTACACATAGTCGATTTTCTAGTCCAAAATGGTGGCTCAACAATCTTAGACAAGCCCAACTCTCAGGGCATGACTGCCTTACACTTGTGTGCGGCCACCGACAGAACTGAACCCATGAAGTTGTTGCTCAAAGCGGGGGCTGACTCCACCATCAAGGATGCCAGTGGAAGGACCGCCTTGCAGATTGCGAGGCAATATGGACACCTTGGGTGTTTAGAGTTGGTAAGTAAAGCTATTCAGCTATATACAGTGTATTCGTCCGCTTTATATTATTTGTGTTAATTTATACAGGATCAAATTAAATTTGTGAGCGAAACTTTACGAGGTACCTAATATAAAATTGTTGACGTATCATGCGTTGTCATTACTTTTTTATTGTTTAGATATCGAGCTATACTAATTACAATCCTCGCCATACTTCTTGGCCAGCTTCAGGGCGGTCAAGAAGTTTGGTGAGGAATGTCCTTTTATTTTATTTTTTTTTCTTATGTAATATAGGCTCGCGCTTGACCACTATCTCACCTGATAGTAAGCGATGATGTGGTCCACGGTGGAGCACGCTTGCCTAGAAGTTATCTATAGTATTTACTTATGTTAAGGTGACGAAAAAAGAACAGTTTTTCTAGCATTGGTTGCGGTCATTGACCCTTTTGTGACTAAAAAAAACAGTGTTGCAACCGCTGCGAAGTTTTGCTAGCTAAGTTAACTTGACCTCCAGTGTTATCTAATTGCATCAATATATTTTGTGTCCGCCAAAGTAGTTATGTGGGTGTGTGTTGTTTTTCAGTTGGAAAATGTCGATAAACGAGAGAAGAGTATATTCGAGAATATCAACATAGACTGGAATTTGTCACATGACGACGGCTCAACAGATTTCTCTGACGACGACACAGTTATAGACGAAAGAGTAAGTACTAATGTATTCAGTGTTGATAGTGATCAATAATCGTTCTTTATCAGTGTGTGAAGTTGTCTTCCAGTGCATGTATTTTCTATGAGTCCTTATAAAAGCTTACTATGACCATGGAGTCCCAGTGCTAAAAAAAAATTATTTAAATAAATATCACTAGATGGCGCGATATACGCCGATTTGTTATGGAATTGTGTGTAAAATAAATATTTTCTGGTATTAAACATAAAAATTTCATGTTTTTGTTTAATCAACTCATTTAAAAGATGAACAGATTATTTAAAATTGATGCCAATGGACTGCGTGGTTTTAAATTTGTGAGGCATTCCACACGATTGTTTAAATTTGTATTGTAACACATTTTGGTGCAATAAAACTGTAAAAACGTTCAAAAAGTAATATAAAAACAAATCGTCGCTGTATTTAAAGAAAAATAATCACGACCCGAGTAAACCCTTTTACTTGCAAATCGCTGCTAACACCATCTATCTATCGTCGTGAAACGGAACCGAACGTGATCGATGTACAAAAAAAATATCAGTTTAATCAGACTAAAAACGCTAGTTACGTCGACACGGTTTGTTTGTATGGGATGAGGTATCTGTATGCTAGTATTATATTATCTGTGCTATGACTTTTGATAAACTCGTATTGGTCCCTATTCTATAACCTCTTTTTTATTGTAAATATCCTAAATTCCTACTAAAAGTACATCTGTCTAACCCAACGGGGAATTCAGATGTGGTGTTTTGATATTATAAAAGAAAGAAAGAAAAACAAAAAGAAAACAGACAGCAACATCATTATGGATCATCTCACACTGAGGCGCACAGTCGCACACGCCACGAGACCACGATGTTTGTAGACGCCAGTTGTATCGCATTGCGCACTTGCGCAGTAAGGTTCGCAATTTACGAGGCGCTACAAGGCCTCTTGCGCGCCACGTCGAAACGGCAATGCCACAGAACGTATTCAAATTTCCTAACTTAAATGTCTATCATTTATGTAATAAATAATGTTATATATTACGTCGCTATCTTGAAAAGTACACGCCTCTTCTAGGTTTGAGCTGACCCTAAACATTATTAACCATTTATCTAAGACGATTTTGTTTATATTTTGTAGCAAAACGGCAGCTTAACGCCTGAGAAGAAGTGTCCCCGTTCACGACCACCGTCATACGCGGGCGGCGCCGTACTGACAGCGACAGAGAGGTGTCCCCCCGCCGGCGACTCGCCCGTGCTGCGCTCGCGCTCCTCCACGTGCGACTCGCTGCACCACGCGCCGCCCACTCCCACCACGCTACCTAGGAAACCTAACGTCTGTGAGTATTGTGTTTAGTCTTCTATGTCGGCACAGATTGCATGATTTATGCAGCTAGAATATGTTTAATAAAAAAAAACAATCCGACTTCCAAAATAACTTTCTTTTCCGAAGTCTGTGTTTTTGGGTTTGTTAAAAAGTTCTTTTTATTTATCTCTTTTTAGTTTTGATAGGTACCTCAAATTGCCATATATATCATATCATGTCTATTTCAATAAGCCCAAACACTACTAGGATACATTGTTTTATTTCGGAGTTCCAGTGCCTACCTGCCGGCTTCGTCATCAGATCAGTTCGATGGTACCATTTTCATCAGTACTGTTTATTTATTAGTACTGTTTAAGTATTTAATTCATCATAGTCGTTTAACTATTTGAGATATCGTAGACCTGTGTCATACTTAGCATTAAGGAGTTCCATTGGCCATCTGTGGTCTTCTTCACCAGTTCCACTTCACCAAATGATACTTTCTGAGTGCAAATGATTGCACACTTGATGAAAATGCCAAAATAGCTATATGTATGTCTATAATATTTGAGGAGTTCCCTCGATTTCTCCAAGATGCCATCATCAGATCCTGACCTGATGACTATGGGACCAAATGGAAAGTATACCCTTTCAAACAAAAGAAGAATTTGCCAAATCAGTCCAGGCGTCTAAAATACCAATCGAATTGAGAACCTCCTTCTTTTTGGGAAATCGGTTAAAAACTGCATCATCATCAAAATCATCTGCATCATTGTAGAAAGTATCGACAAAATGCCTACACTAGATGTGAAAGACTTAGGACAACAATCCGTTAATTACAGTAGATATTTCCATAAATATTCATGAGTATAAGTTGTATTACAGACAACATCGGCAGCCTGAAGAAGCGCGCGGCGCCTCTCCCGCCCGCCGTGTCACTGTCGCAGCCGCCGCACTTGCGCTCTACGCCTTCACCATCTGCAGACAGTGCGCGCTCACTGCACGGTATGATACCTACCTACCCTACACTACCAACCTACCTAACCTACCCTACCCACCCTACCCTACCTACCTACCCTACCCTCCTACCTACCTACCACCTACCAACCCTATCCTACAAATACTGGTACTCAGCAGAATCCGGTTAGACTGGAAGCCGACCCCAAAATAGTTGGGAAAAGGCTAGGCAGATTGATTGCTCTCAAAAGGAATAAATTTGCCCCGTTTTTACATCATTTTTCATTGATGCTCCGCTTCTATTAGTCGTAGCGTGATGTTATATCGATATCCGTATAATGCGACTGGTAGTTGCCGAGATTAGCGCGTTTGAACAAACAAACAATCAAACTCCGCTTAATTATATTAGTATAGATATGCACGACCAACTTACGAAAACTTTGAAGAAGAACCTTATCTCGTTAAACGGTGCAAATGGCGACGTCAAAATGATAAGCTATTTCAAGTAGAATGTGATGTCACAAAATCCAAAAGTAATGATTGACAAAGACGATTTCCTAACGATTTTGTTTTAGTCTCATATTGTAGTACACTTTTTCGAATACAATATTTTGTTAGCCACAAGCTATTCAAATTGCTAGATCCAGATCCACTCTAGAATGACAGAGCAGCCTCGCAAAGTCACCTCTTATTTAAGGGTATATTCAGTTGGTGTGTAGTCGTGGACATGCGTACATGCGGACACGCATGCTTGGGTGGTCTGATCCCGGTTAATGAAGTAACGTGACCAGTATCAATCATTTTAGTGCAAGCAAGTAGTGTCCAATAATTTAATTTTAATAATTTAGTTTTTCTAAAAAAATTGAGTGCACTAGCACTGATATTATGTTATCAAAGGTGATCGTGAACTTATTCGGGACGTAATAGATTATTACGTTATCATATATGTGTATCTTATCTGAATTATATCACATTCATGTCTATGTAAAGGACAGTAATATTTTTTTTTCAATTCAAGTTAAATTACACATTCACTCACTCATTTTTTGTTATTGAAAAAAAAATAAGTTTATTTTCCCACTTGATGGGGTGCAAAAACAAAATGGCTGATTTATTTTTTTGTCTAATTACAAAAATTATGTCTGGTGTAAATAGTCAAATATAAACACTAGATAGATGATAGTTTTGTTCTTTAAAAATCGCCAATTCTTTGGTTTGCTTCAAAATCTGTCGGTGGATTTACATGTACACAGTCAAGCAAGTTGATTCATGATCCTTTCAGAAATATTGATAAGGTAATATACATTTGTGGGCGTCCAGGCAAAAGGGTTCCAGTTATTATTTTACTCTTTGGGTCCTGTTTTCGGCATATAGTTGCAGAGCTATACGCAATTTTGAAAAATAGCCCACATACAAACAAGTACAGTTTCAAATTTATGATAAAAAAACATGTGTCGGTTCTTAAATATTTTTTCAAACCTTATTATCAATTGACTATTCTCGATACCGAATCTAGTCTTAACGCAACACCCCAATAATGCACCCTTTTTGCTTGGACGCTCACATTTCGAGCTTGGGTTATAAATTAACCTTGTCGACCGTACTTTTCAGAAATCCTTCCGGTATTATTTGTAGGTTTGCTTCTTTCGTGTCTGGTATGGTCCTAATAAATTTCATTCGATAGTCAAGATTCGATCAATATATTTAATCAATGTAATAAGTATCGAAATATGAAAATATTGCATCGGCATAAGGTTGTCCGCATAGGTGTTTCGAAGTAACATTACATCAAAATAGTCGCAGTAACGTGATTCGTGTAATAAAATTCTAACGAAGAGGTTTCGTACTGAAATGGTGTTCCTTTACAATAGGCATTACTAAACAATTTTGGGCAAGAGACCCGTTTTACAAAATGAACTGATACCTCAGACCCCATAGCCAAATTACTTAAAAAGCCGCTTGACTTACCGAGCTTTTCATCTTGTACGAACTTGTGCAAGCCGTTGAGTTTTTTAAGAGTACAACAATGATACTTCCTACTAAAATATTAGTCTTTCTAATAACAAGTTGGTAAACGTAACAATTATACAGTATCTTAAAAAATTCAAATAAGAACTGGTGTTCATTAATAGGGTTCGATTATTAACCAACCATCGACCACATAGCCACTAGACGCCTAATAACAGGCGAGCGATGTCTGTCAACACATATGACTAAAAAGATCATATACAGGTAATACAGCTCACCACTCGACAATTTCGAATTAGTAGCGACCACTTCTGTGAGCCATAAACACTTCCGTGTCAGTCAATAAAAAAATGATTAAATAAATTTTATAATGCCTCTTGTACAATACGTTGCTATGGTAACAACAGCCAGACATTGAGTTTCCGAAAAAATAACATAACATTAAATTGATAAGTTAATAGTTACATAAACATAATTAGATTTATTTTCTAATATTATTTATCGGAGTTCATATTTTACTGGTCAATTTGTAGGTGAACACGCCCACCGCATGTTTGCGTCTCTTTCTTTTTAAAGTATTTTTTTCGCTGTCTCTTGTCCTCTATAATTTCGTAAACAAAACTAGTGAAGCACCATATCCTATGACCAAATCTGTTATCGATAGAACAAGAAACCTTACAAATACAGACATTAAATTAAATAGTTTATTAATTGTGAAACGATTTTTTGATTACGTTTTTTAATAATATTTAATATTACTATATTTAAGAACCAACAACCGAAAAAAAAGTATGTTTACCTTTAGAATTTTGTTTCTTTTTTTTAATTTTAGCATTTTATGTTATTACTAAAATGTTAAAACGCCGTATAATTAATAATAAATAAGGTAATATAAATTAAATAAAAAATCAAATACTATTTATAAAAATCGATACCATCCTGGTTTTATTTAAACCTGTCCCACCCTTAATGATGCGTATGACCTTGGTAAGGGACCAATCAGAGCGCAGTACCCCGTGCCTCATACCTCAGCTAGTTGACAGAATTGATTTGATGTATTAGATCAAGCATTAGGCGTCTAGGGGCTATGTGGTCGATGTAACCAACCAACAACTAAAATCAGTTTTTGTTTATGTCGACCCCTGGGAAACCGATATCGACCACTTTAGCAATCCCTGCAGCGGTATTGCGTAAGTGAATTCGGCAAAGGAAACAGTTTGCAACCTTCACAAAAACGACTTTACGTATTGCATAGTACACTCTGAAAAGGAAAGGAGATGAATCTTTTCATGACCAATATTTTGGCGATTGTAAAGAATATTTTTTTTATTGCTGTTTTAAGGAACCATTTTACATTTTTAATTAAAAGCATTAGAAGAACATTAGTTGTAAGTAAAACAAAATTAAATTATGTCCTAAATTTTTGGAAATAAATCATCAGGAGGATGAACGTACTCTTTCCAAATTAGTTTCGATATACTGAAAAAGTTGAAAGAAATTTTTCTAACTCTGAAGGTTCCAAACTTTTTCCTTTGCCGAATTCACTTACGCAATTCGCTGCTGCTTTACAACATAGTAACAATATCAGAACTTTCAAAGAAAAGATTAACATGTATGCCGTCCTGTCTCCACTCTCCACAGTAGTAGGCGGCGTGCAAGTGAAGCCCCGACCGGCGCAGCCCCCGCCGACCCCTCCGCCGGCCGCACTGCACAACGGCGCCCACCACCGCGACGAGCCCACACCGCCGCCACGGAAGGTATGCACGGTGCCTTACTTCTACTGTTCATATTCATGCTAGGGCGTGGGATGGAATCCTGGGATATCTGTATCTTGGGTGTAAGTTATGTAGGTAGTCGATATGGCTTATTGAACAAAATGTTACAGAAAAAATACTTTGAAATTCCTATAAGGATGTACTACCTCAATGTCATGGTTAGAACTGTTCTGACTGCGTTATCCAGCGTCATTGCCCCGTTAAGGATTAGGGACGGGCAGAATATTACTTCGTATACTTTTTCATTAACTTGTTCACATACAACGACACATATGTGTTAGGCCCGCTTAAAGTATTTTACCGATCCAGAGGCACTTGAGGAGGAACTACGTAGATAAGGCTGTGTTGACTACTTACAAAACTTACAGAGGTTGGTTCCTACAATGGTTAAAAATAAGGGAAGGGTGTGAGTGGGACATATAATATTTAAGTTTGTGACGCTTTTGAATCAATTTCATTGAAAAACTTGGTATCCAGCAGTATACACCGTAAAATTTTAATCTTTTAAATCCTGTGGAGGGTCGATCCGGTACATGAAACAGTATAGATTTGTAGAGATAAAATTAAAAAATTACAAAAAAAAAATAACGGGCTTCCAAAGCAAAACACTAAAAAGTGCACAAAATACTTACGTTTCGGAAATCAGTGTTGCTAAAATGATTAAACAAGACTTACCAAAGACACCGACTATATCATGTCTAACAAAATATTTTCAAATCGATACTGTTTTATGTACCGGATCGACTCTCCACGTGATTTAAACGACCTAAATTTAACAGTGTATTTATATGAAATAAAAAATGATTACAAAAGCGTAACACAATCATTCACCAACTGTTTCGGAACTTGTAAAAAAAGATTGTATATACATCTTATAGCTGCTAAGGTAAAAAAAAACTAATAAAATAAAATGATAGCGACTAACATAATATTCAAATAGTACAGAGTTATATTTGTTTTTGCTACAGAAGAAAAATAGATTGCACCTGGAAAAGACCGTGAAAGCGAAACTGAAAAGGGTAACGAACGACAGACAGAGAACTTAGTGTACTTACTCGCTTACCCTTGTTTGATTTACGCCCTTACATTGTTATTAATAATTGTTTTAATTATATTTTATTGTCAAGAGCACACCGACAAAATCCTCAACGTGCAGTACTAAAAAACCACGAATATTTTCACACACAGTGATTCGCAAAATTGTGCACGCTATTTTAGCTTTTATGTTCAAGGAAGAAGTTTTCATTGTCGCTTGATAGCCTACACTATTTTGTATATTTTTTTGGTTCGCGGCTCGGACTCCTCTCTTTTGACAAATTGAGGGATCTCCACATTTGGCAATACAAGACTCTTGACAATCGGTTCCTACTTGCACCATAAATTATGCATTTTATTCCAATTATGTGTATTTTATGGGTATTTAAGTTCGTCCTCACTGCATGCCGTATTTGTTTAACAGCTTTCAGCTTTCTTTTAATTAAATAAAAATCCCGTGCGTTTTAAATCTTCCTTCATAGAAATAGACGTATTCTATTTAGATGTTTTATTTATTAGGAACCCATAACATATAGTAAATCTAATATAATGTTTAAAGTTTATTTTTTATTCCTATTAATATTTAAACCAACTCCTAATAAAGTGTGGAACATGTTCTGCATGATGTCAAAGCATCACTAATTTATTTTTAAATGCATTTTATTATTATTTTTATAAAAAATACCTAGAATAGATACTCGTATCAAACTAGACAAAATTCTATTTAAACTTTTTTTTTTGTATTGTTTTAATTGATTTTCTAAATCCTTAGGACTTTCTTAAAGCTTAGCTGTCAATCTTTGTTCCATAAAAATACATTCATTGTACTAAGACTATGTTACTCGTTTCCAGGAATGTTCTAGTCAAGATTCGTCATTGGAGCTGTGCGACATGACGGAGTCGTGTTTGGACGACAGTCGGCTGCAGTCGGCGTTGTCGTGCGACAGCTCGCGGTCGCGTGAACGATCGCGGCGAAGTGATAGTCGCTCGCTGGACGTGTCGGATACGTCCAGTGTGCACTCCCGGTCGCCCTCGGCGTCTATCACTATGGTGGGTTTTTAGAATTTTTCCAAGTCTATTGTTATAATACTCACAACGGATCTTTGTGTCTCTGAATTGGCTGCAACAGCCTGCGCAGTAGCTATTTTTGTGTCAATATTGAACAAAGACCTTATACATATTTCTTACTACTAGACCAAAATTACTAAATATACTATTTTTGTTTAGCTAAAATGAAATCTATCATTATACACCTAGGTTAGCTATTTCCTTATAAGCGGTGGGTAACCAAAAGCGGTCCTGGCGAGAGGGTTTCCGCTGGTAGTGTGTCCTTGTCTGACATCTTGCTAGCTCATCTAATCATTGGGTTTGGTAGAAATGGTAGAAAATTTTATATTTTTCTTTTTATTTTATACCAAAACGAACAATTCATAGACTTTGACACGTATTTAAATAGTTCTAGAAAAGTATATAAATATTTCTACAGTTCCTATATTGAATCAACTCGTTGTATTTAAAAAAATATTCATTAATACTGAGTAAGAGCCTGGTAATACTAAATGTAGGATGGTGGTTTGCGGATTTTTTGGCGGACTTTGTTCGAGTGAAATTCAGCGGCTGTTAATAATATTTGCAAATTGATTCCTAGTGGAATGCATTCGGTGTAGTTTTATTTCTCAATTGTCTACGCAACTGGACAATATGTGAAATCATAGAGATCCTTTGAGGTATAGTTAGCTGCCGGTATTTCAAAGCACCGTCAGAAGACTGCAGGGTCATCTAATGCCTCTCCTTCATGAGCTTGAGAGTAGGATCAGAGAGCTTATTGTTCCAATCTATATGATGGTCTTGAAGAATGAAACTTGAAGAGACTTGGGATTTGAGGATTATTGAGTCCTCCCCCTCTCTTTGAACTTCAGATAACCCTTTAATATTCCATCGTAAACTGCTTAATTCCACTTCGAGTTCGGTGATATTTTCGTCGGTCCGGAGTCTGCGCGTGTTGTACGTTGCCAGGTCCAGTCTTCGGTATTTGTTGGGGTAGCCGGATCTCGTCCGGGATTCTTAGCACCCCTTGCCATACCGTAACCTCGACCGCTACCGTAGTCGAGGGTACAGGCTGCCGGGCAATAGGGGCTATGTTTTATTTATGCTATTCATGGGGAGTGCTTTGCAGGCGGGTTGGCGATCGCAGTATGGTTGTTACAAAGGCACAGAGAACGCTGCTGCCCATTCTCTGGTTTTTCTCTTAGTCGCCTCTTACGATACCCACGGGCAAACATGGGATGGTGAAATTCTTTAAGCCCGACACCATACGGTTAGTGATGTAGATACCAAAAAGTTTTTTTTATTATTAACTATAAATTAGGTAGGTTTAGATAGCGCAGTTAGGTAGCATAGATCAATAGATCCCATTGGGTCGAAGTGTCCGAGTTGTTTCTCGGCCCCTCCACAAGATAAAATAGGTAGCATCAACATATCGGAATACTTAAACTATCGTTTTTACAATCAATTTGTCCCGTGTTCTGTTTGGTCATGGTCACCTCATTAGAAAGAGACACACTACCAAAGTAGGACTCTCGCTTGGACCGGTTTTTGCGCCATAGTGCACAGTCTAGTAGTAAGAAGTATAAGGTCTTTGATATTGAAAGAGAAGTTATCATTGTAACTGTCTCTTTCACTCGCTTTCGTTTGTCGCATCATTCTATCTCGCTTACTCGATGCAGTTAAACTATTTCTTGCGCATTAATTGACAGAACCAACTTCAGAGACACAAAGATCCACTATGAATATTATACAACTTTAAATTTAGGCCTACTAGCTGTTGCCCGCGACTTCGTCTGCTTAGCATTAGTACTTCGAATACCCATTTTTTATATCGCGCAATAATATTGTAGATGTGTGGGCCGCCTTGAGAAATTATTAGTTCAACATACAAACTTCCGGGGTTCCGTGGAACTAATTAGTTTCCTTTCCTAACTTCATCCAGATCAGTTCAGCAGTTTAAGCGTTAAAAAGTAACAGACAGTATTACTTTCGCATTTATAATATTAGTATGGATTGCTTAAATAAGACGACGCCTGAGGTAACTCTTGTGCGGAAGGGGTGTAGTGACATGTCTCAGACACCACCAGCTGACGGAGGTCAACATCCGACCAATACCGCGCTTTATTTTTCTTCACAAAGCCATTGGTTTCCCAGGATGTAGAAACACAACCAAACCAACTACATCGTCCTCTGTAGGTTAAAACGACGATTTAGTCGCCAACGACAGAGGGAACAAAACACGCACTCGTTTCACACCCGCGCGACCCAAAATTCATTAGATTTTTGTACTTCCCTTATTATTCTATGACTTTCAAAAAAAATCCTGAGATCAAAATGTAGATAATAAAATTGTCTTTTAGATGGTATCAATTTCATTAAAATACGCCCGGCGGTTTTGGCGCGGGTGTCGTTTTTTTGTACGTGTTAGACATAACTTTACAAATTAAGTACACTATGTTAAACGAATAAAACTCATAATTTTCTTAGATTAAAGTATTGACAAAATCGTCTTATGTAACATATATTTTTTCCAAAAAATCAGGTCTAGCCGTTTAGAAGTGATCATTTTAAAAATAGCTACTCAGCGGTATCTGCGCCTGAAGCTGATAAGTTGGCATATACACCGTCCCAGTTAAGCGGATGGTCTATAAAAGCGACACACATAGATGATTGCTTTATCTCATCATGATTATCATCAATTTATTATTTCAGATGGGAGGGCTACGACGGTGTCGCGCACTATATGACTGCTCAGCAGACAACGAAGACGAGCTATCATTCCGCGAGGGAGAAGTCATTGTCGTCATCAACGAACGCACGGAAGACGACAACTGGATGGAGGGACAGGTGGAAGGCACCAGCCGGCGTGGCATGTTCCCCGTCTCGTTCGTGCACATGCTCCCCGACTAAGGCAGACAGAGACGGAACATCTGACAGCCATGGAACATAGGTCAATACCAATGTTCATAGAAAACCTGTGTTAAATCTAGTAACCACGTATTACGTCAGCAGTCGCAGCAATGCAAGCTTGACATTGTATTCCTGCTTACAAGCTGAACCCAAGGCCATACAACTGACAAGTTCAAATGTTCCAGTCAGTCTGGGGATTGTATTCAAATGTCTATTGAGCTCCGTGTCTATGACACATATTGAATTCTTAATGTATTGTATATTCGTCTTTTAATGGTAATGAAAACCAAAAATGTTGGTTATAGGGCTGGATTGTATCGATGAGTCTGACTGAATGGATTATGTGTTCAAAATTACTAAAAAACACCATTGTAAAGCGATCTTCTAAGTGTTACGAATTTCAACTATAAATTCTTTACTTGGGATATCTGGCCTAAGGCTTGAATTTTGTTTGTACAGCTACGAGCTTATTTATTCTAGTATTTTATACAATCACAGTTCAGTAAACGGCATAAAGACATGTTACTGTTGTAAAATAGTTATGTTGAAGCAGCTAATTGGTCAACGTTAGTTAATTTTACGACGTTAACAACACAATAGAGCGTTCAGTATTATACTACTGTTTAAAACATGTATGTCATTGTTAATATACAAGATTTTCATACTCAAACATTTTAACCATTCCACATTTGGACATTCGTCTATGTACACAGTATACTGTCATTATTGAGATGTTACAATAGGTTCACTACGTGTTATTTACTGCTTTAGCGTCGCTACGAATTTATAACACCAATATTGTAAGTTTTGCCAGTAGACCGTCCGTCCCGACGCGGATTTTTTACTTATTTTTATTAACATTCATAAATATTTTCAAAAACTTCTGTATGTGCATTATCGCCTATAGTTTGGTAGTTTCGAAAGCATTAGTTGGTATGAGACGTTTGTCAGAAGTCTAAGCTCAAGTGCACACTCTTTTATAATAATTCCGAAATATTTCTTAGTCAGAATAAAAAATTGGTGTTGTATATTGAGTAATTCTACTTGTTCATGTAGAATGTTAGCGTGATAAGCTAGTTTTTAAATCACAATATGGGAAACTGAAACGAATGCGCATGGGCAGTCTTGAATTTCTAAATTTAGTTTCGATGTATCTTTTAGTTTGTTATAATATGAAATACTAGCTTAAAAAGTTATAAATCGAATCTTAGCATTGGTGTCACGTGCATTAGAATATTAGTTCATACAGAATAATTTTATCTGCAATAGTACAGTCTCGTTTGTTGAACGACTGTGTTAAAATTTTAAAAATATTTTTTTAGATCCCATTGCTTTGTTGTTGTTGTTGGTACTATCTAAGTCGGTGTATAAAGTAACAATCATTGCGTTAAAGATAACGTTCTATTTAACTCTCGTTTATAAGCTCATAAAATGATAGTTTTGTAACACCAGTATTTTGCCTCGCGTAAACGAAGCAATAGTTATGTGTTTAAAGCTCAGTTAGATTTGCCAAATATGTAAATGTGATGAGTAGTGAAAGAGATAGTATATATCAGCGACAAACTATCGGACCAGTGACTATTTGTTGTCTAGTTTGTTCTAGTAGATGATATTGAGGTGTCTTAGATTGTTGGTGCATGCTGTCTATAGATATCGTGTTCTTACTGCGAGACTATAGGCCGGGAAATATATTTATTCTATGTATGTATAGTCGTTTGAAAATCGAACGATCCATTCGGTATTTGTAAGCTAATTCATTCAGCTGCCAGTTAATCAATATGGACCAAAGAAATTCTTTATAGTTGCTATACGAGGGTAATGTGCGCCTATGGTCTCCCAAGTGACGGTGAACACTGAAAATTGTTGTTACATGTTAAATTTTAACAATTTCCACATTTTAATAGACGAAGTGTCGTAATAGTAGCAATAGGGTATTCGCGTTTGTAAGACGACGGAAGATAATTTAAGGAAATAAATGTAATTAATTAATTATAAATTCTCATCATTTTCTCTTTGTTGCTTTCGAGCAGATACCATGTACTCACAACTACACATTCCCATATTTATAATCGTAGTTTTCTGTATATTAAGTTCTTAAACGATCACTTATATTCATAGGTAGTAATAGTGATATTGCTAATACCTATAAAACGATATAGTTACCTACTACGCGCGCGTTGCCATACATAAGTATTAACTAAAGTGAGCGTACTACACATACATTTGATTACCCATATAATAACAATAATTTTAGAATTGTAAATCATATTTTGTGATCATATCCTTGCGTGCAGTCCCACGTTTCAATCGCATGATACGAAGTAGGTATCAAGATTTTTTCGTACGAAGAAATCTGTGTAAATTGTGATGATTATAATCGTTGCCATGAATGAATTTCGCATGTAGTTATAGCAACACTGCAGTCGTGTAAATAGATATTTTACCTATTAGTTCGTAAATGTGTAAAAGATTTATAAGTTATGTAATTATTTCGAGATATTATTTAAGTAAATGCCGAAATCTGTTTTATGTTCTTTCGTCTTATAATAAATTGTATTTATTTAATAATATATTGTGAATCTAATTGTGATGAAATATTTTAATGCCATTTTAGCCTGTCAGTACGTTACTTATTGAATGTTATGTAACCAAATGATGCTAATAGCGTGTAAGATGTTTTATTCTTTATGGAGTTGTAGTTGAAATAGTTTTTTCTATTGTGTATTATGTGAACGAAATCTGTATGAATTTATTAATACATCACTTGGATGTCTATTTTGGATTTTATTTTGATTTGTGTAGAAGTCACCAACCAGTTCCCCAAATGTCCAATTATTAAATAAGCTTAACCTACTCAATTTAGCGCAGGGTATGGATTCGCCCCACGATTATAATAGTCACAACGGATCTTTGTCTCTGAAGTTGGCTCTGCCAACCATTGTGCAAGAGACATTTTTTCATCGATTAGACTGCATAGGGTAAGCGAGATAGGACGATGCGACAAACGTAAGCGAGTGAAAGAGGCAGTTAGGCTTTCTTTACCTTCAACATTGACACAAAAATAGTTAATGCGCAGGGTCTTGCAGCCCATTCAGACACACAAAGATCTATTGTGAGTATTATAATTGAAACAAGCTCGCCCCCCTTGTACCTACATGTAAGTAAGTCCCCCTAGTGATAGGAGGTTCACCTTTTCGTTGTCCTTCGCGGAATACAGGCTTGATTTTTTGTAATGTTGGAATGTCGATAACACAAATTTTTCTAAATTCCAAATATCAGAATTTTAGGATTTATTTAAATAAATTAGTAAATTGAGGTGTTTTGCGTATTTACATATGGTATGAGATCCCTTCTGTTTTATGTACTTTGGTATCATAATTGGTACACTTACTAAATACACACGATGGTATTTTTTAAATTTTGTTTTTGTTTCAACAAAGCGTATCGCTTTTCGCCATTCATGACGTAATCTAAAGACTATACGTCCCAGTTAGGACGTATTCGAGTATTCACAATGCGCGCGCTCATAACATATCTGTTTACTAGAATATAATTGGACGGAAGTATATAGTTCTCGCCAAACTTCTTGGCCGCCCTGAAGTTTGCTACAATGGCTTCGCAGTAATAAATACCATACAAAAACAGCACCGATCCATGCCTTGCGCATCGAAAAAACAACTTCAGGGCGGCCCAGAAGTTAGGCGAGAACTATACCTTCTTATTCAAGGCGGGCGGTGTCCTCAGTCCGGGTTGGCAGCTGTCCTTTATCCGTATATATATATAATGTACTCCGTGGTTGCAGCTAGAAATATACATGCAAAAGTAATTATTATTCGGTCTGTTTGTTACCTTTCACATTGAGATAATATCTACTACGTACTAGAGAAGCTATCCTAAGCAAAGGGCATGCTCCATTTTGACAAGAGTTCAAACTAAAGTTCGCTGCAGCGCTGAAACAATAATTAGTCGTCTAACAAAACAGTATAAACACGCAGCGCTAGAGCGCTTCTAAGGTGTAGTTTTCTCGCGATCAAAAAGACGGAAGCATGTCACTATACCTAGCGATTGACCATGCCCTGCCTTTTAACGAATACATTAAATACAAATGAATATTCCAAAAATATAAAATACCTATATACAAATACAAAGGGGAGACTGAAAAGAGCTCATTGTGCATCAAAAATTCGTCCACATCGATGTCAATGGGAAACGTGCCCAGAACGCTGGCAGCATTGCCACGTTGAATGGCAATGCTGATTCTCTGGCCGAAGAAAAGGCCAGACCTCTGGTCACGTGAAGAGTCGACGAGCTTTGTGCTAATTTCTCGAAAAACTCGATGCGCACTCGGACCCCATGGACCTAATGTTTCAACCCCAAACGGCTCAAACATATAACTTCCAATAAGGTTGTTATATTTGCGCCGTTTGAGGTTTTCTGCACCAGCAGCAACCGCCCCAGCACAGCCTGCCGTGCTAAGAAGATGGGATGGCGCAAGGGTGTCGACACATGTTGCATCCCACACCAAAGGCCTACCCACCTTCCAAGGCATAATGGTCATCCCGTCTGGTCTCTTCCCATCGTCGCGTGCCAAGCCATTGGGTTCTAAAACTGCTGGCACCCCGGCGGTGACAAGAGCCCGACGTATGATGTTTATTAATGCTGGCGTGCCGTGCTATCCGGCCAGCGCTCCTACTGCAGAATAGGCCATGGTGACCGAGGCGGTCGACTGCTTCACCACAGTGACAACGATGTGGGGCTCCGCTAGGAGCACCCAAACGCAGACATGTAGCGATCCGGAAGGTGTTGTCACTCAACATAGTACCTATGTTGAGTGACTGTAGTGCCTGTAGCCAGAGGCCCACTCCTACTCTCCCACAGCCAGCAGGCGGGCACGCTCAGCAGTATTGGTGGACGTATTTATAAGTTTATTCCGTACCAACCTGCAGAGCGGCTCATCCCACTGTCTCTGGGAAGATGGGTTCTCGGGCAACGCCGTATTCGGGCAAGCCATTTTCCAGGCGCACACTGCGTCGGTCAAGCACGGCACTTCACAGTTAACCAGTGAAAGGGATAAAAATTTTGTGGTTAACGTTTCATAAATTAAATAATTAGACTAGAGACCTAGCGATGTATTGTAAAATAAATTATTATTATGATAATGTTAATGATCAAAATTGTCTCTACGTTTTTAATTTTAATTATATAATCCCATTTTATGTGTTTTTAAATTTCCAGGTAATTTCTAGAAGTAAATGAAACTAATAGTTTATTACAAAAAAAATCTGATCTAAGCAGGTATTTCAAAATTTTGTGAACATCGATATTATCTACATTACAAATATTAAATAAAAAATATTAATAAAATCTAATTTGAATTGTAATGGGGACAAAACTGTTACATTGTAAGCGAAAGAAATTCATTTACTTAGAAACACATCGCTAGGTTTACTTCTTTGTATTGTCTTTTTTTAACTTAAAGTAATGAATTTTATAAGTAAAAAGTAGATAAGTAATTAAGAGTTAATGTAGAACTAATCGCCTATCTAGATTTTGTTTTTTTAAAGTGCGGAATTTAAAAGTACATCGCCTGCTAACTGTTAAAAAAGAAGTTTTTTTTTTAAACTAAAACGGAACAAATTGTGTATTATGCATATTTCGATAAAACAAATATAGATCTAATTATTTAATGTATTCGATAGAAAGCAGGGCATGGTCAATCGCTAGGTACAGAGACATGACGGAAGCGCCGTGATTGTCATGGCGTTTACGCGTTTCGTTCAAAATTCTGCAACAACTTGTCACTCATATAGACTAAACTGCTGACTGACTGCAGAAATGGTACCTACATAGCTTTATACCTAACAACCTTCATTAGAATTCACACTTTTTTCTTATTTGTAAGAAACTTTGTTTTTCTTTATTTATGTACTTTTTTTTGGGACATTCCCACCATACTATTCCCAAACCACTGCAATTCGAATCAATAGTGGGGACCACCAGAAAAGCGCCGAAGCAAAGAAACTCGACGAAGTCCCGGAGAATGAATTGCCTGTCTTGGATCCCGCAACGAAATTAATCAGAAAAGAATAGTGGAGGAGTAGCAAAAGATACAAATTTCCACTTTCCTCCATATCAAGCAGGAGACAGAACAAACAAGGCCAATAGGCACAAAAGGTCGTTTACAACTGGGATAACATTAGTTGCCTAGCACCACAGATAAAATTTGCATTAATATTAATGGGTCCTAACATTGTGAGAACAGCTCGTATTTAATGCCAATAATACGTATGCCAAAAACGCTTGGAACGCACTGAAATTTGCTATAGTTTCCACAAGGTCCGTATAGTTTACAACTTAGGAAAATAATTTACTTTTAAATTTACCATGCCCTGTGAGAAATTGGGCAACACAGTGATCCACCTCCATCCACGTCCTGGCCAGCTGCACGCGAACAGATGGAAAGAATTGGTTGAGGTGTCGGCCCTTAATGGAATTATCCCACCTACATTGCTATTCGGATAAAAATTCCTCCCAGATGTCAGTCCTGTATGCTTTATAAAAGAATATCAAAGCTAAACGCTGACTTTGAAGTAATTTACGTCATCCCATTATTTAGGTACTAGCTGTCCTCCGCGTCTTCGCACCCGGCAACTGGCTACCTACCCTTCCCTAAACTAACCTACCTAGCTACCTACCTACCTACCCACCTGCCCTACATATCAGCCTCCCTACCCTACATATCAATTAAAGACTACCTTGAGGACAAAAAGGCTTGGGATTGAGCTGCTCCAATTGTATAAAATTAATTTTGTTTTTTTTTTATATTTTGCACCGTGAATTTTTGTTATTTTTTTTTTTTTTTTTGGTTTTCTTGCAATGAAAAGAATATTTACTTTTTAACCGACTTCCCAAAAAGGAGGAGGTTCTATGTTCGACTTCATGATTGTTTTTTTTTTTTTTTTTTTTTGTTTATGTTCACCGATTACTCCGTCAATTGTAGACCGATTTTGAAAATTCTTTTTTTGTTTGAAAAAGTATGTTCCGAAATTGGTCCCATTTTAATTTGGTGAAGATCTGATGAAGAACTTCGGAGATATACAACAGAACTCTTCAATAAATAACGGCAAATCTCTCGGGATCGCTGCAATCGCATATCTGTTTTATACCATTTCATAACATAACATCACGCCAGTACGCTCTTAAGGGGTACGCAGATCTTTCATTTCACCGGTTATATTCAAATTTCATGAAATCTATTCTTGCGTTATAGTTACCTTACTAACTTGCCTATTACGTAGGTACAATTAAAAAGTGAAAAATAAAAAAACTATTTTGCAAATAAATACTACCGACTTCCAAATACAAAACTACAAAGTGAAAAATAACCTTATTTTTTGAAGTCGGAGTCCATAACGCAAAAAATAATGGTACCTACGAAAGACACCGACTTCAAAAAATAAAGTTATTTTTCACTTTGTAGTTTTGTATTTGGAAGTCGGTACTATTTTTTTGCAAAAAAGTTTTTTATTTTTTTAATAGTCTTTTTCTATGACTCTCAACGTATTGTAAAATTCAGACTTATTATGTTGTAGGATGGAGGATGGAATTGGTTACTTAGCAATAGCAAAGTATTTTTCTCAACTGCTTTGCTCCAAAAGGAGTGAAAAAAGTTGTTTGTTTCATTACCTATGTTTTTATCACCTTCCTCTGTACCTAGTCAAACATTTTTGCTCACCAGAGACTCATAATTGACGTTCATAGGCGCTAAGTTTTCCTGTCGGTCATCAATCATCGGGCTATCAGCCGGTAAACGTGCACCGACGCCGACGGTCGTAAGCCCCTCCGTGCCGCCCTGTGCCCGAGTTTATATTGCCGGTCATATCTAACCGGGCCATTTTTCTCTGGAAACTTGGTGTTAAAGTTTTTCTACAAGATCTTGTCGATATGTGAAGTTAGGCTATTGCTTTCACGTCTTATCTGTTTAGGATATTCATTTATTGTTTATAACCCCGACGGAAAAAGAGAGCAGTTATAAGTCGCATGTCTGTTTGTTGTTTATAACATTTCATAACATAACATCACGCCAGTTCGCTCTTAAGGGGTAAGCAGACCTCTCATTTCACCGGTTATGTTCAAGTTTCATGAAATCTATTCTGGCGAAATAGTTCCCTTACTAACTTGCCTATTAGGTACGTACAACGAAAAAGTGAAAATAAAAAAACTTTTTGCAAAAAAATACTACCGACTTCCAAATACAAACTACAAAGTGTAAAATAACTTAATTTTTTGAAGTTGGTGTCCATAACGCAAAAAAATGGTACCTACGAAAGACACCGACTTCAAAAAATTAAATTATTTTACACTTTGTAGTTTGTATTTGGAAGTCGGTAGTATTTTTTTGCAAAAAGTTTTTTTATTAAAGTATTATATTATTTTATTTTAATTATTGTGAATGTGAAGACTATGTGGATCATTCTTTTTTTTTGTTTTAATTTTAATTTATCTTAGTTTTTAATCATAGTCTGGCAGTTTGAGTAGTTTATGCGGCCTACCCGAATGTCTTTTCCTTGGTATTGTTTGTCGAATCGTTGAGCTCCTTAAATTGTGAGTTGAGCTGCTCGGTTATTGACAAATGCGTGCACTGACTGGACAGGTCCACTCATTCTGGCTGGTTATTTCCTCAAAAGACCATTTCAGACATCAGTCTACATGGTCTTCACATTATCTAACCAAGATTTTGTCTGGACGTTAAAAGAGACTGTGACCTCTGAGTTTGTTTCGGCCGTTCTTCTCAGAGTAGTCAGATAGGAAACGCCGACCTCATCTAGTTTTTAACCGACTTTCCAAAAAGGAGGAGGTTCTATGTTCGACTTCAAGGTTTTTTTTTGTTTGATAAAGTATGTTTCGAAATTGGTCCCATTTTAATTTGGTGAAGATCTGATGAAGAACTTCGGAGATATACAACAGAACTCTTCAATAAATAACGGCAAATCTCTCGGGATTGCTGCAATCGCATGTCTGTTTGTTGTTTATAACATTTCATAACATAACATCACGCCAGTTCGCTCTTAAGGGGTAAGCAGACCTCTCATTTCACCGGTTATGTTCAAGTTTCATGAAATCTATTCTGGCGAAATAGTTCCCTTACTAACATGCCTATTAGGTACGTACAACTAAAAAGTGAAAAATAAAAAAACTTTTTGCAAAAAAATACTACCGACTTCCAAATACAAAACTGCAAAGTGAAAAATAACTTAATTTTTTGAAGTCGGTGTCCATAACGCAAGAAAATGGTACCTACGAAAGACACCGACTTCAAAAAATTAAGTTATTTTTCACTTTGCAGTTTTGTATTTGGAAGTCGGTAGTATTTTTTTGCAAAAAGTTTTTTTATTTTTAAAAAATATGATCGACATGTAAAAGTGATTGTAAAACCCAACTTAAAGAAATAAAATCATTTATCATTTACCTACCTACCCTACCTACCAATTTGCTATTTATTTGAATAACCACAGTCTTCCACCTTTCTGAATATATGTTAGATTGTTAGTTTCCGCTAAAAAAACAAACGTTAGCTAATTCTGCCTACACTTGTTATACAAATTGTCACATCTTAATTTTAAGCACATTTTCGTCTATATCGATACCTACAATACCTCTGGGCTCAATACCCAATAGTATCGATAGTATTGTACTTTAACTATAGTATTGCTTAATTTCTTGGATAGACGCTATCGATACTATTGTAAAATGTAAATAATATCGATAGGGCTTTCGATATTGTGACTATTTTTGGAGGTCACGATAGTATCGACAACCTATCGATAGGCAATCGATAGTAAGGCAACACTAGACTGAAGCAAAGCAATAGTAGATTATGGACTGAAGTGCTTCATAGTATAATAGTACATTATGGTACAAGTGTGTAATGTTGGTGATTACCGCTGAGGCGCCATTATACCCGAGCCGTTAGGTGAGGGTCTTAAGAGAGCCGAGGACGGTAATCATCAATACACACGTGTATCATACGACATTTTTCAACACACTTGTGAAGAAAATAATACTAAAAAAACTTTTTGCAAAAAAATACTACCGACTTCCAAATACTAAACTACAAAGTAAAAAATAACTTAATTTTTTGAAGTCGGTGTCTTTCGTAGGTACCATTTTTTTGCGTTATCGACACCGACTTCAAAAAATTAAGTTATTTTTCACTTTGTAGTTTAGTATTTGGAAGTCGGTAGTATTTTTTTGCAAAAAGTTTTTTTATTTTTCACTTTTTAGTTGTACGTACCTAATAGACAAGTTAGTAAGGTAACTTTAACGCCAAAATAGATTTCATGAAACTAGAACATATCCGATGAAATGAGAGATCTGCGTACCCCTTTAGAGTGTACTGGCGTGATGTTATGTTATGAAATGGTATAAACAATAAACAGAAATGCGATTGCAGCAATCCCGAGAGATTTGCCGTTATTTATTGAAGAGTTCTGTTGTATATCTCCGAAGTTCTTCATCAGATCTTCACTAAATTAAAATGGGACCAATTTCGAAACATACTTTTTCAAATAAAAAAAGAATTTTCAAAATCGGTCCACAATTGACGGAGTAATCGGTGAACACTGACTGACGCGTGGGATCGGGTGTTAACTAGAGACACACTGTGTCGAAACGTCGGGTGGCGTGTGTTCCCCCACTCCCGGCAACACGCTGATCCAAACCGACTGCGTGTTGACACGTGCGAATGCGTGTGATCGCATGGCGTGTTGACTATGTATGGGTTTGATTAGTACTTCAATGCGTCAGAAGGCGTCGGGTGGCGTGGCGTCGGGTGGGGTTTCAATAATGTGTTTCCACCTTTAACGTGAGAGTCCATGGAACTAATATTAGAGATGGGACACAGCCTTAGGTAAAAAAATACTTTTATGGACTTTATCGATCGTGAGAATAATTTAATACGTAAGAGAAAAAAAAAAGCAGTTTTTTTATTATGATTCATTTTTAAGTAATAGAATAATAGATGTAAAGGTTCACTGAAAAATATTCTCAGTCGGACTGCAAGCTATAAACTAGTGGATAGCGTGTGGATAGTAAAGTTATAGCGCATTACTGTCAGATCAGTGAGATTTAAATATGGGGATAGGCTAACAACTTATCCTTAAAACTGTTTTATTTGAGCAAGTATCTCCTCGCTCATCATGTACACTAGTTAGTTAATACTTACAATCGTTCGGATTCATTCGGTTGGCGCCCATCGGATTCGTGAAGGGAACATCATTTATACAATAATAATAATAAATGAGATGATAATCATTTACAACGGACGTATTTTTCGCTCTCATCGCTGAGATCCTGTCTCTGTAGTGTTAAGGTGTAAATAAGAGTGACATCACATTCCAGCAAGGTGAAGACTTATAATTATCAGTTTTCATTTCTGTTTCAGATGCAGATAATAAATTGTTTGACTTCAAAACATTTGTTAATAAAATTATAATTATCATGATATTATTCCAGAATTAATTCCAGGCTCAGGAACGTGGTGATTGGTACAAGAGAGAGGCCTGTGCTCAGCAGTGGGCGAAGTCGGGCTGTGGATGATCATGATGATGATGCCAGAATTTAGTATTACACTGCTTTTATTGATTATTAGACATTCATATAACATTCATAACCAATACCAATATGGGATTTTTAGTTCCAACATACTACGAGAAGTGAATACAGTAGGTATATGAGTGATACGCTTTGCCAAGTCTACTATTTTGATATTAGTGTAATTTAAAATATCACTAATACTGATATATTAGTTACAATATTATAATATTTCCAGGCGAATATATTAGTATTACCTAATTTTGAGAAATATCGGTATTAACCTATCTCTAAATGTGTCAATTTTAGTTCCTGAGAACCTCGAGCGGGGCGCTTTGAATCAGCACAAAAATCAACTGTCATTTCATATAGTTTGTTTAGTCCAGCGTACTTGTATGATAGAGGTCAGTGCTTGTGAATAATAGCAATGAAAAAGTCACAGTTTGATTACAGGTGTCATCAATGATTACTATTATATACTGTCTCTCAGCAACAGTGCTGTCGTCCGCATACCCAAAGGTTTTAGCAGATTGTATATGTGAAGCGAGAACAATGTTGCTGATAGCACCGACCCCTGAGGAACCCCGGCATTAATATCCAGTTGGTCAGACGAGCAGCCATCAATAACCACTCGGATGGACCGGTCCCTCAGGAAGTCTGCAATCCAATCGCACATACCACTGGGCAGACCGAATGAAGGAAGCTTACCAATAAGGCTTTCATGCCAGACCCTGTCAAAAGCCTTTGAGATGTCGAGGGAGACGGCAAGCGCTTTCCCGTGCATCTCGATGGCCTCACTCCAGATGTGAATGGCATACGCTAGAAGATCCCCAGTTGATCGATTTTGGCGGAAGCCATATTGGCGGTCACTGAGGATGTCATTAGCTTCTAGGTATGCCAGGAGCTTAGAGTTGAGTACCCGTTCCATACTCTTGTAGAGAATGGACGTTATCGAAATGGGTCTGTAGTTGGCCGGGTCAGCTCGACTGCACTTCTTGGGCACACTTGGTACACTCCCATTCCACCAGTTATGTTAAAGTTTCATGTCATTCAGGTAGGTAATCTATTCTGCCATCTCTTTGGGCATTAGGTATATATAGGTACCTTATGGAACTTGTCCATCATGTACACGGAACAGAAAAAACAGTGATCATGCCACCATAAAAAAATATAACGCTTTTCACTTTCTAGGTGGGTTCTAGGTTTTTATTTGGAAGTCGGTTGTATTTTTTTGTAAAAAAGTTTTTCAAGTAATGGTAGCTAGCTAAATAAATCTGCTGCTTACTGGTGCATAGGCTTTTAACAGAAGTTAAGATGTGGCTAAGAACTTAGAGCATTTATAGGTTAAATCTCAGATCATACAGTTAAGGTTAAATGCTCTAAGGGCTAAGAATAACGCGGTTGTAACTGTAATAGAGGTTAGTTTGATTGAATTTATTCGAATACGTCCGAAATTGTTATTACATATCATATTTCAATAAAGGTCAGCAAGCGTAAAATAGCCCAAAGTTCCTCTGACTGAGGACGTCAAATTATTTTCTAGATATTGTAATTTCAGAACGAACGATCAACTTTAATTTTGAGTTTGACATTGATAGTAGTGACAGTGACAGGCGTCAATGCCGTCAAAGATTTATTTTCTTGTCTTACTTGTTTACAAAATACACAATGACAATATACTTTTAAACTTTATCAATTTAATGATTACGTAAAGAAATGTAAATCAGATGTAAATATTAGTAGTATGTATATATAAGGTCATATAGATAACCCGGCTCAAACACTGAAATGAAAAACAAGAACCCATAATAAGTTATTCGCTCATTACCATACCACGAGATTCGTTAATAATATAAATAGATACGGGTTTTGTGCCAAGCGAATCGTGTTTTAACCGCCTTCGATGTGATAAGCTTTTAGATAAAAGTCCATAATAAAGGTTTCCAGTGATTTTTAATTCAGTCGCGAAGGACAAGACAAGATGGGCAACCGTAAAAGAGTTTTTGATCTTTTGAGAACAATTAATGTTGCGTCGTAAGTATTTATTATTGTAATTGAGTTATTTATTAGCCTACATGCCAATGAGGCGTATTAAAAATATTTTATTTCGTTTTTCTAGTAGTTTTAAGTACAAACGCTAGATTCAAAGTTGTGTGTACCAAGCAAATGGACCTAATAGTTTGAAAAATCTTTTTTTTAAATTATTGTTATTAGTTTTTGATCATGTGATTTGTTTTGTATAATATTTGTTGTTTTCTAGGTGTCAGTGTCCAGCTCATGGAAATCGTGGTCACATTCATGTCTCAAATGCTACTCCTCAGAAAGATTATGCTTTTGAAGTAAGTTATATTAATTACTAGCTGCCGCTCGCAGCTCCGCCTGTGTCAAATTACTGAAATTAGTACTTCTAAACAAACAATATCTTTATAAATTATAGTCTATGTCAGTTTTTGATGTACAAGCTATGTTACTATAAAGTTTCATCAAAATCCTTCAGTAATTTTTGTATGAAAGAGTAACAAGCAACCTTCAATCCATCCATACAAACTTTTGAGTTTATAATTTATTTTATTCATTATTTATTTATTTAACACACTTCCGGACACAAACATCAGTGCAGACACTGGGAGATATATATTATATATATACAGTAGCACCATGATAGACAAAAAGATTTTGTAACACAGGAATTGATATATAAAAATTATAGGTAGTAGCAGGCTTCTTTTATTCACACAATCAATCTACCTAGGCTTTTCCAACTTTATTAAATCCGAATTCCAATAAACTTAATTTCAAAGCATTTATTTCATTTAAACCATGCCTTTATTATTTCCCTTCCATACAGTTTTACATACAAGTTTTACACATCCATTAATTTTTACGTACGTTTTACACTATTACATAATATGGTTTTGCACTAATACACTTTTTTTAATTTTATTTGGATCGGAACCCCTTTTTGGGTATTAGAGCAATATTAAAACATGTTCTGTGTTACAAAAGTCATGGTTCGTGTTGCTTCTGTATGTGAGAACAATCTAATATAAAAAATACAGTATAAAACAATTCAAAATGCAAAGACTAAAGTAAGCCAGTGGTGGTCTGGTAAAACTTCTGCTGCATCCGAAGATGCTACTGAAAACCAGTATTTTACATTGAGTGAATGCCTATCTAACCTCCAGTAATTGGGTAAAATAACATATTATTATACCCCTTTGCAGTGGTGGCCCAGTGGTAATGGCCTTGACTTACAAGTGGTAGGTAGTGGGTTCGAACCCAGGCAGGAACTTTACTTGTGTAAATTAGTTCATCACCACTGCTCTCAGAACAGTGAAGGAAAACATCGTGAGGAAACCGGCTTATCTTAGAACCAAAAATTCGAAGACATGTGACATCCACCAAAATTCACTGGGCCCGCGTGTTGGATTACGGATTCCCTCTCACAGAGAGGAAGCCCGCACGCACAATGGACCAAATGCGATTCTAAGTGTGGAAAAGGGGTCCATCTATCATATCCCTTTGCAAGACTGGTGTCAGAATCTTCAGACTACCCATAAAGGCTGGATGAATAATAGATGGTCACCCATCCATGAACCGACCTCGGCAAGCGTTTATTAACCTTGAAGATTGTACCATGCGGCTGTTATACTTATTACTTATTCACAAGCTCCTCTTATATTCACAAATTACTTTTAAATAATTATTTTAATCATTCTCATGCCGTTGTTCCAATTAATTTAGGGTTGGTGCAATATATTTTCGACCATACTTCTCTATTCTTTTAATCTTCTGTTTCTTTTCGAGTCGATGGTAAAATCTTTAAATATTTTGGCCATGTTAAGAAGAAGACCCCCTTTCTAGGTCTTGCGATATCATCTTCCACATAGTTCATACGTACAATCTTACGCCCTTGCCCCATGACGGTAGGCAGAAACTACAGAATGCCTTCTGCTTTTTCCTTTGCAATGTGGATATAAATTCATAATCAAAACTTTCCTCAAAACATTTATTTTATACTGTCAAATAACCATAACTACCTATTTCTATCTTATCAGTTTATGTAGATTTGTTATGAAACATTTATCAATTTATTATCTTTGAGCAAGATTTGTTTACAACTTTATATGACATTAGTCCAAGGTCCATTTTTTTTCATTGTAACTATGGGAGACCTTTTTGTGACACCATCTTCATTTTTAGTCGAAATGGCTCCATTTGGACTAAAAAAGAAGATGGTTTTTGGTCTCACTCATCCATCCATCTACTCCGTCTGTCACACAAGGGAAGCTACAGTCTTCATATTTGCACTGTTTATCCGCGAACCGGAAGACGTTGCGTTTTAAGGCCTCCCACTAGGTGGACCGATGACCTGGTGAAGGTTGCAAGGATCCGCTGGATACGAGACGCACGAGACCGGTCAATGTGGCGACAGTGCGATACTTGGGGAAGGCCTGTGTTCAGCAGTGGACGTCTTTCAGCTAAAATTATCTTACTAACCCAAAGCCAAATATATAACCAAAATGTTTCGTATTTGTGGGGGTCTCCCGTTTACATGTGTGTGTTAAAAAAATCTTTTGAAACCCTAGGGAGACTGCGCTATCTCCTCGTGGTAACTCAGTATGCATGAGCATATCACCACGCAAAGAAAAAAGGTTTTGTGGCGTATCATTTTTAAGGCTCATTTAATTTTGCGTATGGATAACATTAACTAAACTCACACAATTTATAACTTCTATATTTGGTACGACAATTTGAATGCGCAAGGGCCGACGCGCCATGGCCGTTTTTTTACCCGTGTGACCATTTCTGACTTTTGTTTGTATTTATTTGTAGATAAAATGCTCCACTGTACGGTATGGACTGGGCGTGACGCGGGAAGTTGGCCAGGACCTGGTCAACATGAACTCAAAGAATGTCTGTGTTATGACTGATCCTAACATTGTGGGCTTGAAACCTGTGAAGGCTGCACTTGATTCCCTCACCAAAAATGGAGTCAATTATAAGGTGTACGATAAAGTCCGTGTGGAGCCCACTGATACGAGGTAAGTTTGAGAAGTTTCTAAAAGAAAAAACTATGAAACACCCTTGCTAGCAATTTCTTTAGAAAAGTGATTAGTCCTACATGGGGAAGTTTGACGTACCAGACATACAAATTGATTGTTATTGAATAAGCTGGCTGGTTTGGTGTTTAGTTGGAGCCTCATGCCAGTAATTTTTCTATCGCTATTCTAAGGTAGAAGGCTAGCAATTGCCATTTAAAGATGCACAGTAAGACACTCCTCCATAAAATTCGATTGCGGAGCTATGGCCCAAACAATGCTTCATCTCTTGACGAGCAGTCTGTGCATAGCACCTGTACTTTGGAAGACCTTTATGATTATAAGGCAAATGCTAATGCCGTCGACGTCAGCCACGTCTGACACACACATTCTTCATTCATTCTTTTCTGGTCAAATCACATTGAATTTGGAATCATCAATAGAAGAAGAAGACTTTACGTGGCAATGAACTTGTGTCTCTAGTGTTAATTATTTCTTTCCTATTTATTCCAACAGTTTCAAAGAAGCGATAGCTTTCGCCAAGGCGCATGACTTTGACAGCTTCGTGGCGGTCGGGGGAGGTTCCGTGATGGACACCTGCAAGGCGGCTAACTTGTACGCTTCCGACCCTGATGCTGATCTCCTGGACTATGTCAACGCACCGGTGGGCAAGGGCAAGCCGATTAATGTCCATCTGAAACCTATGATTGCTAGTAAGTAATATAATAATTTACTAACTTCTGCCAGCGGCTTTGCCCGCCTTTAAATTGTGTTCTTATCTCAAGGGAACATTATACCGGAATATAAATGCTATTTCAGACTATAATCTATCTCTGTGCCAAATTTCATCCAGATCTGTTCAGCCGTTCTGGCGCGATTGAGTAACAAACATCCACACATCCAAACTTTCGCATTTATAATATCAGTAAGATTTATTTAAAATAATCCCTTACAAAAACAGTTTCAAATGATATATGATGTTTTATAAGGCAAAATATAAACTTCAAAACCTCCCCGTATCTTGGAAATCAGAGAAGTACGAGTACATGGTTCCATTAACTACATGTAACATGGGTTTTGAATTAGGCACGTTCCATAGAATTCTGTCTCAACCAAATGGTGACGTACAGGTTTAAGGCCTAAGGATATGATGGGACTGTCCTATGTATTGCGATTATAAAAATCCTGGAAAAAAAGAAAATAAAAAAATGGTGGGGTTTTAATACTACGCATTTGGCTGTATCCATTTAAACTGGCACAAACAAATCGGTTGAAAAAAGGCTAAGCGATAATGTTTGCATGATCAACAGTATGTAATGATGAGATACGAGTCAAAATTTCATTAGGGTAAAGAAAGAAAGCAAAAGTGTTTAATTGTCACAAAACCAAGATAGTTGCCACAGGAGTATAGTTGCTCCGAATGTAATTACGTACTCTAGTTTCACGGATGAATCGTACGCTATTTTATTAATCTATCGAAAGATTCTCCAACTACCACTAAGTTGACCGTATCTCATGTCTCTGTGCGATTGCATAGGAAGGTAAATACGATCAAAGTTTTTGCGGGATAGACGTCCTGTTTCTCGGCGGGGCATCTATCCTAAACGTAATTTATGTGGAATAGGCAACTATAACATAAGTGAGGTAGATTTATCAAAATATAGAGGTCTACTTTTCATAAAATGGTATAAAAAAAACTAAAGTATGTAAAGTTTTACAAATAAAGTATTTTGCTTTTTGTGCTGAGGGATAAAGAGTTACTTCAAAAATTCAAAAAAATACCCGACAGCTAAAGAGGCGAACTAAAAAGTCATAAACAAGAAAAATCATACTATGCAATCGGAGGATGCATATTCGCGAGCTGGCTGACCAAAAACAGATGATTACCCCACACGTCGGGATTGGAAGAAAAATACAATATGGCGCCCGAAAACCGCCATTTTTCTATTTTCTTGTAGCCAGTGACACTCGCAACGTTAAGACGAATTGATTAACTAAAGAATCATTAAAATCGGCCAACGTGTTTGGTCTCTAGAACGCCACATAGGAACAAACATACATCCATACAAACATAGACTGATAAACACATTACCCTCCTTCGGCAGTCGGGTAAAAAGTCGGGGGTAAAAAGTGTGGCAGCTATCCGGCTTTTACCCTATAATATTAGCAGGGCAGACAACAACATTTATTGTATTTTTGCACCACCCAATACATTATTCACTTGTTTTGCTAAATATGATGGTGATTGAATCGTGGGTTATCTTGTCGCTGCCCCATAGATATCTTGACCTTTGATTAACAACATAAAATACAAAACAATTATTACCCATATAGGTTTTTTCCACTGAATATTATGGTAGCTCATTCTGCTTATCAGATTTATAACGGCGCTGTGTATTATTAGCTGAAAGAAATCAATGAAATCTTCTTGAACATTTTGCTGTTATATCTGCGCTAAACGTGTATCGCATAAATTATTATTGCAAGCTTGTATTTAGTTTCTCTTGATTACAGGGATAGGGAATCCATGTAATCAAGACATGCATGTTAAATATGACTCACTTCCCATTGAGCTGAAATTCTATACATTCGTTTGTTTCTCGTGATTTTTTAGGGTTCCGTACCCAAAGGGTAAAAACGGGACCCTATTACTAAGACTACATTGTCCGTCTGTCTGTTTGTCTGTCACCAGGCTGTATCTCATGAAGCGTGATAGCTAGACAGTTGAAAATGCCTTTTTTGATTTTTTTTTGCCGTTTTTTGCAATATTGGTACGGAATACTTCGTGCGCGAGTCCGACTCGCACTTGGCTGGTTCTTTTATATAAAAGCTTGCTTTAAAAATATAACTCAACTTATTTTTCAGTACCAACAACAAGCGGTACAGGCAGCGAGACGACGGGAGTCAGTATCTTCGACTATGAATCGATCCACGCTAAGACTGGCATATCACATGGTGCTCTTCGACCTATGCTCGCTATGATTGACCCACTGCATACTCTCACGATGCCTGAGAAGGTAATTTATTATATGCCATAAACTTCTAACAACTAGTGCATCAGGCAGGCAAATAATTCGTTTTTGTGATGCCTAGGTTAGGCGCCTATATCTGTGTAGTTGTGGACGTCTTTTATCTAAATAGAGTTGTTGGTTATATGGGGACAGGATTGGTGATACAATCCTTACCAACCTGGTCTTCTCGTCATTACCGGCAGGTGACAGATGTTGCTATACTAATGAAAAGTAATTCGTAGTAACTAGCGAATACATAATTTGATGCGCTAATATGGAAGGGGAGCTCATAAGGTTTTTGAGTAAGCATATTATGGGTGAAAAATTGATAACTGAGTAGGTGGGGCCTTCTGAGAGAACACCGAGAATATATCTGAAAAGTTTCAGATAGGAGCTCTGTGCTCAGGAGTCCATTTTCAGATTTCGAAAAAGGCCACCTTTTATTTTGATCTTCAGTGCGGCATTTGATCCTTTTAAGCGATATTATTAGAAAATACAATAGTACGGGTTATACGTTTTGTTTTTTCAAAAACAAGTGTTCTATATCAGGCGAAGAAAAGATATCCAAAAAGAGAACAACGCAGTTATAGATTCTGTCAAAATCAGCTCAAACCGCCTTTAAGTATTCTTCGCTATAACTAATAGTTTTATATTTGAAAATCTTTGGTCATTGTAAAAATTAATTAGTTTGCATATACCTGTATATTCAGAGTTATTGAGTTTCATAACCTCTGTTATAAAAAAAAACGAGCAAAAGTATATTTATATTTCATTGTCTTCAAAGTATCCGTATTATTATATTTATTCATCCCTGTTAATGAACACGGTTGAATAATAAAATAATAATAATAAAATTTGAATTTCGAAATGACTTTAGTTTTAAACATTTAATTGAAGTGTTTGGTATTTTCAAACTTCAGAATACTGAGAAATCTTCAAAAGGGTCAAGTTCTATTTCAAACAGTAATTCCTAAAACAACGAAATTACGTCATATTTTCCAAAAGCCTTCATTATCCCGTCTGACATTGATATATTTACAATCAGGTTATGTAATACTATAGAACAGAAAAAAAAAATTCGCCCTGAATATCATTTAAAAATCCACATCATATACAGTGTTCTTTAAAATAAAAAGTATCCTTGTTCGAAATCTGAAAATGGACCCCTTACCTCTGAGCTCCTTTCTGTAACTTTTCAAATATATTCTCAGTGTTCTCTAAGCAGATCCCACCTATTCTGCCATCAACTTTACGTCCTGAATATGCTTGCTCAAAAATCTTATGAGCTCCCCTCCAATTCCGCTCATCTTCGTAATAAAATATAATCGCCCTTTAATCGTTAATATTAGAATGGGGTTCGGAAAAGACGAATGTGACTATAACGCGCAACAAACCAAAGCGTGCTTTATACTTCCAGTGAAATATAACCATTGCCCATTGGAATAAGGTTTAAAATAAGTAAATTATTCCACTTTTAAGTATTAAAATACCTGAGTGACCCAGCACTGCTCGGATGAAAATAGAAAAACGACGTTTTCCAAAAATGAAACCTAGCTAGATCGACTTATCGTCCCCCAAAACCCCGGCATACTAAATTTCATGAAAATCGTTGGAGCCGTTTACGAGATTCAGATTATATATGTACAAGAATAGCTCGTTTAAAGGTATTAGATATAGTAACTTTATTTAACCTTGCCAATTTAACACAGGTATCAAACTACTCCGGTTTCGACATATTCTGCCACGCGCTGGAGAGTTTCACGGCAGTGCCTTACAGTGAGAGAGGGCCCGCACCGTCTAACCCGGCGCTGAGGCCCACGTACCAAGGCAGCAACCCTATTTCTGATGTCTGGGCCAGATTTTGCTTACAGGTACGACAACATTTAATATATTTTTTCTCTTTTTAATAATGTTAAGACGAACTAGATTTCTTGGGGGATTAAAAACCAAATGATTGTAAACCAAACCCCTAATGAAAAGATAACATGAAACCCTTTTCTCAGCTGTGGATCAGTATGGACTGATATGATAATAAAAATGGTCACTGAAGCCAAACGAGGAACAGGTGGTGAAATGTCCTGATTTTTGTTGGGTCTTTGCCGAGCAGCCAAGAATTGCAGTTGAGCAATCAGTTAAGATCCTGTTAAGCAATAGTAGAAGTCATAATTTTATTAAAATTTTGACAAGCGCTATCTAAATGTCAAGTGGTCAATTCCTCTACATTTTGGTATTTTGACAAGCGCTATCTAAATGTCAAGTGGTCAATTCCTCTACAGTTTGGTATTTTGACAGCGCTATATAAATGGCATGTGGTCAATTCCTCTACATTTTAGAATTTTGACAAGCTCTATCTTAATGTCAAGTGGTCAATTCCTCTACATTTTGGTATTTTGACAAGCGCTATCTAAATGTCACGTGATCAATTCCTCTACATTTTGGTATTTTGACAAGCGCTATTTAAATGTCACGTAGTCAATTCCTGTACATTTTAGAATTTTGACAAGCGCTATCTTACTATCTAAATGTCAAATGGTCAATTCCTCTACATTTTGGTATTTTGACAAGCGCTATCTAAATGTCACGTGATCAATTCCTCTATTTTTTAGAATTTTGACAAGCGCTATCTAAATGTCACGTGATCAATTCCTCTACGTTTTGGTATTTTGACAAGCGCTATCTAAATGTCACGTGGTCAATTCCTCTACATTTTGGTATTTTGACAAGCGCTATCTAAATGTCACGTGGTCAATTCCTCCACATTTTGGTATTTTGACAAACGCTATCTAAATGTCACGTGGTCAATTCCTCTACATTTTGGTATTTTGACAAGCGCTATCTAAATGTCACGTGGTCAATTCCTCTACATTTTGGTATTTTGACAAGCGCTATCTAAATGTCAAGTGGTCAATTCCTCTACATTTTGGTATTTTGACAAGCGCTATCTAAATGTCAAGTGGTCAATTCCTCTACATTTTGGTATTTTGACAAGCGCTATCTAAATGTCACGTGGGCAATTCCTCTACATTTTGGTAATTTGACAAGCGCTATCTAAATGTCAAGTGGTCAATTCCTCTACATTTTAGTATTTTGACAAGCGCTATCTAAATGTCGCGTGGTCAATTCCTCTACATTGTAGTATTTTGACAAGCGCTATCTAAATGTCAAGTGGTCAATTCCTCTACATTTTGGTATTTTGACAAGCGCTATCTAAATGTCAAGTGGTCAATTCCTCTACAGTTTGGTATTTTGACAGCGCTATCTAAATGGCACGTGGTCAATTCCTCTACATTTTAGAATTTTGACAAGCTCTATCTTAATGTCAAGTGGTCAATTCCTCTACATTTTGGTATTTTGACAAGCGCTATCTAAATGTCACGTGATCAATTCCTCTACATTTTGGTATTTTGACAAGCGCTATTTAAATGTCACGTAGTCAATTCTTGTACATTTTAGAATTTTGACAAGCGCTATCTTACTATCTAAATGTCAAATGGTCAATTCCTCTACATTTTGGTATTTTGACAAGCGCTATCTAAATATCACGTGGTCAATTCCTCTATATTTTAGAATTTTGACAAGCGCTATCTAAATGTCAAGTGGTCAATTCCTCTACATTTTAGTATTTTGACAAGCGCTATCTAAATGTCGCGTGGTCAATTCCTCTACATTTTAGTATTTTGACAAGCGCTATCTAAATGTCGCGTGGTCAATTCCTCTACATTTTAGAATTTTGACAAGCGCTATCTAAATGTCAAGTGGTCAATCCCTCTACATTATGGTATTTTGACAAGCTATCTTAATGTCATGTGGGCAATCTCTACACATTCTGGCATTTCGGCAATCCCTATCGCTGCTATAATGTTATTGTATCTAGTCGAGAGCCTCTGTATACTACAAACCAATCAACGCTTTCCTTTCCGATATCTTAATAGTGTTACCGGTGGTTACTGCCCTATCTGCCAGTGATAAGTATGTAATTGCATAATATATTACTATGTTTAACTGTTACCTAAACAAATAATGCTTAGTAACGTGCATTTTCGTTGCATCATATTATTCAAGTTCATTTCGTCATTACATATGGAATCGGTGCATTTAAACCAGACGACTTTGTCACGGTTTGCAACACTATGCTTACGTAGTGTCGCAAACCGCGACAAATTCTTTACAAAATGTAGACCAAGAAAAATATGAAGAACTATATATTAAATTGGAATATGCGTTACTAAAAAGGGTTCGAGCCAATATTGCTACGCGTGTTCGAAATTAGCATATCAAAATTTTTCAGTCTGACCATGCACAAACCGTTAATATAAGTAAGAATATACAAACTTAAGTTCTTTGTACATAAAAATACTCAATAATTCGGTTTTCTAGCTGAGTTAAAGACATTATTCAACTTTTTCTTTCTCATCTGCATTATCAATTGCATGCATGACTCAAATATATGTCAGCAACAAAGTTGCCGAATGATTTATCATCATCGAGAAAAAATGAATCACGACAAAAACATTTCGGTTGGTAACGTAATTAGTGAGACCGGTTTGGAAGGAATAACCGACAGACTCAATTGACGTAACACATCATCTTATAAAGATCTACCACTAACGCTACCAAATGGAGTATGTAATTCATTATTAATTTGTGTTCTCCGACGGCTAACTAAATTATTTATAACTTTATTCAATGCCAGTGCTTATTTGAATAGTACACTACCTTAAATTGTCTGTGTCACGCTTCAAGTGGCATTGGCATATAGATTGTAAATTTTATGAGCACGAGATCTGCATATTTATTGATTGTGGCCATATCTGTTTATAGCTTGCGAGATCAATCAAACAGAGACATTGATGTTCTAAAAATCCCACCCAGTTGGTTCCAAAATATATTATCAGTTATTTAAGTTCTGAAATATAATAAGTGGATTCAACTGAGAATAAACCAACGCGATGTAGTACAGTCCAGTAACGCGATTATAGCAGTCATTGCCCAGTGGAATGGCCGCGACTTAGTGTAAGTTATTTCATCGCCACTGCTCTCAAAACGGAGAAGGATAACATCATCTAGAACCAAACATTAGAAGAGGTATGACATCCACCAAACCGCACTGGGCCGGCGTGGTGGATTACGACCCATTCCCTCTCACAGAAAGGAGGCTGTGTCCCAACAGTGGGAACATTAAAAGGATGAATATTTAGTACATAACACTCATTTGGGCCTTCATGATTTTATACTGCAGTCATCTAATCTACCAGGCGTACAGAATCACAAAGGAGGTTCATTCTTGTATCTTCAACCTTTCTAATACCCATTTTACGGGGTCCCAGCGCTAACAAAGAAAATTTGGTTTAAATAAATGTCACTAGATGGCGCGATATGCATAGATTTGTTATTGAAATGAGTGTAAAATTGTCATTTTCTAGAATTGATCATAAAAATTGTATGTTTTTTGTTAATCAACTCTCCTAAGCACAAAATTATGGAATGTTGAGCTCTTATTTCACATTTCAAAGATTAACTGAACGAATAATTTAAAATTGATTACAATAGATGGCGCGGTTTTAAATATCTGAGTCATGCCACTCTGTTTTTTAAATTTGTATTGTAACACATTTTGGTACAAAGAAACTGTAAAAACGTGTAAAAACATACTATAAAACAAATCGTCTCTGTATTTAAAGAAAAAAATAGTCACGAACCGAGAAAACCCTTTTATATGCAATTCACTACTACACCATCTATAGCCATGGAACGGAACCGAACGCGATCGAAATACATATAAAAATAATCAGCTTAATCAGTCGAAAATCGCTAGTTACGTCGACACGGTTTCTTTGTATGGTATGAGGCATCAGTATGCTAGTATTATATTATCTGTGCCCATTTAAAACAAATACTTGTTCCACAGACGCTTCGCAAGTACTTCGCCCGTTCGGTGTACAACCCCGACGACTTAGAGGCGCGTTCCAGCATGCATCTGGCGGCTACGATGGCTGGCGTTGGCATCGGTAACGCTGGGGTACATCTGTGCCATGGACTCGCGTACCCTATTGCAGGGGGCGTCAAGACATTCGTCCCTAAAGATTATGGGTAGGTATCTAAAGGAACGTCCCCACTGGGAGCATTCTTTCGTGAGCATTTTGTAAACAAGCAATCGTAGGCGAGCAACAAATGCTTCCCAGCGAGCCAAGGCATTCACTTTCGAGCAAAACTATGAACGTTCGAGTCGAACATTCCCTTGCTAGCTTGGAGCATTCGAATACGATCTCGTTCATTTCAAAATGTCGGATAGAGCGGTCGTGGCTGCAGCATTTTTTTATTTATTTCATTACGGGTCACAACACTTAAGATCAAGGAACTGTTCCTTGCTTTACAAGTGGCCAGTAATATTCCTATATACATACTCATTGATTTCATTATCTGAGTACTCGCATTCGAGCGATTTATTTGCGTGAACATTCGAATGCGAGCCGTATCCGCGAAAATCGTTGCGACGTCCAAACCAGCCGAAGTTCGCGCTTGCGTGTAAGCTTTGTAACGCTCGGCTCAACGTCCACACCACTCGAATATTCGACGTCGAATGCTCATTACACGTGAATGCTCTCAGTGATGACGTTCCGTAGATGACATGTAAATCTGCAGCAGGTTGATAAGTAGATATGTGTCTTAGCAGTAAGGTAGGTAGTTGATGATAATTATCATTGGTCTGTCCTTTCCTCATGTTACTTGCCTTAGGGATAAGAGTAGATTTAATGATTTTCTGCATCAGTTTTCTGTAACTTCATTAGGCTAGGATCATCAACCTCTTGCTGCCCTTATCCCCATTTATTTTGAGGCGATACAGTATGTCTTTTTACCCGACTGCCGAAGGAGTGTAATGTGTTTATCAGTCTATGTATGTATGTTTGTTCTTATGTGGCGTTCCAGAGACCAAACGCGTTGGCCAATTTTGATGATTCTTACGTCAATCGATTCGTCTTAACCTTGCAAGTGTCACTGGCTACATTAAAATGGGAAAATAGAAAAATGCCAGCTTTTGGGCGCCATATTGTGGGGGCCCAATTATATTTTCTGCCAAACCCATCGTGTGGGTATTAAAATAAAGGGTTATAAGAGGTGATTTCAAAAATATATAATACTTGCATGTTTAAATGTACCTAATTCGAAAAAAGAGTTAATTCAATATATCATAAACCCGCAGGCTTATTACGTATCTTACAAGAGCAAAACGATAGCGATTTCTGCGCAATAATTGCTCTTCAATACAGAATTTTTAGAGAATTTTGCTGATTTTTTTAGAAATAAGTGCATTTGACAAACAACGAGCGATTAGCAAACGCGCTATGATTGCGGACTGCTTAAAAAATAAACTAAAAAGACGTAAACAAGAAGAAAATCATGCTGTGCAGTCGGAGGATACATAATATTCGCGAGCTGGCTGACCAAAATCAGACGTATCTTCCGACTGCACAGCATGATTTTCTTCTTGTTTACGTGTTTTTAGTTGGCTTTTTATGCAGTGTGTGTTTCCATTGGTTTAGCCGTCATCTCAGCTCTAGCAAATCTCTTCTTCTTATTCGTTGTCTTCATTACTGAAGGTCGTGCCCGTCGTGGTAAGCTTTCACGGAGTCATTGACGAGCTGCTTCCAAGCCAATCTGTCTTCGGCTCTTCTCAGGGCAGTGATCACCGTAATTGCCCTGATCTGGTCTGACTACCGAGTGGGTGAGCGTCCGCGTGGCCTTTTCCCATCCACTTTTCCTACAACAACCAGTTTTTCCAGGTTATCTGGTGTCTCAGAGCGATGTGACCAAAGTAATTTAGGACTCTTTAGTAGCAGATCGTGGCGAGTCTGGTTTTGATGTTTAACTGGTCGAGAATGAACTTATTTGTGCGTTTTGCTGTCCATGATATGCGCAACATTCTATGATATGAGCAACTCTCTAGCTATATATTTTTCCAAAAGATTAGTTGATCGCTTTATGGACTTTCTCTATTCTTATAAGCACCCACAAAGGAGTAAGATTCAAACCAAGGCTCAGCCGGTTCCGTGCCAAGAGGAAAAAGCAAATAATACCAAATTGATGACTTCTTCAACTGCGGATGACTGAACTTTTGATTAGAGTAATGTTTTTTCCTTGTTGAGGTCAGCGGTTGTGACCATTGTTTTGAATATTTTAATTTATTTATTTAGTGGTTTACCTTAAAACCGTGTTTGTATACTTTTGAAACAGTTAGTTGCCTAAACTTCATATTTCAGCTTACCGCGTGAATTGCCTTTAACTACAGCAAGAGCTCGGCGCGCGTGGTGGATTATAGCCCACACCCTCTATGAGATGAGGCCTGTGTCCCAGCAGTGGGAACTTCAAAAGGCTGATCATGTGATGATGATGATGATGACAGCAATATATTATATTATTATTCTTAAATTAATTGACATAGTTCACATCGGGACAAATAGGTATCTCTTCAATTGCACACCACTGACCTAGATCCTGACCACTCTCATTCATCCATTTATTTATTTTTGCACACACAAAACACTCAATAGATAAAGAATATATGCAGTTAGAAGAGCACTATGAAAAGTAAAAAGTACTATAAAACAGACTATATTGTTTGAAATGATTATCTGATTATCTCTTCTCTACATAGTATAAAACAAGTCGCTTCCCGACGTCTGTACGCTTAGATCTTCTAAACTCAGTAACGGATTATAATGCGGTTTCCATCAATAGACAGTGCGATTCAAGAGGAAGGTTTATAATGTATAAAACATGCTTATTATAGTAGAGAAAAACCGAGTACCTATTTCAAAGATTTGTTATGTGATGTCGTTAAAAACATGTTTTTGTGCGCTTACATTGCAAACGCTGGCTAAACCTTACGAGATATATCAAAATAATAAACGGAATTGTATATCATAAAAAGATCTACAAAGAAGTACGCGATATGTCTATCTCCTAAGGATAACCCACAGTAATCATTTTTATCTTTTACGTGTTACAATAAAATAATGGCTTATTTACGAAGTTATTCTAAACAATACAGTATTACTCCTTATACAATTAAATACGTTAGATATGTTGTGCATTTAATGCAAAGGGCAAATATGTTTTTTTTTTAGATAGGCTTGCGCTTGACCACTATCACCTGATGGTAAGTGATGATGTGGTCGAAGGTGTAACACGCTTGCCTAGAAGTAACCTATTCACTTTTGACATAAAGACCCCGAAATTGTAGCTATCGGGAAACACAGACTCCGGCTGGGAATTCCACTCCTTAGCTGTACGCATAATGAAAGTATTTCCGTTTAGTGCGTATGGGTGGGATGTCCACCATGTACCGATGGCGCATCGCCGTACGTCTTGTAGTCCGATGATGAAACGGGCTAGGCGGAATCAGATCATGCAATTTCACCGCACAATCTCCGAATTGCAACCGATAAAAACTGACAAGCTGGCAACTCGGCGACGATGTTCAAGGCTCTGGTGTTGACTTGACTCGACCAGTGCTTCATTGCATATGAGCCTCTTGCCCCGTTTTTCGATCGACTCTAGTGCATCAAGCTGATATTTGGCAGATCCGTCCCAGAGATGAGAACAGTACTCCATGCAAGATCGAACTTGCGCTTGATACAACTTAAGCAACTGTTCTGGCGTGAAGTACCGTCTCACCTTCGCAAGGATCCCCAACTTTGAGGCAGCCAGTTAAGCCTTTGCCTCATTTTTATAGGCCAAAATTGAGTGTTGATGTCAAAGTTACACCAAGAAGCTCAAGATGGTCCGTTATCGGCACGGTTACACCTCGGAAAGATGAAGCCGGGTTAAATTGGCTCTTTTTAGCGGAGAAAAGACACGTCTATGTTCTAGCGGCATTGAACTTGACCAGATTGGCCTCGCCCCATTCGGAGACTGCCTCCAAGGACAAACTCAAACGCTCCACCATGGCCTCACGAAGAGTCAGTACCTCAGGCCCAGTAGCCCGTGCGTTGGACAAGTATCTTTCAGCAACAGGGCTGACGTCTGCATACCCAAAGGAGGGAGGAGGGTTTTAGCAGCTTATTATCCGCATAATAATAATATTATTAATCACACCACTCTGACACCACATTAGTATCTACATTGCACGCATGCGAAGCCGGGGCGGGTCGCTACGTCGCTAGTACTTTATAAACTGCAATATCTATACAACCACTAATTTAAGGCCGTACCCTGACCAAAAAATCTGCATGAGATATGAGCATTCCTATTGGCCTAGCGGCACTGGTGGCGCATGAATTATAGTAGTGAATACGCCCAGATTTTAGAATAAAATCTTTATAAAATCGAATATTGGTCTTTTGAAAAAAATTAAACTTACAAAATGTTCGTTATCAAATTGTCTATCCATTAGTATTGTACAAAAAAATAACAATGAACACTTTACGTGGAGATTCATGCTATCAATCATTATTTCTCATTTTTATGGTTTTGTTGGAAGGAGATTAGTGAAACATATACTACATAAAAAAAAAAGAAATCATACAATTTTGGAATCAATAATATGTAGAAATTTAATGTATTTTTATTAGTTGATATTTCATTTTAAATAACGAGTAGATAGCTCCTAAAAACTGCACGAAAAACGGCTAGCGCGGCGTTTTGCTCGGGGTAGCGCCTTAACGGCAACACTGTACCTAAAAACTGACCTATTGTGAGCAACATCCGTGCTAATTCTTGCAAAAAAATTATGTTATCAGATGTTTACCGTTTACGTCAATTGTGAATGAAAAGAAATGTGCTGTTTGTATTATTATGGCGGCGAGACAATGGCTCGTTGAACTGTTTCCGAACTATTGAAGCTGGTGAACTAACATTGAAGCGACGATAAGGAAATGATTGTAATAAGCCACCTGTATTTCTTTTCAAACAGTTCCAAAACACTAACAGCTGATTCCGACGATCGTAACTATTGGGTCTACCTATGAAATTGCTGTTTTATGATACGGGTACTGAACTGTGATAACCACGGGTTGACATGGAATTATAAGTTCAAATAAACTTTATATCTAAGGGCTCTTTTAATTTAGACGTATTGTGCGCACGATGAATTGCCAAACTTAAGTGGCAGTGGGCAGCGCACATTGCTCGCGGAACGGGTGGCCGATGGGGCCGAAAGGTTCTGGAGTGGCGACCGCGAACCGGAAGACGTTGCGTTGGAAGGCCTCACCAGGTGGACCGATGAAAACTGACCTAGTGATAATTGCGGGGATCCGCTGGATTCGGGACGCCCGGGACCGGTCAATGTGGCGACGCTTGGGAGAGGCCTATGTCCAGCAGTGGACGTCTTTCGGCTGATATGATGATGATGGTCGCACGACCGGTTGATCAACCCATGTTATTCCTTTTTATAAAATAGGAATTCATTTGTTTCATTGTGTTTTGTTTTTCTCGATCGCAATACTGAATAACGTCGTACGTATTACTAGTCAATCAAACATTTCCTCAGTTCAGAGTGACCTGTTTAATAAATCGTCAATTTTATAGGTAAAGACCTAACACATTTATGAAGACATTTTATTATAGAGTAGTTCCTCTCTAAGGCCCAGTTTTCTGATCCGTAGTTAAAACATTAATACAGATAATACAATACAAGCATACATATGCCTAATTCCATACAAATAAACCGTGCCACGTAACTAGCGTTTTTCATCTGATTATACGATTATTTTTTGTAAATCGATCGCGTTCGGTTCCGTTCCACGGCGATAGATAGATCACCATCTAATAATCAATCGATATCGATCAATAAATCAAATAATCAGTACAGTACGTCGGGACAGTTTCTTTGTATGGTATGAGAACCCACGCGATTATCTAGTTGAAAAAAATTTGGGCCGTAAGTGAAACTGCAGTTTTACTTGCATATGTATGTAAGCATTATGGACTACTCGCCTGTTACTAATGATGTACATGTACAATATTATAACCATGAACATCAAATGACAAAGGGTCTATTCAGACGTACCACAACCACACTACAACAAAAACCCGTAGTAGTAGAGATTCTCTATCTATTTCTAACGCCTATTAGCTTGACTGTATACCGGTTTGAAAGGTACCAGTGAAATTACAGAAACATGAGACATATCAACTTTGGCCCATTGATGTTGCAAGGTCCTCTTAAAGACCGTGGTAACCACTTTCTATAAGATGATCTCTCGGATCTTTAACTTGTAACCATATAATTATATCACCGAAAGGTTAGGAAAAGGTGTATCTCAAGTAGGTACACCCATATTTTGGCAGTTATGTTTCATCATTTCAGCCGAAAGACGTCCACTGTCCAGCAGTGGACGTCTCTCAGACGTCGCCACATTGGCCGATCCCGTGCGTCTCGTATCCCGCGCATTCCCGCAACCTTAACCAGGTCATCGGTCCACCTAGTGGGAGGCCTTCCAAAGTATCGTCCTCCGATTCGCGGTCGCCATTCCAGAACTGTTTGGCCCCATCGGCCATCCGTTCTGCGAGCAATGTGCCCCGCCCACTGCCACGGCCTCGGTCTCGAATTTTGCGGGCGGCGGAGCGGCAGCGGCGGCGGCGCGGGAGAGCTCCCGCCGCGCCGCTCTCGCGCCGCTGTTTTCGAGACCCGGTCCATTTGACGATACGCATAAGATCCTGCCGCTCCCGCTCCGCTGCCGCCGCCGCCCCGCTGCCCGCGGAATTCGAGACCGAGGCCTTAAGTTTCGCCATTCTCCGGGCTATGTCGGTAACTTTGGTTCGGATATCCTCACTTCTGTTGCGATAACGCAAGGAAACTCCAAGAATAGGCCTCCATTGCCCTTTGGGTGACATTAAGCTTTCTGATGAGGCCCATTGTGAGCGATCACGTCTCGGTCCCATAAGTAATTACTGACAACACACACTGGGTACAGACTTTTGTTTTGAGACACTGCGGTCAATTGGACGAGAAAATAACGCGCAACTTCCCGAACGCCGCCCATCCCAGTCAGATTCGACGGTTGACCTCTTTGTCGAAGTTAGACCTGCCCAGTTGGGCAGGAGTTATGTTTAAGTACCTTGTAATTGGGAGCATGCCATTTTATGCCGGACACGAATCTAGACTCAGAGCTACTACTAAGGGGTCGCAGATAAATTTGAAAGAGAGGTACCGCGGCCCTGGCTCAAGCAGCTGAAGGAACACGGGTGGTTTTTAGTCAGTAAAAGTCTGATAAGTCTCCCCGCGGGAGAATTGGATCATCATTCCGCGGGAGAATTAGATCATCATTGGATGATTGCTCCACCCCAAAAAAAGTAAAAAAATCAATAACCCGACTGCATAAGAAGTGAACTAAAAAGTCGTAAACAAGAAGAAAATCAGACTGTGCAGTCGGAGGATACATGTTCGCGAGCTGGCTGACCAAAACCAGATGTTTTGTGTGCTTTTTTTATTTATAACTTTTTGGTTACAATTTTTATTTTCGAATTAGGTACATTTAAACATATAAGTGTTATATATTTTTGAAATCACCTCTTAAAACCCTTTATTTTGATACCCCAGACGATGGGTTAGGAAAAAAACAAAAATGATTCCCCACAATATGGCGTCCAAAATCCGCCATTTTTCTATTTTAATGTAGCCATTGACACTCGCAAGGTTAAGATGAATCGATTGACGTATCATCAAATTCGGCCAACGCGTTTGGTCTCTAGAGTGCCACATAGGAACAAACATACATACAGACTGAAAAACACATGGGGGGTAAAAAGGGCTGCTACTAATAAATTCCAGATGGTAACACCTACTACCACTTTGCTCGAGCCAAGAACCAGAACACCCCTTTCACTTAATGTAGGCTAAAATTTACATCTATCTCCTCCAGTTCAGCTCCGATCATCCCGCATGGTCTGTCCGTCGTGATGACAGCGCCTGCCGTGTTCCGCTTCACCGGGCCCAGTGATCCAGCCAAGCATCTCGAAGCCGCCGAAATTCTCGGCACTGATGTCTCCAACGTGAAGCAAGCTGATGCCGGCAAAGTGTTGGCCGACACTATCCTCAAGTATATGGACCAGATGAAGATCGAAAATGGATTGAGTACACTCGGATACACGAAGGAAGATATCCCTAATTTGGTTAAAGGAGCATTGCCACAGGTAATTTTGTGTACTTAGTTATTTTTAAACCGTGTAACGTGTTGCTGATGGACCATTTATTTTGCGTTTTTGAGCGCAGCACTGTATTCGTAATACGGTCTGTTAGTCTGACTCCAAGAATGCTGCGCTCCATAGCTCGCTGGAAAACCTCGAGCTTGAACCTCTGCTGAATTGTCAAAGACCAGGTTTGAGCGTCGTATGTGAGGATAGGGAGAATGCACCTGTCCATGTATTTGCGTTTATGGCAAATGGGAAGGTCTCCTTTTATCAGAGCCTTTATTGACCAATAGCTCTTCCAGGCGTTTTTGGTGCGTCTTGCAACTTATTTATCATATATGTCATATGTCTCGCCTGGAAAGGGAATATTTGGCTGAGGTAGATGTACTCTGGTAAATATGCAATCCCTGCACCCCCTATATACACTAGCTGTTGGACGCTGTTAGTCATGAGGTTCGTCTTTGACATATTCATTCGAAGTGCAATCTCAAGGCTTGCATTATTCAAGTCATTCAGCACTTCGCCTAATTCTGCTGCCGAAGGGGATTCAAACAAGGAGACCCGCTGTACCCGAAGCTGTTTCCTGCCACCCTCGAAGAGGTCTTTTTCTTTAAAAGTCTGTCCCATACCTGCCCCCCTAGCCAAGTTACAAACATTTCGCATCCCTTTGAGCAATAGTTAACGCCTTCTTTTTGTATGGTCTGACCACGTGACTTAACATTCAGATGTGTCATTCCCATACATTGATTCGATTTCTACTAGCGTTATCGATTGTCAACTTGGCTACAGGTGCTGGGCCGATAAAGGCGTAGTCGTCAGAGAAAAGAGGTTAACCAACCTGCGCTTCGACGACGACATCGTCCTATTTTCAACTTCGGCAGTGTAGGTGTCTAATGAATTGTGATAATGATCTTCTTGATATTATCTGTCAAATAAGCATTGTCACTAGACTTGACAATTATCTTGTATCTAATTAGGTGTATTACAAAAGTTACCTTAATTATATCGCCATTAAAGTTACACTATTTCTGCTGCCACTCTTTAGTGATTTGTTCTGTGAGCGATTTGACAATTATCATCTTTTGTTTCAGAAACGACTATTGAGTATGACACCGCTGCCGCAGACAGAAGAGGATTTGGCCAAACTGTTGGAAGATTCACTCACCATTTATTGAAGTTATTAAGAATCAAGTGATCTATAATTACAGTTAGCAACTTGTAGAACAGTTTACACTCATATATTATATTTTTTATAAACGTAAATATGTGGAGAATTCCACTTGTATGGTTTCGGATTACAATATATTTTTTATGTAAATAATGTTGAATATATATAATATGTATAGTGAGGTGATAATAAACGTAGTTTAGTTTCTATTGGTGAAATAATATATTTATATGAAAGTCTTATGACATCAAGTTGTTACAAAGTTATTTTTAATAAATATTTTTTGTTCTAAAGATGCTTTTTATTACACACACTCTTTCAAGCCGGTCAGGTTTAAAACAAACAATAATGATTAGTGTTTAATTTTTAATAATTTTAAGTACATAAAATAAACCTATCAACTAATTTGTATAATATATAATATGTATAATCTTAAATTAATTTGTTGTAATTTGACTTTATTTGTTACTTTAATATTCAGAAAGCGCTAGATTGAAAACATTGTCGCGATTGTTCGAGAGTGATCATAAAGGCACTGTACTAAGAAATGTTTGTTAGATATGTATTCGGCTGTGACTAGCGCTTACAACTATCACTTACTGCTTATGTAAGAGTTAACGCAGTTGTTAGTATAGAGTTTTAACTCTGACATATGTACTGTTTGTTCTGCGCGGCTCAGACGGCCTCTGGCACAATGTTGCTGTGGTGGAACGGACTGCTCTCGTACGACATGTTGGAGGCGTTCACCGTGACGCTGTGCAGCGGCGTGTAGCGGCTGAGCTTGGGCGTGGCCGGGCTGCCCAGCTCCTCCGTCAGTTGCTGGTACACCAGCCCGCAGTCCTTCTTCGTTCGCCCCGCCTGGCTCATGGCCGCGATTATGGCACTGTTATATCTAACCTGCTTGGTCCTCTTCGCGCACATCAGCATCACGACCTTGGCGATCACAAGCAGCAATAGCAGCGCGCCCATAATGGCGATTGAAATCGGCCACAAGTATCCGTAATGGCTGTGCTCCTCCGTGTCGGCTGATAAGGCTGACAAGTACAAAGTGCCCGATGATTCTTCATCATTGATTTCGTTTTCAAGTAGTTTGATATTAATCTGAACGTCGTTGATCAGTGTGTCGTTGAACTTTTCTAGTGGGGTAATTGCCTTGGTTGCGTTCTTCTCAAGGAGTTTAACTTTGAGATCGATGTCATCTTCCTCTCCGTCGTAATCCTCGCTGGCGTCATCCTCATCCTCGTCTTCGTCGTCGTCGTCGTCGGCTGCGTCATCGTCAGCATCATCATCGCCATCGTCGCCATCATCAAGCATGTCATTATCAATTTCGTTACTTGGAGCGGCTACCTTGGCATCATCTAGTGTGTTTTTCAGATCAAAGTTGCCTTCTGGATCGGTATCAATTCTCTCCCAAATCTCCTCATCTGACACCGGCGGTAGGGGCTCTACGGGGTGCACGACGGCACTGCCGCAGGTCTTGCGGGTGAGGAACTCCCAGCTGTAAGTGCCGACGTCGTCTTCCTTCGTGTCCTTGCTAGCTAGATTAGCGATGCTGTTGCTTCCGCTCGAGTTAGGCGACACTTTACGTTTACTTAACCAAGTCATAAGGTTCTCAAAGTCGTGGCTGCACGCAAGTGGGTTGTTGCTGATATCAAGTGCGTTTAGTTTGTTTAAGTGATCCAGTTCAGTCTGTTTGATCTCTGTAATGCGGTTGTGAGAAACGTTAAGGAATGTCAAATTACTGAGAAGTGTTGGTGAGCGGTTTTTGTCTGCTTTCCATAGTGACGTCAGTTCCGCGTGGCTCATGTCGAGGTATGTGATCATTGGAGTGTGGACGAACACTTCTGCGTTAAGCACTTTCAGAGGATTGCCTTGAAGGTATAATTTTCCCAGTTCGTTATTTTTCTCAAAAACTTTCGGGTCCAATGTTGTCAGCTGGTTAAACGAAAGGTTGATTTCAACCAGTTTGGGGCACATTGTGAAAACTTTCGTTCCAATGGATTTGATATCGTTGTTAGACAAATTAACCACAGATAAAGCTGAGAAAGTCCTCAAAGAATTGTCGTAGACCTCCTGCAGACCGCAGTGGGATGCGTCGAACAAATAAATGTTAAATTGATCAACAGAGCATTCGAATCCTTCGGCGGGTAAGTGTTTCAATTTGGGATTGTTTGAGATTTTGAAGATATCTAGTTCAATATTTTCTTTAATGAGAATGTTGGAAATGAAGTCAAGGTCGTTGAAAGAAAGGTCGAGATAGTTAAGTTCAACTAGTTTGTGGAATGCTTGGTTGTGGATCTTTTCAATGTTGTTACCACTGAGATTCAGATTGGCAATGTAAGTCATACCGTTGAACATGGAGGGTCCAACGAATCGGATGTTAGTTTGTCCAGCGTTAAGAGTGAGCAAGTCGGAGATCTGCAGTCCGTATACGGTGTCCACAGGGTTCCTTGAAATGTGAAGAGTAGCGAGCTCATTGTTTTCTGAGAAAATATCATCAGGCAGAGATTTAATGTCATTGTCGCTCAAGTCAAGCTCCTCCAGGTCCAGTAATTTCTTGAAGGTATTAGGATCCATGTTGGACAGGTTGTTGCCGGCGAGGTTCAGGTACATCACACCGGGCATGTTGTTGAACGTGTTCGCCGCGATGTACTTCATGTTACAGTACGAAATGTCAAGCTCTTGGATTGACGACGTGTTTAAGAAATAATCTTGAGAGTCCGCGGCAGGGAACTTCAGTGGATTATTGGCGAGTGTCAGCAGAACTAATTTCTTGTTATGTGCGAACGTTTCTGGGTGTAAAATCTTCAATCTGTCGTTCGACAGGTTAACTGCATACAGGTTAGGAAGGCCGTGGAATGCATTAGGTGCAACAAAGTCGATCGAGCTGTTTACAATTTTCACTGTTGTGATCTGGTGGAGACCGAGTTTTTTGAAGATGAGGTCCGTCAACTGAATGGGGAACCGCGGGTCGGCATTTTCAATGATAAGGTCAGTGATGTCATCGCCGAATTTCTGTGTACCGATTTCAAGTCGATCGCACTTGGCTGTTCTGTATCCTTGGGATACAGTGCATATGCAGTCTCTTGGGCACGGTCTGTTCTCGCTGTACAACACTTCTTGGTCGTCGGCGGCGTCAAAGTCGTCGTATTGGAACAGGAAGTTGTCGACGTCGTCCTTCTTCTTGCCGTCGGTGACCTTGTTGACGGACTCGCTGAGTGCCAGCGCACACACTGCCAGGAGCAGAATCAACTCCCGGGACCTCGCCCCCATCTCGTAGCGAACTCTGGAAACAAAAAAAACGTCACATTACTACTAGGCCAAATCAAATATTACATCAATTATGAAATTTTCTCCGCGGGTCACGTTTACAAATAACAGTAGTAGGAAACAATGGTTTGAACAATTTCTTTTTGTAGTTTCGTTTTTGGCGAGCTAACAGTATGGCAACATAACGTTGTTTCACGCAGAACAATGAAAAACAACATTTGCAGAATAGTCCTTTTGACCGTTATTTTGTAGTACAGTTAACACGTGTGTTTTGTTTTGTCATCAGAGTATCGGATTTGGTTTTTCCGTGGCGTACTATCTGTATGGATAGGTCGTACATTTATACGTCTATACTAAAGTTAAAAAAACTTTTTTACAAAAATTATTGAAAGTCTGTTGTAAATTTGCAAAAAAAAAAATTTTTTTTACATAATGGACTAGTTCTAAAGGCTAGCTACCTATAATACCCAAAGTGAAGCCAGAATAGATTAACCCAATAACTTGAAACTTAAACAAAACTTTGGAATGAGAGTATACTAGGGTGAACGGTTCATACCTGCGTACCCCTTTAGAGCGTAGCGAGCGTGTGATGTTATGTTATGAAATGGTGTAAAAAGTTCAGAGGTACAACAGATAAAAATTAAAAAAATCTCCTCCTATTTGCGAAGTCGGTTAAAAATACGAGTGTGTCTATTTGGATGTCAATTTTTTACGTTTTCATGTCTAAATTCCAAAGCCGATTTTGATGAATCTTTCTACACGGATAGGACATAGAATACTGTTAATTCCGGTGGTAAGTTCCCTTGGGAAGATAAAACACTTCACGTGGCTTAAGCAGTGGGTAACAATTAGTAATAAAATACAAGTGGATATTGGTAGGTATTCTGCCTAACATAATTTAATATTCCTACATGTTTGTTGATTGTTGTGTGCTCAATTAATTCACACACGGTGCGCAGATGGTGTATCTTTGTTCGCGTGAAATCTTATCTGCGCTTTGTCCATCTGTCGGTCTGTGTCGTGACTTTGGTCAAAATATATTGCTACAGAACGGTCCTTTTGTGAGATTATTTTGTATGAAAGGATATTCTTAAAGGATTTATATTTTTGCCTTTCTAAAATAATATTATAAAAAGGTTGTGGGTTGTTTTTTTATCTTTGAATTAGGTACTGATCCAAATGTAAACAGTTTTTATTCCGAAAAAGTGAACGCAGCATCCATCTGTATGAAAGGACGCCGCGAAAAATAAGCGTATTTAGGTACTTTAATACCTACATATTAAGATTTACACCCCGATTGAATGGTAGAGCCAAAGTTAGGTAGAGCCCCCACAAATATTATTTAAGAGGCACTTAAATAAATACAACAAGTTGCTAGTTCGTAACATTTAAAATAAAGAAATATAAATACAAAACGAATTGATCACCTTGATTCACACTTGAAACTTGAATATGATATTAAATAATTATTTTCCTTCCATAGTTCGCGGATTACCTATTTGTTATAGGTAAGTAATTTAAAAACTAATTAACACCGAGTACTAAGTTTTTATTAATAACTCATTCTCAAAGTTCAGGTTCAACAATGTTGCATGAATGCTTCAAATTATTATAAGTATATGGCTGTACGAGTAATATATACTACTTACATTATATTAATCCAAGTGGACTGAGTCTCGCTTATATCAATAGATAGGTACTTAATTCATATAACTATACAAGTTTCGCACTAGTTTATTGTAGAAAGTCGCACACTTTCACATCAAACACAACACAATAAGTCACGACACAATAAAGTACGGAATTATGTTGACTGTCTGATTGTCACTGAAGGGAATATATTGGTCCAGTCGTGAGATAATTACGTGATCACGAGAGGTAAGGCGACTAACGACTGTTTGTGGGTACGTGCTACGCGCCGGCCGATTGCCAACAGACTAACTCCAATTTATATATTAATTCCGATGCCACAATTCGGTTTTTCGAAGCGATGACGATGATTCACGAGTTGCAGGAGTATTAATTTGTTTACAAGCGAGGTCACGGTGAACATATTATGTCGCGTCAACAGTCTGGCATTAGATACCTAAAGAAAAAAATACTTTATCAAAATCTTATCATTCTTGTTATTGTTAGAATCATTGCGTACCCATCGCTGATAGTACTGTGGAGTGTGGAGCTAAAATCAATGACCCGCCTTATGGCGAAGAGGTGAATGGGACAATGTTGGTACTATCAAATTGACGCGACCGCATCTCTGTATCCCTGATAAAAGATAACTATGATAAGATAAGTGAACGAGCTCTACGGTACACAAAGGCGACATTAAAATAGATGTGTACTCTGTGAGTCTGTGGTTAGGTAGGTATACGCTGTCTACAGTTGGTAAACATCTAAGGAAGTTTCATCTTGATTTTCTAGGCTCTTTTGAATGATGTAGGTATGATGAAATTCTTCATGATTCCTGAAATATGTATATCTACATATATACAATGTTTTGTCGCTTAAGTCTATTCTTCATATTTAGGTTCAGTCAAATACTTCATATTTTAAATGTCATTTGGAATAAAATGCATCATTTCATTTACGCAAATTACCTATATCAGTCTGAATACCTACTTAGTATCTGATTTTGAAAGACGTCTGAAAAAAGTAGATATTTCTTAAAAAAGTAATTAAGGAATGACTAGAGATTTCTAACAGATATAGTTTATTGAACTTTTCGGAAAAGAGGTACGAAACTAAAAGTAATTAAACTTTGATCTTTCAGGAACGAGGGGAAAATTCGGGCAAAAACTACTTAAATATTGGGACATTTCTGAATACTGTCACCGTTGTAAGATAAAACAAAAGTGCGTTTTTCTTAGAAACATCCTAATAAATAAATCACAATAATTTTCTCTACCTATGTCCGTTATAGACTTTGAAAACATCTAACCGTCTGGGCTCTCTGTTAGATTCAAACTGACCAGGACACCATAATCCTGAAGTAAAAAAAAACTTCTGGATTCTGGTGTCCTGGTGACCTGAAGGGGCTTGGAATCATGACTAATGACTCTCAAACTACCGGGAGAACAGAAACAAAGAAAAGATGTATATCCGGGGATGGAATCATGTGTGGTAAAGACTCGAACTACCAGGCAATCAGAATCATGAAGAAGTACTTTGAAAATTACAAAATCTTCGGACAGCTAGTGCTGAACAAATGTAATTGCAGCTAAATCGAATTGTAGTATTGATGAAACATTGAATAGTTATAAAAGTATTTCAAGTTTATTTCACTTTATTTGTAAACTTTGATGCCGCATGATAGGTAATATCAGCATTAGTGATAATAAGCCGGGTTATTGTCAAGCCAATGTAAGTAATAAAAACTTGGATCAAAACAATGGACGGACGTCAATCAAGTGAATCGTCTCGATTGTGATAATGTCGTTCAGTTAATTAGATACGGTTCGTTCGGATTGATCAGTTTCATTGTTAGTAGGTATTTAGTATAGAATCGTAGAAAAAAGAACATCTGGCGTAATAATCTATACTTATACTAATATTATAAAGAGGAAAGATTTGTATTTTTGTATGTAACGAATAAACTTAAAAACTACTGGACCGATTTCAAAAATTCTTTCTTTTTATTCCTATATTCCCACGGGATTGTAAACTACGCGGGTGAAACCGCGAGGCGTCCGCTAGTACTCAATATAGGCGCTAAGCGCTACTGAAAGTGTAATTTTAGGTCAATTTAAACTTTACTAGCTTCTGCCAGCGGCGTCGCCCGCGTGATATTCGGCAATTATCCCACGGGAACATATTACCGGGATAAAAAGTAGCATATTAGCTAGGTATTCCAAACTATAATCTATCTCTGTGCCAAATTGCATCCCGATCTGTTCAGCCGTTCTGGCGTGATTGAGCAACAAACAAACATCCATCCATCCAAAGTTTTATAATATTGGTAAGAAGATAAGATGAGAGCTGTGAAGTGCACTCCCCAACACCGTCCTCACTTCTTGTTCCGAGCCGACAATAACTTTGAGCTTACTTAAAGTATACCTCGGTAATATCACAGGTAATATGCGTTAATATTAGGTACTGGCAATGACACGCCATTCTATCTTCTCTTTGTGGTTAGAATTCACTGAAACATGCTGAAACCACAGGATGCCAACTTGTTAGTGTTACGGACCCATCTCGGTTATTATTTCCTTCACATATCATTGTTATGAGTGAATAAGGAAAATTAAGTTTTTTGAACTTAACCTATTTTTCAAGAGTCGATTGAACTAGGCATCCACCAACCCGCACTGGGCCCGCGTGGTGGATTAAGGCCCTTACCCTCTCTCACAGAGGAGGCCTGTGTGCCAGCAGGGGGAACATTAAAAATGCTGAGCATGATGATGGTGATAATTGAATTAGGACATCATTAGATACAATTACCAGAGCAAATATTTATTATTAAGCATAACTATGTCAATTTTTTTTGACCTTTTATTTTGGGATTACGAATGATGGACTGAGACCATAAAGATTACAGTATCCAATACCTACCCGCCAAGATACCCTGAAAATTAAACTTGAAAGATATATAAGACTTCCTATTATAAAATTGCTAATCCACAAAGATAAGCCATTCTTTTTCGGACCTTGAATGCTTATCTAACAAGCTGAAGTAGCTGTAGGCCGACCATGGTTGTCGAAGTACCAACAGCCGAGAGAGAGAAGAGGCCTAGAGTTGAGATCACGTGTCGGTGAGCGTAGCGAGGGATGCCCTGCAGTAAGGTAAGGTGAATAGAATAGTTCTCTACTTGCACAGAAAGAGGTACAAGTTACAGATGTTAAGTTTAAAATTATCCTTATACTAAGTACCTTAACTAAGGCATGCAAACAGTTTAAGCTATAATAACAAAGACTCATTGATTATATATTAATAACACTTTCAATCAAATCAATACAAGTTTAACATGTCAAAATGAAATTTAAAGAACTGAAATTTTTACTTAGAAAATTAAGACTTATCCCCCCCCGATGGAAAACCGACGACCTTTAAAAGGCGTTTGGAACAGGCTGGTTGTGGAAGGCAGAAGACCAGGTGGTGTTTTGTTGCAGCTTGGTAGAGCCCATAGGTCCCTAGGAGTGGATGCCAATAGATTGCTTTTGAGGAAGTTGCATTTGACCTACTTGAAGTCTTTCATTACCTATAATACATGATTAACATTTTGTACAGATAAGATTATATTCATATCTACTGCTATATTTAACTACATAATACGAGACAAATTTGTCTCGAGCTTCATTATTTCAAAGCTAGACATGACAATGTACCGTCACTACTCGCTAGGAATATAGCTACTTAGCTTTTTAGGGATGCCGTAAAGGCAACTAAGAGTTGATACTAGGTTGACAATCAAACTTGTCTGCAATGATGTAAGTAGCTAAATAGTGAAGACGTAATTAACGGAAGACCGGGGTAAATATGGAAAAATTAAGGGAAAGCTGGCAACCATGAGAGAACAATCTTGTAAGCAAGAGATTAATTTCGTAAGTAGGAGAAGAATTGCGTCAATATGGAAATAATTCCGCAAAACAGTCAACATTTTTTTTATTATAGGCAGGCTCGCGCTTGACTACTATCTCACCTGATGTTAAGCGATGATGTGGTCAAAGCGACGGTGAAGCACGCTTGCCTAGACTTAAGAGACTTAAAGACCTAAAGAATATCGTGAAACTTACTAAAGAATGGAGTAGAACGTAAATGAATGGTCCATAATGCATTTCAGAGAAAGAAATTGTTAAAGAGAATCCCAAGTTAAATGAGGATCGTTGTGCAAGCTGACTAGCTGTTGTGCAATGAATAACACATCATGTATGATACAATATAATTGCTTTAATCAAACTCTGTGTTCTGTGGTTTGACACCATTGACAATAAATTAAATTTATTGTTAATTAATATAGGAATTAGCGTACCAGCCGTGTTTCATATTTTATCCTCTATCCTGTAGGTGGGTATAAACGTGGCTATCACAGTCAGTAGCTTTACTCAACCTTGTGAATTGGTTCACAAATTGTAATTTACTTAAATGAGTTTTTGATAGCATTGTTATTTGGAATTAATAAGTAGGTCTATACGAAAATTTTGTCATTGTATTGACCATACTTTATCTACGAACGGTACTACAGTCACGTCTGCAGAATGGTGATTCCGGGCGGACCAGTTATATGTACGTCATAGTACTGTCCTATTGCAAGTAAAAAATGCTCACATCAAAAATATCTCGATACTAGTTACGAACCGCACGTCATACTCTTTCGTCATTCATTTTTTCCTTGAAGCATACATAATCTGTAGGTCACGTTACAGACAGTCCATTCAACGCAATTGAACGGGTTGCGGACTCGCGGTCTCGCGGACGCGAAGACGGATGCATAATCAGCCCATCCCTAACATAAATCATTAATGCGTTCTTGCATGGCCCAAGCTGGCTTTACGAACAATGTTGAATAACGATACCGAAAGCGACTTGGACGAGGCATTGCATATTAAACGTACACAGTTAGATGAATGATTTAGTTTGCATACAATCGCCTGGGGGCCGCCCTGGTGTAGTGACGCGAAGGCGCGTGCAATAATGCATACTTAGCCCATGTCTGACGGCCTGGCATATTTTCATAATCCTGACCTAAATCAATCAGGTCGTGCGTACGTCAGATATCAAGAATTCGATTTAAATTGTACCGAGTTTTCTGTATCGTGGATTTTCCCGGTTGTCGTGTAAGACGTTTGGATTTTCTAAACGGATAAATAACTATCTATATTTATATATTATTAATTTAATTCTTACGCTACGGGAAAATCCTGTCTGGTCAGGTCTTCTTATTATGTTATACTAGCTGACCCCTGGGGCTTCGCTCCCGTCAACTGGCTACCTAACCTATTACCCTGCCTGCCCTGCCTATGACTACCTACTATTTTTTATCTATCATCATTATTTTTTTAGCGCACGCCAAAAAATGAATTTTATAGGCAACATTTTGCTACCTTGGGTTACATTATTGCAATTTTCATAAGGATTTCTAATTTGTTTGAAAATATATTATAGCCTTTGACACTCAGGAATAATGTAGCTTCCGCGGTTCAGTAGATCCAGAGATTACCCCTTAGGCTTAGCACGCACTGCGATTATTATTCGCGCGAATTTTTTTCCGCGCGTTCTGCATGTGGCCTATGGAGTTGTATGAAGCTGCACGCACTGCGGAAAAAAAATCGCGCTCAAATAGTACTAAAAAATTCGCGCGGAAAATAATTCGCGCGAATCAAAATCGCTGTGCGTGCTATGCTTTACAATCTCACAAATTCACAAACCTTACCTCTTTATAATATTAGTATGTTATTATTTATGTCTATTTAAGGATTTTGGTCTAGAATTGTGGTGAAAGCTTCGCGCAAATATCTCGACAATATGCAGTAATTCCAATTCATCTGTTGCTGGCTCAGACGTGATTTAGTGCCTAACGAACAGACGTACAGATAAACACTACAATATTCTCCAGAATATTTCTAAAATGTGTGTTTAAAATTTAATAACAATGGCATTGGTTTGGCTTGGTTGCATCAGAAATAATTTACCTCTAAAATAATCGTTTATCCACGGATATAATATTTTAAAGAATGAGCCGCTCATCTTGAAGACATGTTTCTTGGAAAGGTTAAATTTTCTTGTTTTGCAATTTAAATGAAGTTTCAAAAGTCCCAAAATACCCATAAGGTAAAACTCGCGTAGCTATTCTGGTTTTTCATAAATTATCTTTTTTAGATTTTGGAAAATGTTTTGTTCAAAACCCCTATTAGGAAATTTTACGTTAGCCGGCTACGTCAGTAAGATTGATCAATACATAAAACAAAAATAATGTCAACTCAAACGTCATAATCGGGATTTCCCAAACTAGTTGATAAAATAAAAATTGAAAAAAAAGAACATGGTTTACTTGCAATACAGACGTTAGATAGTGTATAGTAGATAGGAAAACTCAAAAGAACTTCAGGATAATACGAGTACGGAACTGATACAAATATAAATAATTCATGCGTGGTATTAGATGACAGATAATTTTCCCTTCGGCACATATTATCTGTGGTATGTAGGCAGTGTGTACAACATACACAGAGACTCAGATGCTATCCTATTACAGTATCATGCGCAATTTATTCACTCGCAGTGACAATCATTGTGATATTTCTAGATACTTCTACATTGTACGTCGGTGTTTATAGGTTATATCTCGGTTCTAAAATATAGGCCTGAACTTTACCTGTCCTACCTATTTGGTAGATGATATTTCGAGAAAAAAAAAATGAAAATGGATAAAATTAGTTGCAGAAAATTACTGAGGCCAAATTCACAAATGAAATTAGATGTGATCGGCACATTTATTATGGTTCAGGAGCTGTCAGTGTCATTTTTGTTATTATGAAAAAAATATACGTTTACTGACAGATCTGGAATAGGGATGTATGCTGGGTAGAAAAATCATAATTCTATGTATTCCGTCAGTGAGATCATCCAAATCAAATTGAACCGTTTTATTTTTGCTTTATCAAATAAATAAATATTGTTAAAGATAAAGCGCATCAAAGTTCAGGAGGATCTTGTGACGTCACTTTGTTAGTATAAAACCGTGACGTCACACGATATTTCAACGCACTGTATAATACAACGGATCTTTGTGTCTCTGAATTGCCTGCAAGAGCCTGCGCAGTAGCCATTTTTGTGTCAATATTGAAAGTGAAGTTATCATTTTATAACTGTCTCTTTCACTCGCTTACGTTTGTCGCATCATCCTATCTCGCTTACTCTATGCAGTTAAACTGTTTCTTGCGCGTTTAGTGTCAAAACCAACTTCAGAGACACAAAGATCCACTGTGAGTATTATACCGTCATAATTTCTTTTTACGTGGCTAAAGAAAATTAAGTACCCAATATTTTTATTTAATCTATCTGACGTGACGGACTAAAAATTTATTTTTGTCAATATCCCTATTCGGTTTGGTTGTGCTGATCGCGTTCATTTATATTGGAATACCCCTGAAAAACCCTGAGATGTTCAGTCATGATCAAGCTTTCAGTTTAAGAGCTACATAAAAAAAACCTTTAAGTTTGTTATAAAAATAAACGTCTCATAGGTGATTTAAGAACGTCATCTTACGTAACCAATAACAGTCATCAGGTAGGTACCTACTTGATAAGGGTCATGTTTATACATGATTCGTTAAAAAAATATGTTTAACTAAACAATTTGTCCTACTATCAATCATAGATCAGAAGTTCCTTAATATTTTGTTATTTGATTAGGTAATTAATATAAATTTTATCTGTTTTTCCGATAGATATCTTGTTTCTTCTCAGAATTTCGAAGAGGATTATGTAGAACAGTAAATATAAGTATATTGTACGTAACATGTTATGCTAATGGTATATGAATTTATAATATAATTTGCTAAGTCGAACTCGGTGGTATATTATTGTTTGCTGGTTAGTATATTATAGTGAATATTTAAATAATTATTTAGCTGTAGGCTGTACCTACGTGGTTTAAGTTCTTGGTTGTTTATTATTGTACCTAATAATAGATTATGGTGTCTAATTGTTTATGGCAATAATTTACATATACATATTATCTACGCACAAAATTATTGTAATGGTTTGTAGGACCTTATAAAAAATGTATCTGCTAATGTAGATAATGTTGTTTTTCACTGTTGCGTAAAATTGCACAAAAAAATCGGTGCTTGTTCATTTCATATTCCCCGTTTATCTGCGTTTGTGATTAAAACAATCGACATAACTGTCGTTTGATTTAAACTAATAAGTAGTTGAACACGTACCTACCTATTGCCTCGTTCAGCTATCCAAACACTCGTCTGTTAAAATCTGTAACAAAAACAAATGAACATTATTTTAAGTCGTTTTACAAAAAATAGCAAGTTTACGAGCAAACATTTCAGAAGAGAGCAGTTTGCTGTCATAAGAACTAAAGACGTTCGAGAAATTTTGAATCTAGAATGCTCTACACGCATGCAGGTCATCCAATTGCCAGATACAAAAATAAAAAGCAAATCAGAATGAATGAAACACATGGCACGGTTCACTGGCCAAGTGTTGAACCCAGCGTTCGGATTACTATATCGATTTATATATCGATAATCGAGTACGTGTACGCGTAAATTATATCGATGCATCGATACGCGAGCACAGGATGGGCGTGGCTAGCCGAGCTGCAAGTACTAAGACTTGTTCTAGCCTAGCCGGCCTACGTCGTGTTCTAAGTGAAGGAAGGAATATGAAACGAAATTTCATTGCACATTCATTGGGTTTATGTTCATGCGGGTCTTGATATTAAAATAAAATCCTTCCATGGCAAATTGCATCACTATTTGCTATGAAGCAGTTTTAAATTAAGCATGTATTTGTTCTCTATAAGTAAACAAGTATATTGCTTATCGTTTACCATGCGTGCATGCGGATATATATGAGACTTATTTACTTTGTTTTGCGGTACCAACATTTTTATTGCATGCGTAGTGTAGCCATTGAAGTCGGCAGAATGTAGTGTACCTATAGGAAGTACGGGTGAGACTTGTGGTTTAGTGTTCCTTGGTAAATGGTCTGAGGGGTCACAACCACAATGTGGTGGTTGTACTGAGAACTTTGTGCCCTAGTTCAAGCCTTCAAAGCACCGATTTTCTTGGTGGATTTTGGTCGAAATGAAGCATTTTGAAAATAATGCGAGTCAACGTGAGGCATGAAAACCAATGTTAAGTTATGAAGCGGCGGGAAAAAGGTCTTTTTCTCAGTCACTTTGAATTAAATCTCAGTCTCATTTGAAGTTAAAACATAATTAATAAAAATCGAAATTAGTTTTATATTTATCGAGCTCAATTTTTATGTCATCAGAACAGTAATTTAGATAATACCAAAGCGGCCAATTAACAATTAATCGAGTCGATCTGAGGCATCACATGCCAGAGACAATTAGCTAGACCTGCGTCGGACTGTGGTCGCCTTGAATGCTGAATAAGGTCGTTAAATGTTGTCGCGACTGGAATTATAATGCACGCCTTTGCCTACCTACCGTTAATATTCTACCAAAATGGCCCCCAATCTGCTTACTCAATTCTAAATCGAATGCTTTAGGCGCTCGTTAAATTGTCAAAGCAGTCGCAGTTTATTATGTAAAGTATAGATTTATTGCTGTCATGAGCATCTATTTAGTCGCTGATTCTCTTTGTTGAGCCAAAGTCAGTAAATAATATAGTGTATAAGTTACTGTAAAAGCCCGAAGTAAGGTAAACACTAGCATTTACCGGAAAACCTAGGATTAATCAAGTTATATTGGTAAAAGTAAAAGCCCGAAATGATATATGATAATCGCTGATTTTGAGGTTTTACCTGCAATCGCACGGTAAATGTTACGATTCCAAATTCAAATTAAATCCGGATTTACCTCAAGGACTTGTAAATGTTGAAAATTGTAATTTCTATGCAAACTATAATGCTACGAATAGTCGAATTCGCGGATGAAAATGTCTAACAAATATAATACAAACTTTGAAGCGAATCAGTCAGTCCTTAAATTCCTCTCATCATTTTGTATCATAAAACGCGCGCAATCACTACCGATCTTTAAAAGACTGGTAAAGGAGCACTACCTGTCACTGTGATCTTGTTCTTGTTGGAGCTATATTGTTTTCTTGCCTGTATAAATGTATGTATGTATTTATGTATCTATTTTATACTTACGTATCTATTTTAGTATTTTATATTTAGTACTTCCTATATTTGTAACTTATTTAATTTTAAAATTGCACCAAGTGCAACCCCATGTCATGTCCAGGCTATCTCTCTCCATTCTGGGTTGCCTGGAAGAGATCGCAGAACGCGATAAGGCCGCCTGTTGTATGTTTGTTGTTATTTTAAGGTTTCCGTGTGTTATGTTTTTATCTTGGTGTAAGTAGGTAAGTACAATAAAGTAAAATAAATAAATAAATAAATAAATATCATAGTGTATCATAGACATTACATTTGTTCCAATGGCAAATCTCTGACCTATGAACACTACACTACATGATAAACCTACAAATCTCTGACCGAAATCCTAAGATTTACCGTGTGATTCCTGGTAAAAGCCGGCAATATGCAAATATCATTAATCATTTCAGGCTTTTTCCAGTATGAATTGGTAAATCTTAGGTTTTACCGGTAAATCCTAAGTTTTACCGTAGTTCGCGCTTTTACAGTAACATAAAGGTAGAAACAGCCAGTATTCAGTTTAATAATACCTACTAATTAAATACAACGTATTTTTTAATATAGGTAACTGTGTCAGATAAAATTACAATTAAGTACAAAACTAGTACGGTTCCAACATGATTTAGAACATTGAATTAAGATCTTATTAGTTATGGACAAAACGCAGAGTAAATCCTGAGTAGAAAAGAGCTCGCTCTAAATTGCCCTTTAATTCTAAATGGGCCCATTTCCGTGCAGAGACGGCGTACATTGCAAATATCATTAAATTAAACGAAGCGATGGCCCGTACTGTGTCCTGTCTATAAGCCATAAGTGTACTATTTTGATTCGTATCCGATATGGCGATGTGGCCTAGTCTCACAGACTAAAAAGGCTTTGCTTATTATACGTCCAGGCTGCCGCTCGCATCGCCTTTGCCTAGTTTTTATAGCCCTACGTCAGTCGATAAAGAAAGTTTGTTAGATCTCTTTGTTCGAAACCTATTGTCAAACATTTCGGTTCTTTTTTCAACTTAATTATTTTTCATGTAACGTTTTTCCAACATGACACTGCATAGTGTCACTTATTAAGATAAATTAAGGAAATGACGGAAACCACGAGCGTTTGTAGTGACAAGGCAGGAAAAACTACGTGCTTTGTTGTAGTCAATAGACTTTTTATCTTAGAAGTCGCTCTTGCATTTAATTGGTTGAATTTCAAGTGTTAGGATTCGTTACTTTCGTAGCAAATTAGCACAAAACATAGTAACTCCTATTTCAACTGTAAGTTTCATTCTTAGTATGACTCATTGGTTTTTGAGAGGCCTGTTTAACTACAAAGGTTTACAGAACTTTATTGTTTCAGCATCGAGAATGTTCTCGAATGATTCAAATTCAATAATAGGTACGTTTCCAGTTTATGAATACAAAATAAATGTTTCATAAACACATTTTGAAAGTATAATATAGGTAAGTAAATATGAATAAATGTAACTATTTTGACTCACCGACCAAAATAAGCGCAAATAAGCCACAGTTTTGCAATACATGGATTTTGGATGTTATGGCTTAAGTACTACTTTTATTTTAAAACAGTTTTCTGTACAATTTTTATTCGTGTCAATTATTAGCATATTTTCGAATAATAAGTTTGTTTTAAAGGCTTAAACAGACATGTGTTTGTACCACCTGACGCTAGTTGTATTACATACCATGTAGTACAACTAGTTCACCTGCTGTAATTTTCAATAACCAAGTCAAAGCCTTTAGAACACACTGACAAGGAACTACTTATTGACGTTTATTAATCGATATATATATATATATAGGTACCTATTATTAAGGTGTTTTAAATAGGTTGACGAACTGAAAAAGTTTTTGATAACAAAGTATTTTGGTTCTTATTTCCTTTGCTATTCGCTTTAATTCTGTAATGACTACTTTTACTGCACCTACATTATAATATTCCGTTCCAAATAGTTTAATTTCAGCATCATAAATCATGATGTTCATTGATTTGTATTGCGGTATGAAATCCAAAGTGTTTCTGCCAAGTTTTGGCTCTGTTTCAATTATGTGCACCACAACAGTCTTACAAAGCAGGTTGAGATTGTTTACATACAATAATCATGTTTATATCCGTTACTCTATTTATGAAATGGTGTATTTGTGCATTTTCTATGAATTTTGACCAAAATATTATGTGTCTTTCTATCTGATATATATTCTCGTACCCAAAAAGATGATCATATTCAAGTTGCGATTCCATCTCGGCGACAATAAACGCCAAAAATCAAAATACCCGACTGCTTAAGAAGCGAACTAAAAAGTCGCAAACAAGAAGAAAACCATGCTGTGCAGTCGGAGGATACATATTCGAGAGCTGACAGACCAAAACCAGATGTATCCTAACTGCAGTGACACTCGCAAGGTTAAGACGAATCGATTGTCGTAAGAATCATCAAAATCGGTCAACGCATTTGGTCTCTAGAACGCCACATAGGAACAAACAGACACACTTTACATAGACTGATAAACACATTACCCTCCTCAGCAGTCGGGTAAAAGATATAATGTAGGTACTTAATCAAGAGATGTTTTTGACAGATTAAGACTGAGATAAAAATTCGAAGAGTTTTGTCCCTGTGTTAAGTAGCATAACAGGTGCGAAACGGTAGAGAGATTTTTATACATGAATAAGACTGCTTGACTGAACAATTAGTCACACAACTGCCGAAAAAGGCTCTTTAGATCCCACCTGCGTCCCAAATCTTGTTTTTGCTGAACGTAATATAATAGAGTGGTATTTCGACGAGATCACATTACATCGCTTGCCAGGTGGCTGGTGTAAAATGTAGCATAATAAATGCTAATGATTCTAACGTCGGCTTGTTTGTCGTCGCGTTTGTTGTGTGACAGACGTGGACCTTGTTTTCATGGTCCTGTCTGCATCTGAGTTTCTTTTGCGAATTTTATTATTTACAGAGTTTACGAGCGATAAAACCACGATTAGGCATTAATTGACTGTAAAAAGTATACTTTTTGCTATTATTAACTTTGTGTTAACTGCTTGGCATCTTGAGTGATCGTTGCAAAAACATTTTCCATCATGAAAATGGCCAAGAAAAATATAATATCTCTACTAGTATAGTTGCCTACTATGTCACGCTATGCGACTGTACTAAGAGTCTTGAATAACACGAAGTTGATCACAAATATTTGCTTCAGATAATAAGCAAAGCAGAAGTTTACATGACCTACATGAACAGTCCTTGTGCTTAATAGGTAAAGATATGTAGCTGAATGTATGAAAAAAATGTCATAATACTGTGCCAGGTGGTTTCGAGCGACGGTAGATACATCTGTCTGTGTATGCCAGGTTTGACCAGACAAACCAGTTGGGTCACAACTTTGAGACAGCCAGATCATCAGAAATATGATATATTATGTGTACGACTTAATTAGTTTTAGTATCCAATTGGCTCACAATACATACATATACTTAGGTAGTAGTGCTACAAGCAAGATTTAACCGTTTTCTCCGATGATATCTTCAAATTTTCAACTTTCTCTTCAAGTGTTAAAGGCCCAATAGCACCATAAACTTTTAAATGCACTTCACAGCCCATAGCCTCTTATAGAGAGGAAGCCTTTGTCCCAGCAGTGGGGTCGTTGTAGATTGATTATGCTGTCCTATTCACAACATATTTCTGAGAAAAACTAAATGCACATTCTTGCGACGCGACGCCGCCATAGATTCGATGCGCCATTGATTCTGAATTAAAAAGTGTTGATAATAATCATTGAGTTTTACTGACTGACTACCCTAGGGTCCCTAGAAGGAGGGTTGCATCCATGTGTCTCACGTGTATTGGAAATTTGGAAAAAATAGAATTCGTCCTCAGACTCCGTCGACGCAAAAATTTACACCCTACGTCGATAGATGGCTTTGGGATCGACTTAGATCTCGCTATCGTTTCGTTACCGTGGTTTGGTTCGGGTCGTGCCGAGAATCTCGTCAGCTTAACTTTAGCGCAGCGGCTATATCGTAACCGATGAGGTTAATCCGAGGTGCGATTATTGCTAGTTGAAAACTTTACCAATAACTCGCCGTGTGGATGTGAAATACCGTCCGCGTTGTCAATTTTTGAATGGCTGTAATTGGCCTGAGAATTCCCTTGAATGGACCCCACCCGCTATAGATGGGGCTTGGCAGAGTAATATAAAACAGTACAACCGGTAAAATTAAAAAAAAAAAAAAATTGTTCAATATTTTTTTTGAATTTTTTCAGATACATCGGATAAAACAAAAAATATATTTCTACATCTATAGTCCTCGAATAGAAAAGCTAAAGTAGGTAAACATAAGCAAATATCTTTGAAAACGAACAACTTTGATCGCCAATATCAGAATAATTGCCGTTGATAGGAAAATTGACGGTTTCTTAGAAATATTTATGGGTGTTTTCGCTACCATGTTATTTGTTTCCATTGACATTATAGTCCACGCGGGTGCAATTATGTGCACGTAGATATACTTAAGCTGTTTTTCCTTAAGCAAAACTGGATTCTACAAAAAAAAAAATGCTGAGTATATCTTTCGTTATTTTTTAAACCGAGGAAAGTTCTGTTATTTTAAATAAATTTATCGGTTCTAAGAAATATTATGTAGCGGAAAAACACAATTGAAAAAAGGAAAATACCTAATTTCGCAACTTTAACCATTCCGTTACTATCCAGCAAAATATTCTCCGGTTTTCCTAAAACATTGCAGCATGGTGAGCAATGCAAAACATTTGGAACACACGCTTGCTTTCATGTGTACGTGTACATGCAAAACCACAGGCCACGCAAGCAAGCTTTAGAAATTTAGGTACAGGATCGTTTTACATCAACATCACCGGTTTTGCACAGTAGCGTAATGTGTTGTGGAGTTAATTATAAGAGGGATGTTTGTTTAATCGTCAAGGTTAGGTTTAGTATGACTGTTATGTTAAATCTAACCTTTCTACTTACTGGCACAGAATATATAATACTAGCATACAGATGTCTCATCCCATACAAAGAAATCATGCCGATGTAACCGATCGCGTTTGGTTCCGTTCCACGGCGATAGATAGATGGTGTTAGCAGAGACTTGCAAGTAAAAGGGTTTACTCGGTTCATGAATATTTTTTTCTTTAAATACAGTGACGATTTGTTCTATACTATTTTTTTGCACGTTTTTACTGTTTCATTGCACAAAAATGTGTTATAATCCAAATTTAAACAATCGTGTGGAATGCCTCAGAAATTTAAAAGCGCGCCATCTATTGGCATCAATTTTAAATGATCCGTTCAAATAATCTTTGAAATGTGAATAAAGAGCCCAATATTCCATAATTTTGTGCTTAGGAGAGTTGATAACACAAGAACATACAATATTTATGTTCAATTCCAGAAAGTGTTAATTTTACACACAATTCGATAACAAATCGGTGCATATCGCGCCATCTAGTGGTATTTATTTTTTTCTTAGCGCTGGGACCACGTGTTAGTTATTACTTGCGTATAGATAGACTTTCAAACTTTTTAGCTTTAGTACCTACAAGTGGAGGAAGGTAAGCATTCCTTTATTCTCTTATTGTAAGTCCGTTCTTCTCCATAACAAATTACCTTTGCGAAGGACAATTAGAATATTATTTTTTTTTTACTCTATATATACATTTTGTAATTCAACAGCGGCTTGTAATGGATTTATTGAAATACTCAGATTCAGACTTCACATGAAATATCTATCATCTCTCCTATCAATTCGAATACTTAGAAAAAGCAGGAAGCTTAAGCAAAAACTAGGCACAGAGTAAACAAACAAATTAATTAAATTATGAATATAATCAAGCTTGGCCTGTAGAGTGATTCCGAATGAGCTGCAATTCAATCCCTTATGATTTCCTGTCTGCATTGAGTCGCTACTCGGCTCAAATTCTCCGTACCAATTATTTTGTGCTCTGTGCTAGCGTGTACGGTGTAGCCCGTTTATAATTAATAAAGTAATTTAGATCACGCGGCGAATACTCAAGATCTTTATAACCTACCTATAGCTATGCAGCTTTGAAAATATTTGCAGAATTTGACATTTTGATGACATTTTGCGTTTGCAAGCAGAGCCTGAACTATAAAAATAATACAAGGTGCCACAATGTTTTTAGTAAATGCTTCATTCATTGTCAATTTGGAATAGATAGGTACAATCAATAGTTTTACTTTTGTTTTTTTTAATGAATGGATTAGTCTGAGAGAACCTGTCTTTATAGGCTACATTTTAATAGATGAGATGAAACACCTGTATGACGCGTGCATATTAATTGTATTATGATTAAATGTTCCGAAAACGTAAGCTTAACATTGGATGTATGTAAATAAGTCATGGTGAATACGGTGAACAATGAGAATGACGGTCGCAAGTTACTAGGCGGACATAAACGCAAGGCATACGAACTAATCAACGCGAACGCAAGGAACTATTATCCTAACCCCAGACAGCAATCACAACACGACCAAAACAGCTATACCGATACATTTCCGTCGTCGCGTTGTACAAAGCCTGTACGTTTCATTGTGTCCATAAATGCCATGGCACCATAAATCGTGGCCCATGAAGCGACATTGTACTATAGTATAATCACGGTATATAAAGTGCTAACCCAACGGGACATTGACCCATATCGAAAAGGTTAAATTATAGGTTTTATGCGCTAGGCGATTGAATTTTCATGATCTTTTATTAGTCTTGTCTGGTTTTTTATGTTGTTTGGCGTAGACAAAACGTAAACACGACGTAATTCGGGCAAATGGTTATGACCACATGTTTTTTTAGGTCTTAAACCTGGTTTTGTAACCTAGTAAAAAGTTTCAGATACTTCAAACTTTAATTACGCGTTACTTTCAAGAAAATTATTTGTTGTTTGATGATTCATATGATGAAGTTGTTATTCTAAAGTTGTTTTTCAATATGAAATGGTTAGAAATCATGATGATTTGTGTTCCTAATAATTCATGAAAATATTGAAAAAAAAAATGTGTTTATTGATCGCCTTCTCTACGAAACGTAAAAGTGAAATACAGTGGTTATAAAGTTTTTTACTTTATGCATTGGAAAATTGTTTATTTCTCAATGTTATTGTAAGAAAATAAGGTTAGGAAAAATATCTATTTTTCTCCATAAAAAAGCCCTTAAAATCTCATCTACAAAAGGCATTTTAAAAAGTTTTTGTGTAGGTATAAAACCATGGTGATATTAGATACGGCAGAAAAATCACCCAAATTGGCTTTAATTAATGTTTTTTTACACTATTTAGTGTCATCTGGGTCACATCCCATGTTGGCGCGAAATTAACTTCGTGCGCCATCATAAAATGGCGTCGTGTTTGCTTTGGCGCCTTTATTACCTTGTCCGATTATACCTACGAAACTTTACTTAATAGTTACTAAACTCGGATCGTGTGGTTAACTAACGCCCACTTTCTGAGTAAAGTTAGATAGTTTTAGTAAAATTAAACACACGAATACAAGTAACACACGAGTAAAAGTAGTTTTTATCTACTAGGCCAAACAGTGAGCACATTTTTCTTTTTAGTTTCATAAGTATTTGTCACTAATATATTATCTTCTATTATACGTAATTTGTGTTCAAATAACACCTAGTTACGTAAGTCTAAAATTAGCCCAATTGCCATCAAAAAGCAAAAAGCGATGTCAAGGACAGAACATTCATTAATTCAACCTGTCCTTGTATTTGCCTCACTCCGCACTTCACAGTCTCCTCAAATGACTGCATACGGAAAACAAAATAATGAAATTCGAGCGAAATTAAAATTCGTACCACAACAAATCGATTGTAATGAAGTTCTTGGAAAGAACAAATTCACATGAGTGAAATATGCATCAAGTAGGTATAGGTACAAAATAATATATGATTGTTGTATTGGAAGAATTTTCAAGACCACACTGCGTAGTGTAGTAGTAGTAGCAGCTTGTTAATCGTTGGTAACCGAACTTACAAGATTGACAAGTGCAATAGAATTTGAAAAAGATGATGCAAAGATCTTAACCATATGAATTAGATAGCTACTCGTACAACCTCGGGATCTTTAAGTCAAGAGTGAATAGGTTACTTCTAGGCAAGCGTGTTACACCGTCGACCACATCATCGCTTACCATCAAGTGAGATAGTTGTCAAGCGCGAGACTACCTATAATAAAAAAAAATACCTTTTTTCACTTTCATAGGCAAACGTCAAGAGCGGAAATGCCTCCTTCGAAGTAGTGATAATATCTTATCCGCGAAAGTCTGCACTGTGAAGGTTCCTATAGCATAATCAGCCTGTATTGTTCCGACAGCTGGGACACATACTGCGAGAGGGAGTGGGCCCTAATCCACTACGTTAGTTGGTAGATGTAACACGTTCGAACATGTTCGAATTTTCTAGGACATGCCGGTTTCCTCACAATGTTTTCCTTCACCGTTCCTACAGATTTTTCCATTATCTACAGAAAATAAATATATTTAAAAAGTGAGATCAGTCTAAATTCCAGGTAAAGTAATGAACGATAATGTTTATTCTCAGTACAATAGTGCTTAGTCATAAGTCGTAACTCCATTCTAGCCAATTCCTCTCAATTGCTTTAAGTTACCTTAGAGATATCGGGCGGAACACTCTAGTTTTGTGTTCCAAGCTGTATATGAGAGTGTAGAACTTTAGACAGACAATCAACACTTCATCATACAGATAAATAGACTTAGATAGAAAATGATCACGTAGAAGTGACGTAGAATCAAGAGTGCCTACTTAGTTCTGAGTACTTTCAGCTTTAGATTAGTGATCGTTTACGTCAATTTCTAGTTTTTTGCAGCAACTGTGGAATTCCACATCTTACAATGTTTTACATGCAATGGTTACCGATACTGTGTTTTACATGTTACATAACGTTAACTTATATTATTATGTACAAGAAATCTCGAGCCACATAAGTCAAGCTATTAGGATGGAATTTAATGTCATTTAACCTGCTCTGAAATACTGATTAGTTGTAGAAGTTTAAAACTAAGTTAATTCCCAATTGCTTTTCGATTACTTTGATATTGTTATTTCTGCTTTATAAATGTATTAATAAATGTTAATGTATGACGTAATTAGTAATGAAAGTTGATTCTAAATTTAAAGCTCGGCAGTCAACTCCATTTTGGGTTTCTCCTGTCGTTTCCAATAACGTAATTCACTCTTTTTTATTAACTATCGTCTTCAAGGGTAAAAATAAGATTATTGTTTTAAAACTGACAGTTATTACAACAATTGACTGTAGATCAAGTGCTATTGTTTGTACTCTAAAACAATTTATTGATTCTATTGTTTTTGTCGTGACAGTTACTGGAACTACCTATTGCTAATTTGTTTGAATGTGTTTGGTTAACTTGTTTATGAGCTAAGTACACAATAGAGTGGATTTCAAGTTGAAGGCTATTTCAAACAATTTACGGTTATTGCAAGAATAGTTTATCGTTCAAAAACTGATCATCAATTGTTTTTAAATCTTGTAAATTGTTCCGAAATCGGTCGATTACCAATAAAGTGATGTTCTCGACCGCATTATGGTAGTGAAGTGTCAATGATGAAATTTATTTCATTGCAAAACGTGGGCCCGATGACGCATCATGATACCTCCATGTAGGAAGCCCCGTTTGTCCCACTTCTGATACAATCACTTATTTATCGCGTCATAACTACGGTTCTACACTTCTGGCTTATAAACCATTTAGAGGTTAAGATTTATTCACAGTAGTAAAATTTCTATTCATTCTGTAGATATTTAATACACTTCCTATTGGCGTTCGATCCTAGCAGGCACTGGGCTCCCACGCTCGGCTTTCTGATTTTAAAACTACTTATAGTTAACTGTGTACCAGTAGTTGGGCCCGTATATCATTTGCTTGATAGTTGATGTGCGTGTGCTTAGGTTTTGGAAGTTGAATCTAGGCGGGGCGAATAAACGACGCTACTATACTCCATTTGAAATAACATTAGACATGTTTACATCTCTTTTTATAGTCCGTTCAACCGATTTTAAGTTCTATCCTGTATACATAAGGATGACATAAAAAGCATAAACCTGTTACCAAAACCAAATGTTTACTACAGCTACCATTTGTCGTATCGCCAACGCAATAGAAGTCAAAATCGGTTGAACGGGCTGTAAAAAATGGGCTTATTTAAATGTCTAATGTTATCGCAAATGGAGTTTAGTAACTCGTGGACAAAAACGTGAATCACAAATTCCTTGCAGGTTTATTTTTACCCTAAAAGAGTATTTATAGCCTAACAATCATATTAACAAGTCTTTTTGAAACACCATCACATATTTCTATCTTTGACGCCACAAATCGATACCTAGTATCATTCAATACAGTCTAAAAGCGAAATAACTGTGATTTCCCAAAACTATGTAGAAACCAAAACACCATCAAATCTTAACGTTATTGAGTTATTGACCGATATGAAAGTAACAACAGAATTTATTTTCAGCCCAGAACACACTGTAGTACCTGCGGTAAAGGCACCCGTATGTAGGCACGAAGTGTCAACAGTTTTTTATACAAATTGTACTAGTTACAATGCCAAAGGAAACGCGTTGTCCTATTGTCGTCACATTTGCATGTATGGGGGATCCTTAAACCTTCTTCAAAATAAACTCCAAGAACACATCAATTACTTTGCCACCTCCGTGTGTCGCCATTAAATCAAAAGGCGCCAAATATTCATTCGCTAATTTGGTCTCAAAGAATACGAATCGTATATCTTCCTGTGGTCATGAGCTGAATTGTAAATCTACATACATTATTCGCCATGATTTATGTGCGGGCGCAAGTTGGCCACGCCTCCTCGGTAACTATGGTATGCATTTAAAATTTTAGTCGACTGTACTTTGCCTAAGGCGCTTGGTAATGTGACGAACAAATGCCATAGTTCGGGCGAAATTACGGGGCTTGCGTAAAAATTACTTACAAAATTGTTTTTTTTTCCAATGATATCTAAGTTAACCACAGCATTTTTCAACAAAATGAACATGTGCAATTGTAATGAGTATTTAAGTATGTGGATGCTAAGTTAAATAGAATAAAGAATCCGAAAGAAAATGTCGAGGTCAGTTTGAGATGATTTTCCGACAAAAAAAACCTAAATTTCGGAGAAAAACACAGCACTGAGTATATTCTAAACTTCATTATTTTATAATGAAAAGAAAAACGGTTTAGTAAATTGTAATTTTATTCATCTAGCGCTCTATGTACTTACGTATTGTGTCAATCCTAAAGTACATGGGCTCCCATCGTTTTTTTAAGGTTTCAAAGGGTAAAAACGACCCTATTACTAAGACTCCGCCGTCCGTCTGTCTGTCTGTCTGTCTCACGAACCGTGATAGCTAGAGAGTTAAAAAAAGTTTCACAGATGATGTATTTCTGTTGCCGCTATAACAACAAATACTAAAACTAGAATAAAACAAATATTTAAGTGGGGCTCCCATACAACAAACGAGATTTTGTTGCCGTTTTTTGCGATAATGGTACGGAACCCTTCGTGCGCGAGTCCGACTCGTAATTGGCCGGTTTTTATCCAGTGTTTTGTAGGAATATTAATTAGTAGCCATTGTACGCATTTAAATTAATTCCTTGTCTAGACTCCATTACAAATGGAGTTTATAACCTCAGTTTATTCGACGTTTACAAACCTCAACTTAGAGGCGTGGTTAAGTACATTCTCTGATCCGTATTATTTGTATTCGTGTTGATAAAACAAATGATAACGGTCATATCACTGATAATAGTCAGTACTCAGGTAGCTAGATAATATTCCAAGCACTATTCTATATTTGTCTATCTATATGAACGTAATCGATTACAACAGCTAGTACAAAGAAAGGATAATACTATTTTCGAACAATGTAACACTTTTCAGTCTATTGTAAAGTACAAGGACGAAAAAAAAACATTAAAACTTTTTGCTACGTTATTACGCTTTTAAAGCTCTTTATGTTTATTGAAAATCACAAACCTTTGTGTTACATTATTATCGCTTTCAGGCTAAATAATATCATAAATAATTAGGATAATATAGCTTTTTCCGTGGCCTCGCTTTCGTGGTCTTTCCTACTGGAACCGTGCATTTTGGCGAGATGAAAATAGCCTATGACATTGAGCAATAATCTGGCTTTCTATCAGCTAAAGAATGTTTTGTAATGGAATCATGTACCAACTTCTAGAGACCCTTTACAACATCATATGAACAAAACAACAGTTTTATGCTACGATATATCGCAACTTTCAAAGAAATCATAGAATAATATCGTAAACCTTTGTGCTACATTTTTTATCATCGAACACAATATCCTTCCCCCGTACCATGACGTGTCAAAACTATCATGGTTCGACTGTGAAAAAGGGACAGATGTATACAATACAAGTCAGATACATCTGTCCCCTACGCACACTCAAAATAACTTTGCTCTAAGTGCTTAAGGTCCCCTTAAATATTAGGACATTATCAAAATAAATGCCCGCTTCGTCCTTTACATATAGGTGATAAATTCGCTTTGCTTATTATTGTCCTTGAACCATTGAAGATATGTGCGCCTAACTCCTAGACGCCACACGTCATCGACTAAAATAAATCAATTGGTCGACGTACTGGCATTGGATTTATTAAGAGGCATTAACACTTGAGACTCGTACGTAGATGAGATCACACTTTATGGTCAGACACTAGTTGTTTAGCCCTTTTAATTACCATAGACGTGTGGAGGATGTTAAGCTATCTATGGTTGTGTTCAATGGCCTTCTAATGTTTGGTTAATAAGGATGTTGTACGTTTGCCAAAAGGATAATCTGGGGATAGCCTTGCATGAATCTAAGGATCTCCGTAGCGTGGCATTCAAGTTTTCCCCGTGGGCCCATGCCTGTTTATTTGTGAAGATAACTACATAATTAGTTTGCATTCATAACAATGTTATTGAATAGTGAATATGATCTTCGCAATTCACTCGATCGTTTCCCAATATATTTGGCGTCTGTGCGACATGTCTCAATCTATTACACATCACTCACTCGTCACCTTTCTCACAGATACATAGACTCATAATTTTCATTCGCGTGAAACACAGTATTACCTAGTTCAGGCACATAACACGTGTGAACTTGACATAGTCTTAAGTAAAAAAATATTGATTGGTCTGCCTTATGATTTTAAATTAATATATATACAGCTCATCCATCGTCTTCTTCTGTCTTTGGTCTTTCATTAATCTATATTCATGGTATAACATTTTATTTGACCAAAAGAACCTGTTCCTTTCCATCCTCTTGATACCACTTATCCCTTATTTATTGAAGATATTCAATAATACCCATGGGGCCTGTAAAACTACACAGCTGCTCAATATATCCATTAAGTACTTCCGTTAATAATACAGCAAATAAACGGTCACTGCAGAATATCGATTTCTTACGTTTTCTGTTATATAAGTACTACCGTCTACTTCATTAATATATAATATCTATCCTCATTTTCTTTATTTGCGATAGTTTCCTTGATATCGGGTAAAGATTCAATTAAATTGAGTTCAGCTTTGTTTTCATTGCTCACAAAACAATTAAGAAAAACATTGTTAGAGAATCGATTTGTATTAGAACCGAAAATTCAAAGACAATCAACACCCGCACTGGGCCCACTCTCACGGGCCTGTGTGAACAGTAGAGGCTGATTATTCTATGGTTTTCACAGAGGAAGAAACATAATAACCAACTGCATCAAATGCATTTTCAAACAAGTTTTTCTAGTCACCGAATATAATCTAAATATGCACTTAAGTATATTAAATATGCAAACAACATTGGAATTCGCCATAGGCAACCACTAACCGGTACTCTGACACTTTGTAGTCACCACACACAGTACATGTTGAAGTCACGGCTTTGCTTATTACATAATGTACTACCTAGATGTACTTTATGACGATATATATACACAGGCTAAGTATAAACACTTCATGGATATTGGTCGATAAAATTATAAAACATATACCTATTTATTGTTGATTTAAATTATATTTATGATTATGTTTTTTTTTGTACTCTGTAGGCTCATCCTGCATTTTGTATAATGTGTGTCAGTAATTATTAGATTTCGCTACGAAGAAAGTGTCTGTTTCTTTAAAGACTATAGAATTTATATATTAATTCGTGAAGAAAAACCTTTGCACCTGTACAAAGGAGTGTGATTTTTGGCATAACTAGTTAAAGTTTATATTATGGAGAAGAACGATATATTTTTCTTTTAGGTGGTTTCAAGTCATCGTTATAACCAATACTACCGAAATAAACAAAAAATACGCTTTTTCAAACTCTAGAAAAGTAGAAATCACACTCAGAAAAGTACGGTCACAATCTAGAAAAGTACGGTCACAATAGGTAGCGAGCAACTATTCAGAAAAATCAGCTGCCAGCAATTTATAAGGAGAAAGAAAGTTCTAAATACAAATCTGAGAGCTATAAACAAACACAGATCATAAACAATAGCGGGCCCACTAAAGAATCCTGCAATTAAAAAGGTCAGTCGTGATTCCGGAGGTTAAATAGCCTGATAGAATCAGGTCACAGCGCTGAGGAAGTTTCAATCATCGACGCATTAGTTAGTAACCTTAATTTCCACACTTCAACACGTTTATTGGGCAATTTAAACTGATATATAATACAATATGATATATAATGTATGTATTATTTAGCTTATGTTTGTATTTGTGTAACTATTATATTATTGTTATAAATGTTGGTATTGTTATGTGTTCCACCAATGACAACCCCATTTTATGTCCAGGCAATCATTGTCCATTCCAGATTGTCTGGCATAGATCGCGGAATGCGATAAGGCCGCCTATTGAATGTGTTTTAGTTATTAGTTTGGTTTTTGTTTGTTAAATCTGGTGTACAATAAAGTATATTATAAAAATAAATAAAGCTAAATAAATAAAGTTTGTTTGTGGCAATCTAGATCTCACTCGCTCATACTGAATATATATGAAAATTCCTTCATTGATAAAAGGTTACACTAAATCTGAGAGACATATATAGGAGCGAAGTTACGGGAAGAAGTAAGCTATAAACATTAAATAGTTGTATTAAGAAATTATGGCAGGCAAATGTTTACTGCAAGGATTTTTCGAAGATGGTTATAACAATAAAGATACAGATCTTGTTGTAACTGTTAAAGATAGTGATCTCACTGGCAAGTTGACAGCATTTGGAGAGAAGTAGGTATAATACTCGTACAATACTGTTATCCTTGCATCGAAATATATAAATAAAGCAACATCAATAGACGATTTCAATAAAATGTACGATCATGGTGACTAGCTATCTCCATAAGAAAGTCGGAGCAAATGACAATAAAGAAGATTAGCAACAAAGGTCTGTTCGAAACAAAAGAAAATTTGTAATTAAAAGGGAGTGAGACAGTTCTTCTAATATTTTTGATCGAACTGCATAATAATAACTCCACTTGTTCTGACTAGTGATCACAAGGACTGTCTCGTTGGTTTTATAGACGCAAATACTACTGCTAAGCCTGAGACAGAGGTCATGGGTTTGATTCTCCGGTTAGGCACAGTATAATTATGTTATTCTTTTTAGAATTTCTCAATAGCAGCGGAATTTATTTTTTGTCTTGTTGACTGTAATAAGGGATTATATGGGACTAAAAGAAAATTATAGTGTCAAGAGTGATGTTCTAAATTATAATTACGTGCGGAAAACATGCAGTCTGTTAGTGGGCAACGTTCCAATCTCAATGTCCATGCAAAATCAATCGGCTTAACTGCGCAATACGAGAAACGGTATATTAATAATAATCTACCTGCCTGACTATTGTACTAAAACTAATATTTTAACAAGAGACTCATTCTTTGTCTGTTCTGCGTGATTTGTTCATCGTGGACATAGAGTCACGTTTATCTGCATCTTATATTTTGTTTAAACATTATTTCCTTTGTCAGTTTCCTTCTATTAAGAATAATCTGGCTTTATCTTCTTAAACTTTGAGTCCAAACTTAAGATTGATTATCATCATCATCATCAATATCTTGCTTTAAATCCTTCCATTTAATTTGGAATCGGCGCAACATTATTGTCTTCTTCTTTCATAGTTATTTTAAGTCGGCGCAACATTATTGTCTTCTTCTTTCATACTTCTTTGAAGTCGGCGCAATATGATTGTCTTCTTCTTACATACTTCTTTGAAGTCGGCGCAACATTATTGTCTTCTTCTTTCATACTTCTTTGAAGTCGGCGCAACATGGTTGTCTTCTTATTTCATATTTCTTTGAAGTCGGCGTAACCTGATTGTCTTCTTATTTCATACTTCCTTGAAGTCGGCGCAACATGATTGTCATCTTCTTTCATAATTCTTTATTAGTCGCCATTTCATTAGTCACTTCAGTAGTAGTATGAATATGCAATAAATAATAAACACCAAGACGATCGATCGTTTATTTGGTATTTTCCTACTTACCTTACCTTACTTTAGAATTGCCATATGCTCAATTTCGAACCGAAACCATTCATCACCTATCATTTTCTTCTGTAGGTCTCAATTGTTATTCTGTAAGTGCAGCAATGACGGCAGATGGGTAGTTTATTGTCACGGCATATTACATCATAAGTGCATATAATAAGGTAGATAATGATCTATATTCCAAGGCTTTAGCTAGCAGCCAATACATTATGCCATATTGTACAGAGGACGATACAAGATTAGTGATGAACCAAGCCATATGGCTTAAGCTAACTTAAGGGCTTAGCTAAGCGATGAAGAGTTCTTCCTAAAGATTATTTTTTTGTCAGCAAAATGTTTTTGCTCGCTCTTCATTTATCGGCAAGGTCAGTGGCATATCACAAAAAACAACTGCAGCATTCGTTACAGTAATATCGGTAATCGATTTGAATGATTCTAAGATCGAATCTAGGTTTTGTTAAGACAGAAATATGTTCCTCTTTATGTGATGTATGTAGCAACATAAACATTGGTTTGCACTGGTTTATTATTGTGTGCCAAATACCACTGTGTACACAGAATGAATAAGATACACAGACATTCAATATTTGCATGGAATTTTTCTCGGATGCATCTTTTAGTCGAATAACAAATTTTATTTCTGTATAATTTGGCCGTCCTCCATTTTAAACAGTATTAGAACTAGAGTTATAAAACGATTTAGCTTCAAGAAAAGACAATGGATAAACCTTTTAACGGCTAACAAAAACATCACTTTATTTAGATTCTGTGGTTAATACGTATATAATCTTTACAGGCAATTTAGCACTTACGAAACACTTTTTTTTTCTTATAACCGCAAGATCTGTTGCTTAACACCAATATTTACCGTGTATCAACAATGAGCATCTAAATAACCTCAAAAATAATACTAAAATTATTCCCAGAAGCACGTACAGTGAATAGGCACTATAAGTAGACATAAGAGTCGAAAAGGTAAACAACGAAATACCGTTGGTAGAAGATAAAGTTTATGTCGGTAGCCTCCCGTTAGCACGACCTCTTATCTGAAGCATTCTACCTCGCCGGTTATCAACTAACACCTACTCGTAATTAACTAAGCATAGTGTGGAAATAGTAGAAACTACAGTAATGTATGTGGGGTTCCTAAGGCGCCGCCGGTGAGATTAGAGACAAGGGAATAGCAAATAACACTGTTGTTGAAAATAAAACGTGAAGTAATAGAACCAAATTAGGATGTCATGACAATCAATTTATACTCAAGTGCAAATAACACAAGAAGAAACCAAGTGACACACATTATTCAAGAACATCAAACGATTGATGTGGGCTTAGACGTCGATTATAACGAGCAAAGAATCTTGCTTAGACGAGTCGCGGCCTCACTTGCTTAATGTTTACCTTATAACTTATTGCCGCCGACGCTTACCTATAGAAATAAAAACACACCCACGGAACAACCGGCTGCATTAGATACGCACAGTTTTCAAAGAGAACCCACTTGACGAGGGACTTTTCAATTTGACCGAGAAATCGAATGCAACTAGTGGGGAACGCAAGCTGTGCGGTTACAAATCGTAATGTATATGAATGGCGGATCCTCCATCCCGCTCCCACTCAACAAATAATTTGAGACAAGAGAGAAGCTTTTTAAACATAATTCACCGAGAACACTCCAATAACATTGAACAAAAGTCATGATATTTATAACTTCCTTTGTGAGGAAGGAAATTTTCAACGAAACATGACCTTCTGGTAGTTGAACGAGAGTTTCCGAAGAATGATAAAACAATGATGACATTTGAGACGAGACATTTGTTAAGCGTTAAAACTATTGTTAAGGTAAAAACAATATAAGTTGCGAATATAACAATGTTACATAGAATGAAGTGCTCTGTGGAGATTTCACAGTGTTTCAAGGAATCTAAGAAGCATGACCACTTTATTGTCGTCGAGGGATTCGTTGAAACGGCTCGTTGCGGATCAATGATGTATAACCTGACGTAACTGTTTTGTTAAATAATAAATTAAACTCTGACAGACGTATAACAAATTGTAGCTATATCACACATAAATTGAGCCATCTTTGCATTAATTTATAAATTAAAATAAATTTTAATACCACAAAAGCAATAACTGTTACCATTTAGTATTTTAGATTTTCAGATTATGTCGTCAGCGTCACTTTTATAGTCTGTTAAGGGGTTGTTGTAACCCCATTGTTTAAATTACTCTTATCTCTATCTTCAAGAAAGATTGTACGGATGAAAATATCTTGTTTTTGTAATGCTTCATTGTTTGAACTAGAAATTCCAGGGCGATAAGAAGTCAAGCGTCTAAATTATTAAGCGGTGTGATCATTTCATCTTTGTTATCAAGAAAATGCATACCTTTACCTTTAGCTCAGAAACTTGTTTCAAAGTCCTTTGCTGTATCTTTATTACCTTTTAGTATGTTTCTTGAATTTAATAGTACGGTGGAGTCAAAGTTCGCGACTCTAACCTCGCTGTCTGTCGCTGTCTCAAGGTATTATTATGCTAGTATTATATTATCTGTGGTATTATTAAGATTTCATTATGTTTTTGCATAATTTAAGGAGTTCGTTTCCATTCTACATTTTGAATTGTGTTTTTGTAGCTAGTTTCTGACAATCTGCTGCCCATATTTTTCATGATAAACACTGCTATTCAGGTTATCAGGAAAATGAGACGATAATGAATGTAAGCGAGTTTGTAATTTGTACATCGGAATTACCGCGGTAGATAGAGGCGAAAGGAATTTTACTGTTTTAAACTTATACTGAGGAAAATAACGACGGCTGAAATATATATGTCCGTCTCTGTAAATTTGTGTGCTTAACGTATTAAATAAATAATATATGATGAAATCTAGTGCTTGATTTAGATTGCACCTTTTCATCGTTCTGTAAATATCACTATTAAAATCTAGAGAGACTAAACACGAACTAACTTTGAGGAAAACAGTATCTTGGTAAGACTGGAAATTTATATCTTAGTAGATGATAGTGGACATGCGGACCAACTCTTCGCAGCTTAATAGGAGGATTAAAGAGATCGATAATCATTAAAATTGTATCCTGTGATTAATGAGCATTTAATAACCATTTTATAGATTTGATATAAATTAGAGTTGAAAGGTCTTCCGATGTTGGTAATAAAATTTTACTAAGAGTAAAAGGTGATTATTGCGCAAACGGGCTTAAAGTAACAACTTGTAATTAGTTATTCAATATTACAACTGGTAAACACAATAACAATTGTTATTTATAGCTTCTTGCTCTAGCGCTAATACATATTGGAACATAAGCACTAACTATCTATTGTTATTCCGGCAAAAGTTATGTCCAGCGGTGGACCAAAAGAATGTTAATGATAATGCTGACCGCTTGAAGCATTGTTGTATAGAAAATATTTTTTCTTTCTTTAATGTATGTAACACATGTTAAATATTATTACGTTCAGGACCTTCATAATTCATTTAAATCACAAATCAAATCTCTTCAAATTTAGAGTGAACAGGCTTCTTCTGGGTAAACTCACTCTATCATCAACTCTGTCTCTGTCACCTCTTACCTAGACAAGAGTCAAGAGCAAACCCATCTTAGATTATTAAAAATAAAAAACAATAGAAAACCATAAATTAACTTCATTTACTATGTACACAAGTCTTACATTTTGCTGAATGATGAGTCAGCTCAGCTGTTGTTATATAATAAAAAAAAATTGCCGGCAAAAAACCTTTGCGATGCGATTCCGCTCCATCGGGGGACGCTAATTGGCCAAATTGTTAACCTCAGTATAAACAGACCGGATTTTAAAAGTGAAATTTACTTCGTCATCGACTTCGTTCGCAGCCTCAGCTTCCGCCGTTGATACGGCTTCTTAAAATTGTTTGAGTCAGCAATAATGGTGGTTTTGGAGGTCGTTAAAATAAAGCATGAAATCTACATCATGTCCAGCCCTCATTTTCATTCAAGTAACGACTTACATTCACTTGAGTAGTACGCCTACGTTTCTACATCTTATTTTGCATCGTATGGACTAACGCATAGCTTCTGTCTGGTGGGTATTAGATTTAGAAACTGTGAAGACAACCTTATCGTATTCAATTTGTTGATTAGGTTCAGATATTGCATCAGATATCCAGTAAATCATCTCTTATCCATACTAATATTATAAATGCGAAAGTAACTGTCCGTGAACCCATTTAGATGAAATTTTGTATGGAGATCCTGGGCCTACTAATATTTTTTTAAGGTGGCCCACACAAATAGAATATTATGGTGCGATATAAAACAATGGGCTATTCGAAGTACTAATACTGCGCAGTCGAAGTCGCGGGCAACAGTTAGTTTTCTATATTTCTCATTGGAGTAATTAACATACTTAAATAAGTAAAAATGAAAACACATAAATAAATGAATTATTCGATACTTTAACTAAGAATCAGTCATACTATTACAATAATTAAGACTCAAAGAGCGTCAATAATGAGGAAAGGTAATGAATTATAAACCTGATTGCAACGCTTTGTGGCTAAGTATCAAGTAATGCTGTCATCGCTGCAAATATAGTTGGACCATGAGCGTTTTATTTTGTTGAAATAGAAGAAAATTCAGTTAGGATGTAGTACAACAATGTATGTGCAGTGATGTCACCGGACTCACAAACTGTGACGGACACAAACCCATATATGAGGAGAGAACCACATATAGCTATATTATGAACTCGGTAGAGGTTCACTCCTCACGTTGGCATGCGGGTAATTGAAGGAGCTAAGTGTTAGCTGACTATATAACCTATTTTAGGACTTAGAAATGCTTTCTTGAGCACGTGCAACAATTAGGAATAGCACACTGTTAAGAACCTACGAGCTGTTGAGTAAATAATGTCAAGTTTGTTCGTGCGCTGCGGCAGGAATTGAAGCTTAGTTGGAAATTGAAACAAACTGAAATATTTCAAAAACGACACTGAGTCCAAAACAGGGTTCACTTTGAACAATAAATGGCAAATTTATCAAAGAAATCTTCAGTTATTGGTGCAATAAACTATTATAGAAATTGTTTATCAAAATAACTGGAAAAACACAATAAAAACAGACGGTCAGATCATGTTTTTGTCTGTGCATGCTTTTATGAAGATAAATAGAGCCTTGCTCAGGCTTACGTCATGTTTGACATGTCTGTGGCTAAAATTGTTTACGAAACTGCAATTTTCAAACGAGTTTTGGCAGAACATCTTTTGTAAAGTACTTATAGTATAATACTTAATCGACATATAAATAGAATGGTCGTACGAGTATCTAGTGTAGAAACACACGACAAAAACAAACACCACATGACGAGAATCAGAAACAAAAATAGTTATAACAAACAAAAATTTTTTAAAGACGTTAATTGTGTTGTCAGAACTCAAATAACCGTTGTCAACGTGTTCAGATGTTTCTAGAACGTCAATTTAGTTTTTATTTCGTTCCTATTGTGAGTTGACATTGAAACTATGTAGTAGCAAGAAAATAGCAGCTAGTTTTTTTTCTCTTATCTTCGCGTGAAGAATTATGCACATGTAAGTGCGTAAACGCATCCGAACATGAAAATGTAAAACACCCGCAGCGGTAATCATCCAAATGATTTCCTTAAAATGCAAATAAAAGTATTTCAAAGCAGGCGGCGTGCTGAATAAAGGTTTGCCGTCCGTGCGTGCAGCTTGCAGAATGTTTGGAATGCCTGTGCACTTCTCAGAACACGACCGGCCCTCCATTCCTGCCCTTAGGTAGACGCGTTTTGCACCATTAGCTTTTTCTTTAACTATATGATGTACCGCCAGACAGACTTTTATAATGACTGCAGCATCTATTCTTGATATGTCAACAAAAATGTTGGTCTGTTACATATATATGCGAATACCAAGTGCTGATTAATAGTACATTATGGTACAAGTGTGTAATGTTGGTGATTACCGCAAAGGGGGCCATTGAGACCCGAGCCGTTAGGTGAGGGTCTTTAGAGAGCCGAGGACGGTAATCATCAATTCACACGTGTGTCATACGACCTTTTCAACACACTTGTGAAGAAAATAATACATAAAAATCATTTTCTACAGTGAAAACGAGTTGTGAAAATTTTAGGCAATGGCGGGCAAAATTAATCAGTTATCCTATGCGCGCGCACAGACTAACAATGGCGATCGGCCATAGACTAAAAAAATGAGGATTCTTTTTTTTGGCTTTTCGCGGATAGCGTTTTAGCCACGTACAAAATGGGGAATTTAAAGTTTTATTTATTAAACACGTACAAGTTCGAAATTATCTATTTAAATACAAAGTTGCATGAAATGAGCAAGCAATAGGTAGGTACATTAATTTATTTGTACGATCACGATCTTTTTTGTATCGAAACTTTTTTAAGAACAAAGCAACTCAACCAATATATTAAAAAAAAGACTCATAACTCACTTGTGAATAATAGCAATGAAAAAGTCACAGTTTGATTACAGGTGTCATTATGTGCCTAATTGCGGTGAAATTAGAGCCACTTTATGAGCAAGTGTGTTGAAAAGTATATTTTGAAAACAACTGTGAAAATTCTATAAAATATTCTGAATGTTTTAATAATTTTGTGATTTATTGACCGTGGGAATGTTAGATGTTGTTGTATATTGTTTTAACCGAGGTGCTTCGATATTACGAGCTTCAACACAGCGTGGCAATAACACACACATCATCACACATGTGAAACATACAATGGCTATAGTTTATTGACCTCCGATAGATACCCTAAAATATAACATCGTTACAATTTAAAACTATTAAGTTATATTCTATTAGGTTGGTTACCACTACGCCATTTATATCAAAATTTCAATCAAGTCATCTAGGCCATATTTTTGGAAAAGGCAATTTATATAACAGAACCTCAATATAATTGTTCTGTTCAAGTTTAATTAAATCTTAAATTAATTTGACGCAGTTACCGAATGTTATTGTTATTAAAAATATCCAACGTACGGATTCTCGAGATCTGAAAAGGTAGATAATATAAAAATTGAAAACAACTCTGAAACTAAAGTCATTGCATTCAGTTCATAAGCTGGAGACACTGAATACAAATAAGTACTTTGGTTTCTTCAAATGGTCAAGAAAAACAAAAGAAGTCGCCTTATGTTATTCCACTTTCGAGGTATAGTTTATTTACTTCTGCTTGAGTAATGACTCGATCGGTTGTCTTTAAAAGAACAGTGACTTTACGAGATCATAAATTTTAGCTTAACAAGCGCAAAGTTAACGGAAACATTGTAAAACTTACAAATGTAGAATGCTCGATATGAGGTCCAATTTCGGATAACGGTGTTTTACAAATAGTATTTTAAATATTTTAGTTGACTGTTGGAAGTTGTTCGTTGACTGTGAACGAACACACACATGAGTACATGACCGTGTTATGTACCGCGACATCGCGTCGCCTGCGCGGGCGCATAGCCTTGTCTTTATCCACGACCGGTCGCTAGATCAATTGAGCCGATTGATTGTTACCAGCCACAAATTGTACTAGTCCATCTGATGTCACGTCCCTTTTACAAAGTGCATGCTTCTAATAGGCGCAATTAGGTCAATCATTTAGCAAATTACATGCTTCGTTAGTTCCCATCTCATATTCTACGAGATCGAAACTTAACGAACCATGAACGCCCGATAGCACATCAAAATTTTACCATACGACGCTTATAACATACGGTATTTTAATTATGTGTGCCGTGACAACAACTGTAATGACAGGAAACGCTCAGACAATTGAGATTTTATTGCAACGCGGGGCGAATACAGACAGACAGACCCATTCAAACCATGAATAGCTTCAATTGAAGAGGTTTAGATGAAGCTTCGCCTTTTATTGCGACTGAACTTAAAATAGACTCAAGTGCAGATGAAATAGCATCAGCAAATAGCAGTGACATAGCAAACGTAATTAAAGTTTCTTCTGTTACTGAAAAAGCAGTTAAAAACAATGGCCAAGTTGCAAGTTGTTTGCGCATTTTGTCACTAGAAAGAATTAAGACTAATAAAATATTGGCATCGATTAAATGGAAGCATTGATTTATCCACCAGAGAACAATGGTACATTTTATTGCTTATTGGAAATGGAACAGATTGACGTAGAACTTTTTACAATGCATAACATACTAGGCGTCCAGACTGCTTTAAGATTTCCTCCGATGAATCATCTGGGTCAAAAAGCCGAGACCGTAAAAAAGAAAAGGCAACACACAAATTTAATTAGGAGTTCCTCTGAAAGAAGGTCTAACTCCATCAATCATGAGGGTCTCGTGATAATGGTGAGTGTATACACTCGCTCTGGCACGTATTCTCGACGAAGGTCAGTTTTTATTACGTTAACACTTGTAATAACTGTCTTTATGTCGTCAGATGGGTCTACACTTCACACATTTCCAATATTGTGAGGACATTCTGGTGCAAGAGGTCTTTGTTCACAAAGTTTATTGCCATTGTTTCCCTAAATAATTACTTTGTCCGTGAAAGGTCCTTCTGTCTCTTTCGGTTACGTGACGTCAACTTGAAGCTGAATACAGTAACTTTGTTCAAGTTTTTTCTCTTTGATGCTCAGACGCACGACGTGCAATGAATAGGTTTAAATGGTCAGTGAAAGCTTCGCGACTGCAATTTCTTCGTATTCATTATGCAATTGCCAGTTTAATGTCACCTGGCCTCTTAGTAATTGTTAGCTTTAAACATTTACTTTATACAATACATAAGGCATTAGTTGTTGTGGTTGAAACTCATCGTTGAGTCAACAACCAACTTTTATCATTGAACACCTTGGCGCCATACAAGGCTTGATTATACATATATTTATTTTGTATGTTATGAATGATGACATTAGGGCTAATTGCTAAAGATTGGCTTATCTTTGACGATTACAATTGTTTTGTTTCAAGGAAACGATGAATCAAGCATTAACTTTGTATGCTCGTGTATATCTGGTCTAAAACATTGTCGTTGGAAAAAACCTATTGAAAAGATACTGTAAACTTATGAATATCATAATTTTATACAGAGAAGTACTTCACAACGTATACCAAGCATGATAAGGCGCTTAAACTCAAAGAGAATTACTTTAGTTGTAAGTAATGTTATGCGTCAGCGCAAGAAATGAAGACGAATGCTCACAAGTTTCACAACACAAAGAAACTGTAACTTTATTATCTCCAGAAGCGACAACCGTTGTTGTAGCACGAAACGCAACACCAGGAGGCACAATAAGTATACACAAGCCACAGAAACACTGAACACGATAGGAAACTGGCACGTGATTTACCAAAATTGACACATGAATGTATGATGAGCGAGCGCTGAGCGGAGCGCGCAGGCCAGGCAGGGTGCGCAGGCGGCGGAGGCAGCGCCGCGCCGCGCCTCGAGCCTCCGACTCGCTGTATGTACACACCGCCCTCGGTAAATTCTTTGCATAAATAAACGAGAAAGCTCCAGCTAGCCCACTAAACTATCGCTTCGATTGCACTCACTTCGCGAAACAAGATGCACTGCTTCCAAAACAACTTAAAAGTACCTTACCTTTTACACTGCGCAGTAATGATGTTCTATCACGATCGATGAAGGAAAAACAAGCGAAAACTAGGCACAGTCACGTTCGTGCGGATACGTCGGGAGCAATGGCGCCGCGCCGCCGGTTCGTTCGTCGAGTGGAGCAGACTAGGAAGGCAAGCCTTGTTTGAACAGTGAAGTGACGTGAGCCCAGATGGCCTCCTACCTCCTCTGCACCGCGCGATTCACCTCTGGCCAGAAAGAGACAGTACTATTCTTATCAACCTCGTCGTTTTACCTGTGGTGCAGCAACCTACATCACACCGGTGCGTCGAATAAATTTAACAATGTCAAGTCTGATATTTGCTCATTTGTCTCGAAAAATTATGCAAAAAATTCAAAATGCGCATTATTAGATTACTGTACACCTTCACATGGCACCTGTTCTAGAACTATAAACAAACGAAACTTTGTTTGCGTGACTCTAATGTTTCAAATAAAACGAGGCGTGCCAGACGCTGAAAACGAGTGTAAATTGTTTTATCAATAACCACGAAACGTTGTTTAATCAGGGTTACCGTTAAGGCAATTCTATAAGAAACAGAATACTGTGTGTCAAAGTCATAGAAAGTGGGAACCAAAGAACTCATAAAAGTGATTTCTATGGAAAAGTTTTTGTAGTGCTGCCATCTTGCGGAACAATAAAAGAACTGAATCATTGGCAGTTTACTACCGAGATTGTATGGACTGTTACTGACTGTTGTACTGCTGATCAGTCCTCAAGTTAGAACTTCAGCAAAGGATAGGTAGATGGCGCTAATTAAAATCGCGCTAAATAATTGATATTTTTGTCTATCTGTATCTACATGCATAATTTTAGCCGATAAATATTATAATAAATGGATTTGATAAAATATTGGGATTATGAGTTTTTCACAATAACCTTTAAAAATAATAACAATTAACAAATCATTGACGAACCCGGTGTTGCACTGCCATGCACCCAAAAAGATTTGGATAAGAAATTAATTCGATATTCGAAGGCATAGATGTGTTCGATCGGCATCGAGGTGAAAACTTCTGTTATACTTCTGTCGTTTCTTCTGTTGTACTTCTTTTGAATTTTCAACTCCATAAAGTTCAAAATTAGAAGCACAGCACTTCTGTGCAAAGTTCACTTCGAATGTGGTCTAGTAGTTAGACAAACACTATTTATAAATAGGAATAAGACTGTGACTGTGCTATTATATTCTTTAATTTAAATTTTCACTCTATTAAGCTTCTCTTCAAACTTTTAAGCAGTAAAGTTGCATGTGGATTTGCACGTCGCCGTCGATGGTAGCAAGCTGTCAGAAAGCTAGAAGGCGTGTTGAAAGTCACGTAGTGCACGTCACGGGACAATCAGACAAAACAACAAAAAAAAAAAACAAAAAACCCGACTGCTTAAAAAGTGAACTAAAAAGACGTAAAATAAAGAAAAAATCATGCTGTGCAGTCGGAGGACACATTTTCGCGAACTGGCCGACCAAAACTGATGTATCCTCCGACTGCACAGCATGGTTTTCTTCTTGTTTACGTTTTTTTAGTTCACTTTTTAAGCAGTCGGGTTTTTAGATTTTTAGAATTAGCTTTTTTTATTTATAACTTTTTTGTTAATATTTTTTTTCGAATTAGGTACGTTTAAACATATAAGTGTTATATATTTTTGAAATCACCTCTTAAAATACTTTATTTTGATACACCACACGATGGGGTTGGATGAGAAATAAAAATTGGGCCTCCACAATATGGCGCCCAAAATCCGCCTTTTTTATATTCCAGTTTTAATGTAGCCAGTGACACTCGCAGGGTTAAGACGAATCGATTGACATAATAATCATCAAAATCAGACCACGCGTTTGGTCACTAGAACGACACATAGGAACAAACATACATACATACATAGACTGATAAACACATAATCCTCCTTCGGCAGTCGGGTAAAAAGAAAACAGAACAGTTCGGCAATTTTGAGACAAAATTTGCCAGAAATGGTTAATAAACCCCATAATCGAAAAACCTCCCATACTTCAATACAAAACTTTAAAACTGCCAATACTAAGCACATAAATAAAGGCAGAAAGCTGTTTGAAAGGAATCTCTTTGATAACGTCGCGAAGCCGGCTAGTGTGAAGCTATGTTAAATCGATATTGAAGTAATAACGATTTATCAAAGTGCTCGGTGTCGGATCGTGAAAGTCAAAATCGATTAGTAGCCTTCTGATTGAATGTTTAGCAAATAGAAAGTGCTGTTGTGATCTTCTTGATGTGCAATGTTTGTGATGCGTTCGATTTTGTGTCAATAAAGTTTCGAGTGCGGATTTCCTGTCGTTTAGACATGTCTTGGTTAAATGTTGTTGATTTTGGTCGAAGATTTGTTCATGATCAGAGATCGGACATATTTAGAGTGGGTATGTGTTTTAAAATCTATGTGATGTATGGGTTTGTCTGTATGTGTGGGTACTAATTTTAAGTGTTCAAACAGATTATTTAGTTTTAGCCTTTTCTAAGTGGCTCATAGGTCAAAGCCTAAGTCAAGTCTATTGTAGGGTAATTTTTTTTGCAAAGATTGATTTATTGCGTAAATCTTCTAAGCTCGATCCATCTCCATTGCGTTGGCCCTTCGATTTGGTTTCGCAATTCTGGATTAAATATATTTCTATATCCGTATTACCCGTGCACTCCACACTTATCTTTGTAATTGACATCAAGGAACCACTTTCGCTGGCATTACTAATGGAACTTCAGAATTGACAGGCAGCTAGGACGCCTGCCAGAGTGCCAGTGATAAATGCCAGTGTAAAATCAGTGTCCACTTTCAAATACTCAGTAGTCTTTATATAATTCATTTAGGATGTAATAAATTGGTAGGGAAGTAGCGAATCCATAGATCACAAGCCTACGATGCTTTACTCCGGCCGCCTGCAAAATATTACATTTCCTCGGCGACTAAGAGTTATGAATTGTGTAAGGCGTGGCATGCTATTATTGAGGTAATAGTTTTTTTTTTAGACAGATTAAAATTGGTATTGTATTGTATTTAATTATGTTCAATGTATTTGAGCCTGCAGAAAAGCTCCCTGCGGGCCACCAACTGCCTTGGCACATCTAGAAATCTCTAAACCAACTACGAAGCCAGGTGGGTCACTGCAGGCACAACTTAGTTAGATGAGGGTACTCCAACGACCCACAGTGTGATTGCAGAGCCACGTCCCTAACGCCTCACCTTTTGTCGTGCTCTCTGTGCAACAACACCTGCACCTTAAAAGATCTTTGTGAGGCAAATGACAACGCTGTTGGCGTGGCTGAATTCTGGTCAAAATATATTTAATTTTGGAATCATCGATACGACTAATAAGAAGAAGTGCAATAATTGATTCTTTTAAAACTGTCATCCATAGGCTCTCTAGCATATATATTTTCTTTTTACCCTAGGCTCGCGTTTGACCACTTTCTGTAAGTGATGATATGTTTGACGATAGAGCATATTCGCTCTTGAATCAAAGAGTCCTCTCTCGGTTATAGCGACAGTTTAATTTGATTTACGAAAGAATCTTAGGTTTAGTAGAGTTCCGTTAAAAGTTCGAGGTTGTTGACTCAAAACTTTCAATCAATGTGCTTGCAATTTAAATGTCATTTGATACTATTCAAATGCTAATCTAAGACAGGACTGACAATGGCTTTTGGTGAAACAAAAAACAGAGTGAAGAAACCTGACCTTCATGAATCCTCGTTTCGTCGCTGTAAGAAGTTATTGGGGTTCCGTACGCAAAGAATAACAACGGAACCCTATTACTAAGACTCCACTGTCCGTCTGTAATTATAACAACAAATACTAAAAACAGAATAAAATAAATATTTAAGTGGGGCCCATAGGCCCATAGGCTAAGTCCCATACAACAAACATGATTTGTTTGCTGTTTTTGCGATAATGGTACGGAACCCTTCGTGCGCGAGCCCGACTCGCACTTGGCTGGCCCAACATGTCGTTTTAATTCTTCTCCCATATCTTCTTCTCTATAAGTCGTCATCTAAATAGCACCCCCTTTGTAGACTAACATCTTTCATTCTGTAGATACATCGTGAGGAGACGATTGGGATTATGTGAAGGACGAATATCAAGGAGAAAGCTTTCATTCACTATTTGCTATTTTGCAAATGGTGTTACAAGTGGGTTAAAAGTTAAATATTCACTTAATCACACCATCTAATCTCTTGCTATTTTCTAAACATTGTAAATACTTAAAAGCAATTTGTAGAGTCAAGTTTTTTAAACTTGGACACGACTAGAAGTGGCTCTTAAAGCAGCCAGTTTTTTGACATTGCCATTTTGTCTTCTTGTCGTTATAAATTCATTATTTACAGCTTAAAACAAGGTTTTAATCACCTGAAAGGTGCATGACATTGTCTGTTTCTAGGAAATGTATTGCATTAGTGGCAACTTCAAGGTTTTGAAAGGTTATAAAGTGATTTTACTGAGACCAGTCGTAATGTTTCCAAAGGTTACATTTAGTTTCATAATAAATATAAGCTACATTAAAAAGTTTTGTACGTTCTTTGCAGGTTTCAGTAAATTTATTTATTGATCTATTTCTCACCACAATAAACATTACAGACATTGTTACACTAACGATACATGCTATGGTTTAGTTTACTGTGGGCGACTGGTGCCTAAGCTAGGCTTTAAGGGCCTGTTTCAGGTCACCAGGTCCCCACACTCTAGCAGTTAGATACATTTCATGATATTAAAAAAGTGATATAACAATTTGAATTACGGGTTGAAACTTTTGAAAGTCTGTAGCACAAAATGGAGTGCTCAAAAAAGAAATTATGGGAATAAAAAATATACGAGTAGTATGGTTTGGTGTAGTGTTAGTATTGTTAGTAAACATTTTTGTGAGAGCATGAGTAAGTAGATGTGTTTCGTGAGTGTATGTTTGAGTGTGTGTGTGTATAAATCCTCACACACACGCACCCCGCGTGTGTGTGTGAGGATTTATAAGATAGCATTCGGTATACATTAGTCACGGTGGTAAGACTGGTAAGTGAAGATTTCAGTAAATAAAAGGTTCTGACCTCGTAAGTCGTGGCTTTCAGAAACCATGTTCAAGGAACAGTCTTACTCTTTAAAGTGGCTTATGACATAACTGTCCAGGTAGGCAAATTCTGGTGAAACAAAACCTTAATGGTTAGACAAATGATTTTAAAAGAAAAAGATGGCTTAAATAATTCGTCGAGATCACCAAACAATTTGCCAAACTTCAAACCAAATATTAATTTCTGCGGTCACCAGTTCCTCCGGTAAGTATGGCGATTACGATATACTCGTATGAATTACACTCTAACGATCCTTCACTGACTTAACAAGCGTCTATGTGGCAACAGACATGTAGAAGCAGATATAAATACTACTATCATAATTTGAACTAAAATTTTTTGCGCAGCTTACCGTCCTGAGCTTCATCGCTCGGTGTCTACTGTCGACAACTTCAAAGCCCGCCGACTCGCGAACTTTCACCAACGATCGCCGCCGCTTATTATTTCACCAGCTACAGCCGAGCTGTCACGATATTGTACGCCGAACAGTTTAATTAAGCGCAAAACTGCACTTTTGCTAACGATATTTTTTATCTATGTAGGCAATATGAAGCAGTTGACTGAGTGACTGATTTACTGACGATGCTGAAAGTTAAAAGCGAGAGACTAAAGATAGAAAAATTCTGTAATTGTAAGCTTCTTTTGAAGGCATATCTTCTAAACTAATTATACGAGGAGAATATGTTGTTTGTTTGTAGGAGATAATTACGAAATAGTAAATTTTGCACTAAGGGGATAAAGCATTGTTTTACGTCACGGGCGGCATATTGAAACCTGAGCGTAACAAGGTTCGCTTGGGAGTTATTTTGAGTCCTGAGTGAAGCAAAGGGTTCAAGCTGACGAAGACAGGCTTTATCCAAGAGGAGCATACTCTACTTTTCATATCTTCTGCGAGACAATAAAAAGCCAGGGATCCATAAATAAAATCAAATGTTAATAGTGATATTGGACACATAAGTCCAGTTATGGAAGGATAGAGTAACATTTTTGTAAGCACCAAACACCGTCTTTTGTTTCACATTCTTTGAAATCGGCATGTGGCCAGTTCGATTTTCGAACAAACCTCTTTACAATGCCATATGGGCATTGTTTACTTAAAAGTTTTCCACGAGTTTCCACACGAATTTGAAGTTCCAAATTCAAATCACTTTACTCCCTTGGGCGTTTCATACAACTTTTAATAGTAAATTTTATAAATAAACGCACTCACACTGATACCCAGTGTGAGTGCGGTGCCCCTGTGTAAAACATGGCACACATGCTGGAGTGTCCCAAGTGCCCATACCATATACACATATATATTTGGAGGACCTTATGCTCGCCAATGACGCCGCAATCGGAGTGGCGACCTACTGGGCCCAAAACTTATAAAGAGTTTCCCATCGACTCGAAAAGAAGAAGAAGAAGTAAATTTTACGTTGAGATTGCATGATATGTAATGTAATTACACATAGTTGCAAATAATCATCAATTTATCATCATCATCAACAGCCTACTAATGTTGTTGAGAGGGGATGGGCCATAATCCACCACGCGGGCCGAGTGCGGGTTGGTGGATGTCACATGTCTTTGAATTTTTGTTTCTAGGACAGCCCGTTTTCCTCACGATGATTTCCTTCACCGTTTTTGAGAGCAGTGGTGTGAAATAAATTACACAAAGTAAAGCGCCTGCCTGGGTTCGAACCCACGACCTACAACTTGTAAGTCGCGGCCGATACCACTGGGCCTCCACTGCTCTCAATCATGTATTACCTATTATTTATTTATGATATTATATAGTATTTATTATTGTAATATTTAATTTATTAATATGTATTTTTATGAGAGTATTTATTAATTAGTTATATTTTACAGTAAATTGTTTGATATGTTTTTCTTTTTTTTCAACTCTAATCTCGCAGGTATGCTGGAAGAGATTTCTTTGAAATAAGCGCCTTTGTATCTCTTTTCTGTTCCTTCTTCTTGCATCTTTATTATGTGTGTGTACATTAATGGTAAAATTAAAAAAAAAAAAATGTCAAGCAGGTGGTGTGAAAATTATCTCACTGATACACCGTATCTATGCGTTATAGGCTAACTCGAACTTCACGGTTCTTGTGGGATAAGCCTTAGGAGCAAAACCGCGGAAAAAACCTAATATAATCTGAAGCAGTTTCTGATTAACAGAGAGCGAACAAACAGCCTAAAAAAAGTCAGTCACTGTATATAGAAACATACTATAATCGTATCCTCCTTTTGTGGGTATAAAGGTGCACTAAGAAATGTTTTCCCTGTACGAGTCTAACGGGCGTATTGCGCTAGTTCGATTCCAAGAACGTTTTTTGGTCTTTGAACACGTCTAGTATATCTTGAGACGCGGCAAAGGAGATAACTAAATTAAATTAGTACTGATTTTTTACATCTTCGCCTTCAGCAGCGCCGCCGCGCCGTGTCGTCTCAAGATTTAATGGTCACGCTTGAGAATGATTGATTGATTGATATATCTTAGCGTTCAGATGTTCTAGTTCTAAATGCTAGTGTTAATCCAATTGTTTATAATGGTAATGGGTGTTCAAAATGTTTTCTATTTAATTTATGATGGCTTTTAGGTACCATTTGTTTGAGAAGCGGAAGAATTATGAGCGTGGTTCTTAGTATTGCAGTCTGAGTTTTATCTCCCACGAAACTATGTCTAGGTTATCCTCGTCAAGGTCCTGCATACATAACATACATATTCAGGCTATACGTTCCTAGTGCTGTGGCACTGGCCTCTACTCTGTGAAAGAACATAATCCATGCGATATCAGCCCCAAGGATTCGATGACTTGTCTTGTTGTCATCCACCTACCCACGTTGTCAATATTTTCCTCGATGTTCTCTTTCGCCATTTTGAGAGCCCTATCGTGTCGGTTCGGTTTCGGGTGATATATTGATTTAGGTGTAGATATAATATGTAAGAAGGTTTTTAGTTTCATTATCTTCACATAATTTTCAAGATGTTATGCTAAATCTTGAGGCCATCATCCATAATGGAACTATTAGGTATTTCTTATTTGAGTTTCTTGTACGTTCTGCTCCAAATTGTTCTACGCTCCTGAGTGCGCAATTAGCTTCATTTTTCATCGATAACGACTTCTTGACAATTTAAAAGTGCCTGTAAATTGTTTGATTGAATAAAAACCAGCAGTTTTTGATGTAACTATTTAACTTGATTAAATGTCGTTACGCTGTAACCATGGTCAATTGGTCACCGGTGATTAGCCTCGTTTTTGTGCGGTTTTTTTAACCTTAAACTTGTCCAAGGAGATCAAAATGGCCATTACAAAGTTATCGCTCATCGCTTTACCCATTTAGATGATCAAGTGTTTAGTACCGTTAGAGTTTTGCGGAAGTACGAATATGTTATTATGAAGGTACTAGCTTCAACCAGTGGCTTCGCCCCAAGGGAACATATTCCCGGGATAAAAAGTATCCTATGTGCTATTCCACACTATAATCTATCTGCGTGCCAAATTTCAACCAGATCCGTCCAGCCGTTTCAGCGTGAAGAAGTAACAAACATACAAACACACACACACTCACTCGCTAACTTTTGCCTTTATAATATTATAGTGTGAATGTCCTCGTAACTAAGCCACCCCTCGGCTTTGTCTATGTGGAAATAAAATGGTGACAAAATGTTTCAAACAGGTAGTGCCAGGGGTACAGATCATACTTCTTCTTCTTTCGTGTCGATTAACTCAAACCACAAAATAGAAAGTATACAGAATGACCACTCCCGCTGTTTCGAAAATTGACAGCTAAACTTGACAGATTCAGTAGGGTTGCTGCTATATTGATTCCGAATTTTAAAAAAGAGTAAGTTGTATTTATACATAATTCATGATTCATAAATACATGATTCGTCTAAACATACATCATATCATGCTAACATGCCTTAGAGGGTAGACAGAGAATCAAATATCCATTAAATATCACGACGCCAAATACGAAGATGATTGGAGGGTAACAAGACGTAACAATAGAGTAATAATGATCCCACTAAAAACATTAAATTGTGAAAAGCACCAAGCTCGACAAAAATGTAAATGTAAAAAACAAAATAATTAAGAAAAACCAAGAAGAACATTAAGCTGTGCATAAAACCATATTATTATGACAAGTTTCATAGCATTTCCAATTTCGTCTATGGACTTAAAATAATTTATTATATTCCTAGATATTGAATTTTCTTGGCATCTTGAAAAATTTAATGACCTTTATAACTTAAAAATTAAAAAAGAAAAAATATATATTTAAGTATATTCGGTCTTTAACAATTAATAAAGGTAACCCATCCAATGCAACCTTACAGTACTTAAAGTATGAATGACGTGACAAACGCCCGCGCTAGAACTCGTGACAGCCGCGACTGAGCTCCGGCCAATATTGCCCATTATTCCCTGTAAAATCATAATGTCAATGTGTGCGTGCAAAATAGCGCTTAGTTCGTAGTGGACTCTCTGTCTGCGGCGCGCCGCCGCTTACGTACTTTGTGTTCAAACTATACAACCATTCAGATTTTGTCCGACCCAGTATGTAGTTACTCGGACAGCTCTATTATCATACTATGTATTAAACATTTGCACTCTCTTTTTTATAGTCTTCTGATTCGTATGGACGAGCCTGAGCTTTTCAGAGCCGTAATAAATTATAATTATTTAATACCAAACAGCAGCATTTAATTAGTGACCATTCTTTTACTGACATCGTCATAATAATAAACCCTTATGTAAAATAGTCTGAATTCACAGATATAAATCTAACTAAAAGACGCGATTGCATGTACCTCGCGTGTCAAAAAACGGAGTAAAATTACGATCAATGATCGTACTTTGAGGTTTTCATTTAGCATTATCGGCAACGGAAAGCCACCAAAATCTAGAAAAATGCCTAATTATGCCATATTGAGCTGTAAATCTATATATATAAAAGAAGAAACTGACTGACTGACTTACTGATCGATCAACGCACAGCCTAAACCGCTAGGCCTAGAATAATGAAATTTGGCAGAAAGGTTACCCATGTGGCGTAAGTGAGCACTAAGAAAGGATTTTTGGAAATTCCACCCCAAAGGGGGTAAAAGTGGGGTTGAAAGTTTGTATGTAATTTCTACAGTTTGTAAGTTGGGCATGTGAAATTTTAGATTTACGCTCTTGGTTGATAAAAAGAATTAATGTATTTATTAGTTTTTGGATATTCGACCCCTAAGGTGGTAAAAAGGGGGTTGAAAGTTTGTATGAAGTTTTTATAGTTTGGAAATTGGACACATGAAATTTTACATTACGCTCTTGGTTGATAAAAATAATTAATGTGTTTATTGGTTTTTCTAAATTCCAACCCTAAGGGGGTAAAAAGGGGGTTGATAGTTTGTATGTAATTTGTACATTTTGTAAGATGGACACTTGAAATTTTAGATTTACGCTCTTGATTGATAAAAAGAATTAATTCATATATTTGTTTTTGGAAATTCGAACCGTAAGGGGGTAAAAAGGGGGTAGAATGTTTGCATGAAATTTTTACAGTTTGTAAGTTGGACACGTGAAATTTTAGATTTACGCTTTTGGTTCATAAAAAGAATGAATATATTTATTGGTTTATGGAAATTCGACCCCTAAGGGGGTAAAAAGAGGGTTGAAAGTTTGTATGTAATTTCTACAGTTTGTAAGTTGGGCACGTGAAATATTAGATTTACGCTCTTGGTTGATAAAAAGAATTAATATGTTTATTGGTTTTTCTAAATTCCAACCCTAAGAGGGTAAAAAGGGGGTTGAATGTTTGTATATAATTTCTACATTTTGTAAGATGGACACTTGAAATTTTTGATTTACGCTCTTGGTTGATAAAAAGAATTAATTCATATATTGGTTTTTGGAAATTCGGTCCGTAAGGGGGTAAAAAGGGGTTAAAAAGTTTGTATGAAATTTTTACAATTTGTTAGTTGCACACGTGAAATTTTAGATTTAATCTCTAGGTAGATAAAAAATACCATATATTTATTAGTTTTTGGAGATTCTACCCCTATGGGGATAAAACAGGGGTTGTAACGTTATATGAAATTTCTTTGATTTGGAAGGTAAAACATCTAAAATTGTAGGTTTTCGCTCCTGATTAATAAAAAAACAATGAGTTTAATTATTTCCGGAAATGCCACCCCTAACGGGGCTAAAAAGGGGGTTGAAAGTTTGTATGTAATTTCTATAGATTGTAAGTTAGAGTTGGAGTTAAAAAAAGAATTCATGTATATATTAGGTTTTAGAAATTCTACCCCTAAGGGAAATAAAGTAGGGGTTGAAACTTTATATGAAATTTCTTCGGTTTAGAAGGTAAAATATCTAAAATAGTAGGTTTACGCTCTTGATTAATAAAAAAAGTAATGAGTTTATTGATTTCCGGAAATTCTACCCCTAATGGAGATTAAGGGTGGCAATTTGTTGGGCTTATATATTTGAAACTTGGCATCAATACTAACAGCAAATATTTTATATTTTTTTTATTGATTTTAAAGTAAAGGTTGTTTTCAAAACTACTCCTAAAATACTATTTAAGGGATGTTAAGGTTTGTATGGAAAATCTCATTTCTTGGATTAATAAACTTGAAACTTGGGACAAATACTAACCTAAGTAAATATTAAAGGATATCATTATAAGTTTTTCGAAACTACCTCTAAAAGATGATTAGGGGGTTGTTGAAGATCTTGGTTTAATCAACTTGAAATTTGGCACAAATACTAACCTTAATAAATAATGTGGGTTGCTATTAGTTATTCGTTTTTCGGAACTATCCCCAAAATACTATTTAGAGGGTGATCAAGATTTTTGAAGTATTTTATTACACATAGCTTCTTTTAATGATGTAGGTGAGCACTAAGGAGAGAGTTTTGGAAATTCAACCTTTAAAAAGACATTTATGTGTATAAAAACTTTTTTACAAAAAAATATTACTGATTTCCAACTAAAAACACTACAAAGTGAAAAATAAATTTCTTTTTCGAAGTCGGTGTCTTTGGTAGGTACTAATTTTTGGTAGGTATTTTTTTTTTGTAAAATAGATTTTTTGTTTTTCACTTTTTAGGTGGACCTAATAGGCAATTTGCCTTTAGTAATGTACTTAATTATTTTTTGTGTATGTTCACCGATATCTCATTCAAACAACACTGGACAAACGGTCCAGTTCGGTAGTTCCAAATCGATGAAGAGGTCATCTTAGTGCCGTAAGATTCTTCAAAAAACCGTTGACACACCTAAAGCATATTCTGGGGTAATTCTGAAAACTAATGATGGCAATTTATTTTTGCCCAAGGATTAAGATTTTTAACAGACTTTCCAAAAAGGAGGAGGTTCTATGTCCTCTAAATCCTAACTTAAACCGTAGATATCTACGATATCCCATTTATTATTGATTTAACAATAGCTTATTTTTGATCGCCTTCACTAACTGCACATAATTTAGTTGAATAAAATACGAAACCATGCGAACGAAGTCGCGGGCGGAGTGCTAGTACTGTATAGAAAAAGTTGGCCGAGGCATTAGAAATGTTTTCTTTCAGTGGTAAGTAAATTTGTTTTTAAATTGTGTGTAAAAAGTGGCACGCTTGGTTTTCATACAGACAGACTTGCGTTATCTAGTTAGATTTACCTATGTCTGGATTTTTTTAGGGACATTAACTTCATTTGTATCTGTGTAACTGGAAATTTGTGATATGATTCACTAATGTCGGAAATTTTAGTCTGAATTCTGAAATTCTTAGTATATTACAACAATTTGTTGAAAATCCATTTCTGATATGAGATTTTCGTTTGAACTGATATCGACAGACTAGACAGTTCTCCCTAACTTACTCATGAAATCAAGGAAATTTTGGGTGTTCATATAAGTTCTATATTACATCCCACAGCTGGCGAATTGCTATTCAAACACAACATGCGCATGAGTTCATGACATACACATCTGCCAATTGTGACCAGCCCTGAGATAACGGTTCCCTGTAATTATGTGAGTCAAGTTCGTGATAAGGGTTTGATAAGGACTTTTTAATTGAATGATGAATACGTTAACAGGCGTCCTCTTATTTCGGCGAAGTTATTTTCCTGTGACATTTTTGTAGTTATAATTTTTAGAACCATTTTCTGTCTCATCATTAGGAGAGGAGTCTCTCAGTATTTGTTTTTGGGCAGTAATTTCTAGTGATTTTCATCCTTGTGTATGATAGGCTTGAAGGCGGCTGCCTCCTTTCGTCTTTTTCTATTTTCGTTTTCGTGTCAATTTGACACAAAGGTCATTGGGCATAATCTGACACACTTTGCGAAGAGTGGCGGACATTAACCTTTCATTGCATATATTTATTTGATTCAAAATCGATGGAGAAAAATGAACGGAAGCATTAAAATGAATTCAAGATGATGAAGAATTTAGTCTGTACATTTTATTTAAAATGAAGTTTTCCTTAAGTTTGCCGTATGTCATTACTTTCCTGAATTTGATCCGTAATAGAGACACTATCGGATCGGGTAATAATCAGCGTGTTTTTTTTTTCAAAATCTTTGTGTTCGATTCGTGGCTAAGAATAAAAAAAAAAGCCATAATGCATTTTAGTTTGCATTAAAACGGTCCTGAGACTCCTTTCAGTGTTTGTAGCTTTTCCTCAGAGTATCAGATTTGGCCTACTTGAGAAACTCTCCCCGTAAACGATATTTTTATATTTTTTCGTGACTCAAATTAATTTGATTAATGCCATAGTAAATCAAAGACATAAATATCATTACATTCTGCTATATTTCGTTTGTGTACGCCATGTGTATGTTTTCCATATTATGATGCCCAGTGACCTTTTGTCCAACCAGTATGTAGCCATCTGGATAGCTCTGTCATTGGCTTCATGAAAGGTGGAGGTGGTACTGCATGCTGGACAAGGACAGAATATGAAATAACTGGCTGTAATACATCGGGAATGCTAGAACTGAGGCTCTGGACGAAAGTATGATGATGGTCGAAAGAGCCTCTGGAGTGGTCGCTGAAGTGAGTGAGTCGTTTTCGTTCTGAGGCAACTTCAGTTTTAACTCACGAATATCCACGAAAGTTTACGAACTTTACCGACTAAGTATAATTAAGTTCAAACACAGCTCATTCCGCACATTGTTCTTGTTAGCCTACAGCGATAACCGCGATTGCCTGTCATATCTGATCCGAGATTCGTAATAGGAAACAAACTCTTGGGGCTATAATTTTAACGAGACAAATCTCAAATGTAATTTAGTTTGTGTAGTAACTATCTAGATTTACACGTCTTTCTTTCTTTTTTTTTTCTTTAAGAGAAAGTGAAGAATTATGCAAGCGCTTTTTAAACTTTTAATCGAGTGACCTTTATAAAGTACTTAAAGAAATTAAATGATGTAATACGAAAGTAGGATGAAATGAAAGCTGAGCACTAAAATTTAAGTTGATCTTACAAAGTGATTTTGCTCTATCCGTTTCTGAATCGAATACTTGGTCTTAAAACCCTACTTTAGTCATTGAGCTACGTACTACAGAAGCTATTTCAAACAAAAGATTGCGCGTAATTCGGTGACAGCGTGGCAAGCAGGGGGGGGGGGTTATGTTCTCACAGATAAACAATCAATCCGCGCAGGTGAACTTTTTCTTACTCTTTGACATTTACACAAACATGGCCGCCCTCCCGCCTCCGCTGTGACGCGACGTCGCGATATACAATATATTAATAAAATATAATTAAATTAAGCGTGTTTTCAAAATACTGTTGAAAACTCATTCCTTGACTTTTATTTATATTTCTCGAGTTGTTTGAACAGTATCTCAATACACACGAAGGCATTTTATAAGAAACAAAACTTAGTACTCAAACGTATCACGTTGCAACGAGCGCTTGCCACTAACTGAGTTGGGGTACGCGCGCTCTAACGCGTGTTACAAACAATTGAGTTGAGGAGTCTCCTCTAGTACGTAGTACATTTAACTCAATGACTTTAGTACCTACACTTAATAGATTTTCAGGCTAAAATAGAGTTTGACATACACTCAACTTGAAATGATTAATTCAATTTGAATGTCAGGCCTTAAACGGGTAAAAAGGGGTGTTAGAATTTGTATGAATGATTACCTACTGGATGTGCTCGGGGGAAACAGTTTTCATACCTCGAATACCACTGATACCCTCTGAATATATGTGTTTGAGATTAAACGATTACAATTCCCCCTAAGATCTGCGTTGCAATGACCATAGATAAATCTCAAGGTCAGTCATTGAGGGTGGCAGACATAGATTTAAGGAAAGATTGCATCTCACACGGGCAGTTCTATGTTGCTTGTTCCAGAGTCAGTACTAATAGCAGCCTGGTTATTTGGGCAGCAAAACCACCGATGTGGTATACAAAGAAGTGCATAAACTTTTAAAACCCAAGTTTAGGGCCTAAACTTGACAGATTTTAGACTAAAGCAGAGTTTGACATACACTTAATTTGAAATGATTAGTTCAGATATCAGTGGCAAGGTGTATTTTTACTCTTCATCATTTCAGAAAAAAAAAGCCGTCCACTGCTGCTAATTTAAGTGTCGATACATCGCCTATTCATATGCTATTCGCCTCCAGCGGATTCCCGCGACCTTCAACAAGTCACAGGTCCACCTTGTGAGGCCTATCAACTCTGCTTCTTCCGATATGAACGCGGTCCCGCTACATCCTTTAGCCCCATGGGCCATTCTTCCAGAAAGCCCGTGCCCTGTGTGCCCACAGCCACTGACAGGCATTTCTATTACTGGTATTACGATATATTGCTCATGATAAATTCGTAAACTCGTCTTAGTAGGTTCAGTCTTGCCAAAAGTATCGTGTTATCCAGTTACTGGGGACAGCTAGGCAGTCTCTCCGTGTAAAATTCTTCACCCATTTGGAGTGGAAGCTGATCCCAACATTGAAGTAAAACACGATCTTGCTAGATGATAAAATATAGCTTGATCTCTGCGACATAATATGTCAAACTGACGTATACGTCTATTCTATTCTATTCTATATTTTTTTATGTATACGTCTATTCTATTCTATTCTATATTTTTTTATGGCAAGCAAAGCCGATGTCGACTATTCTGCCAGTGTCCAAAGTAGTATTGGAAAACAAGTGTGTCTGAGATTTGTAATTTAATTATAAGAGGGGGACGTATACGTCATTGTTACGTTATTGTTAGTCTGTCAAGCGCTTTTGTTACTGTATTGATATTGACAGCTGTCACAGAGACAAAAAAAACCTAAAAACAATGATATTCAAATAAACAGACTCGTTATGCACACACAAAACAATTGAAAAAAGTGTTCCGCACTCACACTTTATATTCATCTGACATTTCAATACAAGTCGAAAGGGATGGCTTGATAAAACCAACAAGAAAAAAAGAGAAAGCTAGTGTTTGTCACTTGCGTGTGAATGTAAACAAACATTATTCTGACCACCAATGTTGTTATCTTTTTCTAACCTCCAAATATCAGAATATTAGGAAAAAATTTAATAAATTAGTAAATTGAGGCGTATTGCGTACTTACATATGGTATGAGATCCCTTCTGTTTTATGTACTTTGGTATCACAATTGGTATAATTTCTAAATACACACTCTGGCATTTTTTATTTTGTTTTTGTTTCAACAAAGCGTATCGCTCTTCGCCATGCGTGACATAAACTAAAGACTAAAGTTCACAATTGTGACCTATTCGAGTCTTCACAATGCGCACGCTCATAACATATCTGTTTATTTGAATATCATTGCCAACAAAACTTAAAATATGCAGTTACCCTTAATACTTAATAATGTTAAATATACTATTTAAGTTCCCTTTTTGAAGACAAATAATAACTAATAACTTAAGAAATTTTTCCGCCACCAATAATAACACAATATTTTAAAACATAAAGTTGTGTTATATATGCATTTATTGTATTGTTGGATTGTATTTATTTATAGCTTTTAGGCCTTGTATTCAAATCCATTTTAATATCTTAATTGCACCTACCACTATTTGTGTCTCCATCACCCAAAGGTTGACTGGTAGAAAATGCCTAAGGCATTAAGTCCGCCTCTGTACGGTTATGTGCTTAAAGTATTAAATAAATAAATCACAATAATATCATCCCATTACTAAACTAAGTGTTAACTGATATCCTATTCTTTCTCTTTTATTTAACTAAAATTTAACACAACTAAACAAATACAGTTTTTTTTTATTATGGAATGGCGCATTGATAAAAAATTAAAAATCGAAAGGCGATCAACATTACCGGTAGAATTACTACATTTGAAACACGGTGGACTAGAATTCTTGATCGTAATTGTACTTATTAAATCCATGTCTAAGCTAATCTCTGTTTAAGCTTCCATTCCATATAATTTCGAGTTATTTGTCTAAGTCTGCGTAGGAGTTTTTGCTCTCACTTGTCCACAACAAGCCGACTTTCCTCCTGGCCAATTAAGGGGCCCTGTTACAACTAGATTTTATACTGGTCATTAAACGGAGCTACATAAACGTTTTGTTTTATGTTTATGGCAAGTATTATATATTTTAACGAACCTGTTATTCGTACTATGATATTATCTGCTTAGATAGGAACGTGAAATTTGAAAGTAGCTTCTAAATCTTTGCATGTAATGGCGCCCTGAAAGTCAGTTTCTGTTTCATAATTATAGGTTTTATAGTTAAGATCTTATGGACTGTCACATGATTTATTTCATAATTAATACAGCTGGACAACTTTCTGAATGCTAGACTTTTCTTGGCAACGGTAATGCTCTCGTCGTCATATTGCGGGCCTCGTGACTTAGTGGGCTTACGTCACTGACCTCTATCATACAAGTACGCTGGACTTACGATACCCTTCGAAATTACAGGTCTTTCATGTGCCAATTTGAAGCGCCCCCAATGCATGGGAAGAGAACAAAATTTGACGTAACTTGCAAATGTCGGATTGTCTCCCGTGTTTTTAAAGTGTTTTTGGAGGTTTAACGCTATTAAACTTGTTTGTTGTGTCGTATTAATTTAGTTGATACATAAATGAGTGGTGGTCATTCATAGGTAAACTATGAAAGAGTGTGTATTATGCAAAATTCGTTACCAAAAGGGAAGTGGGGTTACATTCCACAAGAAAGTGAATTTACGGCTAATATTCAACAAATTAAACTTCTATTGATATTATATATACATAAAAATGTATCATTAATCTTATCATACGTAATAACAACATATTTGTCTTTGCATTACCAATTTTTTTATAAACAATAAAATTTAATAGTGCTGTCAAAGTTACCTGTCGATAAAACTTATCGATATTTTTCCTGTCGATATATGTTTACTTTCAAAAACGGAAATCGCCGATGACCGGTTTTTATTATCAAATACGTACATATAATTTTAAAATAATTCACAGGTTTCCGACTGACAAAGGAAGACTGGAATTATGGCTGAAAAATATTGAAAAGCCTAGTTGGCGGCCGAAAAAATATGATTACATCTGTTCAAAGCACTTCTCTGATGACTGTTTTATTAAACTATAAATTTGATGTAAATGTTTATAGCGATGCTAAAAATATACGTACAATAAAAAAAATATCGTTTAGATGAAACAGAATCGACAACACTGCAAGATGAAATAGGTGATTTTTGCACTTATTTTGTTATTATAAGATTATGTTATTTGGGCACACTGTCCTACAAAAATAATTCTTCTATTCAATGATGCGTTTAGTCTGATTTTGTCGTGATGTACAAAATAAGTTTCTAATAAAAACTGTTAAAAGATTGTACATATATTTTTATTTTCTACAAATACCTTACCTATTCCACTCCATCCCAAAAAAAAACTCATATCTATTTAAAAACATTCCCTATTTATTTTTGGATTAAGCTAGCCACACACTAAGTACCCCTTTGTCCGGCTTCAGCTTATTCTAAGACTAGCAGTCTGCCCCGGCTACTTCCGTGTTACATAAATAGCCTATGTCACTCAGGGATAACGTACCAATCCAACGGTGAAAGAATTTATGAAATCGGTCTTGTAGTTCCTGAGATTTACGCGTTCAACCAAACAAATTCTCAGCTCAGCTTTATTAAGTATATATAACCCATCGGAAATATCTGTCTGTCAGAAATGTGTTTTATCGATGTATTTATCTCATTGTCCCATCTCTATTTTTAGTTCCGTTCCCACCCACTTCTGCGATCAGCGCCAAAATGGCGAAAATCAAATCGCCTCTCGTTGGCCCGGCTTATCGTAGGTCCAGCGTACTTGTATGATAGAGGTCAGTGGCTTACGTGGAATATTAGAAGTATTTTTCAAAACTTACGATTTTGACGGGCAATCACATCTGTAAATTTTTGAGGAAAACATAGCAACCAAGAATCAGAAAGCACTGCAGAGAAGTTTTCTTAATTAGAAGATCTGTTTTTCAGTCCGTAACCTACTTTTCTCAAAAATGGTATGTAATATTGCCATAACATCTCTAAAATTTAAATAAAACCTTTGATAAGTTACCTCCTTGGTTGCCATGTTTCGGTGAAAAAGATCGTTCCATTTTTAAATTACACGACAGATATGAGTTTACTATGTACTTTATTTGGCCGCTACACACGACAGATATGGATTTTCATACAACTTTTGCCGGCCGCTGCTCTCATGTATTTGGTCTGTACTGCAATTTCGATTTTTCTCGAAGAAGGTTGTCAAAATAATTCTCAAATTTCCAAACATGTTTGTGAAAATATAAATAAATGCCCCCGGTAAATCGATCTCAATATCTATCAGTAATTGCCCTAATATGAATGTAACCTAAAATATTAATTAAACGAATTTTTTGTTAAACTTTAATTCATTTTTGAGAAAAGCATTATACAAGCCTCAACCAGTAAGAAAGACATCCTGGCCTCGTATATAACCGGACCTCACCTGCGGTTCGGTCCGGTTAACTCATACTTGGCCAGGAAGTCTTACTTACTGGATTCTGCAGTAATGTACTATAAACATACATTGTGCTTTTAATGAGGATAATGGCTTGTGGAAGATTTCACAGAGTCTAAGTTCTTAATTAGTTTTTATATCGAGAGCTAATAGTGCACCCGCGCCGGCAAACCGTGAACGCTAATCAGTACAGAGTACAATGAATGCCGCGGTACAGCCGATTACAAAAATGCTATAAGTAGATTTTAAATATGCAGTGGTATAAGTTACCATTGCATTTTAATAAAACAAAAAATAAAACACACTTTTGAGGCATTATTGTATTTTTTTTTGGAAAATGAAAAAGGTATAGCTTACTGGTGAACAAAAAATAAGCAAGAAATAAATTCGGAATAATGAGCCATTTGTTGCATATTGGCATGCACTTTTTTAACTTTTCTTGGATAGAAATAGAAGATTGTTTTTCTAGGGAGCAAACCTAGTGGTTTGCTCCCTAGAAAAACAAAACACCTTTAAAAACAAACGCCTTTAAAATAGTTTTTAAAGGCGTTTTATTAAGCCGTAGTGAGGGATTCTAAAGCAGAATCCTGAGCGCAGCGTGGGATTCAAATTACATAAATTAGAAACCATAGGACATAAACATAAACCATAGAAATAATTAGAGGCTAAAAAACAATATATCACGGGAATTAACGCGATATGCGTTAATTCCCGTGATATATTGTTTTTCAATGAAACGCGAAAGTTTTAAAGTTGATAATTAGAGGCTAATGTTTATTTTAACAATTGTGGAAGTACATTGTAAGTATTTTATTAGTACGGCTCGCGCGCGGTTTTCCTGCCAGTCACTTGTTCAATACAATGTTCTCGTGCGGTCCGAAATAGAATTACAATCGCTCATTCATTAGCCATTCACCTCATACATTCGTCGTACACGATTTTAGCGATATAATCCTATTTTGGACCGCATGGGTTGTGATTAATCTTTTTGCTGATTGTAACATTTACTAACAATATCCACATTCCAAATTCAAATCACTGTTAGTCCCTAGGGATTAATGCGCTATTTTATTCTTTGTTTACGAAGAATAAACTAGCTCCTTTTGAATAGATGTGATAAAAAATATCTTCCGATGTAAAATTCGCTGCTGTTGCTATCCTGAAAATGTACTTTTTCCACTAGTTTAAAAAGACAATCTCATCATCAACATTACACGGCTTTTAAGATCTCATCTCTTTCCTCAGCAGGTTTATATTTCGTGCTGAATAAATACCTGTATTTTTCATAGTTCGTCAATGTCCGATGACTGATTTCCACTGAAAATAAAACAAAGAAACAAGATATCTAGAACGTGTTCAATACAAGTGTACGTAGTCTATGGTAAAGCACGCGCGCATCCTGCATGTTTGGTAAATATGAAGTGAACTCCGTGACCCTCGCGCATAGCGGAATACACGTGTATGCGCTTGCGCTGGTTTTTGTTACTTCCTATTTATTTATAAGTACGCAGATTTGCAGAATAACTGGCACTTAGTCCATGTAAGCACACTCCTACAAACTATAGTACTAGTTTTAGAAGAGCGGGGACTCCTAGCATAGGTATTTCAACCCCTATGTAAGATATATTGTAGAAGTTATAAAGTTACTGAAAATAAATTTATTAATTATTATTATTTATTAATAATTTTTGCAGTAAAGAAGGTGTGTGAAGCAACTGTTTTAGGCTCAGTTTCGTGATCCGTAGTTAACTCAACCAATGGTTGGTAAACAATTGTTTCAAATTTCGGTAAAACGCGTTTTACATCAATTTTTCGTCTAACAAATGGCCAAATAAGTTGCAGATTTATTTATTTGTTAGATTAAAACTTTATGAAAAAACGCGTTTTACCGAAATAAGAAACCATTAGTTAGCATATTTAACCGTTGCGCGTTGGTTGAGTTTAATACCGATTATGGGACTTAGTGTTTCTGTGAATCTTGCGTAGATCGCACTTCGATGTTAGGAGGGATCCTTGAAAATATACCTACTGTAACTATCGGTCTGTAAGTGTAGATAACTGTCCAATTGATGGGGCAGGGTTTCTCCCATAGATATAATAAACAAGGTTTCTCCCCATCAGAAGTATTTTTTCGACGCTTGTTTAGTTTAGGTTTGGGATTTTAGTTCATTGCAAGTCAACATGGATTTTTTGTCAAATTTCATCAAATCATGCCTTTGTTATGAGTATGAAAAACCCAAATATCGAAGTGTATCTTAACATCCATAAATGTTTGATAAATTATATCTACAGTACTTTCGTATATTGACACTTCTTGTACAATATTATTAGACATGTAATGCTAATAAAATTGTTTAAGATTATGTAATCTGTCCGTGGTAATGTTTTGCGTTAGTGCATTCAACTTTAAAACAAACAAAATAAAAATGGATGTTCTTAATTCAAATAAAATGAATGTGCGTAATCATGGACACAGAGAATGGACTGCGCGTCTTATCCAGGCTTGAAGTGATTACGGGTAGCAAAGTATGAATGAGATAAAGCGATCGTGTGGCCATTATTTTTCTAGAATTCTACTTGGGCCAAGTTACAGGCTTGGAGTGTCATCACCACATCATTAGGACCTGCGGAAAAGAGACAGATATTGGCCGCGCAGTCGTTTTGTCTCTTTCTACAGAGTGATCAGAGGCTCTAGAATAAATGTTATTCTATCAGCCATAGCGATGGTCAAAATGCTAAAATGTAAAGGATTGTTTGCGTGATATTGACATCAATTTTTGGCTTTTCCGCTTTTGTTGTTAGTATGTCACTGGTCTATAGTCTCAGGGTTTTTATTCAGTCCATTCTTCATTCTTAGAGATTAAATTTTGAATCCTGGTCACTTACATAAGTTGAATCACCAGAAGCTCATTAGATACTGGCTGTATGAAAGTCTTAGGTACATGAGTCTCATAACCAAGATCGGACTTAAGATATCCGTAGCTTGTTCTCACAGGCTCCTCAATGAGAAATATCTTGCACTTTCTATCAGTTATGTGCTTTTACTTTTTGCAGTAAATTCGCAACTATGTCAGCTTAGAAATGTTGCAACAAAGTACGATAGTATTCGAAGGGTTATGTAGTTTGAATCAGAGAAAAATCTCTTTCTATATCATAGCATACTACAAGTATCAACACTTGAAACCAAGTACCTGGGTATTTACTTGGATAAACAATTGAATTGGGCGAAACACATGAACTATATCACGACAAAAGCCAGTATATCCCTGTGGCAGTGCAAGAAACTGCTGGGCAGGAATTGGGGAATCAGCCCCATGGTCACCCACTGGCTATACACCACAGTCATCCGACCAATCATTACATACGGCTCGTTGGTCTGGTGGCCCATGACAGACCTCAGCACAGCCCAAAGAGATCTCGAAAAACTGCAGCGGTTTGCTTGCATTGCAATAACTAGCAGTATGAGAACTACACCCACGGCCGCCCTACAGGCAATGTTGGGACTGCCACCTCTGCATCTTATCGTGCGGGAGGAGGCAGCCCTGGCCGCTCTTAGACTCCATCTATCAGGTACCTTAAATAAAGACTCCAGAGTTAAGCACACACGCATAAAGGAGGACGCGATCAAGCGAAAACACATGTTAGCGTCACCATGCGACAAAGCCCCAAAAACACACCACTTTCATAGACACTACAACATAATACTTACAGAAGAACGATGTGACTACTCGGGCTCGAAAGAGATGAGAGTATACACAGACGGATCGAAGACGGACTCCGGTACCGGAGTCGGAGTCTTCTCACACGACCTAAATATAAATATATCCAGACCGCTAGGAGAGTTCAACACCGTCTATCAGGCGGAGTGTGTGGGCATCATACTGGCGGTCCACGCCCTAGAAGCCAGGAGGGTTACGGACACTCACATACGTATACTCTCCGACAGCGCCTCAGTCCTCTAATCCTTACGGAAAAAATATATCACATCAAAATTAATACTAGAATGCCACAACGCACTAGAACAAATAACCGTATCTAGTCGTAACACGGTGACACTGCAATGGATAAAGGGACACAGCGGATCGTTGGGTAACGACGCGGCTGACGAACTTGCGAGACGCGGATCCAGCACGACGGTCCATGGACCCGAACCTGTTGTACCCATCCCCTTCAACCAAATACGCAGGTGGCTACAGGAATTCACCCAGGCACAAGCGGAAACCTGGTGGACCTCGGCACCAGGCTGTAGTCAGTCCAAAGAGGCTTTGCCATCTTTGGACAGTAGGCTTACCAGACGTTTGCTACGCCTGGACAGGAATGGCCTGCGCCTGATGACGGGGACCATCACGGGATACTGCTCACTTAACAAACACTTCCACACCATAGGCATAACGGATAGTCCTCTATGCAGGGCATGCATGGAGACTGAGGAAACCGTTGCGCACGTTCTCTTTGAATGCACAGAGGTCACCCAGATAAGAACACAAACCCTCGGGTCGCCCAGATCATACACAGACGTTCTAAGTAAACCAGGAGCCCTAATTAGCTTCTGGAGGGAGGTGGGCTGGTTGGAATAATCCACCCAACGGCCGCCATGGCCCACGCACAATGGTCCACTTGAAGGACTAAGTGCGGAAACCAAACCCCATAACATAGAACATAGTATCAACACTTTTTACCCGACTGCCGAATAAGGGTGATGTGTTTATCAGTCTATGTAAGTATGTTGTAACGTTATGTAAGCTCAGACGAGCTAAACGTAAGCCACGTTCACCTTCGCACGTCGTGGGTGGTATGAGGTCGTCAGCTAGGCAGGCAGCAGGACGGGCAGGAAGACGTGGTATGCCCGAGGTAGGTAGGTGAGCGGGCACCATGAGTATTAAGAGTAGTAAAAAATTATATTAAGAGTCCAGGCCATTAATTTATTGTTTTCAAAAGATTATTAACCACATTCACATACTGAATATAACAGTTTAGAGAGTTTGAAGAATAGAAATATACTTTAAAGATCGAGGCTAAAATATGTCCATCAAATTTTGCAACCAAAACCAAACTAAATAGCTGTCGCCCGTTTTTCATCATTTTGTGTCATATCTTCTGAATTCAATTTCAAATCTCAATTAAGAATTCAAGACCAGAACGAATAAAATCGGTTTACAGAGGGGGGGGGGGGGGGCAGTCTACCGCTGCCCTTATTATAATGTACAACTAGCTTAAGGAAGAAAATAAATTAAACAGACTGATGTCAAGTCTGAAGAAAATGTCATCATATAAAATAATCTAAGATTTCACAAATTGGTAATACTTATAAATTAAATTGAAGCTATTAAATCAATCAGAAATAACTAAAAATATGATTTTCAGGTGTTAAACAGTATCAAAGAATACATAACAATGCGTACAAGTCACATGAGTTGATACAATATCAAAAGATAAAAAAGGTATGGTTTGTATAGTGTTATGAAACGTAAGTAGACTAAAAGATGTGGAATGAATACCACAATGTTTGTTCCTATGTGGCGAACAGACATGTTAACTAAAAAGTTATAAATAACAAAAGTTAGTTCTTAAAATCAAAATACCCACCGGTTTCATAGAACAAAAGGCACATTTTACTAAACACCTCAGATAAGAAGTAGGTAATAAAAAAAAAACTTAATACAAAAAATCATCATCACAGATGATGTATTTCTGTTGCCGCTATAGCCCAAATACTAAAAACAGAATAAAATAAATATTTAAGTGGGGCTCCCATACAACAAACGTGATTTTGTTGCTGATTTTTGCGACAATCGTACGGAACCCTTCGTGCACGACTCGCACTTGGCCGCTTTTTTTTAACTTACCCATGACTATGACTACCTAGTTGTTGTACAGCATCGATTTTTATTATTTCTCAGTTTTTTATTTTCGTCTTTAACTCAAAATATGATTTAGTCGGATAACGACAGTCTTGCTATATATAGGACGGCAGTACACCGTCCGTAAAAACTTTATTTTAAATAGTGTCCATAGAGTTTCTTACACGATCTTCTCCATCGCAGTCTCATCTTTGCGACTGGTCGACTGCTTGCCAATTTGAGTAAAGGTCGATCGCAGCTTAGGTGGCATGACCATCTAGAATATTGCAGGATTAACTGGCAACATAATAAGTAAATCATCAGTAGATACACATATACTGAAGCCGGTGCCATACATGGCGTCTTCAACAGCGTCACTGTAGGTGGTCTCGTAGTAGCCAACTAGCCGGGAGCTACCTGAACTAGTTATTATAAATTGATGCATTAATGGAGAAAGGAGTGCAGTGCACTTTGCAGTTACGTCCATTAATTACTTAATATCGTAAAAGTAAATTGTTATAAATATAATAACGAAGCTGCCTCTTTGATCTTTGGTCGGGTCGGTCAGGCAAATGGCTTTCCGCAGGGAAATTCTCATTTCATTAATTCTGCAAGTCTAGGTTTGTGCTTTGTTTATGGCAATAAGCTCACCCCTCTATTAAGGCGCAGACACCCCTGACTAGCTGATTTTGTGAGTAAATGAGAATCACGTCTAAACGGCTAGTCGTATTTTTTTTTTTTAAATATATGTTATATAAGACCTTTTCTCAATAATTTGATCTTAGAAAATTTAGAGTTTTATTCGTATAACATAGTGTAATTAATTTGTAAAGTTATGTCTAAAACGGACAAAAACACGACAATCGCACCAAAACCGATAGGCGTATTTTAATGAAATCGACACCATCTTAAAGACAATTTAATTATCTACATTTTGATCTGAGGCTTTTCTTTAAGTCATAGAATAGTAAGGAAAATACAAAAATCAACTAAATTTTGGGTCGCGCGGGTGTGAAGCGAGGGCGCGTTTTGTTCCCTCAAGGTCGTTGGCGTTAGTCGTCGTCTTATATGGGATCTAAGTAAGTATATAAATCCTTCAATATAACTGGCGAAATGTGTCGCATACTAGCAAATTAGTAACTAAGCATTGACAACTAATCTTGTCCCCTTGCCGAATAGCTAAGCCATTCTAAACTAAGCTATAATGGTGTAAAGGACATTAATAGTACATTATTGCAATGGCCGGGAAATAGGCAATTGCAGGTAGTAAATTACGTGACAGGCAATTGCCATTTCCGCCGAGGCATATATAGTGCTTTTCTCAAAAAAATGCAGCGAAATAAAACATATTTTTTATATTATACATTTAATTTATTAAAAGCTACAACAACATTGCTGGAGTGTTGTAATGTTCCAAATTCAAAAAACGCTACTGCAGTGGATTTGATTTTCTTTGTCCGTAAATTCGATACATCGCGTGTTCTGTTTTCGAAAATAATGACAATATTTCCAAGCATGTTTGAGAAATAGAACATTACTGCAGAATCCAGTAAGTAAGCCTTCCTGCTTCCTCCTGGCCAAGTATGATTTAACCGGACCGAACCGCAGGTGAGGTCCGGTAATATACGAGGCCAGGTTGGCTTTCTTACTGGTTGAGGCTTGTATAATGCTTTTCTCAAAAAATTAAGAAAGTTTAACAACAAATTCGTTTAATTAATATTGAAGTTTACATTCAAATTAGGGCAGTTACTGATAGATATTGCGATCGTTTTACCGGGGGCATTTATATTTGTTTTGCTAATTCGGCCTCAGCTTGTAAATCAGGAGGACTGCCATCTATTGCCGAATCAGATTCGCTTGAACAATTTTTTTGGGATTATCTATGTTCACGCGGTAAATTAAAACACAATTGAAATCCCGCTAGATGTTTTTTTTTTACTAAAAAGTTTGCGTTTAGTTTTAAACATTGTTCTATTTTTACATGACATGAATATTACAGTATAAAAAAAAATGTTTTTGAAACTCCATGTTAATTTTAGAATGGAAAGTTTTAATCCAACATGATTTATAAAGTGAAATTACTAAATACAAACATAAAATCCCACACTATACTTCTACAACATTACTAAGTACAAAACGCAACGTGCATACTTTTTCTGCGTCTCTTTAAGTGTCACAGACTATAAAATGGCTCCAAAAATATATTTATCTCATAAAATGTCATACCAAAAAGAGAGATAAATATATATTTGGAGCCTCCCCCCTATAACCATGTTATAATGGCTAAACTGTAATCTGTGTCTGGTACTATGTTTTTTTTTCTAAGGAGATCTAAAGAGGATGACCAACTGTCCAGTAAGTAAATTACATACTTACTTACTGGACAGTAGGAGATTCCAAATTTAAAATCTCGCTTCTTACTGGACAGTTGTGAATAAGTCACCGGTAAAGTTCACTTTCTGGATACTTTTTAGAGATGTTACGGCAACATTACATACCATTTTTGAGAAAATGATATTTTCATGTAAGCTTATAGTACTCTGCTACAAAATATCTTGAAAATTAATCAATTCTTCCTAACTGCCTATGCCATGGGGCCCATTCTTGACCTCGATCACTACTGGTGGTAAGCGATGTATGAGTTCTACGCTGTTGACAACTGTAATAAATAACTTGAAGGCATTATTAACACCTGAATTATGAATTTATGCTTAGTGCCTTTGCTTACTCGTTTAAAACAAATTGCTAAGAAGTTCGATGCCCTTTGAATGGTAAACAGTTAACTTTGACGTCACATAACTTTAGTTAATAATGTTAGTGATCTATTACTATCAATAATAAATTGTAGTAAATTGCTATTTACTGGTGTGAATGGTTCACCTGTAGGCAGTTTATTTTTTTATTGATTGGCCGCAAACCTATCAATTATTTCACACGTGCGAAATGATTCTGTTATGCGCATCATTATGTTGGTACAGGTTTGCCGATGGGTTTATTATTTCGGTCAAGTTTGAATTTAAATATATTGTAGAACACTACTCTCACACTTGCTCCAATTTGTCACCTAACTTTCGGCAAATAAAGAAAAAATAAAATATATTAAAGTGGGGTCGACTGCGGAACCATTTCATTTCAGAGCTATCATCATCATCATGATCAACCTTATAATGTTCCCACTGCTGGGAAACAGGCATCCTCTCTGTGAGAGAAGTAATGGGCCATAATCCAAGTGGGCCCAGTGCGCGTTGGTGGACGTCACATGTCTTCGTATTTTTGGTTGTAGGACATGCCGGTTTCCTCACGATGTTTTCCTTCACCGTTTTAAGAGCAATAGTGATGAAATAATTTACACAAAGTAATGCGCCTGCCTGGGTTCAAACTCACAACCTACGACACGTAAGTCGGGGCCGTTACCACTGGGCTGCCACTGCTCTGTATGCAGCCACAGTCAGCCGTAGTCTATGAACTATCATTAAATTAGCATTGTGTATTAAGGGCGGTAAGTAAGGAATTACGATCGAGGCTCTAGTAGAAGCCCGAAGTCGAAGACTGAGGGCTTTCTGAGTCGAGGTTCGTAATTCCCGTACCGCCCGTAATACATACAATGTTTTCATCACATTTGCGAGTAATAATTATGAATTATAGCTTTAAAACACTAGTCAGCACAGCTGTTATTACGAAATACGTGAACATTTTTTTAAGCGGTTGGCGAATTTTGGCCCACACCACAGATTATACAGTGTTTCGTTCAGAAACTTTAAGGGCAAATACTTACGTAGGTATACAGCCATGACGGAGTGTAAAAAGAATTAAATAATTTCGACGTTTTCATACTATAACTATTAAAATCGATTATTAAGAGCATCAGTTGAGTATTTAAGTAACATGTAACGAGATTGCAAATAAATTCCTGTTTAGATAACATTTTAAGACAATTTTTCAATTGCGTGTAAACTCCTTGCTTGAACTTGCATGACCTGTGTGCTGTGCCATAAATTAAAAAAAATATTACTTACCGCCCTAGGGTTTCATGACAAAAAGAAAGCCCGAGGGTTTTATATGGGGCATTACGGCCAAGTTAACCTGTATGTTCAGATACTTTTTACGAGCAAGTGTGATGAAAAAACTATTGTTGTATCATTAATTTTAACTTCTTGGATTTTGGATTTAGCGCTTTTAAGCATAAAACAAAACTAAAAGCTCAGCCCCCTAGCCAAGTTACAAACGAATCGATCGAATTTAGAAAAATATCGAATCTCTTTCTACAATCGTTAACATCTTCTACCATACGGTCTGACCACGAGACTTAACGTTCAGATGTGTCATTCCCATACATTGATTCGTTTTCTACTAGCGTTATCGATTGTAGATTGTAGGTGCAGTTATTGCCGCTAATTTAAAAAAAAAACTGTGGCTTTAATAATCCTCGTTTCTTAAGATTCCCGTTAGACCGAGATTAGACCTAGATCCGTGGAGTTATGGGGTCTATTAAATTAATTAATATCCGTATTAGCCCCGGAGCCGCCTAGCAGTGCCGCCTAGCAGTCAATTCATATTCGATATCAATACATAATTTATTTACATACATTTATATTACACGGCATAAGCCGTCGGTGGGTTCTAAGGGATTATGTTTATAAAGATGTTATGTTCAATATTTATTTGAATTTTATTCGAAAGTAATATCGTAAAGTAAGATCTCTTCTATAAAATCTATACTAATAATATTATAAAGCTGAAGAGTTTGTTTGTTTGTTTGTTTGAACGCGCTAATCTCAGAAACTACTGGTTGGAATTTAAAATTCTTTTTGTGTTGGATAGTCCATTTATTGAGGAAGGTTATATGCTATATAACATCACGCTACGACCAACAGGAGCAGAGCATAAATGAAAAATGTTGCAAAAACGGGCAAAATTATTCCTTTTTGAGAGCTTCCGTTGCGTGCGCTGCGTAAACGGTTTAATTACACAACAATCATGTATGTAGAGTAGGTAGGGTTGATGGGTAGGTAGGTAGCCAGTTGACGGGAGCGAAGCCGCGTGGGACAGCTAGTTAAGTTATATGCATAATATGTTCTTCTGAAAACTAGTTTTCATATAATTTCCAATTAGATTCCTTAAGGTTGCCCTAGTCGATCATTCTTCCATACAAACGTTTAGTCTGGCAACTATTCAATTGTTTGCCGACGTACGTTCAAAATAAAAAATGATATCAATCTGTCTATCATCATTATCTAGCCCTGTATGGAAACAAAAAGTAAAACAAAAATATTTTAAAGTTATGAGCGTCGAAATTTCCGTATTTCAACACTAATATTAACGCATCTTTGGGCGCAAACAAATACTATAAGAAGAAAGAAAATTGCAAAACAATCACCATACAGGAATAGATTAGTTGTTCAACAATGCAATTAATTTTATTTTGAACAAATACATTTAGAAGTTTTTTCATGATATCTATTACTCCCAAAGGTCTGTTTATAAAATTTCGCGCGCTCATTTTCGTCCTAAGTCGTCATCCATGTCGCTACTTTGCAAAAGTGTGTATGTATTCGTACGCGAACAATAAGCTTCTGAGATAGCATGCATTTTAACCCTGCGCAGAAAATAATTCGTGCCGTCGACTAGGGCAACCTTAAGTCAGCTTCCTAAGTTTTTAATTTTCAATCAATACGAAGTCAACAAACATGATTAATTTTAAACTTGTTTCTAAACTTAAATGGTATAACATAAGACATTTCGTTTCTTATTAGGACACACAGAATGCAGCGCCACGCACATAGAATATTTGTGTGACCGTACGTGGCCATAATTTTATTTTATTATTTATTGTTAATCAGATTAGTGTGGGGATATAAAAAGTGTCTGTCTGTCATTCCTGCTATTATAATGGAGGACCACCCGGCTGCTTTGTGTCTTTGTTTGTTTACGACGAGTTCGTGAAATTAAGTAGTTGGAGAAGATTTTTTTCATTTTTACTCTTATTGAGTTTACTGTAGAAGCTGGCCAAACGATCTCCTTGAAGATTTTTAGAATAAAAAACCGGCCAAGTACGTGTCGGACTCGCACACGCGGTAGCGCAAAAAAATGAAAAAATCGCGTTTGTTGTATGGGAGTCCCACTTAAATATATATTTTATATTGTTTTTAGTATCTGTTGTTAAAGCGGCATCAGAAATATATAATATGTGAAAATTTCAACTGTCTAGCTACACAATTCATGAGATACAGCCTGGTGACAGACAGACGGACCGCGGAGTCTTACTAATAGGGTCCCGTTTTTAACCTTTGGGTACGGAACCCTAAAAAAGGAAATTATTTTAGGCAGACAGTCGTAAATTAAATCATTATTAGGAATAAATTCCTATTCTATTACCTACTAATACGCTTATTATTTACCGAGTTCGATCCCGGTGAAGTACATTAGGCATAAAGGCTACATTTTAAGTAAGTAGGTAGCTGTAATCACAGATAAAATTATTAATTGTTATACATAAAAATAAGTAAACTAACTAAACTGGTTGTTAAATTGAACTGGTAGATTGTATCGGCCGCGACTTATAAGTTATAATGTCGTGGGTTCGAGCCCATGTAGGCGCTTTACTTTGTGTAAATTATTTTCATCACCACTGCTCTCAAAAAACGGTGAAGGAAAACATCGTGAGGAAACCGGCATGTCCTAGAACCAAAAATTCGAAGACATGTGACATCCACCAACCAGCACTGGGCCCGCGTGGTGAATTACGGCCCATTCCCTCTCACAGTGGGAACATTAGTAGGCTGATGAAGATGATGATGGTTAAGGGGCTGAATACTCAATATAGGCTTTCTTTTAAACATTTTTTAGCTAAATCTATTGAAGATGTGGCAGCGGAAAAAAGATATGTTAATCTTGATCATATTTCCGAAAACTTTGTTGTGGCCGAAACACGTTTACGCACAAAAACCTCGATACAATTGAATGGCAAAGTAACCTCTTACCGTGATCTTCAAAATATTTTTCCGGTAATACTGGCCAGCGTGCATTTGTACAATTAACAACAATAACGTATCATAAAAGGACGCAAAACTTCATTGTCTTATATCTTGAAGTTTCATTCATTATTTTTAAGTAATTCATATTATTATGTTTTGTAAAAAAGTCTATACAAATTCCATCGTGCTTCTCTATCCATCCAGTGCAATTCGACAGTGACCGCTTTGCGGCGTTGCTAGGTGGACGTGTGTCGCTTTTTTCCGCAAAAAGCAAAAATAATATTCAATTTATTTCTCGTCAATTCAATCTGTCAAAAAAATATCAGGTATAATGCAGCCAGATCATGTAGCCTGGTGGCTTTAATTGGAACTAACGAAATCACAAGTAATATTGCCAAATTGTCTGTGTTGCTGTATTATTTTTATTTTTTGGCACTACCGCTGTCACTGGCATCTATATTTTTGTTGTATTATAAACGACTCACGTCGTTTAGTTTACTTACTAAGTCCATAACTAAAAAGTATTTGAACCTCTTTGAAAATACAATAAATGTCATCTCAATTTGAATTAAACAATATTTAAAATATAGGTAAGGTCGAATACTATTTTAACCTTCTTCGTTCATGTGAAAACAATAGAAGCAAAAAACACAGAACATGGAATGGTCGTACCAACCACGCTGGCAGTGTCTCGAAATGACAGAACTAATAAAATTCTTCGTATCCATTTGTTTCAATCTTTGTTTCTTTCTAACATACGGCACCTAGAACTGACCAAAAAATGTCAAATTCGTGAGAAATGATAATCTATTTCTCACGAATTTGACATTTTTCGTCGTTTCAACCAAAAATCGTCCACATGTGGACATAAAGCTCACCAAGAATCACCACATTGATCAGTCCTGTATTTCTCGCAATTAACTATCCCAATTGCAATAACGGGCTACAATAATAGTTTGTTACACACTTGGGGACTGCCAGAGATTTACGCAGCATTCTAGATGTAAAAAGAACAGACCGAATATGGAACACGCTGTGTTCCCAAACGGGCATAATAGACGTTGGTAAAAAGGCTGTTCGGCTCAAATGGGCCAATGCCATTACGGCTCACGTTAGTAGCATGCAAATTGAGCGCTGGGCAAGCCTCCACAATCTTGAAGATGAAACGCACCAGATGATTTGGACGCGTACCGTGAGGGCTGGTTCTAGACGGTGCGGGAATAGAATGTCTGGAATGACTTAGGTGTACTCTTATGAATTTAATTGGGGATGGATGAAGAGGGAGGGGCGGCCAAAGAAAAGATAGATGGACTGTGTGAGGAGTGATATTAAAGAAAAGGGAGTCAATTATAGCGTGGTGCGGGACAGAACGATATGGAAGAAGAAAACGTGTTGCGCCGACCTCAAGTAACATGGGACAAGGGCAGGTAGATGATGATGATGATAATTTCAGACTTTTACCGGTAAGACTTAAAAAATAAGTTTCATCATAGTTTTTTTTTTAAACTGAAACAACAGTTCGGATTTTACAGTAACATATACGTGGTTGTAAGGCATACACTGTTTTTAGTATTTATGTTTTCCTTTTTAGGGTTCCCTAGCCAAAAGGCAAAAAACGGAACCCTTATGGATTCGTCATGTCTGTCTGTCTGTCCGTCCGTATGTCACAGCCACTTTTTCCCGAAACTATAAGAACTATGCTGTTGAAACTTGTTAAGTAGGTGTATTCTGTGAACCGCATTGAGATTTTCAAACAAAAATAGAAAAAAACTGAAACTCATTTTTTTTTTCCATCCTACCTGTACGTGTGGGGTATCTATGGATAGGTCTTCAAAAATGATATTGAGTTTTCTAATATATTTTTTTCTAAACTGAATAGTTTGCGTGAGAGAAACTTCCAAAGTGGTAAAATGTGTCCGCCCCCCTGAAACTTCTAAAATAAGAGAATGATAAAACTAAAAAAAATATATAATGTACATTACCATGTAAACTTCCACCGTTCCACCAAATTGGGTTGAACGAGATCAAGTAAGTAGTTTTTTTTAAATAAGTCATAAATCGTAAACCACAATTTAACAAGTACGGAACCCTTCGTGCGCGAGTCCGACTCGCACTTAGCCGGTTTTTTTTATGGCATGCGTTGTGCCTGGCGCATATAAACATTTTCTTTCTTTCTATATTATCTTTAAACACCTACACAGTACCAATACTTATAGCAAATAAATGATTGATTGATTGATTGATATATAACAAACAATAGCAACAAATAGTTTCAGCCGTTCTCTAGTGAGACGCTTACAATCACATACAGCATTTTTTAGGGTTCCGTCTATCTCCCTGTCTGTCTATCACGAGGCTGTATCTCATGAACCGTGATAGCAAGGCAATTAATTTTTTTACAGATGCTGTATTTCTGTTGCCGCTATAACAACAAATACTAAAAACAGAACAAAATCAATATTTAAGTGGGGCTCCCATACAACATACGTGTTCTTTTCCGTTTTTTGCGATAATGGTACGGAGTCTTTGTGCGCGAGTGCAACTCGCACTTGGCCGGTTTTTTTTATTTATATAGATAGATAAAGTTTACATGACCGTGTTTATTGCGCCCTGCCTATTTGTTTTTTAACTCTAATATTCAGAAAAGCGGCACCACGTGACCTCACCACAGAGGGCTGATGTATATCAAAACCCAGTAAGTGCTTTGTAATTATTATATTCCAGGAGAGCGGAAAGTCATCTTGTATTAGTAACTAAATGATATATTAAGATTTCAAGAGAATACTAAACAAGGAATATGAACCTACTAATTGTACAAATGATATTAATAGCGTCATACATTCTATTGCATATTATAAACATGCCTAAAAAGACAATTCCAAACCTAGTAAGTTTTGGATATTTGCTAATTTAAGGTGTCTTTACAATTTGATGTGACTTTCCTATTGTAAATAATGATAAAATTGATTACTGAAAGCACCAAATCTCAATTCAAATTTAAAGTTTCCAGTTTAATATTGCACAGTCCATTTCAGTATAGTAAAACTCATTAAAATAATATAAATAAAATTATCTAGCTATTAAACCAATATAAAAAATGTAACGTACTGTGTTCTTATATGTGGCAGTCGCATAGAAGCAGACATAATTATAATATTTATTCAATTTGCACGGCAAAGACTCGTATGACACTAGCCAGATTACCTATTTTAGTGATCTTTATTTTCGTAGCAATAAGGTTGCATTCATAGGCAAAATAACAGTGAACGATATGATGTCAGATGCCAGCCGCCAGTTTGAAATAAGAACTTGCGCAGTAATGTTTTTGTAAAAACTATCGAAAGAGTCCGTTTATGATGCGGGCCTCTGTGGTCGGCCTTGTGAATTTAATTTTCAAATACTTTTCGCTCCAATTTAAAGTTTTACCCTAAGCTGTCAATGACAGTGGGCGTGGCTTAGAACCTCAGATGTCGATTGTCAACTGTTCGAATACAGCCCCTTAATACACAATGGTGAAATAGACATTTTCTGTAGTCCGAAAGTAAAAATGTACCTATTCATATTTTGTGTCATCAATAACCTACTTAAGAGATTAACCAACTTAACATGAGAACATCAATTTTCAAAACTTGCAAGAGGGCATTCGAGTATTTAGGTGTATGATTTATAGTCGTCGATCAATTGATATTCGATTATTTGGCATTCGATATGGCATAGTACACCCGTCTTATTGCTTATACTGCATTTCTATCGAATGCGAATTTCTAACTAATAACAATACACTTTTCCTTCAATGCCCAAATTATAAACAAACCACCACCATTTCGACTTTTACTTTTATTTTTAAATCTCTCAGAAAAACAATGACATACAAATTAATCCGTTAAGTGTGTTCTCTAAGATGTTATGAAAAAAGTTCTGATGTGGATTGAAATGTTGTTTGACCTGTAGACTGTCTGTCTGTCTGTCTAGCGAGCGGTCGACGAGCTACTCTATTAGAGCGATGACTTGGTGAAATTGATGGACTGACTGCATTTATGATTGACTGCATTCAAAGGTGCAGACGGGTTACTTACTTAATTAAAATTAATTGAAATATATGAATTTAAATTTAAGAGTAAGCTAGTAACTAAATAACACACACCAGAAAATGGGCAGTAGCGTTCTCTGTGTACTATAACAGCAAAATGTGAACGCCAACCCGCCTGCTAAGCATTGCCAACTTCGAGAAAGAAGTCAACCGTCGAATCCGACTTGGCTGGGCAGCGTTCGGGATGTTGAGCAGTATCTTCTTGTCCAACTTACCACAGTGTCTCAAGATGAAATTCTATGACCAGTGTGTGTTGCCAGTGATGACATATTATGGCTCTGAGACATGGTCGCCTACAATGGGCCTCATCAGAAAGCTTACAGTCACTCAAAGGGCAATGGAGAGGGCTATGCTCGGAGTTTCCATGCGTGATCGAATCAGAAATGTAGAGATCCGCAAGAGAACCAGGGTTACCGACATAGCCCGCAGAATTGCCAAACTTAAGTGGCAGTGGGCTGGGCACATTGCTCGCAGAACGGATGGCAGATGGGGCAGAAAGGTTCTGGAGTGGCGACTGAGAATCGGAAGACATTGCGTTGGATGCCTCCCACCAGGTGGACCGATGACCTGGTGAAGGTTGCTGGGATCTGCTGGTTGCGGGATGCACGGGACCGGTCAATGTGGCGCTGCTTGTGGAGGCCTATGTCCAGCAGTGGACGTCTTTCAGCTGATATGATGAGTATCTAAATAGAATAAAAACATACAGGTATAACTAACTTATTCTCACGGCATCGTTCCCGTAGACTATTTTACAGGAACCATCCATTTTTCTGTATTAAAAAGTGACCTATGGCACTTGGAAACAGTATAGTTATCTATCAGTCAAATACAAATTACATATAATCTTTATTGACATATTTTTTTACAGCAATTATGAAAGCCTCTGACTCCCGAAGTAGGCGGACCTGAATGAGCTTCAGAATCGATCAGTTGATACTTTCAGAGATTATCTCCAGACCAAACAGTCAGCTTATTCCGAGTTGTTTAACGTACTCGATCGTGATAACGTAAACGATCCCTTATGTCAATATGTATACAAAAAAAGAGATTTCTCCTTATCGTCACCAGGCGGCGCTTATGCAGTTTCAATACAAATTGACGTGTACATTAATGCGGTCCAGCGCGAGACAAAACTCGCACTAAGCCTGAAGTGTTAGCAACATCACTCGTTCTCAAGATATTAGGTGTGAATCTTCACGGTAATTTTTTATAAGTGGCATCTCGCAGCTAAATGTAATGATTTTTTACTGCTTGACCGGGCGATCCTGTGGACACTAAGATAGAGCCTCCAGCCAGGCACAAAAACTCACCTAGATGACCACGCAGAGGGCTGGAATATTCCCCAAGTTAACACGGTGCCAGAATATCATTGGACAGTGTTTGCAAAATATTTTTTGACTTACTTACATAAGATTGTGAAAAATATTTAAACATCCAAGTCGTTTTGGAGAAGCATGAATAAGAACCGGAAAAATATCGAGTTGTTAATTATTTTTTTAAAGCAAAAGTGTTAGTCATACAAAAATACCATGTTTCATAAATAATGTACATGAATCAATAGTAAATATGTGTATATTATTTCAAACCTTTTAAAGGTGGAGACTCCACCAAGTTTGCCAAGATTCGGTCAACCTGTGTCCGGAGTATTTTTAAGGAAATCTATTTCTTTTTTATCGACTTCTAAAAATAGGAGGTTATTGTGGGTCAAAATGATGTGCTCCAATTTTATTGTTAAATAGCTGTCCCTTGCGGCTTCGCTCCCGTCAACTGGCTACCTATCTACCCTCTTACCCTGCCTACCCACCTACCCTACCCTAGCCACCTACATACTCTATACTACCATACCCTACCTATCAATCTACCTGCCCTACCCTACATACCTACCTACCCTAACCTATCCTACCCTACATACCTACCTACCCTAACCTATCCTACCCTACATATCTACCTACCTGCCCTATCCTACCTACATGATTGTAGCGTAACTTAAACCGTTTACGCAGCGCACGCAACGGAAGCTCTCAAAAAGGAATAATATTGCCCGTTTTTGCAATATTTTTCGTTTATGCTCCGCTCCTATTGGTTGTATTGTGATTTTATATAGCCTATAACCTTCCTCAATAAATGGACTATCCAACACAAAATCATTTTTCAATTTCAACCAGTAGTTCCTGAGATTAGCGCGGTCAAACAAACTCTTCAGCTTTATAATATTAGTAAATAGTATAGATAATTCGCTACTCAGCTGATCGGAATTATTAAAACCCAGAAAGTTCTATTTAACATCAATCCAAGTACCAGGTAATATTTTATTGAATAACCCCGTATCTTTTAAATGGAGTATTGTACGTGATGCCTCACTAATATTGGTTTTCAGAAAGCATTACGTCAATACACAGAATGGCTCGGTTTCGATTCCCCGTTCAAAGGAAACATGGCGATCGGATTACGTGCCGACATTCTTCACTATAATGCTATGTAAATGTTTAGCTGCATGTCTTATTAAGTCTTTGTAAATAATGTAAGTAAATCGTTAAAAAAATGCGAAGAATTTGTGTATTGTGTATGCTTGAAACTAAACATTTGAGTTTGGGTGTTTGGGATCATTGTTTAATAGATTGTTTTAGGGACAAAATACAGTAGCACTCAATATTTTAATGGATAAGTGATTTTTATGTGTTTTTTATGAGATGGCAGCTCTTTTCGGTACCTATCAATTTCGTCGATCTAGTGTAGTTTACTGAAAATTGGTTTTTGTCCGTCAGGTATAGATGGATTAATAAAAAATATTGGACATGTATTTTTCTTTTGACACGTAAACATAAAGTGACGACGATATAATGCGTTGAAATATCGTGTGACGTCACGCCGCTAGTACACCTTATACTGCCTTAGTGACGTCACAAGCTCCCACTCCTGAACTCTAATGCACTTTAACTTTGTCAATTTTAATTGATTTGGTAAAGCAAAAAATACGTGTCCAATATTATTTGATAATCTCAATGACGGGCTACGTCACCCAAAAAACATTCCTATTATGTGTGACTAGCTTCTGCCAGCGGCTTCACCCGCGTTAATATTATTTTATCAACCCAAGATACCATTATGACGGAATAAAAAGTATATATTATATTCCAGACTATAATCTATTTCTGTGCCAAATTTCATCCAGGTCCGTTCAGCCATTCTGGCGTGATTGAGTAATAAACATACATTCATACATCCATCCATCCAACCTTTCGCATTTATCAAGATTAGTAAGATGATAATAATTATAATCATCATCCATACCTAAGTTGGGGTTGACAATCCCACCACACTATTCCCAAACCACTGTAGGTAACTAACAAACAAAATGTCTAAAGTTCTCTTTACCAAATGTACCACAACATGACCTAAACTTAAATCTTGACGGCAAAAATCTTGAAGTTATAACGGAAACTGTATTCTTAGGGATTACTATCGATTCAAAATTGCAGTGGGGCGCGCACATTAGAACTCTTTCGGGTAGGTTAAGTTCGGCTGCATATGCAGTAAGGAAAATAAGGCAGCTAACCGATGTAGCTACAGCTAGGTTAGTATACTATGCTTATTTCCACAGTATTATGTCTTATGGCATTCTGCTGTGGGGATCAGCAGCAGACGTTGACTCAATTTTCATCCTACAAAAGAGGGCAATCCGCGCAATCTATAAAATGGGTCCTCGCGAGTCCCTCAGAGAAAAATTTAAAGAGATCGATATACTGACTCTACCTTCACTTTATATTTTGGAATGTATTTTGTATGTCCGTAAAAATCGGGGGCTTTTCAAAACTAGAAGCGACTTCCATAATTTAAATACACGCAGTAAGCACGAAATTGTAATACCCAAATTCAGATTAACGAAAACTAGCAAGTCTTTTCTTATAAACAGTATACGCTTTTATAACAAGTTGCCAAAGTTAGTTATAGAACTGACCGATGGAAGGTTCAAAAACTACATCAAACGTATCCTTGTTAAAAAAGCATATTATAAAATCAAGGACTACGTTGAAGATAAAAACATTTGGCCTTAGCTCCTTCTGCGCATGCAGCTTCCCTGGTAACTTGTAAACGGCACAAATATGTGGATGTCTCTAACTATTCTCAATCTCATTTTTTCTTTCCTTCTTTTAATTAGACTTTTTACAATGGTTTTCAATCATCTTTAAAGCCCTTTGCTAAGAATAGTTACAGCACTGACAACAAAATTTGTGCAACATGTTAAATTTAGTCTTGTTATACTTATATTTATTATTTTACCTTTGTATAGATTCTTTTACCGATTGTTTTGTGAATGTGTGAACATTGTAGGCCTTCTAGATGCTAGTTAACATTTGTTAACTTTTTTATATAATCTTTTTATTTTTTTTTTAGTTTCTTACGACTTATTGTCATAATTGGGGCCTACGTTGTCCCCCCATATCTAAGTACTAATGCTGTAACATGGAAATATTGTAAAACCAAACCATTTTTAACCGACTTCAAAAAAAGGAGGAGGTTCTCAATTCGTCGGAATCTTTTTTTTTTTTTTTTTTTTATGTATGTTCCCCGATTACTCAAAGACGCCTGGACCGATTGCAAAAATTATTTTTTTGTTTGAAAGGGTATACTTCCTAGTTGGTCCCATAATCATCAGGTCAGGATCTGATGATGGAATCTTAGAGAAATCGAGGGAACTCCTCAAATCTTATAGGCAAACATATAGCGATTTTGGTAATTTCATCAACAATGCAAACACTTGCACTCAGAAAGTATCATTTGGTGAAGTGGAACTGATGAAGAAGACCACAGATGGCCACTGGAACTCCTAAATGCTAAATATGTCACGGGCATAAGATATCTCGAATAGTTAACCGACTATAATGAAGCAAATACTTATAAATAAATGGTACTGATGAAAATGGCACCATCGAACTGATCTGATGATGAAGCCGGAAGGTAGGCACTGGAACTCTTATATAAAACAATGTATCCTAGTCGTGTTTGGGCTTATTGGAATCGCCATGAAATGTACTTTGGCTATAAATGATAATCATGTTAATTGGAGGTATCTACCAAAACTAAAAAGTGAAAAATAAAAACTTTTTAACAAAAAATCAAACCGACTTCCAGAACAAAAAAACTACAAAGCAAAAAATAAATTTCTTTTCCGAAGTCGGTGTCGAAAAACGGGAAACAATGGGTAGGTACCTACAAAAGACACCGACTTCGGAAAAGAAATTTATTTTTTGCTTTGTAGTTTTTTTGTTCTGGAAGTCGGTTTGATTTTTTGTTAAAAAGTTTTTATTAAAAGAGTAACCATGGAGTTTCTTGCCGGTTCTTCTCCATAGGAAACGACCAACCCGAACCGTGCACATTTTGTCGACGTTTTATAAGTGCCCATGTAGGCCTATGTGAAATAAAAAAAATGATTTTGATTTTTGATTTTGATTTTGAACTCCTGAGAACCAGAATCAACAGTGGCGACCACCAGAAAATCGCAGAGGCAATGAAGCTCGACGAAGTCCCGCAGGCTTAATACATATCTTTTGCAAGAGCAAAACGATAGCGATTGTTGCGCAATAATTGCTCTGCAACACAAAAGTTTTAGAGTTTTTGGCGGTTTTTTTGGAAATATATAAGTGCATTTGACAAACAGCGAGCGATTAGCAAACGATTGTGTAGGACCCACCATACCTACACTGCAGGTAATTCCGACTTTTGTGACATAAAGCGTTTGATCGCTATCGTTTTGCTCTTGCAAAAGATACGTAGTATGCCTGCCGGAGAATGAATTTAAGGCGGTTATCACACTGCCACGCATCACGCTGCATGTTGCGTGAAAACGGTGGTGCGTGGCAGTGTGTTAACCGCCTTACTGCCTTGGAATGGATCAGTGGTGAGTAATTTGGTATTGGCTTCAAGTCTAACCGGATAGCAGCCATAATTACAGTTTCTTTAGTATGATACAAAGTAGGATTATAAATAAGACTTATCATCACCTACATCGGAAATGCTATATAAAATTAATAGTACCTAGTACGTAATCTATGAACATTATTGTGTGGAACATTGTTGTGTGCTCAATATACAAAAAGTTGTTTACTTACATAGTAAATGACTGGCAATTTTATTTCTAGACGGTTTGCTAATTGTATATTTGCACAGTAAGGTTTATTTCCCTGTAATAAAAAATCAATGAACCTTGAAAGAATGAAACGTCAGACGTAATTGTTAAAACTGCTAACAACTAGTTGGTTTACAAACATGCTTATTTATAGTAATTTGAGTTGCTATTAATTGTTATTGTCGCTGTCGACACTTTTCCTATTGATTGACTTTTAATTTTTAGTACCTCAGAAGGTAAAAACGGAACCCTTATAAGATCACTTTCTTGCCCGTCTGTCCGTGTGTCACTATCGATTTTCTCAGGAACGGGTGGACATAGCAAGTTGAAATTTATACCAGATACTGAAGTCTATAGTCCCTATTAGGTGTATAGAAATCAAGGTCCTAAGTCAATACGATAAAAAGATATGGCCAAATTTAGATTTTCGCGGAAACTTGTAAGTAACAAAATTCACCTTAATTTTCAACTTATTTTTTATTTTTCTGAATTTTCCCTTTACGTAAGACCAAAATTAACAATTCTAGGTCAACCGGAAGTACCCTGTAGGTTTTTGGTCGAAAACCTATATGGTAGTTCCTGTTGACCTAGAATCACGAAGTTTGGCAAAAAGTAAGGTCTTACAGCACAAATAAAGGAAAAAATACAAAGAATAAAATAAGTTGAAAATTAAAGGGTGTCCCCTGGTGTCCCCAAACATACATAGTTATCAACACCCTGGGTACTGAACCCTTCGTGCGCGAGTCCGACTCACCCTTGGCCGGTTTTTATATCACTTTTGCATACTTTTGAATTTTACTTGTGCATGGTTTGACGAATACGTTTTTATAGTATTCTCAACTTGGACTTGGCTAAACCAGCGGACATTAGTCCTTTTGGTATCTCCCCGACTAATTGCCTGTAAATAAAAGAAATAATGTAGTTGTCCTTCCCATTGATTCTTGGAACCTACATATTTTAAATCAATAATTAAAAACACAAACATTGCCAGAACCGCACCGTTTGGAGGTCGCTCTTTGCCACGAAAACTGCGAACTTTTTCCTCGAATAGTTTGACCAAGAGACCAATGCATACAAAATAATTATAATGTAATGCTACTTTACTCCAATCTCGATAGTCCAAAATGGAGACATAAAGCTGTATGGCCGGTCACGCATCGAATCGAACAATGAGAAAGGTTGACGCGCTTCCGTCCCTTTATTATTCATTTACAACCTTCTCTTTGTCTGTGGCATCCTGTCGTACACTCAAACTTTTTGACAGATAAATTATTGTTTATCTTTTGGCTTGTGGCCTTGTGGCAAGCGGGAGACAGCGCGGCTCATAAAAAGAGCGGCTACCAAATTACTTCAGGGATCATTTTCGTATCGAACACAGAACGCGGCATCGCAGGCACAGCAGTGGCTAGGCCGCCATAACCTACTAGCAATGTTTATGCCAGGTAAATGTGCCCTGAGCACAAGTTTTGGCTGTAGTATGGTCAGAGTTGTTATAAGGCGTAAATTTATATGAGTATACAGACCCAGTGACACACTGAAGAAAAAATAAGAAAGAAAAAAAGTTAATTAAATAAATCAAAAAACCCGACTGCTTAAAAAGCGAACCAAAAAGACGTAAACAAGAAGAAAATCATGCTGTGCAGTTGGAGGATACATATTCGCGAGCGGGCTGACCAAAACCAGATGTATCCTACATCTTTTTAGTTTTTTTAATTAGACCGTACATTTGAAAATATACGTGTTATATATTTTTGAAATCACCTCTTAAAACCCTTTCTTTTGATACCCCACACGATGGGTTTCGAAGAAAAAAAAAATTGTTGTCCCCACAAAATGGCGCCCAAAATCCGCCATTTTTTCTTTTCCAATTGTTATGTAGCCTATGACACTCGCAGGGTTAAGACGAATCGATTATTATTTATTATTTAGAACGCCACATAGGAACAAACATACATACATACTTACATACATAGACTGATAAACACATTACCCTCCTTCGGCAGTCGGGTAAAAAAAATTTTTTTGCCACAAAAACGACGTACAAAATTTCACTGAATTCACCAATCATTCATTCATTCAGTTAGTAGGTAAAGTTTTCACAATGTCGTGTCCAGTACTCTCCAGCAGTGGCTACCGAGGCGTTTGGTATCGCAGGTTGTTTGGAATAGATGTTATGGGCCTCAAACGTTTGCCTAAAATAAATTTAGCTGTTTTTGTAAATTCAGGTGAAAGTAGATTTCTGCAACTCTTATTTAAGTTACGTAATTACGTAACTTTTGTCGCTTATATTATGTTCTACTGTCTTTTTTAAGTGTACAAAAATCGAGTTGCGAATTTTTTGTGACATACTCGGACGTCTAAAATTGTGCTCTCGTAGAATAGAATAGAATAGAATATACTTTTATTGTACACCAAAAACTAAAGTTACACATCTCTCTCTCTCGTAACAACCGCTCATTTCACGGCCCAACTCACACAACGCATGGTCAGCCAGTCAGTCAGTGCCACAATTGTCCAAACGCTTATGGTTTTTTTGAAAACAATATGTTGTACCCATGTTAACTAATTGAATACGAAACAAAGGATCACTTTGTGACGTCTCGTCATCTGCAGACCTAAATAAGCAGCGGTTTGCGATAAGCTATGAATCAACGGCTAGGATTCTGATATGACACGCTTTTCTCTAATGGATGTTGCATGTTATGTCTTTGTTGCGAACTAATTGATAAACAAAATGTTGTTGTGTTTTGGGTCAGCGGAATTAATAGGGTCGGTCTGTCTGTTTCTGGTTATCAATGACAACAGAAAAGCACAACTAGCTCACATTCAAGCAGTGGCGTATCGTGCCTTGGCGGGGCCCCATATAAAAAATTGTTTGGGGGCCCTTATGAAGGGAAAAGATTTCTGACAAAAGAATAAGAAATGATTGCAAAAAATTCAAATAAATATTTATTCATCATAATTATCTATCTGTCAGTTTTCCCATAATTTTTACAAACAATTCAAATTAAATATACACTCTCCTTGCCTTTTTTTGCGGCAAACTGATTTATTAAATCATTTATAGCTGATGATGACTTTAGTTGTTATAAAGTTTCTGCCTCTATGGACAATAGAGACAGGCCTGACAAGCGAAAAAAAAATTTGGGAAGATTTTATTAATATTTGCTTACGCACGTCGGGGGCCCCCGTGGCCCGTATAATTGATACGGCAGATACGGCGGTAGCTACGCCACTGCATTCAAGTCATCGCAGTAAATAAATAAGTCATGTTCATCTTCGCGTCTCCCCTTTTTTCGAAATATTGCGACTGATGCAAAGGTTTAAGTTCCTTAAACATACGGAATTTCCGTATGTTTAAGCTCCTCCAGCCAGGCCAAATCTTTTTGTTTCTGTGTCTTGAAGATATAGTGCCTTGCTTCCTTTGGCTCGTCTTAGTGGGGGCACTACCGTTGCCCCAGACTAAAAATTGATTGCTTATACATGTGTATATGAGAAATGTAGAGATCCGCAAGAGAACCAGGGTTACAGACATAGCCCGAAGAATTGCCAGACTTAAGTAGCAGTGGGTAGGGCTGCACATTGCTGGCAGAACGGATGGCCGATGGGGCAGAAAAGTTCTGGAGTGGCGACCGCGAACCGGAAGACGTTGCGTTGGAAGGCCTCCCACCAGGTGGACCGATGACCTGGTGAAGGTTCCGCTGGATGCGAGACGCACAGGACCGGTCAATGTGGCGACGCTTGGGGGAGGCCTATGTCCAGCAGTGGACGTGAAATGATGATGACAACATGTTTAAAAAAAGTATTCTCTTTAAGTTTTAGAAAATAATCTCTGATAAGAAAGCTACATTATCCTTAAGAGACATAGGCTACTTTTGCCACAAGAGCGTGAAAAAGCTATGTAGTTAGAATTAAACTGTTGCACGATATTTCACCATTTTTTTGTGTGGCCATTTTCAAAAGCCCCAAAAGAAGTCTACGATTTGACGATGAATGTAAAGGTCTGTCACGCAGATCATAAAAACACAGGTCTATCAGTAGTTTTCTAAAACTGTGCGGAAGTTATAAAGATATGGGTCAATTTAATCTAAGTTATGTTACGAGTTCAAAGAATTTGATAACGGAACCGCTTTTGATGATGTAACTGATATGAAACAAAAAAAACTTATTGTTGGCTTACCCGTAGTGATAGTATTAGAAGAGTAATCAGCATCAAGTTTTTGCATTACCATACTGATGATGTCATGATTTTTCTTCTTCTTTTCAAGTTGATGGAATACTCTTTAAATATGTTGGGATCAGTAGGCAGCGGGTTTGATGATACATTATCTTAAGAAGCACTAGAACTCCCAAAAGATGCAAATATTGCATCTTTTGCGGGGTTTCGGCGTTTTAGGCATCGAGGCGGTTGCCTCCCCGACGCCTTGTTCTTCGAGCGGGATCGGCCCTCTCACGCTCTCGCTCGGCGACCTTCTTCTGGGCGATCACAGTCTCACAGAAGGCCATTTCCCTCCAATTTTCTGTCTCTGCCAGCATGGCCCTCACAACTGCTGGCAGAGACAGGTCTCGCCCGATCCTGGCCTGCCGCTCAGAGGCCCACGCTGAGCACTCCTCGAGCGTGTGCTGTGCAGAATCAAGGTCGCCTCCAAAATGGTGGCAATTTGCCGTGGCCTCTCGCACAATCCTATTCAGATACTCACCGAAGCAACCGTGCCCGGTGAGCCTGTGTCAACAGAGGCCTAGTGTACAAATTTGACAACTACAAATTAAACAAGTAAAATTTCAAAGTTTAAAAAACCCCCGACATATTTTTATTTCATGCTACATAATTTATCTAGTAATAGTAGATACGCTTCGATCGGCAATCTAGTGAACACGTAATTATTATGATACGATATCTTGCAAATACACCCCGATTCAAACAGTAAAACGCCTGTAACTTTTGAACGGCTGAACTGATTTTATTCAAACATAGCTAAGAACACTCTCGACAACATCACCTTTCAAACAAATAAAACTAAATCAAATCGGTCCATCCGTTTTAGCGCTATGATACCACAGAAAGACACAAAAAAGTGAGCCGGAAAAAGTGAGGTGTTATAAGTTTGACGTGTGTTGCTGTGTATCTGTGTAGGAACAAAAAGGAACTACAGGAACAATAAAGGAAAACATATGGGCACAGTATATATCTTTCTTTTACAGTTTATGGTTTTTTTTTTAATTGGCCCATTATTGGTGGAAGAAATAGGCGAGAGCCAAACCTCGAATTCTGACTTTTTACTTAGGAAATTCAGTCGGATGGGTCGCAGACATCCTCCAGCATTTCCTCTTAAGTTAACTACATTTGTGATGTTATCAAATTTTATGTAGGTATCAATAAAATACGAGCATAATTGTATTGTCATTAAAATCTTCGACCCAATTACTTTTAATAGTGTTACAGCAAACAGTAATAAACCCATTTAATGGCCGTGTAGCTTTAAGAGCTGTCGTGATGTAATAAAAAGTATGTAATCCGTGAAAGTGAACATATCGCTCGGAAGAGGATAACTTTATCGCGTGAGTCACATCCGGTGCGTGTGCGCATAGTTCGTTGCACTATATTGGCTTAAGTCTGCTTCTGTCTCGTGGGCTTGAAGCCTTGTTGGAGGGGATTTTTCTAAGCTTCAATTGCTAGGTGAATATTTTGTGTAAGGCATGGAAAGGGAGTAAATGATGGCTTCTCAGGAGCATAGAAGAAGAAGCGTGTTGCACCGATCCCATGTAACATAGGACAAGGGCTAAAAGATGATGATGTTGACTAACTGCTAGATGAGTCGCGTTTGGCTTTGCTTTTAAAAGGGGATTTGAAAGAAAGAAGAGAGTTTAAGGATAGGTCAATCAGTTGTTATCATAATTGGAACAGTCATTAGGTGGCTGTAATTTGACTATAAAAATGCTTATGTCTAGTTCTAGGCATTACACATAGGTGTAACCTATAGTGTTAGTGAAAACGGTGGCTTATTAAGTATCTTTTGCAAGGGCAAAACGATAGCGATTTTTGCGCAATAATAAAATTGGTATTCAATACAGAAGTTTTAGAGATTCTGGTGTTTTTTTTTTTAAATTAGTGCATTTGACAAACAGCCAGCGATTAGCAAATGATTATGTAAGACCTTTTTTTATTTTCTTGGAGAAATGCTCATGCATACTGCGCTACCACGGGGAGATAGTGCAGTTATGTGGGACTCTAACCCACTAAAACTCCACGGTGTCCTCATGTGCCGCTTATGGTGGGAACACGTATCATATCTACTGCAGGTAATTGCGACTTTTATGACATAAAGCGTTTGATCGCGCGATGATTGCTGATTGCTGTTTCTTACGTAGGTAATAAGCCTGCGGGTATTGGAATCATGGTTAGGATTAAATTGGCAAATAGAATTGCTAGCAAAAAATATTTACACAACAAAGAGTTATTCACGTTGGAGGAAAACTGTTCTTTGTTTTACACGGTTATCAAATATTTGTTCGGTTCACAGAAATTATGAGATCACCACCATCCTTTGTCCGTAATTCATGCATACTGTGCTATATTTAATTATTATTTATTGTACACCAGCTTTTGCCGCCTGATACCGTGCCTCTGCAGATGGATCTTTTGGAGAGGAAGAAGACTAAATAAAAAGTGTGTGAATGATATGAAGGAAAAGGCAGTAAATAATAGCAAGAATGGAACAGAAAATTACATCGATATTTGCACCAAGCGCTTCAAACATCCTTCCACAGCGAAAGGGTGGAACTCAATACCTGCATCTGTGTTTCCGAACGCATTCAATCTGAATTCAAGGTTAGAGTGAACAGGCTTCTTCTCTGTCACCTCTGAGTCCTTTGACCTTTAGATTTAATAGAAATAAAAAAATATAAATAGAGAATAAAAATACAAAAATAAGGTAAACCAGTGGCGCTGACTGGGATGAGGTGGCATACCGAGATTCCTCTGTGCTCCGGCCTCGTCCGTGCCTCGCACGGGTCTCGGCTCGCATCCGCTACGGTCTCACATAATTCATTCTTTACTGGGATGTGGAGGTCAGGTAGGCAGTCTCTTTATGAAAAATATTTGGGAGGTACAATGGTTGATTATCTGAGGAATCATACGAAAGAAAAGGAAATTAATGATAGGGAGAAAGGAAGAGAGAAACCTGTTGCCAATTACTTTATCTTATCATGTGGACGGGCCGAGAAATAACTCGGGCCTTTCGAACCATTGGGATCTTTTGTAGTCCCCTAGATACTTTTCCCCAATCTCGTTAAAACCTTCGTCATGAGTCTTAAAACGAGATTAGGAGATATGAGCCTATAGTCTTCTGGTCTTGGATATCCTACCCCTAGAAGATTCATTCGCTTACTAGCCAGTGCATTGCATATGCACAGAAGGTGCTCCATGTGTTCCGTATGTTCCCCGCACAACCTGCACATGGGTTTCGCCGTTAGACCCATCTTCACGAGCATGACGTTGGTTCCAAAGTGGCCAGTGAAGGCCCCAAATTTGCCCCCTGCTCAGACGATGACTTTGTTTCAATACAAAAACTTCGCTATTTCGGCTTTCAATTTTGTTAATTGAAAATTAAATAATTTATCTCGAAACAGTGACATAATTGGCGGTAAAGGTCATCGGGTGTTTGACCTAGTATCCGCACTGGCCCGGAACACAGATTAAATGGTGCATTATGTGAGTCACTCGGTGCCTACTATTGCATCATAATCATTTTATTTTATTATACAAGGTTTTAAATGGACCTTTTAATTTAATTAATTTAAAATGTTTAATATTTGTATCTTTTTTTACGATTTAGTGCGTTTTAGTGCCCATGAATTTACGTCAGTCGGTTTTCTTTTGTCAAAAAACTGTTGCCAAAGCGTCTAAGGACCAGTTTTTTGATGCGTAGTAAACTCAACCAGTGGGTTATGCTAACCAATGGTTGCAAATTTCGATAAAACACCATTTCTTCAGTTTTTGACCTCACAAATTGTCAAACAATTTGGAGAGTTCATTATTTGACCATTTGTTAGGTTAGACTAACAATATAGGCCTTTCCCAAGAGTCGTCATACCGACTGAGCCAGAGATTCTCGCATACAGCGCCCCCCGCCACAGCCAGCCAGCCAGTTCCAAAACTAAGACAATAATTCACTTCGTGGGAGACTATACATCGCTGCATCTGCCAGTTAAATGATCTACAGAACCTTTCCACACAGAATAAGTGTACAAACAGTATGGAAACTACCTACAAACGCTCTAAACGGCACACTCACACAAACATATATGCGCATCGACGAGACCCCTAAGCGGCTCGCACTACTGACAGCATTGCAGAAGTGCCTTAATGGTCTCGTTGGTGCTTATGTTTGTGTGAGTGTGCCGTTTCGAGCGGTTTTAGGTAGTTTCCATACTGTTTGTATATTTTTACTGTGCTTTCAGCCCCATCAGTCCAATATGACCAGCCCGGTTACTTTGATTCTCTTGTCGATCTTTTAATTTATATTTTGAATACTCAGGGACACTCCAAGCAGTCTTCTATTACCCTTGGGTGAGTTAGTGGAAGTGATAACATACCAATAGCAAATCGTTCTAAAAAACTCATAAATTTTATTTAAAGATTATCTCTCTGCCCATAAATGTGTTACACAACGGCATTAGCAGTGAGGAGATAAGATTTTTTTGTATAGCCCGTTTTTAAACTAAATTTACGTATGTCAACCCACATAATAATATATAAATCACTAGAGGACGCCTCGCGGTTTCACCCGCGTAGTTCCCGTTTCCGTGGGAATACAGGGATAAAAAGTAGTCTATGTCACCCGGGGATAGAGTAGCTTCCCAACGGTGAAAGAATTTTGAAAACGGTCCAGTAGTTTTGGAGCCTATTCGGTACAAACAAACAAAAAAATTTTTCCTCTTTATAATATTGGTATAGATTGGTTTCTTGTAAATCAGCGTCACTTTGACCCAATGGCATCAACAATAACACCCCTCTTTTTCCGTCGGGTGTTAAAAATGATGAGTATTTAAAGTCGTGACACTCTTAAGAAATCGGATTTGACAGCTATGAAAATACGATATTGTCAAACTTGATGCATACGAATGGTACTCTTTGTTATAGTGTATGGGTAATATAGTAATTAATTAGGATTATGAATTTGATGTTTCGTAGACGTTCATACAAAGATATCGCGGCATTTAAAATGAGAAATGTCTTCGGACTTCTTAGATTGTGACGATTATAGTAGACTAGCTGTTGCCCGGACTTCGTCTGCGTCGCAAGTAGGTACTTCGAATAGCCTATTTTTATGTCGTGCAATAATATTGTCGGTGTTTGAGCCGCCATACCTGAGAAATTATTAGTTCATCATACAAACTTCCACTCCCCTTTCCTCCTCCTTCAGGATGATTTCCGGGAAAAAAACTATCCCATGCCAAATTTCATCTAAATCGGTAAAGCGGTTTTAGCGTGAAAAGATTACAGACAGGCAGGGAGACAGACAGAGATACTTTCGCATTTATAATATGTAGTAAAGTAAAAGTATATGTGTGGATATGTAAGTAAGTACTAGTTTAAGGGCAGGCCAAGAAATCTTGACTCTCATTATCAGCCTAGCCTTTTGCCCAAATAACTTGGTGCCAATTCCAGTCTAACCGGATGCCGTTGCATACCAATATGGAGTGCCTATCTGATTTCCACGTCTCCACGAGTCACTGAATTACACAATACACCTTGAGACATTCTGGCTTCCACAGCCGGAAACAAAAGCTTGTTAATATGCTCGGTATGTATTGTATGGTCTTGGTCACCCATCCACGCAACGATCTCTGCAAGCGAACCTTAACCTTCATGTTATCTTTGTTTAGCATTATGTATTAGTATGAGCAGTGGTATCCCAGTGGTAGCGGCCGCGCCTTACAAGTTGTAGGTCATGAGTTCGAACCCAGGCAGGCGCTTTACTTTGTGTAAATTATTTCATCACCACTGGAAACCGGCGAAATTCGAAGACACATGTCTGCGAACTTTTGGTTCTAGGACATGCCAACAACATTACATATCAACCCGCACTTCTACCGTATAGCACACACCAATCCACACTGGGCAAGCGTGGTGGATTACAGCCCATTCCCTCTCACAGTGAGGAGGCTGATGATGTGTGTGTGTGATGTGATGTATTAGTTTAATACATAAAGTTTTGTGTATGTTTAATTTGTGTATTTTATCTATGGGCCGTAGTTGTCTGAAAATCAAGAATATTATAATTATCTCCTTTATTCATCGTCTTTCTTATTACCTAAATTTTAAATCTATACTAATATTATAAAGAGGTAAAGTTTGTGAGTTTGTGAGTTTGTGACGTTGTAAGGGGTAATCTCTGGATCTACTGAACCGATTTTGAAAATTCTTGCACCGGTAGAAAGCTACATTATTCCTGAGTGTCATAGGCTATAAAATATTTTCAAAATAAATAGAGATCCTTATGAAAATTGCAATAATGTAACCCAAGGTAGCAAAATGTTGTCTGTAAAATACATTATTTGGCGTGCGCTGAGAAAACTATTGATGATAGATACAAATTAGTAGGTAGGGTAGGTAGGATAGGCAGAGTAGGCAGGGTAGGCAGAGTAGGCAGGGTAGGCAGGGTAAGCAGAGTAGGCAGGGTAAGCAGAGTAGGCAGGGTAAGCAGAGTAGGCAGGGTAGGCAGGGTAGGCATGGTAAGCAGAGTAGGCAGTGTAGGCAGGAAAGCAGGGTAGGCAGACTAGGCAGGGTAGGCAGGGTAAGCAGAGTAGGCAGGGTAAGCAGAGTAGGCAGGGTAGGCAGGGTAGGCATGGTAAGCAGAGTAGGCAGGATAGGCAGGGTAGGCAGGGTAGGCAGGATAGGCAGGATAGGCAGGGTAGGCAGGATAGGCAGGTTAGGCAGGGCAGGCAGGGTAAGCAGATTAGGCAGGGTAGGCAAGATAGGCAGGGTAGGCAGGAAAGGCAGGGTAGGCAGGGTAGGCCGGGTAGGCAGGGTAGGCAGGATAGGCAGGGTAGGCAGGAAAGGCAGGGTAGGCCGGGTAGGCAGGGTAGGCAGGGTAGGCAGGGTAAGCAGAGAAGGCAGGGTAGGCAGTGTAGGCAAGATAGGCAGGGTAGGCAGGAAAGGCAGGGTAGGCAGGAAAGGCAGGGTAGGCAGGGTAGGCAGGGTAGGCAGGGTAGGCAGGGTAGGCAGGGTAGTCAGGGTAGGCAGGGTAGGCAGGATAGGCAGGATAGGCAGGGTAGGCAGGAAAGGCAGGATAGGTAGGGTAGGCAGGTTAGGCTGGGTAGGCAGGGTAAGCAGAGTAGGCAGGGTAGGCAGGGCAGGCAAGATATGCAGGGTAGGCAGGACAGGCAGGGTAGGCAGGGTAGGCAGGATAGGCAGGGTAGGCAGGGTAGGCTGGGTAGGCAGGGTAGGCATGGTAAGCAGAGTAGGCAGGGTAGGCAGGAAAGGCAGGGTCGGCAGGGTAGGCAGGGTAGGCAGGGTAGGCAGGGTAGGCAGGATAGGCAGGGTAGGCAGGAAAGGCAGGTTGGGCAGGGTAGGCCGGGTAGGCCCGGTAGGCAGGGTAGGCAGGTTAGGCAGGGTAAGCAGAGTAGGCAGGGGAGGCAGGGTAGGCAAGATAGGCAGGGTAGGCAGGAAAGAAAGGAAAGGCAGGGTAGGCAGGGTAGGCAGGGTAGGCTGGGTTGGCAGGATAGGCAGGTTAGGCAAGATAGGCAGGGTAGGCAGGAAAGGCAGGGTAGGCAGGATAGGTAGGGTAGGCAGGGTAGGCTGGGTGGGCAGGGTAAGCAGAGTAGGCAGGGTAGGCAGGGTAGGCAAGATACGCAGGGTAGGCAGGAAAGGCAGGGTAGGCAGGAAAGGCAGGGTAGGCAGGATAGGTAGGGTAGGCAGGGTAGGCTGGTTAGGCAGGGTAGGCAGTGTAGGCATGGTAAGCAGAGTAGGCAGGGTAGACAGGGTAGGCAGGGTAGGCAGGGTAAGCAGGGTAGGCAGGGTAGGCAGGGTAGGCAGGGTAGGCAGGGTAGGCAGGGTAGGCATAGTACGCAGGATAGGCAGGGTAGGCAGGGTAGGCAGGAAAGTCAGGGTAGACAGGGTAGCCAGGGTAGGGGCAGGGTAGGCAGGGTAGGCAGGGTAGGCATAGTACGCAGGATAGGCAGGGTAGGCAGGGTAGGCAGGAAAGTCAGGGTAGACAGGGTAGCCAGGGTAGGGGCAGGGTAGGCAGGGTAGGCATGGTAGGCAGGTTAGGCAGGTTAGGCAGGGTAGGCAGGGTAGGCAGGGTAGGCAGGGTAGGCAGGGCAGGCAGGGTTGGCAGGGTAGCCAGGGTAGGCAGGGAAGGCAGGGTAGGGGCAGGGCAGGCAGGGTAGGCAGGGTAGGCATGGTAGGCAGGATAGGCAAGGTAGGCAGGATAGGCAGGGTAGCCAGGGTAGGTAGGCAGTTGACGGGAGCGAAGCCCCGAGGGTCAGCTAGTACATTTATAAAATTAAGAAAAAGAAAATATCGGTTTAAAAAATAAAGGCCCACAGTATCGGGAACAGGGTCCAAGCTACCGGGTCAGGGCTCCAGAGAGTGGAACCTCCGAAAAATATGAGCCGAGTCTAGAATCGCTTGACCCAGCCGCCTAACGAGAGCCTTCTCATAAAAACTCTTGCGGCAATTTCTATTTTGCAGCCCCTGCTGAGTTTTACTAGCAAAACAGAGCAGTAAACCTATTTAGTAACAATCTTCTGGGACGAGATATATGCCATTATTACCATTACATAGTAAACTTTATGTGCTATTTATCAGAGGCCCGAGTCATCATTATGTCTAGCCCACTGTACGTTGACAATGTCCGAGGTTAGTGAACCCTACGTCAATGCACACACACATGCATAAATAGCAACTCTATATAACTTAATGACGGTAATATATTATTTATTTATAATAGCAGTATTTTTTTGCGTCATCCTGCATTTTATACTGTCTACCATTTTTATATAGAAACGGTACAGTGAGCTTGGATTTGCACCGCGTAAGGAAACTGTGGCTATTATTTTGATGTTTAATATCTTCTGATATTTTATGTCATATAACCTAAATATAGGTTTCTTGCTACATACATTTTATGTTATGTGCGTGTCTTGGAATTTCCATGCTTGGAAGGCTAGTGAACGTACTTAATTATTATTATTAACTAGCACTTCGCCGGCGACTTTGTTCGCTTGATCTGTATTTCATCATACAGGTGACTTTTTAGTTTCACTTCCTTAAAGGTTGCTTTGCCAAAAATCCCTTCTTTGTGCTCTCCTACATCATAAAAAGAAGCCCTGTACAGTAAAATTCTTCAAAAATCTTTAAAAGCCCCTAAATCGTGTTTTAGGAGTAGTTTTCAAATACTAATAATGAAAACCTTGACTATTTACTTAGATTAGTATTTATGCCAAGTTGCAAATATATAAGCCAAACGAATTTCCACCTTTTAACCTCCTCAGAGGTAGAATTTCCAAAAACCAATAAATACATGAATTCTTTTTATCAACCAAGAACGTAAATGTAAAATTTTATGTGTCCAATTTATAATCTGTACGAATGTCATAAAAACTTTCAGCCCTTTTTACCTCTTTAGGGGGGGAAATTTCCAAAAATCCTTCCTAAGTGCGCACTTACGTCACTTGAGAAACCTCCCTGCCAAATTTCATGAAAGGCAGGGAAGGAAGAAGAAGAAGAAGATATGTCAAGTGGTTTTCGATATTTCGTGATGAGTGAGTGAGTGACCTTTCGCTTTTATGAAGATAGGTGTTAACGCATAGAAGGCAGCTACCACTCTTCCTAATATTATATCTGGCTAATATACCTCTACAGTCACTAAAATATTAATGGAAGTTGATCGCGGAAATGCAACTCAGGAATCAAATAAAATAATTGTTCGATTTTTCGAAGACGAAAGCGCGAAAAAAAAAAAAACGCAAGAAACGCGATAAACAGTAGTCTTCTAGAAGACGTAATCTTCATTTCAATAAGTTCTGCACCAGTGAAGCTGATTGTGGTTGGCACATCTTTAGACACTGGCTGAATAGTCGTCATCGGCTCAGCTGCCAAAGAAGAAAAAAAAGATTGTTCAAGAGCTGTCATCATACTTGACACTGACAGCTGTTAAACGTGGTTTAGTTGTGCTAATAGCGTTCAGTTCAGTTATACGTAGTATCTCTAAGTAGTCTGTGGTTCAGTTTCATAGGCGAAATTCGTCCGTCTGTCTTTGTATTCGCATACAAGAAATGCCTGTCAAGTTCTACTGTTACAAGAGGCGGGTAAAACTGTAAAATGGACCACTGTAACAGAAGCAAATAAAAGAACTGTAAAAGTCAGAGGTTACATCTTTTATTCGAATGCCATATGGGCGTCACTTCAGTGAATATGGCTAGAGCACAATTGAAACCTAACTAGAAATCTATTTCGAAACATAATGACTGGCTGTATTGCGATCGAACTTGTGCAACCTTTTTTTTGTTGTTACGAAATAAATGTTACGTAGGTATCTATACTATGTAATATATGGATCATGTGAATGTATCTAATGTTTATGAAATTTTAAAAGAGTCCTTATTGTAAAGGGTAGCAAACACACCTGTGGTACTCCTAGAATCTTCCTCCCCTAGGTTGGTCGTCTCCCCCACGGTGGGTTACCGCATTGTCGAGGCGGGTGGCTCAGTAGCCGTGGCTTGGTCAGCCACGGTGAAGCGAAGAGAAACCCGAGGAGGAGCCGCTCGTCAGGGCTTTTGCGGATTAAGCCGACGACGTAGCGGCAAACTAATAGGTTGCGGTGCCGCTTGGTAACAGGCGACATCACAACTGAGGTGGGTCGCTATGTATTATGGAGAGTCCCTGGTCCCATACGATATCGAGGCTGAGGGTTGGAGGCGGGAGAGGAGCGCCGGTATAGTGGCGCACCACTAGCACCACTGTAGGGGTAGGCCATTGACCTTGACTCGTCACAGGGGGACCAAGAGTGTCATACACGGGGTCGTCTGGCGCCCATGTGGTGGTTTCGTCCCTTGGTGGTAACGGCGTACAGTGTGTTCTGGTGCGCCGGTGATGGGGGGTACTCCCCAGAGGAGGGTTTGGTGCCAGACAGTCGCGGCGGCCGGCGGGTTCGCGGTGAGTGCTAACGCGTGCCTTTGCTCCCGCCATAAGCGGCACAGGAAGACACCGTTGAGTTTTAGTGGGTTAGAGTCCCACATAACTGCGCTGTCTCCCCGTAGTAGCGCAGTATGCATGAGCATCTCTCCAAGAAAAAAAACATTTATGTTAAAAATAAGTTAGCTTCTTCTAATGAGTAATTTAATTCAAATTGTCACAGAACAAAATCGTCGAGTCATAAATTACCACAAAAGATCCGTTATTTCTTTACGATCAGAATAATCATGCTAAAAGCGTCATCCAAAAATAACATTGGCGTCAATCTGTCAGCGTCGAAATTTATCTCGTACCAATCTATTATTACATGCTATGCTGTTACATAAGTCCATTGTCGTGTGAAGTTGAAAGACTTCAACGGTCTAGCGCCTGAGACGCCAAGCAGTCTGTCATGGCGGCGTTACGTCAACGTCAAAGGGTCGTTGAACTGACGGAGCTACATTTTCTCTGACGGGAAAACTTTTACAACTAATGTCTGGCGTGTTATCAGATATTGTAGGTTAGTTGTACAAGGAAATATCTGTGGTTTGCGGTAGGAGTGTTCGAGTTGTAATCAGAATGCGTGGTCGGCGTGGGACTGAAAATTTTGGTCGATATGACGTGTGAACGACTGTTTGTTATATTATAGCAGGATTTTTAGTTTTAACGCACCCACGTTACTTAAGAAATACCTAACATGGCGCAGAGCGTTTAAAAAGGAAAATACAGTCTCCATAGACAGATAATGATGTTCTAAAGATGTTAACATTATACAGGTGAAAGGAAGTTTCCCGTGGATAGACGCAACGAGACAATGCGACAACGATGCGATACGTTTCGCACTTATCTGTGGAAGTCTTTTACACCTTATTAGATAGAAACACAAGTGCCTATTTTCCAAGATTCCATAATCATAAAATATTATTTGTCTGTCACTGCATAAATCATTTTGATGTGTCTCTCCATAGCGTCGAGCACTATTTGTCAATACCAACTTTCAATAGAAAACGAATAAGTGGAAATACATGTCAGCATCGACAATCTTCTGTAGCTGTTTACTATGGGTAAACTACGGGTAAATGAAGGTCACACCACCATAGCTTGTTAATTTTGTTGGCGTGTTTTAAATACTATACACTGCTTGCAATATGAAGTATGAAAAATCTAGTTTCTTATTCTGAAAACGGACTAGTCAATCTGCCCTGGAACTACAAAACACGGAAATCCTTTTCGACTCCTTTCCTGAAAACAGACAGACAGAGTTACTTTCGCATTTATAATATTACTAGCTTCTACCAGCGGCTTCGCCCGCGTGAAAGTCGAAAATTGTCCCAAGGGAACATAATTTCCGGGATTAAAGTATCCTACGTGCTATTCCAGATCCGTGCAGCCGTTTGGGCGTGAAGAAGTAATAAACATACAAACACACACACACTTACAAAATTTCATGTTTATAATATTAGTGTGATTTTATAATCTATACTAATATTATAAAATGGTAAAGTTTGTGAGTTTGTGACGTTGTAAGGGGTAATCTCTGGATCTACTGAACTGATTTTGAAATTTTTTTCATCAGTAGAAAGTACATTATTCCTGAGTGTCGTAGGCTATAATATAATCCCCTTTTCCCTTGGATCTACTACTGTCTCCTACTACTTGGATCTACTCCAGTATACTACTACTGTACCTGAACTTCCCAACAAGGAATTTGGTACTCCAGATAATTGCTGTAACGCTACCTAGCTTCCAGTAGCAATATAGCCAGAATGATACCATAAGATGGTCATACAATGGGTACCTACACGTGTTGATAATTAATGACATAATAACTGTTTGCACAATGCACATACTGTTGGTCACATTTCTTGTGTCGTCCACTCAATGCTGTGGCCATTAGAAGTGCTCTGGTTGCAACCCGGTTCCTATGTGGGTATTGTCGGGTTACTAGCATTGGCCGTTGTTTGTTTTTCCATGCTTCCAATGCCGAGTCTATATTTCACTCATTTGTTCTAAATTTAAATCCTATTGAAAGTTTTATGGTGTAGTGATAAAGGTCGACAGAAATACGCAATGAACTGATCTAAGGACCGACATAATTTTTTGGAACAAAGTTCTTTATCGCACGTTATAGTTCTGATTTGTTGGCGGGATGAGGGGCTAGACCGAAAAAAGTGTAACAATGAAAAAACGAGACCAAAGACACCTTTTGAAGTGATTTTTGAGGCACTTCCTGATCACCTAGGCAACTAAATCTTTTACACAACAACAATGACAATACAACAACAACAACACAACAACAATGACAATACAACAACAACAACAATATCTATAATTTAAACGTTAAAATCCCTTTTTTTATTAATATAAAAAAAAAAAAACATTTTTGCGTACTACATGCAGGATAGTACAAGCACACAAAATGGAGACGCCGAGGAGAGCGCCGGATATGCACGAAGAAAACCGAAGACGTACGTGCGCGCGCTGACAAATACAGTACCTACTCTAGCAGCCGCTATTGTGTGTTTCAAGCTGTTTTGTTGTTGTTTCAGTTTCGTAATATTTTACGAAATTTTGTGCATTTTGTGCTCCTGAAGTTGTATCTAATAGCTAGACTAAAATAATATCGTATAAGTATAAGTTCAACTCTAAACTTATATTATATTCGTATTTTTCTTGAAGGAATCTTTCGAAGACCTGATCCAGTTACAAATAATCTTTCATTGATTGGATTGATAACTATTTTATCGCTGAGTGCCATTTACTAATTCTTATGCCGAAAATGCACGGTTCCAGTGCGATGAGCTATGGGAGACAAGCCTTGAGGCTAGCTAGTATAAAATATTCTGCATGTGGGATGGTAACAGGCACTGCCTAAAATGTCTTTGTTACATATTAAAATTAGCTACTCTCACCATTGTTAAGAAGTGAAACTGCAAACCTGACACAGTAGCCAACACTCGCCACCCACACTAAGTCAAGGGGTGATATTCTTTAATAGCGACATTCACTAATTGTTACTTACGGTGTACTACTTACACCGTAAGTACATCGTTATGACCGGCCAACGAGACTCCCACGTAGAGTGCTGGCGCAAGGCATATGTGATTAAGAGATTATGTCTTTAAGTTTATTTTGAAGAAATTGTAACCCAACTGTCATGGGGCTGTTAATGGCTCAGCGGCTTAGGAGATTAGAAATTAGTATGTGTCAATCGTGATATATTAAGTTTGTTTTTTTTTAAATTATTCTCGCTCTTTGTATCTACTAATCAACAAGTAAAAGTATCTATTTATTAAACCTACTACAAACTTTTTTCGTCAGATCTTTTTAGTTTTGATGTCTAGGAATTTTACTTTTTTCCGAGAATGGAAAAGAATAAGTGTTGCGTCGTCTTCAAGTAGCATGGGCAAGACCGGGCAGATGACGACTTTTCCGCACTTCTAAAGAATGCTAAGGCTGGTTACAGTGCTCGACCGAATGCCAGTGCACGGTCCGTCCATGACGGTACGCATAACGCGACCGTCAGTTTGTATCTACCATTCAGTGCTCTCCAGACTAATATACTGACCGGACTGATACTGCCTCTACACGAAATGGACGCGTTTACAAATAGTATAATTGCTGCTTATTATCTTCGTGAAGGGTTAAGGAACAGAAGGCGTAGATGTCACGTATCAATCGTCACCAAAAGAGCATTTCAAGGGGAATTAACTACTTTAAATTAATTTTTGATCTAAGGTGAAGATTTTTTTTAAATTACTTTACAGAATGTAGATCAAAAGTTTTGATGAATTATTAGCGAAATTAGAAGACAAATTAAAATCCCAAAACTAATTTCGATATAAGACATGTTAAATCGCTTGATCATACACGCATGCGAGCGGTCGGTCCATCGTCCAACCGCGTTCATTTGTTTGATTTGTTTCTAACGTGCGACGGTCCCCGTACGTAGACGTAATGCGTATAGCAATATACGCGTGCGGATGGTCGGTCGAGCACTGTATCCAGCCTAAGGTTTGAAAATGATGCAACACGTTTTTCTTTTTGTAGAGAACGAATATTAGAATTCTTCGTTACGTTTAGACATTATAAATCATAAACAAGTCATCGTACTTTAATTTTGCTTTTATTTCTCTCATGCCTTGCACCACTTGCGCATCAATGTCTGATAGTCGTCTGTATGTCCCGAGGTACATCATTAATGACGTCTGATCGCCACTTACCGGGTTTAGCCATAACACGGCGGTAACTGTTACCCAGTTATAAGGTTATGGCTGTAACCGAGACTCTAATGTTCCATGTCACGTTCCTTTTACTGAGGTGGTCAATACAGCTTTATAAAACGTTGGTTGACAGGCTAATTACTGTCAACTGTTCTCCTTTAGGACACAAACTACACAAGCATTACCAAATTCAGCGGGCTCAGCTGACTGCCAAAAAGTTGGAGATCCTTGCGAAGATGAGAAGGTACTTCACGCTGGAACAGCTCCTCAATTTGTATCAAGCGCAAGTGCGATCATGCATGGAGTACTGTTCTCATCCCTGGGACGGATCTGCCAAACACCAGCTTGACGCACTGGAGTCAATCGAAAAGCGGGCCAAGAGGCTCATCGGTGATGAGGCACTGGTCAAGTCAAAGCTTACTCAAACTTGTCAAAGCAACTCGATTACATTCCGGGGAGAGTGCAATGGAATTGCACGATCTAATTCAACCTAGCCCGTTTCACCATCAGAATCACATCCGTTGAATCACAAAACGTTTAGGAAACACTTTCATTATGCGTACAGCTAAGGACTGGAATTCCCTGCCCGAGTTTGTGTTTCCCGACAGCTACAATCTAGGAGCCTTTTAGTCAAGAGTGAATAGATTATTTCTAGGCAAGCGTGTCTCACCGCCGACCACATCATCGCTACCAACAGATGAGATAGTGGTCAAGCGCGAGCCTATAAAATATATATAAAAAAGCTTGCAAGACCTATCAGTGACCTAACCTATTAGCGAGACTCCAGTCCACTTCAATCAAATTAGTCAAAAATTATTTAATAGTAGAATATATTATAGGTACTACGAAGGAGTTAGTCGTGGGTTATTCTTCGATGTAGCCCGACAGGCTTATTATGTAAAAACTGCAATCAGCAATCATTGCGCGATCAAACGCTTTATGACTTGACAGTCGGAATTACCTACATTGTAGATTTAGTGTACAAAAACCGCTATCGTTTTGCTCTTGCAAGATGCGTACGATAAGCGTGCTAAACACTGGATTCAGGCCCATTTAAACAGACGTAATAACTGCAGGATAAGAAAATAATTTTCAACACACTTGCTCATAAAGTGGCTCTAATTTCACCGCAATTAGGCACATAATGACACCTGTTATCAGACTGTGACTTTTTCATTACTATTATTCACAAGTGAGATAAAGAGTATTTTTTTTATTTATTGGTTGAGTTGCTTTGTTCTTAAAAAAGTTTCGATACAAAAAAGATCGTGCTCAATAGTACAAATGCAACACATTTCATGCAACTTCGTATTTAAATAGATAATTTCAACTTATACGTGTTTAATAAATAAAACTTTCACTTAAATATAACTTTTGCTTTTATCTGTAATAAAGAAAACTTGAAATTCCCCATTTTGTACGTGGCTAAAACGCTATTCGCGAAAATCCAAAAAAAATTAAACTCATTATTTTTAGTCTATGGCCGATCGCCATTGTTAGATGCGCGCGCATAGGAAAACTAATTAATTTTGCCCGCCATTGCAAAAAAAATTCACAACTCGTTTTCACTGTTGGAAATGGTTTTTTAGTATTATTTTCTTCACAAGTGTGTTGAAAAACGTCGTATGATACACGTGTGTATTGATGATTACCGTCCTCGGCTCTCTTAAGACCCTACCTAACGGCTCGGGTCTCAATGGCGCCTCAGCGGTAATCACCAACATAACACACTTGTACCATAATGTACTATTATAATAGTAAAACACATCAAGTGTGCAAGCCGTACCTACTAGCGTAGCTAAACAAACGTAGCTAAAAACACACACACACACACACATTATTTAAGGGAAACAAAGCTTCAAGAGAGTTACTATCGCTAAATGCATGCAATGCAAACTCGCACTAAGGCCTCTGGATAAAAGCCCATCCTTTTATAATAATAATAATAATTTATTTCAAAATTCAGACAATTTACAGTCCAATTCTTGATAGTAACAAATACTTATATAACTAGTGTTAGTAAAAGGTAAATTCCAAATCAAATAAACATTTACAAAATATTGTCACTTGATAGTCAATTGATTAAATTTAAAGCCATAATTAATCAAAAATATGTAAATTAAAAATTAAAATGTCGAAAAAAATTTCTTAATATATACAATATAATAATAGTACATTATGGTACAAGTGTGTAATGTTGGTGATTACCGCTGAGGCGCCATTGAGACCCGAGCCGTTAGGTGAGGGTCTTAAGAGAGCCGAGGACGGTAATCATCAATACACACGTGTATCATACGACGTTTTTCAACACACTTGTGAAGAAAATAATACAAAAAAATCATTTCCAACAGTGAAAACGAGTTTTTTTCGCAATGGCGGGCAAAATTAATCAGTTTTCCTATGCGCGCGCATCTAACAATAAAAATACATTATTTTTAGTCTAAGTCGATCGGCCATAGACTAAAAATAATGTTTTTTTTAATGGCGTTTTGCGGATTGCGTTTTAGCCACGTACAAAATGGGGAATTTCAAGTTTTCTTTATTACATACATAAAAACAAAACTTATATTTGAGTGAAAGTTTTATTTATTAAACACGTACAATTTGAAATTATCTATTTAAATACGAAGTTGCATGAAATGTGTTGCATTTGTACTATTGAGCACGACCTTTTTTGTATCCAAACTTTTTTAAGAACAAAGCAACTCTATCAATGAATTAAAAAAAAACTCTATAACTCACTTGTGAATAATAGTAATGAAAAAGTCACAGTTTGATAACAGGTGTCATTATGTGCCTAATTGCGGTGAAATAAGAGCCACTTTATGAGCAAGTGTGTTGAAAATTAATAAATACATTTATGTCAAAATATATACAAAAAAAGAGGTTCCTCCTTACCGTCACCAGACGGCGCTTATCCAGTTTCAATACAAATTAACGTTTACGTTAATGCGATTGAGCGTAAGTAAAAGTTAGTGATGGTATACGTTCAAGTTCTAAAGAACGTTTATTAAATCATTTACAGAAGAATGAAATGTATAGTCGAGGATTTATAATTAATGTTCCAGCCTGCTAGTGTATAACTTGTGAAGCTGTTCCGTCTGAAGATTGAATACCTTGTGGGGTCAGCAATAAATCCGATTCAAATGGCTCGACAGCTTTGTGAAACAAAATGAGAGAGGAAATTGAGTCTAACTGTAGACAGCTAGAATTAAATTCCTTGGTTACTGTTTTTAAATTGAAATGTTTTACTGTTGTATAGTTCACAGTTTCAGGGTAAAATTTTTTTTTTTTTTAAATGATTTGGTGTCTCTTTTTTTTATATGCGATGAAGAGCGCGTTTTTCGCAACTAGATTTTTATTATTATTATTTTATAATTCAATTCCATTCAATTTCAAACTCACATACAATTAACAGGTACAAAACAATTAAAATTTTATACATTAAAAATAAATATTTAAATCAATTTTTATCTAATTTATATGAACCCGTTCTTTTGTTTGGTAATTTGCTAAAAGGGGCAAGGAAGACTGAAGAAAGATGAGAAACTAATTGAAAAGTACAAAAGAAGAATACTCGGATCCCAAATAAATATATATGGCAGAATATAAGACGGTTTTTTTTAAAATTATTCTTTGACTACGTTGAAGAAAATGTCATGTTTGTTTTACAGCTACTTCGATTAGTTCTATAAATCTGCAAGTTTTATGTGTAATATCTGATTAGGAAATTGTGTTTATCGTAAAGGTTACATGAGCTCAAATGTCAGTAGCGAATCAGGAAATAATTATGCGATTACATGAGTCTGATAAATAATGTACCTTATAAGTGAAGATACGGATGTCGGCATTCTATCTATTGGATTGGTGTGGTATTAATCTAATACATAGAAATAATACCACAGGGTACCGAGACTTAGGTTTAGTTCCATCTTAGCGTGTCAGTGAGTGACACCGTTTATTCATAGAAGTTGACGTCCCGTCACAATTTGACCTGGGTACAAAAATTATAATTCAATTTAGTCCGTCAGTTAGATAACCTAAAAATATTGGACAAATACGTATTTTTATTTGCCACGTAAACAAATATACAACGATAGAGTGCGTTGAAATATCGAGTGACGTCACGCTATGCTACACTTTATACTGACAAGTGACGTCACAAGCCCCTACTCCTGAACATTAATGCGTTTTATCTTTGTCAATTTTTATTTATATGATAAAGCAATTGAAACTATAACGTTTTGCCAACAGTCGATTGGTCCATGAACAGTTGATCAACAGAATCTTTAATCCATTAGCTTTTCATCCAAAGAACTCTTCACCCACGAACGTTTCGCCAACATAACTCTACGTCAGTGAATGATTAACCAGTAGAATGTTTTTACCAATTACTTTTCGCCCAACGAACAATTGGCCAACATACACCGCATTCACTGACGTAGAGTTATGTTGGCGAAACGTTCTTGGGTGAAGAGTTCTTTGCATGAAAGGTAATGGATTAAAGATTATGTTGATCATAAATTTCATCGGTTCATGGACCAATCGACTGTTGGCAAAACGTTATAGTTTCAATTGCTTTATCAAATAAATAAAAATTGACAAAGATAAAACGCATTAATGTTCAGGAGTTAGGGGCTTGTGAGTTGTGACGTCACTTGTCAGTATAAAGTGTAGCACGGCGTGACGTACGCACACTTTATACACACAACGCACTCTATCGTTGTATATTTGTTTACGTGGCAAAAAAAAATACGTTTCCAATATGTTTTGGATATTTAACTGACGGAATAAATAGATTTTTTTATTGGACGCAGGCTTATTGTGCGGCCCCTAATATTAAGGATCATCTACTAGCTGCCGGTGCGACATTTTGTCTTTTTTTGGTGTCGATGGCACGGTATTATTTTTTAGCTTCGGCATCTTCGGTGACAGACTCGAGGTCACCTTGGAGGGTAATAGTTTTGAATGGTTTCCAGATACACCTTGATGTGCCATCAAGGATGCCTCACAAAGCTTCTCACAGTTCAATCAAAGTGTTTGGTTACTGCTTAACCGGGCTAACCTGTGGATAATAAACTAGAGCCTCCAGGCAGGCACAAAAACTAAACATAAGCGACCACGCTGAGGGCTACCCCCTATGGGGTCAAACCTCGGCTCAGGGCGTCGCTGGGGGGACAACTAGGGCTGGATCATGATTAAGTGATTCTACCATCCGTTCGGAAATTAGCTACGTGGAGAAGAACGGACCAAAGCCACTATGGAAGGTTGAAGTCATACTCGTATATTCCGTGCTCTGTGAGTAATACCGACATAAACATCTTAGATTGTTAACATTGTATCACAAACATGCACATAAAGTAAAAAGTAATAGGACACCATGTATCATGGGTTACGAGACCTTAAAAGTGCCATCAATTGCCCGATACCCCAATAAATCCTCCGAGCTAAGTATAAAATTGTTAGAGTGATTTACAAAATATTAATGTTCCCAAATAAACTCATAAATTGAAATTAATTCCTCTAGACTGTGATCTGTAATGGTACGAGATGACAAATTTATCTTGGCACTTGACCGCGGCGCTGCTTGTGAAGAGAACTGTCAAACTTCATATATTTTCATTCTTAGTTCTTTTTTTCTCCGCGTGCCAAGTAAATCTGGTCCTTCGGTACATATAAAGGCTTTGATAAATGTACCATTAACATTCCATAGGTTAGAGGATCGGGCTATCTGTCATCTTATAGGATTAGGCGAACGAATTTTAAGAGAGGTGTTTTACGAATAAAAAACTTAATTGACGTTTTATCTAAGTGGCGTTAAATAAAAGGAAAGTTAAAAGAAATACTTATTTATATTGAAATATTATATAGTCCTAGTATGGTCATGTGATGAGGAGGGATGAAACGCATGTTACTAAAAAAAATACTACCGACTTCCAAATACTAAACTACAAAGTCTTTCGTAGGTACCATTTTTTTGCGTTATGGACACCGACTTAAAAAAATCAAGTTATTTTTCACTTTGTAGTTGAGTATTTGGAAGTCGGTAGTATTTTTTTGCAAAAAGTTTTTTATTTTTCACTTTTTAGTTGTACGTACCTAATAGACAAGTTAGGAAGGTAACTTTAACGCCAAAATAGATTTCATGAAACTTGAACATATCCGATGAAATGAGAGATCTGCGTACCCCTTAAGAGCGTACTGGCGTGATGTTATGTTATGAAATGGTATAAACAATAAACAGAAATGCGATTGCAGCAATCCCGAGAGATTTGCCGTTATTTATTGAAGAGTTCTGTTGTATATCTCCGAAGTTCTTCATCAGATCTTCACTAAATTAAAATGGGACCAATTTCGGAACATACTTTTTCAAACAAAAAAAGAATTTTCAAAATCGGTCCACAATTGACGGAGTAATCGGTGAACATACACAAAAAAAAAGTCGAACATAGAACCTCCTCCTTTTTGGGAAGTCGGTTAAAAAGAGTTATGAATATAAATGTGGATTGAGAGGGAGGGGACGGCCAAAGAAAAGATGGATGGACTGTGTGAGGAATTACATGAAAGAAAAGGGAGTCAGAGATAGTACATATGTACTTTCTAAGTTAATCTTGGACATCGTTGACAACGGTGAAGGAAAACATCGTGAGGAAACCTGGACTTATAGTGAGTTTATTATAATATTGTGCTCCATTGGTGTAATTGCTGTAAGGCGTTCCAGTGCGAGGATAAACTAATAAATAAATAAAAAGCGTGACGGGGGACAGGACGGTATGGAAAAAGAAACCGTGTTGCGCCGACCCCAAGTAACATGGGACAAGGGCAGGATGATGATGATTTATACTGAAATAATATTGATGTCAGTAGGTACAATCGGCCAAAGCTATATGTGACCACCGTAAGGACTATTTCTGCTTGCAGGGCTCGCCCGCTAAATTAACGCCGACTTATACTCATCAACCAATACCATCGCAGCATCGGGTGACTATTTCTCTAGTACCTGTCAGCCCCTTGTTTTTATAATTAAAAAAGACGGCAAACAAAAACAAATAAGTCATTTGGCTATGGTCGACGCAATAAGGGTAGACGCAGCTACGGTCATCTTGTGCACGGGATTTTGTTTTCAAGGTGATCAGATATAGCTTTGGCCCATAGTACTTACGTGAGTATGGTATGGTTCATGGGTTACGCTAGCCAAAAATAAAGGTGAATTTCATGAATTATTTCTCGCCATCTGTAATTAACGAAAAGAAAGGAATTCTAAATTTGAAATCAATACAGAAGCTAGAAAATCAGACGCACGTGTTTACTCAATTACTGAGTTGTGAAGGGCAGATAGGCAGTCGTTCCATGTCAAATACTGGTATAGTGCTCGCCAAACCTCTGGGCCACCCTGAAGTTGGCTTTCCGATGCGCAAGGCACGAAACGGTGCTGTTTTCTATGAGAGTTACTACTGCGTTACCATTGTAGCCAACTTCAGGGCGGCCAAGAAGTTTGGCGAGAACTATACTGAGGTGCATAGGGTATCCAGTTGCGGCGGGTTCACGGATGAATGTAAACGCGTTCCCTCCATAAGCGGCACAGAAAGACACCGTAGAGTTTTAGTGGGTTGGAGTCCCACATAACTGCATTATCTCCCCGTGGTAGCGCAGTATGCATGAGTATTTCTCCAAGCGAAAATAGTACATTATGGTACAAGTGTGTAATGTTGGTGATTACCGCTGAGGCGCCATTGAGCTCTTAAGAGAGCCGAGGACGGTAATCATCAATACACACGTGTATCATACGACGTTTTTCAACACACTTGTGAAGAAAATAATACAAAAAAATAATTTCCAACAGTGAAAACGAGTTGTGAATTATTTTCGCAATGGCGGGCAAAATTAATCAGTTTTCCTATGCGCGCGCATCTAACAATGGCGATCGGCCATAGACTAAAAATAATGAGTCATCTTTTTTTTTGGTTTTTCGCGGATAGCGTTTTAGCCACGTACAAAATGGGGTATTTCAAGTTTTCATTATTACAGACGAAAACAAAAGTTATATTTAAGTGAAAGTTTTATTTATTAAACACGTACAAGTTGAAATTATCTATTCAAATACGAAGTTGCATGAAATGTGTGGCATTTGTACTATTGAGCACGATCTTTTTTGTATCGAAACTTTTTTAAGAACAAAGCAACTCAACCAATAAATTAAAAATAAAAACTCTTTATCTCACTTGTGAATAATAGTAATGAAAAAGTCACAGTTTGATAACAGGTGTCATTATGTGCCTAATTGCGGTGAAATTAGAGCCACTTTATGAGCAAGTGTGTTGAAAAGAAAATTTCTTCCAGTTAGACTGGAAGCTGACCCCAGTTTAGTAGGGGGAACAGGCAGGCAGATTGACAAGGGCTTGGTATAAATTTGGGTTAAGACGCAGATCACACTCTATAACTGATTATATATAAAATGAACATTGCGTCTAAGCTGCTAGACGTTTTAAAAAAAAAAGGTTATGTTAGCGCTATGCCATTTTCATAACAATTTGATTTCGCAAAGTTTAAAATGTTATTAGTATAACATAGTGTAATTAATGTAGTCGTAGAAAGTACATATTGATTTATGTTTTTATTTATTAAAGAATAATGAGAATAGTAAAAAGTACTATATTTTGGGTCGCCGCGACCTAAAAAATTCACACTGGTTTCGCCACCGCGTGACCCAACTGTTTTTTTTATTTTAATTTAGTTAGACTTGCGCTTGACCACTGTCTCACCCAATCTCACCTGATGGTAAGTGATGATGTGGTCGAAGGTGTAGCACGCTTGCCTAGAAGTAGTTAGTATTTAGTAGTTTTTTGTTCTATTCTTTTTTGTACTTTGACTTTATTAAAAAAGAAACCATAGATAAAAATGTAGATAGTTAAATTGTCTTTGAGACGGTGTTAATTTCATAAAAATACACTTTGCAGTGTTGATGCGATTGTCGTCTTTTGTCATAACTTTGCAAATTTATTATACTTTGTTATACAAATAAAATTTTCACATATCAATTTATTAAGAAAACGGTCTAGTATAACATATATCTTTTTCAAAAAGTTGTCAGTATCCATTTAGACGTGATGTTTATGCATTTTAAAATCAGTTACAGAGAAGTATCGCCCCTTTAAGGTCCTACCATGTGGAATGTTACAATTATAAACATTATCTTATCCACTTAGTAATTACAGATAAGTATTCTTCTTCTTATTTTCGTGTCTATTAACTCATGTTTGAATTAACTACTTAGCTATTTACACAGCTTTTATTATTAAAGCCAAAGCGTTTATTTCACTTAGGCCATTAAGCGGCACTTTTGAATAAAATTAAAGGCTATAAACTAAAATATCAATTATTTAGTCATTCATTACAGCTAACTCGTAAGGTAATATAATTTCAAACAATTCGTAGTGATCGCAGCAGGGTTCCAGCTGTTCAAGCTGTAAACTTATGTTAAGTGGTGGTGTTTTAAAATTATGGTCGTTTAATTAGCTTTAGTATGTACAGGGCCGTCGTGAGGGCGAGACATGATAAAAATTATTGTATGGATAAAAACTGAAAATATCTCATTTTGGAATGACATTATCCTGAAAAAAATCACTGATATAATCGTGGCTTACAGGAGTTACAGGGCAAGCTGAAGTGTGCAAAGCGTTTGCAAATACTTCCATTGTGCGTACAGCTAAGGATTGTAATTCCCTGCTGGAGTCTTTGCTTCCTGATAGCTACAACCTAGGGGTATTTAAGTCAAGAGTGAATAGGTTACATCAAGGCAAACCCGCTTCACCGTCGACCACATCATTTATTTTTCAATTATGATGTAGGTACCACCAATATTTTCCGATTTCCTAGGTGTACCTTGAACACAAAAACCTTTGCGGAACACAGGCGTATGGGAGGCTTCCCAGCGGCCCCAACTAGGTGGACCGATGGCCTTTTGAAGGTAGCTAAGACAGATTGGATGTGGAAGGTGGAGGACTAGATGACACAGCCTGGGAGAGACCTATGTTCAACAGTGGAATGTGATACCTAGACCACAGATAATATAATACTAGCATGCCTAGGCTAAATCATTGATAGGCCAAAAGCCAATGCCAGATTATTGCTGACGGGTCATTTGTTTTATCAAGTTTTCAATAAAAAATTAAGTAAAACATAATTAAGATTTTTTTTATAATTTAGCACATTCTAGAAAGAGATGCATAAACTAGTTTAAAAGTTGTAAATGATTTCACTATAGATTCACGAATTCACGATTTACTATTAAATACACATTCTTCGTTAAGAAAGCTTTCTTTTATGGACATCATAATTACTTGTTAAATTCAAATGAACTTGTTTTTATTATTTTATTACTAACACTCATTGATTTGTCACATAAAATATAAAAAAATATTGCTACTATAAAATTAAAAAGTGATCACCTTTCATACAAGTTGACAAAATAAAAGAAGTTTTTTTAAATAGTATTAACGGTGTTTTTATTATTTCAATGCCTGTATACTAATGACAATTTATAGCTTTATTCATTAGATTAGTTGTTATAGAGTAATTAGGAACTGTTAGTGATGTGACATCAATTAGTCATGCTCTAGAATCTTAATTTGATTACTTAGCGGTTGTAAAAATTGACACAGATGATTCTATTACAGCAAACGCGTTTTGTCCTTGTGTAGAAAATTGTCATAGATTTTACGATGTGTAGTTTTGCTTGTAAATTGATGTTGTCAGCGATAATGTTTTTGGTGTTTTCTGAGAAGTGTTTATTTTGTGTTATTATGATGATTGATGGTTTTGTATTTTCTTGCAGTATGCTTCTTTAGTATTTTTATTCGGAGCAGTGGTGGCCCAGTGGTAGCGGCCGCGACTTACAAGTTTGTAAATTAAGTTATTATTTCTTACTTTTTGTAAGTTTTTTTTGGTTTACTTTTTTTTCTTCGGTCACGATTTCAAACCCAGGCAGGCGCTTTACTTTGTGTAAATTATTTCATCACCACTGCTCTAAAAACGGTGAAAGAAAACATCATGAGGAAACCAGCATGTCCTGGAACCATAAAGTCGAAGACATGTGACATCCACTAAACCCACAGATCATAACCGCACTGGGCCCGCGTGCTGGATTACGACTCATTCCTTCTCACAGTGCAGCAGTGGGAACAATAAAAAGGCTGATTATGGTGATGGCTTTTATTTATTGCCAACAATTACCATTTATAATTATTTATTTAGCTCTGAATCTTTCCATATTCTTTCTACATCTAAAGTAATGTTGTGAAGAGGCTGTTTTTTGTATGCGATGATCTATGGAAGGGAATTGCTGATTTGATAGCGACAATTCTTTCAATGATAGAAAACTACACTATCGCTGAGTGTTTTGGCAAGAAAGACCATGGAAACGAAACCGCGGGCAAAAATCTGGTCTGGAATATAAAATGTAAAGTAAGATAGTCAATCAAATCTACCCCACGCCACGCCTTCAATCACACATTGCACAATGAAACCTGCAAAAACAAAATACAAGTTGCAATTCATCTGTGAGAAGTAAAAATAGTCATTTGCTTATCTCGTTACTGCCGAACGCCTTCAATACTTTATGCACGGTCAAAGATCCCTCATAGGTACCTATTAGGTACCTGTACACTGTACAGGTAGGTACATCGCAGGTGTGCCGACAGGACGTCGATGATTGTTACAAACAGGATCGTGCCCCATCAGTTGTAACCATGCCTATCGAACAGAGGCAAAGAGTAGGCAGTAAATGGAGGAACAAGTTGTTCTCAAAACATAGGTAGTTTTGGAATACATAGGTACTCGAATATGTCTGTTGTGTAGACAGAAACTACACAATGCAACCTGCTTCGGCCCTTGCAATCCTCTTGCATCGTTTACGGTTAGTAATCTGTTCAGCTGTAAGTACGATGCTATTGCCCCAAAACTACCAAAGTTCGACTGTAAAAAAGGGATAGATGTATACAAGTTATATACGTCTGTCCCTTACATACACTCAAAATAAACTTACTCTAAGAGCTTATGGTCACCCCCCTGACCTTTCAGAGGAACATCACTTCTACAGTCAAACACCTCAGTCTTAAAATCTTCGTATTAATCCATTTTGATTGTGTGGTTGCATTCATATAATTCCTGCGATTGCTGTGGCTGCGTGCCAACAGATCTTTTTGCCTATTTTGGCATCCATTCAGTCAGAGTTTAACTCCAACAATTTTTTTTTAGACTACTGTTTAAGGGTTTTAATATCGAAATCAAATCAAATCAATCATTTATTAATCTGAATATGGTACATTATGGACTTAAGATTAGTAAATGGTATCATCACATTCTGCCATGCGTGGCGTGCAAATATAGGTACATATATTATAGGACATAGATTATTAGGCTAGTATTAAACATTATTAATTGCATAATTACGAAAAAAAAAAATACACAATACAATCCAAACACACTAGAATTTGAGGTATGTCAATCAAAAATAACATCGTAAACACAAACAATTTATTTAGGATGTCAAGGTATCATTTAACGCCAGAGTATCAAACTAGAGTAAGATGTCAAATATAAGATACTAGAGGACGCCTCGCGGTTTCACCCGCGTAGTTCCCGTTCCCTTGGGAATACAGGTATAAAAAGTAGCCTATGTCACCCGGGGATAGAGCAGCTTCCCAACGGTGAAAGAATTTTTGAAATCGCTCCAGTAGTTTTGGAGCCTATTCGGTACAAACAAACAAACAAAAAAATCTTTTCTCTTTATAATATTGGTATAGATAACAAAAATTAGAATGTCAATGTAGGTATATAATTATATCTGGCACCTTAATATGGAGCATATTAAGACTTAAGATCTCCGATAGTTTCTTTCTGAGACAATATCTAACGAAATACATTATATTTCTAAAAACTCTCAGGCTAAGTTTCACTCTCACACTGAAAAGTTTAAATTAGAAATTAATCAAAATTTGGGCAGTTATCAAACTTATCAATGAAAAAACTTCTCTTCTCTCAGAAAATATTACAATTAATTCTTCAAAAGTTGACCGCTAACACGTTATCTCTCCATTGCGTCACTATTCCGTGATCCAACCATCAAACCAGGGTGTTTTACGAGAAAGCAAAACCAGATGAACAAGTTTCAATCCTGGATGTGAGCCAAGCTTTCTGTAGGCAGGATGAATTATTATATGATTTGTAAACGATATGTTTTGTTATGTCGCTACATTGCCTACGTATAAACGCTATGTTTTCGATATCAATAAACGAATTATGGTGCAAATGGTATAGACAAGGCAAGGTAACACATTGGCTGTCTAACACTGGTCTGCAAAACTCCATGAATTTCCTGGGCTCCTTCAAAGCACGGGAATGCATTTGGAATATGAGCAGGGGGCAAATCCACTACCTGCTTGGGCCTTTACTGGGCACCTAGGAACCAACGACATGCTCATGAAGATAGGTCTAAACACGACACCCATGTGCAGGTTGTGTGGGGAACATACGGAACGCATGGAGCACCTTCTGTGCTCATGCGATGCACTGGCTGGTAAGCGAATGCGTCTCTTAGGGGTTGGATATCCAAAAAAAGACTATAGGGTCATATGTCCTAGTCTCGTTGTAAAACTCATGAAAAGAGTTTTCAACGAGATTGGGGACGAGTATGTTATCTAGGGGACCACAATAGATCCCAATGGGTCGAAGTGTCCAAATTGTTTCTCGGCCCCTCCATATGATAAGATAAAGCAAGGTAATGACAAGTGGAGCTAGGCAGTGAACGAGAGCCGACCAAGGACTGGAAGAAGATGGGCAGACGACATTGTTACCATAGCGGGTAGAATCTGATTGAAGTAGGGACATGATTCAGAAGCGTGGGCCTGCGAATTATGATTATATTTTTACTAGCATTTGCCTGTTACTTCGTTCCTGTGGCACATCCCACGGGATTCGAGCATTTTCCCGGAATAAAAAACCTGTGTCACTCTGCTATAGTGCTGGAAGCAACACTATAGCGTACCATTTCTGTCAACATTATGCTATCACTGACTTTCATTTCTTTCCTTACACAATGCATCATACCCAATTTACCCCCTTCAAATACGCAAACAATTTTACCTCTTTATAATTATTAGTTAAGATGAGTGTGATAAAATAACATCGCTATTGTTTTATTATGGCAATGCACCTTTCAATTACCTTATTTCCTTGAACACGGTTTTAAATTAAAAGCCTCTCCCAAGTTGTTCAACAAGTCAACAACACCCGGTGTTTCGGATTTCCGCCTTCCACATTCACTTTTCTTCAGGTTTTTACGTTCGTTTGGCGATTGTTTGATTCCTGTACTTCGAGTTGAGCTAAAATCTTGTCCACATGTTTGTTTCTCGTAACAATGCAAATTTTAACCCCCGATGGAAAAAAAAGGATTTATTATTTTGATGTGTGTACCTGTGTGATTGTGTATTTGTGTCTCTATCTGTAACATCATAGCTCCTAAACGGATGATTTGCATTCGATTTCGTTATTTTGTTTGAAAGGTGACTTTATCAAGAGTTCTTAGCTATGTTTGACGAAAACCGGTTCAACTGTTCAAAAGTTATGGGCGTTTTACTGTTTGAATCGGGGTGTTTTCGCAAGATATCGTGTCATAATTACGTGTTCAATAGATTGTCGATTGAAGCTTGTTTACTACTAGACAAATTATGTAGCATGAAATAAAAATGTGTCGGGGTTTTTTAATGTATTGTAAAAGTTTATTTTTATTTTATAAATGGAAGTTTGTTCTTTGTGAATAGTATCCTAATATCTGCTGCAAGGAAAAGTCTGAAAATGTATTCTTAAACTGAGAATAAAATGCACATCTAATTGGTATTACCTATTATGGACTGCCGATGCCGCCTCCACAATATTTTATTCTTACACTATGCTTTGGTTTATTTTGTGAAAACAACATCATAATTGACGCTTACTGAATTTATTTTGTCCCTTTCTTGTTACGTGAGTGTAATAAAGAAGGCAAGATCAAGCTATGTGAATGAACGATGGAGTCACTTTACTGGTTTCAGTTTAACAATTAAAGGCGGATTCATACACAATCTTGAATGAAAATAAAAATAAACAAGTTGTTAAAAATCTATACTTTTACTAAATTCTCTTTGCACTTAAGATATCTAATGCTAATGCTGGCTGGTTTTTAAAAGAAACATAGAAAAAAAAAACCGATTACAATCACAATTTGACACATACAAGGCGATTATCTGTCAAAACAAAAGACGATCGACTTAATATGCTCTGCTAGATAACGTGCCAGTGTCATCAATAAGTAGTAGGTAACACTTATACAATTATGTCGAGATTGATAGACGACAAACTATAACTTTCGTTTCAATAAAAAATGTAACCAGCCATAAAGCCAGGTCCACAACGCACATAATCACTGTAGAGCAAGTCATAAACAAAAAAAAAGTTTTTGCGATCAGTTTTTTGTTGTGAACTCGGCTTTACAGGCCAGAAAGCGGCCCAGGGGCTCTAAACCCTCGGTGATTAGTCTCGTACAAACGATTGTAGTATGTACTGAACGCGAAAGTTGTCCATTTAACTGGCAGACTACTTTTTCATAGTCTATTGATTGATGCGAGGTACCTACCCGTTAGTTTGTGCCATCAGCTCTGTCACCAGAGAAAGGCGATGAAAGTGATTTTGTTATTAAATTATAATGCGCGAGAGTTGACAAAGGTTATGCGTTTGTTTTATGAGGCTGTAATTGGAAAATGTGCCTGTAATTGTGCGATATCTTGATATTTATAATGTCAGGTCGAGGTGGCTTTAAGACATGGGAACATTGAAGCCTTTTGTACTTTTTGATGGTCTCTTGTTTCTTCAATCAATCTGCCTAGCCTTGTCCCAAGTATATTGGGGTCGGCTTCCAGTCTTACCGGATTTAGCTGAGTACTAATATTTTACATGGAGCGACTGCCTATCTGATTTCCACAACCCAGTAACTGGGTGACACGGTACCCCTTGGCAAGACTGGTGTCAGATCTCAAGCTTCTGACTACCCGTAACGACTGTCAAAGATCTTCAAATGACAGCCGGGACCAACAGCTTAACGTGCTTTCCAAGGCACGGAGAAAACTCGGTATGTTGAAATGGTCACCCATCCACGGACTGACCTCGTCAAGCGTTGCTTAACCTTGATGATCGACCCGTGCGGCTGGTATTATTTAGCCACGAGCTCCTCCTCTTGTTTCTTATTAGGGCTTTTTAAATTATTTTTTAGGGAGTGAACGTGTGTTTGCCGACATACTGGAGCACTTATTACCACCGTGGCCGAAATCGATCAAGAGGACTATTATTCCTTGTCAATAGACATGAAATCTTTAATCTTTTTCACATTGTGCCACTAATCAATGTTAATTAATTACTTCCCAAAGAGCACTTTTACCATAAAATAGTGTTAACTTATTGCCAAGCACGAAATTTTGCATAGACAAGTACCCAACCCAACAGTTTTTTTCTGTCCCAATGTCACATCATGTTTTTGCATGTACCACTTGCAGAGTCTTCAATGTGCACTGCACATGTGTCAGATGTCGATTATAAACACGTGTGTTGGCGATCGGCGCAAGCGCATTCAATTGTTTGCTTGGGGTAATCTTTTGTTTCGTTTGATGCATTTGTTAGGAATTGTTTGAATATTGTTTTTTTTAGTTGGTCATTGAAAGTTCATTTTAAATGTCAAGAATCGATGACTAAATAGTTTACTTCTTAAAAATAATGCAGATAAAAAATATTAAGTAAGTAATACTTATAATTAAGTAATAGTAATAATTCTAAGTTACTACAGCTGACTACGGGGTCAACGCCCACTGGCTAGTTACATGTTTTATAGTGATTAGACTTATACTTGCTAATTTAATATTACCCAGTATATTTGCAAAATTACTATGATATTAAATTCCTTCGTTTTTTTTTTTTTTGATTTTTGTAGATTGAGGCGCAAACGGCAATGAGAATGGGAAACTGGGACATTCAATTTTCAAATCAGAGGCCTTAGTGCGAGTTTTTACTCACGCTCACTCGTGATAACGTGAACGATCTCTTATGTCAAAATGTATACAAAAAAAGTGGTTTCTCCTTACCGTCACCAGACGGCGCTTATCCAGTTTCAATACAAAATGATGTTTACGTTAACGCGATTGAGCGTGAGTAAAAACTCGCACTAATGCCTCAGAGGCCTTAGTGCGAGTTTTAACTCACGCGCAATCGTCAGCGTGAACGGAAGCGTCAATTTGTATTGAAATTGGATAAGCGCCGCCTGGGACGGTAAGGAGAAACCTCTTGTTTAGGGTTCCGTACCCAAAGGGTAAAAACGGGACCCTATTACTAAGACTCCGCGGTCCGTCTGTCTGTCTGTCTGTCTGTCACCAGGCTGTATCTCAAGAACCGTGATAGCTAGAGAGTTGAAATTTTCACAGATGATGTATTTCTGTTGCCGCTATAACAACAAATACTAAAAACAGAATAAAATAAATATTTAAGGTGGGCTCGCATACAAAAAACGTGATTTTTATGTCGTTTTTTGCTATAATGGTACGGAACCCTTCGGGCGCGAGTCTGACTCGCACTTGGCCGGTTTTTTTGTATACATTTTGACATAAGAGATCGTTTACGTTATCACGAGTGAGCGTGAGTAAAAACTCGGACTAAGGCCTCAGTTTAGTTGATAGATCAGTCAATGGTCTGTCACTGGCCTTTAGTGCTAATACTTACGATTACGAAGACAGCTAAGTGTAGTAGTCACAGCGGTCCTTGTGTCTCTCAGTTATACAATGCTATCTTCACCTTCAACATTGACACAAAAATAGCTACTGCGCAGGGTCTTGCAGGCAACTTCAGAGACACAAAGATCCGATGTGACCGCTGTACTGACCGGTTCTCTGTAGATAAACAACTGAAACCGACAAACTATGGGGTTCGTTTTTCATACTTCAATAAAAACCTTTTTTTTCTGGCTTAATAACAAAACTAAAAGCTGTGTGTAAAACATATTGTTTTGCGGACCTCCAACAGACCAGCCCCATTTTTTATCCTCGCAGAAAAAACTTCTCAATAAAAAAGTATATTGACTATGACTAATAGCACCAATTGACCTGCATTATTCAGTTTACGCCCCTCGGCCATCTCACTTCGTTACAATTGACCCCTGGTTCAACTGACCCACAATAAATGGCCGCTGATTGATAAAAAAAAACTATTTCTTGAAATAGTAATGTAATTATTACATTGTTGATATTTATAGGGATATTATTGTTATTCGATGTCAATAGTTATTGGGTCTTACGGGCATTGTACTATGTGTCTATGTTTTATGATAATTGGTTTAGCTTCTAGCTATGGTTCCGTATGAAACCCTAGTTTAATTTTGCTGGTTATTTGCAGTTGTCAGTTACCTTTATTCTTGTAACCGACTTCCAAATAGGAGGAGGTTTCTCAATTCGAACGTATATATATATGTATATTATTTTAAGTGTGTTCGCGGATAACTTTGTCGTTTATGAACCGATTTGATGATTATTTTTTGTTGGAAAGGAGTTATCCCAACGGTGGTACCATGATAAGAAAACCAGGATCTGATGATGGGATCCTAGAGAAATCGAGGGAACTCCTCAAATATTATAGGCCTACATATATCGACTTTGGTATTTTTATCAATAATGCACTCAGAAAGTATCATTTGGTGAAGTAGAACTGATGAAGAAGACCACAATGGCCACTGGAACTCCGAAATAAAACAATGTATCCTAGTCGTGTTTGGGCTTATTGGAATCGTCATGAGATGTACTTTGGCTATAAATGATGTTCATGTTGATTGGAGTTACCTACCAAACTACAAAGCGAAAAATAACTTTCTTTGCCGAAGTCGGTGTCTTTTGTACCTATTATTTTCCGTTATTCGACACCGACTTCGGAAAAGAAAGTTTTTTGGAAGTCGGTTTGATTTTTTGTTAAAATGTTTTTATTTAATTTGATATTGGCTCGCGTTTGACCACCATCTCGCCTGATGATAAGTGACGATGTGGTCGACGGTGAAGCACGCTTGCCTAGAAGTAAACTATTCACTCTTGACTTAAAGACGCCCAGGTTGTAGCTATCAGAAAACAAAGACTCCGGCAGGGAATTCCACTCCTTAGTCTGCTGTACGCATAATAAAAGTGTAAGCAAAACGCTTTACGCGTATGGGTGGGATATCCATCATGTACCGATGGCGCATTGCCGGTACGTCTTGTAGTCCGATGATGGAAAGGGCTAGGCGGCATCAAATTGTGCACCACACTGTGTACCACAAACAATACTGCGTCCTTTACGACAGAGATGCAATTTCCGTGCTTTTAATGCTCGCCTTATAGTGTCAGTCTCAATCTGTCAACATTATAACCTCTAATTACCAAAATTGTCATATCTTTGACATTACGAGATCCTTCTGCTGAGATCGACTTGAATTGGAACGACTTTAAATTTGAGAATTGGACTTTGGTATCGAGCCCATGAACTTTTTTTTTTTATTATTGGCAGGCTCGCGTTTGAACTTGCGATAATTTCACTTTTTTTTAATGTAACATTGATAGAAAGCTAATCTATATAATATTTTGATAAATTGTATCTGTCATCTGTATAAGTACATGAGAAATTGTGAAAGTGAACCTCTCTTATTAAATAGCAACCTGTAATCGACATTTAAGTATTCGAGTTTCTTTATTTTGATACCAACTTCAGTCTATTGTAAAAGTTTTTATAATAACTGTTATATAGCCTCTAAGGTTACGCAATTTAAGGAAAAATGTAACTTTAGGTAGCCTTGAAGAATCATGAGTAATCTGAACTAAGGATAAAGATCTGGTTAGTTTTTGAGTTCTATGGCACCAAAATAAAAACAGTAAAAACTAGAACGATTTCCAAAACAAAACACTACAAAGCGTAACATTACTTTCATTCAGAAGTCGGTGTCAAAACCGAAAAAATTAGATACCAACGATACCGACTTCCTAAAAGAAATGTTAGTTTTCGCTTTGTAGTGTTTTGTTTGGTAGTCAATTGTATATTTTTTTAAAGTTTTTTGTTTCGAAAAAATGTACGATTCCTTGTTATTATAGGCAACGGGATCCGAGCCAAGGCGTGGAAAAAGGTTGGAAAGCACAATTTGAGGAAGCAATCACAAATCAACTCGCAATGTTTTCGTCATCATCATCACATCAACCGAAAAACGTCTACTGCTGGACATTGGCATCCCCCAAACGTCGCCATATTGACCGGTCCCGTGCGTCTCGTATCCAGTGGATCCCCGCAACCTTCACCAGGTCATCGGTCCACCTAGTGGGAGGCATTCCAACGAAACGTGTCCCGGTTCGCGGTCGCCACTCCAGAACTTGACACAATCTTCTAGGTAATATAAATTAAATTTGTTTCAAAACGAAAATGAAAATTGGAGTAGTTATTTTTACTAATTCAATAAACTTTTACCCATCGAAATAGTCTTTAGACAGTCTTTGGCAATGGTCTACTACACTAAATTACGTGGCAGGTAATTATAAACACGAGCGCATGCGACAATACTGTCTATTATAAAAACCTTGAAGATCTTCGGACAAGGGCACTCACTAGGCGCTGAAAACGCTGCGTTATAGAAGCGTTTCATATTGGAAAATTATGTTGCTGTGTGCTGTACCACCAATGAACAGAACTATATTAACTTTAAAACTTTCACGTTTTATAATTGAAAAACAATATATCACGGGAATTTAACGACGAAATTTCATCGCGTTCAATCAATTGGTTTCAATGCTGGACAAAATCAGTAAGCTAGTAGAGATTCTTTAATATTGTGTACAATATTATTGGGCAATAAAATCCTCGGAAGGTTCCTCAATCATGTGTTCGATCTTTCAATATTACCTATCGTCAATATTGCGCGAATATATTATTGGTGTATGGGACGACGAAATTAATGAGCACTATTGTTTATTATTATCAGTTACTAAGATAGATGCTTTTTTCAAAATACAAGAGATATCCCTACAAGAGCGTTTGCTGCTGCATTATTCCAACCTAGGAACCACCAACTGTTCGGTGGCAGGAATAGATGTAATGGTTTTCCAGACTAATTCCGCGATCCCTATGCCATGTTCATGTAACCTTTTTTAGATTAAATTAAAGCATTTACAAATCGCTGTAAAACCGCAGCATATTTCATCCCCAGTGCGTGACCAGGACATAGGTTCCGTTCACATCGAGTAGCCAGGTCGAGACGAAGGCAGGCATCGGACCGGAACGACACTCGATACGGTTGCCGATCGCGCCGTCATCGGGTTACAACCGACCACGATACTTTTACACCCCATCAAAAAACTTTCAAAGAACTTCCACCCCTATGAGAGTGAAGCTAGGGCCTAAAGTTCTATAGTTAGTCGGTGTATTTAATGCAGTGTTTTGCTAGATCGTGTTGGCGTCTCGCCAGAAGTATTTTGCCTAGATAATCTGGAGTGTGGTCAATAGTTGACAATGAATACCTCGGTTACAGATTTGAGTACTAGAATTTAATGTGCTGTTGAATTAATGTTTGTTTGTTCAACTGTTGCTTGTCTTGATAGTTATGATTACAAATGAAAGATGATTGACTAATGCGGTCAAAAAGTATGATCTATGAAAGAAGAGTTTTGTGATATTAATTTGTATAGCATTTCAGTGGACCCGTAGACTGCTTCGCTGATTAGCAGCGCGTCTGGATTTGGGTTTGGTTGATGGCTCCTCTATAACATGGTACTTCAACATAACTGGAGAAATTTCAGTGTACTAATAGGTACACCTCTGCACATCACTTCGCGTAATGCCTTGTACAGTTATGGGTCAAAAGTGCAGTCACAAAAAAAAAATTGCCGCTTCTGTTTTGGTAGAGACCATGCACTATTACAATCCTAGAAGATTTAAGAGGAATGTTCCCTTTATATGTATTAAACTTACCAGTGTAGTTTGTATTTACGGTATTAACACCGGTAGGATTTTTGTGAATTTCCTAAACAGTAATGCTAATTTTCCTTAACATTTCATTTTCAGTGAATGATGGTGATACCTTTCAGTCAGAATCGTATAAAAATAAGGTGACTTTGAGCGTCATTATAACACAAAAGCACAGTATAAATATGGACAAACAGTACGGAAACTACCTAAAACGCTCGAAACGCCACCCTCACACAAACATGCGCATCCTAAAACTTGTACTATTATTTATTCTGTGCCCTAAGCGGCTCGCACTACTGAGTACTGACAGCATCGCGACAACCGCTTAGGGGCCTCGTCGATGCGCATGTTTGAATGAGTGTTCCATTTCGAGCGTTTGTAGGTAGTTCCCATACTGTTTGTCCATATTTATACTGGGACAAAAGCCACTCATTTTCTTGTCTAAATATCCGTGTCTAATAAACTTATTCTATCTCTGACAGTTCTTTGATATCCACCTGTCCATCACCACACATTACATTACCAACTGTAAACATAGCTGACTAACAAAAAAATGTATCAATTCTTGTTTCACCATCCCCAGTTAGTTTACAGATACCAAAGGAGTATTATGTCTCTCGCAACCTACTTATTTTAATTATATCGAAAGTAGCACTAAGGAAGGATTTCTTAAAATTTACCTAAACGTTAGGCTTAATTTTATTTGGCTTTGTCATAAAGTAGAGAATACAATCCCGGGATCCCGACCGTTTTCTGGCCCCGTAAATCCAGGGACTGTACTTGGCTAATCTCGGGATTTTCGGGATTGCCACAAACAAGTCTAATTTGTACTCCGTAGTCAGTTGCGCCTTGACAATAAATAACCTTGCCTAGATTTTATTAATAGCATTTTTTACATAATGACAAAAAACAACCCTTAGATACGCCGTCGTACGATACGTAACTTCTATACACAGGTACAGTCCTAATATTTTACACACACACACAATATTTTCAGCTGCTGCTTATGTTGGCAATACACTACGAAGCAGGCTTGGAAGTCTAAACATGGATGCTTTGATATTTCTGCGAATATATTATTGAAATACTAAATACTCTTTTTGATTTCTTGCAAAAGTATAGTTTTTTTATTTTGACTTTTTTCTTTTCTTATTATATTGTGATTTGTATTGTGCAAAGACATTAAAAACATATTTTTTTAAATACACAAGTTTTTTTTCATTTGAACCCAATTGGAAACTGCATAGTCTAATCCCGGGAAAGGCCCGGGATCCTGGGATTACGCTTCAAAAATCCCGTAATCCCAGGATTGAAAAACATGCTCGTGATTGTATTCTCTATCTTAGAGCAACTAAGGGCTGATTTCACCAATGAAACAAATACAGCGTTCTGATTGGTAGTTTCTCAGCGGTCTCACTCAACTAATCAGAACGTTGTATTTGCATAAACTAAGTTTAGTTAAACTAACTCGATTAGTTTCATTGGTGAAATCGGCCCTAAAATTAATAAGAAACAACACTAAATGTTATATTCCAAAAACTGTCTTGGTGTTATTTCTGTATTATTATTCTAATTAATTATGAATTTTTATATCCGAAACAATTGGCCAATTCTTGTTTCTCCAGAGCCCCGTAAGTTTCCAGATAGCAAATGAGTATTATATCTCTTGCAACCACTGAATTTGTTACTCCACTGCATTACCGCAACTGGATTGAAATGTTACTGATAACTTGATCCTTTATTACTGCTTCCACCAATGAACTAGATTCCCACACTTTACTAAACCAATATAAATTGAGTATCAACAAATTTGTATTTGATACTCGGTTTGTTTCAGAGTAACGGAAACTTTTAATGGTCCTTTAAACTTTGAATGTTATTGCAGGACGCTTATTTGTGCAAACATTATACTGGCTACCAATATATTTACCATCTCTTTCTTTTTCTAACCTCCAAATATCAGAATATTAGGAAAAAAAAAAAAAAAAGTAAATTGAGGTGTATTGCGTACTAACATAATGTTATAAGATCCCTTCTGTTTTATGTACTTTGGTATCATAATTGGTACACTTTCTTAATACACATGATGGCATATTTTTAATTTTCTTTTTGTTTCAACAAACCGTATCGCTCTGCGCCATGCGTGACATAAACTAAAGACTATACGTCCCAATTAGGACGTTTTCGAGTCTTCACAATGCGCGAGCTCATAACATATCTGTTTACTAGAATATCATTGGTTTCGGCCTTTTTTCTCAGAGTAGTCAGATAGGAAACGCTGCCCTCATCTAGTTTAAAAAATATGAAAGACATGTAAAAGAGTTTGTACAAACCAACTTACAGAAATAAACTTATTTTGACCGTAAGTTTCGTGAAAAATCATAGACACAATCACAGTGGCACAAAATAATGAAACGCAATTCAAAAGCTAGCTCAACTCTTTGACTGTAATACCTCATTTCCTCTGCCATTCTTCTTCTGATTTGCGTATAATTAATTATAATTATCACCATTACAAGAACATTACGTGCGAAGTGATTCGGTTGATATTTATAAAATCAGTTATCGGCACAGCGGGTGGTGCTCGAGAGCGTTCACTTTTCCTATGTGATGCAACAGCTCTGATATTTGCTTTGTAGGCCTGTGTTGTAGAGAATAAATGATGGATATAGCTATATTTTACTATAGCTGTACCGTTTTAGTGTGGCAATACTGGTAATTGACAAACTGCCAAGATTTAGACAAATCCATCCTGCGTTGAAATTGAAAAAATCTATTTTAACAAAGTTAAACCGACTTTTAAAGCAAAATACTACAAAGCGAAAAATTTATTTATTTTCCGAAATCGGTGTTTTTGGTACCTATTGTTTTTCGTTTTTCGACACCGACTAAACTATTTGAGGAGTTTCCTCGATTTCCAAGCGATCCCATCATCAGATTCTGATTTGGTGACAATGGGACCACCTCGAGAGTATAATCGTTCAAAAAAAAAAAACGATAGGAACTTACCTACACAATTTTAAGTACCTAACAACTAACAACTATAATATCACTTGAGCTAAATTCTTGCCATGAATGAATGTACAGTCAGTACTGTACAGTAAGCCACAATGTCAGTGGTGAAAAAATGAACTGGTGTCGTATTCTATTGAACCTCCTTGCCTACTCTGACAACCAAGCCCAAAGCTACGTGTTACCTGCATTAACGTGCAGTATAGTGTACTTACTAAAATTTGGTCTTTAACCCAGTCTAATCATCATCATAACTGCTGCTGACATAGGCCTCCCACAAGCGTCCCCACATTGATCGATCCCGTTCGTCTCGCATCCAGCGGATCCCTGCGGCCTTCACCAGGTTAGCGGTCGCCACTCCAGAACCTTTCTGCCCCAGTTCTGCGAGCAATGCGCCCTACCCACTGCCACTTAAGTTTGGCAAGACCCAGTCTGATTTTATTTATCTTTAATCTGTCATTTAGTACTCAATACTATTTCAGTTAACAGTGTCAATACAGTTGTTCTGAAGTGAAACTGACTTTATCTTTGTGTCGTTTCCTAGTATCGATTACTGTCTGGCGGCCTTTGCAATTTTTAGTGAAACCATGTTATTGGCAATCAGTAGCCCATTGTATCTTAATGGATATGTTTGATTGCCAGTACTTGCTGGAGTCAAGTTACTGACACACAAACCCGACGAAGTGCAGGTTCAGTTTATGATAGAAATTATGTTCGCAAATTCATTTCTTGTGTTTCTACAATCTTTCTTATCCAGCCTCATATTCATCACCAGCCTATAGACTGCTATAATGATGACGAGGCTGCTGGACTTATCAGAAGACTGAGCACAAGTTAGAAGACTAATCAAAAGGTATTATGGCAGACTTGACAGAGAGACGGAGCTATACCGAAGAGAACGGTATCGCACGCTTACTAATAAACTTGAATATGTCAAAAATTAAGGATTCCCGATTAAAGAATCTATATATAGAATATATATCGCCTTGCGAAACAAACCAAGATGGCCGATTGTTAGATCAGTTTAGATTTAGTGCTGCGGATTGCGGTGACCGTGATTTGAGATACGTGTCGTTGTTTTATTCCGATATTATCGGAATCATGATGGCGTTGACACGTAGTACGGCCCCTGATTGGTGAATGTCACAATGGCATGCGAGCTACTTGCACACTTTTATGCAACTTACTGGCATATGTATTTTTGCCCTTAGGCCTAATCGAACTTCATTTAGCTACATACCATTTTTTTTGGGGTTGGCGCAAAATTTCTTCTTCTTTACATACTTCTCTACACTTGAGACAAAGGTTCCTAGCGATAATATCTATAGCATAGCCTCCTTCAGTGTGGCACAGTATTGGTTGAGTAAGCAAGCGTGCCCCATTTCACATGAATACCGCTAAGGTGATAAATGCTGTGCGCACGACCGTCAAAGCTTATCGCTTTCAATATTCCTATCAGTTTTAGTACTCCATGGAAATGCTGTTGAAATTATTGGTCTGCTTCTGTAACTTGTGTTAAGAAGGTCTTTCCTCTTTATCGTTGTTTGTTTCTCTCTCTATTATTTTGTGAGTTTGTTCCTTTGTGTGTGTTTGTTACTTTCGCTGTTATTGGTATATTCTCCTTCATCAATACATCTACCTAGTCTTTTCTCAACTATGTTAGTTCCGGCTTCCAGTGTAAGCTGATGATCTAATCCTTCATCCTTTATGAATACTAAGACAGTTCGTCATGTGCTGTCTTTATACTTTCTATAGAAACAGGGTAGATGACAAAAAAAAACTATTTAGTCCGTCAGCAAAATAACCTAGAAATATTGGACACGTATTTTTTCTTTGGCGAAAAGTGTGCAAGTAGCTTGCATGCCATTGTAGTGTAAACAAAAAATTATGACGATACAGTGCGTTGAAATATCGTGTGACGTCACGGTGTGCTACACTTTATACTGACATAGTGGCGTCACAAACCCCCACTTCTGAACTTTGATGCGCTTTATCTTTGTCAATTTTTATTTATTTCATAAAGCAAAAAATACGGGTCCAATATTATTTGATAATCTCACTGACGGACGGACTGAATATAATTATTATTTTTCTACATACGAAACATACCTTTTGAGTCTAAATCTTTCCATAACGTGATTAAGATAACATTTGTATTCTCTACTAAAAGCATAAAGGTTAACAGCGAGGCTAATCATCCAGAGTGCACCAACAAAATGTAATTCGAAGAGGCTGCGATTATTTAAATAGTTCAAGGTATAGCTGTTAACGTTAACCGTAATAAGTTGGTCTCCTTTAGAAGCATCTCTCTGAACAATGACTCATTTTAATTAATATTAAGTAGAGCACCTGAAACCGACTTCCAAATAATAATTAAAACATTTCCCCGTAACGATAAATTAATCTTGTTCTTCTAAGTAAACCATGACATGACATGACTCCTTATCTTTCAACATAGACTAAACTGTAATTATTATCATCTATTGTAACGCTTACCTTACAAGATCGCTTGTGATAGGACTTTTTGTAACAACACAAAAACGACCTCTACCAATACTTGTAACTATCGCACAGTCATGCCACCGAATCTAATTGAACAGCATTCATTGCTGCGTAACCTGTATCAATGTTGTTTATTCCAGACGGAAATGCAGCAATGGACTTGCTTGCCCTGAGTACACAAATTGGGCCGCCTACAAACGTGCGTTTTTTGCTCCCCGTCACCGTCTACCACCGGTCTAGTCGCTCAAAGTCAATGACAGGCCTACTTTCTCAGACGATTCGCGTCATATAATCTTTCGGCCGTTACTGTAACTGGACAGTGGGATTGTTATTACTCGGAACGGACACTACAATTATTTGCCACCTCAATTTGGCCTGTAGGTTAATTATATTGAGAAGAAGTGCCCCAGTTTCGCACGTGTGGCGGACCTTACGTCGTACTAATCTCAAAAATTCAATTGATGAACATAGGCCTAACAAAGATTGAAACGGTTAGTGGGTCGAAAGACCATGCCTACATAATTATTAATATCAAGCTCGGTAGATTGACTAGTGTTTTCTGTTTCAATAAACACTCAATTATTTCCAGCGCAGTGACGGAATGGCATCTTTGGATGGCGAGTGGTTAGGCCTCGCCTCTCGTGTTCTACAGTTACAGTACACGGTTCAGTATGATTTTTTTAATTTTACTTATACGTTCTAAGTTTATATTTACTGACATCGGTCAAAGGAAACAATCTTGAAGAAATCTGGAAATTATCTATAAGTCCGAAATTGCCAACTCACATTGAGCAAGGTTGGTGATAAATGCTCATACCTTCTGTGTGAGAAGTGGCCTTTGCTCTGCAGTGGTACACAGTGACAGGCTGATATTATATTACCGCATTTCAAGAAGCAAGAATATGTTATTAAACAGTAAACACGACAAAGGGGATACGTGAAGAAGATATGCCTTTTGAACCGACTTAAAAAAGGAGGAGGTTCTCAATTTCAACAGTATGTATGGGTATGTTTGTTACGCGATTACTCGGGCAATTATGAACCGATTTTGATAGTAGACGAGTAGTTTTTATCCTTAATATAACGTATTTTCATGGTAATATCATCATCATCTTCATCCTCATATCAGCCGAAAGACGTCCACTGCTGGACATAGGCCCCCCCCTAAGCGTCACCACATTGACCGGACCCGTCGTCTAGCGGATCCCCGCAACCTTCACCAGGTCATCGGTCCACCTGGTGGGAGGCTTTCCAACGCAAAGAGCAATGGAAAGGGCTATGCTCGGGGTTTCCTTGCGTGATCGTATCAGAAATGTAGAGATCCGCAAGAGAACCAGGGTTACCGACATAGCCCGAAGAATTGCCAAACTTAAGTGGCAGTGGGCAGGGCACATTGCTCGCAGAAGGAATAGCCGATAGGGCAGAAAATTTCTTGAGAGACGACCGCGAACCAAAAGACGTTGCATTGGAAGGCCATGGTAATACTTATAAGGTAACAAAACTAAAAAGAAAAAATAAAACTTTTAACAAAAAAAAATAACGGACTTCCAAAACAGAACATTACATATAAAGCGAAAAATAACTTTTTTTCGTAAGTCAGTGTCGAAAAAAAATAGGTAGCAAAGACTGCCAAAAAGAAATACTATTTATTTTTCGCTTTGTAGTGTTTTGTTTTGGAAATCAGTTTTTTTTTTTAATTTTTGTGTTTAACACTCAGATCATAGAATGAGAAAAGGTATTCCTTTTCGCAGAAACTGACAGAATACGATCGTACTATATGCATATTTATATACACAAAATATTCGGCAATCACAATGTATTATATAAAGCTCGTTACACTTGAGCGTAATAAATCAACCTGGTTCCGATAAAGCTTTCACTGTTCGCTTTATCTGTGTGGATTATTGAGGCATTGTTTCATGACCTGAAATAGACGCGTATTATTAGTTTCTGCGTGCACGGGTAGAATAAATTGGCTTTTAGTCGGCTGATGTGTCCTGTGGGGATTTAGCTTATAATGTGATTTTTAATTTCGTAGACTAAACTGTAAGCCGCCAACGACCTTATTTTTTCTTAATGTTGCAAGCGCGGAGCATAGTGTTGTAGGTAAGGCTCAATCATGAGATTCATCGAATCGATGTGACATAACTCCTAAGTACATAACTCCTCAATTCCTCTTTGAATTTAATTTTACTAATTGATGTAAATAACAGTTTTTTAAGATAAACGTAATATATTAATATGTAGTATTCATAAACATAGTACAAACAGTTTTATTGAGTTAAATATGAAAACAACAATAAAGTAAAAGCGTTCGATAAAATAAAGTCTGACATAATTGAGTAGAAATTAAATAAGGGCCGCTAGTTTCTAAACAAATTATTTTTTTGCCGTGAAATAGTTTCATTTTCGATCTACTTCGATTATCTTTCGATCACTCAGGATAGTCAATAAACGTCACTATTTTTATGTAACGATAAAGTGGCAACCCCCCAAACGTCAGTTTAGTCTACAAAATTAAAAATCACAGTATAGACAGCTCAAATGATAGACAAAATTTACTTTTAATTTGTATTGACTCAACAACGTGCCTGACCTAACGTGCGGCGTTTACAGAAGTCACAAGAAAAACTAAACAAAAAAATCGTCAAATATTCTTAGCGTTCATAATACGATTAGATATTCTTTCAAAATGTGCCAGCTTTAAAAAAGGCGAGGAGCTCAGATCAGAGCTTTATTATTTTATTTGAGAGCTCGACTTACAAGCTAAGGCGTAGTTTAGTTGAACGTGTGTGCGTGTGAAATTGTGTATTTATTCGGCAAGGCGTCACCTTGTTGTTTGCAACGTTGCATCTTGACTTTTTATTTGATCTGAGGCGTGGAGGTCGCCTCCTCATCCTCCTATTCGTGGTATTGTTTGTTATGCTACTTCAAAATATATATTTGTGGGTACGTTATGCCCTAGTTTGGGATTGGGATCAAGAATACTTTTTAACCTAGAAGTAGTACGATCCCTTGCGATAATCCGACTTTAATGGGGGCGAAGCCGCTGGAAAAAGTTAGTAGGTTCGTCGATGTGTCCTAGGCAGGCGGTAGCGTGATTTATATTTCAATATATCCTTCCGATTTGTCACGAAAAAATGGCTTTGTTGACGAAAACTCCACGAAAACAACCCTAAGCTATTTATTACATTGGGCAAAAGACTGTGAAAAACATCGTTTTTCTTCCTCTTGTTTATTTCTTGGGTTATTTATTTTTAAAGCATACCTACGCACTTTTACACTGAGTTGACATCGGCGTTGATTTATTTTAAGAAGAAATAACTAACACATACATCCTAATCTATACTAATATTACAAAGAGGTAAAGTTTGTGAGGTTGCAGGGGGTAATCTCTGGATCTACTGAACCGATTTAGATGACATTTGGCATGGAGATAGTTTGAGATTCTGGAAAGGATATAGAATAGTATTGCCTTGAGATGATAAAACACTTATTACGCGGGCGAAGCCGCGGGCAGAAGCTAGTAATATTATACACGTGAAATTTTGTGAGGATGGATGCATGTTTGTTATTCTTGCACGCAAAAACTACTTACCTGATTTTGATGAAACTTTACAGAAATATTGCTCACTAGCTTCTGCTAGCGGCTTCGCCCGCGTGTAAAGCGTTTTCTTATCCCAAATTATAATATATGTCTGTCCCAAAGAAGAATGCCCATGGACAGTACTTAAAAAAAGTTTATTGTGTCACAATCATTTCTGGACAATAAATAAAACAAAAATATTTTAAGTATTTTAACATCTTTTCAAAAAGATTGCTAGTGGGGTTCATTTTCTTGTATTAATAAGTATTTTTACTTCCGTTTCACAGCTCAAACATATTCCGCCATTTATGTTAGGGTTGAGGCATGTTGACATGATCTGACATCGATTAATGAAGAAGATCGAAGAATCGTTTTTTTTATAATCTACCTGAAACACTGAATCAATCCATCCGGATTCACCTCTTTAATGTAAAGAACGAACTTATTTTGAAATTGGTGTGGTCTACTAGTTTAATGCAAACCAAGATAAAAAATGAATCATGTTTTCAGAAATCGATTATATTACCGATTTTGTAACATGCCTATAATCGTCAGTCATTTCATTTGACAGTGACGGTAGTCGTCTTTTCATTTGTTTTGTTTGTGTTTTGTTGCGTCAAGTTGAGTTTTACGTTCCGCCTTTAATAAATACTTATCACTACAACACCGCCGTGTGTTTGTGAAAATAGAGCTTAATAAGACAGGACTTTATATTTGTGATTTCCGACATGGCTACCGTTCGAAGTTGGTGTCTCAATTTTTCTTTGATGTTGGCGCCATATATGCGCAGACATTACATTTTGTCGAAGATTCTTGATAATATATTGCACCATATTACGGGCTTGGATCTACACCGGTAAGTAAGAATAACATTATATATCTTAACAGCACTTGAACAAATGTCTAACGAATACAAATCTTAAATATGTTGACATAGAGTCCATATTGCTGTGAATCTAAAAAGGAATATATTTCGTTCAATATCTCTTAACTTCCGCAATGAAAATTGACTAAAGTTGGTACGTGTAATTAAATAAGGAAACATAATCAAATAATGGTGTTTTATCAGGACACTAAAATGTTTCGGTCAGTACATTTCTCCATACAAAATGGGCATTCTCCTTTCATCCAGATCCGTTCAGCCGTTCTAGCGTGATTGAGTAACAAACATATTAAATTAAACATCCATGCATCCAAACTTTCACATTTATAATATTAGTTAGATTAGATACACCAGAATAAAACATAGCCTATAATTTATAAACATATTGGGTGAAGTACTAAAAGACCACGCGGGCGGAGCCGCGGGCGGGAGCTAGTAATACTTATAATTAAACTGTAGAAAAAATGTTTGAGACAAACTTGTTGTTCTAGTGATCGCTAATTATTGCCTGGTCCACGTAATTTAATCAGTCTTTAATGAATTTAAAATACTATTTTCCTCTTGAAAGTTGAGGAAGTTATCTTTGGTTTATTAAGAATACGTTTATTACGAGATTTATAATAAGTATTATTATTTATTTATTATAATAAAAGTTTATAAAATATATACTTAATTAAATTATATGACGCAGGTTCTTATAATTTAAGAGTCAGGTATTCTATAATGTTTATACGAAAAACCTTGCACATTCATTTTGCAGTAAACCTTTATTAGGTCCTATTTTTTACATAGCATTTTTTTTCCTTTTTTACATAGCATTTTTTTTCCTTTTTTACATAGCATTTTTTTTCCCATTTTACATAGCATTTTTTTTCCTTTTTTACATAGCATTTTTTTTCCTTTTTTACATAGCATTTTTTTTCCTTTTTTTACATAGCATTTTTTTTCCTTTTTTACATAGCATTTTTTTTTCCGGTTGCGGCTGCGGATGCGCTTGGAGGTCTATGTCGAGCAGTGGACGTTTTTCGGTTGCTCTGAAGATGCAAGAAAGTTAGAATTTATTATTACGTTGAATCATAACAGTAGAGTATATTGCGAGTCTGACTCGAGGGTTCCGTATAAACAGCTACTTTCACCAAAATAAATAGGTAACATTGCTCTAACGATGGGACAAAATTGACTTTGCGATTCGAAAACTGTTGTCTCCATACATCTATACAACATTTTTACTTTGCCAAGTACCTACTATAAGTGGGTCGAATAATACACGTAAACTTGTATCCTATTTGGCTGTGACAGTTTTTCTTTTAGTTTCAATTCTTTGGATTCATTGTTTTTCTTTTTTCCATTTAGCTGGCAGGGGGTGGGGACACTTGACTCTAACAAAAATTAGCCATATAAAGCTTAATTTTACGCAAACGGATCCCTGAATCGAAAAATGGTTTTCACAGACCCGTAATATTTTTGAAAGGCCAACGATATCCCATACCATGGGACAGATGACAAAAAAATACCCCCACTTTACGAGTACAAAAAAAAAATAACTTGTTTGTTGTTGTTTTTATTTTATCACATCGTCGGTGTGAAAAATAATGTATACCCATGCCAAATTAAAGCTTTCTAGTACTAAGAGTCTCTGAGCTAAGCTGCGGACAGACGGACATGAGGGTAGACTAAACTATGAGGGTGGTCTTTTTTTACTACGGAACCCTAAAAAGGGTTGCTAGTGTATGTTTGTGTATTGAAACCATGTTTTATGGTTTAAAACAGTGGATAATTGAAATTCGAGCCTGAAATAGAATGAAAAGTTTCCTGTCACTTTTCCGTAAACATAGAAAGTAATCGTTCATGTAATAATTATTTACTTAACTGTTTTGCGCTTATTTGTAATAATAAGTGACCTCATTTTGATAACACCACAGGTGGTTGACCTCCTTTGCATCAAGTGTTGATAACTCACATTATAGGAACAATAAAATCTCGATATAATAAGTTAATGTAAATAATAAACTGTGTTGTTTACATGTAAAATAAAATATATTCAGCGGGTCATGGTCAACGACTGCTATAAAAACTTTATGATCATTTATTTTTTTATGACTCATGTATAACTATGTATTTTTTTCTATAATTTATAGTCCGATACAGAATAAGGTAGATGACAAAAAAAAACTATTTAGTCCCTCAGTTAGATTACCTAAAAATATTGGACACGTTTCTTTTGTAACATTAGCAAAAATTACCTGTCAGTAGTCCGAGCCGCTTAGGGGTCTCGTCGATGCGTATGTTTGTGTGAGTGTGCCGTTTCCATACTGTTCGTCCACATTTATACTGTGACAGTGCGTTGAAATATCGTGCAACGTCACGCCGTGCTCCACTTTTACTGACAAAGTGACGTCACAAGCCACCACTGCTGAACTTTGATGCACTTTATCTTTGTCAATTTTTATTTTTAAAAGCAAAAAATATGTGTCCAATATTATTTGATAATCTCAGTGACGGACTAAATATAATGAAATTTTTCTATCCAGGAAACATCTTTAATATGTTGTCAGATTATTTCAATCATCATCTTTTCTATATAGGTAGGCTTCTCCTTGCCATTCTTGTCGGTTCCGTGCAATCCCTCATCCAGATATTGCCCGACTATGACTATATCGTCATCCCAATGCGTTTTGGGACAGCCGTGGTTTCTGTGGCTCATACTTGGCCACCAATTAGGTCTGTCAAAACTGTATTCCATCGATCATCTCCTATTTATTAACCGACTTCCTAAAAAGGAGGAGGTTCTATGTTCAACATTATGTTTGATTTTTGTTTTTGTGTATTTTCATCGATATCTCCGACAATTGTGGACCGATTTTAAAAATTCTTGTTTGAAAATGTATGTTTCGAAATTGGTCCCATTTTATATTGGTGAAGATCTGATGAAGAACTTCGCAGATTACAACAGAACTCTTCAATAAATAACGGCAAATCTCTCGGGATTGCTGCAATCGCATATCTGTTTATTATTTATACCATTTCATAACATAACATCACGCCAGTACGCTCTTAAGGGGTACGCAGATCTCTTTTCACCGGTTCTGTTCAAGTTTCATGAAATCTATTCTGGCGTTATAGTTACCTTACTATAACTTGCCTATTACGTAGGTATAACTAAAAAGTGAAAAATAAAAAAACTTTTTTGCAAAAAAATACTACCGACTTCCAAATACAAAACTACAAAGTAAAAAATAACTTTGTTTTTTGAAGTCGGTGTCCATAACGCAAAAACGTCTTTCGTGGGAACCATTTTTTTGCGTTATGGACACCGTATTTTTTTGCAAAAAAGTTTATTTTATTAACTGACTTCAAAAAGAGGCGAAGGTTTTCAATTCGTCAGAATCTTTTTTTTATGTATGTTCCCTGATTACTCAAAGACGCCTGGACTGATTTGAAAAATTCTTCTTTTGTTTGAAAGGGTATACTTTCCAGATGGTCCCATGATCAGCAGGCCAGGATCTGATGATAATATCCTGGTAAAGTCGAGGGAACGCCTCAAATATTATACGTATATCGATTTTGGTATTTTCTTTAACAATGCAATCATTTGCACTCAGATAACTTATTTGGTGAAGTGGAACTGATCCAGAAGACCACAGATGGCCACTATAACTCTTTAATGTTAAGTATGTCACGGGTATAAGATACCTCGAATAGTTAACCGACTATGATGAAGCAAATACGATATATAATCTGATGATGAAGCCGGAAGGTAGGCACTGGAACTGGGCTTATTGGAATCGTCATGAGATGTACTTTGGCTAAAAATAATTTTCATGGTAATTTGAGGCACCTACTAGAACTAAAAAGAGAAACATAAAAAGCTTTTTAACAAATAAACAAACCGACTTCCAAAAGAAAACCCTACAAAGCGCTAAATAACTTTCTTTTCCGAAGTCGGTGTCAAAAAACTGTAAACAATAGCTACCAAAGAGACCGAGTTCGGAAAAGAAAGTAATTTTTCGCTTTGAAGTGTTTTGTTTGGAAGTCGGTTTGATTTTTTTGTATTATTTTTTAATAAAGTAATATCATAAAGGCAAAAGTTTATAACTCAATCACGCCGAAATGGCTGCACGGATAATATACATAAGTATTTGGCACAAAACGAGAATGTGCATAAGAATGGAACATACATTTTTTTTCCGGTTGCCAACACACAAGGTAAGATGCGTTCCGACACATTGAAGGTTGTAGAACAGGACAAGGTCGTCAAGACCATCGCTACCCATTTGAAATAGACGGGCAGGATCAAGGTGCCAGAGCACATCGACCTGGTGAAGACTGGCCGTTTCAAGGAGCTGGCTTCCTACGTCCCCGACTGGTCCTAGTAGTAGTACTATGACTTCCTTTTCGGCACTTAGACTCCCATTTGGTCTATTATGCCTGGGGGCACTGGCCAAGATAGCCAGCGTAGCTCCATCTAAAAGCACAGGAGCTTCCTGGGGGCTTCACAGGCTTCACGGAGCGACCTTACTGTTCCGAAGATTCCTTCCCATTGAAATGCCACCGCCTCGCATTCCTGGACTACGTGAGTGGCTGATTCCTCGGCGTTAAAACAGCCCCTGCAAAGTGGGCTGTCTGTGCCGACTGGTTCTTCGTAAGGTGTACCGCTATCCTTCGTTACATCTACATCCGTGCCCCGTTTGGAGTCACGACTGACATCAAAATCTTCGGTGGTCGCAAATGCAATGGAGTCATACCCTCACATTTCTGCAGGTCATCTGGCAGCATGGCCGCAAAATTTCACAAGCCCTCGAGGCCCTGAAAGTTGTTGAGATGGTTTAAGTTGATAGTCGCATCCTCACTGTCCAGGGTAGACGTGGTCTTGAGAGAATCACCGCTCAGGTCCACCTAAAGACTAAGCAGGCCGCCAAGCAGGTTGCCATCGTTCTGTAATTTTATACATATGCTTTGTTTTTATTGGTCTAGTGGTCACAAGCTCTACTGCTGAGCGTGAGGTCCCGGGTTCTCTGGCCGGGCAAAAACTTTTTTGGGTTTTTCATCCAGCATATCGCAATAGCAGCCAGAACTGAACCTGGAGTCTGTACTAGTGCCCGGTTGATTGCAATATGCTGGCTTTAATTTAGTTGGCTAAATGTGGCATGTGGGTGCACATTTTTCCTATACCTTAGTATAGGAAAATTTCTGCCTAACTCATTGGCGAATGCAGGTGTGATGTTATGTTACGTGTACATTCCATGATCTAGTCATCACAGCCTCGCTAGTGAAAGTTACTACGCGTAGGTATACCTAGGCAACATGAATCTGTTAAATACCGTTTTCATAGCCTGAATGAACTAATCTAATTGGCGATTAAATACAACCGGAAATTTGCAGACGCTTCTCAATACATGTACAATCGAGAGCATAAATATTTACTACACGGCTGTCGATGAAACTTATTACCTAGTTAACTAGCTTATTAGGTTATTAACTTGCTTTATTGCAGTCTACTTAAGTTGTAAGTGTTGCTACATTTTTTGTTTAGTAGGCGGTTTTGGCGGCGACCGCGTATCTAAAGACGCAGCGATGGAAGGCCACAAGAGGCTGTAGACCAGTGATTTTCAAACTATGTAACGCCCACGCCCCCTGCGTGAGTCCGCGGGGCGAGTAGATTGTACTCCGTCGCTAGAGCAATCTTGGTATTGCTAATGATCTAAGACCTGCTCTTTCTTCTGTTCAACTCAGAACTGGGAATCTTGTCATAAGCATACAGGTGGGCTAACAGTAATCTTGTGCCAACACAACCTGTACCCTTCCTTTCTTAATATTTTCCTTCCTGTTCATTAACTTAAGAATAGGGTAGGGGGCGTGGGTATAGTTTTTTGATAGTACCTGCATTTTCTTCTATTCAACCCAGGGCATCTTGTCATAAGTATAAATTTTTGGCTAACATTAATCTAGCGCCAAAACAACCGGTGCCCTTTTTAATCTTTGCCTTCCTCTTTATTAAGATAAGAATAGGAGGCGGGACAAAAAAACTTTGGGAACCCCTGCTCTAGACAAAGTGTCATTCTAATAACCGATGGTGATTGTCAAAATGAAAAAAATAAAAGAAAAAAAGGAATAAAAATGTATGATGAATGTGATGATTGTTGTGTGTGTGTGTATTGTTGTTGTTGTGTGTGTTGTGTGTAAGGGATTGTTCACGTGACATTTCGATAGCGCTTGGCATTCCCAACATTCTTGACATTTTACCAATAGCTATCGCTTCGCTTGTCGTTGGGGAATTCACTAGATGCGAAACGCACAGGAGTCAGGACCCTTCGATGTGGCGACGGTTTGGGGAGGTCTGTACCCTGCAGTGGAAGCCTCGATGATGATGAAGCACTTTTTGCATCGACAATACAACCTCATTCGAAAATCTTCGCGCTCTACTTTCAATGTAGAACTCTAAAATGGTTAAAAACACTTATCGAGTGCGTTAATTGATATCGAGTCATGCGATAGCAGCTATTGTACTTCCGAGAGCAATGACCACAACGATTGTGCGGCCATCAGGTCAACTACTAATTTACTACAGTTAAATTCTAATGTGCGCAGGATACGCTTTAGAAATCGGGTTACTTGTTGGTATTTACTTCATAACTGTAATTATCATTTACGATAGAAACGCAATTTCCTTTTTACGCTTGAGGCTCTTAGGGGCGTTTTATGACCAGCAGAACTTGAAGAACATGATTTTAAGCACTTCTCATCTATTATTTTAGTTGTATGTGAGAAATTGTTTTTTACGATTAACACTTAACAGCTCGTAAAGTTGAGAGATATTGACGTTTTAGAAATTGGTTGTTGTTGAGATGAAATTATTTGATTTTAGATTGGGCTTTGGTAATTTTGTTGAGAATTCCTGTCTGGACATTAGTTGTAATCGGTAGCTATTATAAGTTTTAATGGTAGTTTTCTAGTTCATCATCAGCCTTTTTAATGTTCCGACTGCTGGGACACAGGTCTCCACTCTGTGAGAGGGAATGGGTAAAGATCCACAACGCGGGCCCAATGCGGCTTGGTGGATCAAGTCACATGTATTCGAATTTTTGTTTCTAGGACACGCCGGTTTCCTCAAGATGTTTTCCTTCACCGTTTTGAGAGCAGTTGTGGTGAAATCCTCTATACAAAGTAAAACCCTGCCTGGGTTTTCTAGTTAGTAATTTATATTAGATGAATCCAGTCGTATTTCAAGTTCCATAAAGATTAAAGGTTCCAGTAAAAGCTTGAGTTTTTCTAGATATCAGTACCAGATTTGTCTTCAACTTTGGTACATAAATATTGAACAATTAGGTACACAATTACTTTTCATAATATGAGTTTAAAACCGGTCATTGATGTGCTCTTCAAAAAGCCGAGTAGGTATTTGAAAAATTAAGCAGGTAAATTTAGTAGTGATAAGCAAAATTTAATAAAAACTATTAGTTTACTTACTTAATTCATTCGAAGATTCCGAATAAACCAGTATGATAATGCCGCGAAAGTTCATCAATTAAATGTTTTGATCACTTGCCAGTTGTAGATAAAGAATGCAGTGTCACAATACGTACCGACTGCACTGTATTCCTGCATTGTACCCCCCACTGGCAGTTCTAAAAACGCTTGTTAAGACGTTGTTGTTCTTCTCTTGGTATTACAGAAAAACGACTCGAAACTGTGGAAATTTCCACCAGCATCTGTATCGTTCCCTACCACCTATAACCCGTCAGCGCTAAAAATGACAGTGAACTGGCAATGGCATCTATTGTGCATAGTCGTTCCATCGTAGACCTCATCCATTGCGCGGACTTATTTTATTTTATATCAAGTGAGCTTGAGGACATGAAAAAAAATTGCACTTCATAAACCGAACAAGAACTGCAGAAAAAGATGGGCAATGATACAGAGACCTAATAGAATCATGAACTTCATTGAAAATGATCTCTTTACCCTTGGTATTTCTGAGCATACGAATAGGCCTTCCCATGAAAGACTACCTAAGATGCAGGACACAAAAAAGTATCTCAGAAAAATGTCGCGAAAGTTGCTCGTTCATGTATCCGTTGATAAGGATGCAGCCAAGGATGAGGCAGACGGCACGTGCTGCCCTGTGTTCCTGCGGCCAGTGGCGGAATACCTCTAATTGTGTCCTGGTCTGGCCGCAAGGTCGCGCTGACGACCGCTAACTGTATCAATACGAAGATTGCCGTTGAAATGCGGGTGCGCACTCGGTACTGGTGACAAAAAAGATCTAATAAAATCTAATTATATGTTTTTATATCTTTTTTTTTGATAATTAATCGACTCGAGTTTCACCACCAAATAACATAAATCTTCATACCTTATTTTCATTTTTCATTATCATCCTGCCCTGAAATCAATTTATTTGCCTAATTCTTCCATACATCTCAATTAGCTATCATCTTATAAGCCATAACCATGTCATCAGTTACACAATTCATCCCTCGTTTCCTTGGTCTTCTACCCCTCCGACTATCCATTCATATTTCTTTCTTCATCATATCTTTTTCGTGAAACCTAGCAGTGCTTACTTTACTTATGATATGGACGATGTGGTCTCCTGTAATTGAAAGCGCATGATTGTGTTTGTAATTTTTCCGTAAACTGACATAAGTACCCATAACCTCTGTTGGAGATCCAATACCTACCTAATAAATACATATGTGAAACCAATAAACACGTACTGATAATGCGTGGTTAGGATACTGTTTGGTTAGGATATATAAATTAAGTAATATTTGCTGAGGATAATCAGTAACTAACAAGAGGTAATTTTTATTCAAAAACAGAGGAAAAAACATCTTCAATTATATAGTCGTGCCTTATCTAAATATTTAATAAGGTATCAAAATAAAAATAATGATCAATTAGTTTCCAAGAAGGTAACCGGCACGCCCATAATTCCCTTGAGATTTAAGAAATCCCTTTGGGAGCAAAATCATGGCGTTTTTTTGCGGTTAGACCATTACATGTAACAAGACATGTATTTTTATTTGCTTATTACTTCCTGACGGACACACCTTTTTCGACTGAATCGCACGTCAGATCGATCAATATTTTCCAAACAACAGCATAACAGATTGTAAATCAAAACAAAATATTTAAGCACGGGCGAATAGCAGTGTTGAAGCGGTAATAGGTTAACAGACACGTTTGGCACCTGCTTTTACTTTTATTACTCATAGGTAATATCAGAGAAATGTGCTATTTCAGCGGTCCTAGGTCGTGAACGAAAGCGACCTCACACCTCATGCTGGGTACCTAGCACTATAGAACACGGAATCGCCGCTTCGCCATTACTAAAGATGCCATTACAAATCATATACATCATCATCGTTGCAGCCAAAAGACGTCCACTGCTGAACATAGCCATTTCCCAAGTGTCGCCACATTGACCGGTTCTGCATCCAGAGAATTCCCGCAGCCGTAACCCACTCCTCGGTCTACCTAGTTTATTATACTTTCCATTCAAACAAAAATCAATCAAATAGTTTAGAAAAGTCAAAGGAGAAAAAAAGATGGCTCTAGTAGCAAATTCGCAAGTATCAGTAGGTCTCAATGGAGAAGAATGTTCAAGTAACTCCACGGACACTCTTTTTCATCCGTTTTAATTATAAGTATTTGGTTACATCAATACATATAATTATGTGAGAACGATGTTAAAAGGCGTGCAGGTAAAAGCGTCTAGAGTAACAAACAATTTAAAAAAATACAATACCAGGCTGATGCAGCTAGTTATGACCAATCCCAACTGATGGCGCCCGTTCACGAACATGACGCATGGATCGGCACCACTCAGTTCAACCATCATAGTGGGAGGCGTTCCAACTCTTCGTCTTCCGGTACGCGGTCGCCACTCCAGAACTTTTCCGCCCTATCGACCATCTGTTCTGCGAGCAATGTGCCCTGCCACTTAAGTATGAAAATTTTTCGGGCTATGTCTGTAATTATACACAAGTTCGCCTGTCATAGCCATAGTCAGAATTGTCATGGGCTGACACGTTTGGTTTCTAAGGACAGTTTTTCGCTGTGAAGCAATGGCCGTCGAAGCGCTTTGGTGCTCTGTCCAGGTAGTATTATGAGTACAGGCGGCGAACGATACTTAACATAAATATCATCGCAACACCTGTGCTCTCCGGAGGGTTAGGTAAATGTTTACTACAAATACTCTTCTAATTTACTGATAAAGTGACTTTTAGTGTTATGGAAAAGAGGGTGACCCGTTAGTCAGTTAGGCACTAAGTGCCGATTTCACCAAAGAAACTAATAGCGATTATTAGAATTAATATTTGTTTCGGGATATTTACCATGTATATTTTGTTTTTTGTTGATAATAATATCCCGAAACAAATATTAATTCTAATGATTGTGACCATGTCAGCTTAAAAACTTATAACAGCGATTAGTTCAACAAAACTCAGTTTGTCAAATACAGCGTTCTGATTGGTAGTTTTTCGGCGGTCTCAACCAATCAGAACGCTGTATTTGCGTAAACTGAGTTTATTTGAACTAATCGCGATTAGTTTCACTGGTGATATCGGCCCTAATTAAGAGATTATAATTTAATACTTCGTGCCGAAGCCTGTAATTTAATTGAGTATTGAATTGCTTTTTTAATTTATGGCGTATAATACTCACACAGTAGTATAAAATATATAATAAATAATCAAATTATTTGTCAAGTATTTTATTGAGAATTCTACTATTTTTAAGATTCTGTAATTGAAAGGCCTTCTATTATTTTGACTTCCGGAGTTCTGGATCTTACTAGGAACTTAATTTGGTGTCTTGTCATTTGTAACTGTAGTTTTTGTGTAGCACTAATTTTCTACTTACTAACGAATATTTAATTTAATACTACTAATATACTTAACAATTACTCTAATGGGCGTTCATAAACCTGACCTGCTAATAAAATAAAAAAAAAACAATATCTAAAAATAAACTCGAATTCGCAATTTTTCTGCCACCAGTACCGACTGAGACGGAGTCCCCGTTTAATTTGACCACGTATGAAGATTGATTGTGCCCACCCTGGGATTATTTTGTCTACACAACAATCCGTCCGTACGGCTACGTGACGGCGTGACGTCATGGTGCACTGGACTCAGGACGTCCTTATTTTGACGACGATTCGCAAGGAAATAACATTTTGTAGCAGTCACTTTTATTATGCTTGATTACATTACTTTCCTTTCGGTGGCATCGACTCTTGATATTATTTTAACCTCGATAATGACCCCTTGATTTATTGGCCTTTAAACGAATCTGATCTAAACTCTTTAAAATATTTAACGATATTAATTTGAAACATTTATCGATATTTTGAATATTAATCAAGCAATTAGCCATAGTCTCGAGAGTAGTATATATCAATGTTCCTTTGAGTGAAAGTAGTTCTAAAGTTCTAATTAACTGGAGTATCACGTAGTAGTAACAGATATATACGGTTTGAGAACTTTCTGTTATGTACCCGCTTTCAGTGCCGCCGCAAAGTCATGTAAATTGTTCGAGTTTGTGTTGAACAAGACGAAGATATATCTTAAGATGTATCGCGGCGACCAACGCGGTGTTAGTCGTGAATTAAGTTTGTTCGTGTATTGAATTTAGATATTAATTAATTTGAATGTAGATATTATTGTTGGCAATTATATAGCAAGGGTAGTGGAGAGTCGAGTCGAGCAACGTATGCCGCCGGAGTCGTCTAAATGCCTCCGTCTAAACCCCTTCGTGCCTCAAAAAGCATGTTGAGCTGTTTAGATCTTTGTCGTTAAGTGCAGTGTATAGTCAGACATCAGAAAACCTGACACTTGTCTTAAATTACTACAGGCCTGTCTTGTTACCCAGTTACTGGGTAGTGGACGTCAGAATGTTTTTTTATGGACTTCTCGCAGTTCAATCAGAGTGATTGGCTACTGCTTATCCGGGCGATCCTGTGGAGACTAAACTAGAGCTTCCAGCCAGGGAAATAAAAGCTAAATCTAAGCGACCACGCTGAGGGCTACTACTTATGGAATCTAACCTTGGCTCAGGGCTTCGCTGGCTTCAACTAGGGCTGGATCATGATTAAGTGATTCTACCATCCGTTCGGAAAATACCTACGTGGAGAAAAGACCGGTCAAGAAACTCCTATTTGTTAAAGTCAGAAAAGCGGTCGCTTCATGTAAATAACTGAATCCGGTAAGACTGGAAACCGAACTCAATATATTGGAAAAAAGGTTTACAAATAGATTGATTGAAATAGTGAGTGTCTCTCAAAAGTGGTTTTGGTATTGATAATATTATGCGAAAAAGATGAAATTAAATATGCTGATCAAGTTATCGTAAAATTCAATTCATTTGATTACTAGGCTGCCTCGTTTTAATAAACGTGGAGGATATCCTTATCTCGAGAGATGACTTGGTTCCTGCTCTAGTAGTCTACGTCGCATGCGTACTACTTGCGTCTTAAAATGTTAACGCTGTAATTTGGTATTTGGTGAGCTGTTGAAGACGTCAAGATCAGAGTGTCAAGGTTTCCACAGACAGGTGCAAAGCGACAATGCAGCGACGACTCGACAATCCTTTATTATGTAGTGAATTTGACCTACGGTTATAACAAAGTCTAAAGTTAAAGATTGTCTGTAAGAGATTGCCTAGTGCGATAAGACCGCCCATTGTACACTTGTATATTTGAACGTTTGTCCTGTATGTTTTTTTTTTGTGGTGTTCAATAAAGTATATAATAAATAAATAATAAAAAAACGCGTGGTCGCAATTTCAACACGCCTGTCTGTGGAAGACTTCAATCTTACAAGTATTTTTGTCAATGGACTTTTTCATACGAACATGGTTCAAAAAGTAAGTATTCACAAAACATTTCATAGGTATAGCAATATGATTAATACCTATGATCACTAACATTTTGTTTTCTATTTAAGGATATATTATATAATTATATTTGTATTTATGAACGTTGTTCTTTTATATATATATATATTATAATTATATATTTAATTTGTATCTTACTGTAAAATTGTACACCGGAGCCCTCAATCATTAAGATCTCTATCACTTAAAGGTTTGCTGCAAAAAAACTCCATTTTGCAGTCAAGCTCGCCTTTGTACATGAATATTGATTTAACTTTGTGTAAATGTATTGTTTTGGTGTACAATAAAGAATTAAGAAGGATCAAATAAAAAGTATAAGAGGCAAGTAATAAATAATCATTTAAAACTTTAATTTACCTCCAACATGTTAATTGTACAATGAACCATGACGTAAAATTGATAGTACTTTTAAGCATGACTGTACTTTGATAGTAATTCATTCTGCTAATAGAGGTAATTTTGAGAATTTTAGGACGACCTGCTCATAGGACGTTTTGCGAATAGGACCTTTTGATACGGAGTCTTATGAACAATTACATACATAACTAATTAACATTTATTCTGTTTCCTTACCTCCTCATTAGGGAAAACCAGGACAGGGACAGAATTTCAGATATAAAGTCACACAATTCAGGTTTATCAGTAGATATATACCTACTTCCATGGAATGCATCGTTTCGGTATTCTGTGTACAATTTGATTGCGGTTTGTTATAAACTTAGTTATCTAATTACTGATAAAAGTTGCGGTTTCCTTTGTTTAGTAATATTACAAGAACAAATGCACATGTTTTAACAAAGGAAAAATATCAAAAGGTATTATACAAGCAAGACGAATATCTCCGAAATGAGGTTTTAATGTATCGTAGAATTTGATGCTCCCAACTCAATCGAGGTTTAGCACAAATTCTACTTACTGTAGCTGAAGTTGTCACCATCATCGAATGGGGAACATAATTCTAGATGGGTATGTCATACGTTTATAACCGACTTCAACAAGGAGGAGGTTCTCAATCCGACAGCATTTTTTTTTTGTGTGATGCCTCAGAACTTTTACTAGATGAATCGATTTTAATGATTCTTCTTTTATTTGAAAGCTGTTGCTTCTCATGTAATCCCATTTAAATTTGATCTACACCATTTCATAACATAACATCACGCCGGTACCCTCTAAAGAGGTACGCAGATGTGTACAGTTCACCCTGGTACACTCTCATTTCACCAATTATTCGGGTAATCGATTCTGGCATAACTGTGGGCATTACAGATATGTACCACAACTAAAAAGTGTTTTTTTTTACCAAAACCTTCAACCGTCTTCCAAATAAAAACACGACAAAATGAAAAATTACTTTAATTTCGGAAGTCAGTGTCAAAAACGAAGAAACAAAAACAGGAACACTGACATTCGAAATATAAGTTATTTTTCACTTTATTTGTGTTTATATTTTGAAGTCGGTTGTATCTTTTGTGTTTTTTTTTATCTAGGTTCTGGAGCTTGTCAACTGACCTCATTAGAGATTAAAGAAGTTATTATCATAATTATTTGATAAAAGTGGTACGGGGTTGTGGTGGTGGTGTTGTGTTTAAGTTTAACCCTAATTCCCTATTGTACCAACACTATCAACGTCGTAATTTTTTGTTGGATACAGCTTAGGTACTTAGCTCGACAAGGCGCTTGTACATGCCTGTGATTACCAGTGAGTGCAGACTTCTAATTTTAACCAGACTCTACCCAGCACCGTAACTAGACAGCACATGCATTTTACGATTAAAATAATGGCTAGGGTGTGGTTTTGTCGGTAAAAACACATCAAAATAAATTATTCGCATACTACATGTATGCGAATAATTTATTTTGATGTGTTTTTACTAGGTACAATTAAACGATCCATCCAAACCCACTTGCCACCCATGCGGTTAAAGGATCCCCGTGTATCCAAGGACACACCGATAACTAACTATGAAGGGCATTATACAGAATTGAATAACTGCGAGTTCATTGTGTAGGACAAATTGATTCAGAATCCTACGTGTTATTATACCGCGGAGTAATGTGATATGGAGTAATGATGAACGGATGTGGTGCTGAATACAATGAGCTCGCGTGTGCACTGGTTTCGTGAAGGTTCACCGTCAGCTGGATTAGGGGTTCTGGTTCACGGATACAATGTAATGTTAACAGTACTTTAATAGTAGGCTCTAGTTTTCTGGGATGTTTGTGTACTGCTCAGATCAAATAAAAAGTCAAGATGGAACGTTGCAAACAACAAGGCGACGCCGGTTAAAACTACGCCTTGCCGTATACATACAGAATTACACGCACACACATACAACGAAACTACGCCTTAGCTTGTCAGTCGAGCTTAACTAAGCGTGTGTATACTGTACCTACTACTGGTGTAGCCGTAAGTCACACTATCTTATTAATATTATAAATGTGAAAGTTTGGATGGATGTGTGTGTGGTTGTATGTGGATGTATGTTTGTTATTAAATCACGCCAGAACGGTTGGATGGATCTGGATGAAATTGGCACAGAGATAAATTATAGTCTGGAATAAAGGCAATATCCTGGTATAATGTTCCCTTGGGATGATAAAACATTTATCACGCGAGCGAAGCCACTGGCAGAAATTAGTATTATTTTATAATTTTTTTTACCTTTGGCAAAAAAAAACATGTTTTCTTTCTCTCCTTCTTTCTACTTCACGAGTATTTTAAGATTTCGAACAAAAACTGATAAGTATTTAAAAATAAAATTAACATTATAACATATTATACTATAAGCAATAAATAATATTAGTAGATATATACGTATATAAATATATATTTGTATTTATGAACGTAGTTCTTTATTCGTATGTATTATTATTATATACTAGCTGTCCCACGCGGCTTCGCTCCCGTCAACTGGCTACCTACCAAGCTAGCCCACCTACTCTAAATACGTTGCGTCTCAAAAAGAATAAATTTTCCCCGTTTTTGGAACAATTTTCATTGATGCTCCGCTCCTATTGGTCGTAGCGTGATGTTATATAGCCTATAACCTTCCTCGATAAATGGACTACCCAACACAAAAAGAATTTTTCAATTCCAACCAGTAGTTCCTGAGATTAGCGCGTTCAAACAAACAAACAAACAAACTCTTCAGCTTTATAATATTAGTATAGATTTAATTAGTATCTTACTGTAAAATTGTACACTGGATTACTGCCCTCAATTATGATGATCTCTATCACTCAAAGGTTTGCTGGAAGAAAACTCCATTTTGGAGTTAAGAACGCCTTTGTACATGAATATTGATTTCACTTTGTGTAAATGTATTGTTTTGGTGTACAATAAAGAATTAAGTATTATGGCGATGCAAGTAAACAAGCTTTCAATGATGAAAGACAATCCGGCAATCCGTTTAAATTAAGATCACAGATTCTACGGAAAACTAAACTTGTGTCACCTCTCCATTTTTACCTAACTACTCCTTGTTCTCCACCCACGGCTCCCGGTTCGATTGCAATTTACAAGTAGACAGCGTTATAGAATCCGAAAGGATTGCTGTTTTGAGGCCTACTATCAGATCCAACATTCTGTGCAATGAAATATTACCGAGTGCCTATGCCTGAACCATAATAACGGGGATTTTGAAGTTAGTGAATTGTGGCTGAGTCCGTTTATAGCCCAGTGTTTTTGATTATATCAGTGTCAAATCGTTGGTGGTTTCAAACGGGCCTTTCTCGAATAAATCTATTTGGTTAGGGGCACTACTAGAGGTGGTAATTGCTGCTTATCTTCTGACTACTTACTGTGATGGGCTTTTTGATAAGAAATCTACTTTAGTGAAGGCTGGACGATTTTGGGATTGGTGTTTTGTTAACAACACAATACATCGAAAACCGCCTTTTTAGTTGATGTCGTTTAGAGTCTACTAACTAAGAAAAAAACCGGCCAAGTGCTAGTCGGGCTCGCGCACGAAGGGTTCCGTACCAGTACCGCAAAAAAAATGTTTGTATGGGAGCTCCACTTAAATATTTATTTTATACTATTTAGTATTTGTTGTTATAGCGGCAATTGAAATAAATCATCTGTGAAATTTTCAACTGTCTAGCTATCACGGTTCATAAGATACAGCCTGATGACAGACGGACAGACTGACCGCGGTGTCTTAGTAATAGGGTCCCGTTTTCACCCTTTGGTATGGAACCCTAAAAAGCCTGTTTTGAATAGAAAATGAACCATACGGTCATCGTCTTGAACATTTGGATATCCAGGGATTCCATAAAAGGTCATGTATTCCAACCCAAGACTTTACTCATATTTATTATAGAAGTTTCTCCGAACCAACGGCACAATGGAACTCAAATTCTACTTCACAAAGGGACAAAAAGTCGCGGTTTCTTCTCACTTTGACAGACCTCAATTTTCCAGCATGCAGACTGTCACCACAACACATTCCGTCCTCAGAGTTGCCCGTTCTAACTATATTCTTATTTAAACCCGAAAATTAGCACGTTAGTAGGCCTCAAGTTCGTCGACGTGCCAAGGCCCTCGCCCAAGTCGCCCACGACTTCACAGTTCTCTTGTATGTCGTTGTGTCGCATTGTCGCATTTGTTCTCGCCGACATCCGCAGATTTACGACGTCATCATAATAGCATCCCATCCCGCTTCCTCCCGACTGAAGGCGTTTACTGCCGAATGTTTAATTGTGATGTCATGACCATTATTCACTTGACGGAAATTTCTTTGAGATGGCAGATTGAATTAGGTTCTGTAAAGGATAGTATTTTACGGGATTTAGATGAAAATCGTCATTTCATTTTATTATGCAGATAAGTTCCTTTGCTGCATATGCATTCCATGGACCATTTCAAAATATTTTTTTTTATCTTCTGAAAAAAACACTCCACCATAGAATACCAACATTCTTTTAATGTCGTCTTCTCTGGCTAATCCGAAAACTAGTCCAAATCGCCATCTCAGGCATCCATTGTGTGACGATCCTGACCTATTGGTCTTGACGCAGCCTGCAAGTGTGAGCTGCCCAGTCCCACTTATTAATTTCTGAGTTATTCTTTACAAATGCTTTTGCAGTCACAACCAATATTGTATGACTCACGTTACTACTGCTTATTATCCGACCCTATAATAGTCATAATAATGCCTTTATCATCATCATTATCCGTACCTCGTGTAATATTAGACAGCTCGTAGACACTGCGTTGCCAAACACGCGATACACCTGTTTCATATACATTTATTTTTGTCACAGTGATGATGAGATGTCACAGATAAGTGCAGGTAACTCTAAAAGCCAAAATATTTAACATTCTACAACAGGTAGAGGAGAACAACGCACTTTATCTGGCCCAATCATCATTAAATTTCTACGCGTAAAGGTGAAAAGGCATAGATCACACTCTCAGCAAATAAGCACTGGTAACACAGACGTGTTGTCCCTACATTAATCAAGAATACGTCTAACAGCCGTAGATTTGTCAAATACTAGTTTGTTTATTACACAAACAAGTTCTCAAAATAGTTAATTCCAGTTTCGTAGTAGCTCTTTTCCGTTCCATGTCACAGATAAGGAGTTTCAAGTAATTCTCGTGCAGCTGTTTCGTTTGTCTTTTGCGATAAGATTGCGTTTCGGCTTTTTAATGGAAGTAAGGTACCTACCTCCCGTACTTTTGAGGACAATGGAAATTGGTGACAAAGAACGTCTGATGTGAAATAGTTTTTGCTTTGGTTTGATGGTTAGAATATGTTCTAGGTAAGTGCTTATGATAAGATTTTTGGAAAAATTTAGGTTGCAACGATAACAAGAGAATCGCATTTCATCGGTTTATTAGTCACTAGAGGACGCCTCGCGGTTTCACCCGCGTAGTTCCCGTTCCCGTGGGAATACAGGGATAAAAAGTAGCCTATGTCACCCGGGGATAGAGTAGCTTCTCAACGGTGAAAGAATTTTTGAAATCGGTCCAGTAGTTTTGGAGCCTATTCGGTACAAACAAACAAACAAATAAAAAAAATCTTTCCTCTTTATAATATTGGTATAGATAGAGCTGAGACTGAAATGTAGAAGGAAAAATATGGTGTAATTTATAGAATTTCGATGCCTAGATATTTGCCAACCTATGATTCGACCGATGGGCTATTAACATAACAAGCAGGAAATCCTTAAAATAACTATATTTTGCACTCAAATCTCGCTCAAAAACTGGCCCGGCCAGCCTACGTCTACTAGTAAATAGTTAATTAGGCCCGGCTATCGTGGCACTGAATCAAGTGGCCCATTCCGACGTGGATTGGTTTCCCAACTACTTCCACCCAGGTAGCTGGTAGGTCATTTATAAATCCCAGTTTGGTAGCAGTTCGTACCTTGTTAACGTTTCCCCGCTCCATAGAAAGTTGGCTGAATATTTATTTATATTAATTACGGAGACATCTTCTGCGGATGTGAGCTGGATGCAGGCAATTGTGATTAGGATTAAAAGTATTCGTTGTTAGGATAAGTTACCAATAGTATGCAAGTAATATGTCTGAGGACCGATCTATTAATTGACTATTTGAAGTTAAGAACGTGTCATACCCTATTTTAAAGCAAAACTTTGACTGATTTTCAGGCTAGTGTTGTTTGACAATTACTAAACTCCAAATTCTTAATTCAGAAGTCGGGGGATAGTAGAATAGGATAGAATTTGAGTTGAAACTTGCTCATATCATCATTTTCTTTTCATTCAAACATCCGTTTTATTTATATTTTTATTTGAGATGCGTTTGCTCGACTCTAGTCTAGGTTAGAGGTGACAGAGACAAAGACGATGATGGAGTGAGCTTACCCAGAAGAATCCTGGGGGGTGACCACAAGCTCTTAGAGTAAGGTTATTTTGAGATCGCGTAAGTGACAGATGTTTACAAGTCATATACATCTGTCCCTTACACACACATAAAATAACCTTACTCTAAGAGCATGTGGTCACCCCCCAGTTCACTCTAACTTTGAAGAGATTGTGCATTTATTTGGATTCTGCGGACGTTCTTACTTTAAATAAGTACACGACTATTTTTTAACCGACTCACCAAAAAGGAGGAGGGTCTATGTTCGACTTTATGCATGTTTTTTTATGTTTGTTCACCGATATCTCCGTTAATTGTGGACCGATTTTCAAAATTCTTTTTTTTTGTTTTAAAGAATATGTTCTGAAATTGGTCCCATTTTAATTTGGTGAAAAAAATCGGAGATATACAACAGAATTCTTCAATAAATAACGGCAGATCTCTCGGGATTGCTGCAAACGCATGCCTGTTTATTGTTTATACCATTTCATAACATAACATCACGCCAGAACGCTCTAAAGGGGTACGCAGATTATACGGTAGAATTACAGTATATAATTCACCTTGGTACACTCTCATTTCACCGGTTATGTTGTTTCATGATATTCGGGTAATCTATTCTGGCATTATAGGTAGGGACAACTAAAAATAAAAATATATTTTCATGAAAAAATACTACCGACTTCCAAATAAGAAAACTACAAAGTGAATAATAACTTTATTTTTGGAAGTCGGTGTCCATAACGCAAAAAAATTGGTACCTACCGAATAAAAAAAAAAATTTTTTCGCTTTATAGTTTTCTTATTTAGAAGTCGGTAGTATTTTTTCGAAAAAAATATTTTTTTGTTTCTATAATTAGTTGTTATATATCTATAGACAGTTATACATACATTCTAGATTTTCTTTTGCGTAGAATAATTTGTATATTTTATTTTATAAATGTTTCTAATGGGTCCCGTAACTGTGTTAATTTCATTTCAGATCCTTCCAACTTGATAATTCTAGTCATATTACCAATTGCCATCGGCAATTTATAAGCTTTTAAAGACTTTAACCACACACTGAGGTACCTGTTTTTTTATCGCCAAAGTTAATTTATTCTGTAAACATATAGTTATCTAATAAACAGTACGGTAATAACAATTACTAAGATTGTTAGATGTAGCAATTATGTTTTAGTGGCTTTCTCCGATCGGCCTCAAGTTGGATTACTCGCTGGATTCTATTAGTTAATCGGTTAATCGTAAAGTACCAGCGTGTAATGAATACGGTCATACTTTCACTCGGCTGGGAATATGGGATACTATATGCGCGTGCGTTAGGAAGTAGCAAGTTATGCCTTGTTGTCTGACCGAAAAAAGAACTTCCATTGAATGGGTAAGTTGACCCAAAGAAATCGAGTAAGGCAATGATGTTATTTATATAAATACTGAGGTAGATATGTTTTACCGACGTCTGCATGCGATACAAACATAAGCTGATCAGCTTGGGTGAAATCAGCCCGTCCTGCGTCTGGCCGTGATACGAACGTACGTTTGAACACCCTCCTTTAAAAACTACTGAGATTTTCTATAGTGGCCACCTTCATCAACTTTTCGTTATATAAGACGGCACACTATACCAGGCAACCCCTTACGAGGCGTCTGGGACCATCTGCGGTAGGTCACGCCTCCAGAGTACTCGCCCCTGGTACTCAAGAGAAAATGTCAGTCGCATCGTGATTACTCACTACCATACGTACGTTTGAACAGTATGTTCATATCTTTCTGACAACGGGGTCCTATTTATATCTCTGTGATCTTTTAACCTACTCAGTTGTAAATTCGTAAATATCGCCATGTTTTTATTTCTTTATAATGAGTATGACGTCTCTATTGGTAAAATCTCATTGTAATATTAAGGTATTACTTCCAACCTCCTTACATTTGCTGGTCTTATGGTAGTTCAGATAAAAGAGGAAAAGACTTGAAACTCTAAAAGTTGACACTTTACCCCAAGATGTTTTGTCGTATGTACAATTACCTACTGTCTGTAAAACAAAGGTGTAAACATGTACATACTTAAACACTAAACAAAAGTAAAAAATACAAAATTATACTAAACCTAAATACTTACACTATATACAAAAGAAAAGTACTCTTAGGCGTCGAAGTACTCCTCCACATCGCTGTCTACCGGGAACGTGCCCAGAACTTCTGGCAGCATTGCCACGTTGAATGGCAATGCTGATTCTTTGCGCAAAGAACGAGCCAGCCCTCTGGTCACGCACAGTGTCGATCAGTCGGTGAGAGAGAGATCTCCGTAAAAAGGAGACGTGCACTCGGGCCCCATGACCCAAGCGTTTCGACCCAAAACGGCTCAAAACTGTAATTATCAATTAGGTTACAGTATTTGCGCAGCTACTACCGCCGCTTTAACTACTTATGTGTCTACTTTACTGCAGTACAACATATATTAAAGTCATAATAATTATGATAGCATTGAATTGTATTATGTGAATCTATTTAACGCACAAGTATCGCTATCTATAACTTCATATACCTATGAGCTTCTACTAAAGCTTTTGTATGAACTTTCCTGTGTGAGACACATTAAACCTTTTTTTATTATTTTTTTCTTTCGAACAGAACCATTATTTGACTTTGGTTTGTCATTTCACTAGCTGGTTTTGGGATGGAGAGTACAGTTTAAATATCGAACGGCTATGCTATATGCAGATGCTGTTGCAAACACATAGTGGATTTAACACATGAATAAAGACTCATTTTGAATTTTTTAGATCTAATCTCGGGCAAATGCACATGAATAAAACTGTAAGCAATTATAATACGTATAATTCCATTATACAGCTCACATGTTACAAATGAAGCAATGAGCGTTGAAGTGTAGCACCATAAAATACTTCAACCACTTCAAACTTAAATTCATTTGACATTTTCACGTTCCACTGCCTTCGCTAGGGGGCCAAAGATTTATTGCGCATGTCGACCACAATTTCTCTAATTTGGTAATTGTTTTAGGGAACCCTGTTTGTAGAAGGGGAACGAATGTCATGGGATGTATGGGCCCCATTGTATGTCCTCTGTTAGTGTTAATGTGTCGGCCAAGTAATGGTGTAGCATGATAATAAGCCATCCCGTTAGAATATTTGATTTTATCAGTTTTTCGACGTGTTTATTAACATTGTTTCCTTTCGTTCGCTTGTTATGCATTAAACATTCGTGTCGACATTAGTGAGGCGAAAGTCTTACTAAAAAACATAAATTCTTTAGTTATTATCTAGTTTTTATGATGGATTATTATGTCTTTTCCTTGGACAATATTTGAATAGATAACTGACTGGTCGATGTGGCGACTTTTTGGCAGGAACATGTCCAGCAGTGAACGTCTTTTGGCTGCTTTGATGATTATGAGAACTGCCCCCAAACCACGACATGTCCAAACTATCATAATTCGTCTGTAAAATAGGGACAGATGTATACAAGTCAGATACATCTGTCCCTTTCGCACACTCAAAATAACCTTACTCTAAGAGATTTTACTTGTTTCAGGTGGGTTACCATAATAACCCACCTGAAACAAGTAAAATCACTGACGCAGCCCGTAGCATTATTGTTAGTGTGTGTTTTATATTTTCAATGCCCAAGTGTGTCCTAAGGTATTCAAAACTATTATTTAAGGCTGTTATGTTTTGCACTTTCTATGCTAATAAATATTTTAATAATCCATCAGTTTACGACGTAAGAATATTCAATTTTCAATACCTTACCTATACCATTTTTAAAATTGTTTGTAATAAATATTTTCACTCTGTTCAGTCAATGGGTTTTTTTACGATCTTTTATCAATATAAACTGTTCGCTTTCCGTTTTAAATTGCACTAGTGTGTATAAGTATTTAGTTCGCTGATTGTTTGTTTCGTTGCCATAACATCCGGCTAGTGGCTACCGTCACGGTTATAGAATTTCTATGAATCCATTCATAATTGTTCATTCAGTTCGGTTACATCAATTGGGAACTAGCACTAGCACGTGCCTTAATAAGTTTAGCTGGGGAATTATTCTTATAAAATTATATTATATTATTAGTAATAGATTCGTGTTGACCACTATCTCATCCGATGGTTAGGTTAGGTTAGGTTTAGAAATAGTAGTACCTAATATGTAGGTGTAGGTGCCTGCATCTGAGTTTTTTTTTTTGTGTGGGTTATTTCCCATGGCTTCTCCCGCTCTGGGTGAAGTGGCAGGGCGTGTCAGACTTTTACTGACTAAAACTCTCCTATGTTCCTTCAGTTGCTTGTGCCAGGGCCGCGGTAACTCTTTTCCGGTGTCGGGAATCGGCTAGCGACTACCGACGCCCAGGGCGTCTCCTACGGTGGCTTGGGGCGTGCGGGCGACTCCGTTGCGTCTCCCTCACGCGTTCCGCCTCCTCCTTCGCGAGCATTACTGCTTCGCAGAAGGAGGTGACAGCTTCCCATGCCCTCTCAATCCGTACCGTGGCCTGTACCAGGACCGGACGCTAGAGGTCGCCAGCGCGTTGGAACGCGCCCATATCGGTGCTCCGTAAAGGGCCATGAACCGCACGACTCCCGCGTAAAGCCTCCGGAAGGAGGCGTTTAGACCCACTAGATTAGGCAGGAGCCGCTTGAGGGCAGCCCCGGCCCGCTCCAGTCTGGGAGCTAAAAGTCGGAAAAGCTCCACGAAATTCGACCGGCTGCAGAGGACGAGTCCCAAGTCATCTTTGACCCGACGCCTCCTACATCTGAGCTAGTACCTACTAATAATGGATTATTTCCATTTATATTATACTTTATGTTTTTTCTTACTTCTTCGCTGTTCTTTTCTGATTAATTTCGTTGCGGGATCCAACTGATCCAATCGTTTTGCCGGGACTCGTCGAGTTTCGGCACTTTGTGGCTTTCAGGTGTTGGAAGTGGTTGTAAATAGTGAAACGGGCTTGATATCAAAATAACAGTTATCCGCGCAATACTAAATATTTAATGATTATTAATAATTCATTTACTTATAAATGTTCAGCCAAATTGAAATCGATTTATAGTCTCAGGCACGCAAAGCAATAAGTCACTCCCGCGGATTGACAATAATGAATTAATCTAACTCAACAGCATCAGTTAGAGCTAAGCACTATTCAACAGAAGTTAATCACACCGTGCAATTAAGTAATTGCTTAACGCAAGACGATATCAATTAAAGCAACTAAAGCCAGGAAAACGCAGTGCATAGGTAAGTAATATCCTGCCGCATTCACCTCATTCCCAAGAGCAATCTCTTAGCTAATAGAAATGTCAGCCAGTGGTACAATTAACGTTTAATTCTTATGCCCAATTAGCTGTCTGTTATTTTGTCACGAGTCACATTTTGCAATTATCATTAGGGCACGACACAGCGGCGACGTGTAGCGCACATCAGTCGCAACTTTATAAAGGGTCTTCAGATGTTTCGTGCGATTTTAACCAGCTTATCGAACATCAGTACCCCTGCCACTCCCTCCTCCTTCCTCCTGCCTCCCTGTCGCACTGCCACTTCTCTTCTCCTTCGTCCTCCGCGACTCTCTACCAGCCGCTATGATGGCTCTTCCTCTGCTACAGCAGTGCGTCTCTGGAACTCTCTCCCACACTGCTTACACGACAGACCTTCTCTGGAGTTCTCAGGAGGAAGATTAAAGATCATTTCCTTGCACAATGACATACAAATAGTGTGTATATATATATGTATTTATGTACGTACGTAGTAAGTATCAACATTATCATCATATCAGTCTGGAATCACCCACTGTTGGGTAGAATGCTCTCCTTTCTCCTGTCATATACTTCCTGTCACCGAGCGTCTCTCATCCAGGTGTTTCCTGCCACTTGTGTTCGCCTAATCAAGCAAGGCTTGAATTTCTGGTTCTATCAGTCGTAGCTTGCATTCATACTCGATATTGATAACCATTATCCAATCTTTAGTTTCAAAAATGTTTTAATACTCATTAGAAAATATGTTCCACTCTGAGGTTTGAATTCTATTAGTGCCGCAACCATGGGCTTGTTAAACTGGTTTACCGGCAATGTTAGGTGTGGCGTGATAGTTATGATGACTATCTATGACTGCTCTCATAGAAAATCGCACGGCCGGAAGACTATTGTGTGTCGAGGCCTTAATAGAAGTGCATTCGCGACGCACTGTCTGCGGTTTTCGTTCGAATGCACTGGCCTCGTTTATGTCGGCATTTTATCATTACGTAGCTCGAAATACAAGTATATCTGCATGCCCGACTTTTTACTGTGTGGTCTGGGTTTTTGACGTAGCTCAATTGTTTATGTTTTAGGTCTTGTTGAAATGAAAGTCTGGCAAGAAAGCTAGGAGAACGAGAAGGGAGTTATTAGAGCTCTTGTTTTATTTTTTGTTTACAAGCTATGTGAGATGTATTTAAGGTACAGTATCTAGTTCGTTTAACATGAATGATGGTTACGACAGTAATTTTTGTCCTTTTTGCAATGATTTGTCCTTTTGTAAGTATTTAGATCAAAATGATCTGTGTTTATTTATGATATTCAAGCAGATGCTATTGTCTTAGAATTGTCTATTATTATTTATTTTTATTATTTATTTGTTTACCCTCGTATTGGAACGCCTTGCAGCAATTACACCAATGGAGCACAAATTTACAAATACTGAGTACAAGTGCAGGTTTCCTCACGATGTTTTCCCTTCACCGTTGTCAGCGATGTCCAAGATAAACTTAGAAAGTACGTATGAATTGAAAAAGTCACATTGGTACTTGCCCGGATTTTAACCCACGACCTCAAGCACGAGAGGCGAGGTCTTAGCCACTGGCCCACCACGACATATGGCAATTAGGCTGGATATAGATAAAAGCCCGCTCCTATTTAGTTGTATAGACATTCACTATTAGCTACTTTTACTAGGCGTGGTCAGGGCTAGATTTTAGGCAGGCAATCGTACATATGTACTTTGTAGCATCGGGTGCCAAATGTCATTTGGTTATCGACAGTAGTAAATATGGAGTCACGTGAAATGTGAGTGTAGGAACTATTGGCACTGGGAACTAAGTCCGGTTGTAAACTATAGTTTATGGTAAATTCTATAGAATTCACTAATGTGTGGGTATTTACTACTTTATAATTACTGTATTTTCTTTAAAAATATTTTAATGTATCTATTGAATTTGATATTAAAATTAATTGTAATAGATTATTTTTAAATGATTAGTTAGTTTATAAATAAATAATATATTTTATTCTATATTTTATCTGTACAATTAATTGTAATAGTATCGTAATTTCCTTTTGTTATAAATGTTGGAATTGGAACGCCAACGTCTGCCCTCTCAGAGGTGGGCGCTAATGGCTGCAACACAATTTCACACTAATGTAGCTTTTAACTAAGACTATTACTTTGTAATCATGTTTAATGTTCCAATAAAATTTGAATTGATTTGATTTAATAGTTATCGGGTAATAGATGACCTGGATAGGGTGGCGGGAGACGCACGGGACCGGTCAATGTGGCGACGCTTGTGGGAGGCCTTTGTCCAGCAGTGGACGTCTTTCGGCTGATATGATGATTATGATGATGACGGGTAGTCAGAAGCTATAAAATATGACACCAATCTTGCCAAGGAGACATTTCCTAGTTATTGGGCTGCAGAGGTCAGATAGATATAGGTTGCTTCATGTACTTAGATGTTTACATCTGATTAGATTGGAACCAGCACCAACATAAAATCAAAATCAATTTTTTTTATTTCACATAGGCCTACATGGGCACTTATAAAACGTCGACAAAAGGTGCACGGTTCGGGTTGGTCGTTTCCTATGGAGAAGAACCGGCAAGAAACTCCATGGTTACTCTTTTAAATTGGTTTGGTTTTACAATATTTCCATGTTACAGCATTAGTACTTAGATATGGGGGGACAACGTAGGCCCGACTTATGACAATAAGTCGTAAGAAACTAAAAAAATAAAATATAAAGATTATTTTATATATTTATATTTATATTATATTATATAAATAAAGTTAACAAATGTTAACTAGCATCTAGAAGGCCTACAATGTTCACACATTCACAAAACAATCGGTAAAAAAATCTATACAAATGTAAAAAATAAATAAAAATAAGTATAACAAGACTAAATTTAACATTTGGCACAAATTTTGTTATCTGTGCTGTAACTATTCTTAGCAAAGGGCTATAAAGAAATAGTCGGGCAAAAGCTAGGCATATTATTTGATCAGTAAAGTCTGACATGCCCTCAATTTCGCCCGTACCGGGAGAAGTCATTGGATGATTTACCACCCAAAAAAAAGAAGGCATTTTAATTGATGTAATTTTGTTCATACATACGTAAACTCACGCCTTTTCCCATGGGGTTAGGCAGAAACTTTAAAATACTTTTACAAAAAAATATAACCGACTTCCAAAAAAAAACACTGCATAAAGAAAAATAACTTCAATTTCGGCATTCGGCGTTCTTGTTTTCATTTCTCCGTTTTTTGACAACGACTTCTGAAATTAAAGTTATAATTCATTTTGTAGTGCTTTTTATGGCAGTCGATAAAAAAAGTAAAAAAGTTTTTCACTTTTTAGTGGTGTAATACAATGGACAAGTTCTATAGTACCTTTCATGACCACTGTGATGCCAGAATGAATTACCTGAATAACATGTAACTTGAACATAACTGGTGGAATGAGAGTGTACCAGGGTGAACTGTACACATCTGCCTACCTTTTTAGACTATGCTGGCGTGATGGTATGTTATGAAATGGTGTAGACAATAAACAGACATAAGATTGCAGCAATCCCGAGAGATTTGCCGTCATTTATTGAAGAGTTCTGTTATATAGCTCCGAAGTTCTTCATCAGAAATTTACCAAATATAAATGGGACCACTTTGAAATAAACTTCTTTCGAACAAAAAAATAATTTAACAGATCCGTTCGTATATGACGGAGTAAAGCCCGAAAACACAAAATAAAACCGAATTGAGAACCTCCTTGTTTTTGGAAAGTCAGTTAAAAACGCCACATGCTAGGATCCTTATTTTGCATCGATTTAGTTCATACAGCTGCACTCTAATTGCGTATCCATTTTAACAGCACAAAGCACACTCCTTACCTTTCATGTTGGTGACTCAACAATATTCATTGGGTGCTTTACGCTGTCGAGTATACGGCTTTTTGAACATTGAAGAATGAATGCAAGGGAAACAATCCGTACCCTACTCTTTGAACTTACAATTAGGGTACTACTAGTAACCTAATTGTGTACAGTACAACTCGTAGTACTTCATAGTACTACGAGTTGTACGTGTTGTTGATTTTTTTCTGTTGTGAGCAGGGCCCGATCTCGCAATTTCCTCGCTCCGGGCATATACAATATTTGACGCCTTTGGCGCCCTTTAAAATGACGCCATATAAGGAGGTAAATTATTATCTATTGAAAAAAAATGCAGTTTTTAACCGTCGGATCGGATAAAGCCGCTTTTTTGACAACTTCGAGCGAAGTGACCTCCATAATTTCACCTAAGATTTTTTTGCAATTCTGAATGTTATAAGTTATATAACGGTGTATTTACAACAGGAACCAATAACATTCGACAGCGAAGCAAGCTTGAAAATTTTAGTACCGCACCACGAATAAGTTAGGTCTTCTGATGAAATGAAAAGGGCTGCTAGTGCAATTTGGCCGCCCCTCATTTATGCCGCTCTGAGCATTTGCCCGGCTCGCTTCCCCCTAGATCCGGCCCTCGTTGTGAGTACTACGGCCCTTTCTAAGAAATGTGTAACTTTTTAGTGTACATTATTATATTCTTTTCTATTCTGAAGACCAATGACCTACGTTCAATGAACATAAGTTATGCATGTTACTCACTTGTGCACTTATGTACTATCTCTAAACATGACTTCATTTTGTAGTTCGAAGTAAATGCGTCAAGAACTCATTACCAATGATTTATATTTGTGTTTCGTGAATACAGTTACATAGGTACTTATGTGCATAAAATACATATTCAAAGCATTACGACATTGTCTTGAATAAATTATTGTTACTCATCGCTTTTCAATCGACAAAGTGTATTGCTGCATTTGCTTATATTTTATTTTGTGTAGCGACATTGTTTAATATACAAAATAAGCGTGTAACGGAAACTTACATACATTATTTTAAGTCATTTATTGCTAGAATGAAACAGTGATGACCTGCTTACCTATTTTTAAAGAGGAAACAAATAATAATTGTGAATTGACTTCCTTAAGTGAAAAGGGAGGCATCCTTTTTACATTTTCGCTCAATTCGACCTGTGCCAATATGAAGTAATACCATCTATTATAGGATTCCAGCTCGTCCCGCCATCAACACCTGGGTCGGCCGCGATGTAGGTGGACTTTTTCAGGGATCCGCGTTCTTGTTGGTCTTAGTCCACAATCAATCTGCCTAGCCTTTTCCCAACTACATTGGGGTTAGCTTTCAGTTTTACCGGATTCAGCTGAGTACCATTGTTTTACATGCAGTGACTGCCTATCTGACCTCCACAACCCAGTAACTGGGTAACACGGTACCCCTTGGCAAGACTGGTGTCAGATCTCAGGCTTCTGACTACCCGTAAAGACTTTTAAAGATCTTCAAATGACAGCCGGGACCAACGGCTTAACGTGCTTTCCGAGGCACGGAGGAAACCCGATATGTTGGTGTAAATGGTCACCCATCCACGGACCGACCTCGTCAAGCGGTGCTTAACCTTGATGATCGAATAGTGCGGCTGTTATTATTTAGCCACGAGCTCCTCCACACCTCCTGATCTTAGCCCACAATGCATTTAAAATGCGGCAAACATATCCGGCCCAGTCGAGAGAATGGGCCGTAGAGGAAACTATAGAGGTACAGTTTCCTCTACGCCGATGTTATACAAAAAGCAGCCTTTCTGTGTCACATCGGCGTAACATCTAATGGAGAGCACTGTCGTGTTCCAAGAGCAAATAGGTAATAGTAGATTGTTGCAAGCGCAAAGTGAGTTATTACTAAATCAGCACGAGTGCAATAATTACTCACTTTAGCGAGGTGCGTAATCTACTTTTCTTTCAACTACCAATCTACCAACCGTGATAAAATATAACTACTCAAAACGAATACTCAAGTTAATGAAAAATATTTATTTCGCGACTTTTGAGGCAAAAGGTTATGAAGAATTTAATTTGCAGCTGTAGCAACAGCTTTCTGGAGTTTAATTCATAACGGTAGTCTATTTACATTTTTTTTTAACTTTTCTTGCTATATTTATGAAGTATCAAAGTTTTACGATGGTACAAAATGCGCGCCATTTGTTTTTTTTTTTTCAACAAATCGATTTTATTTAGCCGATTTTTATTTTCAGCCAGTATCTTTATAATCTAATATATTATTTTTGATCTTTTATATTCAACTTAATGGGAGACATTAAATCTCTATGGTAAATTTACACAAAACAAAACAATGGTAAATTTAAACAAAAATAAAAAACAGTGCAATAATGAAAAACTGTGCAACAATGAGATTTCATATAACATTTCTGCACTGTTTTGGTTCTAAGCAAAAAAGACGTCCTTTGTGATCGGTTTTGTAGTGATTAATGATAACATTACTACGTAGTTGGAAGAAAAATATATTCAAATTATAACAATCAAACAAAGAAATAAATACTCATGAAGATCATTGAGTAAGCACGCACTTCTACGTGTACGATTCTTAAATTAAACGAACTCCTGACAGTGGTCCCGTCCTACGCTGTGCCCTATTATCCCGTCATAATCTCGTAGGTCAAGACGTTTTGGTCAAGGTCACAAGGAAGTGAAACATCACAGCGCGGATAAAAGGACCACTACGCATAAATAGATACGTATTAAGGTAGAACAGTTACAGGTACCTATGCGAAGTAAGGTCACAGTATAAATATGGACGAACAGTACGGAAACAACCACAGACATAAATCTAAATAGATAACGCATGTCTCTCCAACTGTACGAAAACCAAGCGTGCCACTTTTTCACAAACAACTTAAAAACTATTTTACTTCCCATGGAAAGAATACATTTCCAATGCCTCGGTCAATTTTTCTAGATTTTGGTGGGTTTCCGGTGCCGATATTGCATTTGTCGTCTTTACTTCGTTTACTTGGCACGCGAAGTACATACAATCGCGTCATCTTGTTAGATATCTGTCTGTGGAAACTACCTAAAAACGCTCGAAATGGCACACTCGTACAAACATGCGCATCGACGAGACCCCTAAGCGACTCGCACTACTGACAGCATCGCGGACGCTGCTTAGGGATCTCGTCGGTGCGCATGTTTGTGTGCGTGTGCCGTTTCGAGCGTTTGTAGGTAGTTTCCGTACTGTTTGTATATTTATACTATGGTAAGCTGGAATGTCCCGCAACCTAAAACGAGAAGGAAGGATGTTCCAATCAGACGGGCGTTGTCTTTGATGTGTAACTACTCGATGGTCGTACCCGGGGCTGTTGTAATTACTATGTTCAAATTGCGCAAAAAACTTTGATTGCGCTATGTGAGGTCTGAGCCTACTCGTATGTGGTCGTATAGATACCGATACTGCTTCGTAGGTCAAGATTTTTTGGGCAAGGTCACTAGTAAGTGAAGCATCAGTAGGTCAGTAGGTACCTAATAATAGAGACCTACTTAGGTGTGTCGCAGGTTCCTCCTGGATGGTAATAACAACTTATATGGAAGGAATCCATACTGGTATAGCCAGTATGGATTATAATTTCATTTATTATCTCTCACAATGGTTTTAGCACTCAGCAGTTCTTAAATGTATAAATTCACATTGTGAGAGCTGGTGCTTGATGTAGGTTTAGTTAAAACCTGTGTTACAGGTAAATTCCTTCCATACCTTTTAGAAATAACATTGTCGCAAATTTAGACGAAAATTGGTTCAAGCGAATTTGCAATGGCCAAGTCATGATGAGAATTGTCTACTAATATTTCATATTGTAAGGTTCATCAAGGTAAATGAAGAACCTTTTTTATAGTTGACTAGTGTCTGTTTACGGTGATTTTATTCAGTACTTTTTTAGTGTAGTTTATGATAATTCCCACACTACTGACTACACTACTTCTACTCTTACTCCTTCACTGTGAACGCCGTGCGTTTGTGGAACTCTCTTCCGCCTGACATGAGGGACTGAAAAACTCTTACAGTTTTTAAAAGAGAAGTGAAAAGACTATACGTTTCCATTCCATCATAGTTAATACATTATATGCATAATGTATTATTATCTTTTTATATATATTAGTAGGTAGTTATTGTTATAATATTTATTTTATATGTATTTTAAATTTTTCTAATAATTATTGTATTTTATTTAGCTCCGTATTGATTTATGTGTTTATTTTTCCCTTCTACACACGATATCTACATCTCTTTTTTTTCATCTTTCCTTTCGCAGGTATGCTGGAAGAGATTTCACTAGAAATAAGCATCACCTATGTACTTATTTTTCTGTTACTCCTTCTTGTGTGTATAAGTGTGTGCATAAATGGTTAAATAAATAATTTCAGTTTTTGTTGAGCAAATATGTGTGTAGTGCATTTATCAATGCTCGTGTCTTCTCTGTATGAGAAGAGTATTGAAAGCAGGCAGTTACAGGCTGATAACATCCTTCATACTGATATTATAAAAGAGAAAGTTAGTGAGGATGGACGGATTGGTATATGTTTGTTAGTTTCACGCAAAAACTACTGAACGAATTTTGATGATATCTACTTTACAGCAACCAGCATGAAAATAACACAAATATAGAAGTAGTACTAATTCCACGCGGGCGGAGTCACAGTTTTTTTTATAAATACGTTAGGAATGCCATAAAACAATGATGCTACAAGAACAAACGGCGTGTATCACCACATAATTCACACGTAACACGGTCTTTGTCAGAGGACGGTCCACTTGATTGAAGTAGGCCACTCGTTTGCAAGTAATTTTGTCGCAGTGAAGCAGATTATCCTGTTGCAGCCATCTCTATTATCTGGCAAATGCAAGCAATGTCGCTGTTATCGTGGAATGACTTGCCGTTACAACAACTTACTTGTTGTTGTGATTTCAATGACGAGGGGTCATGTGATTGGCACTACATACACGCCTATATTTCTCGTAGTAGATATTTGCTTAAGGGCCTTCCACCGCTTTAGTGCCGTAAACGGTAACTTTCTAAAGCATACTCCTTAGTAACGGCTAGGTTAAAAGGTTTGAAAAAAAAATATATTTATTATTGATTCATGTACATAATTTTGAACACAATATTTTTTCGTGTACCTAATTAATAGTTTTGCTTTAAAAAATAATTAACAACACGATAGTTTTCACTGCTTTTGGATACTACTAAAGTACTCGGGTGTTAAAAAATATTTTACACGGAAAAATTGATTACTATAATTTCATCATAACTGAAATAACATAAGTAAATCAAACAATGATATTCAAATAAACAGATAAGTTATGAGCGCGCGTATTGTGAAGACTCGAATAGGTCACAATTGTGACCTTTAGTCTTTAGTGTTTAGTTTATGTCACGCATGGCGAAGAGCGAGAGGCTTTGTTGAAACAAAAACATAATAAAAAAAAGTCATCGTATGTATTTAGAAATTTTACCAATTATGATACCAAATTACATAAAACAGAAGGGATCTCATACTATATGTAATTACGCAATACGCCTCAATTTACTATTATTTTTTTTTTTTTTTCGTAATATTCTCGTATTTGGAGGTTAGAAAAAGAAAACAACATTGGTGGTCTGAATAATGTTTGTTTACATTCACACGCAAGTGACAAATCTAGCTGTGTCTTTTTTTCTTGTTGGTTTTATCAAGCCATCTCTTTCGACTTGTAGTGAAATGTAAGATGAATGAAAAGTGTGTATGTGTGCTGCAGCTGCTGCGCGGAACACTTTTTTCAATTGTTTTGTGAGTGCATAACGTATCTGTTTATTTGAATATCATTGAAATCAAAGAATATTTTGCAAACAAACCTGTCCAAAAGGAGGTTCCATATTGATATTCTGACTCTGAGCGGGCGCACGGCCAGTACTGCGTTTACATTGGGGAATATATACGCCTTAAGCAGGGTTAACCCTTGGAGAAATATAGATTCGTGATAGGAGCATTTCGCGATTGATTCCTTCTTATGTTCTGTGAGTCTCTGTGTGTTTTTGGTTTGCTTTTCCTGTTGCATTATCTTTAATATTTATTCAGGCTCTTCCCCTAAATAAGAAATTTATTTGTATTTTGTATTTATGGACAGCCAAAAGACTATTGAACTTATGAATTAATAGTTTATTTTTATTTTTTATCTTTATTTATTTAAAGAGGAAACCCTCTATAATCAAAACAGATTATGCCACCCTTATCGTTACAAATCAACTTATGAACTAAAAGAACTAAAATAAGTTATTCTCGCAAATTACCCCTGCGTTTAATCCCCATGATAACGAGTCTGTACATCATCCTGGCTGCTTTCGATGTAGGAGCAGCAAGGACGCTGTTACATACCCCAGTCTCGTTCATATTAAATACCATCTAAAAATCTTGTCTCTCCAATTAACAGAAGTTTATAAGTTTTGATTTTAATTTTATCGAAATCGATATCAGCTTATGGTAACACATTTTGAACTCGAAACTCAACTCACGGACACATACGTGTAGTGCGTAACCACCCTTAGGGTTCCGTACCCGAATGGTTCAAACGGAGCCCTCTTGATTTCACTAACGTGTCCGTCTGGCTTTCCGTCGTCTGTCACACAATTTTGTTCCGAAGAATTTTTAACTGCTCACTGACCTAGTGAATTTGAAATTTTGTGATAATACGTATATTTTACCAATATGCGATATGTATAGTCGACGTTAGTGCACGCTTGCCTTGAAGTATCCATTTCACTCTCACTTAAACACACCCAGGTTAAATCTTTTTAACCGACTGTAGATTGATTTGCGTAGAAATTTGAAGATATAGAATGAAATTCTTCGAAGTAAATCGCCAGCCGCACCATGATATTTCTTGAACTAGCCAAGTCATGATGTCAAAAAAGATTAAAATTAATCTTAAAAGTTAGTTTTCTTACAAGGGACTGCGAGTGCCAAACATTATCTGTAACCACGTCAGTCAACTGATTTTGGTCAATTTGCGTCATCGCCATTCACCAAGCCTGCAATGACGAGGTATATTATTTGTTTAAATGATAGCAATTGGCTACTACTTATCGGATAATATCATAATATGTAGTACGTATATCTTATATCTCATCCGCTTGAACAACTATTTAGTATTTTTGTCCAGAAAGAATTTGGAACTACTGTAATAAGACTGAAACATTACATAGGTAATTGTAAAATTTTCACGCAGTTTATTCTTATTAAATATCTTTGGGGGAACGTCACCGCGAACACACACTCGACTCCCACACACAGACACACATAGAAAGAAAATGTCCTACTAGAAAAGTTTGCTAATTTTGTGTTTCGTTAATTCAGTTTGCTTAGTTATCCAACGTTTTTTCGAAATTGTTGCTAAAATTATAATAAGGAAACCGGCGCATTAGCGTCAACACAAATATTTTTAATTACCTACTAACTGGGGCTGCTTCAATGTTATATGTGACTGCAATATTTGAAAATTTATTTATTAATTTGTCCTTGCGGAGATGATTATCAGATCTACGTCTTTTCTTGACCACCTCAATTTGTAGGCAACTTAAAATTACTTAGGTTACTAAGATTGGTAAGCTACGCGCGCTGTACAAACATACTGGTTACACTTTGTAGTTACGGAATTTTAATTCACGGCTGCAATTATTTTAAATTGTGGAATTTATCGAGACCCTGTTAAGACACGGCCTGGGATTAACAAGCCAAGTACTGTGTTTAGAAAATATGTTCGCGTTGTAACACGTCATTATCGGTAACGCCTTCGTCATAATCGATTAGTCGTTACAACTTTATCGTAACAACAATTAATCTGTAAATTAATCGGTTAGACGGTTAATTTGACTAGGTACGATAGTATTCACAGAGTGAACTTGAATATAATTTTTTGAAATCAAATTTTGAATTTCTTTGTTCGTCGGTCTTTAGTTTGCTGGCTACGAAGGTTTATGTAAAATGATAACTTCTTCGCCTCATAAAATAGAGAAATGTCTGTGTATCTTGTAGCTATTTAGTTTGATCATATTCATAGCAATTGATTTGATGCTCGTGGAGAGGGAGGCTTGTGGCTCAGTAGTAACAACCGTACTGAGGCCCTTCCTGGAAAATGTTAGGCAGATGGTGTGATTTGATGCTCGTAGGTTGACTTCTAAATAAAGCTGTCCCATGAACTTAGTTCTATGCAAAACACGAGCCAGATTAAGCGATAATACACCAGTTTTTGTACGTAGTTACAGACAAGCTCCTCAACAACGCGAAGAAATTCGTAAACAAGTGGATGCAGTCAGTCAGTTTTCCTTTCTCAAGAGTAGGAAGTATCTGATCACGGAACCTGTTATAAAATATTCAACTGCAAGCAATGTTAATGCATTTTTAGGGCGTTTACGCACAACATCCGATCTATGAACGTAATATTTCGGTTCCTAAATAGCCTTAGTACTTTTTGTAGGCAGCTTACGCACTACATCCGAACTCTATCCGTCATAATTCAGAACATTTTGAACTCGGAATTCAAATCACGGACACGGACGTGTAGTGCTAAACACCTTTAGGGTTCCGTACCCGACGGGTTCAAACGGAGCCCTATTGCTGTCACTAATGTGTCCGTCTGTCTGTCCGTCGTCTGTCACACAATTCTGTTCCGAAGAATTTTTTAACTTCCCATTGAACTAGTGAACTTGAAATTTGGTGATAATACGTATATTTTACTAACCAATACCAATATAGATTTTTCTTTTTTCTTTGGTAAGGCACGAAGTCCGACACGCACTTGGCCAGTTTATAGTTACGGTACTAAACAGACCCATGCAATAACCCTAGGTAAACGATTTATTAATTTATTTACCCCTTATATCATACTTGACAATAGAAACCAAGAATTTATTACGGCTATAAAATAATGACATGTTAATAAAACTATTAAATAAATAGATACTGGAACAACTTTTAACGAAAGGTCATTAATGCATACAAGTCTTAAAAACGTTCACATAAGTTTTATAGTTCAATTAAAGCCTTACTATTTATTGACCGACTTGACATGTGTTTTCATAATCATCTAGCCTAGCCTCTTTTTTAGTATTTTGTGGACGCCTTCCAGTCTTACCAGATGAAAATAATATATACATATTTATATTTATCATGTGCTTATGGCTGTCGAAAAGACCTATGGGACGCCTCACGTCCCGAATAAGGAAGGCGTAAAACCGGGTGTTGTAGGCAATAGTGGACTGGTATACTATACCAAAACACTAAAACCCTAATACTAAGCTCCTGTTGTTAGACTTGTTGTTAGAAAAGGTCACAGGGAAGTGACCTAAGAACTAGGTGGTCCAGTCATCTAAAAGTAAAAAACAAATCTAAAAACCCAAGTTTTGGAAATTCCCAAAGATAATGCTGAACCCAAGGATACAATAACAACAGATGCAGTTGGGTAGTTCCATTATCAGATAGGTACAGTATTGTAGTTATACATAGAGTGGACGGCTCCCCTCATATATTTACAAGTTGTCGAGATCCAATTACTACTGCAGATATAGAATCAGATACGTTAGTAGTACTAGACAGCGAGGTGGGTCTGCTTTATCAATATCCACTAAGAAAATTATTGGCTATTGCTTATTACTTGCCAGTTGCCACAGCCCTAATCACAGATGTACTAGTAGCTTTATGAAGGCCCTTCCCGGTCCGTCTATCGTCAACGCGAGCATGGTCAAAAAGCTTGCTGTTTCATCCAGTGAAATGTTTGAAAAAGAGGCAAAGTGAAAAGAGAGGGATCGTGAAAAATTGTGTACGAAAATATTATAAAACTTTCAAAAAACTCGATAGATGGAAAAATTGGGTTCAAAAATTCCATAAAAATTATTCCAGGAAATACGTGTCTTTGAATAAGCCTTACAATTTGTGAAATAAATATTTGTCATTTAGAATCTTCATTACATGTGCAAGAAAAATATGTTTTCTTTACTTTTACAATTTATGAGCACATTATGAACGGCCAAAGTTTAGGTAAAATTTGTGCAAAACAGCAGATTTTTGGGTCCTGTATTTGTTACCCCAAATTTGTATTTTTTACTTTCACAGAAATCTCGATATAGTGCACAAGATACATATTAGTCCGAATATTCAAAGATAGATGTTACAACGGTATAGTCACGTACGAGCGTTTGTATGAACATTATGATGGGTGGGCTGCTCTTAAGATGTATAGTGTAATCACTGTCTGTGTGTGTGTGTGTTAATTGTTGCACATGCTGAGATAGGAGCCTTTTTGATCTCGCACAGGGTTTTTGTTTATATTATTATTTTTAATTTTATGCTCATTTCTCGTGTCTCCTGTGTGGGTCACAAATATTTTTTTTTCTTTCTAATCAAGCTCAGTAATTGTGGTGAAAATTACGGCAGAACGGAAATACGCATGTAGATTGTAAGACTGTTATCAGGGGCATCCAACTTTTGGTTGATGAATCACAGGGGGTTCTACATTGTTTTCAATTTTATTACAGTTTAGCTTGGCTTCCACACAAAGAGACATTGTATCAGCAATGCCTTTGAATTGTTATCTTTGATAGAATAGTTTTTCTATGCCAGTGTTTCTCCGGTAGGTACCTACCTATCTCTCGAAACTTGTACACCAGGAGTTTATATTCAGATTTCTATCTTTATCTACCGGAAGTTCATAATCTCTGTTATCACACTTATCACTGTAAATAAAGTTTTTAATAAATAAAAACATTGCAGGTATTGGTAATGACGCAAATTGAGCAACATTCGTAAAAAATAAGTTGAGTGACGTGGAAAAAGATAATATTTGCAGTACGCACAGTCCTTGGTAAGATATGAGGAAAAGATAACTTTTAAGTTATGTAAACTTTGATATTGGACACACCGTGTTATTTGTCATAGTTCGAGGAATATACAAAAAGTTTCGCTTAACATCGGTAGTTTTTGGAACTGTCAGTTATGCGTTTATTTTTTGCGTAGTGCTACACGATACGCGTCTTGGCTGAAGGATTTTATTATAAGGGGCCTATACTCTAGTTGATAAAATTATTATTATTCGCATGGCTTTTATAAATATTAAATTCAGTGAAGGAAATATTAAGATTTCAATATACTTATATAAATCTCTAGGGAGTAGGCGCAGAATATTTAAAAAAAAATATTGATTACAAAGAGAATAATTATATCAGAGTTTAGTGACTAATTTTGGTTACTTGGATGTCCAAATTCAAATCCAATTGGTCTCTCACCGCCAGAAAATACCATTATAATTCGAAATCAAACTTTGAAAAAAGGTCAGAAACTTAAACTTATTAGAATTTAATCTAAGAAAAACATTTTGACGAAATATTTTCAAGAATTTTATTAAACGGGGCAAGGTGTCTTACTGTTTAAAAGGCTTTTTAGTTGTCGTTTATTATGCCATGGCGCCGCAGGTAGACTTTTGTCTGACCAATAAACACCGCCCGGGCCACTTTAAAAGCTCACTGATTATTTCTAAGTTGTTAAGATAACGTCCTTTACTGGTTTCCTAACGGGAAATTATCTATTTGTATTCGTTACAAGTAATTAAGATTATAAATTTCTCTAATTACGATTCAAAATGCCGATACGGGTGATTCTGTAATGACTTTATTTGCATTTCATAATGATGATTTGGTGATGATGGTACAAAGGTGCTTTTAGAAATTTTTGTTTCCGAAATCTATTCTTATCAAATTGTTTACTGATACAATCAAATGTATTTGTGTTCTGTCTACAATGTGGTTTCTTTTAATCACTCTACTAAATATGTCATCAATATAGGGTACTTAGGGGATCCCTTAACGGACCACCTCCTTAATAAACCACCATATTAATATTGTTACTTTTTTATTTGCTTACAAATAATACATTAGACTGTATTTATTTCTAAAGACTACGCTGTTTATGAGTGACTAGCTTCTGCCAGCGGTTTCGCCTGCTTCAAAAGTGTTTAATTCTCCCAAGGGAACATTATACCGGGATTACATTTACATTAGCCTACGTGCTATTCCAGACTATAATCTATCTCTGTGCCCAATTTCATCCAGATCCGTCCAGCCGTTTGACCGTGAAGAAGTAACAAACATATCAGCGCAGCGATAGTTCCTTTTTGGATATCGCTGCACATGCTGAGTTATGAGCCTTTTTGGTCTCGCACGGGGTTTTTTTTTTGATAACTGTTTAATTTTTTGTTTTTGCTTATATCTCGTGTCTCCTGTGCGGGTAAAAAATAAATATTTTTTCTTTCTTTCTTACGTACAAACACACATACTCACAAATTTTCACCTTTATATTAGTAGTGTGATAGGTAAATCTGCACTATTATTGTAACTTTCTGTTATAATTTTTGAATTAGCATGCTGTGTCTATCGCATCATATTGTACACTTAGTTAATAGTAATTGCTTGTATTATATAAGGTTATTATTAGTGTAAGAATTGTAGATAGGCAAATAAATATATAATTCCATCATCATCATCCGTCTTTTTAATGTTGCCACTGCTGGGACACAGAATAAATAAATCAAAATAAAACAGCACCTGTTCGCAAGATTTCGTCGCGTTATTCTACTGAACAGACGATTTTATTTTCATATTTCAGAGTTGATACAATAAATAAAAGATTTTCATATTTATGAATAACTCGTTTCACTTCCTGTTATATTGCCAATTATTTACATTCATCATCTTTATTTTTATTATATTAGGAATTTATGAATTAAGTTTTGCCAATTTTGGTTCTATTACATTTTTTTTTTTTTTTTTTTTTTTTCTTTTTAGGCTCGCGTTGGACCACTATCTCGCCTGATGTTAAGTGATGATATGGTCGAAGGTGGAGCACGCTTGCCTAGAAGTAACCTATTCACTCTTGACTTGAAGACCCCTAGGTTGTAGCATACATACAAATTTACAAAAACTACCTATAGCACCATTAAATAAAAAACTACGAGCACGTATAAAAAGGGCAGGGGTCATTGGTCGTCAAAAGATTCATCCACATCGCTGTCAACGTGAAAAGTGCCCAGAACGCTAGCAGCATTGCCACTTTGGAGGCAAATGCTGATCTTCTGGGTGAAGAAAAGCTCAGACCTCTGGTCACGTGAAGAGTCGACTAATCATTTGCTTACATTTCGAAAAACTCGATGAGCACTCGAATCCCGTGGACCTAATATTTCAACCCTAAACGGCCAAGTTTTAAGTTTATGTTTCTGTTTTAGCAAAATGCTATATTGAAAAAAAAAGGTTCGCGGACAGATCGATAAAAAATATTACAAGTATTTATTTATCCTTTTCCATTCATTTTCACGGAAAGTAAATATTACGTAATTTGATTTGGGTAACCTTCTTCGAAGTTTCCGAGTAAACACCTTACCCATCTATATTTTTATATACGTAAGTTTCTTATGAGACATTCGTAGGGACAAGTCACCGTTTATTATGATTGTGTCGGGCTTTCCCGGGCAAAATATCTATGCCCACACACTAAGCCGACCCAGCAATTTCGGACACGGCGAATATCATTTCATTTGGGCTCTTCAAGCAGAAAATTTTATTTGTTGTTTCCTCATAAAAGCGAGTGGGATGTGTAGCGAGTTATTTATTAATCTTTGAAAGTAATATACTATTGATATAAAAAACAATAGAAAGATGTGGAAATGGAAACTAACGCGTAAGTAGCTCATGAAGATTAGTTACCAGACCACCTATATTGTTGAGAGAGGCATGAAAGAAAAGAAAAGAAAGAAAGAAAAAATATTTAATTGCCACAAAACGCAATGATGCCTTTATAAAAAAAAATGACATCTTTATTACCCAAAAACAACAAATAACCTTCCACAATTTATGACAGCTTCATAGATAGGCACGTAATAAGGTTGCAACCTTGCACAGTTCTTCCACAGGTTTACAGTTTGGCACTTAATAAGGTTGCAAGCTTGCACAGTTCTTCCACAGGTTTACAGTTTGGCACTTAATAAGGTTGCAACCTTGCACAGTTCTTCCACAGGTTTACAGTTTGGCACTTAATAAGGTTGCAACCTTGCACCGTTCTTCCACAGGTTTACAGTTTGGCACTTAATAAGGTTGCAAGCTTGCATAGTTCTTAACAGTTTTGATTGCCTACCGGCACTAAAAGGTTGAAAAAAAACGAAACTAATTCATCTTGTTTCCCGTGCTAGTTTAAACTGTACTACTGTGGAACAGATACAATTGTTAGATCGCATAACTCAGGAAAATCGAATTAACTACTTGAAGAGCTCAAATAAAATTCGCCGTGTCCAATATTGCTGTGTTGCCCCCCAGAGTATGTTGTCAGTTTTTTAGATATGTCAAGGTTGGTTCTATTATAAAAAAAATGTTATATTCATGAGTACTTTCTTCACCTGAAATATTGCCAATGGCTCAAAATTGCCATTGACATCTCAACACTGCTCTCTTACGGACTCAATGTTATCAACCAAAAGTGACTAATTATTACCAGTATTTTTTTGCATTTTATTTAATTTAGACTCGCACTTGACCACTATCTCATCTGATGGTAAGCGATGATGTGGTCGAAGGTGAAGCACGCTTGCTTAGAAGTAATCTATTCACTCTTGACTTAAATACCTCTAGATTCTAGCTATCGGGCAACACAGATCCCGGCAGGGAATTCCACTCCATTTTGTCTATCATCGATAATTTATTTTTCAACACACTTGCTCATAAAGTGGCTCTAATTTCACCGCAATTAGGCACATAATGACACCTGTTATCAAATTGTGACTTTTTCATTACTATTATTCACAAGTGAGATAAAGAGTTCTTTTTTATTTATTGGTTGAGTTGCTTTGTTCTTAAAAAAGTTTCGATACAAAAAAGATCGTGCTCAATAGTAGAAATGCAACACATTGCTTAGAAATTCGTATTTAAATATATAATTTCAACTTGTAATAAAACTTTCACTCAAATATACATTTTGTTTTTATCTGTAATAAAGAAAACTTGAAATACCCCATTTTGTACGTGGCTAAAACGCTATTCGCGAAAAGGCAAAAAAAAAAACATTCTTTTTAGTCTATGGCCGATCGCCATTGTTAGATGCGCGCGCATAGGAAAACTGATTAATTTTGCCCGCCATTGCGAAATAAATTTCACAACTCGTTTTCACTGTTGTAAATGGTTTTTCTGTATTATTTTCTTCACTAGTGTGTTGAAAAACGTCGTATGATACACGTGAGTATTGATGATTACCGTCCTCGGCTCTCTTAAGACCCTCACCTAACGGCTCGGGTCTCAATGGCGCCTCAGCGGTAATAACCAACTTTATACACTTGTACCATAATGTACTAATAAGGCTTCATTATTTTATGAAAAACTATGTCGAATGTTATTACCTAATCAGAACTCAGAACACTTCGTAATTGTGATTACATGTTGAAATATAAAAATGCTGCCTCGAAAAATTTTGCTCGTGTATAAATTTTATTGCGAATCGTCGATAAAATGTCTCGCCACTTATTTCATTTTAAACTAGCCAATGAAAAGCTAGTATTATGAATTAAAGATAGGAATTAAGGTTACATTAATTTCTTTGTTTAGTTATTTTGTGGTTGGATTGCATATTTTATTATACTTGTTGCTGTCTCTTCCTCAGTGATGATTGGATACTAGGAATTGAATAATTATATTAATAGGCCCATATTCCAATTCATAACCTCCAACTCGACTCCACCTCCAATCATCAAGTTGACTTAGTACTTGTTGATATATTATGTCATCCTTGTAAAAAATTACATATAATATATGAAATGATGAAATGTTTGGGTCGTGAGGACAGAAATGAAGAAAATGTCGTGATTTGTTCACGACATTTTCTTCATTTCACGACACCTTCACCTTCGTATAATTACCATCGAACTTCCCTTACGGGTAAATTCGGTTGACTATTCACTTCATCGTGCTGAATGTAGGTAGTCTGGTCTATTTAGTTACAATGAACGAGCATGCGTGGTTAGGTTTGGTCCTATTGACCATAGCATCAATAGCTGTTGTACCAATGATCAGGATTGTCTCTATATATGAGTTTGTTGGTATATTGTTGCTGTTCTTACTCCTTTTGTCGAGTGTTCTGATATCTATACCAATATTATAAAGAGGAAAGATTTTTTTGTTTGTTTGTATGTTTGTACCGAATAGGCTCCGAAACAACTAGACCGATTCCGAAAATTCTTTCACCTATGGAAAGCTACTCTATCCCCGGGTGAAATAGGCTACTTTTTATCCCTGTATTCCCACGGGAACGGGAACTACGCGGTTGAAACCGCGAGGCGTCCTCTAGTTTTCTATAAAACAGGTAAGTGTAGTAAAGGTCATCTTTTTCTCCTTGTCCCTGACTCATCATGATCACTGACTTTCATTCCTTTTATTCTGTGACAGTTTTGTACTAGTTTATTTATATTCTTCTTCTTTATTGTTTGATTTGTTCACGATTATAAGAACGATGATGATTTCATTTATTTTTAATGGGTACGTACAAAGTTAATTTTTATATATATTTATATTTAGTTCAACTAATTTGTAAGCTAAAAGTATATTTTTCACTTTAGTTCACCGAATTGTTTATACCTAAGTGGAATGATGTCAAATCAGTGCGTTAGTACTTAGGTACCTAACTAGCTTTTTACAAACTAAAACTTTTCAGTTTTGCTGTGGTAAAACAACTATTTAAAAGACATTAAAATATTGCAAAACTGATCGTTTCTTGGAACTCATTATTTTAAAACCAATAGTGGGGAAATTTAATTTAATAATAGCTTGTTTGCTAACAATTACGTCTAGACCATCGATAAACTGTCTCCATAGCTATATCTTTTTAAGAGATAGAAAATGAATTTATTTAATTGTAGACATTCTACGACATCTGTGATTCTAAATATACTTATGAAGATATATATGGTTTGCAAAAAGACCCTCTCCGCAGTAAACAATATTTTTAGAAATAGTTTAAGATTCATGGAAATCTGAATTTCTTTGGCAAAGTTAAAAGCACTTTCTTTACACACACAAAGATAACAATAACCTAATTTATCGAAAATGACATCAATTACTCGATGCCATGTTTACGTTGTTTTGACAATACTGATAATAACTGTTGACGTTGTTTATTATAACCAGCCCAACAATAAAATGATAAATACCCATTTCAAACACGTTTTTAAAACAACGGTGTCATTCCAAAAAGTTCTTGGCTTATTGCATCTGCACGAGAAAAAGAAATGTGTTTAGTAAAAGGCGCGCGAATAGCCGAGGTGGCGCGATTCTCGTACGATCTTGAACCGAGCACACGGTGTTTTCCCACAATTAGACACAGTGTTCAATCCAGCACCTTCATGTGAGCCAGTGTGTCCACTGTCCATAATCACTGGATGATTGACACTATATTTTATGTTACCGAGTAGTGAGACTCAATTATATTCACGCGATGTTGCGGTCAAGGCTTTTAATGGTTTTTACTATACGTTGTATGTCAAAATTAAGCATATCATATTATACCTATCATCATTTTTCGGGCTGCTAAAACTTCTAGAAAAACCGCAAGTTTTAATTTAGGGGAATTTTATATGATAATTTTAAAATAAGTGTTGCTTAGGAACTATTTTAATAAGAATTACCACAAAATAGTTAAACCAGCCCATAAAGTTGTATCATATCGATGCACAGTGGTATTATGCACAGCATGCCCCTATTCTGTGTCTAGTGAGCACAAGTCGAGTTTTGGAGTCAGCGGTCGGCGTGCGACACCGACAGGCAGCCTGCCCTGCCAGTGCCAGTCCGCACCGAACCATCGAATCGACGACACGCACCGTTCCCACGGAGGCACACACTTTGGCGTGATAACTTTTTTTTTAAAGCCGGCCGTGCTCGAAAAGTGACAGTGCGACAGTGAGCGGGATTGAGTGATCCGGAAAAAATCTGGCGAGGACTTGAACTGCAACGTGCATTCGACAACGAATCGAAGTAACGATACGAATAGTTTGTAATTTGCACGATATCCTTGGTAAGTATTTTTAAACATTTCTTTACGATTGTGTTAACAAAAACTTGTTGAATAAACTCATCATGTGGAATTGGAATACACAGTTAAATAAAGCAAAGCGTCAATTGTTTAGCAACTACCTGCGTATATATTAATTTAAATTCTATTAACTTGGTGTAAGTCTGGTGATATTTTAAGTGCTGTTACTTAAGTTGCCTAAGTAGGTAATTAATGAATCGCTTGTAAGTCAGTTTGTCCAATTTTGTGTGTCATTGGATGGACACAAACTTCATACGTGTCCAAGGTTCAGCCTATCGTGTGTTTCCTACTTATTTTTTCTATATTTTATGGCTTTGAGTGAATCTCGAAAACGGGTTTGGATGGTACGTTAGAGATAAATCAATTTAGCGTGTGTACATCGGAAATTGCTTTGAGGTATAATTAAATCGTTTGGAATAACTACCGATTAATAGTAATGTCCATTGCAATCTAACACCGATAGTAGATATCTTATCGAGAATCGCAGTGGGCAATAAATACCAATATAATAGGTACGTGCCTAGCTAGTACTTTCCACGTTTTATGATTGTATTTTACGATTTCCTTGCGTTCGGTTCAAGTACCTTCTCTTAATAAATGCCTAACTGTATCTTAAATTCTAGGTATAGTTAATTATAATTGGCCGTAACAAATGTCTGTTTTTGATCTTATTTTTATCTATTTTTTGCCGATCTTGTTTTGTCGTTTGCAATTTAAGTCGGGCGGTCAGAGTCAATCTTAGAAAAACTTTTCGTATATCGCTTGTTCGGTTTCCTGCATTATATATCGTGGAATGATTAAGACTGCCTTTTCAATAACAAGAGTGCAATTACTGCCTCATAAAAAGTAATTGAATTTATAGTTCAATTTGATCTAAGCAGTCACAATATATTTTGTACCTAGTATTTACTACTACCAAGTTACCTAGCTATAATATCTAGCTGCCTTTTTTCAAATATTTCATTTGTTTGTTTTTCATTGACATTGACGTGGGTATTTTTTTTGTGTAAATTGACGTGTTCTTCTTTACCTACCAAAATTAATAATTTAACTAAAGAATAATGTTCGTCATAAAACTTTTGCAAAAAATATGTACCTTCATTGTTTTATTATTTAATTATAATAATGACGTTAGTTTATCACCTTAAGAGGAACACAGCAATTTAATTTAAAACAAAAAACTTATATTTTTTTCTAGCTTTATAACCTGTTAATCACACAGTGCACTCCATGTAATCTACGCCTGTACTATCTTCGTAATAATGTCGTGATTATCGAACAGTTACGGCTAATCTCACGACCACCAGCAATGAGTAGGCTTACCGCTTCATTTCCTCAAACCACACACATTAAGATATTCGCAACGGTCTTTGCTTGAATTAGGACCACCCTTCTCTCTGTTGCATTTTGTAGGGGAACTGTACTTAGGCACAACAGCTGATGGCCAGGTGCAATCGCTTGTGGTCTCAGATGATGTATACAATGCCCATTGGGATTGTCAAGGTTACGGAAGTACCTACTCCTTTAGGATTTATAACAGTTGCACTGTGGTGTTATGCTCCTTTAGGAGTTGGATAGTGGTGTTTGTAGCTATATACTTATTATGGGCTGCCAGGTTTACCAACTATGTAGGTATCATAGTACTAGTAATCTTTTAGTTGTTTATATTAACGTCATCCTCGAGATGAAGGTACTGATGCGTTGCTCATAGAATGAATCATTCGCTTGAGTGAATTTTAAGGCTGGTCAGTACATTACCATATCTAAATTTATGTCACAAACTTGCCGACTTTAACGCGATCAACATGATTGTATAAGATCTGCGATCTCGTGATGATTTCGACTTTGATATTTCCGAGTGGGTAAATGATTCAACCATCATGCCCGAAGCCCCGAACCTTATATTTGCATGATACGAATTATTCTCAACTTCTTCAGTCATAATATTTCAACTAATGTGTACTCGCGAAAATTATTATCGTCACCGGAAACCAGCGAATGGACGTTGATGTTACGTCTGTTTGGCTTGAAAATAAGACAACGCTGTATTGAACATCTGTGCAGTTTCACAAGAGTCGCCTCCCGATGCCACGATGTATCGATGTTCAGCTGTTGTATAGAACACAATACTTGTTGCACATGTCGAGTGAATGCGTTTATCTCGCGCCTACATCCAACAGAGGACGCAGTCCATCACACCAATGTTATCAGACAAGGCCTTTAGAGAGCAATTATGACGCATACGCGTCGCACATAGAGGGGTCACAGTGCGAATGTAGCCTCAATTATTTTCTGCGGTTTGCGATACAATTGTTCTGCTCCCCATTCAGAACAAGTAGTTTTTTCTAAAAAGTAAATTCAATCTGCCTCTTAAGATCTCAGTCACGCAGAATATTCTAATCTATGTACAAACTATAAAAAATATTTACAAGCGTCAATTCTGAACGGAAAGTCAAATTACCGGTAATAAAATTTTGAATTGCCATGATTGCAGACTTGGCGATGATTCTTGGCTATGATTATATTTGCCGATACGCCGTTTTTTATCCCCATGTTTAAAAAAGCCGGCTATTGTTTAACTACGTCAGTATTTGAATTAGAGCTAAAAATTTATTACGCAACCTTAATGGGACTACAACATTAAAATTGTATTATTTTGCGAATGAATTTCTAAATACCAGAACAAATGATTTGCAATTAATTTTCAATTAAAACATGGTGCTAATTTTGTGAAATTTATTACACCATTTGAGGAGCGGTCGTTGATCGAATAAAATTCTTTTTTTTTTGTGACAGGTAAATTTTAGTATTCCTGGCCAAAAGTTTTCAAAGTATTGACCAAAGGAATTTATAAATTGAGAACCTAGATCAAAATAGTGATTTTAGTGACGGTAACTGTATCATCACATATCGCTAAGAAGCACAGCTTAACAAAAATGAGTTTCCACTTAACCGTATCAAAGCAAGCAATTTCGAATTAGCCATATATGGTGACGCACGAAGTTAACGTATCGTAGGTGAGTGCCATTGCTTTCCACTCGCCGATGCAGCCATGATAATAGCCGGATGGCAAACTGTATCTATAACTCCTATAAGTCTTGACATGGCTCTCGAGTACGCTAAATATTCGATAGCTATGCCGCTAATGTACTCAGATCTAGGGTCATTTGTAAGAGTCACTGCAGCAAGATTACGCGCTCTTTCATCTTTATCAATTTCTAAATGTTCTTAGTGATAGATTTCTACTATTTAATTGGGGTAATCTTGACATTAATGGCTTTTCGTGTTCAGATTATATGTATCCTAAAATAGCTTTCGACTTGGTGTTGACTTTCTTTAAGATGAACATTGGTCTACTCAATTATCGTCTTCCTAAAATTATCATGCTCTAAGAGATTGGTATTTGCGTCTAATCTATGATTATGTCAAAATATTTAGTCAAGCTTTCCTACGAGTTGATTCGCAGCGCAACAGCGACATTATTTTTTTGGCGGAAATGATAATTTCACATTCTAAACATAGACTTCATATGAGAATGCAAAACGCTACTTACGACTTATTGCATAAGGTCTAATTTAGAGTTCAAATAGTCGTAAACGAAGGACATTTAAAATTTAATTGTATATTTACACATTTTACACTTGTTGGATTCGTGTGAATATGACGTTTGTAGACGATCGTGACCAATGCATTATTTAATAGTGATTCCACGATTGTGTGCGGTAGACGGTTGCCGTCCTCAGTTTGGTTAACACATTTAGCGGGATCTACATGATGTTGGATATTCCAAGCATTTTGATATTACGTGCATCCTATGTAAGTCAATGCATTATGTCTCGAATCATTCGACAGCACATCTTCCATCCATCATTTTTATCTCGCTAAACTGACGAATACTAATGCGAAGCATTTAATTTTGTCATTGCCAATTTATATTAGTCGACGTGGAGCAAACACATTTCTTAGTTTAAACACCGTTATTACATTACAAGTGACAATTTATTGCTAGTGGGCGGTACATTTGTGACAACTGAGTTTTATATATCAATTTTAAACACCAGTTAGGGTTTTTACGTGGCGTATCGTCTGATCTGGCAGAATGTCACGAGCTAAAAAATATTTTATCTGAACGCTGAATGCAGAGAAAGCACGTTTACTTTCACCCCCAGCTCGATATGATTTGGTTCGCGAATTTGTATCAACGGTTGTGCTTGCGCAGCGCAAAAAAATGGTGTCATTAGGTCTTCATGCGAAGAATAATGTCAGGTAATGCAGATTGCAATCTGTTAGCCGCAGTCTATGTTAAAAGTAGATCAAAATTCGTTCGAATCATGGCCCAGTTATAATATCGAGTCTCCCACTGGTCAGTAATAAATACACTAGTGTATAGAGAAGTATGTACAGATATTAATATGGACCGGTATTGTTATCTCGTATCCCCAGTGGTCACACAACAGCGACTTGGACGGTAAACCTACATATGTATATATCATTTGTACCACTAGCAATGAGTAAATATTCTCTGAAAATAATATGAAGCGACTTACCTCTATTATACCTACATTCTACGTGATGTTCTTTTTAATTTCATCATCAAATTAGTTAATGTTAAATTCACATCATCATTGTCATTTGTTACATGTGATTTAAGCGTGTTTGTTCACGTGTGTAACTTATCTTTTTTAAATTGTTTTTAACTATAACGATCAAAACAATTAACTGGTACAATATTGTGGAACCCAGGTACTTTGTCGTCTTTTAGAAATCTTACGAATAAGAATTTAGTGCTTCTGTTGGAAGACAGAAATTGGTAGCGAAAGTACACGCACTTTCTTTCACTACCCAAGTTACTTGTTTACTAGGAAAAGTACATAGACTGTTTTGCACTTAAAGGTGGAACTAAACTGTAAGTTAAAAGTGATGGAAACTGGGCCTTCACTATCATTAAAAGTCAATTTCGTAGCTGTTAGCAGTCTGAGAGATACATTCATGAATATATCTACATGAAACTAAGACGAGTCTATAGATGAATATATATAATTTGATAGAATAGATAAAATATAAGTTAACGAAAACACAGCAGTGGGTAATGAACAACAAAATCAATTTGGTAGATTTATCATCAACGGTATGAAGCCTCTAGCAATCGACTGGTAGACATTAGCTTCAGTAATTGCAAGTTTAAAACTAATCCATCCATTAACAGCTTTCAGTAGTCAGTTATGCAAGAATGCAAGATAGTAAATTCTAGACGTAGACATTGTAAAAACTATAAATTCTAAAGATAAAATAAATATTGAGTAACATACAATAATATTATTCGAATTACAGAATGCAGATAGTAAAACAAGAGTCAAGGTTAAACGAATTAAACTTATTTCTTCCTGAACCAAAATAGAAGCATACGGTTTATCTTTCACTCTCACCTACTTGTACGAAACTATAATTGGTATAGAGTAGACTATATATTCTGTAGGTGTGGTACAATGTTTAATTTCGAAATTGTTGCAACAGGCGTATCTAATCTGATTAACGTGGCATAAATGGGTTCTATCATTGGCTCATTGTCTTTAGACCCTGCTAGCTCGTTTGCGATGACATCAGGTTTTAAAGATAAATTGCTATGCATACGATTAATGGCGGTGCAAAATCAACTATAACGTTAAAATTGAGGTCAACTTACCTACCTTACCTTACCTTACCTTAGATAAAGTAATCGTGTAGATTTCATGAATGATCGCCAGGAAGATATAATATTACGCATTTAAATAGTTTATTGCTATTGCATTGAATTTTAACCTTCGATCCCAAGACGCTATTCAAATTAATGATGTTGATGAATTAACATGACATAAGGCAAGTCTTTATTGCAACGTGCTTCATCTTAAATTCATTGTCAGCTTAGTTCATTGTTGAGATTTGCTGCTTCGTGATCATTTCGAAATCCTCGCCATTATTTCAATGATTGTCATTCTTCTTAAGGTCAATACTTTGAACCTTCATTAACAGACCTTGGAAGTTGGAACTACTACTGCACAAAAACGTCCCAAAATAACATAAATGACATCCTCACTGTAATTTAAAATAATAGTTACACGTATACAATCATGAACACAACAGTCAACAGCTAGTTTCAAATAATTATCCAATTTTAAACAAACGACGAATTTAATTGAATACTAGTACATTACCTATAATGTGAAGCTTTGAAGATCCAAATTGAAATGTCACCAGCAATGTACAACAAAAGCGATCTGTCAGATAAATTAGTGCTGTACCGTGTATGCTACGCGTGACTGACTTTGTATGGGCTTATTCACTAAGGTGCGTAAATGGGACATCTCTAGTATAGGTGCGCCGCTTTAATGGGTCATAGATTCATAGACCATAGACCATTATGCGACGATTGGGCGTCGTAGAAGCCATTGTAATTGTTGCCAGACTATTGTGGAACATGATAAGTAGTATTGCCATCACTTTAAATAAACAGGGTGATGCGTTCGGTGTTCGGTGCATCTAGCCAACGGAAAACAAAGGGATATCTCTATTGTTTGTAAAGTTCTGTGTGAGTAGGTAAGGACACAGAGCTGTCGGCTTGATGTTTATGTAAATAGTCATTATTGTCTGTTTCATGTTTCTGAAAATTCAAATGAAATATGTCTTATTTGTGACGCTGATGACTAAGTTCATTATGAATTTTAGAGGTCAGGAACCTTACAAGGTTTATACATTTTCGCAGCCTAAATAAACTACGACTTAAAAAAAAAATCGTAAAGAAAATATTTCACTATTAAGAAATCAGTCCGCCATCATTTGATACAGATGACTTCAAAAGAATAATAGTTTCGATAACTATTATTCTTCAGTGATATCGCGTTGATTATTCTAAGAATGATAAGCAAAACAACTAACCTCTCGCCCAAGTAATCTATTCTAGTCTTTTATTATTCCTTGAAATCGATACTGCTGTTTTTAGACTATTATTGGTAGCTGTTTTCCTATTCCTGTTTTGAATTTACAAATCCGTTTTAAAAAACCACCGTGTTCTGACCCCTATTTTAATTTAAAATTCCATTTTTAAAGTCCGCTAGTTTAATATTTCAATTTTGAATTTACGGTTCCATTTTCGAATGCGTTATGTCAGGTCTACCTCACCAACGCACGTCAAGTAGTACTGAAACACTGGAATGCGAATCTAAACATCAAATTGTGTACCAACGTCACACCCTTATTAGGCATAGTGCGTTGGCGCAACTCCCTGGTAACTGCACTGATGCAGTGCCGATAATAACTCAATTTACCTAGTAACTGCAATATGAAGGATTGTTTTGGTCAATAAGTCAGAAATGTTTACGGTTATGAAACAAATGATTGGTTCTGCTCATGAGACAATGAGTCTTATACGTTTCCTTTTCAATGGAAACCTAACAATTTGAGAAGACGTAAGCCAGGCTTTTGTTGCCATAAACAACCCAGTTGTTGTCTTCAAGCTAATGAAAGGGGAGACTCCATGCAAAACGCAATTGCGGATTCACCATCAAGGTTCAAGGTTACAAGGGCAGCCTTGGTAACAGTTTCTAGTAACTAAAAGATGACGGTTACATAAAAATTAATCATATATTCTTTGGTTTATCTTTAACCATATCACAAATCACGTTTTGCGATAAACGGAGCCACTGTGCACCTTCGACTACTTGTAATTGATTCAATTGATGTCTCATTATATTCATGAGACCGGCAAACTAATTAATAATATGATTAATGTACAAGAACAGATATCGCTGTTGACAGTTCTACTGATAAAGGCTTATCTTCACTGTGTAAACGTTTGGAGTGTAAATTGCCGAGCGTCTGTTCACACTTTTACATTTGGCTCACTGCGGCAAGAAATTAGGTTCAATGCGCCATGTCATGTTACTACTAGACTAATGAATTTTATGCGCATGAGTAGATTTGCAAACGTAATTTGCTTGACGTGGGAACTTTACAGTACCTAAGCCATGGTTTTAGAACAAGACAGTTTCGACATGCCAGAAAAGGCTGCATGAAAAAAAATAACAAAAACATAAGCCTGCATTCTTGTTAAAACAAATATCAAACAATACAATCTTGTTATCTCAAACAGAAGTGCACATTAAAATCTGCAAATACTGAAATAGATACAACATATATCTCTCGGCTAATATTATGCAACTCCAAATGATTTGAATGCGCCAAAATTATCTGCAAGTTTACCAAACGCTATGCGGTTGTTTGCGATCGTGACATCACTATCAATGATAACGATATCTTTTCGGCGACAAATATTGATTTTGTATCAACAAATCACACATTTGAGTACCCACGGTTGATCCCAAACATACGTACAGTTATCGGAAACCTTTCCCAGGGTGTCCAACAAAGAAATCATTGATGGTTTAATAAAGACAGTCGAGTGGCCAGAAAAAAGTTGGAACAAAGACCACTTCAGCGGCCAGACGCTTCTGGCCCCCACTTTCGAAACTAATAACTCAAATCTTAACTATGACCAAACGTCGCAGGCGCTGCTTTATCGTTTATCAATTTTATAGTCAATATTTGCTAATGACGGCTATATTTTGCCCCATATTCTATAGATTCGGCGCTTAAAAGCTTATTAAACTGTTTCGAGTGTCTGTTCAAATCTGAAATTTATTTATGCTGTCATATATTGATTTATGGGCTGAAAACACACATGCAATAACAGTCTTTATAAACACTAATGTGAAGTCTAGATTAACTTGACATTTGTTACGCGGCAAGCTTGTTTGTAATAGGAAAATAGAAGTAATTATGAGGTAGTATAAATTCCGTCAACTGTGACTGTAGATAGTGTTAGATCAAAGTTGATGTGACACGTGAGTGCGTCTTGTTTTTGCATTGAACCCGTGATCAACCCGTCGCCTTTTTTACTACAACTTGCATGTATTGTAGTACGTACAAACTGAAATGCTTCTTAATTTAAATTTCAAATTAGATTTACTAAGACTTCCCTGTGCTAATTTCAAACCCAGTTTAATGTCCATCGTTGGAATCGTTGGAAGTGATTGAACTCTATTAAGTAGTTAGAATAAAACCTTTGAAGTGTCGATGTAGAATGAATTTAATTTGACGTAAGATTCCCTATTTTTGTGTAGTTTTATAGCTTCCTTTGAAAACGATGCAGGAAATGATCCGAGATATAATTTGCGAAAAGGGTTATGGGTCAAACCGAGAACATGTTTATTATTACTAACCGTGTGTGGATATGCCACACACGGCTGAGTTATGATGTTGTGTCCGTGATTAGGTATAATTTATAATAGGTATGTCACGTGACTAAGAATTCAATATAGAACCCATCTGGGTTCACTTGTCGAATTCTACTTCAGTATGAAATCTTTCAAACTTTGAATAATTCGATTTATATTAAGGTTAATATGAACATATTTTTACCTGGTAAATATTTTGAAACGAAGAATTTTTCATTTGAAATTTTTCATCTTAAACTAGAGTTTGACAAGTTTTCAACTTTGAATGCTCAATTAGAATTATTTAACCTATAACCTTACTGCTTTTCAAGCAGCATCTTGGGCGATTATGTTACACTGTGGAATTGTCAGTTAATATTAAACAGTTTGCTATGTTATATTCTCGCATCTTAGTCTCAATTTACAAAATAAGTAGTCATACGCGAAAATATTCCACTCATACAGCTGCCAGGCGGTATCGTAAGTGGTCGTCGGACCCCCTAATGTTGGCAGCTTGCACGCACACAGCTATTTCAGCTTATTACGAGCACTATTATCGTTCCAGGGGACCTGTTCCTAGCCTCTATATATCCCAGTCGTACCCATGTAGGGAAGAAACTCCTTCCGTGTCGCTTAAGGCGGCGCACAGACGTGACAAGTTTTAGTTGCCGACCAAAACCAGTGAGAATTCTTGTCTAGTTCGCTATATGGTCCGATGTCTATCTTTGTAAACTCTGAAATAGCTGTTGTGACATATGACGTCATAACTATGTTAATAAAAGTGATATTACAAAAGGAAGTCTGCTAACTTGCTCTTATTTTCAAGTTGCAAGAAAAATGGACATGTGTTTCATTAAATTTTGAATTTTAAAACGTGAACGTGCTCTTTGCACATGCAAATTTAGACAGCTGAAGCAATAAAACAGTTGTCTTAACATAATGTATGTAGCATGTATTTCCTTTCGAGCCAGTTATGTGATATCGTATCGTGCACGCATAATTGTAATACAAATTCAGGTGATAAAGGTACTTTGAAGGTTATCGAAGTAATGACAGCAACTAAACGTCATTATTATCTTGTCTAATTTATTTGGTTTGGTGCAACATGTTTTCTCCTTCAATACTTCTCTGTGAGTCGTTATCTCAGTATTAACTTTTACTTAACTGATTTTAATATTATCTAATTAACACAAGTTCTTATTTGAAACTTTCAAGATACTATATAAGTTGTGTTACATGTACCAACTTGTTATAAGAATGGCTAATATTTTAGTAGGAAGTATCATTGATGTACTTTTAAAAAACTCAACAAAGCGATAAGGATGCACAAGTTCGTACAAGATGAAAAACTTTGCAAGTCAATAAGCGGATTTTAAAGTAATTTGGCTATGGGATCTGAGGTATCAGTTCGTTTTGGAAAAGGGGTCTCTTGCCCAAAACAGTTTGGGAATCCCTGTTTTACACAGTCCACCCGTCGTTTCTTTGGTATTCCCTTCCTCTAAAACCTATCCTCAATCATACTCAGAAATTACAACGACAGCAACTAATCAAAACCTAAAAATTGCGCCGTTTGTAGAACGCTTAAGATTAAAACTAAGTAAAAACTGGTCTTGGTCTTAAATTACTGAATGTTTTTACAAACTATTTCTGTTCAACAGTATGTGAAGAATGCAAGAAGTGCCGTAATTGATCGCCTCGTTAGTTGAATATTGTCATCGGATGACGATCGATCTGTCGAGCCAGGATTAATCAGACTGACATACCGACGTATTGACTCTTGTCTGTTTCAATAAACATCGGAGGAAAGTGGATGACTTTTCTATTTGTATTATTGTTGCTTGAGAAGCTAAATAACAATGCGAAGTGTTACTCCTTATTTTTGTAAAAGTTTTACTTTGTAATATTTTGCTTTTCAGTGGAACAGAACAGGCTGAAAATAAAAAATAAGTCACTTAAATTAAATTTTTCTTTGACAAATTTTAAGATTTTTCGGGTCCAAATATTATTATACCCGTGATTCTGTCAACTAATTAGATCAAAATTAAGTGTTCAGTGAAACCTAAACAGACTTCTAGACGCTTATTATGACTCTTTTTTGCATAAATATGCATAAATTTTATGTGAATACGTAGATTGTAAGAAATTTTTAACCGTTAGCTGCCATAAACAGTAATAGGTATATTCGCGTTCATAGCAGAAATATGCGCTTTAAGTTGACAAACACGCTTAAAACGTTGGTTTTCTCAATAAGGATGGATCAAGACGGGTAGGCAATATTTTCTTGTTGGGCTACAATATCAAGGATGTATAATTAGGATGTATGGTATCGTAAAATATTGGACGTGTACTGCAATTTTACTCTGATCAAGATTGTTGGAGAAATATGACTTTAGATATTTGGAAGCAGATACTACGAAGACTCATGTAATTGCTTACTAACCGTTCATAATAGCGTGTTTTTCTCTTGTTAAGCGAAACTTATTGGCGTTTATCAATAACCCAATTGGCGGTTAATGACGGTTGTCCAAAATGCGGGTACAATCAATTGTCGTTTCGACATTCTTAGTTAAAGGGGATTGCAGACAGGCGCAATGCGACAACCCGTCAACGCTTTTTCATAGTTCTACGTATAATGTTGTTGATGAGCAAATCTATAAAAGGGGTCAGCGCATCATTGTCTCACTGTCGCGTCCCGCCTGACAGGGGCAACCTTTAACGAGTTATCCGGTGACCGATATTGTACCAGGAAGGGTTGTGAGGGGTGTCAGACATTATTTTTATTGCGATGTTTTATTTATTTCTCTCTGTCGCCTAATGTTCGGTCGTAAAATAAAATTGGATGTTTATAGGATCGCATTGGGGAGGTCTATTGATATTTTTTGTGGTGAAGATGAAAGAAGAGTGGGGTAAAATATGTTGCATATTTTATATAGAAATGGGGAGTGCTTAATTTTGAGAGTGTGTTTTGGTATGTAGGGTGTAATTTATTTATTTATGTGTATAGATAGAAAGATTATTCACACGTGTCATGTACCTCAATAACAAACAAACATCGCTGGCCGTTTTTCGTGCAGTTTTTAGGAGCTATGTACTCGTTATTTAAAATGAGATATCAATTAATAAAAATACATTAAATTACTACATATTATTGATTCCAAAATTGTAGATTTCTTTTTTTTTTAAGTGTAGTATATGTTTCACTAATCACCTTCCAACAAAATCATAAACATGAGAAATAATGATTGATAGCATGCATCTCCTCGTAAAGTGTTCATTAATATTTTTTATCTACTTCGGTTTCGTTATATTCGAATTATAAAATTGACAGCGGTTGCATTATGATACCCATAACGACATCGGGTTGCATTATGCGAATCGTCATAAATTCTAAAACACAAGCAAAGACATTCTGAACATACAGCCAGGTCCCTATAATATTACTTCGAAATCGAGACAATGTAAATGATGTTTTTAAAAATGGAACAAGTTTAGAACAAAAGTATCGTATACTATTTGGCTGTTGTGGCTACAAGATCTTTGCCTTATACCTAATAAAGAATAAATAAAAAAAATAAAGTGGACGCGTGAAAATTATTCTGAGTGAAATTTTATTTCAAATTTTATTAAAAATGTCTTCAACATCAAGTGAAAAGTGTGAAAATACTCCATCAGATGTAACAAATAGAGCAGTTGCGGCTACAAATAATTTACTACCAGAAAAATCAAGACATGTAAGAGAAATGAAATATATAAACACACTTCCTGAAATAATTATTTGTCTATATCTGTGTTTTATTCCTTCCTTCGTAGATAAAATCTTGTATGCAACTGTACGTTATTGGTCTTTTAATAACTCGTGCCCACCTATTTCGGTACGCGCTACGCTTGTACCGAAAAATGGCACTCGTATTAAAAGACCGTCCATAACGTAACAGTTGCATAAATAGCTATTGTACTAACACTAATGGATAGACAATTTGATAACGAACATTTAAGTTTTACTTTTTTCAAAAGACCAATATGTGATTTTATAAAGATTTTATTCTAAAATCTGGGCGTATTCACTACTGTAATTCATGCACCACCAGTGCCGCTAGGCCAATAGGAATGCTCATATCTCGTGCTGATTTTTTGGTCAGGTTACGGCCTTAAGTTTCTTTCTTTTATTTGAGATGAAATGTTTGCATTGACTCCACAATGATCACTGTCTTATTCACAAATACACGATTGAGTATCGCCTCGCACTACTAAAATAAAGCTAGCAGTTCGTTCCATTCACTCCATACTGTTCCCAAATTAGCCTAGTCTTCAGCTCTACCTATAATATCGGGTTATTGTCAAGGATACTTCAGCAGCACGCGCGCGCCATATTTACGCGAACGAACCTTCTTGTAAACATATTCGTAGTTTATAGAAACATTTTGTTTCCCTTCCCGGTAATACCATAGTAGCTATTAGTTAATCATCCTAACCTTGTTTAAACTTTGTTAAATAACATTTCAGCACATGGATAAACAATACGCACGAACTTAGTGTTGAAAGAAACAATATTACGCCTGTAGCCATATATTGCGTGTGTAATAGAACTGTGCTATTTTAGTTTGTTTATTCTCTTGATGTAATAGTACTTGATCTTGCTACCCGTCGAAGGCGATATTGTTCACGATCACGGCTGGTCAGAAAAGTGCGTGTAGTTATTTAAAAAAATAAGAAAATTTATGTAGCGATTTGGTGTTCTAATTCGTGATGTAGCTCAAGCGCGTAAGGACAGTTTACGTTTAAAATTGTGTATGAAAAGTTGGGACCTAAACGCACGTGCATTGTTTGCATTTTAGACTAGGTACATAATTGAGAAATTATTGCACTCATTGTTAATGACGACGTTATCAATTTTGTTGAAAATGTAATAATGCGAAATGCCTAATTACCTAATTGTATGGGGAAAACTGCCGTAACAAATTATGCATGCAAATCGGCAATCAGTGATTAAGACCAACTAAGCTTCATGGACCAGGAATGTCACAAAGTTGGTGCCTGTGGACGGGCATCGTAACCGAGGCAGGTCAAAGAAACGCTGGCGTGACTATTCAATAAAATTCAAAGCACGTTGGAAGACTATGGGGAGTCCTTTGCCCAGCAGTGGGAAGAAATAGGCTAATAAAAAAAGCTTCATGATTTATTTATTTTATTTATTTGGGGAAAACAAACAGTGTCACATTACATTTTACAACTTACTATTACAACAATTACGACCAAATGTGCAACCAACTACATTTAAACTAGTAAATTATGTATTTACTAGTTTCGGCCAGCGGAATCGCTCGCGTGAATGTCGAAAATTATCCCAAGTGAACATTATGCCCGGGACAAAAAGTATCCCTTTGTGCTATTCCTTCATCCAGAACCAGCTAGCCGTTTGAGCGTGAAGAAGTAACAAACATACAAACACACACACTCACAAACTTTCGCCTTTATAATATTAGTGTGAAGTGCTAAAATAGGTTATAATTCCTGCTTAAGAGATGAACTTCAATCAAATTCAAACTGTCCATCGCTGTGTTTACAATTCGCTGAAACAACGATGAACGTCCTGTCTCCACCTAGTAACACAACCATGATTAATTAGAGTTTAAAATAGCATGACTATGGACAATACTACATCTTCTCTAGTCTGCCTGTCTGTAGTAGTCATGACATGTATCACGTCAACGATACGTTGTTGATAAATATGTGGGCGTTGTTCTGTGTCACAGTCATAGTGATTGACAGAATTGTGACGTCACTTATTGGTCAGTTTATTGAAAACTAGCTGGGTCATCGCATGGGTTGAAAGATAAAACTGTGACAACTCATTTAAAACACGATGTATCAATTATATCACCACGCGAATTACCTCTCGCTCTAGTTACTGGTGCGAAAACTTTATCAAAATTCATGCAGCATTTTTGGAGATCGTCGCTCTCAACCAAACACAAACGCGAGAGGCATGTGAGCGGATCATTGTATAGGTACGTATATTGCTCGCTAAACTTCTTTGCCCCCCTGAAGTTGGCTTTCTGATGCGCAAGGCCTGAAACGGTGCTTCTTCTTCTTAGCGTGTCGATGGCAAATATAAAAATTTTATAAAAATTTAAATATTGTGTTCGGCCTAGAATTCAGCCACTGCAACACCATTCACTGACGCAGTCATAAGGTCTTCGCAAGTACAGGTGACAGGGAATGCCGCGCACTCAGTGAGATGGGCCATGGTCTGCGGAGAGATGCTGCACAAGCATTGAAGACTAGTGCCATCATTGAACCCCCACCTATAGAGGTTGTCCTTGTTGTCTTGTGTTGAGCAAACGGTGCTATTTTTGTATGAGATTTAATACAAGAAGTTTGGCGAGAACTATAGTTGACGTGTTTTTTTGTATGCTAATGGCAATTCTCTTGTTTATACAGTTTACGCAAATAAAATTATGCAGATAATAAACGTAACTACAATTTAACCGAGTCGCCCACCATTTAAAATCATGCGTGTCCCGTAAATAATATCAAGTGCTTCGGCTCAGGACAGTTAAATATGTTCGTAGACCCTATCTTGTAGAGGACATAACGCCTACGCCGTACGTGGGTGAGCAGTACTGATTGCCAGCAAAAGTACACGAACGAACTATAGAGCTGTAACAAGTTGGTACTTAAGCTACAGTCTTATTTGATGACAATTTATTTTGTTGTGTATTATATTCCATTGTGAAATTCAGAAGGTTTGTCAAGGAATCTTGTTTGGTTAGTAGATCAGTACCTACCTACAGTGATGTGAATCTTTTGAGTAGTTGTCTAACGAGATATATGCACATTTTGAAAACGAAATCAGATAAAAAATGTGCTTAATATACGCAAGTTTTTGCAGTCAACTTTTGCTAACAGCAAACGATTTTTTTTGTATTACTAACATCAATAGAATATCAGTTACTTACTGGCAAAAACTATGTGCAAATTATTTCACCACCACGGCTCTCAAAACGGTGAAGGAAAACATCGTGAGGAAACCGGCATGTCCTAGAAACAAAAATACGAATACATGTGACACTCACCGACCCATTCTCTCTCACAGAGAGGTTGCCTGTGTCCCAGCAGTAGGATCATTAAAAAGGCTGATGATGATGATGAATCTTTGACCATTCTCTAGGTGAACTTGGTCCCTTGGTCATTGACTCTACGCGGTACATAAGCCCTAGAACTTGGGCTCGACAATACAGGTCCGAACACCCACGCCAACAGCTCTGCAATCATACCGATTCTCGCTTTCCAATATCGAGAATCGAATTGGAAACTGCAATAAACATAGAATCGATTAAAGTGTGCTCATTCGATAATATATCGAGACTTTTAGTGTTGGTTGGACATCTACTTACAGAACACGAGCGGTCTTAAATGTAAAAGTAATGTGCAAGTTTTATGGACGTAATGAAAGATACAGAAATGTGATATTTTCCTTTAAATTTGGGTGTTGTGTTATGAAAATTTTTAGTTTGCCGTTTATGTGCTTTGTAACTTGATATTAGAGAACATTTCTTTAAAAAAGCCAAAGATCAAATCAAACACAAAGGTGCCACAGATTTTATATTCTTACTAGCGGACGCTTCGCGGTTTTACCCGCGTAGTGCCCGTTCCCGTGGGAATACAGGGATAAAAAGTAGCCTATGTCACCCGGGGATAGTGTAGCTTCCAAACGGTGAAAGAATATTTGAAATCGGTGCAGTAGTTTTTAAGTTTGTTCGTTACATACAAAAATACAAATTTTCCTCTTTATAATATTAGTATAGATAATCCTGAAGCTTGTGTCCCAGTAGTGGGAACTTTATACACTGATATCTACGTAAAATTATCCTTACCTTAAAAAAAGCAATTAGAATGTTGTTTTTGCAACAAAAACCAATTTGTTCAGTCAATACGAAATCACTTACAGCTGTGTAGCTATAAGCTGTAATATGTAACTGAAACCGTATCGCTTCAGTAGTCATTACAAACATTCAGATCACTTCAGTGTAACGATACGCACGACCGACTCTTACATAACCTGATTACATAAACCATTACATAATTGTATAAAGATTTTACGCCTTTGGTACTCAAAATTACGATTTTACGAGCCGTTGTAATTGCGAATATGAAATATTAAGTAATTAAAAAATTAAATTAAAAATCTTTTATTTCAAAGTCCATAGGCTAATCCTATGGACTTTGTCTCAATTAAATGATTAAAACAATTTACTTAAAAAACTAATGTTAGTAGGTACAGATATAAAACTAAAACTTAAAAAAAATATATGGCTACACTTCAGCGTGGAGCTGCCATCCACCTCTGCATCATCGGAGAATTCCACCGAACCGTAATATATCGTAGTTCAAAATCTCTGTGTTGTGATTTTCTACGAATATTTGAATTTTTCATTGTTTTTCGTCCAAAAATCATTCCAAAGTTGACCTCATTTCAAAACGTCAAAATTACTTTCAAATAAAATTTTTGTTTTAATTAATAATTGTATATCATACTAGCTGACCCCCGTGGCTTTGCTCCCGTCAAAATTATAGCCTATTTTACTTGGAAATAATGTAGCTTTCCATAGGTGAAAGAATTTTAAAAATCGGTCCAGTAGTTTCGGAGCCTATTCGGTACAAACAAACAAATAAAAAAAAAATTTCATCTTTATAATATTGGTATAGACTAGCTTCTGCCCGGAGCTTCGCCCGCGTAAAAGTGTTTTAAAAGGCAGGGAATACAAACTATCCTATGTCCTTCCCAGGGTCTCAAACTATCTCCATGCCAAATTTCATGTAAATCGGTTCAGTAGATAGATCTCTGGAGAGATTACCTACAACCACACAATCTATACCCCTATATAATATTATATTATTAGTAATTAGTATAGATAAAACAAAACTTTTGGTGACTTTACCTACGGGGCACAAACCCCTAAATTCTGACCGACTGGATGAGATTTGCCTATTGATTTATCAAGTGCCTTAAACGGCCTACGTATTCGGCAGTTCTATCATTATGACATCACAATCGTACCTACTATTACAAAACTGTAGGTCGGTCACTATATTTACTTTCTTTAGTACTGAACATAAAACTTTACGAGCATTTTGTTTTCAACAAACAACGTAAAAGTTTGTGCTACTTCCTTACGTTTTATAACCTAATTCACACCGCACTTTGAATAGTTTACCGTGAGTTTCAAATGAGGGGTTATATATAGTTTCTTTACTTGTGTACACGTGGCTAAATAGTTGGTATATTCAATCAAGAATGTAACGTCTTCTATCAATGTATCATCTGTCTGCTGTCATCGTGACATGAAAGATTTTAAGAGGTTCTCGTAATCATTAGCAAGCTTCACTTCAATCTCTTTTGCTCACTGTACCTACAAATCTGCCCCTTTATTAATAAAACCAGCAGGTAAAGTAGAGGGTATTTTGAAGCGCCTAACAACAACGTGTGTGGTTAAAAAAATCTAAAATAATTGCAGACATGTTGATTTCGCAATAACAATTTCGTATACCGTAATTACTCAAATTACAGCCGAGCTTATTATTATTACTAAGTGGTAATAATTATGCGAATTCGTTAGTTTTTATGTCTACTTATTAAGTCTCATATAACTGTCGTTCTGTTTAGTAAGACGTATCAAGTTGTAGTTTCAATTTGTGTTTGGGTTATTATTTTATCGATTTTTCCCAATCTAAATCGATATGAACGTTCAAGTACGGCCGTCGTAAAATTATCTGTGAAATCTACAGCATATTATTTTGATAACAATCCACTTGGGTGTGATTTATAAGCGTCAAATTTCAGCAATATGCGACCGCAAAAAATCGTGCACATTCTCGCGAGATCAGTGTGTCAGCCGAAAAAATAAAAGGCATTCTCCTTTCAACTAATTAGGCGGATGAAAAGGGCCGCGCCACAGAGAGTGATCCGCATCATTACTCCAGCCTCTCCGCTCATTTACCATCAGCTGTGGCTACCAAGCCCATAACCCAGCCTTTACCTTCACCACTCACTAGATCCACTTACACAAATGGTGAGGAATATCTCCAAGCTCAGTTTAGCGATGTCAGATAGCTATGTATAGTTAGTTGGGACGAAAAGTGGGACAAACCGCGTCCAAATTTGTCGGCGCATTGTAAACATCATCGTATCTTTCGACTCGTCTGACTGGAGAGAAATGCCGGAATACGGAAGATAATAAATGTATTATTAGGATATTTGGAACCATTCGTTACATAATCTAAACACAAACCATAGTTTTGATGTCGTGAGCTTTAATTCCAGACTTCGTAGTTCAAAGACCTGAACCAAACTTAAGCTAAACGTGTTCCATTCGATGCGGAAACGTGTCCTAGACGGACTACACCATGTTTCAGTGGGGATTGATTTTATGCGAGAATGCGATTTGTCGTGCATCGGATAGCTTTACTACAGGAAAAATATTGTACCTATCATTTTAATTTACAGTAAAAAGTGACTTGAACATACAATAATTTTACTGTGGACAGTAAATAAATTGCAAATTTATCTTTGTGGCCCCATTGGCATTGACAGTAATTATGTCAGTAGGACGAATCCTGCCTTAATATAATTTGCGTTAAATAGGTGTGTCATATAAAAGGGCTAGTTGACGTGCCCAATGATAACAAACAAAGTTTGGAACGACATTGTATATACTTCCGTCTATTATGAATTCTTCAAAATAATACAAATGGCATCTGATTAGATTGTGCGATGTACCCGGTATTGTTTTGCATTGCAATGCATCGGCGTATAGACGCGTGATTGGCATAATTGTCCAGTTGTATGCACTCAATTGTTCCAATATAAATATGGATTCATCTAATTGTTATGTGCAGGCAGAGACCGTGGAATACGTACCCATGATTAATGTGTTGATTTGTTTAAAGTTTACATATGTCCGACTTCCTGCATTTAGTTGATATATCACTGCATACAATGACGTATCTATCAACTAATTAGTTGGAACTGTAAAGTTAAAAGTTATCCCGTCATTAATTCTAACCATTTCTGATGATGTTCAGTTTCGTTACTTACTTGGTCACAAAGAATGGACATGCATTTAAGTATACATAGGTACATTTACTACTACGATTGTACTTCATTAAGTACAATCGTCAAGTAAAATGTAGATAGCCCAACTTTTAAATAATAAACAACATGCAGTTTCCAAAATAGATCATTAAAACATACGTTGCATTCACATGCAGATGTTAATATCAATGACAACTACAGACAAATTAACACATAACAAAAATGAAAGTCAGGTCAATAACAATAGCACACATGTAAATTCTCTTATGCATTTTGATCTTTGAAGATAGAAAATTTATTTAGGTACACGTTACCCTTGGCGAGTTTCAAATTACCTAGCAAGCATACAAAGTTATACTGCATTTAGAAGATATTTACTTCTAAGATAAGTATCATAATGCCGATACTATCTTGTTTTAATCGTGATATATTCAAAAACCAGTTTCTCTTTCAGAAAGATAATAATAATGAAATTAATTGTTAAAGACAAACTAACACTTCGACAAAAATTAAAACTACCATTGACGTTATTGATAATCTGTTTAGAATTTTAATCGTTAAAAGATAATCTAAAAAGCATATTAATATTAATGAAGTAAAACAAAACAAACGCGAGCATAAAAAAGTGACGCCAAACAAACCATCGTCAAAATTTTAACACGACCCAAATGAAAAAGAGTGTGTTTTCAACACGATTAATATTAAAGAGGGGTACACATGAATTCATTTGACCTGTCTGGTCCTTAACATATTCAAGGTCTGGCAGTGTAACATCACTTTAAATACGGTGTGGGACCAGTAGGGTAGCTTACTGTGAATTTTGTATGTCCGCTGACCTCTTGCCAAGGACAACTACTCACAATTCAGATGGACAGATGTTATCTATCTAGTAAACCTGTTTGGTTTGTCTGAAACTACTGAATATTTTAAACCGACGCGACGTTTCGTATATTAATTTTGTCTAATAATATGATTTTCTTACTTAGTATTTACATTGAATTGAATGCATTTAGTTGACAGCCAATTTGAGAATACGATTAAAACTTTAAATACCAAGTAATGTTAATAGTATAAAAAATATTCACGATAAGAATTATCCTTGCTCTTCAAGTCATGAGAAAAAAGTTAAACTTATCAAGATTTATTCAAGATTGCATCTTGCAGTTCCACGTAATTCTAAAATGGCAAGATAGTGTTCCGGATTCTTACGAGTACAAAAATCTCAGAAACTACTCAAGAAACGATGGTTTCTTGATAAAAAGGCAAGAAAAGGCAATACAGTTTTATGCGCCACGTAACACAGTCACGTATGCAAGCTGGAAGGTCGTCCATATTTGTGCAAACAGTTGGCTCGGAGATAGCAGCGTTTGTACTCGTAAGTAACCAAGATAATATCGGTACGAGCGAGCACAGCTAGAGAAATTCTTAAATGCATACCTGCGCTCGCGCCGGACTCACCGACGACGCCTGATTCTTACAAAAAACCGTTTCCTTTACATTCTGTTTACAAGACCTCCGACACCGAGGTCCCTTTTGTGCCCGTCTCCATCCCCATCTATCGCCTTACCTACGACCCTTTTTTGTCCGCGTGCTTCTACACAATTATTCAAGTTTGCGAGATTACGACTCATTAGAGTGGTTATAGGGAATTATTTGAAAGAATTAAAATTACTGGTTTTGGTATCACTGCCCTGTTATTATGATTCTGTTTTTACTGCAAATATTATCTTCAAACATGCATTAATTAAGTATCTGAGATTGTTAAGATTATAAATATTAGCTTAACTAAAACAACAACTACTTGCAAAGTTGTTAAGAATCTATCAACCTATTGCAGAAACTGTTACTTAGCTTGTTTCTATAAATGTGGCATTTAACAAAACAATTAAAATAATACATAAATTTATTAGGATGTTGTCTCAGAAGTGTGTATTATGACTTTATGAGGTAAAATGACGTGTCCGTGTTATATAATCGAAAGTGATCCATGACAGCCTCATTTGCATGAATTATGTCATGCATAATGCCATGTGTATCACAGGTGGCAATATTTTTGCCAAAAATGTAACAAATTTTATTATATTTGAAACAATATGATATATATGACCAAATTTGGAAATGTCAATATTATTAAGTGTACAAATGCTGCAGGCGATGTCACTGGAAACAAAAGCAGTGAATCAGAAAACACACCTACAACAACGCCCCTGGTTTTTAACGCAACGATTTCTGTGAAAATGACCTAAGCTGCCAAGATTTTTTACTTGTTTGCACTGATCTTGTCGTTGGGTTTTTTTATATTCGATTATTATTTCAACAGGAAATAATCATCACTTTGCATCTCATGCTTATGGAATTGGCCAATGGCTTGAAAACAAATACGTTGGGCAAAAACATTTGTGCCGTTTGCATATAACATCCTGGAGTAAAGACCATTATTTATCGGAGAGATAAGATAATATCTATGAGGTATTAACATATATTATTATAGATTCTTTTGGTATAAGTAGCAAGGTTACTAACATTGCTAGTTGGATTACTTGATCAAATTTACCTATTTTATTTTAACCTAGTCGTATATTCATACTCAATTTCCACTATTTGATGCGGGAAATCAATGCGATATCAACTAGTAAAGTGATAATATCACAATCTAATATTACCACGTGAGGGAAAACGTGCTTAAATCCCGATAACATTTTTGTTAAAAAGTATTGGCTTCCTACACTAACATTTTTAGCGCCATATATTGTTAGTATGGTCGGTAAACGTTTGCAACTAGAGAAACATGGCTAGCACTTCAGTAGGGCGTTTATTTACCCAGCTCTGCTTCTATCAGCATCTGCAGCATTTTATATAATCTTTACTTTAGGCATTTTTATATTTAGCACACTATTTTATTTGTGCTTAGTATGTCAACAGAGTGGTCGTGTCACCCCACTGACCTTGTGTGGGCAAACATCCTTATCAGCTTTCCACTAGTTACTTTTAAATTGATATCCACTATCTAATACTGACTGTTTTCTTAGTTACATAGAGATCTTTACTAAACGAAACTATTTCAAATTATTGATACAAATTAAAAGTTTTATCTAAAATTCTAAATTAATAAAATCTAGATCCAGATCGCCTAACAACTTTATTATTTATTGTAATTCAATCCGATATTTTATTCGAGTTGACAATACGAGATTAAGGTGGAATGCGGCATCTATTAATAGCCATTAGGGGAGAACAAGTCGTAAAGGTTAAAAGCAAATACGTAAACTATTTAGTTACGGTCCTTAAAATATATCTCGAACCAAACTGAGAGCATCAGCAGCCGTAACAGTTTAGTGATCCTTTAGAAAATAAATGAACCCAAGTATCGTTTTGCTTCAATCTAATAAATGAACCGTTTCAGGAGATGGTTCGAGTCATCGACAGATGATGTTACTTAGCAGAGCTTTCCCACGACAGCCTGCAGCCAGTTGCAAGCAGACTAATGAGTAGCCGATGGGATTACACGTAGTCTAGTGCAATTTACGCACTAATGCATAGCTACAGACAACCGCAAATGTATCCAATTTTGCACAACTCACGTCCCCCTGAGAACTCGAAAGAACTAATGATGAGCTCCAGCCTCCAGTTTTTATGTATCAATATAATGTTCCGTGTTAAGCACGTTCAAAGAAGTAATTTTCAACTGTATTTTTAACGCATTAATACCAATAAAGATAAATCTTGTTTATAAATGCCTAATCATAAGGCTAATGAATATTAATATTAAATTTTTCTAGCAATCACATCAGTTGCAATGAACCATACAATTTGTGTTATAAATTTTTATTTAAGAGCAAAAAGTGTTATCTACGACTTCCGGATGAGGCGCAATAGCATTTTCTGTTGTTTCTTCATCAATATTAATGCGCTGTTTAATTCTAAAATATATTATCAAACCGCATCATGGGTTATTAGTTACATTTTAATACTTATCTTTATTGTTGTCTGCTTTTGATATTGTATCTGTAATCTGTATAATATTTGGTTACAATTTGCATTTTTTTGTATTTGCACAATGCATTAAAATTTGCATTAAAACGTGATATGATGTCAAACACGTTACTTATTCAAATATCGACGCTTCCAAATTGATCTTTGTATTCATCATTGTTAGAAACAGTATAATTGTACCATTGACTATAGTTATCGTCGCCATTCATCACCAAATGCATGGGTGAAATCATGTAGTCATTCATCGTTAGTGTAATATTAATTGGCTTCTGACTGACGTTTGTATGATCTGTTTCGCAAATACCACCCACACGCTTAATATTTATTTGCAAAGTTGTCTACTTTCACTTCGTGGACATTTCTGTCATTGACCAACATTATCTCCGATTGTTCCTACCATTCTGATGTGACTAACTGCGTGTATTATTAATTCATGTATCTTATTCTTTATCGTCGTTGCAAGAAACTCTCCGGATTAACCAGTATTGGTACTCGTCGAAGGTTATAGTTAGTTTATTTATTTTTAAATCTGAGTTGCGTTGCGTCAAAAGCAAGTTTTTTCTGTAAGGAAGGTTTATTCATATTCCCTTTTTGCTTGCATAACAAACAAACTAGTTACCCTTGAAGCTGGTAATAGTAAAGTTTATTCTTGGTAAATTGAATAAATATATTGTTAAAACGAAACTAGTATATATTTCTTCTTCGTATTTTGTTCAGCTTGTTACACGGTGTCTAGGTTGCCAATTTGGTACAGACTTGCATTATAACGGTAATGTAAAACGGGAAATAACTGTGGTCACGAAACGGATGATGTCGTTTTTGTCATTGTCATTTTAGTCTTATCAAGATGTTTCAAGGCTGTACATGATACGTTTACATAAATCGGATATGTTGCCTTTGAATAGATAAACACTAATGCTAATGGATATCTAGGCAATGGGGACACATATGTTAACATAAGTAAACATAATTAATACACGCTTTGTATCGTAGAGTTCGTCTTAACGATGTCCGAATTTGGCAATAAGAGGCCAGTGCAGCTCAAAGCCTCTTTTGGTTTGTGTCCCGTACGGTATTTGCAGCGGTTTGAGTTCACCGTTATTTTAACTACCGACAAAGCCAGATGGTATTATAATTCATAGTTAGATGCGTAATTTGCTTTCGTACACGCTGTGTTAAGTGTATTAATATAAACTTCATTACTTGTAACAAACGCACCCACGAGGGAAAGTTATTTATCAGATCTAATTAAGTTTAAATTATGGCCTCTATAACATGGATTACTGGCTTATATTTTGATAATATGTTTTAAACTAAAAGCAAGTTTACAACTATGAATGTGTCATCGTGGTTTGCTTTGACACAGGTGAAGTCAGCGCTCCTAATAGATAGTAGTATAGTTACTTGAGGATAAAATAATCAGTGTAGTTGACACGGTAAGGTCATTTTAGTAGACGTAGATTATCATAATGAAATAAATACACACATAAAAATAAGGTTGCTGATGTGGAACGTAAAATTATCGTGGGTCTATCAACCGTCTAATTTGCCATTTACAATCATTGTATCCAATTTCAGTAATTGTTTATTTTTTGGTATTACATTTAAATTTACCATTTTGTAACTTAAAACTAAGGCAGGCCTTAATGTATGAGTTATATCATAAATAGAATTATACAAAAACTGTTTATCTATATCACGTCGAGTCAAATCAAAGTCAATCTTTATCAGCAACCTTGTCATACTAATACGACGGTATTATGACGTGGACTTCACCTTATTGATTTACGTCATCGTGTTATGCAAACTGGTCCTGGTAATGGACATGCTAGTGGGTTTTTTAGAATAGATGGTAAATGATCATTAAGCAGCCTAAGACTAACATTTTTGGTCCTAGTGTAGCTTCGTGACTCACAGAATTGTACGTCGTAAAATGACTAAACATAAACCACATATTTTTTCCTTAGAAATATGTAAATGTCTTATTCAAACTAACGATGGAAGATAAGACTAGGTCCGCCTTAAAACCTGATAGAGACCTACAATAGAAAGGAAGTAAATCAATGGGCAGACAAATACGATAAATACACAAATATGTAACCGAAACTTTCCTTATTGTAGTGCTAAAGTTGGTCTATCTAATCTTATTATGAACCATGTATTTATCGAATAGGAAGCGGGTCTTCTATTAGATAGGGAGGCAATAGAAATTGGTGTATAGTTCCCACGGAAGATAAACGTTTATAATTATGGGCCCAAGCTTGCTCCCTGTGGTACTCCGTGACCGTATCGTGTGTAAGCTATGATGTTGGTCGGATCTTAGATAACCTATGACCTGTTATTGAAACCTAAATGGGGAGCTACGACGGCATTCATGTTGTATTTAAAACCACATTCATTGTATTCAACAGCATATTTGTTTAAAAAATACTTAATCGAATGCATTTAATTATTATTTAAATAAAAATTAAGTTTATTACCTGTTAAAAAAATCACCTGCTTCTATGCGTTTGCATATTCACTCACAAGAATTTGATATATGTATATATCGAAAATTAAATGAATAAGGTTTTAATCTTTCGTCTTTAATTATACCCACAGTACTTTTGATTTAAGCTCCTGTGCATAAAACTTAAAATTTATTAAGTAATAAAATGAAATGTTTTAGATTTATTGACTTAAAGAAAACTGGCTCCATCTTGCGAATATGTAGGTATATTATATAAATATCTATGTAGACTTGTATAGCATGTTCATTCGCACGCGACCGTTGCTCTCTGAATCAGAAAGAATAAAGATTATTCGTATACTCGTAAAGATCGTATGATATTTTACCTGCACAAGTTGATAATAATAGTTTGCCTCAGGCGCCGTAACATCTGTTCGGGGGCTCACCTTTGCATCAGGGTACATTGAATGGACTCTTTGATTCGGCGTCTTTGATAGCTCTCTTGCAAATATTTTTATTATTCCTCCATAGACAGCTGTGTTTATTATTACTGCCAATAAACCTGCTATTTTCAGTACAAGATAAAAAATATCCTTCATGTTGGCTCGCAATTTTATATTTTGTTTTCTTGTTGCAGAAGTGCAAGACGTGGGATGTTCCAACACTGATGACGTCTTTATTGTAAAGGTAAGCTAATATAAATAGTTATTTAGTTGTAATATCAGTCAATGTTCCGAAAGCAGCAAACTTGGCTGAAACGTAACAAAATAAATATGCCTCGATTTTCGTGATGGATGTTTTGTCTTATAAAAACTTCGAGCTTACTATCTGTTCCGTGAAACGGTGTTGCATTTACTCTTAACTTTAAATTTATAACAGTCTTTTAAATGTTAACAGATGTTAAATAATAAACTGGTCCACTTCGATGGCAATCTCCTTAAAATTTAAATTGCCTGCTTGTTTTAATAATTATACTCTCTCCTTTCATTTATACGACATGAATACATTTTAACTTAATTTCATTTTATATTTGTATTATTGCGGAATGAATAAGCTCAATATAAAGGAATAAACAACACGTATAGACTCGCATATTTGTTATATGATTAGCTATTTCAACATTGTCATACAAATAGGCACTATTGTTTAAGAATAACTATGACTGTCATTGACGGCTTGTTTGATACAACTTCAATAGTTTATAGTTCCGAAGTTCACCACCCGAGGTCAACTGAGTCTAAAGTTCATTTGCAATTTGTAATTATTACTTAAATAAATAGTCGTCATTTATTTATGTGCACACTGACACGTTTAATTGATATCAATTTTCCAATTTAAATAACATTTTCATTGTTTATTTCTCCACAATCAAAGCGAGACGGAGCAACCTTCCGGGATGGCTTGTCGCAATTCGATCTATATCACACCGATAAGCGATTTGTACTAAGCGAAATTGCAAATACGGTCAAATGCAATGCGATGAAATTCGAACGATTTGCACTAGAAATTTTCTTAAAAAGTACGTGCTTGATATCGCCTACAAGAAAGATCCCTTAGTTTCGTAATTTTCTTCAACTATAGCTCACTTATTTGTTTTCTAACACACGGAAAATACGTGTCTTTAATATATTATATAAGTATGCTTTTTCATTGTTATTGTCCCATCAGGATTCAATTATCAACATGGGGCAATTGGGTTTAATGAAACTGTAGATACTTTCGTAATCGGTCTTCAATTGATGACCATTAAAGTGAATTGAATGCGGTCGGGTCTTAGCTTTTATTGTTCTACAGGATTCACCCTTTCTGGTATTGAATAAAATACAATTTTGGTTATTTAGTTTTTATAGTATTTATTGTTGACACTAATAACCTCAACTTTAGTATCGTCAGTACCTGTTTTATTATAATGCTCGTATCCTTTCCAACTCCTGCTGCATTAAAACAGTAATCATTGAAGCACAATACAATTGTTTATATCGCTACTACAACTTTTTAATTCCGATTGCTTCGTACTATGCATATATGGACGCACATCGCATATTCAAATATTTGCACACCGGTATTTCCTTACGAAACGTTGCAAAAGGCTGTAACTTGAGTCCCAATATGACATCATGTAAGATTCACTATCGATAGGATAATGTGTACTACTGTTGGCAAGATAACCCATGTTTGTTTTATAACGAAAGTGCGGAGAACTTCTAGAAGAACTTTTTGCACGATTTTATTGGTACAAGAAACTAATACCACTTTCTTGAAAAAATGTCGATTTTTCAACGTGAATTATGAGTTAACTGTAAAATATAATTCAGTAGCAGATTTTTTTCAAGTTTCAAGAATAAAAACATTGTGTTTACAAGAAATTTTAAAAGAGTCAATGGGTTCATCTAAGATAATGCAGAAACGTGATGACATGACAAGTTATTCTCAAATCTCGGCTGCAACAGGCAAAACGGGTTTTTCTGAACATTGCACATTGCCTTCATCTCAGTGTCAATGCTGGTAATTCTAGTAAACAACACTGAGTCATACATTAATTTTATGATAATCACCATAAAAACTGTGACGTAAGTTAGATAATAGTCCGTGCCTTTCTAGACCTATCTACTCGTAGTTTTTCTACACGTTCGTACTTAAAAGCATATTCTAAATACTCAATGGCGTCATACAGATTAACGAATCTTATCTAACAGTTGATAACAGTACTTTCAGAGGCCAAAATTCCCTTCCCGGAATGATTGCGCAAAAAAAAAATGGTTGGGGCTTAAAATTTGTGGAACGGTATACTGGTATTCTCAAATTTCGTTATAATATGTTTGGAGCATGCAAAAAATGCTCTACTTAATGTGTCCGCTTTAGTATTTTTTGCAGCGCTTGCTTTTGCTATCGGCTGTCGACAATTGATCTCTTTCGAATTGTGTCAAACTTTTGCTTAAATTGTGAAAACATTGTCGATTTTTTTTGCTTATTAGCAGTTTATTATTTCTACTATAGTATCTTGCATAGACACTTGGTTTCACAGAGAAAATACGAGTCCGGTTTGATGAGGATGTTTTCCTGGAAGCGGTGCCTGACTACCGGTGTAGTGTGATTAATATTAATTAAAGATTCAGATTACCATCTGCATATTAAATTGTGAAGTGTCGGGCAACAATTTAGTTATAATTACAACCGGCTATCCATATGTATTGCAAGCAGATACGCTTGCTTTCCTGACTCTTGCGTATAGTATTATTATCTTCTCTTTACTTTTGACAATTTATTTAGGTCCACTGCTTTTATACATTTTTTGATAGCATATATATCTTTGGCATTCTGACATCTTATTTCAAATGATTCATCTTTTCTTTTACACCTTTTCATAATATCACTTGGTTCAAACTGTAGCTGTATTTGCATCTTCTTCTTCTTCGTTTATTGCTGAATAAACTTCAAGCTAGCTTTAGTATTACATATAGTTCTTAAAGAGACATCGACTTTCGTTGCATGTATTGACACATCGGTCTCACTAACTAATCCATTAGCACACAATGCTCAGTGAAGGTGTTTTCCATATTCACTTACACTTTTCTTCACGAAGATAATAATACATTGTAACCGTATGTATTTGTAGAAGGTGGTGCGTGCACTAGTATTCGATCAATCACTTTCATATTATTTCGTTGCACAGTCACAGTGTCTAATGGTATTTTGGTTTTCTTCAAGCTTTTCGTTTGTATTGTATGTTTTTTCTTATGTCTTATTTTATCTTATTTGTTTCTTTTGTAACAACCGAAATATTATAGATAAACGTTACGATTAAAACTTAGTCAGTACAATGGTCAATTAATACACAATCTTACCTAAGATTAATAAAAGCGCAAAAACAATTTTGTTACAAAAAAACGGAATAATACGGACGAATCTTAAATTAGCACGACTATCGTACGATGTTATCTTCTATAAATAGGTACACGAATTGTTTGATTTTTACTCAAGAGTTAATAATTTGACACTTATATTTATCTTCAACTGGAAAAAAGATAACACTAGGGTTCAAGACACTTTAAAAAAAAAAATCTAAGACACTGTTTTAATATTTTTAGTTTCCATGCAGAAATAGATTGGTCAAGAAAAATCTGTCGATATATATCAATACGGGGACTTGTAACAGTTATCTTGGGTTTTATGCATTAATTATTACAATAGCTGTGATTTTTCATAACAGTCCGTTTATTCATAACTTATCAGCGAACGGGGTTAGTTAGGTTCAATTGCTCCGATAGCGGTCACAAGGTAACGTAAAATCGCGAAGTTTCTTTGGAATTTATTACTGTAGACGGTAGATAGGATTTATTATAAATGTGTAGATAAAATGATGAGAGTTTTGCAGAGAAAAGCGAAATTTTATAAACAGACCTTTGGGAGTCTAGATATCATGAACAATCTACTAAATGTATATTTTAAAAATAAAATTATCTGAATTGTTGGATTACTAATCTATCCCTGTAAGGAGGCAGTTTTGCAATTTTCCTTCTTCCTATGGTATTTATTGCCGCCCAAAGATGCGTTAAAATTAGTATTGAAATATGGAACTTTCGACACTTATCAAATATTTTATTATTTTACTTTTTTGTTTCCATACAGGGCTAGATAATGATGAAACAAATTGATATAATTTTTATTTTGAACGTAACGAGCTCCTTATAATATACTTGCTGACGACATAACGAGTAACAATAAAGATTTCCCAAAGTAAATAAAAAGAACAATGACACCATAATTTTGCCAGATTGACGTCACAGATTTGAGAGAACATTATGTACCTATCTACTTAAATAAGCATCATATCTTGTACGTTCAATTGCCCATGTCTACCGTGTTTATAAAAAAACTTGTTTTTCACAACTGTGCTTAAATTCTTCAAACGTTAAACTACCTTAAACTATACGTTGTCAAAGCAAGTTACATTAACTTGCTTCGACAACGTATATTTCTATATATAACTAATATTTGTACAAAAAATCGTGCAGAAAAACGAAAAATTGTATATCATTATGTAAATTTATTACTACAGAGTGCAATTTATCATTTTTGGACACGATTTTGTGGTTGTCATTGATACTTTGTTAAATCAGGCAGATATAATGAATATTAATTATGAAAATAATTAACGACAGGTGCCTTTGTAATATTTCGTTATCGTTGTAAGTGTGCCTTAATACCTTTAATCCTGATATTATGATCCTATAATCGCGGATTAGCGCCAGTATGTAGGTACTAAAGGTTCTGTAACCACAGCCAACCTTAGGTGCACTTGCACGAAAAACATAACTCGAGGTTAAATTGACAACATTGTTTGAAAAACTGTCAATTTACCTAGCTCGTATTACCAACTTACTCTGAGTTAAGTTTTTCTAGTCTTGGTGCATGGTAACAATTTTGATTTGAAAATCCTATCTTAGGTATGTTTTGTAGCCTTTTTTCAAAATACGAGTACCTACTTTAAAATTCTATCTTATGATCATCATCATTTCAGCCAAAAGACGTCCACTGCTGGTCATAGGCCTCCCCCAGGCATCGCCACATTGACCGATCCCGTGCGTCTCGCATCCAGCGCCTGTCCGCAACCTTAACCAGGTCATCGGTCCACTTAGTGTTAGGCCTTCCAACGTATCGTCTTCCGGTTCGCGGTCGCCATTCCAGAACTTTTCGGCCCCATCAGCCCTCCGTTCTGCGAGCAATGTGCCCTGCCCACTGCCGCTTAAGTTTGGCAATTCTTCGGGCTATGTCGGTAACTTTGGTTCTCCTGCGGATATCATAATTTCTGACGTGCTCGTGATATTAAAAATCTATCTACTTAATAATAAATAATAATTTAATTTGGTCGATATTTTTTTTTTTGAATGAATACTATCCATACATTGAATTATAATGTTGGCAGTACCTATTTTGCGTCATCATCGCAATAAAAAAGTAAATTACAATTATCTTTTTTTAAACATGTGATATGTCACATAAGCACTGTCATTTTGGTAGCAAATGTTGGTAGTATCAGATAACCTTGAATAATAAGATAAAAGAATATCGACCTTCAGTGATTAGATAACAATTTGTGTAATTAAATAATACCTCCTGATCTGTCTTGCCAAGATATTTCAATTGTTGGAAATCTTTTTGTTAGTAGATAAATATTTTCTCAAGAGTCTGAAATCTGCAATTTACTGCAGTTAAACAAAAATTCAATGTTTACAAAAAATACCGACGCTGACTTGCATCAAATGACTTGTTCGTTTATTAACTAAACAGGATTTAAAAGGTTCCAATGAATCACGTATATAGTTTGCGAGGACTTTCCGAATTAGTTAGTACTAGATTATTGGCTTTTCGGAGTATTTTCCAACCAAAATGTGACTCTTCACATCTTTTATACACACATATATTATTATACATAATATCAAAATAACAACGTTTTATTGAAAGCATTTAAAAGTATATACGGTACTAATAACAAATAGGTACCTACGCAATTTTATAAGATATTTGTCTGTCGTTTATTCCGGTTAATCTCCGAAACGGCTGGGCCGGTTTTGACGGGACTTTCACTGGTAGATAGCTGATGTTATAAGGAGTGACTTACTGTTTTTTCATATTTCCTGTGGGAAAATTAAAAATTAAAATAAATCTCCTAGTAGCTACTTAAAAATATTTATAAAAAGACTAGTATTTCAAAGGCAGATTAGTTTTATAACCCAGCTTTTATCATTTTAGCCCAGTTTTCCTTATTTGTTTGTCAGCCAATGCTCTCGGATAGCTTTGTTTTTTATTATCATTACTGGCCAATGAGCAAGAGGTCACAAAAACAAAAAAAAAACAAATGCTTGTCATCGAGCGTGTTCTGTCACAATTTAGGATGTTTCCTCTTGACACAAACCCACTAACACGTAAAATAAAAATATAATAGTAATAAATCACGCATGACCCGCATATGTTTTTTTATGTTTTGGTTCTAAAATTACTTTTAACTTACATATGTTTACATCATAACTTGCGGTTAGTTTCTAACTTCCGTGGTTTACAAAAACTGGTTATTTTTTATGGGTTTCTTGTTAGGCTAACTGTTATGTCTGTATCTCAATATTTTTAATTAGTTGACCGTGAAGTATTGGCAATTGCAACAACCAGGAGTTTCGAATATAAAGTATTTATAAAAAAGTTTTCGACTTTTTGACTCTCTTGACTCTCAAATACTAAAAGAAAGTTAACAGAAAGTTGCCATGCTATCTCTTCACTGCCCTTGGTTGACTGGTAGAGAATGCCTCAGGCATTAAGTCCGCCTATGTACGTTATTTTTTAAACAAATTATAGATACTAATTAACTCATCAGTGTCTTATCCTTTAATCATTTTGTGCAAAGCACTTAACAATCCTCGATCAGGTGGCGCTTAAAACACTCCGCTACCCACCTGTCCGGTTGAGTCATCCCCAGGTGCATTCATTTGGGACCCTTCCAAACAGCTGTTTCATTAGTACTCTATTTTAATCACAGTCATTGACTGAATAAAATATGAAATTAAGCATATTATTAAAAAGCGATAAAGAATTCATTTTTATTACAGGTGTTTTTGCTCAGCAAACCCTACCTGCCTTTGCTTACCGTACTATTTTTGTTATATATAAGCTCGCGTTTGGTCAGAGTCTCACCTGGTGTTAAGCGATGATGTGGTCTACAAACTCTAATATAAATAAGGAGTAGTTTGGAATGAGCTTGTATCTCCAAAACACCTAATCCTATTTAAAAAAATCTTTCACTGATACCAAGTGAGCTATACTGCTACTGAGTAGGAACCATTTTATCGAAGAAATGCGTGGTTTCTGTGGAAAAGGCCGCTGGAAAAAAATAACTATAGGCTCGTGCTTGACCACTATCTCACCTGATGGTAAGCGATGGTGAAACACGCTTGCCTAGAAAACACCTTTTCACTGTTGACTTATACACCTAATTTGTAGCTATCGGGAAACTAGACTCCGGCAGGACATTCCACTCCTTAGCTGCACGCGTATTAAAAGCTAGTACGTAAAACACACCCTACACTAGTGAATCTATCTTTTTTTTGTGTCCATCAACGATTGTTACAAATACATTACCCACTAGATTATAGCCTATTCTTCTGAGAACAATGTCCATACTATTTCTCAGTATGGAAATAACGCTAAAACAAACAAATTCACTGAATTGATTGCTCAAGAGGAAAACAAAACTGGTTTAACTCAATCTTTATAAAGATAAAAAGGTACTGAGAAGAGGTCATGGTTTGCTTCTGATAAATCAAATCTGGAAAAGTACAAACTATACTTATACGTGAAAACACTTTGTATTACGTATTACGTAAAACCAAAAGTTATTTGTATTTACCCGACTGCCGAAGGAGGGTAATGTGTTTATCCATCTATGTATGTATGTATGTATGTATGTGGTGGTTTGTTCCTATGTGGCATTCTAGCGACCAAACACGTTGGCCGATTTTGATGATTCATACGTCAATCGATTCGTCTTAACCCTGCGAGTGTCAATGGCTACATAAATATTGGAAACGTCGAAGAAAATCATGCTGTGCAGTCGGAGGATACATTTGGTTTTGGTCAGCCAGCTCGCAAATACGTATCCTCCGACTGCACAGTATGATTTTCTGCTTGTTTACGTCTTTTTAGTTCGCTTTTTAAGCAGTCGGGTTTTATTTTATATTTATTTTTATTAGTTGATCTTGAGAATCAATTTGAGACCACAGAAAAGCTTAAGTTTGAAGGTCATCGTAGCATTTGTATATTTGCATTCAATATAAATTTTGTTTCATCTATTCAATAAAATTATCAATCCACTGAGTTACTGTTTTAAATATTCGTAATTTAATATCATCATTGATAAGTTTATTAAAAGAAAACACAAAGTCCGTAAATCCAGCGCCATATTTTTGCTTCTTGATATAACATCAGTTGTTTAAAATAATTACCTAACTGGCGGGAATCTTGACGCATTTCAACAAAAAAAATCTATGAATCAAGTTTTTTTATTTTATAACCTACGCAAGTTTTATTGCAAGTAATAACGTAATTTTTGGTATAATACCTACTGATAATAGTGTAGAACTAAAAGATGGCAGATGTTTGTACAACATAGTAAACACATATTAGTTTGAAAACTATGTAAGCACACGAGCATATGATAAGACCTGAGATATTTATTAAGATTTTTGAGTCTTTGTTATGTGAATTGACTGAATGATATCGTGATGATGGGAGAATGGAAGAAAATAATATGTAGCACAGACCCTCAATAAGATCGGAAAACATGGGCAAGAAGATGATGAGTCTTTTTAAGAAACTGCTACGCGGTAACCGAATTGAAGAAGAAGAAGAATAGAAAACATTTATTCGACATATTTATTTATTTATACTTCATGCAACATACAGGTACATAGGCAGACTTAATGCTTGAGGCATACAGAAGAAAACAACAACAATACCAAAGTCACAGAGAACAATAGTAAAAAAAAAGTACAAACTAGGTAATGGTAGCTCTTTCTGATGAAAATATTCCAAGTAATTTAAGTCTACAGAATTTCAATATTGTCCATTTTTACTAAAAGCAAAAAGTATATTTTCGGCACTAGAAAATCTGTGAGAACCCTGAAATTCGAATATATAACAGAGCCACTTGTAATAAAACTAATAGGAAGTAACACAACTTTATTTGCTCAACTAATGACAAAAAACAAATAACTCTGTAGGTACTACACAAAATCTAAACCCGGTCTGACTCAAAATTTCAACAGTAGTAACAGTTAGTGAATTGTTTCGTCTTGAATACCAGTCGGTATTCCTAGCATTCCCGCTGATTCCTAGTCTACGGGGCGTCTCCTAGTCTTGTATAACTATGTCTTGGCTTACATCCAACTCGCCTACAATGCTAGTAACAAGTCTTCAGCCCACCGTAATTTATTCACGCAATTGTTATCACGACTAGTCCAGTGATAGTGACCTAGAATTAGAGTGCACTATTTTTGTTTTAATTTTTTCGATTTGCTAGAAAGTATGGCTGAAGAAATATTGTTTGTGGACAGTGTTTTTAGATGTGGTGTGGTTCAATATTGTTTTTTAATAAAAGACTCGTTGTAAAGCTTTCGTTCTATTCTTGATCTTTTGATTCATTGTCGTGAATTTATTCATAGTTTTATAACAGCTGGGTGACTAAATAAGGCCAATGTAAGATGAGACTTAGGCTCTTGATTAACAGTTGTAGGTAACAGTACAGATAGTGTGAGTACTGATTATTTCACAGCTAAGATTCGAAAACTCAGTTATCTCACGCATGTTACTGGTTATTTTATCTTAAAGGGCGCCGTGACAAGCTGACATTTCGGCGGCCATTTTATTAACACAACTTTTAATCGAAATCTTACCGAGAGAACACCTGCTTATCTTGTATTTATGCCACCTCTGTTATGACTTATACTAAAGTTCAGCTTTTCAATTATACAATCCTATTATCTTTTAATAATTGTTTTCGTGTACGTAATCGTACGATGTCGCAGTTTTTTACCTATTTTATAACTTTGAGATATTGTATGTTACTATGTAATTGTGAATAACCATGTATAACCTGTAATTTGACAGCAAAAAGTCAAGGTTTCTGGTACCAAAATTGTGAGCGACTGTTTAATAGGGATGTGGCGACTACGATTGATATATCGTCTATCGATGTTATTGATAACTAGGTATATTTCTGTCCTGTCATAGGTCACGCACGTAAAGGTGTTTTTTTTTTGTGCTAAAGTAATTAATTACCTACGTTGTTTATACGAGTTTATTATAGTATCAAAGTTCAATAACGTACTGAGACAAAAACCTTGTTATTGCCTTGAACTATGCGTGACGTTATAGAGGCAGCCTTTCAACTCGTACGAGAGATAAAATTATTATTATTGTGTGTAAAACCCAAAGATCGTTGAAGACGTAGTTGTTCTGCAAATCTGACACCCCCATCCATAGTAACCGATTGACGCCATGAATAGTCTCATTTTATTCCACAGTATATTCCAGAGTAATCCATTATCTTCACGCTATATTTGACCTCAAGCAAATCACTGACATGTTTGCGCCATACCATATAACAGTGAAAAAAGTTTAGCAATTCTGATATGAGTTTTGGTTTGCAAACAGTCCTGTTTACGCACATCCTAACGGGCACCGCCGCCTAGCCCCAATACCATTTTTCTCTATGAATAATATATTAAATGTGTTGATCTGATAAATGGAGCACATTTGTGACGTTTCTTTCGAAAATAAACATTACGCACAATATTTTTGCATGAAATTTCTAGTTTTTCGAGCGCGTAGGTACTCTTTTAAAAATGCATCTCCGGTCATCGAATTGGACCGAAATACGTCAATGCTGGCAGAATTGACCTAGTCGTCTAAAGAGTCGTCTGATGTAAAATTAAATATAGCTTTGGGTCCAATGTATAATTGGGTACAATTGTACATAGCAACATATATTTGCATTGAAAAACCTACACGTTGGTTGATGTCGTATGACGTTGAAGATATTACAAAAACTATACCTCGTCTTGGTACTTAAATTTGACTTTTCGTTTTTGTTTGTGTTTAGAAAAAACTGTGCTAAATTGACATTTAAATGACAGAAATAGAATGTCTCCAAAAAAAGTTATCGATAAAACATTTGGCTTACCAATATCAAATTTGGGTCATTACAGATATTGGTTGTCCTATGAATAAAAAGTAAAAAACAAGATATCAAGATGAGAATAAACACACCAATTCCTAAAGACATAACGGTCTGTTTATTTGCTAACAAACAAGAAAATGTACGAAGATCAAATCGGGCGTGTGAGCATTACTCTCTTAATTCGCGAGTAAACACGAAGATTGATGAAAGTGAATTCGCACGTTCGAAGCTGGAACGTACCGTAAGCCCATCTCCTCAGTTTGATGAAGTGGCACTGGATCAGCTGGCGACCTCAGGGCCGTGGAGGAGGGTGTTAGCAAATTGACAGGTGTACACAACCATAGACAAATATTCTATGTCGCGTATTTATGGCAATGTTGAAGCTAAATTGCGAGTATTTTATGGCAAGTCGCCTCTGTTAACTTTTAGGTAAAAATAGATGAATTATCGACCTGATAACGTTAACATTTAGAAATAACCTATTGCTTGTTTATTAACTTGTCAACAAAAAAGCTCTCATTTTTTACGACATGAAAATTATACTCCATTTGATTGTAAACAAAACAACCATAGATTTTCTTAAGTGCTAATAAAATTGCTGTTTTGGCATCCCTCGGCTCAAATAAACTTCTTATTCCGTCAACAATGAAAAAGTTAATTCCTCTAACGGCTTTTTAAATATTTTAAACACGGATCCATAAATAGAAGAAACTGTTGGGCTATAAATTAGCTGTAATGACCATTTCACACCTTGTTTCGCAGTCCGTTTTCATTACCGTGGATACGACTGGGGAAATTATGGTGTCCGTGTTTATTCTCGTCATTGATGACTTGATGAGACTCGGGTGCGCTCGGCAATTTCCGGAGACATTCGATTTAATGATAATTCTGCGTAAATTCATGGTTACGAGTTGGTCACGAGTTGGTCACGAGTTCACGACTGCACTTTGTGTTGATACACATTATTTTGAATGTAAAGATAATTCCTTCAGATCTAAATTAGGTAAATGTGTATATTTATAAAAATATGCGGCCTCAAATATCTATATCATTCAATTAGATACAACGGCCCACAGGATCCCTATTGAATACAGGTTGCAACAAGATAATTCAATCGGGGTCAATGCCTTGAGCTCCATATTGATATCGCTATTAATAGCCGTGACTTTACAAATTACTGGATCGACCTTAATTTGATTTATAGATAACGCGTAAATAGAAAAACCATATTAGAACAGAATCTTTGACCCACTTACCGAGTTGTTGATCAAATAAATTGAAATGAAACAATAGAACATCAAACATTAGTAATGATATCGATAATAAAATGTAGTAAAGGAAAGAGTATGGCAAAACCATTTAATGATACATTATATTATAGATAATGAATTAACTGCATTAAAGGCCTACAATAATAGCGCAGGACAAACATTTTTTAATGACCCAATTTTACTGCTAATAGATTCTCAATGAAACTGATCCACTAATTCAAATCCCATTAACAATAATTATGCCAATGCTTGGCTTAATGGTTTTAACAATAATTGGGTAACTGGGTTAAGAATCGAATCGGATCATTCAACGACGGTGCACGTGGTTTGTAACAATTAGCTCTTAGAAAACTGTAATTTTCTTTACCGCACTTGGCATCAGTCCAGTAGGAATATTGTCTCCCTCACCTTGTACCGCAAATAAAATGTGACTTTTCACTTCAAATGCAGTGAAATCTTCTCAGTGTAAACCGACTTATTGTTAGTAATACGTGGTTTTGTTAGCAGAAACGTGCATATTGTTGCATGTGGTGAAGTGAGCCGGTTGCGTCAGCTTGTTGACTTACATTTTCTTTGAGTTTCGTGATTCTGCGATAGTCATTTGTTTTTAGTTTATTCTCATTTGCATGAATGTGACTGTTGACGTTATCATTGTTAGTTCGTGCGTTTCATGGAAGCAGAACACCGCTGCTGGTCAGTCTACTAGAATTGTTGGTATGTTTATCAGTACCTTTTATATTTTTTGAGACAGTTTCACTTCATCGATCGGTTTTAGAACTGATATTTATATAGAAGTTAGGTGCACCTTTTTAGAATTGAGAAATATTTACTCTTTATAAATTGATGTATAAATAAAAGACTATGCATATTTCTAAATTAGTGACGTAAAGAATATAAGCTGCTGCAGACAACGTCAATTTATCGAGAACGAATAAATTAAATTTGATTTATTTTTCATGTACTTATTCTAATTATCATGCTGCTGCAGCTCACAGTTCATTAGCATGTTCCTATTATAATTACAAAAGTAATTGCTAACTACAATCAGTGTAATGAGACTCGCCCAAGCGGTAATGACCGGGCCACGAGCAACAAGTTTACACTGCATTTACTTTACTTACATAATTTTAAATTTTACTTCAAACATGACATTTCCATGCAAATTAATATTCGTTATGTAACAGATTATCTGATACTTGGACATGAAATTCATCAGATTATACTGAAAGGGTCTTTTATGAAAGTTGACCGATCGCTTAGTGAAATATACTTATGATCAGTAATTGGATTGGCTTTCTCGTGTGACACCTGGTTCCATGCTTCTATAGCACTTTCATATCAAAGATCTATAGATCTATTGTGAAATCTTTGGTGGAAATTGATATCAATAAACACTTGTACAGATTTTCTAGTTATGACCAGTTTCTCTTCATGATAATCAATAAAGATGAATGAATATTAAAAGTTTCCTTGGCAGATGATCTCCATAAGGTTGATGTTTACCGTTAGAATTGCAGGGAACCAAACATGATTTTAGTACACAATCTGATAGACAAAATTTATCTGACAATTGCTGATGCAACGGTTCTAAGCCTCGTAAAAATAGTATACACGTGTGTATATAAAGACATCTTGAATATTCATTTACGAATTTAAATGATAAGAATTAATTACGATTTCAACTAAGCGAAGTAACATGAGAATCGCAACCATGAACTTGATGCTCAGTTATGAATTGCAAATCATTGGCTATTTCTTGTAATGACACTTCGCTCTGATAGGCCGGTATGAGCTCGGGAACACTCGGGAATGCTCGGCCTTTTACGACAGCATGCGCGGACGCATAAAACCGTTGGCATTAATGCGGGAAAGTGGCCGATTGGGTGTTTTATTACTTCAAAGAAACTAGGGATTATTGCATTCTCCTTTGTACTTGGGCCTTGCATAGGTTTAATAAAGATCGCGAATAAAAGTGTGGAGACCACATTATTGAGAACTATCAAATGTTTGAATAATTCGATAGAAATTAAAATTGCTATGTTAGGCGATCACTCCTGGCATAATATTATCTTAACTCTATGATTATCCACAAGTCAAATTGCCGGTGTTGTTTCTTTCTTTGTGTTTCTTAGGATTACGGAAAGTTATTTACTGGTAACAATCACGTAACCATACACGGTAGACATCCAGTTGAAATCGATCATGTTTTAAAAGACTTCAACACTTCATTTCTCCGCGATTCACTGAACTCTTCAAACAGCATTGTTTCGATCGCGACTATTTACAAACTGTCTTATTAATGAAAGAACAATACGCCTGAAAAATGTACCTGCGACGCCTATTGTGATACATTCACGTGTTGCGAAAACATGCGATGCCCCAGTTATTGAATCGACGGCTCTTTAATATTGAGCTCGTGGAGTTTTGCAATTATCCTGGTTTTTGTTGTATTCACTGCAACATTTTTGTACCGTTTCTATGAAAGGATGTAAAAGTTCAAATTAATAAATTGAGCCATACTTTTATCTTTATTGATCCTGTTCGATTCATTAATCAATTCTGGTTTCCTATCAACCCGGTACTATTTTGTACTTTCGGGTTTATAGTGTTTATACCTAAAGATTCGTTTGTTTTTCTGAGTGAACCTGTTTTCTGAGACAATAATTGAATAGGTAGTATCCTCCTGTACTGTAGTGTCTCGTACAAATGAACTGTTAATCCATCTGCAGATTCGCGCAAATCATGGTGATATACAATCTATTTCCCGGAACGCTTATAGTAATGGTAGGGAAATCGCGGGTCTCTGTTGCGTCGGAACATTTATCTTACAATTTATTGGCTGCCGGCCCACGCGCCGATTTAATGGATAGAGTTGTAATGTTACTAACGTAAATATATCTTGAGGTTCAAGTGCATAAAAAGTAAATATTTATAGGTGAAGGTGAGATAATCAGTATGTAACACTACTGTTTAGGAAGCTCGTATCCGACTCCATGATACTTTAAATACTTCCTCTAATTCTAAATGCTAGATGTGTTTACTTTTCAATTTTGCCGTTTAATAACCTGTTGTTGTACGTTGCAGGATGTGATTTTATGCAATATGCATTTCGTACTTTCATACTGACCTGTATTAAACCAGTATTTTACATTCGGACTGGCTTTAACAGCAATAATGTAATCCACAACCTACCTATCATAAAATGTAGCATTTTTATCTTTGTAACTCGCGAGCTTTATGAGGCAAGCTCTTACCGAGGTGATTATATTTACTCGCCAGCAAGATTGATAACAGGGTCGAAGACTCAGGGTGTCCCTTGATCTTGACGCTCCTTCTATGCAATAATTTTTGGCACACTACCTATATGTCTGTTATCTCAATAAATTTTATAAATATGTAGGAATCGGCGTAGGTACGCAGCTGCCTTTCGCAAAAGATCTTCGTGGCTATATCACCAGGTGTTAAGAACCACACTTTAAAATCCAGTTCATTCTTAATTGTATTTCAGAAACGTTTGCCAAAAGTTTTATTAAATTAACAGTAAAGCAAAATCCAGTTTCTTTCTTTGACTGCCACATGTCATTTAACATCACGTCTGTTACTTGGGCGTATGCAACATATGCACAAGTTTGTACACAAATGTAGGCACAGTTCTGTGGATATGTAGGCACTTATAGTTCAGATCCAGTTTTCCCATGTTCGCAGTCGAGTGGGCAGGCGGTGTCGGGTTCAGTCCCCGCCTAATGCTCACTGTTCGCATGTTCAACCTCTTGATGCATCGTAAGCAATGCTATGATTTAAATTCAGATGATATGGGTCGTTTTATAATTTTCCTGTGGGTTCCGTAAGCTACTTTCTAGTTCTCTAAAGCATCTACCTAAATTGCAATGGGCACAAATAAAAAGAACAGTATGAAAACAATGTTCGTCTCAGTCTTATTTGAAGATCATTTCCGGAATAATAGTGTATAGGTCTATCTTTCAATACCTAGGTGTCGTTAGCCAAAGAAATTTTAACGGACGGAGACGGTTAATAGCATAATCCTTTTGTGGCCAATAACAATTATTTACCTACTAGTTTGGAAGCTTGGTATCTTGCCTACGATACTAATTAAAATACAGGCGCCAACTAGTTACTAGCGTATAATTAGTTCCAGTTTGTATCACCATACAGGCTATATTATCTATCATCTTAGGGCATTACACACGCTAGGTGACTTTAGTTTTAAACTTGGAATTACCGCGCGTGTTTTGTTTTATAATGTTACAGAAAGGTTACAGATAATAAAATCTTGCGATTCCCGTCTGTATTTAAAATTGTGATAACCTTTTTGATTGCTTTTGGGTTTTTTTTTAATGAAAAATAAGGCAACAGCGGCACTGCTACCTACTGCTTTATTATTTTTATTTTACGCGTTCTTTATTGTATAGATTTATTACAATGCCATAGGATTTTTTTTTGTTTTTCCTACCGACAAGGACCTGTTTCTCACAATATTTTCAAAATCTCTCACAATATTTTCTCTTTCTCTATCTCTGGTGGGTTTTCCCTACAACATGACTTGACGTGGGAAAGGAATGAGGATGTGAATACACATAACAAATGGTTGAAATCTGCATGATATATCGGTGTTTTGACGTTTAACAATCACTTATCGCCGGTTAGCCTCTCGCTACGTTTATCTGTAGCGGAATCGGAGGCTGGCTTTCTTTTGGGGAAAGCATTTTCATCTTCCGTATCTCTGTCATTATGTTTGGTGTGGTGAAGATCTATATGAATACGTTACTTACGTTACGTTTCTTTTGCGGTACGGTAGGTTTTTCGGAGCATTCGTACCAATTGTTTTAATAATATATCTCGGTTTACTAAATATATGTATCTATCAGGTCAAAAACTTTATTTTAATTAACATATTTAGATGCTTTTTTTTTTTAAAACTCGTTTAAGAAAACATAAAAAAACACGTTAATTCTGCCTTGCATATCATACTAATCCAAATTAGGATTGTATGTTCCGTTTTTTCTCATACTGCATTTAATCAAGTCTTCCATTGCCCTCTGAAGCCACAAAACTTAAGTCAAAGTCAAAGGTATTTATTTGAACGTTAACAATTATTTACAAGTAATAAAAATTGATTCTACTGTGCATTCGGAAAAGTAGCTTGTTATGGAGAAGAACGCACAAGAAAATACAAAATTACATTTAAAAAAAAATTACAATATTTACATAAGTACAAACATTAATAAATTCATATACTTGAGAGCGATGCACCCAGAACTAATATACTTACTATATAGATATAAAGTATTACAAGCACTAAATGGTAAATTCCTTCACTTGATAAATAGCACATCCATATTAAAGTATCGAAAACTAAAGTTATTCAAATAAAATATTTCCATTTGTGTATAGATAGATAGAGCAAGCTTAGAAAGCTTTTGAAAAATATTTTACTAGCTCTTTGTATTTATGCCAGAAGTCAGTATTTATAACGTTTTCGTTTTTAATGACCATTTAAATAGCTAGGTATCCTTTCTATCTTGGTAAGACCATATATTATATAAAAGGTCTTACCATACCATTGCATATTAAATTTCTTCGACACTAAGGAATTGCGTTCATAGAAGGTATTGTAAGCTCTTCTAAAAATCCGTTTCAGATTTATTTATTTATTTATTAATCACAAAATCCACAGCTCTTAAAAATACTTTAACATACTTATTGTACTAGTATTACAGCCAATTACGGATTTACAATTTATTTACTTTACAAATAAAATTGCAACAGAAACTTAGACCAACAAAACATATATAATATTAGAAGACTCGTGTGAAGTGTGCAAGAGGAGTTGTGTGTGTGTGTTATAGTATTGTATTATGTGTTTCAAATGAGAGGAAAATCGGCAAACCCCCAGCAAATCGGACAAGACCGCAACAGCTAGCAACACAACAATCCATTTCAAAAGCCCAGGGTCAGTTATTTATATTAACCCCTAGATTCCAAAACAAACCATTCCGCCGCCAACAGCACGATTCCGACGAACCGCGTCACAATGAGGGAAGCCGACTGTCTCATTCGGAACACTCGGATTCGGATATTTTTTTTTAAAATATTATTGATATCTCACTTTTGACTAGGATCTCACGTAATGGTAAGGGATGATGTCGTTGACAATGCAACATGCTTGCCTAACGTAACCTATTCACTCTTCACTTAAGAACATTTACTTAGTAACAGTACTTTAGACATAAGACTGTATAAAATCATAATAATGTTAACCAAGATCATGAGACATCATGCAACAAATTGCTCCCAAGTAGGACAGAACTACAATACAGTGCATATTGCTTACATTAACATCGCAAGGCTGACTGACTGCATATGTATGAGTGCACCAGCACATGCAAAGAGATCGTTACATAAATTAAATTTATTCCATCTGCCTTGTCTGCAACATAAGGTAAATACCAACTACAGAATTTCAATGTTGAAGGGCGAAAGGACGAAGGGATTAATCGTACTTAGCGCATCCCCTCCTCATTTATTTGAAGCCAAGCTAAAGTGTGGTGAAACTCTTTCTAAGTTTATGTGTTGCCTTCAAAGAAAGAGTGAACAGAGCACATGCAAGGAGATCGCTTCATAAATTAAATTAATCCTATCTGCCTTGTCTGCAACAGAAGGTAATTACCAATAACAGGACTTCAATATTGAAGGGCGAAAGGACGAAGGGATTAATCGTACTTAGCGCTCCTCCTCATTTATTAGAAGCCCAGCAAAAGTGTGGCGAAACTCCTTCAAAGAAAGAGTGAACGGCATCTTTTGGGTGCGCTTGTTACATCATAGGCCTCGTCCATCAGGCGTGATCGAGGTCTAGAGCGATTTGCGATTTCATTGTTAAAATAATAAAATCTTTTACCTTCTGGGTAAACAATAAATTTACTCTCAGAACTTCAATGTTAAACAAAGGGCGGAATAATAAAGCAATTGCTGTATATGGCAGTGGTTACCTTAAGCCTTCCGATACGAGAAAGATTGATGTTGTCTTCATAAAAATGTCAGCTGTCAGTCATTCTGGTCCGAATTTGGGAGTATTTCCAATATCGGTGACTTTATTAGCGTTTCGGTTTCGGGTATCAAGATGTCGTGAAGTGCCCGTACGTCATGTTCAATCAGACAGAAAGACGGACGGTAAGGAAATCGTATTATTGAATTTTGCCGATGTCTTAATTCCAGAAGAAAGAGAAGAAGAAGAGATTTTGAGCTTCTTTTGAAACGCGAGATTTTTTAAAAAAAAAGCTATTTTTTTCGCCTGGTTTTCAAAAAAATACCGGAATGAAAAGAACATAAAGCTTAATTTGTAATTTTAAACGCAAATATTTCACGATACAATATATTTACTCGCCATACACAAATCCAAGGTTTATTTAAACACGCAGTTCTCACTTTTAAGTAAAATGGCTGTGATAAATCACTGAATGCGCTTGCCAAGGCAAAAACAATAAAAATTAATTTACAGGCGGTTTATAAATTGGCAACTCTTTAAAAGAGGCGTCGGAAGCTTTTAGGGCGATTCACACTTTACTGTGTCGTGTGTTTCTGACAGTTGCATGCTCGTTGTATAAAATATTAAAGGTCGGACATGTTTAAACGTGTGTTACGAGACCATGTCTTTCCATTGAATGCATTTTTAAAGAGTTGTCGGGGACTGTATTGATTGATTTTTTTTAATGTTTTTTTTTATTTGACTTGACAGTTTTCTTGATCAAATATCATAAGTATATTTATTTTTTCGTTGGTTTCGTTTCCGTAGCCTATTCCACAGGTAAGTACCGTGAAATTTTCGAGAAAAAAAACCTTTTTTACAAAAAAATACAACCGACTTCCAAATAAAAACACTACAAAGTCAAAAATAACTTCTATTTCGGCAGTCGATGTTCCTGTTTTCGTTTCTACGTTTTTTGACACTGACTTCCGAAATTGTAGTTATTTTTCATTTTGTAGTCTTTTTATTTGGAAGTCCGTTTGTATTTTTTTGTATAAAAGTTTTTATTTTCACTTTTAGTGGTACATAATGGACCAGTTTTATAGTAAGGTTAGGTACCATAAGGCCACAGTAATGCCAGAATACATTACCCAAATAACATGTAACTTGAACATAACCGGTGGAATGAGAGTGTCCCAGGATGAACTATACACATCTGCGTACCAGTTTAGAGTGTACTGGCGTGATGATAAGTTATGAAATGGTATAATAAATAAACAGACATGCGATTGCAGCAATCCCGAGAGATTTACCGTCATTTATTGAAGAGTTCTGTTGCATATCTCCGAAGATCTTCATCATATCTTTCCGAAATTTAGAAGGGACTGGAATATAATTCTTTCGGGCAAAAAAATAAATTTTGCAAATCCGTTTATAAATGACGGTGGTATGCCCGAATATACATAAGAAAATAAAATAAAAATATAATCATCCGAATAAAGAACCTGTTCCTTTTTGGGAAGTCGGTTAAAAAATAGCAAAGTAATCTATGACACTCCGTGATAATGCAACCTTCTTTAAATGTTTGTATTTGTATCTTCCAGAGATCCTTATGCAAACAAACACACAAACGAACAATTTTAGCATTTAATAACTTCTGTTATTTTATATGATAAACTCATAATATCACACTGAGAATATGTTTCTCATCTCCCCATGAATTCAAAAAACAGAAACACGCAAATTAAAAATTATAAAGCTTTATCCTGCTGCATAACAAGTAACAGGCTTGTAAAGACAGGAAATAAATGCGCATATGTTTATTCTGACTCCAAGTTGTTTTTATTATTGTAAATCTCGCCTCAATATCGCTCCTTGCATCAGTGAAAGACGCGAGACTTTTCAGACCCACGGTCGTCGAGTGTCTGCCGTCTGTAACCCTGAATTTGTGAGTCAGACCTTTCATCATTGTATATAACCCTTTAAAGGTTATTATATTACCATAATTTTATATTATACTATCACTGGCTGGTTTAATCAATGAGTGAGTCATTTGTTTATGTATTCGGTTTTACCGATACGCGTAAAGTCTGGATTGCCCATAAATGGTTCAAGCGTAATTTAATTTGCAAACTGTTCGTTTCTTGTCTTGCAAGTTGATAGATTTTAATCCTTGTATTATTTTTGGTGTCAGAATCAGAATACGTTCTATAATTAATTACTTTCTTATCAGAATTCTAATCGGCTGAGATACCTAAATTATTATTTGTTATGTTTCGTAAGAGTTACCTAAATACTGTGTTTATTTAAGATTGTCTTATCTGATTACAGTTTAGGTGTATCACTAGCTAATGTTTTACTATTTAAATTGACATAAAATTGTAAACTACAAAATAAATAGCGAATGTGAAAAAGGTGTTCGGTATAAAAATAAACGAAGCCTTTTACATCGACTAAAACATGTTTTGTTTAATGTAATAATATTATATGTTTAGAATTTCCTGTAATATAAAAAATATCGTCAGATTTTTTTGCAAGCACTTTATACTCATTTAAAATGTTTCTTCCAAGGCTCATTTACTGAAGGTCAATACCCTCTTTGAAACATTTCTAAGTACTATTTGAGGCTTTTAACTTGTGAACTCCTAATGATGGTTGCGACAATAGGCTTTTAGACTTTTTTTTCCTAATTACCATTAAGTTTGTTGTAACGGGTTTTCCCAAATAGTTTAAATATGTGTCGCAATGCATCTGTAATGTTAAGAATATCTTTGCAGTGGCAATGTTAATGTTTTATATTTTATATAATGTAGATATAATACACCATTCTTATATGTTCCATACTCGTCTTTGCTTTGCTTCCTTGCTACAAAATGCGAAAAATAGTCAAATCTCTGCCAGGTATAATCAAGCGTGGGTATTAACTGTTTTGGTAAATCCGTCTCAAACTGTTTCTAAACGTATGCATTCCACCCATTTAAACAATTTTCAAATCTGCATGCAACCTTGAAACATAATCAAAGTCAGTCCCCCACGAACACTAAAAATATTCGTGTTCTATTGCGCAATATTAGCCCCTGTGGGTCCAAGCAATACGCCCCCGTGTCGTTAGTCGCACATTCGCACAACTGGGTAACCGTTCACTTCCTGGCAGGGTAACATTGAACCACTTCTAGAGCGGCCAAGTGCACCGAGGATGTTATTACGCGGGCTAAAATAGAACGAATTCAAAATTAGCTTCGGAATCATTAACGGTCTTTAGCGATTTCCTAGACAAGAGAACTGGAAAGGTGATAAAATTCATGGATATTTTAGTATTGGAGCACTTAAAATTCGATGGCAATGTTTTTTACATGAGCGTTACATCGAGTTTGATTACTATCTCACCTGGTGGTAAACGATGATGTGATCGACGGTGAAGCCCGCTTGCTTAGGGTTACAAATTCACTCTAAGATTGTACTTTTTTTCTTATTCTACGGGTGTTTTTAACAAAGTTTTAACCCGACTAATAGCTTTTTTGTATGTTGCATATTTCTTATCGATAAGACCATATTGATGACAAGGTGAACTGTGTCTAGACACTTTATTTAGAACAACTGGAAAAAAGAACCGGTTTAAAAATTTGTCAATAAAAACATTTGAATTAATGCAATCGATGAATATTCAAATTATAGTAAACATGCTGACGTTAGTTAAAACAATTTCAATTTTAATAATTACAGGTCAAAGCTAAATAGTATTGCTTCAATGCATTACCGCTTACGCTAAAATAAAGATCATATGGTCAAGGATATCTGTCTCTATACAAGTAAACAAAAAATTACTAACTTCATATATTTACTTACACCAATTTGTATAGATTTGGCGTATCATATAATAACGAGAACAATAATGCGCAGTAAAAACCAGCCGCGCAGTGCAGCCGGTACTAAAATTGTACAAGAGCTTATAGCACGAAATACGTTTAAAACGTAGTCATGCCGTTATCAATGAAAGGAAGCGCGTAGATTCAAATTGCCGGCTAAGTGCAGTTGCAATAATCGGAGAGGTGGAAACTGTTATAGATAGCAGGGGACCGTTTCGCCGTATGTTATCCAGTCCTATATTTAGATGACAGTTAGCGAGCAGGGATGTTGTGATTTATATAATAGCAAGATGTCCGACCAGTCGTCCTGTCTGGCCAGTTACACCTCGACTACATATATCACCTTGTTTATTCTGTTTACATTGCATTCATAAATATATATCTATAAAAAAATGAACGCTACAATCCTTTGCTGCTGAAATTTAAAACCATGTGACGTCGAACAGATTAACAATAAAACATATGAACGTTATGTACCACACGTCATTCAGACGTCACAATTGTTAGTAAGATCAACAACGCCCATTACACGATCTATGACTCTTGAATGAGTGACACTTCAATAATATGTTTTATTCTCCTTATTCCAGGTGCTGTGTTCAAGTCAAGATGACGTGGCTTCGAGTGTCGGCGTGCTTCCTGGCGCTGACTGTGCTGGTTGCACCGACCCTAGCAACTGTGTGCCCCGACGGATGTGTATGCAACACCACACGCGATGGCCTCCACCGCGCCACCTGCAGCAGTCTCCCTGAACTGTACAAGTTCACTCTTCGCCAGAAACACCACAACATCAACATTCTCGACCTGTCGCACAACAATATCACGAAGCTCAACCACGAGCTCGACCGGCTTACAGAAGTTGTCACGCTGGATCTCTCAACGAATGGCATCCAGACGATGAACAAATTCTTCCATAATGCTAAGAAATTAGTGCATCTAAATCTAGCCAATAACAGGATACAAACGCTTTCCTTCGTACATTTACCTTCAAGCGTTAGTTCATTGGATTTAACTAACAACCTATTGAAAAATGTGCCTTCAGATATAGGACATTTAGTCGGTCTCGAACACTTAGAAATGGAGGGCAACCCCTTTGATTGTTCGTGTGAAAACTTATTGGCACGCGACCGTTTGCTAAAGGCAAATGTTTACATAGATAATGTCAAATGTGCTTCACCTGAAAAATTTAAAGGAAAATCTTGGCTGGAACTAAAATCGAAAGATATCTGCAAAGTCCCTAAACCGGACAATAACTTTATGGATGTGATGTTGGGCGATCAGCCGGTAGATGCAGTTCAAATTGGAGAAGAAACTACGGCTTTAAAATCCTTGCCTCCCGTAGCCAAGAGTGATTTAGATGACGGCAACATAATACAAGGCGGTAGTTTTGTAGAAGATGACGATCAACATCAGTTCATGAAAGTAGGACCCAATTCATCGCCGTCACCTTATAACCAAATCGAGGGTTCAGGTGATGGTGTCGACGGCGAATACACGACAATGGAGTCCTTGTTTATGGAACCTAAACTGCAGCAAAAACATGATAAAGGCTTGTTAGCTGAAAATGAGCAGACCACTGAATATCCGACTGAACACGGATCCGGAGACGAAGAAATAAACGAAGGTTCTGGTGACACTACTTTTGTTCCTATAATATACGATGAAACTACCACAGAAACAACAACTTACGTATATTTAAGCCCAGATCCAGTTCATCCACTTATTCCGGATGAGAACCAAACAAGTACTGAATATCCTCCACCTGAACCCATATCTCATATATATCCGGACCCTTACTGGAATAAAGATCCTGTCCCGGCAGTTACATCGGAAAAACCAGCCACATCGCCGACATCTCGTGACACTACTCAGTTTGAACAAATGAGAGTAACATCGGAAGCATCTAAAACGCAGGGACAAATACTAGCTGATAGTGAAAATCAAGCACCTCACAAAACAGGCACGTATGTTTGCATTGCCATTATTGTAATACTGTTGGTGGGACTAATTGGCTTTGCAATAATTAAAGGACAGATGAGAAAACGAAGAGATAGAAGGCTTTTACGGCAACAAAAGAGAGATGTGGAAAAGGCATCGAAGGAAATGGTCGACATGAATAAATCACTATTAGGAAAACCAGCCGGCTTAGAGGCTCCTGTTGATAAAAAAGTAAATGGAAAATATGAGCTAGTCCCAACACACGAGACACCTCAAAAGAAAAGTGAAAATGGAGAACTCGGTAATGGTCTCAACAAGTCTAATAATAACGGCTTAAGAACAGATAGTCCTAGGGACACGAATCAAAATAAAAGCAGCTCAAGGGATAATAATTTAGTAGATGATAGACCACAACAACATGAGACGTCTTTTGAGTCTGAACCAGCATCACCTGACTCTAGAAAGGATACAAATTCATTATCGAGTGAAGACATTTTTGTACCTATCAATGATGACGATAATCCTAAACTAAACGGCACAGGTGACTCGGATATATCTCAGCCACTAATAAATGGGGACCAAAACACTGATTCTGATTTCTTGTCACCGTCTCGTGAATACGTTCCAGTATACTCACCCGACATGGGTCGTGTACGCATAAAGATGACGGAGACGCCTAAACCCAAGACACCGGTACTAGTCACCAGAAGTAGGTCGAATGCTGGAGACATCATCATAACTCCATCAGACGCGCTCAAGCCGACCACTTGAAATCCGGCAACAGTTAAAAGACAATAGCACTTTGTGTATTTCAGTGTCAAACATCAAACACTTCACTATTGGCGAAATTCTGTGATTATTTTGTGCGTGTAGTTAGGTCAAATCTCGAGTGTGAAATTGGATTGAAATCGATTCATTCGATCGTGTGTAAGTCTAGAACCTTTGCTGCCAAAGTGTGTTTGTAGTCGACAGTGCCTTTATTTTAACTTTGTTAGTGGTATAATATATTTATAAAAATATATTGCGCAATAAGTAATAAAAATATTTTTATACGTGTAAAAAGTGTTGCCATGTTCATGATAGTTGTTAAAGTCTTGTTAGTAATACATAAAATTCATATCGTAACAGCTCTACGATTTACGGCGAAACAAGTAACGACCGATTCATGTTGTTGTACAAACATTGTGTTCTGTGTTTCTGTTCGGTACGGTTATCCTACGTTATCTATTTGTATAGTATAATGGGGTACATTTCTTGAATTGTTATAATTTCAATGGTTGTGTACTTACTTCTACCCTGAGAATATTTATCTAAACAATTATGTATAACAACGTAAGGTCCAACTGGCTATGTTTAGTTATTTTTTTTCTCATTTTCTGTGGAGAGATTCATTCTTTCATGGTCTGGCTAAGCATAAGTTCCTTAGTAATTTTATTGAGTATAGATTTTAAGAATGTGATACCATTTATTTTAAGTAATCTGAACTATTTCCTATGTATGTATATAACTAATTCAAATTCTATTAGTGTATATTTCGTAGATCTTTGTATTTGAATTATTTTATTTTGTAACTAAGACGCTGCTTTTAAATTAATTGCTCTGTATCTTGTATGCTTTTACTGACCTAATTTAAATTATGTTAATGAATAGTTAACTGTTAAACGTATCAACATTTTTTATGAGAATCAGAATTTTTGAGAATTAAGAACAAAACGGAACAATAAATAGTTCAGTAAGCAAATATAAATTTAATGTATTTTTATTCCGAAACTATTTTACGATATAAATGGTTGAATCAAGTTTTTCTTTGTTTTAATGATCTTGACCCTTTCCCTGATACAATCTATACTATTTATATATAATTATTATATGTACTTGTAAACTGAGAGTGCAAATTTTGTAATTGCGGATATGTCGACTGTGGAGGTTAATATCCGGTAACACTTATTAGAAAATGATTTCACCGTTTGAAAGGCACATTATTCCAGATGGCATATACAACTATAAATTATGCTTAGGTACCAAGTAAAACCGAGGCGGGCAGCTAGTATAAACGAGCAAGAGTCGAAAACGAAAAGGATCCTGATATTATACACGCCAAAAATTTACAAACCAGTCAAGGAACTCTTGTGTTTTATATACATAAAAATATAATATACCTACCTAGCTTGTGCCGCCTGTAAAGTGTTTTCTTATCCCAAGAGAACATTATACCGCGATGAAAAGAGATTATAAATCTATCTCTGCCAAATTTCATCCAGATCCGTTCAGCCGTTCTAGTGTGATTGAGTATCAAACATACATCCACACACACATCTATCCAAACTTTCATATTTATAATATTAGTAAGAATTGAAATATATTTTATCTTACATCTTATCTTACTTCTTACTAATAATTCTTACTAATATTATAAATGCGATTGTGAGTATGTGTTACGCTTTCACGCGGAAACTACTGAACGGATTTTGACGAAACTTTACAGAAATATATCATCAGAATAACGCATAGGCAGTAATTTGTAAAGATATTGGAAGAAGTACTAATACCACGCGGGCGGAGCTGCGGGCGGCAGCTAGTAATATTATAAATGCGAAAGTTTGAAGATAAAGATAAAAATGATAAATTTGTCAAAACATGTATGTTCACTTCTTATGGATGGATGTGTGTATGTTTGTTAGGTACTCAATCACGCCAGAATGGCTGAACGGATAATGTTCCTTTGGGATAATTTTCGACTTTCACTCGGCAAAGCCTCTGTGAGCAGTGGTGGCCCAGTAGTAACGGCCGCGACTTACTGTCGTAGGTCGTGGGTTCGAACCCAGGCAGGCACTTTCCTCTATGTCATCACCACTGCTCTCAAAATGGTAAGGAAAACATTGTGAGGAAACTGGCATGTCCTAGAACCAAAATATCGAAGACATTTGACATCCACCCGCACTGGGCCCGCGTGGTGGATTACGGCTCATTCCCTCTCACAGACTAAAGGCCTGTGTCCCAGCAGTGGGAACATTAAAATGCTGCTGATGATGACGATGATGATGAAGCCACTGGCAGAAGCTAGTATCTAATATATTCCCATATGACTGCCACGTTTCCCGCAAGACTTCCTGCTGATTTTGAACCCAAGGTTCGATTTCAAACCTCTCCTGGTTCGATTCCCAAAAAAAATCGGTTAGTGTTAATAGGTGTCTTCATTAAGAATTTATTATTTATTTATTATATACTTTATTGTACACCACTGAAATAATTACAGGACAAAACATTTATAAAGATAAGTGTACAATGGGCGGTCTTATCGCACAGGGCAATCTCTTACAGACAACCTTTGGATGGACTGAACGAGAGAAGATAGACATAGGGCTGTCAGTGTACAAAAACTATACTAATTAATATTACTTAGTTATAACATAAAATACATACATACAAATAAAATAATATACTAATAAATATCAAATATAGAACAGAGAAAGGAGAAGAATAGTTACAGAGAAAGGAAATGCTCCTTCACCATTTTTTTAAATGAAGGTAATGTTTGCGCACGCCTTACCTCAATAGGAATTTCTTAGTTGTAGCCCGTAGACTGATTTTGTGGCCACTTGATTATAATAGGCACTATTACATATTATGGTACTTAAAATCAAAGGGCAAAATGTGGGTGAACTAAACATTTACTACTTACTGCCTACCCTTCGGGAAAACAGGTGTGTTTATTTTTATGTTAGAACCTCAGACCAACAAAAAAAGATAGACGTAACGTCGCGAACATCATAAGTGAAGCCACAAAACTATGCTCCTCCAAGTAAATATACACTCTCACGCACACACCTGCACTAAAACTATGCTCATCGCTCTTAGTACGTTACGAGTCGTCGTCTAGTTAACATATATTTAAAAAAATAGAATTATGCCTTCCTGTGTAGTGAAAACTTGTAAAAACAATAGCAAAGCACATAAAAAGTCTCACGGAATCACATTTCACATGTAAGTACTTGAAATAACATCGTTTATTTATTAAATATACTATGAATTTTAGGTTCCTTGGAACAAAAAACCTCAACGAACGAAATCAATGACATAAAGTGCGTGGGTTGCCATAATATGATTTCAAATTACCCCATTCGATTAAACAAATTTAATATGATTTCTTACTTCGAGTTATATTCCTGTTTTCTTATTTTATGTTATTTTAATATTTTAGATTTCCAAATAATAATGAAACAAAAAGAAAATGGATAGTAGCTATAAGAAATAGTACATTTATCTTTATCTAATAGTACCATTTATCTTTGTATTACTTTTTGGAGTCAGTGATTTTGTTATGGTGGTATTTTTGAATTTAATAAAGTTGATTGAAAATATAATTATCTATATTATTTCAAAACAATTTACATAATGACACTTGACGATGTTATGATTTACGTTTCAGCAACTTATAACCTTTAATAGATTTTCTATGAGCATGGTTATAGGAAGTAGCTGTATTTTATTTCTTCCGATCCCAAGACACTGTCACAGGCTAAGCTAACTTACACCTAAACATATACCCCAGAGTAGAACTAAATATACTAATTTAAACTCATACAAACTATATACTCTCACACATTAGCGCACTCTCCCTTATACTCCCACACATCACACAAATACGCGCTTTTTTTTTCTCTGTATAACGCTCGTTCACATAAAGTTTGCTTTTTCTATTATTTAAAACTTGTCTATTTATATTTGTATTTTTTTTTTTGCATTAAATTGCAAATTAATGGATATTGCTAAGCGCAAGAGTGAAGTCTCCTAACACAAGCAAGGATTGCATAAAAGGTGATCTCCAAATCATAAGCATGTAAAGCCACTTTCTAATTGTTTATTTTAAAATAGATTTTGCGATGTAACAAAAAAAAAATATTTTCGTGAGTTATAATTAATAATGTACCTTAATCGTTTACTTTTGAGTTTCAATACCATACTCAACAATATTATCCTACCCACACAATAATATTATTACCCATTTTATAGGGAAAAAAATCAACAAATGGCAACCCGTCCAAACACACATAGATAAAAATGTGGCTTCACTTTTGATGTTCGCGACGCTACGTCTATCTTTTTTTGTTGGTCTGAGGTTAGAACATACAATATCATCTTCCATACTATACCTAGTGACATCTAGGTTACATAAACGAAATGACTAATATGTAGGTAATGAAACTACTGATGTGGCGAAACATCTAATAATTTATCTATGTTATATATAATGTATTGATATAAGGAATACATTATTTAAACACCAAGTATATAAAACACAATGTTATAGTGTTTGTCGGTTTGGAAAGGGTGAAAGCGCGGTGAGTATAGAATCAAGCAACTTTGAGGCAACTTTTGCAGCTGGTTCAGATAGATGTTAACAGATGGCGTTAGCTACAAGTTTTAAAATGTTGACGTGTTTGGTTGGAACAAGAGGTAATCATTTCCGAAAAATTAATTACGTTTTATTAGAACACATTTATTTCTCATCATATTAAAACTTTTATAGTGTGTACATAAAACTCTTATAATACTATCTTAATTTAATAAGTTAATAACACTTAAGTAAGGACGTATTGTTCAAAATTACTTCTACGTATATTGCAATGATAATCTCATTCAAAAATCGCTTTCCCTAATGTCATCATTAGAATACCTCCGGTTCAGGGGTCGCAAGGGTCTCTCCAATTCTGCTTGAACTTCAACAGTCATGGTGTTACCATTCTGGGAGTCATATTCTGCATTGTACTCCGACATGCGCCGGCGTCGAGCACCGGGTGACTGTTCTAATTCTGCTACCTCATGGCTGCCGTATCTGCTTATTTGTCTCCTCGGTCTATGTCGTCTGCGATCATTTGAAGCTTCAGATAGTTCAACATCTTCTAATACTGGAACATCCCCGTTTCTTTCTGTTTCCTCAAGTAAATCTCCACTTGACTTAGTTTTCCTTCGACCCCGTTTTCTCTTAGTCTTACCAGTACCAGTTTCATTAAGAGAATGACAGGATGCAGTCACTTTGGGCATTGAGAGAGCTTCATCGTAGGACGGTGGTGCAATCAGATCTCGAGGATCTGGCGTGTTGCATAAAGCTTCCTGTTCTGCACGCATTCTTAACTGTCTCAGCCTATCTCTTGCCTCTTCCACTTGTCTTTCTCTCTCAGCTTGTAGAGCAGCTAAGCGACGGTGCATGGACCTTTTTATACAATTCACTAATAGAAGACATAAAGCTAATCCTACGATCATTATAGTTATGAACCATATTACGCCGTCTGGATTTGGTACTTTCTCGGTGGGATTCCAAACAAAATAACAGGCTTCTAACCATGACTGTCCAATCAATGTAATCGGGCTGTTGCAAACGAGATTGTAAGATTCTTCCTTTTTGCTAGGTTCTAGAGTGACGAATTCATAGAAATCATACATGTTTCCGTCGACACAATCACACCTCCACATGTTGTCACTTAAATCAAGTCTTTCTAGATACGGATTTGATTCAAAATATGATCTTCTCCAGATTGTAGTAAATCTGTTGCCAATTACACTTAGGCCAATAAGACGAGGCAGCATGAAAAAGGTATAATTATTCACGAAACTTAATCTGTTGTAGTTTAGGTTCAAATACTTCAATGTGTTAGATGATATACTGTCGGGTATATGTGACAAAAGATTTCTTGATAAATCTAAATCTACAAGACTCTGTAGTCCCTCCAAAGAATCTTGACCTATACTGCTTATTTCACACGAACTCATATCAAGAACAGTCACTGAGTCAGATTTTAAATGACCAAGATTTGTAAGATAGTTTCGAGATAATATGAGTTGTGTTAGGGATGGCATTTCTAGTAGAGTATCTTCTGGTATATCCGCTATTTCATTCCAAGATAAATCTAAATATTTTATCAATGTCAGTCCTCGGAATGTATCACTTTTCAGCGATCCGATGTTATTGTAAGATAAATCCAAATATTCCAACATGGTGTTATTGGCAAACTCGTTACTCCTGAGAAACCTGATCATATTGTGGTTGAGGATTGCTCTTCTTAGATTAGGAAAACCTTGTAGATTTGGTTGTAATACATTGCAGTATGATATGTCTAAATATCTTAAAGAGTCCGAAAATAAATTATATGCACTTGCAGACAGCTCCAAGCGATAGTTGTGAGACATTTTCAAGTAAATCAAGGATGGTAAATACATTAATTCATTGTGATTTATTGTGCTAAGAGCACAGTTGCTGACGTCGAGACTCTTTAGCGTAGACGATATAATACTAAGTATTCTAATTAAAGGATTTGAGTTTAATTTAAGTGCTTTGATGGCAGTCAGACCACTTAAAGGAGACCTTCCGTGTACTGAGTCTATTTCACAGTGTTCCAGTATCAAAGTTTCTATAGAAGAACTAATGATCAGTTCTCGATTTGCCAAGTTGCCCATTGTTTTTAATTTATTGTAAGATAAGTCTAATGTCTTAAGGCTTGCAGTTGGTTGAAACGCTTCGTTGGGGTTTAGGCTCAGCCATGATTCAAAATAATTTCTAGATAAGTTGAGCTCTTCAAGGGCCGTAAGGTTATATAGCGCATCTTGTGGCAGTTCGTTTAGACGATTTCCACTTAAATCTAAGCTGACCAAATTGTAGAACCTCTGCAAGTCCCTTGGAAATGTGTTGATTTCATTGTTCGAAATATTCAGCTTCGTCACCTGTAAATAAGAAAATTATATCGATTAATTTATATATATGATTTATAATATGACAGAACCAAAGAAGGTATCAAGTCAAGATGAATAATTAAGGGTTTGTTTCGCATCGTCATATTAGAATCCGAATACGTATGAACCTTAAATGCAGATTTAAATTAGATCTATACTATATAATAATACTAGCTTCTGCCAGCGGCTTCGCCCGCGCGTATTATACATATAAACCTTCTTCTCCTATCTATTAAAAAAACCGCATCAAAATCCGTTGCGTAGTTTTAAAAAGCATACACAGGGACAGACAGCGGGGAGCGACTTTGTTTTATACTATGTAAGGATTATAAAGAGGAAAGATTTGTATTTTTGTGTGTAACGATTTATTCGTTACACACAAAAATACAAATCTTTCCTTAAAAACTAATGGACCGATTTCAAAAATTCTTTCACCGTTGTGAAGCTACACTATCCCCGGGTGACATAGGCTACTTTTTATCCCTATATTCCCACGGGAACGGGAACAACGCGGGTGGAACCGCGAGGCGTACGCTAGTAATAAATAAATCTGATTATTACCGAACTCCAAAACATAAACACCTATATATAGCTAGATTTTTTTTAAATACCTGACTGCTGAATCCATCTGGTAGACCAGTTAAGCCTCTGTGTGAGCAATCAATGCTCGTTTTGTCTGCACTGCAGGTGCAGGTATAGCAGAGATCACCAAGTCCTCCGTTAAAATCTGCTGCTCCTTTCGCTATACTGATCAGCATCAGAACACATAGTGTTAAGGGTAATCGAACCATTACGTCTCGATCTCATTACGGCCTGAAAATTATAATTATTCTATTAGTATCATCATTTTAACTCTATGAGGGGTCTATTTTTAACTCTATTTTATGAAGGTTTTCTGGAAAATACCCGCCACTAGTTGGCGTCACTTTGGCAAGAGGTCTTCCACTTGGAAAACGTAACATATGACATCAACATGACTGAAGTCAATTTAACTAATGTCTAGAAATGTCAGCGCTTTGACAGGGGCTTGGACAGGTATGGGATCCAGCCACCTAGTGCACATCATTTCAAAAAACTCCCATTGCTGAGACCGACATATAATATTACAGCCAAGATATTCAACACGACGATGATGTTGATAGAATTAATATCCGTTTCCGTAATGCCTCATCATTTGATATCATCTGTTTTGTGTGATACACACGAAGTGAATCAGATACTATCACATTTCAAACATTAATGATCAATTTCTTAATTGAGTCATCGTGCAGTTAGTATTGTTAGTTCGTCATTATTTGATAAATTAAGAATGATTAATTAATCATCCTGAGAAAAATATCATAGCTCCTACTAAAATACTAAAGAAAGAACTATCTCCTCATCTCACATATCAAGATAAGAATGGCGCTAAGATCCCTTCATATCTAGAAATAAATGTATTGTATTCAAATAATTACTAATACTTTAAATAAGTAAATGTTGCAATAACACTATTATCACTATTTCAAACTCATTAACAAATCGATTAGTTACAGTAATATAATACCAGCTTCAATCTTTTTGATACAATTTTCGCAGAAACTATGAGTGTACGTTGATAAACACAAATCACTCAGAGTAAAACACACTTATGAGTGTTCCTTAATATCTTGAGGAAGGAAACCAAAATAAATTGGACACCTGCTTAATAAAATTTCTTGTCACGCACAACGATCCGAAATAGTTTCTGAAGGTGATTAAAACAGTATCAAAAACCATTTGCTAGACCCATGAATAACCGCTGCATTAGTACCTACATACAACAATTTTATCTTTGTTATCAGCTATTGATAAAACAGTAGGATTCTTAAATTTGGGTCGCCTTTACGTATCTGTATCGAAAACGTGAAGTAAATCCGGGACAAATGGTATGAAAATGGGGTTTTCATGGGCAGGTGTTGTTGATATAGATGATAAGGATTCTTAAAGAGTAGGACTAAATTGATGAAAGGTAACAATTTTCAGTGTTAGAATAGGATAGACTAGTGTACCTATAGAGAACATATTCAAAGAATTAACGTACGTAACTAAAGAAGGTACTATTCTTCAAAGCTTGGGATGGATACTGTCAGAACGAAAAGTGCTATGAATAAGTTTATTTCCACCTCTTTATTGACAGTTTCAAGTGGTTGTTGACCTCGTTAGTCAGGTGTTTAATTAATTGCGAGTTTAGTAGGTACCAACCTATATTGTCTTGCCTGGAAAATGTTCACTATCTGATCTGGCCAGTATGATTGTAACACGAATTTTAATTCAAGATTTATTTTCAGATAATCTTCCATTGCAGCTGGAAATGGCGGACCATTTAATTTTACGGTTTTTAAAACTGTACATACCTTTTCCTTACAATTTAATTCAGCACTCATTTAGGTAACTCACATTATCATTCACTTATCTTCACTTTGTATGCTAAAGTAAACACCTTTAGCTGTCTATTTTTATTACAATTCTTTTAATTTCATACGTGTTGTCCACACGGTGCGATTACATTGTGTGACTCAAATTCGTGACGTTATCACTGATGATAAGAATGGCGAAAGTGTATGTGCTAAGGGGCGCGGTAATCTCTACTTGGCCGGCTCTTAGGGATTTCTGTGAAAAGTATTATGTAAGTGAAAATAGCTGATTCATTTATAATTAATATTTTGACGTTTTTCAAAAAATTTCAATCGAGGCGATTTTGAAATAACCCATACGAGGCAGGTATTTAGTAGGTACAGTTTATAAATTCCTGTGTAGGTCGAACTAAAACAAACCGTTGTGGCATCGGAGATATATAGCGCAGAGGGTGATGTAGTTGTTAGTGTTGGATGTTTAAAGCGTACCAAAGAAAAAATGACTCCTTAGGTCATTATCAGTTTTGCGGAGAAACTTTTTGCCGCTGTTTTTTATTGAGTACAGCGCCATCTACCTTTGAAGATGAGAACTTTCTCTTAACCGTTCTGACCGCACATCGCCCGGGTTGACTCTTTATCGTATCACTCAAAAGTGTTGATAGATGTCACTACTAGTTTAGTAATTTAACTCATGAGTTAAACTTTAGTGCTTCAAAATACCTATTACTAGGACTCGTTCGATAGTTAGGTAATTAAACAACGTCAAAATAAATTTAAACCTGTTTTATGATTATAATTATATTTACAAACAATAACTTACATTAAATATACCTAATCTAAAATATTACCTATTGGCAAGTCTTAGTTTTTAGAGTTAATTCTTATAATAAATAAATTATTTACAATTTCTAATTGATTTGTTATGACGTAAGTACTAGGTAACGTTCGTACCAATGCCTAATTTTTGGGACATGTGCATATTCATTATTAATATTCATCTACTCAATCGATATTCTGCTATGTATTTCAACCGGACGTCTCATAGATCTCCGATCGCCCATCCTTGGCCTGGTCTCCGTCAGATCACCAATAGATCTGGATCTTCGGTAATTTCTCGGTTCCTCCTCATCTACAAAGTCTGGCAGAGAATGGAAAGAGGAGTTCAAACGAGGCATGAGCAGCGCGTCTTCGTAGCTCGGAGGAGGGTCCAGTGGTACCCGCATTATAACAGATTCGACTCTAGGCTGAGTAGCCGTGCCGTTGAGATTCAGAGTAGTTGTATCAGGAGGTGGCCTAGCCTGATCTGGCCTAGTAATAGACACGAGACCACGGCACACACACGACGTCACCACTATCCCGATAATTACACCCACCATCAGTGCTATCGTCGTAAACGGAGGGGTGCTGGACTCCACCGGGTGCCACGTCCGGATGTACGCCTGCTGCCAGCTCAATTGCGTCACATTGGACGGCGAGTAGCAAATCAACGACTCTCTATCAACGATCTTAGTTGGTTCCTTTGTCAGAAATTCATAAGTAAGCAGAAGGTTGACGCTAAAACCCTCACAGCTCCAACGGTTTCCTTTCACGTAGACTTCCCTCAAAAACGGGTTTGAAGCAAAGTGTGAAGTCGACCATACATCCCTGAACTCATTTCCTCTCAAATCCAGTACCGCTAGATGCGGTAACGACGAGAAGCTATTGTCTGTCAATGCATTTATTGAATTGTAACTTAAATTTAGCTCTTGCAGCGTGTACGATGCGAGGTTCTCCGGGATCGCTTCAACTTGATTTATTGACAAGTCGAGTTCCAACAGCGAGCCCATTCCTACGAGAGAGTCGACGTTTATATTTGCGATTTGACAGCTGCTCAAGTGTAGACTTCGCAAAGAGGGAGATTGGAAACTGGGCACGTCGGAAAAGTAATTTCTGGATAAAATGAGACTGTCCAACTTGTGCGCTTCAGAGAATACTTCGGGCGGCAAATCGTTAATTCTGTTCTCGGATAAATCGAGAAAACGTAGGTTGGGCATTGTAGTGAATGCTCTGTCATCTACGACGTTAATTTTATTCTTTGATAGGTCCAGGTTTTTAATGGAATATTTCTGGCCAGTAGCTGTCCAGGTGTCGTACAGGTTATTGGATAAATTGAGAGTTTGTAAGCTGACCCAGTTTTGTAAATAGCTGGGAATGGGATGATTCAGATGGTTTCCTGACAAGTCGAGCGTTTCCACTCGAGAAAAATTCTGTAGTTGTTTCGGAAATGTTGTGTGAAAGTTGTTGTTCGATAACAGCAATACTTGAGCCTGAAATAAACAAAAATAATAATATAAGTAGAGATACATTGAATAATGATGATACATTTCTTGGAGATTTAGGATTCGGGGTGTAAAAGTACTGTCATCAAAGTTATGTTGAGTATGATCTAAGTAATAGACCGATAGCGCTAGGTTTTGAGGTTTCAAAAATATTAAAGTTGTTTGTTTTTCGCATATAGTTGCCGGACCATTTGCCCAACCTAATACCTTAGTTTGTGTCATCCTAGGTATTTGCATAGGTAGAAATTTAGCTGTTTGTCTTTTCGACCAGTATCGGACGAAAAGAAAATTAGAGATGAAAATTTTACTTTCATGATAATAACGAAGTAGTAACTGATGTACATAGGCATTTTGTGTCATCTCTGTCCACGGGAATCCTAATACTTAACCAGTACCTAACACGTAGCCAACTAGCTCTAAAAGAATATTAAAGTAGGTTAAATAGGTATTACGCGTTTTAGAGTACTGATATCTGTTGTTTAAAATATTTTGTGTCAAATTCATCCACGACTTTTAAAGATATTTTATTTTTTTACTACAACACCCTGTAAAATCCACAAAAGAAAATACAAGTTATTAGAGTTTATGTGTTTTTCATTATTATGGTGTGACAAAACACTATTCATAATTTGTGTCGTTTTTATCCACGAAATCGTATTATTCTAAAAAAAATTTCTAGACTTCTTCGCACGAAGGGCGAGCGCGGGGATAAGCGCAGGAACAAGCGGCGCGGGTGCCGGCAAGCCATACGCGCGGCGCGTTTATTTGTTTACATTCGGTCTTTGCAAGTTGCAACAAAAAAGTGCGTGCGTTATTTATGATGTATTTGATTGATTAAGGCCCATTGCACGAAAAACTTAACTCAGAATTAGTTGCTAACACGAGATGAAATTGACAAAGGTCAAAGACAAAGGTTAAATTGACAATATTGTATAACAAACTGTCAATTTAACCTAGTCTTAGCAACTGAGTTAAGTTTTTTGCGCAAGTGGGCCTTAAAAGTTAGTTATGTATGAAGCTGTGAAAGACTGAAATGGAGATTGAATTTAATAAATGTGTTATGTCGATACCCAATATGAATAACATAGTAACTCAACATTGCATAGTTTTCAACACAGCTATTTTCTTTTTTTGTAAAGTTTATTTGCTTTATTTTAGGTTTCATGTTACTAATTTTAATTGCTCTTTCAGTTTTGATAAAACCACTGCAAGTATGATTTTCGCAATTTTACAATTTACAGATATTTAGCATTTTTAATATGAAAAACATTGTAACTACGGTTACAATAGAGTCTTGAAAACATTTGAAAGATTTTTTCTGTGAATATTATTGTACGATTACGAATTATACCGACAAAAAAAAAACTTTGTTAAATATTATTGTAAGCAACAATTACAATGTGTGTCAATGTTAGATTTAGATAAAAAGACATGTAAAGTACTATGGAAGAGCTAATAAACTCGTTTTTTAATAATTATTATAATTCAATTAATATTCACAACGCTTTGGGCTCTGGTGGACACAGGTCTGGATAAAATTATCTATGCCTGTGTCTACCGTTCGCACAGCGGCGATCAGGAGACAAGCAGGCTCACAGATTACCTCAGTTAAGTGGCTGATGCGGCACAGTAGTGGTACCCTTCCACCCAATTAATGATCCAGGGGGACTTTAATGCTCACCATCAGCAGTAACGTGGTTCTTCCCATACCAGTGCAGTAATCATGCTGGATGGGAAATGCATAAGCTTTCGTTAGCGGTAATCCGCCAGCTGGTTCGGGAGGCAACAGCAACGGGGGATGTTGATTCGCACACGGCCAATTGCTTGGACCTTCTGCTTACAATAGATCCAGGCCGATACTCTGTGTCGATAACTTTACCTTGGGAATGCGAGTGACGTATGTCAGAAAAAAGGCCTTCAACAGTGCTGCCAAGTCCTGCAAGAAGGTGTTGCAAAGGGCTCGGTTCGACCACATTGGCCGAATAGGGACATAACTTGCTTCTTACCCAGAAGATAGTAAAGCGTTTTGGTCCCTGGGTAAGTCGGTTCAGTCATCGGACGTCAGAACTTCTGCCATCCCTCACTACCACCACTGCTGAAACCCGACAGATCGCTGGCCCGCTTCGTTAAGGAGAAGGCAAACTTTTTTGCCTCTTTTTGCATAATCTTCGCGTCAGCATTCTGGTGATGCGCGGATGTATTCTTTCTCCTGGTGGATGTGAGACATATATGTCGGACATTCACATCCATCAAAAGGATGTTCGTATCAACCTCGACTTGAACAAAGCTAGTGATCCCGACGGGATGGGACGGGATACTTACACTTGTCCTTAAAACTTGTGCGCCCGAACTGTCTCCGATTTTGACACGTCTATTTTGCCTTTCGTGTGAAACTGTGAAAGAGTCGAATGCTTGGAAGTAAGCTAACGTACAGCCCGTGTCCAAGAAGGAAAGTTGAGCTGACCCTGCCAATTATATACCCATCTCTTCGTGTGCTTAATATTAAGCTCCTGGTATACCTAGAAGCTAATGACATCCTGAAGTGATTGCCAATACGGTTCTACAGGGTTTCTAGCTTATGCCGTTCACATCTGCAGTAAGCCCATCGAGAGGCGCGGGGAGGTGCTTGCCATCTCCTTCGATAACTCGAATGGTTTCTATAGGGTCTGGCACGGAAGCCTTATTAGTAAGCTTCCTTCATTCGGTCTGCCTGGTGATGTTATGTGTGATTGGATTGCAGATTTCTTGTGGGATCGGTCCATTCCAGTCGTTATCGATGGGTTCTCGTCTGACCAATTGGATATTTATACCGGGGTCCCTCAAGGGTTGGTAAAGTAAGTAAAGTGCTTGAAACTTGGCTATGCAGACGACAGCACTGTTGCTGAGAGGTACTGTTCCATCCTTGTCCTTTGTGAGGCTGTGGTGGAGCGTTTGAGCTTATCCTTGAAGCCAGTCTCCAAATGGGGCGATGCCAATTTGGTCTGGTTCTTTGCTGCTAAAACTCAGGCGTGTTTTTCTCTGTTAAAATGCGCCAATTCTACTCGGCTCTTTCCTTCCGAGGTGTAAACGTGCCGATAATGGACCATCTTGTGCTTCTTGGCGTTACTTTTAACACGATCCTCAATTTTGATCCATACATTGAGGCAAAGGTTCAACTGGCTGCCATAAATTTGGGGATCCCCACAAAAGTGAGACGGTTCTTCACGCCAGAACAATTGCTCAAGTTGTGTCAAGCTCGTCAAGCGCTAGTTAGATGATGTATAGAGTACTGTTATCATTTCTGGGCTGGATCTGCCAAAAACCAGCTTCATGCACTTAAGTTGATCAAAAAACGGACCAAGAAGATCGGCAATGAGACACTGGTCGAATCGTAGCTCCAGAGCCTTAAACAACGTCGCCGAGTTGCGAGCTTGTCGGTTTTAATCGGTTAAATTTCGGGAAGTGTGCGATGGAAATGTACGATCTGATTCCACCTAGCCCATTCCATAATCGGACTATAAGACATACGGCGATGTGCCATTGGTACATGGTGGACATCCCACCCATACACACTAAACATTTTGGGAATACGTAGATTGTACGTACAGCTAAAGAGTGGCATTCCCTGCCGGAGTTTGTGTTGCTCGATAGCTACAACTTAGGAGTGTTTAAGTCAAGAGTGAATAGGTAACTTTTAGGCAAGCGTGTTTAATCGTCGACCACGACATCGCTTACCATCTGGTGAAGAAGTAGTCTAGCGCAAGCCTACCAAATATAAATGAAATGCATTCCCCCTATTGCAAAGCTTACCACGCAGTGGATAGTAGATCCTAGAGCAGTGATGGCCCAGTGGTAACGGACACAATTTACAAGTATGGTCGTGGATTCAAACCCAGGCAAGTGCTTTAATTTGTGTAAATTATTTCATCACTATTGTTCTCAAAACACTGAAGTAAAAATGCATTGCATTGCAATGCAAATCTAAGACATGTACGAGTAACATCCATCAAACCACATTGGTCCCACGTGGTGGATTTCGGCCCATTACCTCTTACAGAGAGGGGGCCTAAACGCACAATAGACCAAATGGGAGTTTAAGTTCAGAAAAGGGGGTCCATCTATCCTGTCCTATCCTAATGCTTACGACGCCTAGCGTTTGCAATTACTTCTACACATTTTTTTGTATTATTCTTCTTACCCACATATCTGTAATATTGAATGAGTCTAAAAAAATGTGTATTTCATTCCTACTCTTAGTTTTTCTCCAAGACCATTTATGCTGATACTACTATATTCAATTGATGTACTAAAAACCTATTCTCGATGTCAACACTGCATCTTTCTTTACAATGATAACATTTAAATTAACTGTTTAGATTTAAGAAGAAAAGCATTGTAACTTAAAATTACAAGATCATCATCATCATCAGCCTATTAATGTTCCCACTGCTGGGACACAGGCCTCCTCTCTGTGAGAGGGGATGGGCCGTAATCCACCACGCGGGCCCAGTGCGGGTTGGTGGATGTCACATGTCTTCGAATTTGTGGTTCTAGGACATGCCGGTTTCCTCACGATGTTTTCCTTCACCGTTTTGAGAGCAGTGGTGATGAAATAATTTACACAAAGTAAAACGCCTGCTTTGGTTCGAACCCACGACCTACAACTTGTAAGTCGCGGCCGTTACCACTGGGCCACCATTGCTCTCAAATTAAATTACAATAAAGTAAAATATAAATAGAGCAAAATTTAAAATGTATTACATTGTATGTCAATTTAAATTACTTTAAAACAAAGAAACCCTTGTTACCAAAACCTTTGTGTAGGTATTGGAACTTGATCGACAAGTATACTTCAGTAGAAACATTTCATTTTTAATTACAATAAAATTATTCAATTTTACAAATCAAATAAAATTATTAAATTTCACATTTTCTTATCCTTTATTTCTGCCTCTTAAATACGGTTAAGAGGCAGAAATAAAGGTCTGTCCTTGCTGATTTCATATGACATAAAGTTGTACCAATGTGTAACTAAAGTTATAATGTTATTCAAATTGGGTGTTGATATGTGGATACTGGACGTTACATACAGTGATTGTCCTTTGTGAAAGGGGATTGTTAAAGTTCATAGAATCAAGCATTGTAAGGAATGACGGCAAAGCAGACTGTTTTAAGGACCGTGCTGAAATAAAACTACACCAATAATCACTATCACCACACAACAAAAATATCTAGTATTTTTTTACTTCGTGTATTATTTGTCTTACTGACTGTAGGTACAATCGGCCAAATCTATATCTGATCACCGTAAGGACTATTTTAGCTTGCAGGGCTCGCCCGCTAAATTAACGCCGACATACTCATCAACCAATATTATCGCAGCATCGGGTGACTGTTTCTCTAGTACCTGTCAGCCCCTTGTTTTTGTAATTTAAAAAAGACGGCAAAAAATCAAACAAGTCATTTGGCTATGGTTGACGCAAAAAGGGCGGTACCTAGTACACTACCTAACCGAAGCGGGGCGCGGGATATCGAGATGCAGTATAATGGTATAATGAAATAGCGGTAGGTAGGTAGGTGTCGGCATACCTACCAACCTACCGCTTTCAGGTTTAAATTCGAAGCGAATCGAAGCGTCAATCTAAAATAATATTGACCACATTGACCGTCTTCTAAGCATTGACCATTGACATTCGTAGGTAATGAGATTGCAGACGCGCTGTGTACAAAATTAGCACTTCATTATTTTTATCTCTATGGGTTACACATTTGTTCATTACGTAGCGAAGATAATAGTCAATCAATACTCAATATGATAGGTATGTTATTTATTTATGAACGCTTCGCATCTAAGAAGAAATTGTACCGAACGAACGAGTTTGCGTGCGTTTGCCGCCGCCGCGTCCGCCCGCTTCGACCGCAACCATTGTTTTTGTGTTTTATTCATTTTAATACTTACCGTGAATGAAAATGACACAAATTTACAATGTCGATTTTTCATGCATTTATGATAAATAAGTGAACTCTAATGATTGTAATATTTTTTTGAAGCGTTTGTAGCTTAGAAAAACAAAATAATTAAAAATCTTAAAATTGCGTGCCCTAATTTGGCACAAATTTATTTAATAGGCATATGTAAGTGATCTGATAAAGGAAATAGTTATTTCATAAACTGTATTTTTTTTTTTGCACTATATTTTACATATTGACCCTATGTCAGTTTGCATTGGACGATTATGACACAAATTGGGTTTGCACACTCCGCAAACTATCCTAGATATAATACCATAAATATTTTAAACTTTAAATATTTTTTGCCCGTTTTGATTTGAATAAAAATTATCAACCACAAATCAGCGAATTACTGAAAATGCAAGTATCAGATCTGACACAAAACGCAATAATAACCTTCATAGGTACGACTGTATCCACAGGCAAGAAATAAGCAACTTTAGAATTTTTTAAACTTATGACATCAAAATAGCCTAGCGCTATCGGTCTATAAATAGATGTCCATGACAACAAATCAGTTAGGTTAGATAAGTAAGAAAAAACGTAACGGGATTTATTTTAATCCATTGCCTACCTACTGTGGTCGATTCGCACACCAATAAATTAACTTCGTGCGAATCGCCACAGAAAAAATAATATTATTAAAAAGGGTCGATTCGCAAATTTCGAGCGATTTAAATTCATGCGAATCGTCCAATAACCCGGGATTTCAGATTTTGATTTGCATAATTAATATGAAATAAACAATTAAAATATAAAACGCTGTGTAATGTTTTAATTACGAAATTCTATCAACAGATAAGATAACACAGAATCTGATAAAGAGAAACCTGATGCAGAACAAGTTTATTTTAATAATTTTATAAATTATGAGTCAATTATTTCGATTCGAACCACTATACCTATCTGATACCACTAAGTGATTAAACGTATTTAATATATACGTAACGAGATTGGATTATTTGAAAATCTACTGAATGATATAAAAAAAACCAGCCAAGTGCGTGTCGCACTCCGCACATTAAATTTAGGGTTCCGTACCAAAGAAAAATCTGATTTATCAATATATTGGTATTATTTAGTAAAATATACGTAATAATATACATCATCACCATATTTCAAGTTCGTAGGTTAATGGGAAGTTACAAAATTCTACGGAACAAAATTGTGTGACAGACGGCGGACAGATAGACGGATATGTGAGAGACAGTAATAGGGCTCCGTTTGAACTTTTCGGGTACGGAACCCTAAAAAGTGTCTAGTTATCCTTCCGATACTTACAGTATAGTCCAACTCATCAGGCAATTCCTTCAGTCCTCGATTCGAACAGTCCAGGTGCAGTAGATTATTCATAACGTAGGTGCGGCACGGAGGCAAGGTATCCTCTAGGTCTAGTGCCTGTCGCTTCACCACTCCTGCAGACACCAGGGCGGGTATCAGCCATACCAATAGCGCTGGTAGTATCACATCTGGAATGATAGAACAGTTCTTGGTTAGTTAGAAAACAATGTCATCGTAATCATCATTTCAGCTGAAAGTCATCCAGTGCATTTTTTTTTGTAAAGAAGTTAGACAACTTCTTTACAAAAAAAATACAACCGACTTCCAAATAAAAACACTACAAAGTGAAAAATAACTTCAATTTCGGCAGTCGATGTTCCTGTTTTCATTTCTTTGTTTTTTGACAACGCCTTCCGAAATTGAAGTTATTTTTCACTTTGTAGTGTTTTTATTTGGAAGTCGGTTGTATTTTTTTGTAAAAATGTTTTTTATTTTTCACTGTTTTGTGGTAGATAATGGACAAGTCCTATAGTAAGGTACCTATAATGCCCACAGTGATGCCAGAATAGATTACCTGAATAAGAAGTAACTTGAACATAACCGGTGGAATGAGAGTGTACCAGGATAAACTGTACACATTTGTGTACTCGCTTAGAACTTACTGGCGTGATGGTATGTTATGAAATGGTGTAAACAATAAACAGACATACAATTGCAGCAATCCCGAGAGATTTGCCGTCATTTATTGAAGAGTTCTGTTGCATATCTCCGAAGTTCTTCATCAGATCTTTTCCAAATTTAAATAAATGGGGCTATTTCGGAATAAATTTCTTTCGAACAAAATAAAAAATATTTTGCAAATCAGTTTATATATAAAGGAGTTATGCCCGAAAATAGATTAAAAATAATATATGTATATAAAAAACCGGATTGAGAACTTCCTCCTTTTTGGCATTTCGAGCATCACAATCGGTGACATTTAATGACACCTGTCTAGAGCCTTAGAACATAAATGTAGTGCTATTTAATTATGGGAAAGCCGTGGATAAATTATATCACCAATAGTTTTAAATTAAGTGCGGAAAAATCAAATAAAAAAATTCTTTAAAATATATTTTAAGAAAGCTGATATTTTATGTTGTCTTCTTTAAAACCAACAGTACTGAGATCGCAATGACTTCCTTAGTCAAGCTAACTCCCGATTTCTAAATTATATATTTAACTAGCTTCTGCCAGCGGCTACGCCCGCGTTTATTATACATATAAACCTTCCTCTTGAATCACTCTATCTATTAAAAAAACCGTTTCAAAATCCGTTGCGTAGTTTTAAAGATCTAAGCATACATAGGGACAGACAGACAGCGGGAAGCGAGTTTGTGAAAGAAGTTGTGTATCAAAAAGTATTTATCAAACTCTACTGTAGCCTTAAACCTTGTCAAACTTTTTCTTCAGACATTTCACTCGTTCTTATCTCAAAAGTCTCAATTAACAAAACGGCATTTAGTGATTATTACAAAATTTCCCCCTTAAAAGCAAAAATCAGTTTGCAAATCGCTGTATTGTAACTGGTATACCTGCGAATGATTTTAAGTTTGTTATTAGTCTGTAACCTTCTGTAAAATAAATTAAATAAACAAACAATAGAACATTAACATATAAAAACTAGTTTTATCACAGTTTTTTGAATTTACAAATCGTTTTGTTTTGCAACAACACTGTACAAAAATATTGGACGTTTATTTTCTAAAAAAACACGTAAAATTAACTTAAATAAAATAATTCAAAACTAATTATTAGCAAATACCAAATCTCTGTTTTGTTGCTGGTTAGACAAAAGTTCGAAAGTCCCAATATTATTAAGTGAAGCGCAAGGCGCTCCACGATTCATTATTCTGGCCTATTTCTGCTGTACGTAGGCCTCCAATTCATTATTTTACCGAGCGATATATTATCCCAATTCATTATTATCTTTGAGATAAAACAATGTGTTTATCTTCAGGGTATCGTGCTATGACGGGTAGTTATTATACCTAATCTACGAGTTTATCTTTAGGTAACGGCTATGGGAGGTATTATAATTATGTACATAGATTTAAACATAATTATTTAGGTTAGATTATTTAGGTTACCTTAAAAGTTAATACTAAGCATAAGTCATAGACAATACGTGCGAAAGAGATAGATAATGTAAACAAGACTGTTACTTCTGATTGATGGTTTTGTCTTATGACCGCGGTATCGAACTCTTTTTTCTCCAAACGAGGTAGTTATGCATGATTTTAGTAACAACATCTTAGGAATACCCACTGTAAAATATTATTAAGACCGAATGTCGAAGGTGATGTTTTTGCTTTATGACCTCGGGATCGAACTGTTTTTCTCCAAGCGAGGTAGTTATGAATGATTTTTAACAACATAATTTTAGGAATACCTACTATAAAATATTATTAAGTCCGAATGTCGAAGATTTATGATTAATTTACCCTAGTTTTTAATTACTGTTTTCATATAAGGGAAATGTAAATTTCTTTATGAAAATAAATATCTTTAACCAGAATGTGATGAGCAGTAAGATGCTAGTTCGCTTACAAATTAGAACATTTGCAAATTTGTATCGAAATGGATGATGATTTAGGACGAAAACGTGCGCGCGAAATTTTATAAACAGACCTTTGGGAGTCTAGATATCATGAAACAATGACTAAATGTATATGGGTCATATTCAAAATAATTGTAATAATTATACTGTCATAGTGTCCAACCCAATTATTTTTATAACGAGATACAACTGACTAGAATTTCATAAACAAACAGATTAAATGTTTATTTGAATTTAATAAAAAACAACGAAACATTTGATATAGCTAAACAATTCATTAAAAAAAATGAAACCAAACATTGCGTAGATTCCGTTTCATACAAGTACTCAATGTCCACGTCTTTGACTGTTAACTAAAAAAAATAATTTAATTATTAACTATTACACAAAGGTTAAAAAAATAACTATATTCAGAAGAACTGTTTAAACTTTCAACACTTCACTAAACAAAATATAAAATACTATTTATTGTTCTTCAAATTTAATTTATTACTGAGTCTCCTGATTTTACACATATCTGTTATTCTTCTCTGTTATGCTATTTTAACATTATTTCCATGGTAATAAAGAAATTTGATATACTGGCAACATTAGTCCACTACCTGTCACTACACGACACGTAAAAATAAATGATCGGCAATTTTGTTCAATATAGTTTCTCAGCTCGTTTCGTTGTCGAAGAAAATTAGACTTTTAAAAGTAAATATTTAATGTGAGACGTTTAAAATAGCGGTAAGTAAGTTAACTGTTTGATTACCCATACTAGGAAATAACTGTATTGTGCTAATTGTTATAAATATAAAATATTCGTATAACATATAAATTAATGTGGAAATAAATAGATTTGTAGGTTAGACACGTGCAATTAATTCATATACGTTATTTTATCCAACGCTTTTTTCTGTTACGTAACAGATATGAATGATTAGGCGTTATTCACATAGTGTCATATATGAATTAATGATAATAAAATATTATTCAACTTACTGCACCGCAGGTTAGCCAAAACTTTTTTTTTTCTTTTTATTTGAAGTATGTATAGGTAGTGATAGTGGTGATGGTATTCTACTATCCCAGGTGTTTCAATTAGATCAATGTTAATTATTTGTTTTACAAATGTATGCTATTTAAACTTGCCCTAATAATTCCTTTCTGTTATTTTTCTGTTACAATAAAATAATATTCATATTTGTTTCCTATCCGTAACTTACAATTATTTTGAATATGACCCATATTTTCAAAATAAAATTATTTGCTTTGTTGAATTATTAATCTATCCCTGTATGGAGGTCGTTTTGCAATTTTCCTTCTTCTTATGGTATTTATTTCCGTCCAAACATGCGTTAAAATTAGTGTTGAAATATGGAACTTTCGACGCTCATAACTTTCAAATATTGTATTTTTTACTTTTCTGTTTCCATACAGGGCTAGATAATGATGAGACAAATTGATATATTTTTTTATTTTGAACGTACATCGTCAAACAGTGGAGTAATCTCTAGACTACGTTTGTATGGAAGAATTTTTGACTAGTGCAACCTCAACATGCCTTGTTACTAGAAGTCGCCACTTATAAGTTTCACGTGTTTCGTATACGCAACTTCTCGTCGCCATGATTCGTTACTACAAGAACTATTGAATAACAGAAAAGTAATGAACAGTCAATACATTTTTCATCTTACGCCCATGTGACGGTAGCAAAACGGCCAAGCCACATATTTTGACTAAGGTGTAGAATTTGAGAAGTTAGGGCTTGTAGAGTTAGAAGTTTGGCTCTACATGAGATCTGATAACTTTGTGATAGTGCGAACCATATGGTCCCGTCTTGGGAATATTTTCTATGAAAATGTTTTTGGTGAGATTTCACTTGTTTTTGTTTGTTTTGCATTTGAGAATATTTACTTATTTTGTTTATTATTTTCCCTTTTGGGGTGATTTACTAAAAAGCCTGAAATATTTATTTTATTAATTATAACAAGGAGTCCCTAAATTTTCAGACCTCCATCAAAATTTGCGTCAGTTGAAGAATTTCCATTCCCTAGTTTATGGGGTTGCAGGGTAAAAGTTCCATGTTTTAGTTATTTTGTTGTCTGTGTACTAATTACTCACCAAATTTCTGCTTTCTAGGACTTCATGAAGTGCCCTAAGAATTTTGATGATCATTAGTCAGTGAGTGAGACAGTGACGAAATCGCGGTTTTTTAGATATCAATCAAATATAAAGTAGCAATGGAAACTTAATCAGTCTTATTACAAAAAACGAAATAAACCATGGTTTAAACCTGTACTATCAAGTCCAGGCTTATCTGCAAAACCATGGTCTAAATTTATCCGTATTACAAAACTTACAAAAACCGTGGTTTTCATAGTCCCGTCATTTGAACCATTGTCAATATATCAACCACAGATTAATACAAATATCATTCGTTCACCATAATATCATTCAATTGCAACGTTCCGTATGCCCAGAAATAAAAACGTTTTGATAATACGATAAGGATTAAATTACGTTTAAGAGTGTTAAAAAAATTGAGAGTTTGTTATTTTGCATGGATATAAACATTTGTTATTTATCGATTGAAGTTTTGTTTAGATTCAAGCAAGTTAATTAAATTCTTAATAATTATTAATAATTCATCTACGTACGTGTAACGAAACGTAACATTCTCGCGAGTTATATGAAACTATAACATTAAACAAAACCATCGTAAGCTGAACAAAGTTCATTAAGCTTTGGAATTTTTAGTTATCGAAGTCTCTAATATTATAGAGCAATTGCCTCTTTATTAATAATATATTGTGATGGACCAACAAAAAAAAAACGATCTGAGAATTGGAGTACCGAGGAAAAAGTAATATCCTCAATAATATATTAAATCAACCATGTTAATATCCATTTTCGGGGAAAAACAACAAAACACAATAAAAAAGATACTATAACCTAAAAGAGAAACTGACAGATACGACTTAGACCATCGTTAAACTAGGGGCCGCCGAGGTTTAGCGTTAGACCATGATTTGGACTACGGTTTATCGCTAAACCATTATTTGTAATAACATGTTTGTGTAAACCACAGTTTATAGAGATTTAAACCTGGGTTTTTAGTTAAACCGCTTTTTGTAATAAGACTGTATATGTTTAATAAGTCCACTATTGACATTATAGCCCGAGAATTTTGTTTATCTGGTATAATCTAAACCCAAGTTATGAGGGTTCAAAAAAACGATGAAGCGCTTCAAGAAAAGGCAGGTATTGGCCTTGCGCTTCGCTTGGCTCGTCTTGGTGATATCCTCTTAGAACTGTTGTTGATGAATTAGGCATTTTACCTATGTTTTCAATATTTGTAAGTATGTGAGAACCATGTTCCTATTTATCAAATGAATTAATTTACCTATTAATGCTTTTAATACTTTATACCTATACGTAGATAGTATGTAGCTATTCTGGGTGTATCGTCCCCACATATATAAATTTATTAATGTATCATCATCATTTCAGCCGAAAGACGTCCACTGCTGGACATGGGTCTTCCCCAAACGTTGCCACACTAATCGGTCCGTTTCGCATCCACCGGATTCCTGCGGAACAACCATGACAACTGATTTCCACAAAATGTTTCAGTCACCGGTATCACTTTCGGATTTCGGACTGAACAAGAGTGAGTGAGTGACTAATATGTCAAAATGAAGATATATTCCTGAGCAGATAGATACCGTAACTGCTCTTGACCGAGTTATGAACACCCGCAACGCCTTAGTTTTAACATTGATAAGCCTACAAGCCGTGATAATGTTATTTGACTTTCGAAATGTTTTATCTAAGGAGGATTGACGTTTAGGTACATCTAATAGGTAGATACTTGGAAGCGAATGAAAATACTTATAAGAAAAGAGTAGATGGTTTTTCACAATATATCTTGATGTAATCTTTATCTTAAATACTAACCAATCTTTATACCTGCATATGTACTGACATTAGTCATCAACTTAGTTAAGGTTAGCTTCTATATAGATGCTTGCAATCGAACATAACAAATGCAAAATAACAACTTGAACTATATTATCTCACAATCTTTTTATCGAACTAGTAATCTTGACATTCATACAATTTTGATATGTCAGTGACAATTGACATTATGACTGACAGCTGTCATTAATGGAGGGAAATGTCAGTATAATATCACAACAGTATTTTCATTTAAAGAAATAGAACAACCGGATAAAGTAGTATTCCAATGAATGTACCTTATGATGTTCAATACGAAGAGCAGGATTGAAAAACAAATACAAAAGTAATAATTAATAAGCTTATGAGACGCCTACCCAAATTTGTTTCAATAGTTAAAAATAATTGAATACGGAACGGAGAGAGTATTATGAGTACTCACCCACGTGAAAAAGTACTATTCATCATATATGTACACACTTCACCATTGTCAAACATTATCTTAAAACAAAAATCCGCGTGCACAAAAAGCAATAGAATAAACAGAAATTCATTGCGAATGTAACCTTTATTTATGGCAAGATAGAATTGAAAACTCTTTGCGAGAAACATGCTTAAAATTCGTACTTTATTTCACTGCAAAAATCCGAATGAATTGAATATAATTTTGTTAAAGCTGGTATTGTCTTAATACTTACCGGATGCCATTGAATATGCGAACTTATACACGGTTTATCGACACATTTTCACATATTTAAACCACTCAATATTATGACAAATATTATCGTCGAACATTCAGCATGTTCTGCGTATCCTGTAGGAAATGTAGTCCACGGAAATATAATATCGTTCACGAAAAATATCACTTCACTGACGTCGGTGAGTATTGCTTTTGTAATGGTAAAGATAAGTTAGCGATACTAGGTGGGTTTCAGAATTCGTAGGAATGTCCATTATGTACAGGCTGAGGTTTTTTGTAAAGAGTTTGAAGATTTTTTGAGAATGGATCAGCTTGTGATTAAGTCGTCTCTATCCATTGACCATTATAAATGGTAACCACATTGTTGGTGGACTGTAGCGACTTCCTGTTGATCTATTTGTATCAACAGACCGGAACACTTACTCTTTCAGCGGTTTTAATGTGATTTGTATCACACTTTATCTTATTAATATTATAAATGTGAAAGTTTGGATGGATGTGTGTACATGTATGTTTGTTACTCAATCACGCTAGAACGGCTGAACGGACCAGGATAAAATTTGGCACAGACATAGATTATGGTCTGAAATAGTATCTACGTAGGCAATGCCTTTTTAAATTTATATTTTCATCCCGGTATAATATTCCCTTGCGATAAGAAAACACTTTTCACGCGGGCGTAGCCGCTGGTAGAAACTAGTAATATTATAAAGGCGAAAATTTTTTGACTGTCTTTTACGCAAAAACTACTGAACGAGCCAGGATGAAATTTGGCACAGATATAGATTATAGTCTGGAATAGCATAGAATCCTTTTTATTGATATGTACCTTTGGGATGATTTTTGACATTCACGCGGGCGAAGCCGCTGGCAGAAGCCAGTATAAATACATACATACATAAACTCACGCCTTTTTCCCATGGGGGTAGGCAGAAACTACAGAACGCCACCTGCTACGATCCTCACATACTTATTTTCCTTCACTCACGTTCATACATCTAGTCATACACGCACGCCGGTTCTGAGTACTGCGCACCTGGCCTTTCTGAAGAACATCGACAATAAGGTCTATATATGTCTTTCTAGGGCGTCCCCTCCCGACGTTTCCATAACATGGCCAAACCATCTTAGCATACTCTTTTCAATTTTTGTCACTACATCTTCTTTGTAATATATATATATATATATATACTTCTATACTAAAATTATAAAGAGAAAAGATTTGTATGTAACGAATAAACTTAAAAACTACTGATCCGATTTCAAAAATTCTTTCACCGTTGGGAAGCTACACTATCCCCGGGTAACACAGGCTACTTTTATCCCTGTATTCCCACGGGAACGGGAACTACGTGGGTGAAACCGCAAGGCGTCCGCTAGTGTTAAATAAACTTCCTTCAGATTACTAACACAAAAAATCTATATAATGTTTTTTTACAATAATATTTACCAACCTGTACCTTTTTACCGTTATCAGCGTTTTCTTATCACTGATTAGTTATCGACTTATCGTCAATGCAAAGAAATATTCACCTCGAAATATACATGAATCACTAAACATACTTGTACCTTTCTTTACTAGTGTAATACAAATGTTGTAGAAACACAAGAAAATCTTAACTGATATTATAAACACAGAACCTGAATTTTGTGAGTTTGTTCAGAATAGTAGAACCAACCTCATCTTTTTAAAGGTACATTATTTCTGATTATTCCAGATGGTTATAGGCTATAAATGATTATGACCTAGGCAAAGCCAGGGTGGGCCAGTAGTGTGAAGATAAAATAAAAATAAAAAAAATATTTTGAACATCACATGTTAGTAATGATATTTTTTAGATAATCTGCACTTTACAACGTAGGCCCCTTGTAATTATAGATAAGATAAAGTCAGAAGTGTGTTGTTTACACCCAGTTTGGCACAGTTCATGACAGTTGAAATCAGTGTTTGATAGAGACCAATTTATTTGAGGATTTTATTATGTAACTAGCTGCCATCTATGGCTCCACCCGCGTGGTATTAGTACTTCTTCCAATCACACTTCACATCACACTTCACACTAATATTTATAAAGGCGAAAGTTTGTGAGTGTGTGTGTGTGTTTGTATGTTTATTACTTCTTCACGCTCAAACGGCTGGACGGATTTGAATGGAATTTGGCACAGAGATAGATTATAGTCAAGAATAGCACATAGGATACTAGCTAGATTTTAACCTGGGAATATGTTCTCTCGGATAATTTTCGACTTTAGCGCGGGCGAAGCCGCTGGCAGAAGCTAGTATCTTTATAATTAAGCCCATGTGTGAAGTTTCATCAAAATCCGTTGCGTAGTTTTTGCGTAAAAGAGAAACAAACATCCACCCATCCTCACAAACTTTCACGTTTATGATAGTAAGTAGTAGGCTTATAATTTCGTTTTCAATGTTATTTTTTTTGTATCACAGGTCTGTTGCCATGCTGATTTTAAATCCCTTTATCTATAAAGATAGCCTCAGTAAAACTAAACAAATAAATATAAATTAGTAAAATGATAAGTGTGACATATCATGATACATGTCTAAAAAGGCCTTTGCGAGTTGGCTTTGGCCTGGCTGGTCTTTCAAAGGACCGGGACCACAGAGTCCATAGATTTTTAAATAATAAAGTAATTATAGTAGATTATTGCATCGAGCACAAAGTAATTTGTTATTGCACCGAGTGCCTGATTTAGAGCCCGAGCGTTAGCGAGGGCTCTAATCTAACAGGCACGAGGGCAATATAAATTACTTAAGGCGAGGTGCATAATCTGCTTTTCTTTCAACTATTACCTATAGGAATAGTAGATAAAAGAAACTCATACCAAACAGTTAAAATAGAAGTTTAATTATTGAAATTAAAAGATTTTCTATAACACTGTCGGCTTCATTTAGAATGTTTTCCGGAGTTAATGTGTCGCTAGATGATTCCATTTTAATTCGAAGCCGAAGCACTCAAAATCAGATAGTATCACACTTTATCGTTTCCAAAAATATTGTCAAGCATAACTAACAAAGTTCCCGCCAAATCACTTTTTTAAATTTCTTTCATTTTTTTATCAGAGTTAGCAGCAATCATTTTTTAAATTTGGAACAAGTAGGATAGAAACGAATAATACGTACGTAAAAAAAAAGTATTGATATCGGCTGGCTGAATAGAGCTAATCCATTGAGATTGGCACCTTTTGGTGCGATTAAAAAATAAACTGTGCAATAATGAAATTTCATACATTTTTTATTGCTCTAGAGCATTAAAGACTCGCTTTGTACTGAGTTTTTAGTGTGATTGTGATGAAATTAAAGCATAGTTGGAAGAAAAATAAATAATAGTGTTCCTGAACCTCGGGGTCTTTAAGGCAAGAGTGAATAGGTTACTTCTAGGCAAGCGTGCTTCACGGTCGATCACATCATCGCTTACCATCAGGTGAGATGGTGGTCACGCGCGAGCCTATCTATACTAATATTATAAAGAGGTGAAGTTTGTGGGTTTGTGAGTTTGTGACGTTGTAAGGGGTAATCTCTGGATCTGCTGAACCGAATTTAAAAATTCTTTCACCATTAAGCTACATTATTCCTGAGTGTCATAGGCTATAATATATTTTCAAAAAAAATTGAGATCCTTATGAAAATTGCAATAATGTAGCCCAAGGTAGCAAAATGTTGCCTGTAAAATACATTACTTGGCGTGCGCTGAGAAAACTATTGATTATAGATAAAAAATAGTAGGTAGGTAGGTAGGGTAGGCAGAATAGGCAGGGAAGGCAGGGTAGCCAGGGTAGGCAGGGTAGCCATGGTAGCCAGGGTAGGCAGGGTAGCCAGGATAGCCAGGTTAGCCAGGGTAGCCAGGATAGAGCCTGGGTAGCCAGGGTAGGCAGCGTAGCCAGAATACCCAGGGTAGGCAGGGTAGGCAGCGTAGCCAGGATACCCAGGGTAGGCAGGGTAAGGGCAGGGTAGCCAGAGTAGGCAGGGTAGGCAGGATAGGCACGGAAGGCAGGGTAGGTAGGTAGGTAGCTAGATAACGGGAGCGAAGCCCCGAGGGTCAGCTATCTATAATAAAAAAACACTTAGGAAAAGGTAGAAACATAACCTTAATTGATTTTAAGAGTAGGAAGTCATATTTCTGCAAGTAAAACTGTGACCTAGATTTTCCTGTTCAGAAGAAAAGGCGTTATGCAAGGTACCTTAAGTTATCTCAGGTGAAATTATTGAGGTCAAAGTTTAACGCTAGAATTACATACGTGAATGGGTGAAACGAATAAAATATAACATCACGCCTATATGCCTCGAAATGTTGGGCAGAGGTCCACCTATTGTACATCCGCATTTCGCCAGTCTATACTATATAATATTATAAAGATTTTTTGTTTGTTTGTTTGTATCGAATAGGCTCCAAAACTATAGGACCGATTTAAAAATCTTTTACCTATGGAAAGCTACATTATTCCGGAGTAAAATAGGCTATAATTTATTTACAAAAAATTGAGATCCTCATGAAAATTGCAATAATGTAACCCAAAGTAGCAAAATTTTGCCTATAAAATTCATTATTTGGCGTGCGGTGAGAAAACTATTGACATACATAAAAATTATGTAGTACATAATTAAAGTACTCATTATTACCTACAAAAAAGTCTACTAGAGAATATATGTTATTATCATAGTTAAGTCAAAATAGCAGCTTTTGTGTTCTAAAATTTAATTAGATCGCCGCCGCCCGGTAGAAACAAAAGTTGATTACATTCGTGTTGTAGTATTAATTCTTATTCAAATATATAGCTTAATAAATTGGTAGGTTAGGGATATAGGATAGGGTAGATAGGGTAGGGTAGGTAGGTTGATAGGTAGGGCAGGTGAGTAGCTTGGTTGGTAGGTAGGCACGTAAGGTAGGTAGGTAGGTAGCCAGTTGACGGGAGCGAAGCCGCGGTGGTCAGTTAGTTACGTCTAGATTCGTTATCGTCCAGACTCCGGGCTGTCACTTAAAAATTGCCCGACTCGAGAATCACACCCAGGACCTCATCCTCAGCAGCACTTGCACACTTAATCATCACGATCATCTTCCTGCCCTTTATATCCCATGTTACCTGGGGTCAGGGACTAGCATTTCAAAATCAAATCAAATTAAATATGTTTATTTGTTAGAATATGGCAAAATATATGTTACAATATTGGTTCTAGCATATCCTGCCATATTATGGCGTACAAATATTTATTAATTAGAGTATATACGTAAAATATGAATCTGTAATAGTTAATTAATAAAGATTGAAATTGTATAGCAGTAATAATCCTTACATAGTACTAGTATACATAACGGGGACAACAGGAAGTAATTTTATAGTACATTATGGTACAAGTGTGTAATGTTAGTGATTACCGCTGAGGCGCAATTGAGACCCGAGCCGTTAGGTGAGGGTCTTAAGAGAGCCAAGGACGGTAATCATCATACACACTTGTATCATACGATGTTTTTCAAAATATTTGTGAAGAAAATAATACAGAAAAAAACATTTTCAATAGTGAAAACGAGTTGTGATTTTTTTTTCGCAATGGCGGGCAAAATTAATCAGTATTCCTATGCGCGCGCATCTAACAATGGCGATCAGCCATAGACTAAAAAAAAGAGGTTTCCTTTTTTTTGGCTTTTCGCGGATAGCGTTTTAGCCACGTACAAAATGGGGAATTTCAAGTTTTCTTTATTACAGAGAAAAACAAAAGTTTTATTTGAGTGAAAGTTTTATTTATTAAACACATACAAATTGAAATTATCTATTTAAATACGAAGTTGCATGAAATGAGCAAGCAATAGGTAGATACAATATTTTTTTTGTAATATTGAGCACGATATTTTTGGTATCGACACTTTTTTTAAAACATGGCAACTCAACCAATAAATTAAAAATAAACTCTATAACTCATTTGTGAATAACAGCAATGTAAAAGTCACAGTTTGATTACAGGTGTCATTACGTGCCTAATTGCGGTGAAATTAGAGCCACTTTATGAGCAAGTGTGTTGAAAATTATTTTATAAAATTCCCGTTGACCCCGTTAACGGGGACACAGATGACGGGGACAACGGGAATACATTCATAAGACAAAGTCACTTTCCACTGTCTGTCCCTATGTATGCTTAGATCTTTAAAACTTCGAAACGGATTTTGATGCGTTTTTTTATAGATAGAGTGATTCAAGAGGAAGGTTTATATGTATAATACACGCAGGCGAAGCCGCTGGCGGAAGCTAGTAATGAATAAAAAGAAAATATTACCCTTTCCATACACAGCAGTACACAAAAAATGTACTTATTGATACGTAATAAACAAAATTCGATAACACCCAAAATAACATAAACAATATAGACTCTGTTTCTGTGTCGGACTCATCTACCTGTGACTTAGACAATTGCATCCCACCCAACGTTAATCCTAATCACTCGCTCAAAATTTTAAACCAGAACATTAGAAGTATAAAAAAAAATATAACAGGATTTCACACCATACTTGCCAGAACAAAAACCGAGTGGGACATTATATATATAACGCTGACCGAATGTTGGCTTCCTAATACACACTATATTCCAGACCTACAAGACTACAATTATTTCAAAACTGCGAACAACTTCACACAAAACGAGGGTGTAGTCGTATATGTTAATAAAAGAATTACAGTTTCCGTGGAAGAACCCCCAATATTGGAAGCCAACTGTCTACTAATAAAAATCGACTTTAACACCATCCTTATAGCAATTTATCGTCCGCCAGGTTATAAAGATATTAATAAATTTCTAAACTCACTAAATGTGCTCCTGACAGATATCACACACTGTAAAAATATAATTATCACCGGTGACATAAATATAAACATTCACGAACAATGTCTTGATTCTGCCTCACAGAACTACCTAAATCTATTAGCCTCGCATGGACTACTGCCTGCCCATTCACTGCCTACGCGTCTCCAAGCTTGCCTTGATCACGTTATTTTAAAATCCACTCTGCCAGCTTTCACCTATGTCGCTCACTCGGTACTAACGGATCACGAAAGTGTCCTGTTCTTCCTAGTGACGAAAAACCCAAAAGCTACTATAAAACAAACAGCCACCCGTATTAACCATGATCGTCTTAATGCAGAGATAAAGCAACTTAACTTTGATCAAGTGTATTGCACGCAAAATCCTCATGAGGCAGCAGAGCTAATGACCAATTTAATTACACAGGCAATTGAGTCAAGCACTAAAACCATCAAAATACCTAACCGGAAAAAAATCATAAAACCATGGCTCACTCCGGGTCTTCTACGATGTGTCCGACATAGAGATAATCTACACAAAAAATTCAAAAAGTCACCCGATAATGAAATTTCAAAAATATCCTTTATTAGATATAGAAACTACTGCAACAAGCTTTTAAAAAAGATAAAAAAGGACTATGAGAGGAACGAAATAAGCGATGCTGGTAATAACACCAAAAAACTCTGGGCAGCAATAAACACAATTACAAACAGAATAAAAAAGAAAGACAACACATCAGATTTATTAAAGTTGTCTGCTACTCCGCTACTCCTCAAGAGTCGGTTAACATTGCCAATAAATTCTTCGCAGAAATCGGTAAAAATCTCGCGGAAAAGATATCCAATAGATCATCTTATAACGCGCATAGTACCGTCAATCAGGGGGCAGCACAATTTATGGTTCTTTCACCCACCGATGATGATGAAGTTACCAAACTGATAATGTCCCTACGTAGCGACACTGCTACGGGGTGGGACAGAATATCAAGCGGTCTCCTAAAGAAGCACATAGACATTGTTGTACCACCCCTCACGTAAGTCAAGGGGGGGGACAGAGGCCGTGTCAACAATTACAGACCTATAGCAGTACTTCCTACTCTATCTAAAATACTGGAGCGGATCATGAACAATAGGCTCGTGGATTACTTGGAGAAATTTAACATCCTCTCACCCTCACAATATGGATTCAGGGCGGGCAAATCCACAGCCGATGCAGTTCATGAACTGACCAATTATGTCATCACTAACTTAGATGATGGACAGAAAGTTTTGGACATTTTCCTGGATCTTGCCAAAGCTTTTGACACGGTGTCTGTCCCTACTCTGATTCGTAAGATGGAAAACATAGGAATCAGGGATGTTCAGCTCAAACTCTTTGAGGACTACCTGAGTGAGCGTACCCAGTGCGTTAAGATAGACGATACGATCAGTGACGAACGCACTGTCTCCTACGGCGTGCCACAAGGCAGCGTAATCGCCCCGACACTCTTCCTTATATACATTAACGAGCTGGGTATGCTCACTCTTCCCAAGGGTAAAATTATAACCTTCGCGGAAGATACTGCCCTTCTCTTCAGCGCTAATACATGGCACGATGTATATATGCAAGCACAGTCGGGTTTCGAAGTCGTGACGGAGTGGTTGCGTAATAATGTACTCACTCTTAACGCGGAAAAAACCGTTTACATGCCCTTCTTTTTGAAAAACAATTCGACAACCATACACATGAACTCGCTGTATTCTATAGTAGCCCACACATGTTCCAAACAAAATACAAATAATTGTACCTGCACCACCCGCATTCAGAAAACAGACAGTGCAAAGTACCTAGGGGTAATAATAGATAGCACCCTAAGCTTAAAAAAGCATATCAATACTCTCAGTAATAGACTAAGTAAACTTATATATGTCTTCAAGACCCTAAGACATGTGGCAGACGAGAAGCTAAGGAAATCGGTTTACTTGGCTCTCGCCCAGTCCCTTCTAACCTACTGCATAACGTCCTGGGGTGGTGCTACAAAAAATACTATGTTAGAGCTTGAACGAGCGCAGAGAGCCATTCTGAAAGTATCCTTATTCCGACCTTTCCGTTATCCAACGGTTATGTTATATAAGGAAGCAAAGGTGTTAACGGCTCGCCAGCAATTCATATTGCAAACGGTTGTAAAACAGCATGGCCTCACTACCTTCAACCACTTAATCTCCCTCAGAAGAAGACGATTCGATCCCATTGTCCGCCATCACATCCGGCTCTCGACTACTTCCTCTCACCGCTTCTTTTGCTACCTTGGTTGCTTTCTTTATAATAAGATAAATAGGATACTCCCAATTTATAACCTCACCAAAACCAAATGCAAAATTAAACTAAGCAATTGGCTCCGGGAGTTGAATTATGAGGAAACAGAAGAACTACTTGCTGTCCCAAAATAGCCATTATACGCCATACATACTTTTCCCCCCACCCCACACACACTACCCCCACACACACTACCCACACATTCACCCACATATACACCGTACTCACTCACAAACACTCATTCAGACCTACTAAACATACCTACTAACACCAAGCACCAATAATTGATACCATTTTCCTTTTCTGTTTTATTGCATTTTAAACTTGAAAGCCTATGCTTTTAGAAATTCTTGCCGCACCAATTATTGTACACAAAATTAAAATGTCAGCACTACCCAACGGGTGGAGACCTGGTGTCCTGAAATACAGACCTCACGTCTAGTTTAGGCACCACAGTATAATTATTGTTGTTACGTACCTACTTTGTATTGATACCTCTCTAAATGTACCTATATTGTGGTGAGAAATAAATCATTATCTTATCTTATTATATTAGTAACGATTTATACTCTAAATACTCTTGAACAATGTAATATTTTTTCTCTAATACGAGTAACAGTCTGAACAATACCCTTTTCAACAACGGCCATTGCAAATCTTGATTATTATTTGGTAAATGATTATGTATAATAATTGCCATGCAGTAAGTATTTCTTTTAAAAAGCATTATTTTTATTTGGGATAATTTCAATTTGTCTTTGTGTCGTCTTCTACTATTTATTTTGTAACTGCTTTTTTAGAATAGATTACATATTTTTTTACAAAAATGGATGTTTCAAAAATATAAAGACATGGTAAAGATTTGCACACTTCTTATCGAAGTTATTTCCTAGTGTTGTAAATAATAATTGATGCTATAGCTCTTAGAAGTTAATATGATACCCCAAATTCAAAGAATGTGGATGTTACAACTGTTACAATACTAGAAATGCACGGTTTTGTTAGATTATATTTTTGTGGGCTATGAAGTGCCAATTTTCAAATGCCTACAGACCCAAATAACGAACAAATTCGACATTATTTTCTCTTCAAAGAAAATCCCTTTTCAGATAACCAATAAAACCAAACTTTATCTTACTCGCTCACCATTTTAAACAATCATTTACCTTCAATACCCTAAAATCTTAAGTGCCACAGGATTAATAAGACCAGGTGTCTGTCGACTCTCGAGGTTTCGAAAAACGCGACACGTTCGACTCGTCACGCCTGTCTGAGCTCGTTTGCGCTCGTCCTGACCTGTTTACCTCCCCCTCCCTTCAAGTTAGCTCTCAATGGGGAGGTCGAGATGTTCTCTGATAAGCCCCATCGATTAGAATGAATGTTTGAAGCTGCACTGGCTTGGGAGAACTTGAGACTTGAGTGAGAGGTTTAAGAATTTTTCGTTGCTTGTTTGATGTTGGACTAATAAATTGAAATATTTTAGTATTCAAAGTGAAAATTTATCAAATTTATTTATCTCAGAAATATATGTCCTCTAAAAAAATAAGTCTCCAATAAAAACGGCAGACAATTTTTTTTTCTTTTCAGCACTACAATCCAGCCATCAAGTAGTATTCTGGCAGACCTAAAACTGGTAGAATTATATGAGAGAAACATCAGCAAATGAAAATTAGATTACAGATTAAATGAAATAGAAAGAAAGAAAGAAATATATTTATTTGTGGCCCGCACAGGAGACACGAGAAATAAGCATAAAAAAAAAACCTAAAAAGAAAAAAATACCTGTGCTAGACCAAAAAGGCTCCTATCTCAGCATGTGCAGCGATATCCAAAAAGGAAATAACGCTATGAACGCGAAATGAAAGACACTTGCCTTTACATAATTATTCCTTTTCAGAATTAAATCCAAAATGTTCCGAAAAATTAAACAACTTTTCCTTATTAATAATTTAAAGCCCCAATTTGCAAACTTAAAGGACATTTCTCTACATGATGCTAATGTGAACATAATCAAAACTTTAAAGATACCTCGTAGCATTTCCGTTTCGGCGGCAAGTTCAATAAATAAGGATAAAGCCCATTAGAGACGGTCCAGCAAATCTTCGACCGCCGAACGCCACTTACTTAGACTTAAAGTGTTCCGGGGAGCTATTTTGTTAAAGATTTGGGATTGCGCCGTCCATTTTGAGATATATTTCGCTACAACTAACCGAAGTAATTTTGTCTGCCACTGGATTTGGAGTGGCCAGAAAGATTGGTGGCCTTTTTACTTCCCGTTCGGAAATTCTGGGAAAGATACTTTCCGGTTACGTGGAAGTCTTTTCTTGAATGTTGTTCTGGGAAATTATTGTTATTAGTAACAAATCTACCTAATAAAATCGGAATTTTAAAGTTAGAAGTTTTGTCTATAATTATTACAAAAGTGGGTCGAATTTTTCACATTGTATGAAATACACTGCTAAATTAGATCCGGTTTTCTTAAATTGGATCCTTTCGGCTGATCAGAACAATAAGCAAAGGTAGGAAATTCTGGGAAAGACACTTTCCGGTTACGTGGGAGTCTTTTCTTGAATGCTTTTCTGGAACGTTATTGTTAGTAGGTAACAAATCTACCTAATAAATTCGGACTTTTAAAGTTAGAAGTTTTGTCTTTATTACAAAAGTGGGTCGAGATTTTTCACATTGTGCGAAATACACTGCTAAATAGGATCTAGTTTTCTTGATTTAAATCCTTTACGCTGATCAGAACAATAAGCAAATGAAGGAAATTCTGGGAAAGACACTTTTCGGTTACATGGAAGTGTTTTCTTGAATGCTGTTCTGGTAAATTATTTATAGTAGTAACAAATCTACCTAATAAAAACGCACTTTTAAAGTTCGAAGTTTTGTCTATATTGCAAAAGTGGGTCGAGTTTTTCACATTGTACGAAATACACTGCTAAGTTGCTTTCAGTTTTCTTAATTTAAATCCTTTCGACTGACCAGCACAATAAGCAATGGCGTTTTTGGGTCACAGTCAATTAAAAAAAAATCTGATTGACTAAGATATAAAATAGATTGCTTTGAATAACTAACTGTATAGAAAATAATAAGCACTTGTGATTTAATAAATCAGTTACTACTCGTACTTTAATGAAAATAACTACCAACCGTGTAGTCAGCACACCCAAAACTCGAAGCCTCAAAAAAATAAAAAGGAAACCCCGAAAAAAACAATAAAACATCATTCATATCAATTGGGGATCAAAAGCCCGTATTACAAGGTTCTAAGAGCGAGGTATTGCTGACCCTTCGAGGGGATCAGGGAAATATGATAGGTTCGCTCCGTATTTATTTGTGCCCACTAAGGATTTGCCCTTCGTCCGCTAAGCCGGTTGACCCGAAACGAGATGCCAATTTGCTTTATTGACTTCTTGATCTGGATGTTACGTGGTCTGTAAGTTATTGTCTTTTTTATCTGTATGACAGGATGGTTTTCAATTTAAATTAATCTCTTACACGTGCTGTTCTGGCTTCTTAAAGACAAGGAGAATTCTGCTTCATATATCTATTCGTGTGAGGATGTGGCCACCTCTGGTGTCAGAGTTAATTAAGCCGCCTCTGGGAACCCCACAGGCCTTAGCTATTTCAGACTTACATTAACTATATAAGTCAAGGTTTCCTCACGATGGTTTCCTTCACCGTTACCTGTGATGTCCAAGATAAACTTAAAGGTCAGGTTAGGTTTTTAATTAACAAGTCAAAACAAGACCAGCCCCTAGCCTCTCAGCGCCCGATCACCTCAACTCCTCGATAGGGCGTCGATGGCCGGGGGTAAAAAAAAACTATTACATACTTAACCTGAAATGAGACTTAAACTAGACCCGGCCAAAGGGTTACTTAACATATGTAATTATCACTCAAGCACACCCACCCTCTAATACGAACTCCAGCACGAGAACCGAGGTCTTAGCCACTGGACTACCACGACAATATACCACCAGGAGAATTAATATCCGAAGTTGATGAACAACTTTCAATTATTGAATATGCACTAAAAGAAGAAGGCAGTTAGGTAAAAGTTCTGCTCGTGAAGGAGGAGGCGGAACGTGTGAGGGAGACGCAACGGAGACGCCCTCACGCCCCCAGCCATCGCAGGAGACGTCCCGGGCGTCGGGCGTCGCAAGACGATTTCCTGCGGGTAGCTCGCCGTCCGATAAGGACCAGGCCCGAGTTGACGGCGCGTAGTGTTCCACGCGCGGCTCAAAGAGATGTCAGCAAAACTGACGGGGTCCGCTAGGGCCGATGCCTGTCTGGGTCGCGGATAAATTTGAAAAAGAGTTACCGCGGCCCTGGCTCAAGCAACTGAAGGAACACGGGTGGGTTTTAGTCAGTAAAAGTCTGACACGCCCTCCCGCTTCACCCAGAGCGGGAGAAGTCACTGGATGATTAACAAACCAAAAAAAAAAAAAAAACTTTAGGTAAAAGTAGGTATGTATTAGATTTGCAATTGGAACTACGAATGGTATACACGACCTAAGTCTTAGCAAAAACAAGAATTGAAATGTATTAATTAACGTATGCGGCGTCTTACATGACCCAGATAAGTGATGAACAGCAAATAGACCAACACAGCTATAACAGAATTCAATTTTGGAAAAAGCCAGCCCGAAATAGGCTTTTGTCTAAAATGATGAGTGTCTGGCAAACTTTTCGCATTAATCTTTTTTAGGGTCCAAACTCGAACCCTAAACGGAGCCCTATTTCTGTCACTCACGTATCTGTCTGTCCGTCGTCTGACACAGGTTTTACAGCCAAACGGTTGGAGATACAGTCTTAAAATTTTCATAGTATAAGCATCTTGTTCATCCAAAAGCTTCAAATAATATTTTTAAATGTTTTTTAGGGTTTCACCCATACAGCTAAAGGGAAGCGCAAAAAATAAAAGACCTACCCCATCGAGTGGGTTATTGTTGTATAGAGCTCGTTGAGTAGAAAACATACTTTACTTTTTGTTTTAAAAAATATCGGAAAACAAAGGAATGAGAACCCACCAAAATCAGCTCTTTTTACAAAATTTTGTGCCGAAGGCTTTCTTATCTTCCCATTGACCTATGGACATCAAATATGGTGATAATGTTTATTATTACGTATAATTTACTAATAAATACTAATATATTGATAAAACAGATTTTTCTTTGAGTACCGGCCTTTAAAAAAAAAAAAAACAAAATCAAACTTTTTTATTTCACATAGGCCTACATGGGCACTTATAAAACGTCGACAAGAGGTGTGTTCCTATTACAACCAACTTGATTTTGCGGTTTGGTACGGAACCCTAAATGTGCGAAGTCCGACACGCACACGGCCAGTTTTTCCTATTGATACCAAATGGGAAGTAAAAAATTCTTCGCCAGGAAAATAATGAAATGGTTATAAAATCACTTTTTTCGTGCGTTATATTTATAATCATTGACCAACATGTACAGCATCATAAAACCACTACCTTGAGTAACAGACAATTGGTACTTAACTACTTACAGATACAAAGCGAGCTAAGACAAGTCCCCTTTCAGTATTCAAACAGATCTGACAAATAAGAAATTAGGAATATATTTGAATATCTGCTGAATATTTGCCATTATTAAAGGCGAACTCGTTCGAATCGAAGTCGACTTTGTCTCGGTCTGAATCCGCTACTTCGCCCGACCTCCGACTCAAATGTCAATCCTTTTATATTAGGCATGAGATAACTGTCGATGATATGGTCTATCGAATTCTTAGTTAAAGAAGACGATGAAATTTTATTAGATGTTTTTATCAAGAGAAATAAAAAAAACTTTTTGCAAAAAAATACTACCGACTTCCAAATACAAAACTACAAAGTGAAAAATAACTTAATTTTTCACTTTGTAGTTTTGTATTTGGAAGTCGGTAGTATTTTTTTGCAAAATGTTTTTTTATTTTTCATTTTTTAGTTGTACGTACCTAATAGGCAAGTTAGTAAGGGAACTATTTCGCCAGAATAGATTTCATGAAACTTGAACATAACCGGTGAAATGAGAGATCTTCTTACCCCTTAAGAGCGAACTGGCGTGATGTTATGTTATGAAATGTTATAAACAACAAACATACATGCGACTGCAGTAATCCAGAGAGATTTGCCGTTATTTATTGAAGAGTTCTCTTGTATATCTCCGAAGTTCTTCATTAGATCTTTACCAAATTAAAATGGGACCAATTTCGGAACATACTTTTTCAAACAAAAAAATAATTTTCAAAATCGGTCCACAATTGACGGAGTAATCGGTGAACATACACAAAAAAAAAAAAAAAAAAACATTAAGTCGAACATAGAACCTCCTCCTTTTTGGGAAGTCGGTAAAAAATAGTTAACATAATGTCCAGGGGGGTAACCATAAGCTCTTAGAGCAAGGTTATTTTGAGTGTGCGTAAGAGACATACGTATGTGACTTGTAGCATCTGTCCCTTTTTATAGTCGAACTATGATCTTTTTGTCACATCAGGGTGCGGGGGCTGGTCTCTACCTCTAGTGGGCTTGTTTTTTAAATTAATTAAGTATGCCAAGCAAATAATTATGTAATATCTACGATAGTTCTGTTCAGAAGAGATCAAAGTGACTAATTTGAGCTTTGTTCTCTTGATCGGAACGCACAACGCTGCGGTATGCGGTGCCGGATATAATTATAGTCGTATGAAAAACATCTAAAATAATCTTTTCCTCCATCACAGCGCACTGCTGACACATACGTCAGATGTAAGGAGTATTATGTGCCCGGCAACGCATACCACAGCGTTGCGTGTTCCGATCAAGAGAGATCAAAGGTTTGCTAGCATAGTCTTGTTACCCTAGCCAGAAAATCAAGCTACGTGTAACCTGAGCATAATGGAGTTATGTCTCGAATAATTATTACTATAAAATTTAATTGCTCGTACATGTGTAACTGTGTGTGTCAACCACACGCGACTGAGTAGCCGTGAGACGCCACTGGTGGCAACCACTCGCACTCAAAGCAGGAGAGTAACAAATTGTAGCGGCCACCGACCTCTAGTGGCGGCCACCGGCAACCTTCGTTTGCGCGGTATCAAAGGACGTGGCGCGTGACAGCCACTGGTGGCTGTGGTGGTGGCCAGTTTGCGCGGAGCCTTACTCTCCTGCTTTGAGTGCGAGTGTGAGCTGCGAGTGGTCGCCAGCAGTGGCGTGTCGCGGCCACTCAGTCGCGTGTGGTTGACACTAAGTCGCGAGTGGCCGCCACTCGCTACGCATGTGCGGCGCGTCTATAATACAAAATATATTAAAAAGTGTGTTATTTCGCCGTCACTGGCCACCGGTGGCTGTGGTCGGTGGCCCATTTGCGCCGAGCCTTAAAGTAAATTATATAAAGTTCGTCACAGATGTCACGGTAGCAATTATAATGCACCCAGCCAATGCATTCAGCTTAGCACCCTTCCTGGTGTTATTTATTATTAATTATGCAGCTAATTGACTTTTGAATGCCTTGAATGAGTGCAACCTTTTTATACATGAGAGTATTGTGTTATTTAATTGTGCTCCTTCAAAAGCTATATTTTTTTTGCCAAACTTAATCAGAAAACTAGCTCTTGTGTAACAAACTGTGACTTTAATTTAATTTTAGTCTCTTTATTATCTTTATTAACGTTGAGGTGCTCGTGGCCAAATAATAACAACCACACTGGTCGATCTTCAAGGTTAAGCGACGCTTGTCGAGGTCGGTCCGTGGATGGGTAACCATTTTTACATAGCGAGTTTCTTCCGTGCCTCCAAAAACAGGTTAAGCCGTTGGTCCCAGCTGTCATTAGAAGATCTTTGACAGTCGTTACGGGTAGTTAGAAGCCTGAAATTTGACAACAGTCTGGCCTATGGGTATCGTGTTACCCAGTTACTGGGTTTTGGAGGTCAGACAGGCAGTCGCTCCATTTAAAATACTAGCACTCAGCTGAATTCTGTTAGAAGTTGGGAAAAGACTGGGCAGGCAGGCAGCTAATTAGCGTTCATACATAAGGTGTACTTGAATTTTCCCTTCCTTGTGTGTACCTACAACAGAATCCTAGAAGGTATCTAGGATTCTGTTCTGTATCCAGCTTATCAATTTTCAACAAAAATAATTTCGATATTGATATCAGCGACATCCCTAAACCGTTCACAACCATTTTAAGTATTGATGGCAGCAGAATAAAACAGCATTGAGTCGATGTCGCATCCCTAAACCTGCCAGTCGGGAAACAGGCTTATTCGTCCGATGAGTGCTATCGCTCCTGGCCTTTTAGCCCCTCCTCCCACGGGAGCTCAGCCTTTTACAGTGTGTTCCTGGCTTTATACGATCGACTTTCAATATGAATTTCAGATGGGTTATAAGATCGTACGCTTTGTGCTTGTACCGCAAACGTATTTGATCTGTGTTGTTCTCAATTCGAATTTTTGATGTATTGTAAGTTGATCGCTTTTTTCATGATTATTGTTCTAAATTCGGTTAGTTTTGCGACGTTCGTTTTGGTTGGCCAATGTGCCGTGTAAGCAATCTCCTTCTCAAATAACATCTTATAAATGTATATTAAACATGCCGTGAAATGTGTGCTGCTAATATAACTTGTACATATATACATATACTAGGTTTTAAATTTGGATTTAATAAAAATAAATAGGTAAAATCGGTTTTCAAACAATGCCTTACCAATGCACGGTCTCTCAAAATTTTTCCACGTCATTTATACCTTGCAACAACATCCAACATCGAATTACATACCGTTCCCCAATTTGTCCGTCGGGAAAGTCAAGAGAGAAGTCATAACGAAAATTAAATACGCTTTGATAAATTTTTGCTGGAAGCCACGTCTTACTTCAGAGCTCATGTATAAGTTTTCATAAAGTTATAGTTTCTCAAAGCCCGTCTCGAAACTGTGGAACATTCCAGAAAATGGAGAAGCAAAGCATCGGAGTGAAACGTAGACGCTGGCTGAGGCGGAATAAAGTTGACATTTTTGCAAAGCTACGTTAGAATTTCAACAAAATTAAATGTGGCACTACACGAAATGAAAATAGTGTGAGCGAGGCACGTCCCCCCTTGCCCCCCCTCTCGCTTCGGCTTGCCTCGCGCCTCGCTTCGCCTCGCGCCTTATTTTTGTTGAGAATTTGCCGACGACAGTTTATTTTGTAGTTACCCCTGCTTATGCAATGGTGATTATTAGCTTTAAATACTGCAGTATAATGTTTTTAATGAGAAATACCTGCAAAAGCTCGATTTCAAAACTCATTATTTTTCAACATAGGCATACAGACTGTGTGAGTCATGAATTGTATCGGTGTTTTCAGAAAACGTATAATTACCCTCTGTTACATTTGTACTTAAACCCCTATAAATCTACAACACTCATACAACCACCAACCCCAATCATCAATTTTATTTCCTCCGCCAACAGCATTCCCATCAGTTTTGGCCAAATATTTGGTCCAAACTGCACTGCAAATGCAAACGAGATGCAAGGGAACATTAGCGGAACGAATAACCTCTGTCGCGGCGACTATCGCGCTCCACATAAACTACCGCGCACATTACCGACGCTATACACACTGTAGCAACGAATGAGCAACCAGAAAAAACATCAAACCGTTGCTGAGAAGTAATATAGTTAATACTAATACCAGACCCTTGGGCCCTATTCTCATACAGAGACGACTCAAGTATTGATCACCACGCATACTCAATGCGGGTTTTGCGGGTTGGTGATTTCAAATAAATCCAGGTTCTCTCAAGTGGTTTTCCTTCACCGTTGTCAGCGATGTTGCCTTCAAAGTTAGAGTGAACAGGGTCTGGGTAAGCTCCTCCATCGTCTAATTTGTCTCTGTCACCTTTGACCTAGACTAGAATCAAGAGAAAACCCATATTAAATAAAGAAGGGCAATCTGTATTTATCCCACTGCAGAGCAAAGCGTATACGAAAAAGCACACTGGTACTTGCCCGAATTTGAACTCACGACAACAAGCAAGAGAGGCGGGGTTTTAGCCATTGGGCCACCACGACAAAGTAAGTATGTGGTAAAGTTGGTGTTGGAAAAAACATATGATCTGGCATAAAAACTCAATTGACCCAATGCTAGAAAACCCACTGGGATACAAAATTGAGTACCTGTTACTCTGAAGAAAGGACAACGGTCAGAAAACCAAGGATTATACTCGTAATGCCACAAATCCTCCCGAAGCCAACTTGAATAGCAATTGCCTTTCTGGCACTCGTGTCTTAGATGATATACAAACTAACTATCTTCATCAGCATTCTAATGTTCCCACTGCTGGGACTGGAACACAGGCCTCCTCTCTGTGACAGAGGAAATGGGCCTTAATCCACCACGTTGGCTCATTGCGGGTTGGTGGACGTCACATGTCTTCGAATTTTCGGTTCTAGGACATGCCGGTTTTCTCACGATATTTTCCTTTACTGTTTTTTGAAGAGTGGGGATGAAATAATATACACAAAGTAAAGCGCCTGCCTATCTTCGAACCCACGACCTACAACTAGTAAGTCGCGTCCGTTATCAGTGAGCTCTATCTAAACAAAACTAAAATACATCAGCAAACTTATAACACATTTCTAGAAAATGATTATTTAAATGAAAAATTAAATAAATAAAAAGAAATAATGCACCAATAATTACATGAACATTACACCATAAATTATATATATTAAGTACATATTTTACAATTATGTATTTATATTTGTATATATCCATCATAACACTATTTGTGTAGGTGCGCATATTTTTATATCTTGATTAAGTAAATAAATTTTCTTATTCTCTCGTTTTCACACACTATTGTCTAAATTTATTTTTAAATTTTTCCTTTTCGCGGGTCTGCTGGCGGCAATTTCTTAAGAAATAAGCAGTGCCCTTGTCTTGATGTGTTGTATTTATTTATTATATTGTGTATGTACTTCAATTATAAAATTAATAAATAAATTAAATAATCAACTAATAAACTTGAATGATGATTATTATGTATCGCTGCTCCCTCTGGGTGGATCCGCTGGATACGAGACGCACAGGATCCATTGATGTGGTGTTACTTGGGGGAGGCTTGTGTCCAGCTGTGGATGTCTTTCGGATGAAATGATCACACTGCTACAGACTGATGACGTTAGCTGCCATCAGTTTTTAAAAGAACCAGCCATTGTTGCACCCACAGAGCAGCCGCGTGTCTTTCAATAGACCATCAAGAGCGCAATATCGTAAGGCTAATGTGCCCTGATCGTAGCTTACGAGTTTCATGGCTGTTTTACTGTTACTGCTGCTACTTACAGACGCTGCTTTTATTACTTCAATTACATAGATATGTAAACAGATTCATAAGTAAATGTCGGCTATATGTGTCTGCCAAATGAATCAATGAATGTAGACAAAACACTCTGAGTATGCAGAGATAAGAAAGAAGAAAGAAAAGAAAAGAAAGAAAAAAAGAAAACACGTTTATTTGCGCTAGGCACGACGCATACCATAAAAAAAACAAAGGAAAGCTTAAATACAAATACAAAGTATGCGTCACAACCACGCAAAACGGTCATCGCTCAGCATAATGCTGAGACTCTGCGCAAGTCAGAGCTACAGCGCTGGTTTGGAAGTTACGAACGTTTTATATTCTAAGTCATCTTAGAAAAAGTTAACTTCCTCAACTCGACTCAACGCAACTCATGACAACGGAAAAAGCTATTCTCGAATCTAGAGGTTCTAGACAAGTGTCGATCGATGTCAGCGATGGCGATATAACAAAATGTAATGTATCGATCACATGACATTTCGATTGCGTTTGACATTTCGATGGCGATTGAGATTTCGATTGCGTTTGAAATTTCGACATTTTTTGACATTTCGATTGGGTTTGAATTTCGTTTGGGTTTGACATTCCGATTTTGTTTGACATTTCGGTTGCGAGTGAAATTTCGATTGCGTTTGACATTTCGATAGCGTTTGATATTTCGATTGGGTTTGACATTTCAATTGGGTTTGACATTTCGATTGGGTTTGACATTTCGATTGGGTTTGACATTTCGATTTTGTTTGACATTTCGGTTGCGTTTGAAATTTCGATTGCGTTTGACATTTCGATAACGTTTGATATTTCGATTGCGTTTGAAGTTTCGATTGCGTTTGACATTTCGATAGGGTTTGACATTTCCCATACAATTTCACATCATCACCACGCTTTCCGTGATAGTAAAGTTTGGACGTTAATGAGATCAAAAGCTTTATCTGTAACTTTGATTGAGTGCGACTGAGTCGAGATTGACTCGAGTGAGCGACTTACAGATGTTGGATTGTCCCTACCTCCTTGAAAACGTCTCGTGCCTTTACGAACGTTTTATTTAAAGACAACCGCAATCATCATGAATGATTTCAGTGCTTACTCCAAATGTCATCAATACAAGAATAACATACAACCTTTTCCATTACCAGATCAATCAGAAAAACATCCACCCACAACCACGTACAAAAATAATAATTACTCCGATTCATTCTCAAAATTAAGACATCAAGATAACGAGTTTTGAATGTAGGCTTATGACGTCATTTACTCATTCAAGTTCCACCACTAAGTGAGTAAGGTATCTGCACCATTTATCGGCCCAGTTGAACTCCCAGCTAAATGTCGCCCGTAATTGGCGGCGGTCCATCTGCAAGCAATTAGGAAGGCAGCGCGTTTTAAAAGATCCATATTTATTCGCCAAGCCGTACCTACCGCTGTAAATGTTTTGCGCTGCCCTGATTACACTGGTTACGCAATAAATTGGCGTATCTGCCTCGTTTTGGTGTTTTGGCTTGTGGCGTTTGTAGTCTGTTCTATGCTGGAGGAAAAGTTCAAGGGGCAATTACGTACCTACATCGATTTGTTTTTATAAACTAGGTAGGTAGGTATCCATTTACTCCACAAGTTAAGATTTTGCCTATAATGTTATATGTGTGATTAGTCTGCTGTTAAACCAGTTTATCATCTGTCAAACCTTATCCTTATTAATTCGGGGTTTGTGCAGTAGATCTGTTTTCCTTTGATCTCTATTTGCCGTCCTTTAAAAAAATCATATCATTCTTCACACAATCCATCCGTTTTTTTTCTATTTTATATATACCACCCAATGATATTCTAGTAAACTGATACGATAATCGAAAAAAGTGTTCCGCACAGAAGCGGCAGCACACATACACACTTTTCATTCATCTGATATTTCACTACAAGTCGATAGTGATGGCTTGATAAAACCAACAAGAAAAAAAGAGACAGCTAGTGTTTGTCACTTGCGTGTGAATGTAAACAAACATTATTCTGACCACCAATGTTTTTTTCTTCTTCTAACCTCCTAATATCAGAATATTAGGTTTTATTTAAATGAATTAGTAAATTGAGGTGTATTGCGTACTTACATATGGTACGAGATCCCTTCTGTTTTATGTACTTTGATATCATAATTGGTACACTTTCTAAATACACACGATGGCATTTTTTAAATTTGCTTTTATTTCAATAAAGCGTATCGCTCTTCGCCATGTGTGACATAGACTAAAGACTTTACGTCCCAATTAGGACGTATCCGAGTCATCATAATGCGCACGCTCATAACATATCTGTTTACTAGAATATCATTGATATCACCACAATCATTCAGAAAACTTTCTTTACGACTTGGCGAAATGGCCTCATTCCTCCGCCTAAAAAATATACCTATATTAAATCTTTAAGGACTTTACCCCATCATAACCAAATTCACATAAATATCCAAACTAACTTCTAAATCAAAACAAAGAAGCTCTCATCAACATCACTCAAATATTACACAACCTACTTATAGTACACGAAACGTTATAGTTTGCCAAGAACGTTAGCAAGTCTACCGGTCAAACCAAGGAGGCCTAATGCACAAGACGATGCCGCCATATTGAATTAATAAGCTCCCAACGTTCCAAATTCAAAAGCTTCCACGCCGCTTTCTGGATGATAATGACCTCTTGCATGCGGCCAGTAACTCAAGCAAACTTGTCTATGACTTAGCAAACATATTTCATCCCATTAAAAAATCTTTTATCTGTCGTATCTCTGACGCCTAAGGTTGAAAATCCTTTGTCTATTGATGTTGTTGACTGAAGATGCAGTGTTGTCGTTTAGTATTGGACGTTAGAGGCACAATGCACTAATTATATCAGTATCTTAGAAAGCCCCTAACCAGCCCCTTAACAGTTTTCCACGGTATCGGAGAGGCATTAGTGCATTTCCCAGTAATGCTTCTAAAGACGGTTGGCGCACGATGACCAAGGAGATCGGTTAGTGCCACCGAATTTTAACTGTAGATTTAAATGACCTACTTTTGTAATATTCTGTAAATATTTTTTGTGCTGAAAATTTGTTGGATTAACAGCTAGCCGTAATGTCAAATTACCGACAGTAAATGTCAAAACATGTCAAAAATGTAGGTAGGTAAAATTAGAATTAAGGTAAGGACCGAGATTAGAACGTGGAAGTTCTAAAAATGTGGGATTTGCCCATTCATAAATAAAAAAAACCATTTTCCTACAGGATTTAACTACCAAACTATAAAGTACATAATAATTCCATGGATACGACTGATTTGTAAAGAACGCTTGTTACAAAAATATTAGGTTGGATTCATGGCACGTGAAAAGACTTATCGTATCGTTTACTTAATTAATTGATCTACCTAATACAGTTTCAAGAGGAAAATTGAGGGAATACTTATACACCGTGAAATTTAAATGGTTGTTTTCCCGCAGCGAAATGGTTTTTTCTATGTAATACAATCGTTTCGTAGTTATGTAAAATATTAGAAACAAAAACTGGCATATTTAACATTGTGAAAAACTTAACTCGAAAGCGATCACGAACCAATAGTAATACCTCCCGATATCTACGGCCGAACGACAGCGGGGCGTTGACCCGGGTGCTAAGTAGGTCAGGATCACTGTCAAAAGGATTAGGTTCGAAGGCGGCTCCGTTTGATAATGTTGCGCGCGGGCTAGTTTATGCCGTATTACTACACGCGAGAGCTTATTTTACTTTAAACATTTAATAAATCGGTATTTGCTTTGTCGGCTTAGCGGTGGTATTGTTCCTTGCAAACTATTTTATGACGTATCACTACGTGCGAGAGTTTATTTTGGTTTGAACATTATCTTGTGCATCGCTTTTCTTTGCCGGTGGTGACGCGAGTAGTACCTAGTACCTACAAGTTACTATTGTAACTCACTTTTTCGAGTTGATGAATATTTTTTAAATTATTTTAAAACAAAAACATCGTTATTTTTTTACTTTAACTCTATGCTTCGAAAGTACTCCTTAAGGCAAGTCGTTCTGCCGCGGGAAAACAACCAATTAAATTTCACGGTGTATTTAAACTAGCTTCTGAAAGCGGCTTTGCCCGCGTGGAAGTCTAATGTGTCCCACAGGAACCGTGGATCAAAATAGCATATGTGCTATTCGAGACTATTATATACCTCAGTGCCAAATATCATCCAGATCCCTTCAGCCGTTCAGGCATGAGTGACTAACAACCCCTCTGCCCCCGCCCCCTGAAGCCCTGGACCCCGTTGTCCATGGCTAAAGAGAACTGACGCAAACCTGTAATACTAACTAATGATGAACGCAAATAGGTATGGCAAGGCAAGGAGCTACACAAACTCTTCTATCGGGCTCTTCAAGGCCCCGATGTAGATTTCCCAGCATCCGTATCCTGGCTACGTTTCGGCGACCTTTTCGGGGAAAACGATCCAACCATCTATCCAAAGTTTTACAATTATAATATTAGTAAGCTATTACAGAACAACCATCTCTCGAAAGCAAATGAATCGTAACAAAATGACTCTAATTTCGATGTCATAATGGTCACGTAACCCGCCTTCGTGAGATAGAACAACTATAAGATATTAATAAGGTATTCATAATTCAATTTATTTTTGTCCTGGGATGGATCACAAAGCATCTTGTTTAGTTGTGTCAAGAATTGTCTGATATTTTTCTTCTCTGTCACCACAATTCGTTAACTTAAACATAGCCTTAGGTGTTATAGAAACCAGGATGGGATGTGGCAGACAAATATTTAAGAAACAAGAGACAGCATGGTAATCTCACAAAATAAACTTATTATAAAATATAACCAGTAGCTCTGAAGGTAAACACTGAACAGGTGAAGACATGATATGACATGATTATGTGAGAATTGAAAATGACATGTGCCATTAATTGAAAATAAAGAAATAACATGAAATATTCTGTTCAGCCAGGACTTAAATGAGTTTGATAAATCAAACCTCATTCCAACATTAGTAATATATTATTTATTTATTTATTTACTCATTAATTATTATAACACCTTTACAGAGACTTCCAAGGCGATGTTATAACACACATATAAAACATTAAAATACAATATATCAATCATTACAATAAGACATTCCAATACTTTAATCATTATTTAAATGGTCAGACCTTTATCAATTAAATTTTGCGCTACTTTGACGAATCCATGATCCTTAACAACCCTTACGGATCATTTAATTTCAACTCATGGCAACACTAGATAACACTTATTTGTGTTATCCAAATATAACACCACAACAAACAGAGAAAAAAGAGATACTTAAGAAATACCAAGAAAGAGAAAAAAATATATATATAGATTTTCAGAAAAATACGTGCTTTATCACATAGAACAAACAAGTCATTTCACGTTATTTATTTCAGAATTTAATTTTTTGTGGTACGAGTACAAGGAGTTAACCAACGTTTAAATTAAATCCACAGTGCAACCGGCCATCGGCTAATTTAGAACTATCGGCCAGCAAAGTGGCCGTACCGTCTTGTGTCCATAGACAAGTTGCGGCCCAACTATTCTGGGTCACCACTCTGACCGTAATGTCAGTATGTGTGATCGTGTACACGTCTTATTAGTAGGGAGTAACTTATTATTTAGTTTCTAGTTCTTTGGAACTCGAAAACTTGGCGGCTGGGAAATGATATTTTGTTAAAAATAATATTTTTCAGACTTGTTTCAATAAAAATGAAAACTTAACGAAAATTCTGGAAGGTGGTTACAACAGACCTATATAAAAAACTACCTTTTAGAAAAATTTACTATAATTACGTTAAGAAATTATCATAAGGTTGTCATAATACAATTTTGAATGAAGACTAAAATAGTGATATCACGAAGCCTATTAACACAGTATTTGTGTTAAGGGGGCAGCTAGAAAGGCTTTTGAGGAAGCACATTCAAGGCAAAAATGGTGGGTATCCCTATATCAAACGAAAACTGAAAGTGTACCCTTCATGTGGCTCTTATCTGAACCTTTTCAGATATATTCTCTGTGTTCACTCAACAAGCTGCACTATTCAGCTGACAAAATTTCACCCTGCATAATATGATGCAGCGTGAAATTGCTTGCTTGCTCAAAAACCTTGCCAGCTCTCCCTTTATATTTAGAATCAAGCAAAACCCACACAATTTCACGATCTTGTAGACACGGGACTTCTTTTAGATGTTTTAGGTCAAATGGTAGATTTTTTCTATTCACTTTTATCCTATTTTTAGCGTCTTTCTAGTCCTTTATTAAGTCAAGAATATTATTTTTATGATAATGATTTTGTGGCAAATAAAGGTACGTACTCGTAAAATTTTCTTTTTCGGACTTGTAATTGTTAGGTACCTATTATATATTTGTCGTCAGTTGTTCTAATGAGATACGGCTTTTTCATAACCTCTGATTTCGAAATCATGGCATGTATGGAACTGAAAAGTATTGCATGATACTTTTTGATGGGGCTTAATATGTGCGGGTTATTAGAAGACTCACAAATTTTCATGAGACAATTTCGCATGGTATAAGTTAGGTCACCTTCCTGGTCCCCGAAGAAGAGTTCCATACTTTGAGCTCACACTTTTGATCTTTGAACAAATCAAATTCAAAGATGACGCAACAGACATACTTACATAGAAACTCAATCAGGCTATGAGAAACAAAACATCACCCAAAGACGCACAGGGTCCCACGAATTAAAGCGTCGGTATCCCTTAATTGCCAAATATCGTCTAGCAAAGGGGATCCATCTTCACTAAACCGTTAAAAGGATCCGTGCTAAGTGCAGGATCGGGGTTCGATTCCCCGTTTTGTAATTCGATTCGGTGCCAATTAGGAGTTTAGTTGTCGTCGGTCCAACTATACGTCTTAAAGGTAAGACGAACTATTTTGTATCGTCCATTTGAACCCCTTTGTAGATTTAAAGGGTGTCTGGCCGGCCGTATGGAGCTCAATTATTTAATTAAGTGGTACAGTTTCTTTGATTACTCTAATGAAATGTATTGGCTACCTTGTGTTGGTTTTCAGAAAATGAAAGCCGAGTATCGAGTGTTTTGGTTGAAGCAATATTCTAATTCTATTATATTCTAAGTCAACATGATATTGGCTGACCAAAAGATGTCGACTGCTGGACATTGATCCTTCAAGCATCGTCACACAGCAGTAATTGCGTATCTGTTTTAACAGCACGGAGCACACTCCTTCTCTTTCATTTTGGTAACTCAAGAATATTCATTGCGTGTTTTACGCTGTGGAGTAGACGGATTTTTAAGAAGAAGCGGAAAAATCCGTACGCTACTCTTTAAACTTACACAATTAGGGTGCTGTTCTGTATTTTTCACGTCCAATGAACTCCTGTAGCCCGCACCAAGTCTTCGGTCCACCTTTCGAGAGGCTTTCCAACGCTGACCTTTATAAAAAGAACAACAATCAAAACGGTGAGTAGACATCGGGTAAGATATTATTTCGTCTACTAGAGTCATTAGCATTACATATATTTATGCTTTATATATCAATTGGCTTTTCAAAACATTTCACACTCATTACCAATAGTTTAACGATCTAATGAAAGCAGACTATAAAGATGGCACAATACTAAGTTTTAACCAGCTTTTTGTACCTCTCATTCAAATAAAATAGAGTTAATGATTCCAGTAATTTATTTATGAACTGAGCATAAAACGCTTAGTAGGTTTAGGTAGAGGTTTCTTTTTGAAAAAATCCTTAGGTACGTTTTCATTGGAAGCACTATATTTAACTCCTTGGCTTCACTTTTTATTAGGATACGGGGAAATGAAGTTTTTCTCCTTATTAAAAGCGAATTGCGTGGGGTGGAGAGGTATTTTGAGGTTGCCAACTGTTTTAAAACCACCCACTCTTTTACAAGGACGTCTGTCAATGTGGTCAAGTTGTATTATGTCTTATATAAACTTGTTTGTTCTGTCTCCTGCTTGATATGGAGGCAAGTGAAAATTATGTTTTTAGTTTTCCTACTCCTCCTTTATTCTATTTTGATTAATTTCGTTGCGGTATCCAAGACAGTTAAATTCATTCTCCGGGAATTCGTCGAACTTCATTGCCTGGGCGCTTTTCTGGTGGTCGCCACTGTTGATTCTGGCTTTTAGGAGTTGCAGTGGTTTGGGAATAGTGCGGTGGGACTGTCCCAATGGCAAGGGTGATCGTTTAAAATCTTTTTCGAGGTGATTTGTTTTCAGTTTATTCCTTACTATTGTTCATAATGTTATGTTTGAGACTTAAGTCATCTTGTACTTTAGACTTCAGCACACATGAAATAAATTTAGCACAATTTAATAATAATCGTACTTTTTTGTGTCTTTGTTATATGTATATGGTATACAAGCGTGATATTATGTTATTTTTGTCAATGTTTTAAAATTATGTTCTAAATACGTTTAATGCATTTAGTGACCCGTGGCGCCTGAAATCACCTGAAAGTTCTAGTTTATTCAGGTTGGAGCTATAGGGTCAGGTAAACAGACCCTATAGGGTTTGTTTAAACTGATAAATGTTAGATATGCTCAGTCCATCTAACCATAATTATGATACAATCACGCATATACTACTGCCTAATCCCTCGTGAGAAACGGTCTTAAGATGTTTTAAATATTTAAATGTTATAGGTATACATCGTACAACAATTTCTTCAGTAATCTTACTCAACAACGAATCTAACCCGTTGGGCGTCGCGAGGCGTGGCAACAGCGGATTTCCCCGTATCCGTAGATCCGCGCACCGCGCTATATCCGCGCATATCCGGGGGGGCGGATCAGCCGGATCAGCAACAGGTGGGGGATGAGCCGCGGATGTATCCGCCCACTAAAACCACGTGCTGCACTTCTGTGTTATTGTTTTGAATTTGTGTTTAAAACTTTCGAAGTGAGCAGTGTGATGGGAATTGTCTTTGGTGTTCGTGTGCTCTTTAATCTTTAGCATGCCAGTAACAAAATATGTTTTCCACAGTGTTTTTTTTAGTCATGAAGTTATCGAATGGTTTATATTAAAAAATCAATTTTTTTGTTAAAAAGTTTTTTATTTTTCTCTTTTTACTTTGGGTAGGTACCTCCAATTAATATGAAAATCATTTATAACCAAAGAACATCATATGTCAATTCCAATAAGCCCAAACACGACTAGGATACATTGTTTTATTTCTGGTTTCCAGTGGCCATTGTGGTCTTCTTCATCAGTTCCACTTCACCAAATGATACTTTTTGAGTGCAAATGATGAAAATACCAAAATCGCTACATGTATGCCTATAATATTTGAGGAGTTCCCTCGATTTCTCTAAGATTCCATCATCAGATCCTGGTTTCCTGATCATGGTACCACCCTTGGGATATCTCCTTTCCAACAAAAAAGAATCATCAAAATCGGTTCATAAACGACGAAGTTATCCGCGAACACACATAAAAAAAATATATATACGGTCGAATTGAGAAACCTCCTCCTTTTTGGGAAGTCGGTTAAAAAGGTGAAGAGAAAAGTTTGAAAATGAGTAAACGTCTTTTTATGTACTCTGTAGGTATTGCGCGCATGGTGAAGTATGAGATGTGGCATAGTTAGAGCTAATAACATAAAATTGTAAACATTGCCAGACGAAATAATATTCTTTATATACAAATGAATTACGGACAGATTTCCACCACCTCGGCGACCAGTACTAACCGTAATAATAAACAGCTTCAACTTAATAAAAAACCGGGCAAGTGCGAGTCGGACTCGCGCACGAAGGGTTCCGTACCATTATCGTAAAAACGGCAAAAATATCACGTTTGTTGTATGGGAGCCCCACTTAAATATTTATTTTATTCTCTTTTTAGTATTTGTTGTTATAGCGGCAACAGAAATACATCATATGTGTAAAATTCAACTGTCTAGCAATCACGGTTCATGAGATACAGCCTGGTGACAGATAGACAGACAGCCGTCTGTCTGTCTGTCTGTCACCAGGCTGTATGCCGCGGAGTCTGTAATAGGGTCCTGTTTTTACGCTTTGGGTACGGAACCCTAAAAATAATTTTAACCTCTCAAGACACTCAGATACTTTTACTGATAAATCTCAATAACAGCGTATCTTAATATCAAAAGTATGTCATTAGAATTGGCAACAGAATCACATTATACGGCGATCATCGACCCGCCTGCCAAATGCGGTGATTATGGCAATATTCTCCCAAAGCGCCCATTAGAGAGACTCATAAATGTTGGCCCCTGCCCAGTTGAAGACGTTTGATAATGTGTGATCATAATTAATCGAATATTATTTTAATATCTAAAAGATATAATAAGTAATAATACAGTGAGCTATTTTAAGTAGCTTTTATTTAACTTACCTTGTTAGTTCGTTAGTAGGTGTGGCCGTGTGGGTCTTGCAACTGATTTTTAAACGTATCCCCAGCCAATTGAGCTGAAATATGTTCATACGTTTGGTTGCATGACAATGCACGGTAATCTAAAAAGCTTGTTTAAGACAGCTTGTTTATTGGAAAAAAATTGCTATACTTCATAAAAAATAGCTTTATCTCTGCAACAGTTGTCAGTATCAATACAGTAACAATAGCGCTTGACAGGCTGATCAGGGGGGTGACCACAAGCTCTTAGAGTAAGGTTATTTTGATATCGAGTAAGGGACAGATGTAAATGACGTGTATACATCTGTCACTTACTAGATATCAAAATAACCTTACTCTAAGAGGTTGTGGTCACCCCCCTGAACGTATAAGTCAGTTTGACATATGTCCCAGAGATCAAGCTATCTTTTATGAAGTACAGGTACTACGATGCAATTGAAATAGTTTTGTTTTTTAATTCTCGCTGGCAGCTCAACTGAAATGTGAATTGTTGTTGCAATTTTGAAAATCGTTTTCATTGACTCTTAAAAATCCAATTATGAACGGTGATGCGTTTTATATTATATTTACCTTACTTCACTCTTGATTTAAAGAGCACTAGATTGTAGCTATCGGGAAACACAGACTCCGGCAGGGAATTCCACTCCTTAGCTGTACGCATAATAAAAGTGTTCCCAAAACGCTTTTGTTCGTATGATTGGGATGTCCACCATGTATCGATGGCGCATCGCCGTACGTACGTCTGGTAGTCAGATGATGAAACGAACTAGGTGGAATTAGATCGTGCAATGCCATCGCACACTCCCCGAAATGTAACCGATAAAAAACCGACAAGCTGGCACCTCGGCGACGATGTTCAAGCCTCTGGAGCAGAAAATAGCAGTCGACTTTCCATAAATTTGTCTACAATAGATGTTGAACGACTTCAATAGAACATTCTTACTATACATTCAGGTTGCTTTACAAAAAGGAGATCTTCAGAAAATAGGTAAAATACACTGTAACATACCCAAAGAAGAACAAACATAACTCTAATGTTAATGAGAAACCCCCATAATATTTTTTTAATTTTAAATAAGCTCACGCTTGACCACTATCTCACCTGATAGTAAGCGATGATGTGGTCGACGGTGAAGCACGCTTACCTAGAATTAACCTGTTTACTCTTGATTTAAAGACCCCTAGATTGTAGCTATATCGGGAAACACAGACTCCGGCAGGGAATTCCGTAGCTGTACGCATAATAAAAGTATTCTCAAAACATTTAGTGCGTATGGGTGGAATGTCCACCATGTATCGATGGCGCATCGCCGTACGTCTAACAATACCTTATTACCTAAGATTATTTATTATGCACCGTTACAAGTTAGTTAACTAATAAAGTTTCCGATAGTCATCAAGCAATTCTTAAACAACCCAATAAATAAAAAAGTATTGACACTTCCTAACAATTAAAATAAATCTAGAAACATATTAATATCACTAAGTTGTGAGCCGAAATAATCACAGGGAAATTTATCGTACCATTTTCGCACTTAATGCGTAAAATTGACGAAATCAGTCGTTTTGAGTGCGAAAACTTTCGTCGAAGGTCATTATAGTCGAATCAATCAAGGCGTAATGGCACCCTCAATACGCTAGGGATGGGAAATGGTTGTTAGTATGACGCTCTACTTATTTATGGTAATCACTAGTGTTGTGAGGGCTCTCGGGCTCCGCGGACAATTTATTTTTAGGATGGATGGTTAGGGTGTGGAGTGTTATTATTATGTTTGTTTGGTTTGCATATTTTGGGAGTCGGAACACCTCATTCGGTAGATAACAGGAGCTTTTTATATGTTAAACGTACTTATTCCTGCAAGCTACACAATTATACCAGTATCTTTGATTTACACAAGACATAACTATAATTTTCTGTAAATGAAATATTAGTGTACCTTGGTTAAAAAAAATACACTGTATTATCACACGTACAGTCAAGGGTCAAAAGTGCAGTCATACTCTCCCAAAACTCAAATGGCTAGTAGTCTAAATTATCCACAACTGATTTAATATTTTGTATAGAAATTAAAGTATACATTATTTCTATTAACCGCGAAAGGATGAAATTCTGCTACCTACAAAAAAAAATGCCTTTTCTGTTTTGGTAGAGTGTGACTGCACTTTTGACCCTTATAGTACCTATATTAAATTGTACTAATAATTTGTGTTTTAGTGATCTTATTTAGAGACTTGAGAATTAAAAAAAGTTTATGAAAATAAAACGTAGGTTGTTCAAGGCTGTGGCACTAGACACGATAGATATATATTCAAGTTAACCTTAGACGGCACAAAAATGTTACCATAGACTATATTATTATAAAGCAATGTTGCTATTAACTAATTTTAACACATGGCTCTTGAACATTTTTCAATGTTCATCTGCGAAGTTAATTTGGTCAGTATGTCAGCCACCAAACTCCGAGTTCCAACTTATATGACATCTATCTCCTTATTAGCAACCTTCTCTCGAAGAAAATGATATCTGATGTCTATATGCTTGCTGCGGGCACAGTAGGATTCTGTACCTGCAAATGGCACTTTGATTATCACAATATATTAGGGTAAAGTTGAGGAGCTCGTGGCTAAATAATAACAGCCGCACGGGTCGATCTTAAAGGTTAAGCACCGTTTGACGATGTCGTTCCGTGGATGGGTGACCATTTCAACATACCGAGTTTCCTCCGTGCCTCGGAAAACACGTTAAGCCGTTGGTCCCGGCTGTCATTTGAAGATCTTTGACAGTCGTTACGGGTAGTCAGAAGCCTGAGATCTGACACCAGTCTTACCAAGGGGTATTGTGTTACCCAGTTATTGGGTTGTAGAGGTCAGATAGGCATGTAAAACACTGGTACTCAGCTGAATGCAGATGATGATTAGAGAGGGTAAAGTTCCCACATCACAGTGCAACTCAGATTCCAAATCTAAGCCACATTGCTTCTTGTGTAGTGGTCGCAAGTGACATATACTCTGCTGCCATGGTTGAAATAGCAACCGTGCTCTGACGTTTTGAACACCATGAAATTGCTGCTCCCTGGAACATAAAAACGTAGCCCGAGCAAGATCTCCGTCTATTAATATCTGAAGCCCAATCAGAATCACAATAGCCAATTGCCCTCTTTTCTTTATTGTTTTGGATAAAAATTTACTTTGTAATCCTTAGTTCCTTTTATATAACGCAACACTTTTTTAAGGTTATCCTAGTCGAAGGCACGAACTATTTTGTGCGCGAGGTTAAAATGCATGCTATCTCATCCGGCAACACGTGCAAAATATATAGATACTGTGATGAGCAATAAGGAGCTAGTTCACGTATGACTTAGCACTTTTGCAAATTTGTATCGAAATGGATGATGATTTATGACGAAAACGAGCGCTCGTAATTGTATAAACAGATCTTTGGGAGTCTAGATATCATGAAAAACGACTACATGAATATTGTCAAAATAAAATTATTTGCATTGTTGAATTACTAATCTATCCCTGTATGGAGGCCGTTTTGCAATTTTCCTTCTTCTTATTGTATTTATTTCCGCCCAAAGATGCGTTAAAAGTAGAGTTGAAATATAGAACTTTCGACGCTCATAACTTTCATTTTTTTTTGTTTACATACAGGGCTAGATAATGATGAGACAAATTGATATCATTTTTTATTTTGAACGTACATCGTCAAACAGTGGAGTAATCGCCAGACTACGTTTGTATGGAAGAATTATCGACTAGTGTAACCTTAAGTGAAAACTGTTAAAAGAGAGTTGGCCTAAAATAACAACAAGAAAAAGCCTATCAAGTAACCCGTCAATGATAACATCACAATCATTCGCATCTTCATCACTACTTTCCTTCGCACCGAAATTAATGCGAAAACACACACACGTATCCATATTTGTCGGCGTCTAAGTCCCAAATTAATAGTCTAAACTTGGGTGTATCCCGCACGCGCGCTCCCGACTTACGCGCAACTTAGAGCCAATTAATTTATTGCGCCAACTTTACTTTCCATTCTTTACCTTACCACTTATACATCTGCGGTGGCGGGTTAGCGAGTTGCCAGCTTATTGTGATTTATTCGCACTCTTGTCTTGCGAATATTAACGGACTACGTTTTATGGGGAAATGAAGTTGGGAGTGAATGTTTTAATTTTATGTCAGATTTTGGTATAAATTAAGCAACGTTTTCAATAAAGCAGCTGTTTTTAACCGACTTCGCAAAAAGGAGGAGGTTTTCAATTAGGCTGTTTTATTTTTTTTTATTTGTTACCGAACTTTTTACTGGGTGAACCGATTTTGATGAATCTTTTTTCATTTGAAAGCTGGTGCTTGTCATGTGATCCCATTTAAATTTCATCAAGATCTGATGAAGAACTTCCGAGATATACATCAGAACTCTTCAATAAATGACGGCAAATCACTCGGGCTAGCTGCAATCGGATGTCTGTTTATTGTTTACATCATTTCATAACATAACATCACACTATCACGCTCTAAAGGGGTACGCAGGTTGAACAGTTGACCCAGGTATACTCTAATTCCACTGTTTTTGTCTAAGTTGCATGTTTCTGGGTTAATCTATTCTGGCTTCACTTTGGAGGATTGGTCCATTATGAACAACAACTAAAAAGTGAAAAATAAAAAAACTTTTTACCAAAAAATACAACCGACTTTCAGATAAAAGCACTGCAAAGTGAAAAATAACTTCAATTTCGGAAGTCGGTGTCAAAAAACGAAGATCCCAAAACAGGAACACTGACTTCCGAAATTGAAGTTATTTTTCACTTTGTAGTGCTTTTATTTGGAAGTCGGTTGTATTTTTTGGTAAAAAGTTTTTTTTTAATCTGTTTTTGATGCTTACATATATTTTATTAAAACAATAATAATAAATAAATAAGGCGAGTTCAGTGGTCAGGCAGGGGCCAGTAGTCCTCCTATAGTTTTAAGCAATCGGTTCACCAAACCCTAAACCTTTTTCTCCTTATTTTGCAAAAGACCTGCAACAAACGGGGGAATGACCTTGGGACCACTTGCGTAATGCATACAGGGATAATCGTCGGTTGGTGTCACATTGCCTGATACATTCCTAACAAGGCCTCTGCGAGTTGGATTCGGCCCCTCGCACGCCATTCAAAGGACCGGGTCTCCAGGCTCCCGAGATTGTCACCAACTATGTTAGTATTGAACAATTACAATACAAAACAATGGTAGGTACATAAAAGGTCGTAATCGTAAACTAAACTAACTAAGAATTTACCTTCAGTACACCATAATATACCAATAAATCCCTCACCTATACAAGAATTATTTATCCCACCATCTCAACTATATCGTAATTAATTACCCTAAACCATTACACAGATACATATCTGGCAACCCTGGCGAGACGTCGCGCCTAGCTCCTTCGATAACCGCGCGAAAGAGATTTATTTCTCGAACTTGTTATAACTTCATAATTTCCCCGAATTATCGGCACACAGTATGTGGCATACAGCCTTATCGGATGCGCCGTGTGTTGTTCTTTTGTAACTTTTGTTAATTATAAATTTACTAGCATTTGCCCCTTGTTTTGCTCGTGTGGAAGTCGGGGAACGACAAATAAAGTGTATAAATTATCCCATGGGTACATAATATTGTAATAAAGGTGTTCTACGACCTAGGCCATGGTCTACTCGTTCAGCCAATTTCATGATTGTCGAACATTTAGATGTTTAGACTGACAAAATTTAAGACGTCTACTTTTAATGAGATCGGCGAGTGATTTATGTGATCACTAAGGGCCGATTTCACAAATGAAGCTAATCGCGATTAGTACAACTAACAGCGTTTTGATTGGTAGTTTTTCAGCGGTCTCAATCAATCAGAACGCTGTATTTGCATAAACTGAGTTTAATTGAACTAATCGCGATTAGTTTCATTGGTAAAATTGGCCGTAGTCTGTTCCATTTGCTTGATGTGAAAATCTGTGTCATCGTTTGTCGTCATCTTTTTTCGACAACACGTTTTGCTCCAACATTCTTTTTAAGACGTTGCATCTGATAATTGTTTTGATCACATTTATAATGTTATCTTTAATTAGTCTACCAGCAAACATTTATCCTCTGATCAATTGCGAAGATTAGATCGATCTAATTATCTATTCGGTGGCAGACGTCTAGACTGAAAATCATTAGTACCTCCTTTTATTTGCAGTTATCTCTGCAGAGGTACTGTTGCTAGTCAATTTTATACTAAGTAAGACTTCAAGGCCACAAGACTAATTTCAGCCTAAAAATGTTCTATCTAACGTTAACAATAGCTACAACACACATGAACCAGCCTTAGCTTACACAGCCCAATAAATTGCGTACAAGACGTAAATTCAACACAATATTGAGCTAACTAACAACGTTAACAAAATCTTAAGTGTATTCCGTAGTCGTACGGCAATTCTAATTAGCCCTCCTTATTTATGATTCATAAGCCAAAGTACAATAAATTCTGGTGAATCTTTCCGTCCCACATGTGTTAGTAAGCCGTGGTATTAGCGAATGTTGAATGTAGGTTCTCGCCTAATAAGAGGCGGGATGTAAGGAATCGCACTGATTACTATATTATTTATTACCCTACGTGCCGCCCGTGTAAACGCTTCCTAATACTCCTATCTACCCTCGCGTCTTAGAACCTTTGCAAACCAAACTCCACCCTACATTTCTCCCAAACGAGTTCGTGGATCCTTCTTTCATTTGCTGTGAAAAGGTTGCAAGACCGTGGGAGGTATAACACCATCTATCAAATGGGGTAACGATTAAGTGAGTTGCAACGAGCGCCACCTATGAGATTTTTAATTATTGCTTGTATTAAATCGTGATTAATGTGAACCATGCTTTATTGCACGGTTTAACATGTTTATGGCTCTATTACTTTTGAGGCATGGTTGTTTATAAGATTTCTTCGCAGCTTTTGAGTTATGGAACGGCTATTTAGGGTTTTATAGAAGGTTTTTAATCAGCCCCACTAGCCAAGTTACAAACGTTTCATATCGAATCTTTTTCTACAATCGTTAACGCCTTCTATTTGTATGGTCTGACCACGTGACGTGACGTTCAGATGTGTCATTCCCATACATTGATTCGTTTTCTACTAGCGTTATCGATTGTAGATTGTCAACTTGGCTACAGGTGCTGGTAAGGGCTGAAATAAGTGTGCTCCTAACTACCAATCAATCATTACATTATTATTTTCAATGGTATTTCTTGTTCACATTGTTGAAGAGTTTAGAAAGTTAAAACAAACTGAGTTTCAGTTGATCTCGCTATCGATGACTTATGGCTGATTTCACCAATTAAACGAATCGCGTTTTGATTGGTAGTTTCTCAGCGGTTTTAACCATTCAGAACGCTGTATTTGCTTAAACTGAGTTTAGATGAATTAATCGCGATTAATTTTGGTGAAATTGGATGGACCTTAGGTGACATGTTTCCATAGCCTCCTTGTATTCAACGCTCTTTGTATTTCTCTTTGTATTTAAAACAGTCAAATCTCATAAGTGTAACCAATAACAGATTCTTGGATGATATTTCAGCCAAGAACCCTCAAAAGCTAACACAAAATTTCATACCAGATGAACAGATCCAAGTTTTCAATAATCCCCTCAAGAGACACTTCAAAACCCAAACACATTTTCTCGACTTCATTACTGCGAACACCACTTATGGTGAATTTTCCCCCCCAACACACAAGATACCGGCAAAAATGATTATACGGTATAACCCAGCTAATATAAATTTATCAAACGCCTGTTGACAAAGCACCTCTGAATAATGACTCTCATATTTCGCCGTATCTCCTCTCATGATTGCCGAAGGGGATAAAGAATAGCACATTTTGCTTTATATGCTGAGCTGAGCGAGCGAAGCGCTTTATACCATATAGCGATAATTTTAATGAATATTTATAACTCTAATACGCTTGTATTTGCTTTTAGTTTTGATAGAAAATGTGCTGAATGTGATTAGGAGGTGGTTACAGAGAAAATCCAGTAAAGGAGCGTTCTATTCATCTTAAATAACATAAATAAAAAAATCAATTGCCGAATCCCTTTGTGAGGCAAATAAAAACTCTATTGACGTGACTGAATTCTAGTCAAAACATATTTAATTTTGGAAGAAGTAGGATTAAAAAGAAAAAAATCATGCTGTGGAGTCGGAGGCAAAGACCTTATACTTCTTACTACTAGACTGTGCACTATGGCGCAAAAACCGGTCCGAGCGAGAGGGCTCCCTTTGGTAGTGTGTCTCTTTCTAATGAGGTGACCATGACCAAACAGAACACGGGACAAATTGATTGTAAAAACGATAGTTTAATTATTCCGATGTGTTGATGCTACCTAACTGCGCTACCTAAACCTACCTAATTTATAGTTAATAAAAAAAAAGTGTTTATATTTTTTGGTATCTACATCACTAACCGTATGGTGTCGGGCGTAAAGAATTTCACCATCTCATGTTTGCCCGTGGGTGTCGTAAGAGGCGACTAAGGCGAAAACCAGAGAATGGGCAGCAGCGTTCTCTGTGCATTTGTAACAGCCCCTATTGCCCGGCAGCATGTACCCTCGACTACGGTAGCGGTCGAGGTTACGGTATGGCAAGGGGTGCTAAGAATCCCGGACAAGATCCGGCTACCCCAACAAATACCGACGACTGGACCTGACAACGTACAACACGCGCACACTCCGGACCGACGAAAATACCACCGAACTCGAAGAGGAATTGAGCAGTTTACGATGGAGTATTAAATGGTTATCTGAAGTTCGAAGAGAGGGGGAAGACTCAATAATCCTCAAATCCCAAGTCTTTTCAAGTTTCATTCTTCAAGACCATCATATAGATTGGAACAAAAAGCTCTCTGATCCTACTCTCAAGCTCATGAAGGAGAGGCGTTAGATGACCCTACAGTCTTCTGACGGTGCTTTGAAATACCGGCAGCTAAATATACCTCAAAGGATCTCTATGATTTCACATATTGTCCAGTTGCGTAGACAGTTGAGAAATAAAACTACACCAATTGCATTCCACTAGGAATCAATTTGCAAATAATATTAACAGCCGCTGAATTTCACTCAAACAAAGTCCGCCAAAAAATCCGCATACCACCATCCTACATTTAGTATTACCAGGCCCAAACATTTAAAAGTACTACTCTTACTCAGTATTAATGAATATTTTTTTAAATACAACGAATTGATTAAATATAGGAACTGTAGAAATATTTATATACTTTTCTAGAAATATTTAAATACGTGTCAAAGTCTATGAATTGTTCGTTTTGGTATAACACAAAAAGAAAAATGTAAAATTTTCTACCATTTCTACCAAACCCAATGATTAGTTGAGCTAGCAAGAGGTCAGACAAGGACACACTACCAGCGGAAACCCTCTCGCCAGGACCGCTTTTGGTTAGCTACCGCTTATAAGGAAATAGCTAACCTAGGTGTATGATGATAGATTTCATTTTAGCTAAACAAAAAATTTTGGTACACAGTCTAGTAGTAAGAAATACGTATAAGGTCTTTGGTCGGAGGACACATCTGCTTTTGGTCAGCCAGCTCGCGCATATGTATCCTGTGAAAGCACAGCATGATTTTCTTCTTGTTAACGTCTTTTAGTTCGCTTCTTAAGCAGTCGGATCTTTTGATGTTTTGAATTAACTTTTTAACGATTCCACTAACTGCTTTCACAGTGAAAGCTGAAACTCTACATGGAAATTAGGCAAATGTTCTTATTTTAAACAATAATGTTTAGTCAAATCGTCAATCTTTGCACTCTGCATCTACGTATAAAACATCATCATCACCATTGTCAGGATTGGCAAAACCTGCTGAGTCTTCTGCTAGCAGTAACCTCGGGTTCTTTCAGCCAAGAGTGAATGTGGTCTTCTGGTGGACGATGGGACACGCTTCCCTAGAACTCCTGTTCTAGGCAAGCGAGTCCCATCGTCCACCATTATTATCATCGCTTACCATCATGTGAGTTAGTAGCCAAACGCAAATAATAAAAAAACACCCTACAGAATTACACTGGACCTCTCCAATAGCAATTACTGCATAGATGAAACAAAAATCTCAGATCAAAAAGTTCCTCTGATACTCCATATTACGAAGTTTACGCCCACAATCACGTCTCCCGCCATGCATCATCTGAACCTAACCGTAATCTACGAGGCACAGAATTATTATTTATACGGTAATTACAAAAACACTCGCACGATATCTTACCCACCGCTAATGTTATTTATGTGCGGATAAACGACTGTGAGGAATTTTTGCATATCGCCCCTCGTTCTTAAATTGAATGATAACGAACGTTCGCGCGTATTTTTAGAACAAGATGGAGGATGGAGGCGGGAAATGCGCTCGAGTTTGATTTGACACGTGCAATGTCAAGTGGGTGAACGGGACGCTTGTACAAAGTTGAGTTATGTAACCTATTTGTAGTTGCATACGAAATATAGCGTTAATATTTGTACTTAGGTCTTCTGAAGAAGCATGGCTTATTTAATACTGGTTATATTTTGAAATTGACATGCTTTCTGCTTCTCTGCATGAGAGGAGGCCCTCACCTTGAAAAGGGCTGGTATTATTATTATATTTTTTGATTCGAGAACAAAATTGACAGAATTTTATAAAATTATGCCTTCAAAATATTATTGCCCGATGTGAAAATAAGTCAATAATAAAACTGCGTCTAGGATATTGCATCACTCAAATGCTGATAAGACATTATAAATCCAAACATCTCAAAATAAACTATTCATTTATTATGTTTTTCTTCCTTATTTAACTCAAAATACAGAATTTTCATCAATATTTAACCCGCGACACCTAAGGCGTCGTCCACAAACTTTATTATCGGTTTCCGCTAACCGATGTATCCGAACTTATTTTGCATGTTAGCCGAGATAGGGTGCAACGTGAAAGAAACTTATGAATTATGTGACACCCCTATGAACTCACACATGTGTGAGTCAGGTACTGTGGCGACTATGATTATCTCTGGAAGAAGTCATTATTTGAATCAGTCGTTTGGATTGTATGGACATTATTTATAAAATCTTTTTAAACTTCTGGCAAATTCTTAATTCAAACTGTCTATAGAGGATGCTAATAAGTAGATTCTGAAATTAAAACTACAAAGAATTTTTTTATTAAGAATCTGATATTTAGTATAAACTAATAATTATATGGGTAAAAAAGATTTTTATAGAAACTAGGATTTATGTACCTAGGTATGTATATGTGTTGTTATCGATGATAAAGTAGCTCATGTTTATCCTTATACATTTCAAACAAATACTGTACTCGTATTGGATTTTGGCGACTTCTAATTTTCTTAATAATTAGGTAAGTAGTTGGTTGTCTCAATGATGTGTGTTTGATCAAAAGAAAAGGGAACTGGACAGAGGGGTTCCAAAAGAGGGACGACCCTTCGCAGACCTTGACCGAATTACATAATTTAAGTAGTAAGCAAATTATTTGTATTTTTGCCCTTTATAATTGAGTCCTAAGTAAGCAGTACTTGTCTTTAGTATCATAAATGTTTTAAGAATTACACTATCACATACCGAATTATTCAATCATCGAATAACTTATAATACTACTGCTTATGTTTAAAAGTCTTATTCTCAAAGAAAAGCTGCAGTGTTTACCAGGAAAACCTTTCTAAAACGACGTTAAAATAAAACGCTTAACTCAATACACGTAATAACTCGTGTTATCATAATAGAAGTTTGACACTAAACGTCTCTCGGGGAACTGTATCCAGTCTTAAAGAAAATCATATTCATAGAGTCTATAAATTCTCAGCCGCCTCGCGCACCTCTTTAACCATATCTGTATTATTTTAATATACGTAAACCGAGTAATAGGTCTGTCTCTTTCTTTCTTAGGAGTATGTGTGATAGTGTTGTCTCTGTCTGTTTTCGGAGGATATCTTAATAAGATTCATGAAAGGACGCCATATTTTATATCCGACTCTGTCCTCTATCTTCTTATATTATCCGGGCAGAAGAGAGCTCGTGAAATATGTGCCTGCTTGGGAATTTCCAATCTTTCAATAACACCTTTGTGGCAAAGTTCGAGTGTTGCCGAACTTGGGAGATAAAAGCTTTGTGCAGCTAAAGTTGACGTTTTAATTACGTGTTGCTTTTAGTTGTCAGGAGGGTAGTTGCAGATGCAGTTTTTCGAAAGGCGAGTCATTAAAACAATCTGAATTAAAGGGACGTAGTCACGATTGGGCACAAATTTATTGATATTTATGGAATAACTAGATTCTGCCAGCGGCTTCGCCCGCGTGTAAAGTGTTTTAGCATTCAAAGTAGCCTATGTGCTATTACATACTATAATCTATCTTCGTTGTTCTGGCGTAATTGAGTAACAAACATACATCCATCGATCCAAAAATTTTCATTTATAATATTAGTAAGATTCTATCTAATTATTGTGATGTCACAATTCGAACAACATTTTTTTTTCACGTTATAACTACACGTTGCTTTTAGTTGTTAGGGTGGGTAGTTGCAGTGTGCAGATCTTTTGCAGAAAGAGTTGAATGTTAAGGAGTACATGACGTTTTCAATACAGATACCTATTTTGTATCTTGTGCCATGTAATGTGCTGACGGTGTTTGATGTTATTTAAATGATAAATTGACAAACAGATTGATGATTCATCTATTAGCTACATTGTTACATGGTTTTGTATATTTACGCGTGATTTAACGGCAAAGTAAAATAATTTGAAGTATTCTGAATCAGATTCTAAAAGCTCCTAAAGTGCTGTTTTTAAAAAGAGGCAACGAAAAAAAAATCTGTTCTAAAATCTGCCAAAATATATCAGAAAAGAAAATTTGCTAAATATCTGTTTTATAAAATCCAACACGTAAGCAATATACAAGTAGTTTATGAAGCTTAAAAGTTTTCGTTAAGGGAAAGCATGCGGGGTTACACCGAGATATTAAATAAAGTTATACCCATAAATATTTCTTCAGTTAACTCAGTAACAAGGTAAAAAGCTGCTACATCATTATACAGCGGATGGATTTATTAAAAAGAGGTGGAACAGCTCACATTTATCATTTTGACACTGGCCGTACTGTTTGTTTTATAAAAGAAAAAAAAGGGTTTGAAAAAGGAATGGCTATACTCGGAATTTTAATTCGATTCCAGATTTGACATTAGCTACTGTCATTTTGTGAAATAATGATACCACATATAAAAGTGTAGTGATGAACACAAAAATCGATAAACAATCAGTGTGTGAAAAAATTACGGCTACCGAATGGTCTAAATGCGTATCCCATGTTGTCAAAGAAGAGGAAAACATGAGTAGGCTAGATATGTTAATTGACAATATCACAGACACATTTATAATAAATGTTACAGAAAGTGACAGCGATAGCGATAGCGATGACGGCGACAATATATAAAATAAATTATTACCATAATACATCTATCTGTTTTATTTGTCATGTTCCTTCATGATCACATTTTTTTATTTATTTCACACACAATTATAAAAGAAAAGTCTCAGATCGTTAATTAATCGTCAAAAATTAAATTATCGGTTCAGAAATATTTAATTTACTGATATACTTAGTTTACGAGAGTAAAATTATAAACGAGAAGAATTGATCCGGAAATATTCCATTTCCATATCGAATAATTTTGCAACGTCACTATTTAGTATTTGTCATAACGTTGCAACACTGAAATTGTCAAATCTGGAATCGAATTAAAATTCCGAGTATAGTTGACATCTCGTAGTTAAAGTTAATCAAATCAGCCATTTGATACTGGCTGTTTGTATTAGAAAATAAATATATGGTTTTGAAAAAAGAACGGCTGGTTCTTGACATACAGGTTATAAGGTTAGTTTAAAGTTGGTGCTTCATTGCTCTACTTGCTGCCAGATGGTCCAGTGTGAGGATAAACGAATTAATAAGTAAATAATCTAGTAGATTAGTGAACTTAATCAAAGCGATAAGTGGTGTCTCGATATTATAGTACAAACACACCGTCATTTCATTGGTCAGTCAATTAAAAAATAAAGTTTAAGTAGTAGAATTCATAGGACATCGGTTTCACGCGCCAGTCACGTCACGACCGGTGCGTGTCATTCATTCACGTACAATCTTATCGTTGACGTTTTCACCGATATGACGGAGAGTTACCTGATGCGTGTCAACCTCCGTGGTGTCAACCATAAACGGCAGTAGATCAGGATTAAGTTCTTATTGAATTTAATTGTTGTTAAGGATAGATTTGACACAATAATGCTATTGTATTCAACCCTCTGACGGACGAGCATGACACTGGGTCGTAGATGAGCTGTTGTAAAGGGCAAAGAGAGGGATGAATTATCTAGTCTGTGGATACTTGCAAAACTATTACTTTTAATTTGAATATAGGGTGATCAACACGTTGAGTTTACGTCATTGCATTGTTTTATTAATATCGTCACAGATAATATAATACTAGCATACAAATGTCATATAGAGATAGATGGTGATCTATCTACCGCCGTGGAACGGAACCGAACGCGATCGATTTACAAAAAATAATCAGACGAAAAATGCTTTACGTCGGCATGGTTTCTTTGAATGTGTTTGAGTATTATATTATCTGTGATATCGTTTTCGGCAGTCCGCGAAAAAAAGTTTTTAGGAAATGTCCATTATTACTGAACCAATATACTAAAAGTATATTACATTTACGCTTAAAAGAAGAAAAAAAAACTGGCCAAGTGCGAGTCGGGCTCGCACACGTAGGGTTCCGTACCATTATCGCAAAAAACGGCAAAAAGATCACGTTTGTTGTATGGGAGCCCCACTTAAATATTTATTTTGTTCTGTTTTTAGTATTTGTTGTTATAGCGGCAAAAGAAATACATCATCTGTGAAATTTTCAACTATCTAGCTATCATGGTTCATGAGATACAGCCCGGTGACAGACGGACCGCGGAGTCTTAGTAATAGGGTCACAATTTAACTCTTTGGGTACGGAATACTAAAAAACAATATTTTTATAACCATAATTCGTAACACTAGGCGTACCATGCAAACTTTTTTCATAGACACAAACGTAAGCTTATTTCTGGGGGGCGGCAATATAATACCTTTGCTCGTAAATCTTAACTTTAAGTGAAGCCGGGAGGGGGGATTAAAGATCAGTAATCTTAGGCACAGATGAGTTATGGCCGCACCGCGATCCTCTTTATTGTGACTTTAAGAAACTAAGAGGAGATTTTCTTAAACGTTTGAAATTAATTTAGATAATGATAAATGGGCTATCCAGCCTCCCTAGGGGTGTATATTTGCATAATTGAACGGTGCGTAGTTGTGTTAGTTTTGTGGTCTCTTGTGGCCGATGTTCTATTGTTATTTGTTTGTTTTATTTGCGGTTTCAGTTATTGGGTCGGGTGTGAGTTGAATGGATAGTTTGAGATGAGAAAATCATTATGAGGTTACGACTTCCTCAAACTTATATTATATCAAATAAATGAATATTTGATTCTTCACGTGACTAGAGGGTTTGGCTTTTCCTCGGGAGAGAATCAGCAATGTCTTCCAACGTGACAATGCTGTCAGTGTTCTGAGCATTTTTCACGTTGACAGCGATTTGGACAAATTTTTTGACGCCCAATGAGCCCTGCCCTTTTTATACGCGTTCGTAGTTTTTGTGTATAATATGTGGGTAGCTATTGTTAATTAAGTATTTAATAATATGTAAATACATAGTTACATACATAAAATAATTATAAAAAAATATGAAAATATTTCTGTGTCTAACCAACGGTATTAAAACAAATTTGAAATTTTCTTCATTTCTGAAGTCGGAATAAAAAGAAGAAAAATCAAAAACCCGACTGCTTAAAAAGCGAACTAAAAAGACGTAAACAAGAAAAAATTATGCTGTGCAGTCGTGGGATACATATTCGCGAGCTGGCTGACCAAAACCAGATGTATCCTCCGACTGCACAGCATAATTTTTTTGTTTACGTCTTTTTAGTTCGCTTTTTAAGCAGTGGTTTTTTTTGTGTTTTTTTAATAAATTTTGTTTATTTAACACTTTTTAGTTAATATATTATTAGAATTAGGTACATTTAAACATATAAGTGTTATATATTTTCGAAATTGCCTCCTAAAACGCTTTATTTTGATTCCCCACACGATGGGATTGGAAGAAAAATAAAAATGGAGACCCCACAATATGGCGCCCAAAAGCGGCCATTTTTCTATTTTCCAATTTGAATGTAGCCAGTGACACTCGCAAGATTAATACGAATCGATTGACGTACAAATCATCAAAATCGGCCAACTCGTTTGGTCTCTAGAACGCCACATATGAACAAACATACATACTTATATACATACATAGACTGATAAACACATTACCCTCCTTCGGCAATCGGGTAAAAATAAAGAATAGCCTATGCAATAACGTAAGACTATAACACATTCACACAATATATCATAGAAGGAGTTATTCCCAACTTCCATTATAGCAATGGCTGAACAAACGATTTACATTTTCACACCAATATCTTAATCTAAATCACCCGAGCCGCGAAATTACTCGCCATCCCTTTATCAGCCAATCAGCGTAAAGACAAACGGGCTTATTCATAAATCGCGATGGCGCGGGCGCATTATTCTGGAAGGTGAAACAACAAACATTACAGACATAAATCTGGAACGTATCGCGGTTTCGAGTTATAACTCTGGAATACGGATGTGAAGGATGGATAATGAGCGGGCAGATTTGCTCGACGAAGTTTGAAATTTCGCTCTGTTTGGTAGAATGCGTAATAAAATAAAATAAAGTTGTTTCCAGATTGAACTTATGGCTGAAAAAGCTTATCTATATAAAAAAAAATTTGTGTTTGAAAAGTGTAAGTGAGAGATTTTTGTGGATTTTTTGGATATGGGCAAACGAAATTTGTTCAATTATAATCTCCCTAAACCTTTGGATCACTCGTCGGACAGTAGCATCACGTCCATTATTCTGGCCGTATTTCTTTGGCTGGTCCCCAATTCCACCATAGTGATGATTCTGTTACAATCCTCGGGTGATAGAGGCATGATTTATGGGTACGAGAGCCGTAAGACTTTACAATTTAAGAATTCTTTCACAACGGCGAAAACAAGGATGAAATCAAAAGCAAAACAAAAAACGAAACAAATGTAGGTATTCCGAAATTTTCAAACACCAAAATTTTGTTTGTCTTCTTTTTTTATCCATGGCTTCAAAAAGAGCAGTATTTAAAAGAGTTTAAGTTTGCATAATAAAATAGATTTCATTATACTTTTTAATTTATGAAGCTTAAAAAAAAAGGTTCTATGTCTTAGGAGATATTAAGGTGTTTGTCGGCATTTTGTGGGTGGACCTTTTTCATTGCTCGGCAGTTTATTATACTCTTGGAATACTAAAACCCTCTCATTTGAAACCTTTTAGTAGGTTTTTATTTAGACACTAGCTGTCCTACGCGGCTTCGCTCCCGTCAACTGGCTACCTACCTACCCTACCTACCATACATACATGATTGTTGCGTAACTTTAACCGTTTACGTAGCGCACGCAACGGAAGCTCTCAAAAAGAATAATTTTTTCTCAAAAATGGTATGTAATGTTGCCGTAACATCTCTAAAAAGTATCCAGAAAGTGAACTTTACTGGAGACTTATTCACAACTGTCCAGTAAGTAAGTATGTAATTTACTTACTGGACAGTTGGTCATCCTCTTTAGATCTCCTTGGAAAAAAAAAACATGTTACCAGACACAGATTAGAGTTTAGCCATTATAACATGGTTATAGGGGGGAGGCTCCAAATATATATTTCTCTCTTTTTGGTTTGACATTTTATGAGATAGATATATTTTTGGAGCTATCCATTTTATACTCTGTGACACTTACCGCGACGCAGAAAAAGTACGCACATTGCGTTTTGTACTTAGTAATGTTGTAGAAGTATAGTGTGGGATTTTATGTTTGTATTTAGTAATTTATAAGTTTATAAATAATGTTGGTTTAAAACTTTCCATTCTAATATTAACATGGAGATTCAAAAACCCTTTTTTGTTTTCTTACTAGTACATTCATGTCATGTAAAAATAGAACAATGTTCAAAACTAAACGCAAACTTTTTAGTAAAAAAAAAACAATTTTATCGTCTGGCGGGATTTCAATTGTGTTTTAATTTACCGCGTGAACATAGATAATCCCAAAAAATTTGTTCAAGCGAATCTGATTCGGCAATAGATGGCACTCCTCCTGATGTAAAAGCTGAGGCCGAATTAGCAAAACAAATATAAATGCCCCCGGTAAATCGATCACAATATCTAACAGTAATTGCCCTAATATGAATGTAACCTTCAATATTAATTAAACGAATTTGTTGTTACACTTTCTTACATTTTTGAGAAAAGCATTATACAAGCCTCAACCAGTAAGAAAGCCATCCTGGCCTCGTATATAACCGGACCTCACCTACGGTTCGGTCCGGTTTACTCATACTTGGCCAGGAAAGCTTACTTACTGGATTCTGCAGTAATGTACTATTACCCGTTTTTAGAATATTTTTCATTGATTCTGCGCTCCTATTACTACATATGGTCGTAGCGTGATATTATATAGCCTATAACCTTCCCCGATAAATAGACTATCCAACACAAAAAGATTTTTTCTATTCCAACCAGTAGTACCTGAGATCAGCGCGTTCAAACAAACAAACTCTTCAGTTTTATAATATTAGTATAGATTACATTATACTCTTGGAATACTAAAGCCCTCTCAATTGCAACCTTTTAATAGGTTTTTATTTAGACATTACAATTCATGCATTGTAATGTGCATCAACGATGCCACGATGAACGAGTCAAAAATAAGTAGGCAATCTATCAATAATCGTACACTTTCGATTCAGAACTCGCTCTTCAAAACTCTATCATTATAAATCCTTACCAACAAAATAGTCCTCCAAACTAAGCATTCGTGTGTCCCCTCCGTTATCTGCGACCGTCGCGCCATAAGACAATAGTAAGGCAATAATAAAAATGTTGAATAGCCCCCGTAATGATATTGTTACTGCCGGTAATGCATCGTGCGATAACGGATAAACTGTACCCAGAAGACGACTGTACTGGGTACCGTGAGTTATGGGAGAGTTAGGTTTTTATCTGGAAGAAATGACTGTAAAGATTTTTGTACGAATGGTAGTTGGGAATATATGAGTCGATTTTCTTGAATGTTTTCTTCAGGGTATTCTATTCATTTACTTACCAACTTTTCTCACCTGCCTATTTTCCTTTTCAATTTCCCACAATATCCGCACAACGAAACAATATAAAAAAGCTCAGAACAAACTTCTAACCGTGACGGCTTATTTATGATACAACATCAAGATTTTCTTTCAAATTTCCCCGAAGTAAACACGTATATTTTCACCGTTTATTATCCCAGCGTCGACCTCCTTACTTATCTTACCGAGTATATTGTTAAAAACATGATGACTTAGGAACTGAAAGTCCCATTAAGTGGCGTCTCTATTCATGTGGTAACACGGGCGCGGAAGGGGGTCGCGCGGGTGTGGCGGGGGGGATGTGGAATAAATACAAATAAAGAAGTGAGTTGTTTAAAAAGCGGGTATTCCGCGCCAGATAAGGGTGCGTTTCCGTCGTCTCCCCCGGCGGCCGCTCGCTGGAATTATTTCAGCGGTTCGACGAAACCCGATGTCGTGTCGCTGTCGCATTCAACACTCTATCTTTAAAAATGTCTAGTGTTGTACTCGAGGTTTAAACTGTCGATTGGTGTCTTGGAAATTTTGGGAGATTAATGCATTTTGGAAAATGGTTTTTAAGAGGATTTTATGTTCAGCTCTAATAAAAAAAATACTGTCAGTGATGTATCTAATCAACTCCACGTTCGGTCCCATACAACAAGGTCGATACTAAATCTAGAAAACTATAAAATCTATTTCATTCCAAAGAGGCAAGGTTAAAATCTGTCATCGTAAAATACAGACTTTATATAATTTCACATGTAACGGTTTATCCTACGTTTTATTGTGAGGGTGAATGTGATCATAATTTTATCAGCAAAGAGATGCCTCAATGTGTACCGACCCTTCTCGAAGTAAAACAGTAATCACGAAAAAAAAACTTAATCTGACAAAGTTTTCCAGGAAAATATTCAATTCTTCTTAGTGTAGACCATTGTGCAGAAAAACTCTAAAATATTAAAAAACCGGCCAAGTGCGAGTCGGACTCGCGCACGAAGGGTTCCGTACCATCATTGCGAAAAAGGGCAAAAAAACACGTTTGTTGTATGGGAGCCCCACTTAAATATTTATTTTATTCTGTTTTTAGTATTTGTTGTTATAGCGGCAACAGAAATACATCCTCTGTGTAAATTTCAGCTGTCTAGCTATCACGGTTCATGAGATATAGCCTGGTGACAGACAGACAGACAGATAGACGGACCGCGGAGTCTTAGTAATGGGGTCCCGTTTTTACCCGGAACCCTAAAAACTAGCTTCTACCAGCGGCTTCGCCTACGTGAGTTTTGAAAATTATCCCAAGGGAACAGATCCAGAACCGTTCAGTAGTTTTTGCATACAAACACAAATTTTAACCTTTATAACATTAGTGTGATATTTAAATTCTTCAAACCTCAATAAATAAATACGACCTCTTTTACAAAAGTTATCGACACTCAACTTCACGTTTCCTCCCATCTCTAGTGACAGATCTGGAAAGAGCCACAGTGTCAGATGGCCGCTGTTTCTTAATTTCCTCTCGCCAAGATAAGATTGGCTTTTAGCTTTTTATTGAATTTTCTATGTTAGACGTAGCACTTTACAACTTGGTCTTATTCTGAGATAATAAAGAAGCTGACATCAATTTAATTACGAAGCCATCAGCGGTATATACTTTGTTTTATAGTAATTGTTAAGGAGAAAAGTAAATGACATTGTATCTAGTGAAGTTAGGCACAGTGTTTCTTTCAGGCAAAGTTCTCCGGGGGGGCGGTTAAGAGATCTGGGGGGGGCGGTGTAAATAAAGAAAATAAAGTAATATTTAAAATCAATTCCAATTATTATTAATATTTTAATGAATAAAATATGGTATAAGCTGAACCATAATTGTCAAAGTAACATTGTTAAAAGGCACGAAGAATAATATTCATTACAAAAATCTTATTCTTCGTGGCTATTTTCTTGCGTACACTTAACGATAAGGACACTCTATAATTTTCGATAAGGACACTCTATAATTTTCGATAAGGACACTCTTTAATTTTCATTCTACAAATTTCGCGAAATTGCTATCTATAAACAGCTGTTTAGAGTGGGAGAGCCTTATGGGATAGCTTTAGACGAAAAGGGATACTCTCGAAAGTGTGTCGTTCTTTCTAGGCGCTATTCTGGTTTCTAATTGACTACTTTAATATGTCATGCACCACTCAATTACTGATTGTCTGATTGAGTGCCACTTCACGTCAATAAAGGGTTTCCAGCTCTAAAATGATACCAGGTTTAAATAATTTGCCAAATTGTAGGGATATTCGTCGCGAATATACATAAATCTGCTGTAGACGCGCGAAAGTGATCGAGCGGCAACCTATTGCTATTAATTAAGTTCTAAAAGCATCGGGGGGCAGTCAATAGTACCTGAAAGAAACATTGGTTAGGCAGAAAAATAATAATAGGTCTAAGGGTCGCAGTTAACTTCGTACACTGATTAGCTGTTCGTTGTTTGGAGGTTTCTCTCCAAACAACTAACAGCTAATCAGTGTAGTCGACGTCACAGTTAAATCCAATAGTTCGAAACCTAATAGTTTATTGACAAATGCGTGCACTGACTGGACAGGTCCACTCAATCTGGCTGGTTCTTTCCTCAAAAGACCATTTCCGACATCAGTCTACATGGTCTTCACATGATGTAACCAAGATTTTGTCTGGACTTTAAAAGAGACTGTGACCTCTGAGTCTGTTTCAGCCTTTCTTCTCAGAGTAGTCAGATAGGAAACGCCGACCTCATCTAGTTTTAAAAAAATGTTCGACATGTAAAAGTGTTTGTAGAAACCAACTAACAGAAATAAAATCATATATATCGAATTCGGGGTTCGGAGTTTGGTATTCGAGTTAAAATAAATTACAGTATGACTTAGGTGGAAGGCGACAATTTCTCTCTCCTGGTTTGGATAGCAACACGGCTATGAGATCACTATCAACTTTGGTTGAAACCTTTAAACCTAAACCAATTATTAAATGTTGGGGTCGGCTTCCAGTATAGCCGGATTTAGATAACTACAAGTATTTTATATGGAGTGACGGCCTATCACCATTCAGTAACTGGGTAACAAGATAAGCCAAAGCAAGTCAAAACTGCCGTCAGATTTTTGTGTTTTTTTTTTTTTTTTATCTGTGATGGGTTTGCTCTTGACTCTAGTCTAGGTCAGAGGTGACAGAGACAAAGTTGACGATGGAATGAGCTTTCCCAGAAGGAGCCTGTTCACTCTTACTTTGTAGAGATTCGGGTTGAATGCGTTCGGAAACAGAGACGCAGGTAAAGAGTCCCACTTTTTCCCTGTGCGCATTATAAAGAATATTTGGAATCGCTTGGTGCGAATTGGTGGAATGGCATCCAAGTAAGGATGGTAACTTGCAGTGCGTCTAAATGTCTGTTGGTAGAAGGGAGCCGGTGGGATGAGGTCGTGGAGTTCTTGAGCACACTCAACGAAGTAAAGTCTATAGAAGTGTCGGTCTTCTGTCCGATCAGGCAACTTTAGGACGACGAGCCAAGCTTCTTACTTATAGATATTTTTGACGCGGTGGAGTAAGTTGAGGCAGAAATAAACTATTAATATCTATAAGCTAGATACTTAACAATATATATATTATTTGGTATAGTTGTATCTTAAGACCCAAATTGGAAATCAAATTCTTGGTAGTGGCAAAGCCTTATCAAATTCTCATAGTACTGTTACTAGAAGGAAAAATGTAGTTTACACAGAGACGACTGTTGTTGCTAACTAAGGTCAAATTGAATAAAAAAAATTGTATCAAACATCAATGATACATGTAACAAATCTTCAATCTATTTCTAAAGACTACGTCACTAAACATTTGTTTTTAACCCCCGACGGAAAAAGAGGGGTGTTATAAGTTTGACGTGTGTTGCTGTGTATCTGTGTGTCTGTCTGTGGCATCACAGCGCCTCAACGGATGAACCGATTTTGATTTAGTTTTTTTTGTTTGAAAGGTGATTGGGTCGAGAGTATTCTTAGCCATGTTTGAACAAAATCGGTTCAACCGTTCAAAAGTTATGGGCGTTTTACTGTTTGAATCGGGATGTTTTCGCAAGATACATGTGTCGGGGGGTTTTTTAAATTTTGAAATTTTACTTGTTTATAATAGAAAGAGCGTTTAATTGTGTAATAGATTCAATGTTAACAAAACACTAATACCTAATTACTTTACGAATTTCTCTATCTGAACAGATAAGTAGCTACATTTATGTACCTGGCAAAAATATCATACCGCAAAAACAATTTGATTCATCTCGCGACGTTTCGGTTTTACGTTCGTATATAAAGATACTGCACACATTTGCGCCTGCATGTCTTATCTTACGCATAAACCGCGCATTAGCTACGGCTGCACATTTCCGCTTAGTACATCTCTGTATTTTATTCGCCCATTCTCCTTTGAATCTTGATGTTATAAAAATATTCGAAGGGAGATAAGGAAATGACTTGCGAGGATCTTTGTACGAGTAATGACATTGTTATTGAAAAGTTTGATGAGTAAATATGTGTGCGTCTAATCGCTTTTTTGATGTTTGAGCTTAAATATTTAACCATTAGATATCCAAACTCATCTTTTCAGCCGACTACGGCGAAGCCAAAAGGAAGATTTTAGCATCTTATGTATGTATGTGTTGACGTATGTTCCTCTGTAGCGCCTAAAGTAATCATCCGATTTTGATGACAAAAAACACGGTCGGGTAAAACTGTAGTTTTTATTTAACTAAGAATAAGAATAATTTATTAAAAAATAAACACGTTCACAAAAATGTACATTAGGTGCAGTAGTATTATTTCTAAAACAATGGTATAAATAGTGCTTATATGTAAACTTGTAAATTTGATTACAACTGCAAGATTATATACAAGAATTTCTATTTTTGGTAAGGACCTGCCTGATATAGGTTCTTTCAAACCTGTGTTTCAGGCCATCACTTTAATTAAAGTAATAATTGGGTCAATAAAATTAGTCTATTAACAAACACAAAAATACATAAATTGGTACAAAACACAAAAAAAGAAACAAAAAATAAAAAATAAATAAAAATTAAATAATTTAAGTATGTAAAAGTAGATATGAGGGTATATCATAATCAAACAACAATTTCTAGAAGTTTTTCTGTGTCTTTGTAATTGAGTGTCCCTAAATAATCTGTTAAGGTAAAGCAACATTTAAACTGTTTGCTTGTTACACATTTTCAATGTAGCTTAAGGATTATATTCACGAATTTAGTAACTTAGACAACTATTATCGAAAATTTTAATTGGTATGAGATTGACATGCGCTAACGAAATGTCGGGTCATAAAATGTAACTAAATAGTGGCCCACCACTCCACCAGTATCGGGCACATGGTCCAAGCTACCGAGCGAGCAGGGCTCCAGAGAGAGAAACCTCTTAAAGGTCCGTTTATATCTACAGACATTGAGCGTGTCAGACACGTTCCGGGGCAGACACCGACAGACACCTTTTATTTACATCTGAGCGTATCAGACACGTGCCAGGGCAGACATCGACAGACACTGTTTATTTACATCTGAGCGTGCCGTGTCAGACATCGACAGAAAAAGGACAAATCGACAGGTAAAGGAAACAAAAGATGTCTGCACGGTTCCGATGCTCTGTTCACACTGCCCGGTTGGTAGCTACAGACACGTACAGACCTCAGATCAAATAAAAAGTCAAGATGGAACGTTGCAAACAACAAAGTGAAGCCGGTTCAAACTAAGCCTTGCCGTACAAATACACAATTATACGCACTCACGTACAACGAAATTAGGCCTTAGCTTGTCCTTCGAGCTTACAGATCAAATAATAAAGCTCAACTGACAAGCTAAAGGGAAGTTTCGTTATACGTGTGCGCGTATAATTGTGTATTTATACGGCAAGGCTTAGTTTGAACCGGCTTCACTTTGTTGTTTGCAACGTTCCATCTTGACTTTTATTTGATCTGAGGTACAGAGATGAACCGTACAGACAAAATATTCTTTCCGCGAATACTGGCCGCGCACGGCCCGTGTCGGTTGGTGTCTGCACGGCCGTGTAACGATAGATATAAATACGTTAATAGACACTGTATAAAAGAATATTATTTTGTCTGCCCCGGAACGTGTCTGACACGCTCAAAGTCTGTAGATATAAACGGACCTTAAAAATACAAGCCGTGTCAGGCAGCACTGCTTTCTGAATCCTTTGACCCAGCTGCCTAACGAGACCCTCCTAAGGTATTGGCTGACACGACTATATCGATAAAATGATCGCCTATTGAAATATTAAAATTCTTATATTTATGACCTTCATCAAGCATATAGGTATTCAAACACCGATAAAACATAATAAATATCATGTTGGCGCAGTGAATATTATATAATATCATATAATATATATTAACACAATAAAAATAGTCCACAAAAAACAAAGCGAGAAAATATCAATTAATTAAACGTCCTTCATCGTTATCGTTTAAATTAAAACCGACGAAAAAACAATACAAGTGCAACGGAAACACCACTCCGGTAAGTTTACACAAAACGAATTAAAAATATGAAAAACTCTGTGAAAAATATTACTTATCTGTGCAATTGTCTCGACGGGCGACAGATTCTTTAAATAAGTTGCAGTAATCACAAGAAAGCTGTATTGTGTAAAGACAACTGGGGACAATTTTGAGGGGTTTAAATGAGGGATGTTTTTTACATTAGAATGCTTTTGTTATTTGAGGATTTGACATAGAGGAGGTAACATAGGCTATGTTACAGAATTTGTTTAATTTCTTGTTTTAATTTCTTGATACTTGTTAAAAGAAAGTCAGATTTCTAAGGATAGGACGATATAGTTATTATTATTTTTTTGCCGGTACCACAGATAATATAATACTAGCATACCGGTACTGACTGCTGGCCAAAGGTCTGGTTTGAGGAGATGAGAACGAAGTGTTCCTGGAAGGTCTTAGGCAAGTCATCTAAACATATAACCTACACAAGACTTTACTGCCACAAAACCAAAATCAAATCATTTATTTGTTTAATACAGGTTAATAAAAGTGTTACAAAGAAATGTCGATAGATGCACTGTTTAATAAGGTAATTGTACAATAATCAAGCATTACAGTAGTCATCATCATATCAGCTGAAAGACGTCCACTGCTGGACATAGGCCTTCCCCAAGCGTCGCCACATTGACCGGTCCCGTGCGTCCAGCATCCAGCGGATTTCTGCAACCTTCACCAGGTCATCGGTCCACCTGGTGGGAGGCCTTCCAACGCAACGTCTTCCTGTTCGCGGTCACCACTCTAGAACCTTTCTGCCCCTTCGGCGATCCAATTCTTCGGGCTATGTCGTTATCGCTATTACAGTAGTGTTACAATAAAATGCATCATTTAAATTAAAAATTTAAATCTCAGATTTATTATATAGGTACATGCCACAATTAATAATCAACCACTTCTTTAAAATACAGCTTCCTAAGCACAGCAGCCACCTTTCGCAAACAGTCGCACAATAGCCCCACAACTGCGCCGCGATTGTCACTTAAACAATCACTTCACTGTCACCCAAAACGAACTTGTATTTTTAAGAGGTAATTTCCTGATTCAAACACAAGGGGGCGCCACTCCATCTTTCATTTATTGTTGCAGTTACGGTTCCTAACCAAAACGGTTGATTAGGTCGACCGTTTCACGCTTAGCTGTCCCTTAGGGATGTAATTAAACAATTTTGATGAGTACTCGTTAAAAATTAACTTGTTTTGTCTCTCCGCTGTAAACTAGGGGAGGGTGATAGGTCTTGTTTTCGGTGTGGAACGTTTTAGGAAGAAGGAGGGAATAACAATTAAAAGAAACACCGTTAAATAATCCCTCCTGCATTCATTTTTGTTACCAAAAATCGATTCGGAACTTCGAGAAGATATAAGTTACTTTCGTCTGATGTCTTTCGATCAAAGTCGTCCATTGATGGACAAAGGTGTCCTCTAGGTGTCACCATATAGACCGGACCTGTGCTTTTCATGTCCAGCGAATTCCCACGACTCTACATGCTACCTATCTATCTATAACCGCTTGTGGGCTATGTAATCTTTTCATTACAGCACTAGCGGACGCCTCGCGGTTTCACCCGCGTAGTTCCCATTCACGTGGGAATACAGAAATAAAAAGTAGCCTATGGAACAGTGTGCGTTCCCAATGGTGAAAGAATTATTGAAATCGGTCCAGTAGTTTTTAACCCCCGACGGAAAAAGAGGGGTGTTATATGTTTGACCTGCAGTGTTGCTGTGTATCTATGTCTTTCTGTGGTATCATAGCTCCTAAACGGATGAACCGATTTTGATTTAGTTTTTTTTGTTTGTAATTTTATTTTGTTGATAGTGTTTTTAGCTATGTTTAAATAAAATCGGATCGGCCGTTCAAAAGTTATGGGCATTTTACTGTTTAAATCGGGGTGTTTTCGCAAGATTTCGTGTCATAATTACGTGTTCAATAGATTGCCGATCGAAGCGTATCTACTATGTACTATATAAATTATGTAGCATGAAATAAAAATGTGTCGGGGATTTTTAAATTTTGAAATTTTACGTGTTAAGTTTATTCGTTACATACAAAAATATAAATCTTTCCTCTTTATAATATTATTATATATATTAATTACTAGCGCACGTCTCGCGGTTTCACCCGCGTAGTTCCCGTTCCCGTGGGAATACAGGGACAAAAAGTAGCCTATGTCACCCGGGGATAGTGTAGCTTCCCAAACAAACAAAAATGCCAAAACAAACAAAACAACACAACAAATGAAACAAATTTTGAAATCGGTCCAGGAGTTTTTGAGTTTATTCGTTACATACAAAAATACTAACCTTTCCTCTTTTTAATATTAATATAGATTTAGATAGGTAATCATTATGCATATAAGAAAACGTATCGATACGAGAAGTGGACGAAAGAAAGTATGAAGTAGAAATAAAACATCTAAATAATGACATCCAGTATCCAACACAAATCCTTACATCAGCAAGATTTGAGGTCTGTACCACAAAGGTCTTCTTGACATAACTCCCATCCATTGTCGGGAGTAATACCGCGCTTGTGCTGTCGCAGGCTCGGCAGAACAGTAAACAGTTAAACCAGACGCAGACATAGCGTGGGATCTTTTCACCTGAGGATGCGGTGAACGTGGCGCGGGCGAAATTAACTGTATGTTTAGAGAGCTGTTGATACCATCATTTTTTACGGACTTTGTTATTGGTAATTTAACTGAATAATGGTTAAATTGAAAGTCACTATCTCTTATGTAAGACAGTTTATAAAATCAAGACTGGTTAAATAAATCAGATTTACAAAATTAATTTAAAATTGAGCCATTGATAAAATGTTGGTGTTTATCCAAATAAGATATTTTCTTTATAGGGTTCCGTACCTAAAGGGTTCAAACGGAGACAGTTTTTCGTCTGTCACACAGATTTTACAGCCAAACGGTTGGAGCTACAGTCTTCAAATTTTAATTTACAGTGTAAGCATGTTGTTGACCCAAAACCATACAAATTGTCAAAGAATATTTTTTTATGTTTTTAAAAGGGGCTCCTAATGTAGGTAAGGAGGGAGTGAAAATATTTTTTACATACCCCATCGAGTAGGGTACCTATCGTAGTTTAGACCTTGTTAAGTAAATAAATATTGTATTTTTTGTTTTTAAAAATATTTGAAAACTAAGGAATGAGAAGCTACAAAAGTCAGTTACCAAAAAAAAAACGATTATTTGTTTACTTCCCATTGACCTAACTTAAATTTAGTAATGATGTTTATTATTACGTATATTTTACTAACAAATACGATATATTGATAAAATTGCTTTTTCTTTGAAATGCCCTCATTTTTCCTTTAACTTTATTTTGCGGTTTGGTACGGAACCTTAAATGCGCAAATTCCGACACGCACTTGGCCGGTTTTTGACTTAGATGAGAAACAGAAAGTGGTAAGGATGAGCCTTTTCATATAATCATCTTACAAGATAACTGGGCCATTTTCGCTATATTTTATTAAATACCGAAACTATATTTCAATGATTGATAACTGAAGCGATAACAGTTTAAAATTGCGATCAAAAAACACAATAAAATGGCAAACTAGAATTTAAAAAAAACAACAACCGTCTTCATCTCACATAACGCATACAATCGTACAATAACAACACGATTTTTCGGTATCATCAGCCCCACAAACTTCCCCGGTGTTGCGCTGCATAAGTGCGATTTAGCTAGATGTCAGGGCGGGCGACGTTACTCATGCGTTAATTTTGCGCGACAAATTAATTCCAGCACAGATTTACGAAGAATAAATGTTGCCCGCGTGCTTTGTGGCCCCACGATCACGTGTGTGTATGTGTTACTACACATATTGCCTTCGCAAATTGTGATTTGATTGAATTAAAGGTTGGTTTTCCATACTGTTGTTCTTGGATTATAAAGATTTTCCAAGTGTCGGTGGTAAAAAATATGGAGAATCTTGTTAAAAAAGAATCGTTCTTCATTTGAGAAGTAGTTTTTACAAAGCATTATATACATTTTTTCAATATAAATCTAGGATGATGTGACCTGGTAATTTGAAAAGATGAACACAATAAGCTAGAATTTATTTAAAAGTTACCCATTATGTTGCTCGCTATAATGCTTTAAGTGTCTAACTGCTCTGTAATGTACATGTAAACGTAGAAAAATAAATTATGACAAATTAAAATACTCAGTTTACCCAAAGAACTATAGATAGAACAAAATTAGTCACATTGACCCCATCCAAGAAAGCTAACAAGCGTTAAGCTATGAAATACAACGCTTAAAAGCCATATTTTCGTTTATTAACAGACTACAGACATTCAGACACACACGTCACACCGCGATAAAAACATCTCGGCGTAGAGTCGTAGACGGTCTACGGCGTAGGCGGCGTAGCAGGTGCGCAGGCCACGCTCATTGTAGATGCTACGTTTTCTTGTAGCTCTAAGAATTTTTGAAGAAAAAGAAAATATTATTTCATATTTTTTTAGAGTTTCATTGACGGATGAATGAGAAAGATACAGTATTTATCTCTTGTTATTAAATAATAATTAAAATCTAATTGAAATTGATTGAAAGCCATGCTTAATGCCTACGTAGGTTTGTGAAAACTTAGTGAACTTACAGTAGAGAAGTAAACGGGTAAGAACAACTGGAAGATGGCTTACAACTAAAAGAACGAAGGAGACAATTGAATGTAAATATTTTTCAGTATTTTTGTTTTTCAGTATTTTTGAGTCAGTTCTTAGTAAAGGTAGGCCTACCTATGTCGTAGATAAAAGCTTTTGCAAACAACACTTGACAAGACAATACATAACCAAAATAAAAAGCTCTTTCACCAATCTTTTTTCCATCAAAACGAATTCATATTTTGATTCAATTTCATTTTAAATTTTTAAACGCATTTAACAATACAACTGTCAACCTGATTACACCTCAATCTAGCTGAACAGCGGATGAATTGAGATGAGTATCCACCCCAATGAATAAAAAATAAGCCGTGGCTCATCACAAAAAGCGGGGGAGTAAAAAAATAATATTATCCTGTGGAAATGAATTAAGCAACTCACAGATACTGTGGCTGGATACTGGCTGGAGCGGATTGGGGGATAGTGTGGAGACGGACTTTGGAAAAAGTGAAGGTTGGAATGACAAATAAAAATTGTTATTGTTGGAAAGATCATGTGGATGAAAGCGTGGTAGCTCATGATGCCACAATAAAATGTATTGGAATGGTGATAAAACCTTATTGGTGATTGAAAAAACATGAATAAAAGTTCGATAAAATCTCTACTATTACACATGTTTAAAGTCTTACATGAAGGGAAACTTAAATAATTACAACCTTATCTTGGGACAACAAATATAAAAAAAAAACATAATAATAATACATTTCAATAAACCACGACACCTCCCAAACCCAATAAGTTTTGCCTTCATATTTTGCAATAGTCACATTTCAAGGTTACATGTCCAACAAGGCCTTTGCCAGTTGGGTTCGGCCCCTGGTACGCCTTTCAAAGGTCCGGGACCCAAACCCTAGGAGACCCGAGAATCTCAAAATAAACATTTCAATAAAAATAAACTTCATTTTTACTTTCAACATAAACGTGAAATTAAATTAACCGGGTAACACTAAAAGCCTCTTGCTTAAAATACACCTTATAATTTTTTACTTGTTCACTCAGCCTTTCAAATAATAACTGTCAACCTAAGCAATTGTACTGTTGCAGGTTGGTGTGCTAAATAAAATAACAATAAAAACATAAAATGACGTCTACATTCCCCGAAAGATTGGACAGAAGAGCACCTACAGTACACCTACAATGCACCAGTTATGTTTAAGTGCCATGGAGTAAGGGACAAGTCTATTGCCATCAATAACCCTTAGCCTGACCCAGGACAAAACCCACTCAGCAAGGATAAACAGTAGTAGTGCTTGCGACCAAAAAAGCAACGCGCCAATCATAATAATTGAATCTTAAGAAAATCCGTCTCCGTACAACAGAGCGTTTGTCTCCGATCCTCGGCGGGGTAAGTAGGGAATAAAATTAACCGAGGATGATCGCTAATGAAAATAAATTGGCGGCGGGAGATTCCAGATTACACCGACCGCGACGCGCTAGTCCTTCGAAAAAAACGGGACACGTACCGACTTGGCGACCCGGGATCAAGTTGGTTATTGTTTCAGGAGCATTGTGAAGTGATCAAGTTATAAAGGAAATGTTGAAAGAGAGAAATAAAATAAACTGTATAGGTATTCGTTTATTTTGTTGATCGTAGCTACTCTGTCTACATTATACATTGGCATTCCAGATGATTGATGTAGAACAATAAAAATATTGCTATAACCTCCCTGCGACTTCAAGAGAAGAGTAATTTTTTTCATTGTTTGAAAGCTACACTGTAGCTGAAATTCAACAGGAATCGTGCATTTTAGCTACAAAGACAATTAAGTAAACTTAAATGGCAGTGGGCAGGGCACATTGTTCGCAGAACGGATAGCCAATGGGGCAGAAAAGTTTTAGAGTGGCGATCGCGAACCAGAAGACGTTTCGTTTGAAGGCCTCCCACCAGGTGAAGGTGAAGTTTGCGGAGATCCGCTGGATGTGGGACGCACTGGACCGGTCAATGTAGTGGACGTCTTTCGGCTGATATAATTCTAAACAAACTAACAATTCCACCGATTTATATTAGTCTATAAAAAAATTAAACATCAAATTCAAGCGATATACTTGTGGTACAGGGTGAACCACCTTGAACTTAGTGGACTTCTAAGGAAAAGTCTTCACATTGAATTTGATTTATGACTTAATGGCTATAGGACTTTCGATAAATATTTTTATCTAGGCTGGAGCCTTTAATATTTTAAATGAAATAACATAATATCCCTTATTATGCGACAGCATTTTCAAAACCACAAGAATAGGGTAGCAATAACCTGATAAAAAACCGAGTCTGAATTGAGTATTTGAAGTTATCAACGCTAAACGACTGTAACGCCAAATTTCAACGGGTTTTCAAGCTAAAGTGGAATAGGGTAGTTGACTGAAAATGTGTTTTTTGTCCGTCAAATAGGTTAATATAAAATATTTACACCTATTTTTCATTTAACACGTAAATATAAAGAGGCGATGATACGATGCGCTGACATATCGTATGACGTCACGCCGCTAGTACACTTTATACTGACAATTGACGTCACAAGCCCCCATTCCTGAACTTTGATGCGTTTTATCTTTATTATTTTCCAATATTTTTTGATAATCTCACTGACGGACTAAATAGAATAAAAAAAATTCTATCTAGGAAACTCTATTTGACAAATACTCAATACATCAACAACTTATAACAACATACAACTTCAAATTCTTAATTTGGGAATTGTATTATTACACTTAGCCAAAAATACCATCAAGTATGGACGTACAGATATAACATAGAGTGGAGGCAGCGAAAATGAGAGTAACATATCCGGGGTGGTTCATCTTAAGACGATGTAAGATCAGCTCTGAGTTATGGCCCCGGTAAATAGGGAGTTATTAAAGAAATTGAGATTACGGTTCTCGTCAAATTAAGGAGATTAGATGTGGCAAGAATGTTCACGCTGTTATTGTGGATGGAGTAAACAGAGTCGATTTCTGTCAGATAAAACTTATCTTCTTTAAATACAGGACAATAAGAAGTCGATCTTACGTAAGTTGGGGTAATGTTGAGTTTTGAAAAGAAAAATCGAATAGAATAGAAGTTTAATAAAACACGCTATCTTGACACCTACTAGAGTAACAGAAAAGACACAAACTTGCATTGATCACATCATAACCAGCATAGAAAAAGGGTGTGCAAATATACATAATTTAGGTTTATCGGATCACACAGCCCAATCATATTCTTGGGCTGTTACAAAAATACATCAACCAGCTTTAAAATGGTGGTATCAATTTAAACGAGACTACAGTAATGACAATAAGGCAATATTTTTAAACTCAATCTCATGTCTATCTTTTGGTGACGTATTTGATGCAAACTCAGCAAAATAAGAATAAGAAGAATAAGAATAAGAATCTTTATTTGTAAACATAGGTAGTAACACGGTGTGCGAGATGTTACAATACTAATTAGATTCTCTATGTTTTGCCGTGAAGCGTACAAATATTATCACATTTAATAATTTCATTAATTTATAAGTAAAATATCAGCAAGAAGTAATTCAATTACATAATAGTTAAAAACATTGAATACAAATATAAATTGTCAATGAATCAAAGACACATTAAAACTTAGAAATCAATCAATGTGTTATGCAATAATTAAAACAAATAATAATATAATTAAAGATTAGATGTCAAGTTACAAATTAAAGATTAGATGTCATGTGAATAAGTATTATTATTAGGTACACAACTGGATGTCAAAATCATATTGCAATTAAATAAAACAATTAAACAGAGGTCAATATAAAAATATCACCAAAGTTAGATGGCAAATAATAAAATTATTAAATAATTATAACAATAAATTAATATAATTAAAAACTTTGATGTCAATTAATAAAGTAAACAAAGGTCAATAAAATAAAACAACAAATGCCAAAAAAATGTCAATGATGCAATCTTATTTTGTCAATATAGATAAATAAGATGTCAAATCAATAATACAATTAAACAGGAATGACAATAGTTAAAAAATTATAGTGATATTTTATCATTCAGAAACTCAGTTATATTATAATAAGATCTACTTACAAGAAATTTCTTTAAACGTTTTTTGAACAGGTGAATATTTAACATTTTAATTGACTCCGGTATATGGTCATAAATAGTTGGTGCCATACAAAAAACACTATTATGCATCAGTGCTGTCTTGGACTGTCTCGAACACAACATATTGACGTACCGTCGACTCCGGTTATTTCTATCTGACAGCTTGGGAAATCGATTTGGATTGGTCTTCACAAATACTGCAACTTCGAAAATGTACAAACAGGGTAATGTCAGTATTTTACTTTTAATAAAGAAAGGTTTACATGACTCTATACATTTTAACCCAAACATTGCCCTGATGCACCTCTTTTGGGCTTTAAATATGAGTTCCCTATTGGATGAGTTGCCCCAGAAAACAACTCCGTATCTTAAAATAGAACCAGCTAAACCATGGTATGCTGTAACAATAGCGTCACTTCCTGTGACTGGCGCAAGTTTATATAAAGCATATGAGGATTTGCTAAGTCGCTTCGCCAAATCAATCGTGTGTGCCTTCCAATCTAATCTTTGGTCTATGGTTAAACCTAAGAATTTTGATGTGTTAACTTGATTTATTTGGTTGTTTTCGTAATGAATATTCATAGTCAAATTTTTTCGTTGTGTGAACGTCATTAATTTAGTCTTGTCAATATTTATTTTCAGGTTATTATTATTTAGCCATTTTATAATTGATTGTATAGTATTAGATACGTCATTTTCATAAATCTGTTTGTCATAATTTAGTTTATCTTTATAGTCAATGGTAACGGTGCTGTCGTCGGCAAATAGCGTCATATGATGTTGCGTCACTTTTGGCAGGTCATTTATATAAAGGATAAATAGAGGGGGACCAAGTACGCTACCCTGCGGCACACCATATGTGATTGTTCTATCACGCGACCGATAGACCCTTTCTTTTTTGGTTTTTTGATCTAGGTTTGTAATTTCCACGTATTGTTTTCGATTTTTTAGATATGACTCGATAAGTCGTAGAATATTTCCTCTTATTCCGTATGCTTCTAATTTATTAAGTAAGATATTGTGATCTACATAGTCGAACGCTTGAGTCATATCACAGTAGATAGAACAAACAGGTATATTTTGGTCAACATTTGCGATAACTTTATTCAAGAAATCATATATGGCCATATTGATTGTTTTGTTTTTTCTAAAACCCTTTTGTTCGTCAACCAAGATGTCTTCTTTTACTAAATATTTATGAATTTGTTCGTATAAGTATTTTTCAAATATCTTTGAAAATATAGGAACTAGTGCAATAGGCCTGTATGACTCCGTTTTATCTTTATCGTTTTTTTTGTAAAGTGGTTTTACTACAGCGATCTTTAGTTTGTTGGGAAATATACCACGTGATATGCTTAAATTAATTATGAAACTTAAATGACCGCTAATACATTCTGACACATATTTTATTATTTCTGTGGATATACCGTCATGTCCTACGCTCCTAGTATTTCTCAAGGATTTTATTATTTGTATTATGTCGTCTTTGTGGCTTGGTGCCATAAACATCGAGTGGTTTGATTTGGATATATTCGAAGTTACTTTTATTCCCGTATCAAACACAGGTTTAATCTTGTCAATGAAAAAGTCGTTGAAAATATTAGCTATTTCACGGGGATCTGTTATATTTTTATTCCCAGTTGTAATGTTTGTAATTGTGTGTTTAGGTAATTTTGGTTTTGATTGATTTATGATCTCCCATGTCGCTTTTGATTTATTTACTGCCGATTTTATCTTATATGTATTTTGAGCACGTTTAGTCAATTTAACTATTCGTTTGTAGGTATTAGTGTAAGTATTAAGTTTTCTTTTATTTGCCTCATTTCGGTTCAGACGGTAATTCCACAAAAGTGTCCTCTTTTTTTTACTGCAGGCTCTAACTCCTCGCGACACCCATTGAGGTCGTTTGTTAAGCCTTATTTTAATTAATTTAAATGGAAAGCACAGACGATAGAACAAGGAAAAAGTATCCAGAAATAGGTTGTAAGCCTTATCCGGATCATCGCATTGATACATGTTTGAAAAATACATGTTTTGTAGATATTTTTTAAACTTTTTCATATTATCCAAACTATAGTCCCGTCGTTTTACAAACCAATGATTTATGCGGAAAGTTCTTCTTGTGGGAAACTTCAATATTTGACAGGTGTGATCTGACAAAGCTAATTCAACTACATCAGCTTTGCATTTAGTGCCAAGATTATGTGCAAAGTGATCAATGCATGTGTTACTTTTTAACCTGGTAGGTTGGTTGATTTCTAGCTTAAAATCAAAATTAAGAAACAAACATTCTAGGTCAAGGGATATATTACTACGTTTTAACGTGTCAATATTGAAATCACCACATATTACTACATTTTGGTTTTGTTTCTTTGTTATTAGCAGTAGTAATTTTTCCAAACTGTCAAAGAATGTAGCTAAATTATTAGTTTTTGGGATTCTGTAAATACAAATGACAATGGTTCTTGATTGCGTTAATTCGATAGCACAACATTCAAAAGACTTACTTATTGCTAGTTCATTAACGTCAGGTAAATCTACCCACTGAAGCCCTTTTCTGACCAAGATACATGTTCCACCTCGTTTTGATTCTGTTCTACTAAAACACGCAGCCAGTTCAAAGTTAGGTATGGTCAAAAAGTCTTCATAGCCCGACATAATGAAGTGTTCAGAGATGCAGATGACGTCAATGTCAATATTCTTCGCACTAAGCTCTTCTAGGCACACAGTGAGAGCATCTGCTTTATTTAGGAGCCCTGCTATGTTCTGATGCATGATATGCAAATAGTTGTCAAAGAAAAAACTGGTTACTCGGTAATTCGTCTGTTTGGTACAGCTCCTCTATATTGGTTTCTCTATAAAATATGTCATATTCCTTTAGTCCTTGGATAAATTTGTCAATATCTTTGAAAATTGTATGCATGCCATAATTATTAATTAGTCCAGTGTGTTTTGAAAACATCGTGTAGTCATTTGATAGATTCTTATTTGAGTCTAGAAAGTATGCATGCTCATGTGTCAATGTGTCGAGATAAAGTAGGTTGTTAAATACTTCGACCCTCCAATTGTACATTGTTTTATAATCGTTGTATTTATAAGATGGAGCACAGATTATAACATTAGTGTGTTTTATATTCTGTAAGGTCGTCCGAATTAATAATACCAGCTGAAAGTAGTCGTTTGTACGGCTAAAATCTTCCTCCCCTAACAATATAATGCAAAAATCATTGAATGTGAATTTTTTTAACCTGGTTTCTATGTTATATAATAACTGTTCGATTTTACAGTTCGGCATTAAATAGTGACAAATGTTTTCCGAATGTTTACTAAGCGTAGTTTCTGCAATATTTCTGATTTTGTTCTTCTTGTTCGTACTTAAAATGCAGATTTTACAGTCTGTAGTCTCCAATAATTGTAATCGTTGTTTATCTTTAGGATTTGTTATTGTATTCCTTGTTTGCTTGTTGAGGGTAGGTGGTTTTGTTTTATTTTTCATGTCGAGGGTAGGCGTATTTATTTGTTTTTCTAAACATTGCCGATATTCCGGTTCTACATTTGTCGCTGCTTGTTCCAAACTCGCACATGCTTCATTTGTTTCGTGATGTAATATATTATGGCGTGTGATGTTCGAGCCAGGCTTTGTAGGGTATACATCTGTTTGTGTCGCCTGGTGGTTTTGAAATTTCAAAGTGTTGATATCTTTGTTTGGGGTAGATTTCCTAGCTTTATTTTTCTTATAACGATTTGGTGTTATATTTGTGTTGTCCGATAGACTAAGGTTTTTGTAGGTTTCTGCGACTTTCAAGGTCTTGTTGAGGTCAGATTTTAAACGGAAGTTCTCAGTATTTAAGTTCTCAATTTCTTGGTGAGCACTAGTCAATTGGTTTGTCAGTTCAATAATCTTCTCATTCAATTCAATTACCGTTTGACTTTCATTGAGTGACGTGTTCGGAAGGCTTATCATAGTGGTATCAAAAAGGGGAGACTCACTTCTTGAAACATCGTCAAGTGAGCTTGCTCGTCGGAGTTTGTTAGTGCGGTATGTAATATTTTGTTCGAGATCCATGATAAATAAATTAAAACAAAAAAGAAAAAACAAATGCTTCGTGTATTGGAACGTAGTCAGAATGAAGTGAAAGGACTGGTGTCCAAGCTAGGCGTAATTGTTGGTAGTGCAATTTCCGAACGAATAATTTTCCGTGAGTGACAGTGTGCTGATCTGTGATTGGATAGTGACTAATCAGCTGTCCTTTGTTGACATAGAAAAATTACTGATTTCGAATTTGCAACTGTTATTTTATGTAATTCTTGGTCCAGTGTTTGTTTAATCCATTAATCTGTTATTCAGTTATCTGTACTGTATATAAAAAAAAAAAAATGAATGCCAACCTGATATAGTGAAGTTGCTGGCTTGCTGTTGATTTTAATCCAATTATGTTCTTGCACTGTTGTTGTCATAATCCATGAGTGACAAGGTTTATTTCTTAGATAACATTTCCAGTGGTGCCCTTCCGATAGTAGACTGCACTTATGTATTCTAATGATGTATTTTGCAATTAAATGAATTATTTCTTTAAAATCTTTCACAGAGCGATGTTGACTGGTTGACAGTTTTGACACTTTTTTTCAAACGAAGCATTCCACAAATTTATCGATACATTTCTGCTATTTTATAATTTATGTTTTCCTACGATTCGTGTAAAAGTTACAAATAAAGCATCAAATAAGTTAAACTGGCTTTCTAAAGGTATAAAAATAAGCTGTAAGAATAAAAGTGAATTACACTATAAATTAAAATATAAAAATAATGAATCCCATAAAAACAAGTACAAAAGTTATTGTAATTTGCTGGAAAAATGCATTTTAACGTCTAGAAAAATAATAATACCAAATACATAAATAAAGCTCAAAATAAGTGTAGAGCAGCGTGGAATGTAATAAAAAAGCATACCGGCACAGATTTAAAACGCTCCTGTATTCCAAAAATTACTATAGACAACATTGACTGTGTAAGTCCTGACTCTATTGCAAATCATTTCAATAACTTTTTCATTAACTCGGTTTACAATGATAGCCATAACAATAAAGAAGATACAAGATTAAAACAAATGGATCATATTGAGTCAATCAGTAATTCAATATTTTTGTACCCACTGGATGGTAGTGACCTTAAAAAAATAGTGATGTCTCTAAATGATTCCAAAGCTAGTGGTTATGATAATATTCGCACTGACATCATAAAACTGTCAGTCAATATAATTCTAGAGCCACTTCTACATGTTGTTAACCTCTCTCTAGAACAAGGAATATTTCCCGATTTATTAAAGAAATCAGTGGTGAAACCAATATAATAAAAGGGGATAGCACTCAAATGGACAATTACAGACCCGTGACTTTGATACCCATATTTTCTAAAATTTTTGAAAAAGCCTTTCATAACAAATTAGCGAATTTCATTGAAAAGCACAAGATTATTAAGGACGAACAAAATGGGTTTCGTAAAAATAGAAGTACGTCTTTGGCAGCCTTTCAAATAATAAAAGAAATAACAGACTGTATTGACAAGAAAATACCGGTTACAGTTTTATTCATGGATATGAGTAAAGCGTTTGATCACGTTTCTCATGAACGATTATTGGAAAAGATTTCCAGATATGGAATCAGAGGAACGGCATATAACTGGATGGAATCTTATTTGTCAGATAGAATACAATCAGTGGAAGTAACGAATTATAATGACGAAACTAAAACCTTAGAATCATCCCAATCTTCGTTTATGTTTAATAGATATGGTGTGCCACAGAGAAGTATTTTGGGACCGCCAGTGTTTTTGCTCTACATAAATGATTTCCCAGAAATTATAAATCATAAATGTGTAATGTTTGCCGACGATACTACAATCATAATCAAAGGTTATGATAAAAGTTCGTACGAACAAGAAATAAATATTGCTCTTCAAAGAACTATTGAGTGGCTAGAAACTAATAATTTAAGAGTTAATATTAATAAAACAAAATTTATGCAATTTCACACATACCGATCAAAACCGCTGGGCCTGAAAATATCTTATAAAGGGGTTGCCCTGGCAGAAACTGACTCTGTTAAGTTTCTTGGAATAAATTTAGATAAATTTTGCTCGTGGAAAAATCATATAAATGACATTTGTTCTAAAATAAATAAATTCATATACCCTTTGAGGCGTATTAGCTGCGAGGTATCTAGAAGTGCCGCAATAACGGCTTTCCATGGCTACATAACCTCCACTCTAAGGTATGGTATTATCCTGTGGGGTCGTTGTGTGGAGATTGATCAAGCATTCGTAATGCAAAAAAAGTGTCTAAGAGCTATATTTGGATTGAAGCAAATAGAGTCATGTCGTCCATTCTTTAGGAAATATAAAATACTATCTCTTCCATGTATTTATATATTAGAATCTTGTATATTTGTTTTCAAACATAAGAGTTTTTTTGAGCAGGCGACGAACTACTATGCCCCTCGATCTATGTATACTAATAAGCTACTTCAACCGAGGACGAATCTCACATTAACAAGTAACAATAGCTACATTATGTGCATAAAACTATATAACAAAATACCAAACTCCATAAAAACGCTACCATTTTCTAGATTTAAAAATAATTTGACGAGGTTTCTAATTGAAAAGTGCTTTTATAGTGTGCATGAGTTTTTGGATTATAAATTGTAAGTTTTTTTTATATTGCTCGGTAATTTTTAAATTATGATTGTAATTATTTTGTCATTGGTTTATTATTTTATGGCGAATTTCGCCCATTATTGACATTTATGATTATTATCTTTATTATTATTTAAATTGTTATTGTTATTATTCTGTGTTTGTTTATTATTATTGTGTGGTGAATCTCTCCCATTATTGACATTATTAATATTGACACTTGTGATTATCTTTATAATTTTTTTCATATTATATTGACATTTATTTAATTCAATAATACGATTTTAATGGGCTTATCTGTTTAGTGACTGTATGATTATGGTCAATAACAATTTTAATAAAATGTGTCACTCTATTTTATATTTGCACGCCGAAATTAAAGGCAGAATAAGAGAACAATTTTGTACTTTTTACCAACTTTCTGTACCTTATTTATGCAAATAAATGTATTTTAGATTTTTTTTTATTACTTTTTCTCTATTCAACCTATCATTTTATTGCACCTGCCTTGTTTTATCTCTGCACCACCTTAAGGTCAACAGGTAGAAAATGTCTAAAACATTAAGGCCGCCTTTGTACTTGTGCCTAAAGATTTCATAAATAAATATGACTCAAAGATCTGTGATCCTATATGATAATTAATACCCCCTAATGAAATCTTTATTATAATGTTGTATGCATTGAACTTTACAAAAACCTATATGAAATTGAAATTAATCAGCAGAAATATACTTTTAAACTGCTGTTTTAGAATCAAACCTCTTATTACCCACTCTAATCCGCCATCCCTCCATTTTTGGACAACATGATGCAGAAAGAATGTCATGTCAATTAATAAAATCTACCGTAAGCCTCGGCTTAGCCGCTCCTTGTTATATCATAACTAAAGCCCGCAGATAGGCCGAGGGTCGGACGGGCCACTGTGCTTAACCTTGCTGGAATACGTATTATGTAAGTGTGTGTGTTTGTTTGGAATATTTTTGGGAAAACTCCTCGTTATTTATTTATTTATTTAACCATTTATGCACACACACATAATATACAGACAAGAAGAAGAAACAGAAAAATAGGTACATAGGTGATGCTTATTTCTATAGAAATCTCTTCCAGCACACCTGCGAAAGGAAAGATGAAAAAAAGAGTTGTAGACATAGTGTGTAGACTTGAAAAATAATTAACACAAAACGATTCATAACTAAGTAATAGCTGATAAACAATACTGATTACAAATTAAATATACTGTCATATAGACATACATACATAATTGTAAAATAAATATTAAAGCAATATATAGCATATATTAACATAGTTATGCTGATCTGTTAGAGTTTAGTTGACAGCGTTTGTGGTGGGAGGATTGTATATTAAGTTATAGATCTGAAAAAGTAATAATTATTATAATTTCAGCCGAGAGATCTACTGCTGGTCCCACTACCTGCTCCTGGGGCCTATAACGCCATATCGTCAGTTGCTGTGCTTCCGGCATCCAACTGACTTCTACGGATTAGGTCGTAAGTCCACATTGTAGGTAACCTTCTAACAAAAACCATATGTAAAGTCCAATACAATGTGTAATTCACACACACACGGTTGCCGTAGTGGTTGTGCGATCGGCTGCTGCGCTGCGTGTCACGGGTTCGATTCCCGCACGGAACAAATATTTGTATGACATACAGATAGTTGTTCCGGATCTGGATGTCTGGTGTATTTTGTTGAGTTTTAAAATGTTTGTAGACGCACCCACGATACAGGAAGAAATTCCTAGTGTGGGACAAAGATTTAAAACAATAAAAATACAGGACGCTCATTAAGAATTCTGAACTGACTTTGGCCACGGAAATGCTGAAAGAAAATGTTTTCTTAAGATTCAGATTCTGTAGAATGAAACCATGTAAGAACCATACCCGCACAATCTCAAGACCTACCCTTAAGCCCAACATAATAACAACAAAATAAATAATAACAAGCTCCTATTTGTTATTAATCTCGGCTGTAAGGCAGCGGACAGACAGCGATATTACGCCGTATTAAGTTGCTCTAGTAAATCTTGCCGCTATGGTACGGGCTTAGAGTTTTACTGTCTTGTCTTGTACCGTTGTGCTGTACCGAGGGCATGTCAGACGGTATGCACTCGGCTTAATAACTCTCTTTAAGTGGCCGAGAAAATAAAACTTGTAATTAGTTGTTGGCTTTGGATTGGCATAGAGAAGAAAATAAGCTTTTCTGACTTTTTAAAAGTTTAGAAAGCTTTTTGAAGTGCTAAATATGTTAACCAGTGGTTTCAAATATCGGTAAAACGTGTTTATTGATCAGTTGTGTGTCTTACAAATGGTTAAATAAATAGACTCATAAACTTATTTGACCATTTGTGAGGGTAGCAATCTATATTAATATTAAAAAAAATCAAACCGACTTCCAGAACAAAAAACTACAAAGCAAAAAATAACTTTCGAAAAACTGAAAAAAATGGGTACAAAAGACACCGACTTCGGAAAAGAAAGTTATTTTTGCTTTGTAGTTTTTTGTTCTGGAAGTCGGTTTGATTTTTTGTTAAACGTTTTTTATTTTTCTCTTTTTAGTTTTAGTAGGTATCGCCAATTAACATGATAATCATTTATGGCCAAAGTACATCTCATCATGATTCCAATAAGCCGAAGCACGACTAGGATACATTGTTTTATTTCAGAGTTCCAGTGCCTACCTTCCGGCTTCATCATCAGAACAGTTCAATGGTACCATTTTCATCAGTACCATTCATTTATAAGTATTTGCTTCATCATAGTCGGTTAACTATTCGAGATATTTTATACCCGTGACATACTCAGAAGTTCCAGTGGCCATCTGTGGTCTTCTTCATCAGTTCCACTTCACCAAATTATACTTTTTGAGTGCAAGTGATTCCATTGTTGATAAAAATACTAAAATCACTATATGTATGCCTATAATATTTGAGGAGTTCCCTCGATTGCTCTAGGATTAATAAAATGCATTTTATCGAATATTGAAACCATTGTTTATCATATTTAACGATTTATTGAGTTAACTGGCGATCAAAAAACTGGGCCTAAGGCCATTAATTTATTAAGGGAATTAATATCTAGAGTAGAAGGTTCGTTAAACATATTTTAAGCATATGACTAATTAACTTTACCTTACTGGAACACGTCACATCCAAAAATAACGAAGGTCGCGTCTATAGTAGGTCCAACCCTAAAGATTTTTTAAAGTGAAAAATACACCAATCCGGATCAAAAAATCGAGCATCACTGTTATCACACGATAACTAGGTATAACATACTTGTTGATAGCAACACAAAGTTATTATATTTCTTGTTTAGTCTATGACTATATTTAATCTGTGTAAAATTACTGTCATCGCTCCTTCTCTATAACCTGTCGGCTGTGAAACACGACATGTGAGTTACAGTAAAATATTAATAAAACAAGCAAATTATATCAATTACCAGCCTACATCGTCTACAGTCCACTAAATAAAGAACACAAATAATTAAAAAGGCGAATTTGAGCTTTTTAAAATACACCGAATACTAACTTCGATCTCAAATCAGTCTTCTTATTGAGATAATTAGGTACTCACCAATGATAGCAACAACTGAGTAAGTGTATAACGTCAGTTAAGCGCCATAGCGAACGTTTTTCTCTTCGCAATAAGCCTACAACTTACCAACCTAGTACTAACTAGACACGGTATAATAAATAGCGTTATTACACCGGCTCATAATCCACGGGTAACTAACATAAATGCCCAACTCCGCTGCCAGGCAGTTTGTTTAGATTAAAACGTAATGCCCCACTGATATTAACATGACGACAAAGTTATTCGTTTTTTTTTTCTTGGAAATAATAGGCGAGATGGAGGTCAGTGTTATAGAGATTTGATAGTTTCGTAACTCCAATCACAGATCCTAGGTAATGAATTTATCCGACTTCCCAAAATGGAGGAGGTTGTCAATTCGACTGTATTTTTTTTTATATGTGTTACCTCAGAACTTTTTACTAGGTGAACCGATTTTGATGATTCTTTTTTTATTTGAAAGCTGGTGGTATCTTGTGGTCCCATTTAAATTTCATCAAGATCTTATGAAGAACTTCGGCGGTATACATCAGAACTCTTCAATAACTGACGTAAAATCACTCGGGATAGCTGTAATCGCATGTTTGTGTATTGTACTGGTACGCTCTAAAGGGGTACGCAGGTGTGAATAGTTAACCCTGGTATACTCTCATTCCACCGGTTTTGTTTAAGTTTCAAGTTATTGGGTTAATTTATTCTGGCATCACTTTGGGCATTATATAGCCTATAGGACTAGTCCATTATGTACCAAACAAAAAAAAAAAAAAAACTTTTCTACAAAAAAAAACATAGAACACCACAAAAAAAAAACACTACAAAGTCAAAAATAACTTAAATTTCGGAAGTCGGTGTCAAAAAACAAAGAAAAGAAAACATGAACACCGACTTCCGAAATTGAAGTTATTTTTCACTTTGTAGTGTTTTATTATTTGGAAGCCGGTTGTATTTTTTTGTAAAAATACAACCATACTTTTATCATTATCAGACGCCCACTGCTGGACAAAGGCCTCCCCCAAGCGTCGCCACATTGATCGGTCCCGTGCGTCTCGCATCGAGCGAATCCCCGCAACCTTCGCCAGGTCCACCTGGTAAGAGACCATCCAACGCAACGTTCTCTGGTTCGCGGTCGCCACTCTAGAACCTTTCTGCCCCATCGGCCATCTGTTCTGCGAGCAATGTGCCCTGCCCACTGCCACTTAAGTTTGGCAATTCTTCGGGCTATGTCGGTGACCCTGGTTCTCTTGAGGATCTCTATATTTCTGATTCAATCACGCATTCTATGTAGATAATTATGCAAATTAGCAAACTGCTAGGAGCGACTAATTAAGACAGTAATAATAATTAATTCAGCAGTAATCCGAGTAATCTACACTTGCCAAAGTTTAAGGGCCAATTTTCTGAATTCAGTATTTGAGGTCAAGAACGTGTCAAACCCTACTTTAGTGCAAAATTTTGACAGATTTTCAAGCTATGGCATGGTTTGACAAATACTCAACTCAATTTAGAAATCGGCCCTAAGACAATGGGACTAAAATTACGTTCATCTGGCCTCACCCTTATTACAGCCTCTGTCTCTTTCAATAATATTTTAATAGTAAAAATTAATCATAAAATGTATTTGTTAAAACCTTTTTGAATAGGAGACTCACAATATTAATTCCATCCAACTTCAGATAGGTTGCAAAAAAGTTCTTCAAAAAATTCGATCGTCAGATATATATCAGGATTAATTAATTTGTCATTAAATATCTCGCAAAAAGTCTGAATGACTTGGATTCATTTCAAAAATGCTTTTGTATCACTACCGTATTGTGCTTTATTAAATGAATTTCGTTGATGAAATATTAATCTGCGTAAGTATAATATCCGACACGGGTATAATTATATTTAATAGAGATAATTTACTAAGTGAACTTTTTAATATGTTATTAGTAAATTGGCAGCACCAAAAATGCTTTACTTAAACTAGGTTTACTACCTAAAGTTAGTCAGATCTGCTAACTTACCAATAGAACGGAATGATAAAATAAGCGCCAAATAAGCGCCTGAAAAATTGGTCTTAGCAAACGCACACAGAAGCATATTACTTCGAAAATATAATAATTATGTAACACCTTGCAACATCATTAAAAAAGTTACATTTCAAAGTAAATAAGTGCTTCAGGTAAATACTTATCATTAGAACGTACTTTACGAACTCGAAAATTTTCTTAATGAGTTCCAAATAAGTAATTAAGAAGGTACTCAAACGCGAATACGCTAAAGAATGGATAAGAATGTCGGAGGAGCGTGCACGATCAAAGAATGATTCCGTGAACGAACTTTAAATCTCTCTAATTGGTATAATCCGTCTCGCCCTGTGTTCAGTCAAGACGTTCATATCACAAGAAGCGTGCTTCATATTTTCAAGTATTTATTTTACTTGAATAAGTATTCTTAGTATATCTTTAGTTCAAAGATTCTTAGAAAACATGCTTTGTGATATTGAGCGCCTAACAAAATTATTGCAGCACTAAATGTAGGTATGTAGTTTCTAAACTATCATATAAAGTGCAGGCTCTAGTTAAGTTTAAGGGTTAGCTCTTAATCTAGACCCTGTACTTTATCTGACAGAAGAAAAAGAAGGAAACACGTTTTACTGTAGGAATCAAAACATGAATACAACATAATGTGACACAGACAGTGGCGTAGCTCAGTAACATAGGGTCCAGCAAAATGAAATTCGGGCCGTATTAAACTGAACTTAGTTTTCTCTCTTTCTATCTCATCTTTCTTTCTATTATTTTTTCCTATCTTTAAATGTGCAAAACTTCTTCATTATTAACTCCTTATCGTCCTCTGCAGGGTATAATAAAGTAAAACTACTTGATATACATATTATATGCAATGCGTTTTACTGTAGGAATCAAAACATGAATTCAACATAATGTGACACAGACAGTGGCGTAGCTCAGTAACGTAGGGTCCAGCAAAATGAAATTCGGGCCGTATTAAACTGAACTTAATTTTCTCTCTTTCTATCTCATCTTTCTTTCTATTATTTTTTCCTATCTTTAAATGTGCAAAACTTCTACATTATTAACTCATTATCGTCCTCTGCAGGGTATAATAAAGTAAAACTTGATATACATATTATATGCAACGCAGCAATCGTTAATGGAGGCCAAGGGGCCCTTTGAGCTTGGGCCCTGGGGCACGGCCCCACCTAGCCCTACTATAGCTACGCCACTGGACACAGGATCTTCTTCATGGTTACAATCTTCAAAATTTTAAATTTTCTTCAAATCAGTATACGTAGATTCTCATTCGAGCTAAATAAGGTAGATACAAATACTAACCACGACTAAACTATAAAGTTACTCATCTCAAAGCAAAGTTTGGAAGTCTCGCCTTGCACCAACATTAGTATAGCACAACCTAATATTGTGCGAAACCCCGAAACAGCCGGTCATTCACCACAAAGATCGAAGTGTTGACAAAGATGTCTGTAGATACTGGCGATTACACCAAGACTTGCAACTTTGACAGGTGATTTGGGTCCCGACGACCGCTTCCGTCGAAGCTTCGGAGATAACTATTGACACATGTTTAGTTGCACAATGGTTTAGAGGGTGGCCAGTGTACCTTGGTACTCGGTAGTGGCGCTGCTTGCAGTGGCAAATGTCAACAAGATGTCATATTCAGTACTTTTAGCTTTAGTTCTCGATTTTGGCGCCTGCCAGAATATACTGAGCAACTAGCGAACTAACGATACACTGTATGGTGCTATCATGTGGCGTTCGATTGGAAATTCAGTGTTTAGATGTGTAGTGTATTGCTTTGTGTATAAGTTTAGGCTCAGATAAGCTAAGTACGTATAGTGTAGTGTTCTGTGGTGTAAGTTTTAATTATTGTAAACTATACAATGTTACGGTATTTTTATCATTGTATTACGATAAAGCAAAACGATCAGCTGTAGTTAATTGTATTATGTTTTGTACTTTTATGATGTTTGATAAATTAATTGCTATGAACTTCATTATGAACTCGGGGAAACAGCTGTTTCAGAGGTATGTACGATATAGTTGTTTTTTACTTAACATTTTTTTTTTTTTTTTTCATATTTTTAATTCTTGTTCATTTTGTTTTTTTGTATTTTAATATTTTCTTATATGTTTTGTTATCTCGTGTGTTTTATTTTTTATTAAGTTGTATTTAGATATGTTTTATTCTGACTTATTCGCGTTAGTTTAGATTTAGTTTTTGGTTTGTTATCTGTAAAGTAATACATGTATACTTAAATAAATAAATAAATCAATATTCATATAATTATTATTAGCTTGACAACCAGTTTTCAGTATAGATATTAGAACCCATATTTGTGTATTTTCTGTATGCAGAAAGGATATTTAGTAAAAAAGTTGAAAGTGGAAGGTAAATAAAAGAACAATATCTTTTCATATTATATTCAATAAAATTTTCGTTTATATTATTGAATCGAATAAACATTTAGCCAATATTTTCGTTACCAAAGCGGTAATGCTTTAATTGTTCGTGTGAGCCTAGTGACGTAGTTTTACAATAAAACTTATTTATAACATTAATAAAATATTTACATTATTTGGAAATATCATCACAGCATCACGAAAACAAGCATAACATGAGAACAACAAAACAAACTGTAGTATTACAACTATGATGCGTCTAAAACTATAAAACAAGAGTGACGAAACAGCCTCAATCGATAAATGCGTGAATACTGTAACATAAACTGTTTGGTGTAAACCGATTTGCTGGGCAAAGCGGCATTATGGAACTATGAAATACCCCGCCCACCTTTACAAAACGAGCCGACATCATCAAAGCTCACCGTCCTAATATTCGGCATATAGAGTAATCAGCGCGACTCGATTTAATATTGCCACCATTTCTATTTTAATAGCCGTTTGAAAAGTTCGTAGCCTAACATAGAAAGGATTAGGAGCATATATTTTACCTATGAGTAGTGTAAGGATTTGAAAATGGAGATAATTAAACATCGTAAAGTAATTTTTGGAATAAGAAAGGTTTAAAACGTAAAGAAATGTATGAAGACAACTTTAGGGGAATCAGCATATTTACCGGCAACTGTAAAAATTGGTGGGTGAAAAGGTAGCGATCGACCATCGATGTCAACCAGCACCGAAAACATTGAAAAAATCTGTGACTGTATTCTAGCTGATCGGATACTGACTGTAAAGGAGATAGCTGATACTATTTTCATCTCAACTGAACAAATGTACCACATAATCTTGAATGATTTGCAGTTTTCCAAGGTGTCTGTGCGGTGGGCGCCTCGACTACTTTCAGCTGAACAAAAGCGCGTTTGACCGATTATTTCTCGCGACTGTTTGGAGCTATTCGAAGCTGACCCACAGGAATTGAATCTACTAAAAGAATACTTTAATTAAATTTACTATGGATGAAGCATGGGTACACATCTATACTCCAGATATACTTAAAAAATTATTGCGACTCACGATTTTTTTTCTTACCAGCAACAATACTAGTTTTGAATTATTTTAATGAAGTTTATATTTAAATAACTTAATACTGCCTTAATTTTTACAGAACTGAAAGGGTTTTATAACTTTAAATTTAAGCAAACGTTAGTTATCAGAAAATAAACTTGAATAAATTGTAAAAACTAATTAGCAAATCGCAAAAATCTGTTTTGTTACTAGTATGAAAAAAGTTCGCAAGTCCAAATTATTTTTCTCAGTGTGCAAAAGAACAATCTAAACATTGAAAATGACCAGGACCTCTGATTCTAAAGGAGGCGAAAGTGGTTTTATCAGCCCCTAAAGCGATGGGATCAGTTTTTGGGGATGGAAAGGGTATAATCATGGTGGACTGCTTAAAGAAAGATGAAACTTTAAACTCTGCTTACTACTGCAAGAAAAATAAAGATAATCGCTTGTTGAGAAAAAAAATGTTTCTACAGGAAAACACGCGGGATGTGTAAACATCAGTTGAAAGGTTGGAAGAAATCCACCAATGCGGCTTGGAATTGTTACCCCATCCCCCTTTCCCCCAAAACTTATTTACCTGATCCACCATCTGACTTTCATTTATTTATGCTGAAAAAACCACTTGAGGTCAAAAAATCCAAAACCGAAGAGGTCTTCGTCACTTTCAATGGATATTTTGAAGGCTTGGATGTATTTTTTATACTGGTGTAGAAGTTTTCCCAAGCCAATTGAAAATTGTGTTTTGAGCTCAGGGATAAAAATAAAAAAAAGATTGATAAATTTTCCTGTTTGGGCTACGAACTTTTCAAATGCCCCTCTACCAGCAACCCCGTCGATCTGCCCAGCAGACCAGAAGGCTAATTGATATCAGTAATTACGTGACCGCTCTACAACACTAACCGATCTTTGGATTGAGGAAGCATTAACATCTAATAACAAAAGAGTACATAATACGGAATGTGCGTAACCATCCAGCCGCAGAACACCGACCGATAAAATCAGATATATCGATATATGTGCAATATAATATCATTATTACTATGACTCAATACTAATTATACAAATAATGTACATAATTAGAATAACATTGAATACCATTCTATACTTCGACCTCGCTATTATAATTTAAGTGGAACTTTTAATGAGACTAACCATTAATTTACTTTCTAACAACAGATTTATACAACTACTGTAAAATTTAATAAATAAAAACCGAGTTTTGAGTTTCTTATGTACACACATACTAATATAGATATTGAGATTCCTTCACAAACAACTGTAAAATGTCCTTTGATAGTAATTTTGTACCTACAGCTATGTACACAATAAACAATACGATGTGATCGCTCTATGAGATAACTTGATACTACTTTATACTTATAATGATATCGCATTGGAATATGTCTAGTCTACCTTAAGCAACACTATATTCGTTAATAATCTAAACTGTAACTAGTAAAGTCCTCTGAATAATACGAACTGTTTAAAATTAGGATGACGCGCGCGCCGTCATCTTAATACTAACATGGCACTGAACACCATTAAACGATTCGATATCAGTCTTTCGTGTATATGCTGCGACGCCACAAACACAAAAATCCCTCACTTTTTATTAACATTGAGCGCAGTTAGCTTACACCAGTTTCCTTTCAGCCATAGCGTGGGGGTGACCCGGGTGGGAGTAGTGTCCCGGAGACGATGGCTCGTACAACGACATCTTCAGTCTCTTGCACTTCGCTCTTCGGTTCTTGAACCAAAATTGCACGTTCTTCGACTCAAGGCGAGGAAACTTCTGCCTGTAAGGCATCCTGTTCAACTCTTCAGTGTACTTAAGAATCAGATTGTGCGACGGGTGTGTGTTCATTGAGAACCATTGCTCTAGTACGGGGACCTCAGATACGGGGTCGATGAAAGTTCGGTTGCGCTTGCGTCGCTCGTCCGAAGCTCCCGCGAGGGCCAGATTGAGGCCGCTGGCGCCTTCCCCGGGAACAGCACCGACGCCAGGGAAACCGCTCATGTACTGGCTCATGTACATGATGCCGTGGCCGAACATTGGGTGGTTAGGCACCATGGGGAAGGGAAGACGATCTAGGTGCGGGGAGGACTGCCTGTAGTGTCTCTCCTGGATGACATCCTCATCAGAACCATCATGGTCGTCCCCAACACCGTTCTCATCCTCATTGTTGTTGTTATTGCTGTTGTTGTTGTGTGAACTGTCGCTGTTCTTAGCCGGGGAGCGTTGTGGTGAGATAGTATGGTCGGGCTTGCTCAAATCTCTTGGTTCTTGCTTGATGTCATGTACCTGTGACAATAAAAATGATAATTAGTTAACTGCCTATATCCTGTTCATACAAAAATCTAAGCATGCGTAATTGATTATCAAGGCTAAATAATCCCGTCTAGACGTCTTCGTCATTGTAATCAATATAGTTGGATATGAAACCTCACCTTAATTATATCTGGTGGTTTTGGCGATTCCTCGGGCCTGTCGTCTGTATCATGGTCATTATTCTTCTTAGTTGTGATCAAAGAGAGCGGCGCATCAGGAGTTTCAGGCCTGTCATCAGGATGTATGTCACCTCCATCATCTTCCAAGTCCGAACCTCCATTGGATAAATTATCTTCAGACATCACCGACATAGGGTATCTTCCCGGACTGCCGGATAGGATAGGACTCTTCATTGAATTGTGATCTTGAGAACCATAAGTATCACTGCCAGCCATCATTGATCCGTTTGTAGGACTATGACTCCTGCTATTAAACCCATTCACCCCGAGATGACAGCTCAGTCCGCCGATATTCCGAAGCTCAGCGCGTTTCTGCGCAGCACGCGCGTTCTTGAACCAGTAAACTACGTTGTTGACATCGAGGGGCTTGCGTCCTCGCCTCGATTCTAAGTTATTGAGCTCTCGGACATACTGTTGTATTTGCTGTCTGCTTGGATGTTGATTCTCAGAAAACCAACGCTGTAGTTTGGGCAATTCCAATTCAGGATCAAAACTTGTCCGCATTCTAGTCTTTTGAGTAGGATATTGACTCTGGACAGTCTGTAACGCTGGATGTAAGTGGTCTGGTATTGTGTTCAGGGTAGGTGAACGTGTTTTGGGACCAGGCGATGGGTATCGGCGAGGGCTGAATGGCGGGGGTCGCGGGGACACTTGAGCACTCCACCAGGATTCAAATTTCCGACGCATTTCTTCAGAAGGCTCATGTAAGTTATGCGGCCCCGGTGTGCGGTCCTGGCCGCGACAAATCTGAGCTAATGTTATCTGTAACAAGAAGAAACACTTTAAAAGGAAGGTCACCAAACATAACTCGAACAGTAAATAAAACAACAAGATACCGCAAACAATTTTAGACGATTTTAAAGAGGTCAGTCTAACCAGCAACAGATACAGAGATAATTGTTCGAATAAACACGCAGCATTGTTTCACAGAACATCGCCATTAGATTATGAAAATATTAGGTCGGCTGTTAATGCATGTGTCATGCGCGCGCGGCCGCTTCTGACGCGCTCGGCGTGAGGTGTTTACTCGCTGGTTAGTGCGCATCACTCCGCGCGCCGACGAAACTTCAATCATGGTCTGCTCTAAAACAATGAGCGGGAAGGGCGTCTCAACAATTAGCATCCACCCACTACGCCCTCAGCTAGCGCCGCGCACCGCGGACTAAGTGCTCCTGCATCGTTACCGCGCTAAACAAAGCACCCAAACGCCTCAAGCCGATCCAACGCCGCTGTTTGAGCATCAAATCAACCGTGTGACTGGAATGATTCCAATGCGATGTTTAAATTTCACAAGTATTTGTCTAACGCGATAACAGGAGTGCATGTTTGGAGAGGTATTAATCGCACGGCAAGTAGTCAATCATAAAGAACTTGTCAGATTATAGCTCCGTCGCGCAGTTTACCCAGCTTGACAGTTATGCAAGTGAGATCTGCTCGTATCGCATGATTACACAGAACAATGCCGGTGATTACGTCGTCAAGCGAGTTGTCAGACGCAGGCTGCTCCGCAGTGTTGCTAAATCAGACGTTAAATTAACTGTAAGTATTACACATCGAGATTGTGCCTATAAATCATGTCAGAGGTATTAGCGCCGCGCTCGTGTGATACGTTAATCCGCTTCTTTGTTTTATATTTTTAAATAGTGAGGCCATATTTGCTTTCAGATATTGTCTGTTTCAGCTTCATGGAAGATTTACGAGAGCTGGCGCCTGCGCGTGATAACTCGCGTCACGTGTAATCCGCCTAAGTACGTAATTCGGTGTGTGATTGCGAACATTTCTTGATATACTCGTAGTTAAAAGGACAACTTTGAACACAATAGGCTTAGTGTTATCTTATATTATTTTCGTTGTGTGTACATACGCTACTTACGCGCGCTTGAAAGAGTGATTAAATTGTAACCCGTTACAAAGAACCTTGAAATTTCAAAGAGATTCCGAAATTAAGTAAGAAAGTAGTCTTAAAGAAGATTTATGGTTTAAAATTGATCCTGCATCGAGGTGGCGTTCGGGAAACCCCTTCGATAAAATATTCGCGAAGCGTCCAAAAGTTTGCTCCGAGTTAAGATCGAAGTGGCGCAAATTGGCGTGAGATAAATTACCATAATATCATAGAGCCGAGTTCATCTGGCGTTTAGCTAACAACTCCAAGTTCGACGTGTTTGATTATCTTGTCCGCTCCGAGTTCCTTTGCTTCATTTGCGCCAACTTTGACTCGACTTTACAACTTCCATTTGTTTCTAGCTGTTTAATAGACTGTTGAATTTTCATTGGCTATCTTCAAGATATTACAAAACATTGAGAATGGTTTTACTAAACTGTGCCACTACTCGATGTCACTACAAACTCCAAATTGAAACATCCGTGAGCCGGTTATGGTAGGGGGCGCGGATGGAGCGCTAACCTCGCGTTTAATAAGATTATAAAGCATTATTTTATGGTATTAATAAGATCAAAAGCGTTCGTACATCTAAAACTCCTTTTAACCCTCTTTCGGTGTGGCTCAAGTTGGAAGACGAGGGCAACCCCCCGCCCTAACCCGTTCGCTACAAGGTGGATATTTAGAAAATATAATAAGGCCTTGCGAGGCGCGGATGAGACGGAGATTCAATTAAATTTATTATGTATGGAGATCTTGCGTATGAGACAGGTGCTCATCGCGTCGACAAATTGTTCTCTATCACGAGAGCTTTAAATCTCTTTGGAACTTACTGAGTTGCTGAAATGTGTTGATGTTCTCAAAATAATCTTGTCTGAACTTTTGTATTCAAATGTTTTTTGATAGAGCGAGACTTTAATTCTCATCATCATCATCATCATCATCAGCCTATTAATGTTCCCACTGCTGGGACACAGGTCTCCTCTCTGAGAGAGGGAGTGGGCCGTAATCCACCAGGTGGGCCTAGTGCGGGTTGGTGGATGTCACATGTTTTAGATTTTTTGGTTCTAGGTCATGCCGGTTTCCTCACGACTTTAATTCTAAAATATAGAACATACCTCGAGTTTTGCTTTTTTAATACAAAAAAACGGCCAAGTGCGAGTCGGACTCGCGCACGAAGGGTTCCGTACCATTATCGCAAAAAACGGCAAACAAATTACGTTTGTTGTATGGGAGCCCCACTTAAGTATTAATTTTATTCTGTTTTTTTTTATAGTGGCAACAAGAAATACATCATCTGTGAAAATTTCAACTGCCTAGCTATCACGGTTCATGAGATACAGCCTGGCGACGGACAGACAGACAGACGGACCGCGGAGTTTTAGTAATAGGGTCCAGTTTTTACCCTTTGGGTACGGAACCCTAAAAAGAGAATAATTTTAAACCCCCCGAAAACACTAACGTAATCTCGAAAAGTTGAAAGAAAGAAAACTGGATATGACAAAAACAAAGTAGTGGTACTCAACAGAAACATGATAAACTAAATTGAATCAACAAATAAACAATAACACGTGAACTAGTGAAATAAACATCTTTGAAGCTGTTCATCAACAATATTTACACTCATATTCAAAACATGACATGAAAATGTCTATAAACCCACTCATTGTAAAATCTCGAGCCGCGAACATGAAAACAAATACTTCGTAATTCTTCCCCCGAGCGATGATCACTATTAGCAGGGTCTTAGCAGTCACCTCGCAATTATAAAGACCAAATTGTAGAACGCGCGCCTACTTAACGAAGAGTTTTGATAATCTGTCTTCCATCTTGAGTCCTCGTTAATTTTCGTCGATATCGAGTGATTCGAGTGAGAGAGGCCAGTACATTTTTGTGTGAGAGAGTGCCAGTACATTTTTGTGTGAGAGAGTGCCATTACATTTTTGTGTGATTTGGCAAATGAAATGAAAGCTATTTTTCTAAACGTTGGCTGTGCTGGTAGGGGTTTTGATGCCATTGTTTGTTGTGTAAGGCTTTTTTTTGTTTTTGTGCTTTCTTCATGGTGTGATCAGTTAGTCACAACTTGACCCTAGATAGATATTAAAAAAGGTCTAAACTATATGAAAGCTATTTTTCTAGACGTTGGCTGTGCTGGTTTTGATGTCATTGTTTGTTATGTAAGGATTTTCTTTGTTTTTTTGCTTGATGGTGTGATCAGTTGGTCAGAACTTGTCTCTAGGTAGATATAAACAAAGGTCAAAGACTAAATGCGCAGTAGAAAAAAGAACTTGTAACATTACCTGCAACTTGAATTATATCAGACCACGTGGTGCTAACCATTGTAAAATAAAATGACAGTTCGTAAACATGCACTCTTTTTGTAAGGGAAAGGAAATTTATTGTAAATTGCTTGTAATTGTCGCTTGCTAAAGATTACCGCCTCAATATTACTTTGATTAAATATTCAAAGATTTGTAACTATAATTATTCATATTTGAACGTCCTCAACTCACATATATGTATTTTTCCTGCAAGATTATTGTAACCAAATACTTGTAAAACACATTTATGTTTTTTTAAAAGAGTAAGTTTGGAGTTTCTTGTCCGTTCTTCTCCATAACAAGCTACATTTCCGAATGGACGGTAGAATCAATTATTATTACATTTAATTTTTATTTTTGACGTTCGAAAGTGCCGCTTAATGGCCTAATTGAATAAAGAAATTTTGATTTTGATTTTGACTCGTTATTAAAAAAAACTCCTAACAAAACCACCCACAATAACAAAATCGCGAATATCAAGCAAATAAGCACTCGATCTTTAATTAAATCGTTAAAACAAACAATACCTACTAGGATAAATGTTTTCGATTGAAAGCGTGCCTTACAAAGCGGGCTTAAAATATGGAAAACAATGAGTTTCCACGTTAATAAGGGGGTAACTGGGGGCAAAGGAGTAAAGGTTTAGTTCAGGGTATTGTTCGGGGGTAAATCGAGGACATGGCGTTCGGTTGTGAATGTTGGTTTAGCTCGCCGTACCGTGTAGTCATTGTCACCCATCAGGATGATGTTAACGCCCCAATCGGTTGATGTAATTTGATTTGACAGATGTTTTCGGAAGCTTTGCCGAGTGTACGTGCGGTTCGGCGATTATGACGACTGTCTGTGGTTTAATTCTTTTATTACGACTGGGGTTGTGTTTGTGAAAAGCGGGCGTTTCTTTTTTGTTTTTGATACTTATACTGATGCACAGTTTAGAAACTTGTTTGTTTTGTTTATGGTAGACGATTTTATGTTCGAGTCGCTTCCAAGAAGTTATTAAAGAAGATCTCTAAGTTCACGATGCATTTTCTTAAAAAACGATTTGTTTTTTTTTTCAATTAGTTACGATTCTATTTTAATTTGTATCTCTGCTGGTTAGACTGACAGTAATATAGCTACATCTTTATATTCTGTAAAAATGTATATGTGAAAACTTGAAGTGAGTTGTTTTTCCACATTCCAGCTATTTAAGCTCACTTTACCTAAGATTTTTACAGTAGCAACTATGTTATCCTTCATAAAAAACCTTACCTCATCTAAAGGGCATCCAGTAGACATAAGCAAAGGCCTGCTTTGCACCAGCAGGAGTCTCAACAGTTTGTCCTTGATGTCCTGCAGCGGTGTTGGCCGTGGCCTCAGCAGCTGGATCCTGAGGGTAGCGACGGTTGTCAGCTCCCCCAGGACCTCGCCGACAGTGGCCAGGGGACCATCGGAGATCCTCTCGAATGGTAGCGGCTTCCAATTGTTTATCACAACTGAACCTGGTGACAAAGAAATTAAAGTTATAGATAGATTTAGGAAAAAACTTTTCTGTATTTTTATAAATGATAGAAAGTCACGTTTGCATGTGTAAACAGAAATAAAAACAAAATAGAAATAAGAAAATAGAATAAACTATAAACGACACAAAAGAAAATATAAAAAGATATATACAAGATAAAATAAACAGGCGGCAAACCCATAACAAGACACCAACAAAAGCATACATGATGTTGTGTAGGTGATAAGTCAAATCAAACGGTTACGGTATAATAAATTAAGAAACAAAACAAAACAGAAAAAAAGAAAGAGAATCATTCTAAGAAGATCAATAATAATATATCAATAAAATAATTAAAAAATCATAATAATAATAATCAAAATGCCAGTTTTTGTTTATTCTAAATGTTGTTTACGTTGCTTGTGCTTACCAATCACTTTGACTGTACATTTCAAGTATTTTCCTTTAATAATTATTTATTTATCTCTAACGAAGGATACATGGGTACAGTATTTCACAATGATACAAAGAGTTCCTTTACGTGAGCTCCTTCAGTTATAGGAGACCAAAATATGCACATAAAGGACTAGGTGAAAAACATTCATTATGATTTTCACCTAGTTATTTCTCTTATTAGATAATAATACACACAAAATAAAGAGAATAGGACTTGTCGAGACGTGATCATTCATTGACATGTATTGACGAACTAAAATGTATTATTTCATAGTCCAGTCGAGGCATACAAAAAGGAACATAGATACATATTTCATTACATCATAATAATCATCAATAAAGTATCTTACCTTTGGCAGAAGCAGCCAATTCATGAGGGTAACCGAGCCGCATCATGGCGGCAGGCACTAGCTCGTGGAAGGCAGTGGCAGCCGGGATGATAACGTAGCTGTCAGTCTCCACCACAGCCCGGCGTCGCCATGCACCTTCTTCCAGCGAGGCTACTGCCTCCACCACGCAATGGACAGGCAGGGTTTTTCCTAGAACAAAAGAGAGGATTGGTTAGAATATGTAGACATAGCAGTAAAAATAATTCGTTGGGTTACATGGCTAGCCGATTTAAAAGACAGAGCCGTTGTGCTGTACAGCGGGTTTTCATTGCGATACGTTCCAAAATACACGTTTAGCCGCATTGTATCGTACATGGACACCAAGTTCGTTTGTATAATTATCTATTTTTTTAATTAGTACCTAGATGGTTACCCCTATGCGCGATGGTTGAGCTGAGTGGTGCGGATTTGCCGATCCATGTTCGAGAACGGGCGCCATCAGTTGGAATTGGTCATAACTTAGTTGCCTCGGCCTGTTTTTAATTACCTATCTATTGTATATTTTATTTGTTTGTTTTACTCTAGATGGTTTTACGTGCACTTCTTTTACATCGTTCTCACATATAACATGTATTTTTTCAACAAGAATGATGTAACCAAATACTTGTAAAACACTTTTTTTAAAAGAGTGTGGAGTTTCTTGTCCGTTTTTCTCCATAACAAGCTACCTTGCCGAATGGACGGTAGAATCAATACATTTTTGACGTTCAAAAGTGCTGCTTAATGGCCTAATTGAATAAAGAGGTTTCAATTTTGATGATTTTGCGTGAGGTACTTGGGTACTAGTATCTAATGTCAATAATAAATAGGTTTTATTTATTAAAAATACTTTTTCTTTACCTAACATAAAAATATAATTACAAACGTAATCTTCTTGAACGTCTACCGAACTGCCGCAAAAAACGAACTTAATGGAAAAATCTTTTCCAAGACGTGGTTCCTCTGAAAAATCAGCTACTTAGTACCTCTTGGACGTCGAAACGTTGTCGCTAAGAAGGCGTCTTAATTATTTAGCAACTTTTCAAGCGAGAAAGCAATGCTTTTGACTTGCTCGCGGGCGCGGCAAAAAACCTACTGAGATGTTAAAATAATAATTAATCCTGGAAGGAACGGCCGACGGGCGCCCATCGCTTTGTGCCGTTGCTTTGTTGCGATATTAAATAGTTTTTGCTGCTTCGATGCGCTTTTTTACAGCCGTTTAATAGCTTGCGCGCTTTAATGGAAATCTGTCGCTTTTCTTTTATAAGAAAAATTTTTCGCTGAAAGAAAATTTGTTGAAAGGGTTTTACTTATTCGCAATTATGTGCTATTCATTTTCATACAATCAAAGTCAAAGTCAAATGTGTTTATTACTAGTAGGCCATTAAGCGGCACCTTTGAAAATTTAAATTTACAAGAAATAAAAATGGATTCTACCTTGCATTCGGAAACGTAGCTTGTTATGGAGAAGAACGCACAAGAATACTCTTTTAAAAAAAAATAGTTTTTTCAATATTTACATACGTACATACATTAATAAATTCTTATACGTGAGGACGATGCACCCAGCACTACCATACTACATATAGGTATAATTCTAAGCACTAAAAGGTAAATTCCTTCACTTGATAAATAGGAACATGGTTCTCACATACTTACAAATATTACACAATAATCACAGGTAAACAATCCCAAAATATTACCCATATTCAATATTATTACGGTGTACACTGATTTACAGTATCAGTTGAAAACAATAGACGTCTTTGGGTGCGCAGCTATTGAATTTACATAATACTATTCCGGGATTCGGTTCACAAAACATAGTGGGTAGTTACATTGAAATTATAAATTTCGCGCCACAATAATCTTTTAATAACAGGGTGGAGGTGCGTTAAGCTGTGTTAGCCTTTGGGTTATGTACTTTTGAATAGGAGTTTCAGTTTTGGTAATCGCTTGAAGTAAGTTTTGATAGTTTTCGTTCGGAAGTTCTTTGGGTTTTGCGATAGGAAGTGGTTATGTGCTTGGTAATTATGATACCTTAAGGATTATTGGAATTTTATAGTTCTGTCATTTAAAACAAAAGATACATTTTTCTTCAAATAACTGAATTTAGATTTGAAAAAGAACGGGTGGATTTTTCGGTGTGAATATTTACAACGGATGTTTGTGTCTCTGAATTGGCTGCAAGTCCCTGCGCAGTAGCTATTTTTGTGTCAATGTTGAAGGTGAAGATAGCATTGTATAACTGTCTCTTTCACTCGCTTACGTTTGTCACATCGTCCTAGCTCGCTTACTCTATGCATTATACTCGATGACAAACTGTTTCTTGCGCAATGGTTGGCAGAGCCAACTTCAGAGACACGAAGATCCGCTGTTACTACTATATTAATAAAACTATTTAGACCTGCAAACTATATCCTCATCCTACCCATATTCTTATTTATTAATATAAAAGATTTTCCTCTAAATTTATCAGCAACATTGTTCAGCCAACCCTAATACTTCGGAAGGTAGTTGCAGGTTAGCACCTAGGCAGCGAGTTAATACCAGCTTGGATTAGTGAGGTTTAGTTGTGGCCCGTCCGCCGGCCGAGACGGTCCTTTGGTCAGTTTAAGCCCTTGCTTTATACACGAGGAATTGAATATTAATTAAATGCGATAGGTGGGACCATATTTACCTTGTTCATCGGGTATGATGGTAATTTAGGGATTACGTGGTATATTAAGTAGGATATTCTAATATCGATAAAAGGATTTTTAATACTAAGAATGGTCCTTAAATACCTAATCTAAATTAGCACACTTATACCCTGATCTTTTGACTTACAGTTATTGTTACTTAAGGTCTGTGTTTGAATAAATTAAAGAAAACCGCGGAAACAAGGACCAAACTACTTTCATCCCACAAATAAAATCAGTTAAAAGTATTATCACCGAACACTAATGACTTGTGACGTCATAAGCGTGTACCGCAAAACCCGCACACGTGTTATCTCGAATCCAGCATAAAATTAAATCGAATTAGCAACTCACCAGTTGACGCATTGCCGCAAAAAAGTAATACTCTTTCATTTCGTCTGATGTCACACGGCAATTTATAATTCGACTGTCTCTTTTGAAGTTACGGGGTTAATACTTAAGGACGTTTTGTAGAAGAGTTACAAAGTCATTAAAGATAGGTAAAGCCATACAAGAAACACGAATATTGGAAGGAAAATGGATCACTAGAATTGTACAGGTTTTTCCTCGAAACAGTTTGTTCTCCTTTCCAGCTAATATTTTCAATATGAAATGGATCATAATCACCCAGTAACAAAGGGCAAAGGACAGGAAGATGATGCTAATAGTTTAATTATGAATTTCAGTGATAGTAGTTGGTACGGAACATTAAAAGAGACCTTGAAACTTAAAAAGACCATAATATTTTCGAACTTCATAATCACAACGAAAACGTTCCTTATCCAACCTTACGTTAATCTTAGCACAAGAAGTAGTAACTTAGTGCAAGTTAAGACATACAACGTTCATTAACTCCCTACATAAAATAGCAATTAGACCGACAGATGAACAAAGCGCTCTTCCTTACAACGAGCTAAGAAACACTAGACTTTGTTACGGGTATCCAACTAGCTACCAATTGGCTACTGATTAAGAGAATAAGAATAGATACCTAGATGTTCAATTGTTTTATTTTTCTCATCGAAGCATTTTCTTAAACCGTGTACGTATGAACGAACAAAAACAAGGTGAACACGAACCGATGTTCGTGTGAACACTTTGTTCGCACGTGCGTACCACTACCGTTGTTCTGTGCGGACGGTGTTCGGAGGAACTTGATGCAACAGTAACAACAACAACATTGTATTTTAACTGTCGCAATTCCAACGGTGAATCCATGGTTACTGAGGGGTTGAGCGCGAACACAAGAAGAACTGTCTCCGCAAGGTGTTCGTGTTCGCTATGCAAATTTACGTCCACACGTATGAACCAAATGTTCCGTGATCGATGTTCATGTTCACCATGTTTTGTTCGTTCGTGTGTACACGGCTTTAGGTTTGAGTCAAAGTTCGAGATTATTTGTGTCGCAACAAAAGTATATATGTAATGTTGTAAAGTAGTTAGGTATATTTTACTTGCAAAAATATTAGAATTTAAGTTGTAGTCTCATTTGGGCGGCACATAATGACAAGAATGGTATTCTTGAAAGATTGAAATTACAATGCGTAAGTTCGGACCATAACATCAATTCTGGCAAAAATTAACGAGTGTTTTTCTACAGAATTACCGGTCCGTAAGATATAAGAATCGATATAAGTACGTGTAATCCTATTCCGTTCTTTTTCAGGTGGATATAATGTGCTAATTAGAATATCGTGCTTATAGGAATATGCTTATTCTAATGCAAACATGACTATTGTTTTCAAGTATTTTTCCATTAGAAAACCACTTTGATTATCCATTTCACATGGACTTACAAAATGTTAGCTACAAAAAATAGACAAAACACAAAGATGTGTCTGAAACTTACATTTTAATGTTTACATACTACACTCACTCACTGCTCACTTGCACGGAAATCTTAACTTAGAGTTAGTAGCTAACTTGAGATTAAATTGTCAATATTGTATGACAAACTTTCAATTTAATATTTCAAGTATTTCTTACAAGTAGGCCTCACCAGTAAATGAGATTTGCCAGCATATTTGGAACGGGGTCCAGTTAAACCAAAAGCAGCAAGTAACGGGTGTCTCAGAATGTTTTTCTTTTTTGATACTTAAAAAAAAAATACTAGAATTAGTTAAATCCCTTTTTATTTACTGTTGAATTAATTAGCAGTTTTTCAATTTGGCCTGGAACTAAAATTTTCATTATTTATTTTATCTGTGAGTCTTTGCTTGCTTTTAAACATTCAGGTTGGGTGGCAATGGTTTGTAAACTTTACTTTTTAAGTAGCCCCATAGGAGAACATCAGCAAAAGTTTAATCTGGGCTATTTGGGCTGCCATATCACGTCAAGGAATTGTCGGTCCCTCACTTTTTTGCGTGTGATTGAAGATTTTAGTTACAGGAAAATTTAATGTCAGGAAGTGGAGGATGCACATTTACTAAACAATATTTTTAATAAACAAAATTGAAAAACTGCTCATTAATTCAACAGTAAATAAACCGAGTTTTAACTAATTCTAGTATCTTTTTTTTAAGTATCAAAAAAGAAAAACATTCTGAGACACCCTTTACTAATACTTTAATTGATTTCATCTTTTCAACATATTACTTCCCATTTCTACTCCAATTTTCTAAAAACAAACCATCTTCATTCAAAATTTTCCTCCCTACAATAATAATTGTTGTAGACTTACAGCCACACTACATAATACGCGCTACAAAGCTAAGCCGAGCGAAGACCACTTGAAAAGAGTTCGGTGCACAAGACCGGGATGTCGGCTTGTGTAAGTACTGAATTAAAACTTTGTACTAACAGGAATTAGCGAGGTTGTGTAGTGTAGTCTAGCCTTAATAACACTACTGAGAAATTATTGGGAAAACATGGGCAGTGCGCGATCTTCTTTTGTTTTTATTTTAGTAAAAATATAAATGTTTATTTTTGTTTTTTAACTTTTTTTTCAAATTTAAAAAGCTCGCTCGATAGGATATTGTGGACCTTTTATGTATTGAAAATATCACACACTAGAGACGCCTCGCGGTTTCACCCGCGTTGTTACCGTTCCCGTGGGAATACAGGGATAAAAAAGTAGCATATGTCACCCGGGGATAGTGTAGCTTCCCAACGGTGAAAGATTTTTTGTAATCGGTCCAGCAGTTTTTAAGTTTATTCGTTACATACAAAAACACATTTTTTTCCACTTTATAATATTAGTATATATATAGATAATATAGATTATCGCATCGTGATTCGTGCCTACCTACCTAATAGCATGTTCTTTTTTCAAAGATATAAATAATAATTATTTGCCAACAGTGGTAAAGTTATACATGTTTTTTAATGTTCTACATGCTCTACCGTCATATGGGCATGCAAAATCTTACACATAAAGTCCGCACTAAAAAAGACACAATATTTTTTCAGGAAAACTCCGTAAAAATCCCTATACGTTTTCAACATACTCTTAGCAAATCCCGTTTCGCAAATCCATCTAATGGTGCATGACGTCACTGTCACCTAACTGTACACACCTGTCTGAATGGATGTAAGGGCTTAAACAGATATGTACTGAATCAAATTCAACGCCTTTCGGGAACGCGCACCCTTAACTTGATAACATGGATGTAGAGTGAATAGATTAGGTACTACTTATGAGAGCGCAGTCTGTGGGGAATTTTGAGCGTGGTTCTAACGTCATTCGTTGTAAGCGATAAGGATGATGCTGGATTCCCCACAGCTTTATTTATTACAATAAGATAAGAATTAACCTAAATATGTAATTATGATTTATTTACATTTTTTTAAGCCTTCAAGTGTAATCTTCTTTTCATCAGCTATTGCTGTACTAACATTAAATGTATTATCTAACACCGTATTTTAATCTCAAGTCAAAATAAACTCCTCAAACTGTAAAACCCCGATCAAGTAAGTTTTGTTTTTTCCTTAATTAACCGGATGAACCGAACGGAAAACCTTAAAAAAAAATACGTCACTGACGCTAGTTGTTATGATAACTGTGCAGTAGAATCTTATTAATCTAAGTCTTATCTCAAGAATCATAAGATATTTAGTTTAGATTGTAAGCTTAGGTTATTACGAGTTGATTCGCATGTATATTTTAAATTGTCTAGTCTAGAAAATAATATTGTAAGCTGTGTTTAAAACAAATAAACTATACATATTATGTTTCAACCATCTGTTATTCACACAAATAGAAGCGATTCCTTAAATTTTAAAACTAATCACCTTATCTTCCACCTCACAGATTTGTTTCGCTACAAAATATTATCCTGGCTCATCTAGCAACGTTACAAGAGTCACAAAGCATTAACAATGAACCGTGAGCGACGCGTGTACTTACTGCGGAGTTAGCATAAGTATTCGCTAAAAGTCTCATCCAGACCCCGCCGAAAACAGGCGCTTAATTGACTCGCCTCGTGTGGATAGCACGCCTTAAGTATGTTTTTGAATGTTGGTGTAAAGATCCGTTGATATTTTTACTTATTTTCGGACTGTTTTGTTTTCGATGTTTGTATTTCTTAACTCATCTTCTCCTCAATTTTTTTTGCATATTTCCAGATTCACTTAAAAAAAAAAACTATTAAAGGAAAATAAAAGAGTGCACCTTGCCTATCCATCTAATTACAACTGTTGTCAATTACTGACTTTATTATTATTTTTAACCCTCGATAACTCGATAGAATCTCTCTAATAACTCGAAGGTTGTACAACAAACACGACAGTATCAAATAAGGAGCTTAAAACGAGATGGAGATTGGTACAGAAAATATGTACCATTCAATTACAAACACATCCCTACACAATTCTATATCACACCAGCTAATTATATACCACTATTGGATTTGCGTGTTGATCGAAGGCCCATTCGTGAGCGATGATCTATTTAGATACGATAAGTCTGGCGTGCCGGATGCTGAAACCTAGCAAATACTGTGTCATGCCATCATCGAGTAGGCTTTGTCTGAGCGATATTTACAAAGTAATTATGTGTTCTGTTATGGGGGAAAGCACGGATGTTTTATTATTGTAGTGTTACTGAAAAGGATATGCTGTGATAAACAATGAACCATATTCGTAAATAAAGTTATTTAAAATAAAATAAATCTTTCATTCGGTAAACGAGAAAACGTATAGCTATGTTAGTATACTTATTATCCTTAATATCTAGAAATAGTTACGAGCAACGTCCCCTAATAACGGAGAGTCGTACTTCCTCGATTTGGGGTTGTAAAATAGACAAACCTGAAACCTAGGTTTTTTGTGCTGCAGTTAAAACACATTGAAAACCGTTTAAAATAATAGGGGAAAATCTAATGCTGAATCTGTGGTGGACAGTGAAACACGCTTGTCTAGAAGTAACCTATTCACTCTTGACTTAAATACCCCGAGGTTGAAGCCGTCGGGAAACACAGACTCTGACAGGGAATTCCACTCCTTAGCTGAACGTTTAGTGCACATGGGTGGGATGTCCACCATATACCGATCGCGCATCGCCGTACGTCTTGTAATCCGATGAAGAAACGGGCTAGGCGGGCATAGATCATGCAATTCCATCGCACACTCCCCGAAATGCAACCAATAAAAAACCGGCAAGCTGGCAGCTCGGCGACGATGTTCAAGCTTTGATTTAACCAGTGCTTCATTGCCAATGAGCCTCTTGGCAATGAAGGCCCCGTTTTTAGAACACAGATACCTTGTTAATTTAATTCCAACCCAAATCTACCCTCACAATCTAAATTGAATTCAGCATCCACAGTAACTCAAAAATTAAGTTTAGCAGTTTAATTTAGAGCAGGACAGGATGTAGACTAACACCTACGGTCGTCTGCTAATCCCTTTACAGTGGCCCCTAAACTTTCACCTGACCACGGGCAGACGGTCTAATGCCCGTCTAAACAATGCAGATACATTTACCTGTACTGAGAAGAGAATTGGGAAGATATTGACTGGAATATGTTAACAGATATACAGAGAGTAACGAAAATTTGAGATCATATGTGTTTAAACTGCTTATAAGCCCATTGGATGCGCATTTAATAGGCAAATCCCAAAAAAAATATTTGGATTTGCCATACGAAGTCATCAGCTGACCAAAATTTGTAAAGGAGATATATATATTTTTTTTAATATTGATTATTCCTACTTGCTTGGAGAAAGTTGTTCTTTACATGGGCAGAAGATGTGTCTACATCGTTTTGGATGTGAACGAGCCGGTTTGGAGGAAAATGTTTATGAAAAACAATAAAAGTTATGGTAATTAGAGATATACAGGGAGCACGAAAAGAATGCAAATAAGTAGTCAGCAAAAACAATGAACAAAAGACAAGGATACAATTAGCACTTAGAAAATGGAAAATAGAGATATCCTTTCTAATAAAGATAAAGGCTTAATCACAGAGGAAAATGCAAATCCAATGCCAACAAACATTGATCAAAAAGCGGTGATAAAATTAACGGAGAAAACAAGTATAAAGTTTAAAAAAACAGCTTTTTAAACCGAAAGGTACTAAATGTAATAATATCACTTGTTAATACATCCAATGAGCCCAAACACGATGGTGTATCTTGTCTGGTTGAGGTGTTGCTATGACCACCTCCGGCTCCATCATAAGACTAGCTCCAGAGTATATATTATTTCAATATTTCCAAAGTTACTTAAAGTACGCCAAGTTCTAGCTTAATCGGATGCCAGGAACTGCTTCAAAAATGGATTACTACCTAGTTGCCGAACACACAAACAAAAGCAAGGTAAAAAATAAAGAAGAGAAAAATAAAGTTGCATCAACCAAAGGCCAAAACAAATTCTATCGAGGACATATTTTAAGGTATTTAGAGGTTCAGTTTTCTTATTTTCCAACTTTCCTGTCGCAGGTCTGCTGGAAGAAATTTCTATTGAAATAAGCAGTACCTTTGTGCTCTCTATCTGTATTCTTTCATTTATCTGTTAAGTGTTTTGTGTGTGCCTAAATAAATAAGTAAATATTTTAATCCTTCTAGGACACAAACCCTAAAATCGTGCTAGCAAGCTAAAATCTTGATGACAAAACAAATCCGTGCAAGTACTTAGGTCTTAGGTACTTGCATCAGTTCTTAAGTAAGTTAAGCCTGGCATGGTATCAACTGACCGTCCAGTCTGTGTAGGTAACATGACCTAGGTCTCAGACTACGGCTTAGGTCTAAGCCCTGCAACCTTTATTATACTCTACTTTAATACTAAGATTTAAGTTTACTACAAGTTCCGGTTAACTGTAGCGTAGGTGTTATGTTTAGCTAGATTCAGTTAACAACGGGAAGATAGAATTTCACCAAACTTGGAATTCAAGAAATACTGTTATTCGTGTTTCTTTACTTTAACGTAATTAAATTATAGGGATTCAACTATATGCCCCCGCTTTGCACGGTTTTTACACCTTGACAAAATAAAGAGATTTCTTTATTACATACTAGTTAACCCACCCCGGCTTCACCCGTTACAAATTATACATAAAAACCTACCTCGTTTTTCACTCTTTATTTTTTTGATCCGTTCAGTAGTTTTTGAGTTTATCGCGTACAAACACGTTCAAAATAATGTGTAGTGATTTGTTTAGCATTAATTTACTTACTAAACAAATAAAGATTCAGCATAAATTCTCTAAATGAAGAAAACAACATCAAAAATCCGAGAAGAAAAAAGCGGCCCACAGACAGATACAAAAAGCGATGTTAATTTAGAACATGTTTAAATAGAAACAAGTAACTACCTACACACAATACAATAAATAACTGTTATTTCTTACTTTCCCATAGTAAACTTATTCACCATCAACATCAGAATTCAGCCAAGTTAATCAAGTTGTTTTGTAATTCAAGACAGAGCGCGTACAATCGAACAAGCCGACAATGGCGAAGATAAGGCTAACAACTGGTGGAGCCGCCACACCTGTCATGTTTGATGTTTGTTGCTTTAATTAAGAAACTCATCCCCTGATTCATCCCCTCGGATCGACCCTATGTTTGACACCATTTTACTAATTCATTGCTGTTTTTAAGGCACTATAATTAGGCTTGAATTCTGATGAAAAGTGTTGCTTTAAATTCTAACAACTGGTGGAAGCACCACACCTTTTATATTTGATATTGCTTTAAATTAAGAAACTCATCCCCTGATTCATACCCTCGGATCGACCCTATGTTTGTTTGTGGCACTATGGTTAGTCTTGATTCTTAATGAAGAGGTTTTTTACCCGACTGCTGAAAGGGGGTAATGTGGTTATCAGTCTATGAAGGTATGTTTGTTTCTATGTGGCGTTCTAGAGACCAAACGCGTTGGCAGATTTTGATGATTCTTACGTCAATCGATTTGTCTTAACCTAGCGAGTGTCACTGGCTACATTAAAATTGGAAAATGGCGGCTTTATGGGCGCCATATTGTGGGGGCCTAATATATTTTTCTACCATTCCCATCGTGTTGAGTATCAAATTTAAATAAAAGGTTTTAAGTGGTGATTTCAAAAATATATGACACTTTTATATTAAAATGTACCTAATTCGAAAAAAAATATGTTAACTTAAAAGTTAAAATAAAAAAAAGTTAATTCAAAAAATCAAATAACCCGACTGCTTAAAAGAAGCGAATTAAAAAGACGTAAACAAGAAGAAAATCATGCTGTGCAGTCGGAGGATACATCTGGTTTTGGTCAGCCAGCTCGTGAATATGTCTTGATGAGTGTATTTCCAAAGTGGTGGTTTTTATAATAGGTAAGATTTTTTTGCATGTAATGGTTTCATTTTTAAAGCGGATTTTGATTCAAGGCCATAAATATAAATAGGCATCATAATAATATTTCAAATGATTGTGAAATTATTAAGTTCTGATTATCTTGATGTATCTAATTGTTATCTGATAGTTGATGTAACAATATTATGTATACTAAAACATATGCAAAACCACTAACACACATCTTGTCATACAAAACGCATATATTCAATAAGACCAATATGATTTAACGAACCTACGAGGGTAATTAATTCAATCGCGTGTTATAAGGGCGTCGCCAAACGAAACGTCATCATTATCTTGGCCGTCGTTGCGGCAACGCTGCTCGCACTGAATGAGTGTCGTGTGTCTCCCAAGCCTTTGTCCCTCCCCTCGTCAATCGGTAACACATTTACCCACTTACGACTGGGTGAAAACTTGCAAAACGAACACCATTGTTAAGAACGCTACAGACACAATAACCTGTCGCTGCGGCGCGCTTATCGACTGCGCGTCAAAGAAGTTCAAAAGCTCGGTTTAGACGTTCGCTATCGCGGCGTCGTTTGTCAGTTAACGCCGGGAGCTATGATTGTCTCTGCGTTACAAATGGCCTTTTTGAGGGCGACGTTTGTTACCGTTTTAATTGACACCGCGAAAATATCTTAGCGCCGAGAAATTCTCGTATCGCGGCGTCGCGTGTGTGAAGACGCGCCGGCGTTCGACTTTGATTTGTCTTTGTTCTGTTCTAAGTTCAAATAATATTTATTTATAATATCACCTACCTACACATAATCAAATCATCGTCATTTTGACATACACTACTTGAAATAATCTCTACATTTCAATAAAATATTTGCCTCTTAAAACAGAAGTTTCGTAGAGCCGCTACGCCACTCTACGGACTTATTTCCCTACGCGCTACGATAACACGTAGCATTTAACAACGTCTACGGCTTTGCGTAACAATGTGCGTTTGAGTATTAATCTCATTTGTGTAATAAAATCTGTGCCTTAGCCGAGCCGATGGCAAGGCGTGATCCGGCCGTGAAATGCTTGCCTCCGACGATAATCCTGTTAGGTTAAGAAGGTTTCTACATATTACGTGCTTTGCTACGCCTTAAGGATTAAAACGACGTGTACGCATAACTCGATACGTATTGTTAGGGAAGACGTACCCTCGTTATATTGATTTTCCATCGCCTGTATCATAATAATGTAGCTACTGTGACGATGAACTCGTCTACGAATTTATAGGTATTCATTTAGGCGGGACTAGCCCAGCCGGGCTTAAGCGATTAAGCCACGGCAAAGATGCAACGTAGATTTACAGCAAAGCTTGCCATGACAAGGTGGTCATCGCAAGCCCCCAGATCTTTATGACAATGAAGACAAAGGACATTTAAATTATTCAGTCAGAGTAAAAGCGACCTTAATGCTTGGGGCGTAAATAGCGTTTGTAAATATTTGAGTTTGCGCGTCAATTTTGCGTTAAGACGAATAGTTTGCATGAGAGAGGAATCGGAGAGCGTCTGGGAGCTAAAGCTACCCTCGGGCAGTAGGGGGTTGTCCATAAATAATTAATCTGCAGCGATGTGCGTCCGACGGTTAACTACATCCTGTGGTGGTTTAGGAAACTGGCCGTCGGGGATACCTCAAGAACTGAACATTGTTTCTTGTTCAATCCTATTGTCAGATAGACTAGATGTGGGTTTAATCCCTATATTTGGGTGTACAAAACAGTGGACTACAGTTCGGTACGGCTTGAAATTATATCTTAGCGCAATCCGACGGCACAAATAAAGTCAAACAGTACCGATCTAATACAGAAACATACACATATCCTTACCAACACAATATTAAACAACGCAACGTAGGTACCCTATATATACGATATGATACATTTTTAAATACCTATAAAATTATTATTTTAATTCTTATAAAAATATTTTCTCTACTACCTACAGCGGTAACACAAATAAATTAATAATTTACCAAACATCACATGAAAACACTTTTTCATTTTCATACAGGTTTTTGTTCACATAAAATACGTTTTCTTTTTTGTTACCATAAATTGTTCCACTACTGGTCTTCGCCATAGCGTGGGATATGTTACATTTTCCGAGCAATCCCTCTTAAGCGCCTCTAATTTTCTTATTTTTCATTATTTTAATTAGTCTGTCAGTATATAGCTACGTATTCGTTTGTCTAAGGAAGCCCCACCGGCGAGCAACAAGCGGCGTCTTGCGGCTCTATGATGGGCGCGGATTAGGCCCGCTTTGCACGTAAGACAAGACACCGACCTATACAAGTTCACGTTATCATTGTTTAGGTACTCGTCTGTCTTGTTTTTTTGAAGTAAAATGTGTTTTCTTTAAATTAATTAATGCTGCTGACATTAGCTTTCACTATTTTCAATAATCGGGAAAGTTTAAAAAGGAGTTTTATAAATCATCACATATCGTAACAATGCGCGGATATGTGAGAAAGCTGGTAAGCATAACCAGGATTAATTGTCTATTTTTAATTCCGAAATGAAATCTATGTTCTTACATTTCAAGGAGCACCAGAACACTAATAAAATAAAATAAAATATATCTATTGAGGAGATTGAATTGCAAAAAAACAAAGATTCAAGACTCTGTCTGTGACTGTCAATAATGCTTTAAAATCTATTTTTTCTTCTTTCTTATCTTTTCATTCGAAAAATTATCAATATTTTCCATTTTAAGTTATTTTTCATTATAAAAGGCGAGATAGAAGGCAATCGTACGACAAGACTGAATTAAAAGTAACTAGCATGTTTATGATGATAGAGCCACAACCCCTACACCACAATATCAACACTTTTATAGCAAAAACCAAACAACGTAGTTATTCTATCCATACTTCTGGGTACTAATAACTTCACTTTGGAGTGACTATAATAAAAAATGGATATTTTCGCAGTCACTGCCACAAATCTCAAACCCACGCAGCTGACGCAACCGATAGTGAACCATTAAAAATGAAAGTGAAACATAAAATATCATGAAACACAGTATTGTAACATGAAACGAATAATAATTAAGTTGAGTAGTTGTCCAATAACAAATTTATATAATGTATAAATAATGCAATTGTTAATTAATATGAAATTTCATAAAGTATTTTTTTTTGTTTTTTTAATATATTTTGCACACTCTGCCATGGTAGGATATGGTCTAAAGAACTTTTATAAAAATATCACCCTAAGAACTACCAATATTTCGCAAATAAATGATTCAATTTGATTTGTATATCCTGAGTCCATTAAACGGTCCTGAAACCCCATCACAAACACAACGCACAAGTTTTAAGCTTAATTTAATTTGAATGGCGAGCAAAAAGTTAGGTTAGAAAACTAATCGAGCCTGTTTCAAACTCACTTGTCTAACACTCTGCCAGGGATATTGGATTATGTGCCGTATTCTGTCTAACCTTACGTTTCGAGCATTTGCATGTTACCGGTTGTATCTAGGTACAATAATTTATTCATGTTAGTAAAAGTTAGTAACGAATTTGTTAGAAAAGTGTACCTATATTTTTTCATTTGGGCGATCATACCTTTATTTTTTTTCAAGTACCAATAAGACACACGCACTCATCATCATCATCAAGATATTAACAAGATACACATACTTTATTGTTATTAGCAAACAAACATAAATACAAACAACAAAAATAATTCAAAATATTTTTGAGTAACACATTATATTTTTTGTGTCATTCGCTGTCTGTATTCTAAACTTATTTTAATAAGTAATTATAAAAACCTACTGAAATACCACAGATATAAATCTAACTTACTTCGCGAGTCAAAAACGAAGTAAAATTACGATCAATTAATTTGAGCTTTTCATTTAGCATTATCGGCACCAGAAATCCACCGAAATGTACAATGTAGGTCGTGGGTTCGAGCCCAGGCAGGCGCTTTACTTTGTGTAAATTATTTCATCACCACTGCTCTCAAAACGGTGAAGGAAAACATCGTGATGAAACCGGCATGTCCTAGAACCAAACATTCGAAGACATGTGACCGCACTGGGCCCGCGTGGTGGATTACGGCCCATTCCCTCTCACAGAGAGGAGGCCTGTGTCCCAGCAGTGGGAACATTAATTGGCTGATGATGTGATGTGATGTGATGTGAGCTGTAAAGACTGTATAGAAAAAGTTGGCCGAGGCATTGGAAATGTTTTCTTTCATTGGTAAGTAAATTTGTTTTTAAATTGTGTGTGAAAAAGTGGCACGCTTGGAGTCCCTCCAGACTTGCGTTATCTAGTTATATGTATGTCTGTCTGAAATACGTTTGTATATAATCATAACCTCTATCTAAAACCCCATAGCAAGCTTAAAAACTACCCAGAATCAAACAAAGCCTCAATCAAAACCCTCACTCAAGCGAACCACAAAATATTATCTAAAATACGCCATTCACAATTCCACAATTCACGAGCATATTCCGGCTAAACAATAATAAACACATCACTATCATTTAAATAAATTAATCGGTTAAAACCGTATTAACTGGGTCTAATGCGTCCATTCTCAATCAATGGCTATGGAAACAGCGACCAAATAATCGCCACGCAGTTAATGAAAGCATTTGAAAAGTTAAAAGCCTGTTTAGGCCGCGGCCAGGCCACAGACTAATTAACGTCGTGCAGTAATACCAACAGTGTGAACGCGGACTTAGCGGCATTATCGCCTAAATTGTACTAATGTTCCACTGTGGGCATGAATGGTCATTATGATTTGAGACGCAAATTGGTTATATTGGTATATGTTTATACTATGAAGCCTTATATATTGTCGTGTTGCGAAGGCTTTTACGAATACTAATACTGTCGCGAACTTTTTTATAAAAAACAATACTACCGACTTCCAAATAAAAACACTACAAATTGAAAAATTACTTCAGTCGGTGTCTTTGGTAGGTGCCAATTTTTTCGTTATGGACACCGACTTTCAAAAAAAAAGTTATTTTTCACTTTGTAGTGTTTTTATTTGGATGTCGGTAGTATTTTGTAGTAAAAGGATTTTTATTTTACACATTTTAGTTGTACCTAATAGGCCAGTTCTTTAGTAAGGTAGGTAATTATAATGTCAGAATCGATTACCCGAATATCATGAAATTTGAACATAACCGGTGAAATGAGAGTGTAGTAAGATGAACTGTACACATCTGCATACCCCTTTAGAGCGTACTGGCGTGATGTTATGTTATGAAATGGTATAAACAATAAACAGACAAGCGATTGCAGCGATCCGGAGAGATTTGGCGTCATTTATTGAATAGTTCTGTTGTCCGAAGTTCTTCATCAGATCTTTACCAAATTAAAATGTGACCAAAAAAAAGAATTTTCAAAATCGGTCTACAATTGAGGGAGAAATCGGTCAAAATACACAAACAGTCGAACATAGAACCGTACGTTTATGTAAAAGTAACAATATCTTTCTTATGATAAAAAGCAAACTCCTACGCACACGCAAAGTCTTAGATCCGCCTACAAGTTCAAAACATGAATAAACGATCAAAAAATTCAGTTGAACTAACATAGTTACGAATAAACTCGACGTAGACCCTAGCGTAGAGCTGCGTAGCAAATTGCTACGAAACCTCGTTCGAAAAAGCAACTACTAAGTTCGAAAATATAAGTGTGCTGTAATTATATTAAAAACGGTTAATTTACTTCCCCAAACAGCAATACAAACACGTTATTAAAGTTAGACAATTTAAAACGTCAGTCAAAAGGTGGGATTACTGAAATTGTACCCGCAGTAGGCTTTGAAACGAATCGCACTATTTGAGCGCGCAGACTGACTCGATTTAGTAATTAATTTTACCGCGCGAAGTGCACTAAATGCACTAGAAACTATAATCCTCATTAAAATGGGAAATAGTCGACTATTCACTTTGCCATCAAATATAATTTTGGCTTCTAAACGTGAAATATAATTATGTATTTTGGCAAATCCGTTGCGCACAGTGTGCCGACGCAAATGTACCTGTTTAATATTATCATCTTTTCAACGGTACATTTGTATAATGATTTATGCAAATATCGTCAAAGTACATTAGAATCGGTAACGGGCAACCGTAACTTAAATTCGATTCACTGTAAACAAAGCGAAGTTGTATTAATAATTCAATAACGGAGTTTTCAGTACGAGTAAGTAGTGCACTTTGCGCACGACGACCCACGAGAACAAAATAATATGAGGCGATCATTTTCATTTGCTTCCCGACCGCTCAATTTTTCGCATAACGCACCACCCAATGAAAACACAAATTAATCTGCTCATTTTTTGCATACAATTTTATATCATTGAGTCCAAATATCCTGAATGCGATGCATTTCGCGCTCCATAATCCCGTGTCAGGGAGATAGTTATGGATTACTTTTGTCTCGATTGAATCATTTCATCATAATAAAAATATATTATTAATTTGTTATTAAGTCGGCGTGCGCGTGGAGGTAATCCCCAAAAGGTCCTCGCTCGCTTTGTTTACGCGTGCTTTTATGTGATTTCATTGAAGGTGCGCCGTGAAATCCGAAATCAATATAGGAGAGTATAGAACAAGAGTGCGAGCGAGGCCTGTGTCGACGCGATATCCAACACGGGTTCGGATTAAGCGACGTCAAATCCGGGATTAAGCGGGGCCGGGATAAAACGGAAGCCGGGATCGGCTCGAGCTCGGGTCAGCGGGATTTCGCCGGGCAATAAAAGTGTCTGCAGCCGATTTAGACTGAGCCCGCTGGCAATTCGGCGCCTCTACCAATTGCTAGGTAATTTCGGCGTGCGAGCGCGATCTGTCCGCACAAAGCCGTTCTAATGCCCGCCAATGGGATTAGCCGAGTGTCGTGCGGCCTTTACAATTTATTGGACGGAATCAGACATCTGAATTAAGACATAGTTCCTTGATGTGTCTCGATGAGATAGAACACATCAGAGGGAATCACATCTATTATTTGTTTGACACAAAAGATGAAAACAGATGTGAAACAGTATGATATGTGTTTAAATATTAATCAGGTCTCGGTATTCAAACGCGCGCACTAGACTAATCAAAGTTTTTTCTAAACTAAATCCCACTCGTTTGCAATGGCCGTCGCTCGTCTATTATAGGGGCCCCTCGGTAATCCGGATTGGAGATTCATTAGGGTGAGATTATACTCTATTGAAATCTGGCTTAAGCGGGCAGCGGGCACGGCCGGATCGGATCGCGGACCGCGGAGCGAGCGGGAGCTGTCCATACAATGATAGCGCTCATATGAGTGATGCGGAATTCATCTACTCTAAGTAGGTTTAATATTGACTGCGATTTAATATTGATTTTGTGAATGAAAGGGATGGCTACCTACTGTAAAATGTGGACAGTATAATTTTTACCACGATTTGTACCGAGATTATGACCGTTAACTAGCGGTCCGTTTTTGGTGACCAATTCATTTTTTTCTACGAGGCCATAGATAATATAGCGTTATTATTACCTGCCAATAAAGACGTCATAGTATCATCCATAGTCCAACGTCACGTACAGGAAGTTTTTTTTCTACGCCTAGCCTAGACCGCAAGCCGGCCCACATTTCCAAGTAACGCTATTATAAAACTGATTCATGCAAGTAGCATATAATCCTGGTCTACTTTATGACGTAAGGCCTTTGTTACCTGTTTTCAAACCACCATTATGATAATCGTAACCTTAATACAGAAGTCATAAAGGCTATCAGACAAACCGACAGGAACTTACGCGAAGACATCATGATGAATCACCGTATTTGTGTTATTACATTACGCTAATCAATTGATATTCTTGACGTGCTAAAGGAAACTCATGTTACCATAAAGGCACCTTGAAGCATTAACGTTATTGGATAAGACCAAGTACGTCAACATCAAAGGAGACGGTAAACAAAACCGTACGAAATACATTTGCCGGATGAAAATATTGTTCGTAATTACTGCGATATTTCATGTTATTTTCTTTGATGAGATATGTTAGGAAATGTTTCGTGAAATTACTGGGGTAGTGTGGGGAAACGCTATGCGGTGTGCTAAAGTCGTGTCGGACTTTTGCGGACTAGTTCGACGGGCCGCAACGGGAGGAGTGCCGCTTCGCGTTTAGTGTGTAACAGCCCTAAGGAAAGGTGACGTTTTCAAAATTAGAACATTTCGAATTTATTTGAATTGTGATTGTTTGTCTTTTGCAAGCACGAAAACTACTTATCTCAGTTCTTTTTTGTCTAATCCATTAGTTTTTTATCAAAACACTTATCTTTGTTTTAACTATTTTATTAGTGTCATTTTAAAATTAAAGATGAGTTTGTTTACATTGTAGATCACCATTTTCTGGTGTAATTCGAAGTAAATATGTCGTCATTCGCTTCCTACTTACGTGTCAACATATTAAAAGATTTAACGATTATTACGTAAAACGTGTCAATTAAAACATCTTAATTTGAAAGAGGTTTAAGTAGGTATTTTATAATAAAAATCTCTGACATGATTTGAAACACTTATCTCTTTATGTAACTCGTAAACATGTACAAAAACGTGTTAATATTTTTTTCTCAAAAATTTGACCCGTTTTTAAAATATGTGACCCGTTTTTTTTATTCGTAACCACACTTTATCTTCACTTTATCCGGTCAATACCATCTGGCTTCAGATAGTAAGGTGTCGTAAGGTCATAATAAAATGGAAATGTTACAAAAACTCCACTTAATCGCACTAGTGGCTTATCTGTTTTGTACTCGTCCACGCGGGATTATTCCGGGTCCGATTTTATCCTTGAATAAAATATTTATTTCCAACTTATCAAGCTCACGTACGGATCAACATTGCTGCTTTCCGATAATATTAAAAACATAATCCAAATAAATTATTAACAGTATTTCAGGGGCATCAAATTTAAACCTATTTATTTGATCTATTTCTAGTATTTTTTTTTTGAATTATGGTTTTGGGATGAAGATTTAAAACTATTAAACATTTTAATATTTTGATCTACCTACTACCCGACTGTGTGACAACAAAGACAATGTTATGTTTTTAAATTATTATTTTGAACAGATTTTTACGTTATCTAACAAAGAATAACCGTTTTAGAAACTACTTAAACTTTTATTATATACGTATTTTTATCATAGCGTTGACATACGGTCCTGATAAGACTGTGGTGTGGAGTTGCTTAGAAACATCAGTTTGTCAAGATAACTGTGGATTATAAATAGGCATTACTAATCATCATCGTCATTTCAGCCGAAAGATGTCCACTGATGGGCATATGCCTCCTCCAAGTGCCACCTCGATCGGTCCCGTACATCTCGCATCCAGTGGATCTCAGCAGCCTTGATCACTTAAAACTACTACCTAAAACTCGGCACAGCAGTAGAGTGTGCATATGGAGCTGAATCGCAAAACATGCTCTACCTCCTGTCTTACCCTCTGTTCGCCAAGAAATGCAGCCTGCCTCCGACGATGCCGTGGAAGTGGCAAAGTTTTATGCCAAATGATTGGGCCAAACTGTTGGGCCAATCTTTTGAGCCAAACTGTTGTGCCAGCGACAAGAAGAAGACTACCCACAAACGATAATCCCAATACCAACCGTTAAGTACAATAGGCATGTTTATTGGGTAGAAAAATGATAATTATATTTATTCCATCAGTGAGATTATTAAATAATATTGGACACGTATTTTTTGCTTTCAATAAAAAAATACAAAGACAAAGCGCAAGCGCTTGTGACGTCACTAAGTTAGTATAAAGTGCACTAACGGCGTCACGTCACTCGATATTTCAACGCACTGCATCGTCGTATTTTTTTGTTTAAGTGGCAAAAAAAAACATGTCCAACCGTTTTTATTAATCTACCTGACCGATTAAAAAATATTTTTTAGACAACATTACTATTATAAAATAAATAATTTTACATAATGCTTTTTTATCCCACACATTCCGCGAATAAATATTATTTTCCCATTGCAAACGTTAAGCCGAGCAAATAATCCAGTTTTCAAAGAATACCCCACTTATAAGATTTAATGTTAATCGATTGTGACCCATACGGCCGTGAAGATACGGTCTTGCATATTAATTGAGATAATACGGTGGAATTAAAAAAAAACGGCAGTGGATTGTCAAAGGGAATGAATCCGATTGGTTATCTAATGCGAAATCAGCTATAATTGGTTTGCGGTTTTCTCGATCACTAACTGAAAGGTCTTTTTTATGTTATGTTTTTCGCGCGTTTCTTGTATGTTTGAAATATTCTTTATTACCTCATATATATCAAACCGCTAGACGGATTTTTATAATTAATACATTAGATAGGTGTGTAGTTAAAAAAAAAGAAACGTGGTAGATTTTGGGCGCCAAATTGTGGGGGTTAAATTTTCTTTCCTTCCATACCTATCAAGCGGGGTATCAAAGTGAAGGGTTTTTTGAGGTGATTACAAAAATGTATACTACTTATATGTTTAAAAGTCATTCGAAAAAATTGTAAATGAAAACAGTTAATAAAATCAAAAAACCCGACTGCTTAATCGAACTTAAAATGTGTAAACAAGAAGAAAATCATGCTGTGCAGTCGGAGGTTATTTATGCTTTGGTCAGCCAGCTCGCGAATAAATATCCTCCGACTGCACAGCATGATTTTCATCTTTTTAGTTCGCTTAAACAGTCGATTTTATTAACAGTTTTTATTAACTATAGCACATTCTCTATTGTAACTAAACCAACTAACTAAGTAAGAAACAGAACTTACTTCATAGCACGTACAAAAAGTAAAAAAAAAAAAAATATAATGTCACTTACGACATTTCGCACAGCACACTAAAATCTTAGAGCAATAAAAAGTGACGTAACAAACGAAACATTGAATGTAGAAACATTCGACAACTCTACAACCCCTACGGTAGGTCGCGGTTTCATCCTACGAGGTTCATTGACTACCAAAGAACCCCCTAATAAAACCCTTCACACAATTTCAAACCTTACCACCACACGATTAGAACACAATTTGCAATAACGACCCAATCCTTGTAGCTTTCTACTGCAAGCTGAAGATAAGCCGTAGGATTAGTTCAGCGGAACGGAAAAAAAGAATAAAAAAGTATAAACTTCAGCCCTGATTGAGTTCAATTCTTTTTAATGTATGGGGTTTGACAACCCTGCCGCATATATCCCTAGGTAAACATAAATAAAGAATGCGTGTTAAAAGATTAAAACGAATCCTGTTGCTTTTGTATAGAATTATTGGATTTGTGACAAAAATATAAAAAAGAAATACCCGACTATGCAGTTACGACTATGTATTTGAATAAAAACAATAAAATTTAAAAACCCCTGACATATTTTTATTTCATGCTACATAATTTATCTAGTAGGTAGTAGACACGCTTCGATCGACAATCTTTTAAACACGTAATTATGACACGATATCTTGCGAAAACACCCTCATTCAAACAGTAAAACGTCCATAACTATAGAACGGCTGAATCCATTTTCATCAAACATAGCTAACACTCGACAAAGTCACCTTTCATACATTAAACAAAAAAAAAACAAAATCGGTTCATCTGTTTAGGAGGTATGCTGCCACAAACAGATATACACAAATACACAGGTACACACGTCTAACTATAACATCCCTCTTTTGCCGTAAAAAGATAGAACTGAAACGCAAAATACGTCATGAACAACTTGGTTGGTGCAAATCCTCAGAATTCCCGATTAAAAAAATAATTTTATAAGGCACAGACCCACGACCTTGGTCCACGTACACACACAAACAACTGTCACCTGACTCATGTAGGCTGTATTGTAAATAAAAAGTGATTGTAAAAGGGACTGGGGCGAGAAAATCCTGGAAAAGGCCCGCACGTGGCAATCCCGGATACTGGGATTTCAGCTATCCCGCCTTACCGTAATCCCGCGCCCCGGGAAAACATACAAATATGTGTGGGTTTATTTGCTTTTGTATGTACACGTGCCGTTAGCAAATAAAGAATTGTGATGTATTATTTTCGGGCTAATAAAGGCCACCTGCGGTATTGTGGATAAAGTGGATATCAATTTTTGTTTGCAACTTTTCATTGCTGCTATATATAAATTATCCAGAGGCTGGACCTTCATATCTATACTAATATTATAAAGCTGAAGAGTTTGTTTGTTTGAACGCGCTAATCACAGGAACTACTGGTTGGAATTGAAAAATATTTTTGTGTTGGATAGTCCATTTATCGAGGAAGGTTATAGGCTATATAACATCACGCTACGACTAATAGGAGCGGAGCATAAATGAAAAATGTTGCGAAAACGGGCAAAATTATTCGTATTTGAGAGCTTCAGTTGCGTGCGCTGCGTAAACGGTTTAAGTTACGCAACAATCTTGTATGTAGTGTAAGAAGGGTAGAGTAGGTAGGGTAGAAAGGTAGGTAGGTAGCCAGTTGACGGGAGTGAAGTCGCGTGGGACAGCTAGTCTATAATAAACATGTAAAATAGGTGTAATTAAACTCAAAGTCCTGTATCTCAAGCTTACTTAGAAACCTATAGATACGTAATTCTACATACGACTACTCTTTACTTTGTATTTTTATCACTTTCTATAAAAAACAAGCTACACAGAACTCACAAGCGATTACACCGGCTTGACGGCAGCCAGCCTTGCACACTAATACCTTAATTTTGCATTCTTTCAAATCCAAAGCTATATCTTCATACTTAGCGCAACTGCGTCACATATTCGTTCGGGCACCACTTGGCGCGGTCCGACGAGGATAATCCCGTCTTCCATCCCGCTTCCACCCGCAGGTGTCCCGCGCAAATCCTCGCCGCGTCCCTCTCTAATCCCTTATTTGAATCTTATCAGATCTCCTGAGATACACCGGTAGTGGTAGCCATGTGTGTGTAGTGGGTTTATCCCCTAGGGTTGTCGAAGAAACTATGATTCGGGAGCTTAGTCTTCTTAAGAAAAGCTTTAAATCTATCAGTTTTAATGTCGGATTTGTGTGTTTTGAATAAAGATCTTTCAGTATAAATGGAAAATTGAATGGATAAAAATATATGAGTAGGTTTGTTTAGATCCTGATCTGCATCCGTATATTTTTTAACATTTTTCTATAGTATTATTATAAAGCTGCATAGTTTATTTGTTTGTTTGAACGCGCTAATCTCAAGAACTACTGGTTGGAATTGAAAAATCTTTTTGTGTTGGGTAATCCATTTATCGAGGATATTATATTACGAGTTATAAGCTAACATCACGCTACGACCAAAAGGAGCGAATCATAATTGAAAAATGTTGCAAAAACGGGGAAAAAAATCCTTTTTGAGAGCTTCCGTTGCGTGCGCTGCGTAAGCGGTTAAAGTTACGCAACATTCATGTATGTAGGGTAGGTAGGGTAGGGTAGATAGGTAGCCAGTTGACGGGAGCGAAGTCGCGTGGGTCAGCTAGTTGTAAATAAAATACGCAAGACTTGAATTAGTTCCGATAAACTTCCGTCTCGTATGACATTGTTCTAACTTAAATTGTCAATTATGACGCAAATAGCTGACGTCTCTTTTCGTCTACTCATAAAAAAAATACTCTAGATGTTACGTATAGATAAACATTATTAAATAATAAAATCAGCACATCCCTAAGCCCAGCGCATGCATTAAAGGTGCGTCCACACTGAATCCACGATTAATGGGCTTTGAATGTGCGATTGAAGCCAAATTTATGTATCTGCGACCCGTCACCAGATTACCGCGACACCAGAATGAAGATATGAGCAGCTGCTTTGATGTGTCTCCAAATGATCCAAGTAATGGCTGGACGGGGATTTTCTAATATAGATATCCTGTATTAGTGCTCCTTCTAGTACTTAAGACTTACAACTACATGACTGCTGAATAAATTTTACTGCAAGCTTGAATCTTAGAATTTATGGTATTTTTTAACGCAAAAAATGGCTGCCAATATTGGCTGGATAATTTAATTTATTTATTCTCCAGTACATAAATTTAATAGCGTCCATATTTTAAAGGAAGCTGGAGAATTAAAGGTTTATTTCTTGCGACTGTAATAAGATAATATTACTAACCCTTTGTAGGGATTAAGATTTTGTTAAGGGCGCCGTCCCTAAGCCCTGCCAGACGGGGTCCCGCGATTAGGGTGAACGAGGCCTTTGCCGCTCACTTCTATGGTTTTTACGATGCCCTAAACAATGAGAGGAATTGTCTCAAAAACGTTGTTAGATTTAGAGCTGCTAATGAAATTATTATGCGGTAGTAGACGGTTGTTTTATAATTTATTAATGTCTGGGTTTTACACGGATTAATTCAGCGTAATTTTGCGAAAGAAAACGCAGAGAAACGACGTAAAAGTTCGTTCGACACGGGTATCATGACGTAACACGACAAAAAGATCCCGCTTGACCATTCCCCGGCGCACGGCGAGGACACACTGGAGTGACAATCCGCGCCTCGGTCCGTAAGCTTAATCTTGACAAATGGTCCAGATCATCCGTTACCGGAGTCTACAGGCCACGCTTATTTGTCCACACAACTCCACCGCCACGATTTTTTATCGATTGATCAGCGGCTCAGCTGATTGCCTCTCTCTGTTGTTGCCGCCGGATTAAAACACACACGGAAAGATTCCCGTGTACTAACGTGTGTATGCGCGGACCTACGCGTGTAGTCGTGGCTTTAAAACCAAATTAAAGTTGGACACAAAAGAATAATCGTAAAGGATTTGCATTATGATACGCACACATTGAAATGTATGTAATCAGAAGCCGTTTATCGTTCGTTTTTGAATTGAATGTGACAAACGACTTACAACTTTATGCCTTGGGGAAATGTGTGCTTGATAAACTTTAATTGTCGGTTAACTTACTAAACTACGAACTAGTTCGCGGGAGGTTTTTTTTTTTTTTTTTTGTCTAATATAGGCTCGCGCTTGACCACTATCTCACCTGATAGTAAGCGATGATGTGGTCGATGGTGGAGCACGCTTGCCTAGAAGTAACCTATTCACTCTTGACTTAAAGACCCCTAGATTGTAGCCATCGGGAAACACAGACTCCGGCAGGGAATTACACTCCTTAGCTGTACGCATAATAAAAGTATTCCCAAAACGTTTAGTGCGTATGGGTGGGATGTCCACCATATATCGATGACGCATCGCCGTACGTCTGGTAGTCCGATGATGGAACGGGCTGGTTGGAATTAAATCATGCAATTCCATCGCACACTCCCCGAAATGTAACCGATAAAAAACCGACAAGCTGGCAACTCGGCGACGATGTTCAAAAAAAATGTTAGGTATTTATATTTGGAATTTTATCCAGTTACTAGACCATCCGAATTATCCATAAACCATACTTATGTAAAAATATTTTAAGGTGTACAATAAGGTATGATCAGCAAAACAGAAAACAAAAACCCGAAAAAAATTCAGCACAAAACAAAAAAAAGTTCAATCAAAATCTTTTTACGATTATCATTTGCGGACTTCCACCGCAGTATAGTAGCTAGCTCATCGTGGAACCGGTCCCTCTGTGTGTTTGTGTGCGTTAAGCCGAGTGCATGCCTCAAATTGGGCTGAAGTACAGGAGATTATCTCAAGATGATTGATGGGGCCCCCTCGCCTCTCCACGGCACCCCGCACCCCGCGCACGTGATAACCAGTCCATTGCATTGATATGATTGGGTAATGTAATCCCCCGTGTAATTAGGTAAAAGTTAATCGTTAAGAAGGAACCGATTTGTTTTGGACGTGACAGATTTGTGACGAGATTAGAAAAACGAAAATAATCTGCCAAAAGTACGAAAAAGCACATTGTTTTTCACTAAAAACCGTTGCTTTAATTGATAGCCAACAAGAAACACGCGTTAAATTCTAGAAAACACAGCGCAGATCCGACTTTTTGTCCGTCCGTTCCGAGTAATAAAAATAAACGGTTTTAACAAGTAAAATCGGGTTAGAACCGGTCCGAACTGGTATTCACTGGAAAATCCTAGTTTCTAACAAAGACCTGAGGAGCTCCGACACGTAGAAAGCTAGCTAAGTAGAACATACATATAGAGCTAAGTATTCGTGATCCGGATCACGGAGATTAGGTGGCGGCGGTCGGCCACGGTCCGGGATAGATCTCCTACCGGATTACTGAAATCCGGATTTCGTTGAATAACTTGCCGGGGATTTGTGACGTCATTTATATAGTATAATGGAGTCTTTTTATGTGTGGGACGGTCATCAGTGTTCTTGTAAACGCTCGAGTTTTTGAAAAAGAAAATAATTTTGATTTCACTGTTGTTGTGTTTCAACAAAACTATGTGTGTTAATCCTAAAAACCTACTACAAATAAAAATAAATAATCAATAAACGGAATACGACATAAATATTTGAGATTATCACGTTTATTATTGCTACGAAATGTAAATAATAGTTTATGGGCTAAAGGCTTCGTAAATACCAAGGTGATGACCAGCAAGAGATTATCGATGGTCAGCATAATATCGATCGTTTATATAATTGTATTGCCACTGGTGTTTACGATTGAGGGAAACTGCCTTTAAGGTGGACTTTCGTGCAGAACGGCGTCGGCGTTACTGACGCCTCGATACTGGAAATACTGTCAATAAAGAAGATCCTCAGCGCCGTATAATACGCGTTAAATTTAAGTGTCGCAGCGTTAGTGTAGTCGGAGCCGCGTGTCTGTTCGGAAGTCTACCTTTACGATTAGAAGTTTAGAAGTATCATCTAAGACGGCTTTTTCAATGGTTGGCCATAATAATATCCACTGTCCTAACTCTTGCGATTATTTTGATCTTTGTTTTGAATTTGGAAGATCCGATTTTTTCTTTGGTCTTTGGGCGATTATGTATAGGTACGGAATTATCAATCGCTTTATATTCTGAATATAAGTGCGAGTGTTTACAGGGCACATAAGCTTAGAAAATATTAAAATAATTTTCTCGTATATTCATAATCGACGTACACCTTCGGTCGATTTATTCGGGCCGTCTTTACTGCTACTAAATTGATACAAGCTTGGCTTGCAAATTCATTTAGCACCCCTAATAGGCTCGATCTTATAGACACCACGCTGAAGTCTTGTTTGCCGTCCTTCTATCTATTTCACTTTTAGTTTTTACGGATTGGTATACGCTATTTGTAGCTTTTATGGAGTGTTTAATATGCACATGGGAATGACAGTGAGTAGATTTTATGGTATTCTTACTTGGAAGAATATTTTTGATTTTTCCATGTTATTGATATACTCGTGTTTGTCCACTGTCGCACCTGATGGTAAGTGATGATGTGGTAGACAATGGAGAAGCTTACAAGTGACCTATTCTCTTTTCACTTAAAAGGAAATGCGGTTGCAGGATTCCGACTGAAAATCCTAAATAAAAAGTCGTAATTCGAGGTTTGACTCTCGCCTATTTCCACGTCCAATATTGGACCAATTTGAAAGATATTTCATAAACTGAAAAAGAGAGATATATGCTATGTCCCTATGTTTTAATTTCTGATGATACAATTATCGTTAGGAGCACTAGAAAACTCAAAAACAATGCTCAAAATTGCGTTGTTAACAGAGGCCTGGTGTACAAATTTGACAACTATAAATGGAAAAAGAAAAATATAGAGGCACAGTATATATCTTTATTTTCCAGTTTATAGAATATCTTTTAAATTGGTCCTTGATTGGAGGAGGAAATAGGCGAGAACCAAACCTCGTTTTATGAATTTTTACTAAGGAAATTTAGTCGGAGCTCTCTGCCCGCATTTTCTTTGTAAAGACACCGAGGTTATAGTGTTTAAATGTCATCTTTAGAGCTTTTAAAAAGTGAATTCGGAAGTCCACATCACCACTAAAACGTATCCTCACTACGTACGAAACAATATAAGCGTAGGATGTGTACGTACACACGTATACTCGGATCAGTCCTAAGCCGGATTACGCGACCGCCAGATCTGGATGTACGGGACTAGAGGTACCTCGAGGTCGACAATATTAGGAATGGATTTTGAATATGGAAAATGTACGTTGGGAATCTTTTGAATTTATCGTTTTGTGGTCGCATTAGTGGATACAGATTTGAGTATATTAAGGGTTTTCTTTGCACCTGTTGTCTTTGAAAGTTTGGGTGGATTTTTAAGAGGCTTTTGCGTGGAACTTGTCATAGTAAACCAAATGAAAATGTGTATTTGTTGATGTGTATGTGTGTGAACAAGTTATGATAAAGTATTTAAAACTTACCTGCGTGTGAGTGGGTGGAAGTTTTTTTGGAAACTTTTCGATATTAAGACAAACTATCGCAGTTCTTTGGAGTAGTTAAACTTTGAATATTTAACTATAAAGCTATAGATATAAAAAAGTCCTACAGAAACACTTATCATTTGATTCAGGCATACTTTCACACGATTACAAGATATTTATTGATTGAACAACATAATTAATCGAACCACATCCAGATTTATAACTGAGAAAACTCGCTTTTTAACGCGGCAAAGGTAAATACAACTAGATAAGGTGCATAAATCAATACATACATAATTACATAAATAATCGACGTACACCTTCGGTCGATTTATTCGGGCCGTCTTTACTGCTACTAAATTGATACAAGCTTGGCTTGCAAATTCATTTAGCACCCCTAATAGGCTCGATCTTATAGACACCACGCTGAAGTCTTGTTTGCCGTCCTTCTATCTATTTCACTTTTAGTTTTTACGGATTGGTATACGCTATTTGTAGCTTTTATGGAGTGTTTAATATGCACATGGGAATGACAGTGAGTAGATTTTATGGTATTCTTACTTGGAAGAATATTTTTGATTTTTCCATGTTATTGATATACTCGTGTTTGTCCACTGTCGCACCTGATGGTAAGTGATGATGTGGTAGACAATGGAGAAGCTTACAAGTGACCTATTCTCTTTTCACTTAAAAGGAAATGCGGTTGCAGGATTCCGACTGAAAATCCTAAATAAAAAGTCGTAATTCGAGGTTTGACTCTCGCCTATTTCCACGTCCAATATTGGACCAATTTGAAAGATATTTCATAAACTGAAAAAGAGAGATATATGCTATGTCCCTATGTTTTAATTTCTGATGATACAATTATCGTTAGGAGCACTAGAAAACTCAAAAACAATGCTCAAAATTGCGTTGTTAACAGAGGCCTGGTGTACAAATTTGACAACTATAAATGGAAAAAGAAAAATATAGAGGCACAGTATATATCTTTATTTTCCAGTTTATAGAATATCTTTTAAATTGGTCCTTGATTGGAGGAGGAAATAGGCGAGAACCAAACCTCGTTTTATGAATTTTTACTAAGGAAATTTAGTCGGAGCTCTCTGCCCGCATTTTCTTTGTAAAGACACCGAGGTTATAGTGTTTAAATGTCATCTTTAGAGCTTTTAAAAAGTGAATTCGGAAGTCCACATCACCACTAAAACGTATCCTCACTACGTACGAAACAATATAAGCGTAGGATGTGTACGTACACACGTATACTCGGATCAGTCCTAAGCCGGATTACGCGACCGCCAGATCTGGATGTACGGGACTAGAGGTACCTCGAGGTCGACAATATTAGGAATGGATTTTGAATATGGAAAATGTACGTTGGGAATCTTTTGAATTTATCGTTTTGTGGTCGCATTAGTGGATACAGATTTGAGTATATTAAGGGTTTTCTTTGCACCTGTTGTCTTTGAAAGTTTGGGTGGATTTTTAAGAGGCTTTTGCGTGGAACTTGTCATAGTAAACCAAATGAAAATGTGTATTTGTTGATGTGTATGTGTGTGAACAAGTTATGATAAAGTATTTAAAACTTACCTGCGTGTGAGTGGGTGGAAGTTTTTTTGGAAACTTTTCGATATTAAGACAAACTATCGCAGTTCTTTGGAGTAGTTAAACTTTGAATATTTAACTATAAAGCTATAGATATAAAAAAGTCCTACAGAAACACTTATCATTTGATTCAGGCATACTTTCACACGATTACAAGATATTTATTGATTGAACAACATAATTAATCGAACCACATCCAGATTTATAACTGAGAAAACTCGCTTTTTAACGCGGCAAAGGTAAATACAACTAGATAAGGTGCATAAATCAATACATACATAATTACATAAAAGTTTTTTTGTAAATATTGATTTATTTGAATAAATAAAATTATCATAATTATTCGTAGAGAATGGTTGTATTACAAGACGCAAACCACGTAACGCCAGTAAGTCATAAAAAGTCATATTTATTATAATTTGTTTGATATAACAAAGGAAATCGCATTTTAAAAGTCCATCGGATTTACATATATTTTTTTTGCAAAATTTGCAATCCATTCTTATGAAACGTTAATATTTAACTTTAGGTAGCTTTCTGTAATTTCTGCCTAACCTCAAGGGAAAAAGCTTGAACTTATTTATGTAGTCTGTCCTAAGCATAAGATAGGTATGCGCACGAAAATATACAAATACAAACTGAAAGACGACTGGAGTAAATACCTATGTATTTTTATTAAAAAACAATTTTGTATTTTATGTATGTGTGTCGGTCAAGGTTAAAATCGTTTTCCAAAGGGTCACCCACGCATAGGGGTGACCTTACCCTCACCGGCAAAATCCTTACACTCATTATTATACTTCTAAAATAAACCCAGAACTTGGTAGGTACTTCTATAAATATAATTACTATTCTGAGTACAATGTGCAGTATATCGGTTAATCTTAAATTCCTAAAAGCTTTTTTAGGGGTTTCAAACTTGCTATACAATAGGGTTGTCGAGCAGCGAGAAAACCGAGGGTTACACACAGAAATATAATAATAGATGAGATAATTTTAAGGATTTCTTAAATATAAATTAGTTGTATTCGGTAATCATAATAATACCAGACGGTTGAGCCAAATCTGTTTAGTCGCGGAATTCATCCGAATTTAGATTTTATCTTTAATTCTTATCTTTGATCATGTTTTCTCTAGACAAATATGTCACATTTCTCAATCATTAATTGTTTGGAGTGTTTTATATTTAGGATTTAAAATATAATTTCCTAATCTCGTGCAGATATGGAATAGATAACATTTTAATGAGCTTGCAAGCTGCGTCAGAAATGTGTTTTTTTTAATTTTCGTATTTTTAAATGCACATAATTTCTGACTCAATAAACATTCTAAAACTAAGTTTTAATCTGTTTATCAGTAACATGATATCCTTTAAATCTGAATCCAATTAAAAATCTCTAAAACAACTTATCTATAGGTTCTTTGCGCAAATAATTAACCTTTTTCTTTGTTGGATATCGCTGCACATGCTGAGATAGGAGCCTTTTTGGTCTCGCAAGGGGTTTTAATTTTTTATTTTTGTTTATTTTTATGCACATTTCTCGTGTCTCCTGTGCGGGTCACAAATAAATATTTTTTCTTTCTTTCTTTCATTGCCATTCAACGTGGCAATTCTGCCAGCCTTCTGGACATGTTCCCGGATGACAGCCTTGTGGAGGAGTACTTAAACATCTAGGTGTACCATTTTTATATGTATGCAAGCAGATAGATTTAGTATAGTTAAGTTGCTTAGTATGTAGGTACATAATATTTTGTTGAGAAATAATTAAAACCACTTATCTATCAAAATACACTTCCAAAGATCACAAAAACACTAACACATACGTAGAACGGCTCGTAAGTAGAACATTAAATCTATAAACACACACACACACAGCCCTACGGATCCGTTGATCCGGATCATCCCGTGCGGATCAGCCTCGTGTCGCCCGGAGATAAAGCTCGCCCGCGTGTGTACCGGCCCTAATAATACGTGTCACACCGTGCTACGTCATATGACGACAGTTATGAATTTGATGGATTTTTTTTGTGTTTATCTAACTCTGTGTTGATATACTCTTTTTGATTTTTAGCACTGCATTGATAAAACTTTTACTGCAATATAAAATACGGGAACATTTTTTTTTTGTTGATTTTCTTTTCTTTTCTTTTTTAATTTGTTCTTTACTTAAGAATAGGCTGGTAGACATCTTCGCAGTACATTTGTGCAGCCCCATATCGTGTTCAGGCTATCTCTGCCCAGTGTAGGTTGCCAGGATGAGATCGGAGAATGCGATACGACTGCCATTTGTATGTTTTTTTTAAGGTCCCCTTTATTACATTCAAGGGTTAAAAATGCAGTCCTACTCTCCCAAAACTGCAACAGTTTCTGTAGATGAAGTTAAATTATCCAGAACTGATGTAATATGTTGTATATAAATTAAAGTACAGATTATACCTACTAACCGTGAAAAGTTGAAAAATTCTACTGACAAAAAAAATTACCGCTGCTGTTTTGGTAGAGGAACACTTTTGACACCTTAACATCACATCATCAGCCTATTAATGTTCCCACTGCTGGGACACAGGTCTCCTCTCTGAGAGAGGGGATGGGTCGTAATCCACCACGCGGGCCCAGTGCTGGTTGGTGGATGTCACATAGCTTCCAACTTTTGGTTCTAGGACATGCCGGTTTCCTCACGATGTTCTCTTCACCGTTTTGAAAGCAGAGGCGTACAAAAAAAAATTAGTTAGAAGTGAACCATATCAACCATATTAAATAGCACACATAATAATGTTACGCAAATCTAAAATGTTTTTAATTGTTTTGCTTTACAATACTGACTAGGTACTGCCAAGGCTAGGTGCGATACCTACCGTGTGAAACCGCTTCCGCCTATGCGGTTTTCCCATATCAGTGTAGGTAGGTACCACGTTGTGGTTGTCTTTAAATTTCAGTTGTACTGGAATTGTAATGACTTTAAATGACGTATATTATAATTACTTAGGTATGTTCGGTTTGTTTAAGATCAGGCAAAAAAAATCTTATTCTCAAACATGCATGGACATATTGTCATTATTTTCGAAAAAAGAACACGCGAAGTATCAAATTTACTGACGAAGAAAATCAAATCCATTGCAGGAGCGTTTTTTGAATTTGGAACATTACAACGCTCCAGCAATGTTGTTGTAACTTTTAATAAATTAAATGAATAATATAAAAATTATGTTTTATTTACCTGCATTCTTTTGAGAAAATTATTATATATGCCTTGGCGGAAATGTCTCGTATTAGTGAAGTCCTCGCCTACGGCTCGGCCTTGAAACTCATACTCGACCTGCAATTGCCTATTTATTTCCCGGCCTTTGCAATAATGTACTATTAAAAGTATAATTATGGCAGTCTCAACTTAAAACCTGAAAGTTGATTTATATCTTTGCTTATCTCCATAACTATCAGTTAGGTAGACGTGGTTAAAGACACATAATTTATGAAGAATCCCAACAAATTTTAAGAATCAATATTGACTTTAATCTCCACAAATATATTTCTGATGAATAAAACTTTCGTTAATCTGATCTCCGATTAAAATAATTTTATCTGTAAAGTATTAAAATAAATATAGAATCAAGATAACATCTATTAGATACACAGCTAACGACGATATCCGAAATATTATTACTTAATAGTTGATATTCTGCGATAAACCTTACCGTAATAGGAACATTTACATATAAATGTTAAAAACATATCGTTCGTTTTAGCCATAAAACCATGCTTAGATACATACTACATAGGTTATGTCTTACATATAAAATAAAAGATTATAATAAGGTATAATAAAAAATATAAATCGGCTTATCTATATAAAACTGGCTTATTCGTGTTAAGTAGGGTCGGCAACGAAAGTATTAAATAATTAATATTATATTTTATGAAGTCTTATGAAGTATACAATAGTACGACTGGAGTGAATACTCCAGTCGTACTATTGTATACTATAGATATTGTATTGTATCTTATACATTTAAAAGAGCAATTCTTGTATATATATATATACAAAAATATATTTATATATATCTAATCTGAATCTTGGAAACGGCTTCAACGATTTTCATAAAATTTAGTACCCCCTGCGTTTCGGGGGTTATAAATCGATCTAGCTAGGTTTCATTTTTAGAAAACGTCGTTTTCTCTATTTTCACCCGAGCAGAGCTCTGTCGCCCAGGACTTGTGGTATTTGTTGAATGGTTAATGAAAAAAAAACGAAAATTGTTTACTTATGTAGAAATATTTTTATGAATTGTTGCAATGAGTAGAGTAGGTAGGTGAAATTCTACATTTTTGTTGAGTCTTGTTTTACTCCTCTTTTCTTAGCAAGCAATGAGATATATTGGTATGTAAGATTTGAAAGTTACGGATTTAAAAAAAAAAAAACAATGACCGCAATAACCTAAAAACTACTTCATCAATGATATGATCTTTTGCCGACTATGTACTAGCTCTACATTCCAAACAAAACGATGCTTATAAAATCAAAGCACCTATTTCCTGCCAGATTTAATCGTCTGACGGTACTCAGGTACGATTTGACAAAAAGATATATCTTCAACGTCGGGCGTAATCCGTCGGGCATTGTGCAATCGCTAATCGGCACGGATCGACGACGAGGCGGCGCGGGCGGTGCGCGACGCGGCGCGGACCGATTCGAAATTAATAATGATTTATAACACCCGATTAGTGGCATTAGGCATTAACTCACCGGCCGATTGGCGGGACAAGCTCAACTCTGCTAACGCTACTTATAATACTTTTCTTGTTCATATTTTTCATTCTGTTTGCGCAACCGACAATAAAATGTTGTGCTTTTTCAGATTTCTAACTACTTCAGCTACCATTTATGTTAATTCACCAAAGAATAATGACATTTTCAGAAAACACAAGGTTATGTGAAGTCGAAAAAATACAAAATAATGTCTAAGTAGCTAGCTAATACCGAAATTGATGTGTTCTAAAACTTCAAGGATAAAAATATTTTCATATATTTGAAAATTATTCAAAATAAATCTTGTGTAATTCTAATGCTTACTGTATACCTATTATGTGTTAATTTATCTTCCGACCTACGCACAAAGAAAAATACCTAAGCATGGAATACACTGTACATTTGATATGTGCCCACTGCGTGTGCACTTGAGCTTATGCTTTGAGCTTACGGCAGACGGGATGTCCCGGATTAGATTTAAGGGGTAAAAGAACTAGAAAGAGACGGAACAAAAAGTATTTGTATTAAAAAGACAAGGATAGAAGACGGTAGATTTAGAGATTATGATTTATAAAGAGGAGAATGAATGGGGAATTATTAGGTAGGGTATGAACGGTGGGTCTTAGTCCGGTGTATGGGAAGTGGAGTCGCGTCGGTTCGGGTTTCATCGCAATGCGCGCCAAACTGGTCGTGAAATTAGCTGCGTGGATTTAGGGGTCGTTCTCATTAAGAAATACTTTTACTTCATTTTCTAAGGGCTTTCTGAATTGAGTTGGAGTTAAGAAAGTGTTTGCGCTTGTTTTTGTGACCAGTTTCTTGGTGGACTGGTTTCTCATGCTAAAGTAGACAAATGTTTAATGCATAAATCGGGGTTTAGGTGGCATTATATTTAATTCTCAAAACTGTATCTAATCGATTGGATGTCCAGGTAAAATATTGTTATCAGTAGCACCTGATCAATTTTATCGGTCATTTAATTAATTTTTGTGACACTTCCTCAGCTTATCGCATTTTAGTTTTTAGATTTTTTACGCGAATTTCGATATCTTAAGGATAATCTCAATTGCAGCCCATTACACATTTCAGTCAATGGAAATTAAGTGAAAAATTACTAATTTGACGGCAAAAATGCGTGATTGCAGTCACTTAGAAAGCAAGCATTTGGTGCTGGTCTTCAGTAGTTGCAAGCGCCAAGATTGTCAAAGATGGTCGCTGCAAATAATTTTCATACCTTTTTAGGAAACGGTAAAAGACAACGCCAACAATCGCTTACAAGTGCAGACCAGAGGTCTTAGACAAGTGACATTTTATCATCGAAAGCGAGGCGATAGCGATTGTCAAAAAGGCAAAATTGTGTGATCACGATATCGAAAAATCACGTGATCAGTAACTTACATTTTGACAATTTCGACTATCGCCTTCGCTAACATCAAATGCAACTTGTCAAGGGCCGCAGCTCAGATCAGCTACTATGATATATTAGAACCACCATGATTCCGGTGCTAGTGTTGCATACGGGTCGAATAGCACTGACCCGTTTTCACAAAGGAACCATGATAGTTTTGAAACGTCATAGTAAGGGCCCAGAATTAGTGTATTAATAAAACCGGCCAAGTGCGAGTCGGACTTGCGCACGAAGGGTTCCGTACCATTATCGCAAAAAAACGTCAAAAATAACACGTTGGTTGTATGGGAGCCACACTTAAATATTTATTTTGTTCTGTTTTTACTACTATGAAAATTTCAACTGTCTGGCTTTACAGTTCATGAGATACAGCCTGGTGACTGACAGATAGATGAACAGTGGAGTCTTAGTAATAGGGTCCCGTTTTTACCCTTTGGGTACGGAACCCTAAAAACCGGCTTAGTGCTTATTGGACTTCGCACATCGTACCAAATGTTAAATATCATGGTATTTTTTAGTAAAATATACGTAATAATAAACATTCTCTTCAAATTTCAAGTTCATATGTCAATGGGAAGTTAAAAAATACTACGGAACAAAATTTTGTGACAGACAGACACGTGAGTTATAGCAATAAGGCTCCTTTTGGACCCTTCTGGTACGCAACCCTAAAAAAGAATTGTACAGCGCAGGTTCGCACTGGCATTCCAGTGCCGCTTCCTATGATAATACACCCATAGAATAGAATAGAATTAATTCTACCTTCCTTGATAAACAAACTATCAACCACAATAAAAAATAAACGCCACAGAATAACTAACACCAGAGAGCTAACTCCTTAGAAACTATTCAATAAACATTGACAGATTTTATAGACGCATATAAATATTGAAATCACCGGCGCATAGACTGCGAACGTTTGATTTAACGACCGAAATATATCGGGGAATCAATAAGCATCAGATTAACCAGGACTGTACAGATGAACCGTAGTTATACAAAGGGGCCGAAGAAGAGTGCGTGACTACGAATTAAACACTCTTACTTGTTTTACAAGACGTTTGAGGAACGGTTCAACTTGATAGAGAGAAAAATCTTTGATTAAATCTGATGGTGTTTTTTGTGACTTGGTTAATCGCGGTTTAAACTTTGGTTAACAGGGTGTGTTCTGCTCTCGATCGGTTTGGTTTATAGACATACTTTGTGGCTGGTTTTTGGTTGCTTATAACTCGTAGAAATGGTCAGTAACGATGTGAAGCTGCATTTTTAGGGTTCCGTACCCAAAGGGTAAAAACGGGACCCTATTACTAAGACTCTGCGGTCCGTCTGTCTCTAGGCTGTATCACATAAACCGATATAGCTAGGCAGTTGAAATTTTCACAGATGATGTATTTCTGTTGCCGCTATAACAACAAATACTAAAAACAGAATAAAATAAATATTTAAGTGGGGCTCCCATACAACAAACGTGATTTTTTTGCCGTTTTTGCCATAATGGTACGGAACGCTCCGTGTGCGAGTCCGAATCGCATTTGGCCGGTATTTTTGTGACTTGTTTAATCGCGGTTTAAACTTTGGTTAAGAGTGTGCGACCTGCTCTCAATTGGTTTAGTTTACAAACAGACTTTCTGGCTGGTCGTTTGGTGGTTATTACCTCGAAGAAATTGTCAATAACGACCTGAAGCAACTAGTTTTGTTTTTTTCTGTTCTCTTTATTTAGATTAAAATAAAGTTCATGTATAAAGGCGAGCTTAACTCATAGTTGAGTTTTCTTACAGCAAACCTTTGAGTGATAGACAATATAGAATATGTTTTGCTATCCCTACCCCCCCCACTTTCCTAACACCTCCATCATACTCATACTCATTGTCATCATCATCGTTTCAGCCGAAAGACGTCCATTGCTGAACATAGGTTTCCCTCAAGCGTCACCACATTGACCGTCCCGTACGTTTCGCATCCAGCGCATATATTCATAGTCGCGTTCTAAAAACATTCATAGCCCTGTCATAAAATGGTGGTACTCACCAGTTATACCTTTGTTCAGCAGATTGTTGAAGGCCTCCTTCTTGGGGGAAAGGTGCGGTGTGTGCGGCGTGTGGGGGGTGTGGGGGTTGTGCTGGATGCGCTCGTGGTGCACTGGCGCGGAGGGGGGGCGTGGCACGGCGCGCTCCTCCGGCGAGCGGCGGGGCGGCGTCTTGCTGCGCCTGAGTTCCGCCGATAGATTCTACGAAAGAAAAGTGTGGGTTAAAAATTTGCATACGAAAAAGTGTAACGTATAGAATCGCTGTAACGGCAGCGACTAAAGCCGCCAGTACGTTGCCTGGGTGCAAATTTCGGCTATAATAGTTATAGACCAGTGGACATTTTATATAGATATTCTTTAAAACTCTCTGACGCTCTTGTATCGAAAGAGTTGATAATGGACGTCTCATCTCTAGAAATCAACGTCATTGAATTTACCTCCGAGCGCAGTGCAAAAACAAATAAGCCTAACTAAGATTTTTAATGAAAATAATACCATTTTTAAAACGTCGAGATTCTCCTTCCAAATAGTAGGCAAGTTCCGCTCTTCCATACTATCAAATAAGAAATCAATGAAATCCAAAATAAAATTCTGTTATAATAATTTAATTAAAAATCAAAACATGTTCTAAGCTAATCACTAATTAATCTACAGTAATCAGAAATATTTTTGATAGGCTATCTATTTCTATCTGAGATAACAACTTCTTAGTATAAGATTTAGACTAGGATAACGATTAAACAAATTTAATCTCTCGTTAATCTCGAGGTCTCGGGCTTAATCCTGTGATTATCCATGTAAAAACACGGATGTAACATTTTCACATCTGTTATGATTTTGATAGATATCCAATCTATTTTGTTGCTTATAACAATGAGTTGCAAAAACAATCTAAATTCAACAAACGGATACATAAACTTCCAATAACAGCTAATTGCTTCAAACCATAATCTGTACATTAATATTTAATTTGCGTACGCCCAATTAATATAACGGAGTGGATAATTTCAATACATAAACACGGGCTTATCCATGCTTTTATGGTATCGTGTCTAGACGAGTCCCCATAGCGTCCATTAAGGTCGAATAATAATGAATAATTCTACAATTTGCGCTGGTACACTTGCATGCATTGGTGCAAAATGGTTGCGTATGCGCACAGTGTCCGTCAGAGGCAGACGTGAGGGACATGAGAAGCGTATCGACGGACCAAGGGAACGGTTGCCTTACATTATATTGTGCATTATGTAACTGTACTTTTTTCATGTTATTGTACCGTATTTAATTCATGATCTGATTTTAATGAAGACTGTTTTGACGTATAAGGTTTAGCCATTGCAAAAACAGACCCTTATGGAGTCAACGGTAAAGAGTGCAGACATGACCGTCAAAAATACAGCTAATTGTGAATGGTTGAAAGCATAATTTCAATAGCAAATATAGATGACAAGACAAGACTATACTAAAACGGTAAAAACAACAGAAATAACCATTTTACACGTTACACACGCATGTTGGAAATCGGATTACAAATTCGGTCATACTCGTTTCATTAGCACCAGGGCGACACTCTCAAGTATACTCAAAATAGACGACGTCGCTATTTTTACCTTCGTACCAATAAGAAACAAAAGAGTCACGACAAGAGGTGACAATTTTATATTTTAATGCCAATTGCAGAACGTCAATGAAGTCGTACGTCATTTCTCGCTTATGGTCGAGAACACTGGACTACAGTTTGCAAGTTAGATAAACATCTAATCTGGCAATTACTGTGTCTAGTTAGTCTAGATTGTCTTGTCCTTGGTTTCAAGGAATGACTTAAGATTTATTTCTAGATATTTCAGTTTCAGGTTATTTTTAATAATTATGTAGACACACAACAGACACGTCTGGCGAAAAGAGACGAGGAGAGGCAACCCTAAATAATGGAAAAAAGCTAGGCATCTTTAGAGTCCCTGATCATTGTTATGAGAAAAGAGCCTCTAACTATCTAATTCAATCTGAAAGCGAAATGCTACAATAACGACAAGTGAGAATAAAATTGTAAGTGAACTCACAAGATAAATAAAGAACACATCTTTATGTATTCTAATCTAAGAAAAGTCGAACCACTTAAGGCGAATCGAGATACAAATTGGACACTTGGTCATTGCGTCAGTCGATACAAAACGTTCATGAGCCGCACTGATTACACTCATTGAATATTGTTACTGAACGCAGCCGCGGTTTGACGGTTTGACCACATAACGGCAAACTCACAACGAATGATAGTGTTTTAATAAGGTTAATGATGTGCAAACACGACATATCACATCACGTTATAATGTTTAAGTTGACACAGAAATCATCGCCGGAGAAAAACAAAATGAGCACAGAGCTTTTAATTGAAATTAAGGAATCACCACACCCGAAACTCCGTCCGTAACAAATGATCTTATAATTTTTGATTCAATAGCAGCATTATAAAACTTAAGAGTGTAATGGAGGAGAGATGAAGAGCGAAATGATCTAGTTGCAGAGGTACACTTGGCTCTCAACGATAAATTAACCCTTACCAATTCTGAGCAATTTGACGTGTACAATCAAAGTGCATGTGCAAAATGTGCCGCATGAAGCGAACAAGCGCAGGGGCGTGTTGGCCAATAGCATGCACAGTTGTCCGTCCATAGAATCGTTGATTCTCGCCACAGATACGTCTAATATCGTATTGGAATTTGTGATGTCGTTTGACCCCTGTTAACCCAGATTACGCGCGTCGCCGCCTGATTCGTCCTCGCCGGAGCCTGATTGTGTTGTGACATAAACTGTAATGTATTATGTGTTAACTCTTGCTGCAATCACGGCTAGCACGTACCACAATTACAATGGATATGTTCGCCGAACTTTACAATTTATTTGGAACGATTTGTGTGTACTGGGGACTTGTTGAGCTTTGCTGGGCGGTTTTGTGCAACAGAATTGGTGGGTTAAGAATTTGTGCTGATGGGAGAAAATGGTTTTCCTGCTTTAACCGAAATGCAGATTGGGATGGAAACAAACCATCATGTTTAATCATTTTCATCTCAACTATTGTTTTGGCTTCTGATTTGGGGATTCAAATGGGTGGTCTTTAAAGACTTGTCTTATGAAATTTCAGAGGAATTCTAATCTTAGTGGGATGGACACCCACAAGTTTGTTTTTCTTGCATCGTCTGGAAATTGTAAGGGTTTAATGAATCTCACTGTCTGCTTGTTATTAGAGTGTTTTTATTTCCGTTTGGTACAACACGCTAAAAATCATTATGAAGAGCATAGGACCAGCTTCTTTTTGAACTGTTGGCCCTGTATTGATCTTGTTTTCGTTGTGGTCTTTATTTTTAGTGTTATCAAACTCCTAACACGAATGGCCGAAGAAAGTTCATTAGTCAAGTGACTAATAGATTTAATTACACTAATTTCTTGTTGTCCTAGTAATCGCTGATAATCCTGTTTACATTCCCACACTCTAGCGTTTAGGTTTATCATTTGGTAGCAATATTGACAAATAATTTAGTTAGTCTGTTTGTAAGCGATATGATTAACTTGGCTAAACAAATCTTTTGTTATTCTTTATCTTTAGCCAACGATGGATAGATTGTGTGAATGTGACAATTAAGATGAGCTAATAGAGATGTATTTTAGAAAAAGAATGCTGCACCGACCCTTATAAATTGGGATGAAGATGGTTATTTTGCCTATAAATTAAAACAAGTTGTCTTGTCCTTGCCGCGCAGTGGCGTCACCAGCTCAGCTGATTATGAGGCAATGCGTTCGCAGGTCTCCGATTGAATTTCCTTAGTAAAAAGTCATAATTCGATGTTTGGCTCTCGCCTCCAATATTGGGCCAATTTAAAAGATAATTCATAAACTGAAAGATATTTATACTGTGCCCCTATGTTTTCCTTTTTGATGCTACATTAGAGGTTCAGGCTTCAGCTGAGAGTCAGGTTGCCTTGCCATTTGAGGCAAGGCAACCTGACTCTCAGCTGAAGCCACAGACTCCACAACGTGCCGTTAGACAGTGTAAGTTTAAAGTTCGCTATTTTAAGGTTTAGAATAAGTATTGTCATTGTAGTTAAGTTAGTTATTAAGTTGTAAGTTGATAATTGTAGTAATAATTTAGTAAGGAGGAGTGTAATGTAAGTAGAATCAGATTAATTCGTTTGTAATTATGTCGGTATATTTAAGTTGTACATAGTGTCATAATAGCTCTGCGTTGGAACGCTCGACTTTTATTTAATATACCTCAAACATTACACTATCCTAAGAAAATTGGGCGAAATTTCATGTGCCTCAAATTACTTTAAATACTTAAAGAAATTAATAACAACCTTCCTACTTCAGTAAATATAACATAGTATACGTGCTGTGTACATTACAACAAGTACATAGAGGTGACAGTAACATCAGTCGTAAGACATCAGATTACAAGATCGGCAAATATGTAAATCATAATTATAACAATTGCTTGGCAAACAGGGCTCAACGACTGTCAGCTACTATTTTCATAGATATCCGACTATTACTTAGAAGATGTGTTTGTTTTTGTTATAGCTATGAGTTTAGCTATGTGAGAGACAGGCAAGAATACCAATGGAGATGATACGTATGGCAAGCAGCAATTTTCATCATTATATTTACAGCTCAAAGGCAGACGCCTTGTTGAAACTATTGGACTTAGACCTGTCCCCAAAACGTTGACACATTGACCGGACCTAGAGTTGTAAAAAACGTTTTTTTTCCAGTGATAAAAAAAAACGTTTAAAACACATGAAAAATAGTTTTTTTCTGAAGTAGGTTTTTTTTTCAAGAGTACGAAAATAAAGATATGGTGAGTCGGTTATCGTATATGAATTGATATTATTTTTTTTGTTTGACAATAAAATACTTTTGTGTTTTGTTAAATAGTACATAAATTTCTTAAAATAATTGGCAACACCCACTGAAGTTTACCATTTATGGACGGGGATTTTCCTAATTACAAAGAACAGATGATTCTGATTGCAACAAATTAAGTGTTTTATTATTTCATGATAGTAGATTAATTTAAAAATTATGTTTAAATTCATTGATTTAACATAATTTTACTTTATTAAATCAAAACAACTAAATTTAGTGTTTCACTTTTTCTGAAAAAAAAACAAAAGTAGAAAAAAAACGACGGTCCAAGTTTTTTTTCATGTTTTTGTTTCATGACTGAAAAACATTTTGTTTTTGTTTTCAATTTTCATCTCTAACCGGACCTTTGCATCGCATCCACTGGACTCCTGCGACCACTAGCGAGTGTCGAATTTTAGTATAGGAACTGCTTTTCTGATAAACATATTTTGTCGTTTTTTTTAGATTTCGTAGTACTTTAATCTTCAGTCATAGAGATAAAGAAGGAAGATTATGAAATTTTAATCTTAACCAAATACATAAACCACGTGATTTTGGTCATGAACATCAAAACCCGTTGTATATATTCTCTGACACTCTGATTGATAAGCTTTCAAATAGTGATTTATTTGTTTTACCGAATTTTAACAAACTAAGAAACTTTTATCACTTCTACAATATTCTTCACAGAAAATGTATAATAAACATACCTATTATTAAACAAATATGAGAAATACTATGTCAAAATGACGCGCCAAAATTAGCCTGCTATTTATCTTATTATGATGCAAACGCGGTAACCACATCGCATCTAATCTGACGAATACAGAGGCAAGTGACACACAAACACACAGACAGACACCACGATAGTAACATTTACCGTGGCATTACCCCTGTTGTCTATAAACCACGGCTCTGATTAATTTATGCTCCACTTCTATTTGAGCGAGATAGCGTTTAGAAACCACTCATATTTGTATATCATGTGGGCTTATCTTTTAATTCTTGAGCTGTCAACGCGTTCAAAACAGCGACGTGGTTTTACCTTTACAATTTTATTAGGGTTCCGTACTCGAAGAGTCCAAACGGAGCCCTATTGGTGTCACTCACGTGTCCGTCTATCTGACCGACTGTCTGTCTGTCCGTCGTCTGTCACAAAATTTTGTTCGGAAGTTTTTTCTGATTTCCCATTGACCTATGCAATTTAGTGATTATTTATTAACCAGGGTTACCGACATAGCCCGAAGGATTGCCAAACTTGGCACACAAAAGCAAACAAAATTGGCAGTGGACAGCACATTGCTCGCAGAACGGATGGCCGATAGGGCAGAAAGATTCTGGAGTGGCGACCGCGAACCGGAAGACGTTGCGTTGGAAGGCCTCCTACCAGGTTGACCAAAGACCTGGTGAAGGTTGCGGGTATCCGCTGGATGCGAGACGCACGGGACCGGTCAATGTGGCGACGCTTGGAGGGGGTCTATGTCCAGCAGAGGACTTCTTTCGTCTGATATGATCATGATGATTTATTATTACGTATATTTTACTAACAAATACATATATATATATTGATAAATCTGGTTTTTTCTTTGGTATGTAACCTTAAATCTCGCGAATCTTGCGAAGTCTGCACTTGGCCGGTTATTTTTTTAAATATATTTTTTGTAACTATAACCTTCAGGAATAGCTGGTAGGTTTCGAAATCGCCTTTCAAATATTTGTATACGTCTGTACATTTATTTTTTCGTAATACTTGATTCTAATGATTTAGAAACTTACTATGTGACTGAAAATTTGTCGCAATGTTTTTTTCTTAATAAACGTGTAAGTAATCGTTTAGATATGCGCAAAATAAATAGGTACGATACGTAATGTATGTACATATATAAAATTTCCACTATAACTCCTAGTGCTGTCAAAACATACAAATAGGTATGAATCGCGTAAAAATAGATAATTAAGAAGTACAATTAGTTTAGATAAGAGCTCTAACAGTTGAATTATATCGTGACACACGGATTTGTAGAATTGCCAACGGCTATTACCAGATAAGATTTTTTCTTTATAGTGTATAAAGAAAATTTGTAGCTTTTCTGTTCATTTTTACTGGCTAGAAAGTTCAATGAGAAACTGAAAGATTATCCTTGAATTACCTTCCATAAAAACAAAAGCTTTTTTTTGAGTTACCAGTAATGGCAGATAAAACATTAGTTAAAAATGTATCATTACAAAATCATGAATGAATGAAAAAGGAGAAAGGAGGAAAGGCAAAGGAGGAAAAGATAAAAGCAAAGGAGGAAAAGACAAAAGTAAAGGAGGAAAATACAAAGGAGAAATTCTGTAGTTTCTTCATGCCCTCCTGGAAAAAAGGCGTTAGTTTACATAATGTATGGAGCCCTGTGTTCAGCAGTGGACATAGGGCAATCTTTCGGCTGAAATGATGTATATGAGGTGTCATTAAATATTAATCTAAATATTTCGTCACATTTTTTTGCCTGGCTAGCCAACCGTCACAGCAGTGAGTATCAACCTAATCGGGATTTATTTTTATTATACGTCGCAGATTTTTATAGTTTACGCCGAAGTTATCTCGGCTTTTGAGCCAATTTCGTCACTGCCAGTCACTGGAGCCACGGACATGATCTGACCCCTGACCTGCCATGGAGGATCACCAGATACACAGCGTGATTAGCAACTGCGAACTTAGCGGTTAAAGGCGGATGGAAGCGTGTTAAAATTGTTACGCAATAATTTTTTTTTGGTGCCGAAATTTTGTTTCATTTTGAGTTGTTGGGCGAGTTAATATTAGTAGGTAAATGATGGAATAGATAGGTATCGTCTAAAGTAATTGATTGTGTATCAAAGAAGTTCTAGCATTCGACATATTATGTAGCTTTTCTTTTGTTTTTAGTACTTCTCTTTTGTTTTTAAGGCCCTTCTGTTTTAACAGTAGGTAGGTAGATTAGTCTATTTAAAAGCAATTCAATTCTTAGTTTTTTTTTTTATTATTTATTGAAATGGTTATGATATTAATTATTAGATTATCATGTATCGGATGGGTGTTTATTTTGATGTATCGGATTAAGTTGATTTGTTGTGGTTTTGACATTTAAAATAATAAATGAAGTTTGCTATGACATTTTTAGAGTATTTATTGAAGTTTATTGATATGTGTTAGATTATATTATATTGAATTTAGCAATCGAGTTTTGTAATGGCATCTCTATATCATTATTATTGTATTTTTTTATTATTAAAAAAAATATTTTCATACAACATTATTTTAATTATGACAATGGATGTACTTACTTAAATTTGATTCTATATTATAAATGTAATGGTGACATTGTGTTGGGACTTAGTTAAAAATACACAGTGTAAAATTGTTAATAAATAAATGAAATGAAATTCCAAGACCGGTTTTAGACATTGCTTTGTGAAGAATTCATAAATCAACATTTTCGCAGATACTTTTCATATGTCTTTAAAATACCCACTCAATAAACCCAAATTATAATCTTCTACCAAAAAACACCACAACTTTTCCTACGAGACATCTCATACAGCGGTGTCCCTTAACCCATGTTTACACTGACTACCGCACGGGTGCCGGATTTAAGCGCGCCCTAATCCACACGAGCACCGGGAACGTTCCCATATCCAGCGTTTGTTTAGCCATGTCGATTTAAGGATTTGTCAGATACCTCGTCGCTCGCTTATGGCGTCCGTGACTTAGTATAGTACGAGATCCCACCACTAAAGTCTGTACGTTTTTGATTAAACTTATTTTTCATCAATGATACTTGATAGTAGAAAAGACTAATCCAGGGTTGCCTGGCAATGTCTAGCTTCAATTAGATTTTTTTAAATATAATTTTATAAAACCAAATATATCTGCAGATTTGAGCAGTGGGATCTTAGGCTAGTAGGACAGTGTCGTCACAATCACAACGCAATGGAATTGTATGTGTTACGTCATTCACACATCCGAGATTGGTGTTTACTCGTATACCATTCGGTTCATTGTTCTAGTTGCTAGATGTAGGTTTTTGAGGCTTTCATTAGATTAGTTTTGCCAATGTAGAAATAAGTAAACAAGTAAAGTAGGGATTCTGGTTAACGAATCATTTTTATAACAATGAACATAGTTGCAATAGCAAGATACTATATAGACACTAGATACACTAAACACATAGTACAGTAGTAGTAGTAGTAGTAGTGGTAGTGTGTAGTAGTAGTAGTGTCTGTATCTATCTATACTACTATGTTGTTGTTTTGTTGCTGTTGTTGTAGTTGTTGCTGTTTTTGTTGTTGTTGTTACATTATGCATTCACATATAATTATGCTATTGACAATTTAAGACTCAACGGTCACTATAAAAATGACGATTTCACAAACCATATTTTTGGCAAACGTTTTTAAAGTTCTAAAGAAATGTTCTATTTTTACTTGGCCTATCCAAGTAAAAATAGAACATTTCTGATTTCGTCCAGTCCTGATTCGCTACACAAAGTTTTTATTAATTTTTAGGTAGTGACGAATCAAGAAGAATGGTACATATGGACTGAATAGGTGATAAATTTAGATTTGGATAAAGCATTATCAAAATAATAGCTTCGTAATTTAAGTTCAGTGCATTATTTCTGCTTACTTTCATAATACGTATTACGAGGAACGAGCAAATTATCGCCGATACTTAATCGCCTGTTATCAGTGGATATCAACACAGAGTTTATATTCACAGATTTATTTGGTAGATAAAGCTTATCCGGTGATAGTAAGTCGTATTGAATTTAATGTGATTGATTCAGTTACACGTGCCTGATGCGACTGTGTCTGTGATTATTTTTACCCGACTGCCGATCTTTGTCCCTATGTGGCGTTCTAGAGATCAAACTCGTTGGTCGATTTTGATGATTCTTACGTCGATCGATTCGTCAACCTTGCGAGTGTCACTGGCTAAATTCAAATTGGAAAAAGAAAATGGCGGCTTTTGGACGTCATATAATTGTTTTCTTCCAAACCCATCATGTGGGGTATCAAAATAAATGGTTTTAAGAGGTGATTTTAAAAATATATAACATTCATATGTTTAAAAGTAATTTAAAAAAAAGATTACGAAAAATTTATAAATAACAAAAGTTAATTAAATAAATCAAAAATACTAGAAGAAAAATCATACTGTGCTGTCGGAGGATACATACTCGCGAGCTGACTGACCACAACCAGAAGCATCCTCCGATTGCACAGCATGATTTTCTTTTGTTTAATTACGTCTTTTTAGTTCGCTTCTTAAGCAGTCGGTCTTTTATATTTTTTGTTTTATTTCAGGACGAAACTTGAAGATTTTTCTTGTAAGAGAAAATTAATGTGGGCGTAAGCACAAATTTTAGATCACTGAAGGATCACACTGGCTTATGGCTGCAAAATCATAAGTTTTGTTGCATTTAAGAGCTTATTTCTCAATACTCAGATAACTATTGTCAGAGGAATATTGGCAGATTCCAATTGTCAAATAAAATCATTGAAATCCAACTAAGAAAAAAAGATTGAGGCAGGGCATGATATTTGAGAGCTTTTTTGTAGAACTTGTATGTAACCACCATGTTTGTTCTTCTGATAAAGTTATCTGAGTATTGAGAAAACAACCCTAAATTAATTAAAGTAAGTGCTTGTAGTAAGTTATAAAGAAAGAAAAGTTTACCAAGTCCTGAAAACGTATAAATAATTCGAGGGTTTTCCATTAAGAACTACTGCAAGTAAGGTGACTAAGTTCCGCTGTAAATATACAAAACACTTACTGGCTCATTTATCACAGCCCAAAAGATACACGTGTTTTTCATTTACAAACATAAATAAACAAATTGAAAGAAGAATTGCAAAATACCGCTTCACTGAACTTGCAAGAAAGTGACAATTTAAACAATACATAAAAACTTATAGAGAAACTGCATTGAACCTAGAACATGATAATTTTTTCATCTCTTACCTCACATCCACGAGACCACGACACGTTACGGATAATAGTATGCTACAGAAGCTGCTGGGAATGTTCATAGTGTCAACCACTTCACCATATAAGGGTGTCATGCATTTAGCAGCGCTGATCAAAAGTCAAAGATTTGCACCTCATGTTAATAATGATACAAATAAATATTCAAGGACTATGAGGATTGTGACAATGGCGACGTAATTCTTCGATAAATTTTATCTAAACTTAATTGTATAAAAAGAGTTAAAATTGTTTGTGTGGGCAATACATTAATAGATCGACCCTGGTTCATAAGTTTGTACAGAAATATAGGTAATATGTCGCGGCAAAAATATGGCGGTGCGTTGGAAAACTATACTGAGTGAAGGGAAGTCCACCGTGAAGTTGCAGCGAATCTCGCCGACCGACTTAGGGTGCGTTCATCAATGAAGTAAAAGAGCTACGTTCCGGCGTAGACAGATTGTTTGTTAAGAACAGATCTCAGGAAGTAAATAATACCTAATACAAATCCGAAAATTCTGTCGCTGATGGAAAACAACACTATGGTTGAGTGCTACAGGGTATATTTTATCCTGGCAAGTACATCTTTTCTATGGGGTGAGATGGAGGGCTCCTGTGAGATACAGCTAGTACATAAAGTTGATCATTGTTTCAACAAATATGAAAGAAACTATAAATGTATAACAATGCAGACTCTAATCAAAAATACATAAAACTGATATGAACGAATATTGAACAATGAAATAAACTTATGTTGATTTTAATTAATTACTGATTAATCAATTTCCTGATTCCCACGTTGTATATAATAAAACAAATATTGACCAACGGAAGTTGACTTTATCGTTAATTCAATAATTTTATAATGTTTTGCTATTTGACCAATTTGATATGTTAGGTAGTACCTATCTCAACAAAGCTATATAAAATTGATATGAATTTATGTCTAAACATTGTTATGAATGAAATGCGTTAGAAAGAAACCTAGTTACACTTTCAATATCCCACTGCAAAAATACTTTACGGATAGATTGTAGAATAACGCACGGTTTGGTCCCCTGTTCATATTCTTTAACAATTTCCCGGCAAGACACGGATACATTATAAAATATCGAATTGTGATACGTTTTAATGTAAATAAGTAGAGAGTATATAATCTACATTCATTTTAAACTCCTGTTAACCTAGTGACATACGACAAATGGATTAGTTAACGCAAAAATTTATCATCCACATCATGATGCAATTGTGACCTCTATTTCATCAAATATTCGTAGAACACGATAAGAATTCGCTTGAACTATTCTTTAAAAAAAAGACTTCATCAAATTGTAACCTCGTGTTCTTTAATCTGGGCTAATCACTCGTTTCAAACAGTGAAGGATATAATTTTTTATTATCTGTCACATAAGCATTATTATCTCTTGCTTGTCATAAAATCAGATTTATTATGTTATTTACTTTTATTATAATCCTCATTTACATTGCAGAGATTATTTGCTGTGCATTATTACTGCGGCAAAGATTTATCAGAATAGGCATACCTATACTAATAAGTGTTTAATTACCTTGTTCTGTATTAAAGAAATATTATGAAACTCTATCTACCTACCAACTAATTAACGTTTTCTCTCTAAATTTTCGTACGGCCACATATTATTTTTGGGGTATTAGCAATATTCAAATTAACATTATAATTGTGACTAGCATATCGCAGTCCAACTGTTCCAAAGGTCCATGTAATATTAAGAAAAAAATTGTGTAACCTAATATTGAATAAGCTACCAATGACATCGTGACTTAAACAATTTCCAAATTGATAACCCCTGAAAAACTTCTAATAACGGATTTAGATCCAACCAAACCCAAACATACATGCCATCCCTACAAATTTTAGGAGATCAGAATCAATGAAATGGAATCACATGTTCAATCAGTACGACGAAGTCTTGGTAATAGTCTAGGTAGCAAATCAATTGCTACATGAAACACCAGTGGAACACAAAGAGACAAAACGGATAAATTGGTTGATGAAAAAGATAACGTCAAAAGGATAGTGAAAAATCTTGTAAGATTATTATAAACTAATAGGATCAGCCTTTTTGTCAAGCGCATTGATAAGATTGCGCATGTCTAAGATTATATTCCCAAACTAAAACTGAAAGACGTTCAGTTGTATTCAGCTACTCACAAATTTTCAAAGAGTCGTTTGACTTGAAGATTCTTAGAATCATTTTAACTTAGTAAAGCATTCAGAATTCGAAAGCCACAAATTCAGTAGAAAATGTAGCGTTTTAAGTTATAGCCCTCGCCAAACTTATTGGTTAAACTGAAGTTGGTTTACCGGATGCGCAGCCATTGTAGCCAACTTCAGGGCAGCCAATAAGTTTGGCGAGAAACCTGCGAACCTGCGTTAAACCCTGGCTGAATAAACAGACGACCGATGACGTAAAAAGCAAAATCTTCATTCTTGTTCTTATAAGTCGAATATTGAGACCGCAGCCTAATGTCAGTCCAAACTCCAAGTAGTGACGGTATTTGCAAACAACACTGACACAATAAAGCAAAAGGTTTAGATTCATAGTTCACGTTGAATTAGTGACGTATCTATTGAGATCGTCATTCGGACACTCAATATGATACCCAATCATTAGAAATAGGCCAACTGGTAGGTATGCTTTTATCTAAGTACCATTTGACAAACAAAACTGAGAATAAGGTTTGATGGAATGATGACATTTTCTAAAACAATGTTGGCTAAGTTCATCTTTCTTATGATACTAGTGATACTCTTCTCTCACTCTAAAAAAACAGTTTGAAAAAAGAAGAGTAATGATTGAATAAAAGTAAAGTGAGTAGTGCGTCCAATATTGTTTGCGTTTTCTTAAAGCCAGGTACAGTATATGCAATACAACATGCAATGCAACAAGCATTGCAACATTTTACATACATTTTGATGGCTTACGCAGTGCACTTATTCATGCCCGTCGGTTTTTCGACAAAGCTTTGACTTGCGTGCAATATGATTTGGACGGCTATGTGTGACGGACGGTACGCCGCGAACTAGCACCTATATCGCCTACGATTTTGGATCAAACGCATATCTGCTATTAGTTCAGTACCATTTCTGTTTTATATACAGTTTAGTTCTCCAACAGTGACGAGCATTTGAGGCTTTTTAGCTGTTGTGCACACTGAAGACTGCGTCCACATTACGTACGTTACTTCGCATGTTGCGGTCCAAATAATATGTACCTGGCTCAAGGATCTTCGATCAAAATGAATTCTACAGATCAGCATCACAGATTGAAACAAATGCCAGACCAATCCACGTGTAAGTTCGTGTATATGGGCCGTCCATCAACGGTTTAGTAGAATTCAGAGCGGTATGAGCAATCTATTAACACGGCCCCGCTACAATGGCAACGGTAATTAGTGTCATTTGCACTGTTTTTGGACGGGATAAACACATAGGGCATATTGTCGAACGCCCCACAAATTGGAAGCAAATGGTCTCTAGGCATCGAAGTGCTAACTTAATTTGTTCGGCTTTCGCTAACGTGTGAGCAATCAGTCGGATCCCTCACAGAGCTTTTGTTATTGCTTCACGTACAAACGTGTGATTTGGTTCACTATCATTCACCGTTACGCACCATTGGCAGGCCTTCAAATTGGACGATCTACAGTTAAGTAGACGGTGAAGATTTGGGGCTTAAATTAAAAACAAATACACGGTAATTGAAGCGGTCTGTAACCGATAGAGTTCGCGGATGTGATGAGTGGTGTAGGCGATTAGAAATTGAAGTTAGATTTGAGGTTTCAGATGAATTTTGTGCAAGACTTACAATATGACGTGAATAAATCCAAATAGGTAGGACTACTTAATTACACAGAAAACGTTTCACAGAATTTCTTAACACTCAACAATATCATAAATACTTAATACCACCATCGTATAAAACGACACAAAGATATATGTATATATAATACGATAAAAACAAATCCAATAACTTTGTCAGTCAAAAAACAAGTACGCACAATCTTGTCGCGATCTCTTTGTGAATTCCGACAGAACGATAAAACAAATAAATCAGTGCGGTAATCCGCGACTTAGTACGATAATGCACGTTTGCCGATATAACACGACATACCACGATGTTCCACGATATAACTTGTCGCCATATCGGCGACTGCGGCACGGATTATCCACACGTGCTTTATCTAAGAAACTTGTTTCAACAAATGACACGAATCAGTTTTCAACGGAAATATTTGGTGTTTGACTATTCTGCGGTTATTTTATCTTATGGATCTTTGATGATATGGATTTCCGGTGTATTGAGGGGCATCTGTCTTCGATTATTATTGGTTTTAAAGTATTTTCTTGAACATAAAGAATAATGTTCGGAATAGCAAAATTAAATAGTCTAATATTGGTCAAAATATTTATTAGTGAGACTATTTAATAATCTTTCTTTCTTTGACTGTTTTTTCATTAATATGCTTTCTGTTATCAAATACGTAATATATTACAGTATTTAATTGAATAAAATAGAGTACTTATTTACTGTTATCATAATAATATAAACTACATACATTCAGATCAGAAATTGTTAATAAAAATTATAGTACATTTCTAAATATATAAATAGGCACGTCCACTTAATTTTTTTTTGGCATACCGATAATATCTTGACTTATCGCATACCTATCGTCTCAAATGGGTATTTTAAACAGCATAGTTGGATTAAAATGATTGGAGCGTCAAATCTTTTTGCAACTGAAAAAAGTTAACTAATGATTGAAAATGAAATACACTTTCCACCTATGCGGGAACCGGTATCCCAAAAAACAGACCGCTAGCTACCGCTGCCGAGTATCGCGGTTTCGCGGGTACAGAATAGACCTTGCAGGATCCAAGAGTCGCAGCATTGCTCATGGGGCCCAGTATTTGCCTCTTGGCTTGTGATCCGTAGGCCTGTATTCAACACTTGGTAACCTACATATACTTGGCAAAATAACACTTAAGCACTTAGTATTATACTTATAAATGTTATTACGATTGTGTAGATAACATTATTCAAAGAATTTTTTATATTATGTTTATCAAGGAAACGATATAAACCACTCGAGATATTTCCACTCGAAGAATAAACCTGTCAGTAATCGACACGAAGATTATTTGCCATCGTGATTATCGCTAATTAATACTCAAGTACCGAACGATTTAAATGGAATAACCCAGTTATAACCACTTGCGGCGAATAGAGATATTGTAGAGCACCGACTATCGTGAACAATCACACCGATTGATTTCAATAAGACATATATCTGTGTCATACATTATGCAATATTGCAGTATTTAATATGGCGCCGTCTATAAAAGTACTTTGGAAACGAATTTATATGAAACAAAAAAGCTATCAATGGCACCGCGGCTAGTTCGCGGAGCACATTAGATATTGTTGACAAAACTTCCTCGTTCATCAATATGCATCGGCAGGTAATATTGAGTACGTGCTCGTGCGCCCGCGCCGCCGCGACGTGCGTCCGAACACATTTTCGCATGCGCGACGCATCCATGCAAAATTTTAGGCGGGATGCGTTTGCTAACGTAACAAACGTCCAGTAAAAGTAGTCATACTTTCCACCATTACTTCTTTGTCTGCGACGGTCTACCCTGACGAGTTAGACAAGGAAGGCGCGGCGAAGTTCGCTGCGTTTGGAGAGCGCACAACGCATTCGGTAAAAGCGGGTTTTGACGACCGCCGCGCACATTCCCATGCACGGTATGCCCGGAGGAGCTATGTCGGCAATTTAAATATTACGGCTACTCAAAAACGTGAGATGTTGGTAGCAAGAAAGCCCGTGTGGGCTCCAACTCGACGCAATTCGGATACACTGAATCCGACTGAAAAAATAATATGCGGCGACATTTTTTCGTAATTAAATTGTAGCTTTTTACATGAGCTCTGATGAACGAACGTAATTAATAATATGCGCCTTAATTTCGACAAGGACCATCTGAATGTAATATGGAGGTATAATGTCAACGAAAAAATTTCGGAAGACTCATAAAGCTTCTACATGCTGAGATTATGCGCTATAAAAATTCTTTGTTTTGCGTCAAAACGTTTGTTAAGTCGAGCGCTGAGCAGTATTGCGAACATTGTGTGTGATGCCCATGGCGGGAGGTAGCCATTCCCATGTCGGCACCGAAAAAAATATTCAAATTGATTCACGCGCGCGCGCCTCCGTCCGAATTTTGCAGCGCGTTTGATGCGCCCGCGCCGATTCCGGCAAATCCGTCGCGTCGGAAGTGCGTGGCGCGCGCCGCCCTGCCGCCTGTCGATGTGTCGATATGCTCACATGGAGTCACTGACCTCGATCAGGACCTTCGATAATGGACATCTGATAAACTCTTATTGGTTAGATTAAGAGGCCGAATGAGATATTTTTGTTCTTAAAAGTCAATGTTACTAGAGGGCAGAGACACGCATGAATATAAGAAGGTAACCATTGAAATGTTACGCAAAAAATCTATAGCAAAAATCTAATTAGTTAAATTGAAATAAATTCTTCCAACGATAAAAATTCCGTCACCTGTCGCTGTGCTCGCTTCATTGGCTGTGCAAATTATCGACGTTACGTATTCCCCTCACTAATCCGAGTGATACGTATACGGTCACACAATGCACTTATTATTCGACAGTTCAGTTTCTAAGTAAACTGCATACGGGTTGAATACAGTTGATATGACGTGTGCGTCTGCCCTTTCAATGACTTGAATAATATAAAAAAATACGCCATGAAAATTATATTGCCGCACCAAATACGGATTTTAATTACAATAACCAAAGCTAAAGGCAAATGAAGGAAAGGGTCAGGCAGGCGATAAATTATTAAATTATATAGTTTATTTATCAACTGTTTATATTCTTACATCCGACAGTTATTGTAGAAATGGTATAATAGATAATTGTGCGTGACATCTCTATGTTGGGTAAATAGGGTTCGGGATTCATTTCAGAACAAAAAACCGTGTTTAGACGAAATACACATAAAAGCAGCATCCCAAAAGTTTCTATTTTTTTTTTAAACTAAGCTCAAAAGTCAAACGTGTCAGCCGACGGATTTCTGAAACTTAAAGCCATAAAGATGTTCTTACAAATGAGGTAGCCTTTACCTGTGTTTAATGACAGCCGAACAATACCTGAGAAATCCAGGCTATTGTTTATCCTATTACGTCAGTTAAGAGATAATAAACAATTTGTTTTTGTTGTTAACAGGATCATCAGTTTAACGGTAACTTTACGAGGATGCAGTTTCGGGAGATGAAAGAAAATCTACCTGTGTTATGACGGTGCGCTTTTGAACGCACAAATTCCAGCTTTGAAATGTTAATGCTAGGCTATATCTAGTATAATAGTAAATAAGAACGGTTCAGTTTTTATTTGACTGGCAGTTAAGTGTTAATATAATATTTTGTATGTTGGCAGTTAAGATGTTCACATGGTATTTTCTCTGTGACTGAGCCGAAAATTAAGTCTGCCAATATTTTTTGGCACTACTACTGCCTTTAATTCTTGTGCTATCATTTTAGCAATTATATTTCTCGTTTTAATATGAATAATTGTCAAATTCTTCCCAACGATAGAGATAAGTTTCGATAATCTAATTAATAACGATAAAATAATATATAGGTACATTGATCCTCCATGTCCACTACCCATCGATTAAAAATCTCTCCGTATCGGATAACCCAATAAAACTCGGATCAACAAACTGAATGAGACAACCGATCGAAACAACGTATTTAATAACGAGAGATCTATCAGTGCGTACGCACGTTCACATCTCGCCGGAGTCTGGAAGCACAAAACAGAGATTAGAGTTCGTTCACACAGGATTTTATTCCTCTCTACCAGTATCGATGCATGCATATCGGTGCACTCTTACTCATTTGTTGTTGTAATTGTAAAAGGGATGGACGGACGAGATAAGTGGGTCGATGACATTTGGCTCCAACTGATTACTGCGATTATGCACTTTGTGCGTTGAACTTTAACTACGAGCTTTGATGTACAGCAGCTTTGATATGACTCTACGATTTGACGCCTATCGTAACAAAGCACACGATAAGCTTTTGTTTGTCGACTACTGACTATTAACTGTAACTCGTGTGACACATGATTTAACAAAAATATAATTATATTGTAAGTAACACAAGAAAAAATTCAAAATTTAAAAAACCCCCGACACATTTATCTTGCGAAAACATCACGATCTAAACAGTAAAACGCGCATAACTTTTGAAAGGCTGAACCGATTTTATTCAAACATAGCTAAGAACACTCTCGACACAATCACCTTTCAAACAAAAAAAACTAAATCAAAATCGGTTCATCCGTTGAGGCGCTATGATGCCACAGACATACACACAGATACACAGACACACAGATACACAGCAACACACCTCAAACTTATAACACCCCTCTTTTTCCGTCGGGGGTTAAAAATTAATGGATCCCGAGAATATTAAAAGCCTATTTCTGGAATAAAGGAATCCAAACAACACTTAACAGAGTAACATTGTACATAATATGAAATATCGCGTCCATTTCCACTTTATTATTACAGTTTAATCTCCGAAACATGTTGCTGACAGGGATCATAAAGCCATGGCTTCTTATCTCAAACTATGGTACATTTCGTGTAACGAAACAGCTATATTACGCTTGTACACACGAGTATAAATTCCCATGTAGGGCCGATAGGAGCCGAATCTATCTGCTCGATAGTGACCACTATTACCACTATCGCATCCGCCGGTCGCTACAGATAACTGGACGATTGTACCACGTCGCCAGTAATCTATTGTTCTAACTCTAAACCGCAAATAGGGATATTTGTACGCAGCAAGCGGACTGCGTAACACCGCCGCCCGTACGCGTTACTTTGATAGGACGAGCAGACTTTTCCCAGACAGAGAATCTCGCAGCAATTCCTATGGCGACCATGTCATCTAACAGTTATTTGACACGACAAAGTAACTCCTACCTTCTTCTAACTTTCTCAGAAACAACAACGATGCGTATTTAATCTACTTCGCCATTGAGTTCTAGAACTAGTTACAATCAAAGTAATTATTTAGGTCTACGTGAGTATATTGTTCATTATTTTAACGCGATAATGTCGTCTAAGCTATTTCTACGCAATCTTAGATCTTAATTAAATCTCGATATCACAGTCTAAACCTATTTAGGTTTAATGAAAAGTGTAGACAAATTGCACATACGCGTGGTATTTGAAACGTTGGAAAACTATGCATCTGGTGTGGATAAATATTTGAAATTTATCATAAGTAGGAAGGTGGAGGCTTATTTAGTTTCCGTTTTCGTATTAGGTATTCTAAAGAGCATGTGATCTTGGTAAATATAGTAAAATGGCTCGTAAACTATCAACTAAACTCGGGTGCCCAACATGTTTAGCACGACGTCCGTGCGATGCATAGTAATTGTAGATAACGTGCGTGGTGCAAGTATTGAGCGACTAGCGATTAGTTATGGTTAATTTATATTGTAATTGAAACAAGCCACTATCATTATAATTTACTGAGAAAATTCCCTTCGAAATAGATAGTGTTATAGATAGTACCTACGTTCTGAAGAAAAGGCATAAAAACTTCAAATTCTGAATTGTACCTACACTTTTCTTATACACCTAGGCTATTCGATTTTAATTAATTAAAATTAAATATAAACAAATTATCATTTTAAGAGATTGTCACATGACGCTGCGCTCTTAAGCGGCAGGTGATGAACCGGATCTCAACACCATCCGTTGATACCTAACAAACGTATACATCACCCAACCATATGAACAAGCGCACCTACTCTTTTCCGTACGTGTACGCGTAAAATAGTTAGGCGGCGCTTGGCACACGAGACACCGCATTTCGGCAGGGTCACGACGGGATAAGGCTGTGTTGCACTTTTTAGAAAATTAAGTTAATGTTAAAAAGTTTATTTCGCAGTTTGAATGTTGCTGCAATTTGGGAAATACAAACTTGCCAATACAATGAAAAGTACCTTAAAATTACCAAAACAATGAAAAGAAATTGTTACCATACATTTGAAGCCAGTATAAAATGTCCAAAAAAATTATAAGTAGGTAAGTTTATTTATCTGCTATTGAAGTATTTACTACTACTACCTGTTTAACTTTTATGGACCTTTTTTACAGATTTGATTCGTTTTAGTTTTAAATATATGTTTTATGTACGGTGTGTAAGGTGGTAAAACTTTCTTTGAGATACCGAAAAACACGTCTATGATCGGACTGCACGAAGAATACAAACCCATCCGCACGGACGGCCGGCGGCCGCTCGTCACTTATACGCGCGGTGCACCGCCGGAAGCTGTCACCAAAAACACATTTGCGCTGAAGAATCAATTTTTGTTTATTCCAAATTTTTTATTTTGTGGTCCTAATCGAGTGACGGACTTATTATGCCTTGCAGACATAAACAAAATGCATTTATCAATTTATTATTCCATCGCCTCGCTGGTCGCTCATAACTTACGTCCGGTTTCAATTTTGCATATTAATAATATAAAAAAAGAATTGTCATTTCTTTATTCATCTGTGCGTTTCAACCGCCATGCTACTGCCTAATTATGCATGTTAGTTATGACGAACATGATATACGACCACTCTATGCTTAGAATTAGATATCTTTGTTGATTCTTGATAGGAATTCTTTGCAAGTACGGCGATATGGAGTCTGATTGGACTGTGGAAATTAAGTTTCCGAATCGTAAGAGAAAAATAGGGGCAATCAACATTCTAACCATCGCAAGAAGAACCTGGCAAATGCTGGGACAAGCGCGTTGGAATTGAAGAAGAACACAAGTCTATACCTAGCAGTGGGTGAAGTGGGGCTGTAGATGAAAATGATGATGAGCTAATATTTCAACTTCACCTATACAATACCGATCCTACCGATCAATTTTTGAACACGACTTTTAATGCGTTAATAGGCCACGTAAAAAGCTAAATACTACAGAACACGCAAATTAATCCCCACCAAGTAAGCACCCAAATATAAATCATGACGATTGATTCCTATATTTCGTAGACAATTGCTAAATTGGTGGTGATGGAAGATAGTCTTAAAGCCTGGGGTTACGGTGTCAATTGTCGACGTGAGATGACTTAGCCATAACCGACACACGCCCCACTAAAACGTCCATTAATCAGTAGCACAGATTCTAAATATAGCCACTTATGCTATCGGCAATCCGAGGTTCTGATGTCAGCACACACGGAATTGTGTCGCAGAAGGGTCGCCAAGGACTTCGGTGACAGGTTACAGAGTGTAAGTGATGACGTTACAGAGTTACTTTTTGGTGGATGATATACTGGTGAAGTTATTTTTTGGGATATTGTAGAAGTTCTAAGGATTGATGAAGGGGATAAGTGAGAAGTGATAGAACATAAGAAAAAAAAAAGTGATGAAAATTTAAAAACTGCGCAAACAGGAGAGGTAACAGCCATCGAAAGTAATAAAAATGATGTAATAAAAAAAAATGCAAATGCTGTTCAGAAAACGCACTAAAGAAAATAGTAAATATTACCGATGCACCTGTTGCTACTGATTGATTCCCACAACAAAAAGTAGAACGCAATCCTTTCCATAAGGGAATAACAACAAAGAAAACAGAATTTGAAATTGTAAACAAACGTACACATTGAAGTGTGACCACGTTTCGAACAAAAACCCGCTTAAATCCTACGCCTCTCGTATTAATTAGACAGCATACTCGAAGCTAATTTGTCTCCCACTAACAATGTATATGACATCACAAGATAAATCATCTATTTGACAATTCAAGAGGATAATCTGTATAAATATTCAAATTACCTAATTAATGTGCATAAATAGCTAAAAGTTTGGGCTTTACCATTTTTCACAATGAAAAATACCGTCGTTTATAACAATACAGATTCTAATACTTGGGTGTGGATATGATACCGAGTATAACAATAAAGTGAACAAAGAGAAAGTCTTGATCGATAGTATCTTTTGTAGAGGTGTGTCAGCGCTACAAAAAGTTGACAAAATCGACGAAAATTAAATCCCTGTGCTTAATAGCTTGGTACGTTTGCAAATACATTTTTATATAGATGCAGATGCTTGACTTGGACTTTTGACTTCAGAACGAATTCCTCATGTGGGCGTTTCTTAAACGCCGCTTTGTGTTGGATGGCGATAATAAGTATAGTGATTGGTGGCGTAATTGAAAGATGGGGTGGAACTATAATAGGTAATTACATAGATATCGCAGACGATATCCAACTAATTGCAGACACCTTGTAGGCGACGCGCAACGGAACTTTTTGTGATGTGTAAACAATGTAAACGTTAATAGAGGTAACGAAGACAATCAGGGAAAAATAAAAGAAGGAATATTGTTATATTGTTCTGAAAACGAATAAGTTTTATGACACAGACGGACAAGCTAAACTTGACTGTTAAGATAAAGATGACAGTGATAAATTGATATCTTTGGTGAAAACTTTCTTTAGTAATGCAAGGATCCGATGTTTGCAGCTAACACTCAAGAATAAAGGACCTAAGTACCGGTACCCAAATTAACAAAACTGGCAAAGTGCAAAAACAGAAAAACAAAACGGCTGCAAGCAATAAAAAAAACGCATGACCATAAGCTAAACGCAGAAGCGCAATAAAGAATGCAGGAAAGTGCAAAAACGAATTCGAGGCGATTAAGTGTATCGGAACGCAGTGAAAATAGTATCTAATATTTAGTCGTGTACACATTTTATTGTTCGCCGGGTGGCTAGCGGGCTGTGTCGCCCCGGATCCACGGATATGTAAGCACAGGTCGGGATTAGACCCGGCGACTTTTATATTGGATGTTTTTTTAAAGCAGAATGGTTTATGTATCAATTTCTGAATGTGAGTATTGATGACGAATGGGAGGCGAATTAAATGAGCTGTATGATGATCTTTAGTTAATACGGAAAATGAAAATATAGAAAATGAATAACGGTAGACAGTTTACAATTTAATATCAATATAGTTGTACCTGAAGTAGAAGAAGACAGTGAGAAGTTAATGCCAATTTTGCGAACAATTTCAAGCAAATAAGAAAAAACTGTCTTGGAAGATTAGCCTCACGGAGTCACTGAGTATCTATTGAAATTTTGTCATCTAACCCATGGAAAATTATTCGTTTTCCATGAAAAATATTCATTTCAATCGACACAATCTTCTGTAAAAGGGCAAATATTGAAAAAAATACTGCACAAAAATTATATCAACAAAAAGCTCATCCCATAATCCGTCCCATTGCACACACAAGGACATCGCAACAGCACACAGGCCGTGTGTGCGTGCACGCACTACATGTGGGTAGCTTAATGATAGCGGGCTTCCGTCGCGTCACACCTGAGGGATCCTAACCGCCATCGGGTTATAGATACCTACCCCCTCGCCCCTGAATTCTGACGCACTGTGCGTGGAATTGCGCGAGTGGTTAATACGACAACACGTTACAAACAAAACACGTTTGAGTTGGATGCTAAAGGCATGTGTTGAGATGATGATGATACAGTAGGTCATGCTATTGTAGCAGAAGGTGACACAATGGTGGGCGATGATGTTGGTGAATAACTGTTTTATCCCTTCAACCCTTATTACTGACGGTGATGCACTGTTCGTGATATTGCAGGAGTGGACGATACGGTTTAGATAGAACGGTATACAATGCTGTCAATTGAGATGATGCTAAAGCAATGGATACTGTAACAGAAGAGGATATGAAGGTTATGGCATTTGCAAGCAATGATGTCCATTGGGATAATACTAAAGTAATTGATGGTTTTGTAGCAGAAGGCGATACGATGCCTATGGCTGATGAAGTAGCAATTTGTGGCAGTCAATACCGTACTACGAATCTTGCTGACTGGCTAATATTTGACCACGACATGGTATAGCCACCACTGGTTTCTAATTACTATAATAATATTCATGAAACAGATGAGGCAGATATTTTATGATGTAGATTATTCCAATGAAGGAAGTAAATTCAGAAGTGACAGATACTTATCTTTGATTAGTAAGTGTTGTCATAAAAACGCAAAAAATCATTTGTTGTGAAATATTGTATTGTAATTAGTTTTGGCTTAACAATGATCCGCAAATGGCTAGTGAATTTATGAAAGTTAACAATAGCATTAATATATTAACTTCTAAGTATTTGTTAATGGATTACGAACTAAGTACCTAACAGTTCAATATTAAACTTGAAGAACAATGCAGTTCTATCAACTTTCCTATTGCGGCAACAATGAGGTATGTGTTTAAAAATACTCATTACGAATGATTGTCTATGAATGTTGATGACTTGCTAAACCAGTAGCAAAATAAGCGTATATTACTATAATTATCTAATCTAAGATTATTAGTTTTAGAGTGGAATCATGCACTCTAGTCACGTTTAATCTATGACACAAATAACTTTGCGATATACTAAATCCACTTCAATAAAGGATCCTTTAAAAACATATTCAAAGCTGAAACTGAAGGCAACGCGACGGTTATTCAATTATTTTATCCACTCCATATACTTCCTCGAGTGACACGTTGAACGAATTACGCACGAACACAAAGACGCTCACAGCTAAAAGGAAAAAGTTCAATTAATCCTAATTTGCTCGCTGAGATTAAGTACGCGATAACCGGCATTCAATACGAACCCTTTACTTCACTTCCCGGCCCTCTATTCACATTTAAGCCGCTTTAAAAAGAGTTCGACAAACAAGGGACTTATAATGCGTAACGGACTAAGAATTGTTCCCAAGAAATGCATCAATTCAGATTAGGGCGCAACTCAGTAATTTAGGGATCAATATAAAATAAATATCGATAAACATATCGAGTACGTCGATACGTATATCAATGGGGTCGATACGATCAATGACCGGTCATCGATACATTTGCTATTACAATAGATCAGTCAACTCTATCCAGCTAATTATTTATGCCAGTGACAATGATCGGGTCGGTATTTCATCGAGAAACACCATAGTTTTTTTCGTCGTTCAACAACATGCAAAGTCCTTTGAAAATTATTTCCCTCTTAATTAGTAAATACATTTGCATTTAAGCGCTGGCCATCCCATACTAGGGCGATCATTATTATAATTGTATTTTTTTTTCTCGCGAAAAACTTACGCTGTGTAACGGTCAGGTCTTCGATGGTAATCGGCGACGCATCCGCCGATAGGTCGATCGCACAAGTCGCGCGACTGTGACGAGTTTCCCAACTACCCGCAACCCGCAAATTATAATCGTGCCGCTACTGTTTTCACAGTAGACAACGGAGCTTTGATTGTTGTGCGTTCGATGAGAGCGTTTTGCGAGATCGTCGGCCGATAGCGCAGGCGGGCGGCGAATTAATTACTTAATACCGATGCGTGAGTAAAATGTATGCAATTTCTAACGCAACTCCCTGTAATTACAATTTTTTCGTTTACTCCATGTTAATAATTTTTTGAAAGCTTATCTGTCGTCCGTGCTCATGCATCGTAACGCTATTTACACTTTCGCATGAAATAACATTAGCGTCTGAGTGAGCTAGATCAAAATCACCGGCCTTATTAAACCGCATACTTACTGCACTTTAGAATGTTGTATCAATTGCGTGCGGTCAAAAACTTCGTTATTACTTTCCGTTTGTATCCGCAACTTCCTTTACCAAAACAATTATTACGTTCGAAAAAACCCGTGGCATGTTATGGTGTGCGTGGGAGTGCACGACAAGTGCGCATACGCATACGCACACATGATAACGTTTCACTGCACGCATGTCTTTGTTACAGTTGCAGATGTTATCAGAAGCGTTAAATTCATTACCCGAACTTATCTGCATAGATAGTTATACTTAATACCCCATTAACGATATTATGCACTGCCATGAAGTAAAAATACAGTTTATGGTGTTGTGTTATTGCCCTGTATTCCCGCAAAAATACGATAAAAAGTGTGGAAAACAGAGTTGCATACATAACATGTCTGGTGTATTAATATTTATTTGCATAGACAATGGATTACTAATATGTACAAAGGGTAGGGTGTGGTGGTGTGCTGTGTGTGTGTGTGGTGCGTGTGGGTGTGTGTGTGTGTTTCCGTCATTTCCCTGCGCGGGAGTCGATCGCGATGATTGCTCACGCGTTTCGCATCACTCACCCCCAGCGGAGGGATAACTCGTTCACATACAATTTACATACACCTCATTATGCATTTGTTTTTTGTGTGACATAAAATCGATAATCTAATATTCTCGCAACCGTAACATTCGAGTAAATAATACATGAGCAGATTAAGTGAGTGATAAAGATTAATAGTGGCTATTGTTCTATTGGAATTGGTTTAAAATCGAGCTTAGTAACAACGCACGAGCAAATAATAAAATTAAATGCCTCGCTTCAATAATAAGCAAGGTTATTTATTGCATTCATTCGCCAAAAACTCTACTCATAAAGCAACATAATTGTGATATAAAATAAAAGCGTAATGAGTCACAAAGCTATAATTACGATCGCGAACGAGCCCTTGACGACACTCATCTATTCTGTAAAAAAGGACGATTGGAACAAAACCGCGGCCGGTGTACAACAGTCAACAGTTGAAGCACACATGTGCAGGGCGTGTCTCCATGCACCACTGCACCCTCCCCATTGTTTATCCCTCGATTAAAACCAATTCAAATACTAACTCTCACTTCAAAATTAAACTCTAGTAGTCTCTACAGCCCCTTTTGTTTTAAACACAATACACGCACTTATAAACCACAACGACAACCACGGACCTCCGTAATTATAGCCACGAAATATGCAGTGACGCGGTTCGAGAAATCGTAACGTTTACTGCAAAATAACGATCGGATAATTACGAACTTATAGGAATTTCCGGCGTCAACTTTGTACACTTGCACAGTGTTATCTTTCGCATATCGCGATCGTAAACGAATGGGACCGTAAACTGTTAAATTATAGTATTCCATATTCAGTAACATTAAACGATTGTCCCGTGCCTACCAAATTGGGACTTAAATTATCGCCAAAAGGTGCGAAATTGCGAATAAATGAGTGAGACTTTCATGTTGATTTTATTTGCAAATTTCACTATGACAGAATTTCAGTAACCTATTGCATATGCATTTAACTTGTAACATTTCCTTTGTTGACATGAACACACTGAGAAAATGTGTAAAGTTCCCAGTAGCAGTAGCCAGCCACGTAAGTTCTGCTAAGCGTGGATTAAAAGAGGGGTGTTCGAGCTCTTCAAGCAGCGCCGGCGCAGCGGCAGCTGACGATATACTGTGTGACCAGAATGAGGCTAAAAATAATTAAACAACCTATTGTACACTTATTACGGTGATTAATATCAGTGAATGGCAATCTTTTCATATATTTTTGGCTAAGGACGTCGTTGAAGGCACTTGAAAGTTATTGTCTGAAATGTTATAGAAAGAGAATGAAATAAATGTAATTTAAAACATACAAAATTAATTCGCCATAAAGGATCAAAAATTCGAGTTGAGTTGAGTTTAATTGAAGATTCTCCGAAAGTACGCAACTCCGTATGAACGAAGGCTAAACTATAATTTTCATGATAAACCAGTCCCTATCAAATTTCATCGATACTCGCAATGAAAAAAGTCAGATTATAAACATATCGTGCAGACATTATTTACGCATACTTCATCGTCAATCAATAATTAATATCTTGAGGCTCGACGGGTGAGACGCTCCCGAATTTCGCCGAGAATGATGAGGAGATCGCGTTCGCGTAATCGAACCGGCAAAAAATAAAAAATGAAGCAAATACGAAATACTCCATTACTGGCCCCGCTACAGCCGACTGTCGAGAGGATTTCATGCAAATAAAATTGTAAAATAAGACATCATCGCCGATAACACTCTCATCAAGACAATCTATAGAATCTAGACAAGGCGCTTTTTGTTCGTATTTGATTTCAGATGAATATTTCTTATAGATTATACCGTCTAGACACGTATTGTTGTCCGAGCAACTGACGGACGGCCGATTTTGACGTATCTCACATCGTCATTGTTCCGTTTGAGCGGTAATAATAGAAAACCGTTGTGATTGCCTTTTATAGATCAGGATAAACAATCAATCTGAATCATCAGCGAGGTTAGCTGGCAAATAATTTGAAAATTTTCAGCTGTTGATGGTGGACTGTCGAAAAAGTCGAGTGTGTGTCGTCTCCACCGCACCTGTGTCTCGGTGCTCGCACATTGTGTATGCAAGGCGCGGCGGGCCGCGGGCCACGTCAGCTATTTGCTCGTGTCCAGAGGGCTAAACCATTCAAGGCTAAGGCGCGGATCCAGTTTTTGGCTGTTTTCGACTTGATCCACCACTTGGACACCCCGCTTCTCCGACCACTTGCCATTCCTACCACAATCCTTAAATAACGAGACAATACCTTCCATAAATATTCTCATTATAATTTACGGATTTCTTATAGCCATTATCAGAACTTGATACGATAATTTTCTCAATTATATTTTCTCTTAAATTCTTTCAGAAACAGTAATTGCTGGCGATTGAACAGCGAATAAACAATCCATTCTATTAACAAGTTTTATTCATTGAAATAACAATTATTGTTTTGGAAACAATAATTGGTTTCCATGCTACTTATCTACTACATACGCTAAGTACATAAATTACACTGCCTCATTGAATTAGTAATTGATGATTACCGAATTAATTCACCCTCGCGAGTACGTGTGAGTTGTAATCTTTAGTAGAGTTTGCAGATCCCACGAGATGTAAGCTCTCCTCCCATTATTAATTGCACTCCTCTCCTCAGGTGCGGAGATTATCCTTATTAGGCCGCCGCAAGCTCCAGACACACATGCATTTCCACACGCGTCTTTACTGTACGCTTTCGTTCGCAAACTACGTTTTAAATCGACAGTCACCATAAAAACTCAATTTCGTAACCCAGAAATAGTATTACTAAGAAAATGTTTGTCAAGTCACAATCTCATTTACGTTGTTAATCATGCAACATAAGTAAATAATAGGTATCAATCCATTGTAGTGAAACAGCCGTATCATTTCAATTACGGTAAGCGAATAATCAAATGCAATACACCTTTCATTTTTGTCGGATTAAGTAACTTAAGCTTGCATTGGTTGTAAATGGGAGTATATTAGATATTATGAAACTGAAATTAAAAAAGGTATTGTGTATTGTCGGCACCGGCATGGCCGTACGGCGGCGTGGTTGCGCGCGCGCACTCCCGGCTCGGCTGATTGTAATTGCGCGAAGCCGCGCGCGCAGATTATCAGAAGCAAGTGCGTTCGATAACGCATGCGCACGAACGCGTGTTATTAAATTTATTCCTTTTTCGCGAGAATCTGCATAATGAGGGGGGGGCAAAAAAAAAGGCGTAATCGCTAGAGTGAGCGTCGCCTTCCCTTGGAGAAAGGCGGGCAGCGCTCACTCTTTGTCTGATATGTTCAGTGTAATGAATATTTAAGGAGTAGTGAGCACCCCGCATTGCTATTTTATTTTTGTATTATTATGGAAACTGCAGACGATTACGGACGATTATTTCTTGTCAAAGCGTGGCATCGTTTTTGAAGAGACCATGCAGGTCGTGTATTAACACTGGCTACTTATGTATTATTATTAAATACCGATATCATGATCGCCTACAGCGTCGGGGATCCTCTCACGTCAACATATTTATATTTGTAGGCGTTCGCAGCGATTTGCACGCACCCTTAACTTAACGCAGGGGCGGACTTAATCGTGTACATGGACACAGATTTTCTGACGCTTAAATCAACTCGATTGAATAAAAGAGTAGGTGGGTAGACTAGTCACTTGCCATTGTCACTCTAACTTGACTAATACATTCAACATAATGATGACTCTTCTTTAAACTAGATAAAAAACCGGTCAAGTGCGAGTCGGACTCGCGCACGAAGGGTTCCGTACCAATATCGCAAAATACTGCACAAAAATCACGTTTGTTGTATGGGAGCCCGCCCCACTTAAATATTTATTTTATTTTGTTAGTATTTGTTGTTAAAGCGGCAACAGAAATACATCATCTGTGAAAATTTCAACTGTCTAGCTATCACGGTTCTTGAGATACAGCCTGGTGAAAGACAGACAGACAGATAGACAGACAGACAGACAGACGGACCGCGGAGTCTTAGTAATAGGGTCCCCTTTTTACCCTTTGGGTACGGAACCCTAAAACCGCTCAGTTCATGAATTAATCAGGTGAAACGCGCGCGCGTTAATAAATATATAAACTCCAGCTTGGATATAATAAAAATAATCGAATATCAAAATCTTATTAAGTGCAGAAATAAACAAAAACACCGCATTACCACTTAAGGATACGTTATGTCGGTAAGCTGCATTCGCAAAACTCCTAATTCGCCCCTGTCAAGCCCTGGGCTACCGAAATTCCACATTTATGAGTTCGTACTCGTCTTTATTCAGTTTCTTTTCTTAAAAGGATGGTCGTTAGGTATTAATAAGAAAATGAGAGTCCAAAGAACGGTAACAAGTAATTTTAGGAAACGCATCGAACAAAAACTGGCTTTGAGACATCATTCGAGTCACGATTAAGATGACAATGTCTTAATACGAAACTTCACATGAAATACGACTCAAGCAGTAACTCATAATTCTCGAACGTCATTACTCGGAGCAATTTCTTAAAGATATGCCTATAATGATGTGATGTCCGTCAGCCCGTGAGAAGTTTACGTTGTAACAGGATCGAAGGAGCGGCAAAAAACTGCCGCGCGTGTCGTAGTCAGCGGTCCAGCAAGTAGCCAGTAATTTATGGTTAGTTTTTGGCTGCGCCCGCGCAATGCGGCCTCGCGGCTTTTCGCAGCTCTCCGCGCCCCGTGCTCCCCGCCTTCACCCGGTCACAGACCTCGCTTCATTCCGTCAATCTCAACTACTTATCCGTCCGCGCCGATCCCTTATATTAATCATTTTTTTCTCTCAAAAAACGAGCGTAATAAAGATCCTATCTGGCCAGCCCCTGCAGCCTGCAGCTCGGAGCTCGGCACGTCGCGCGCTCGCTTTCGAAACTTCGCAATTGACAAACAGACAAACAAATATCGCAACTGATACTTATTAAAGCATGTATTATTGACCGTAAACTGGTTCATTGTGCCGCCAAAATTAATCTCGTAGCTTAGCTACGTCACAAAGGCGGCGTGCCGGCGCGTACGGTGGCTATTACAGACACCACATTATAATTACGTTTTTAAATAGTTTTTTCAGTCGGTGTCGATATTAAAACGTCAATGTAAATAACTTGTTAGCCGCAATCTCATTTCTGAGCGATTGGATATTACAATAGTGTACGTGATTTGAGAAAGGTAACGGTGTCGCCGCTTTATCCGCGAGATGGAGCCTATTACCGCGCGTAGACGACGCGAGCGCCGCGCGTGCCGCCCGCGCATGCGCCAGCGCCTGCCCCGAGTAGTCCGCCATACGGATTTTATGAGCCGGCGAAAAAAATATCCAATCAATTGCGCCTGCGCATCCGTAGGTAATGTTCATTTCACGGAGCTTATGATCAATGACCTTTCTCACGCTGCGACAAAATGTGTGAAAGATAAAGTTAGCATTATTAAATTTGATATGATTTGGAAAAAAAAGGAACCTATCAAATGGAGTCTCGGTAATATAGGCTCCAAAAAGAGAACGGTAGCGCGTGGTGCCGTAATTAGGTTCAGTCCGGCGCATTGTGTCGACTCCAGCGCAAATTGAACCACGGAATATTTCACCTGACGTACGTACGTGTCTAATTGCACGGATTATTTATCTTCTAAAACCTCTCAGCAGTTTTTGTCGAGCTGTGGCACGCGCCCACTTTCTATGTAGCCGACTGTAGACGTAATTGTGCTTATAACCTTTTTTATTTAGTTTTCGAAACATCTAAGTCATCATCTGGAATCAGTAACGGTCCACGAAAATGTTTTGTTATACATTCTAGTGTTAGATGTTCGTACACGTATCGGCAAACAATGGGGAGGCTACATGTTAATTGAACTAGATATAGCGGAAAATTAGAAATAATTGTGTGAAATACTTTGCTATAAATTTACAAACAAATAAACATAAAAGAGTGCAAGCTATTTATTTCTTAGTTCGCTCCTGTTATGTTTTCTGTAACGTTTGGCATTCTACCTGCTTAGAATACCATTAAGAGCCATATTTCTGACCGACTTCAAATTTCAAATGTTTAGTTGCCTCATAAAATTAGGTACCGTACTAAGAAATCTACATTTAAGAAATGTTACAAAAACTTTAGTGTCCAAAAAACAAGAAAGGTTCAACCTAACTTAACAATCTTACAATAGAGCTTGAATAAACCAACTACCGACTTAACCTCTATTCACCGGCTCACGGTAACCTATAACAACCAAATCAACTCCATCGATACTCTATCTATTCATCGGTTCACTTTACGAGCTTACTAAATCATTTTTTTTTCACCTCAATAAAAAAAACCATAACAATAGTAGAACTGCGGTGAAATTCTTTAGTTTTTTAATGACGATAGCGATACATTATGGACTATGGTAATCACTTTCACCCATTGATTGCAATAAGAGCTAACTTTTTACTGATATAATCAACTGTATGATCGGAATCGAATTTAAAAATCAATCATAGCACACACTATTATCAAAGTTGGCCAGAACGAAGCCGTAACGCGCGATAACAGCAAACGTACCCGTAAGCTAGTTATCGCTCCGAACAATAATCCGCGATAATGGATTAGCTCACTCGGCGAATATTTATAAACACCACTATCGTTTTATTCGGTAAAAGTCGTATCCGAACTACATTTGAACGATTATAACAGATACGCTTTAATAGCTACCGATATTACGTAGTAACCATAAAGAAACTGTTCCTATGTTCTTCTATTTTGATTTGTGGTTTTACCCAACCAGGTAACAATTCAAGTTGATCTGTTTTGATAATGATTATAATATAAAAAAGCTTATAGTTTCGTAATCAAGTTTCACTTACCCCGTTCGAAGTATAAAACGTTTTATACATCATTTTGAAGCTATATTCACTAGAAGATTTCAAATTAAACGTGACGACGGTAGATTATAGTGTTGCTAAACATTTCATGACAGCTAAGTCAAACGGTATTGATACAATGACACTTGAAAAGGCTGGTGACACAAAAAATAATCGAAAGGAAAACTGCGCGATTATTAAAATCGTACCGGACGCAATCGAGGGCACGTGTTAGCACAACAAAGCCTTACACAGAAATAAAGTTAATGTGCAACGACCATAGCTAACGACAGATCTCAAATTACTAATAAATAGATCAAGATTCCTTACTGTTAAAAATGTGGATAGTTCCTTTATAGTGTTCGTACAGTCTAATTTGTTTCGCGTAACGCTGACCGCAGAAAAACCAGTTCTCAAATGAGTTTCGTACTTAAATTGATATTTAAGTAAACCATAATCAGTATAGATTGCAAGATAATGATAGAATATCGATAACAGTAGAAAATAGGAACATTTTATCCATAGTTATAGTGATGCAAGTTATAACTTGCTGACTGAATTGGTGCAATGTAGACGAGATGAAAAGTAATAACAACAAACATTTTTGCATATAAAACCATGCAAAATTTGTGTTTGAAAATGTCATTATTAAACGAGCATTAATTGCAGATAAAGATGAGTCAGACAATCAATTACAAAATAATTATACTGTGTAGGAAAAACTTCATAAGCATGCTCGCACAAACAATGAAATTACTTTTGAATAGTTACTGAAGCTATATCGTCTAGAAGACGTAATACTGAAAGATTTTTGTAACGGGACCCCTAACCCCGATTAGGAATTTAAGAGCAAAGGCCTTCCCAATAGAATTTGGATCCGCATTCAAGTGTAATAGACTGCGGTCACAGTTTGAAATCCGTTGATAATTTAATCATTGTAGACTTCAATTGTGCCCAGAAACAGTATTAGCATCTATCTGGGTGCCTAACATTCAAGAGAACTGCCCACAAAAACTAGGAGTACATTAATTCCTCATTATTATTGTAGCACTGCGTAGCATTCTTTGTCGTCTGAGAGACTGGATACGCAAAAAAAATCTTACTTCTTTCCCTTGTATTAATTTTCTAATACCGTTTATCAGTTTTGTATACATATCAAATAATATTTTTTAATATTTCTTAGTAAAAATATTTTTTTATATATCAATTTTGTTCTTTAGTTTTGTTATTCCTTTTCATTTTCCTTTCCTCAGTTTTTTTTCGAAACGCATTATTGTCGCATTCTAACATTTTGTTTCTGACAATAGTATTATGTGCTATTTAATAGAGGACAAGTTCTGCAGAGGCAGCCGCGTACCGGAAGACACAGCGTTGGAAGGCCTCCCACAAAGTAGACCGAAGACCTGGTGAAGGCTTCGGGCATCCGCTGCATGTGCGATGCACAGGACTGGTCAATGCGGCGACACTTGGGAGAGGCCTGCCAGTAGTGGAGATCTTTCAGCTGAAAATTAATGGTGATGTATTGATATCATATAAATAGTTTCAAAATTTTAAACATTTATAATTTTAAAACTAAATATATGTAGTTAACTAACAACTTCATTGCTATCGAGCTAATGATCATGCTTATGCGCCATGTGACTCAAAGTTATTGGAATTTGTTAGATTATCGCATTGCGTTTAAAAGCCGAAGGCAACTGATTCCAATTATTACCTACTATAAATTGTAATTACCTGCTTATTCAAGAAGTTTGAAATTGATGAATATCCAATTGAATGCAAAGAAGGCGAATTTTCCCACAAGAAGATTTACTTAACATTATATTTTGTTTGTTTTAAGTGATTCGTGTTGTCTCTCTGTTAGTAGAAAGTATTGTCCTTTTGATAAAACCCATCAAAGAAAAAACGCATATACACCAAGAATATAACAATATTAGTATTCAATTCACTTATAACGAACGTCAAAAACCTGATTTTAAAACTTCCAAAGCTGGTCAAACATTGTTATCTTTAAAAGAACATGAAGATTATCTTCAATTTAACCTAAAAAGTCCATTCTCCAAAGGAAATAATATAAAAGGTTCGTCCCAAACACCTGTTAGTTTACGTATAATATTTCCTAATACTTGTAATTTTACGGATTATTAATTGATTTCCCCGTGACCAGAAGCGAGGTAATGAGTTTTAAATTAGCAATGTCGACTTGTTTCAATTTCTTCATTTAATAAAAACTGATGATAATTTGTCAAACAAGTACGGCTGATTAGAATACCAGTAACAGCGCCGATTAGAAAAGATCTCAAAGATGATTGTTAGCTTTAATTACGATTGGGTAATTAAGGGTTATTACAGAGGCCTTCGACATGGTGGCCAAGTAGTTAGTCGGTACAATATTCGTGTACATTGCCTACTTTATGGCCAATAATTACATAGTTTAGTTTAACGTTAAAAAGATTATCATGAAGCTGATGATAAAGTGCATACTTATCCTATGAGTCCTTTGCTGTAAACTGTGGACCCATTAAATCTACCTTTTCAAACATTCAATTGAGTTAATACTCGAAACAGAAATCGATCATTAATAACAAGCCCAACATACAAGCACTAATTAAGAATATCACACACATCATTTGTATGGATTTCACATATAAACCAGACGAAATTCCGATAAACTGTAAATCAATGGGGCCCTTCAAAAGGAACCGTGGCTTTAGTCCGGATAACGTTACATCCGACACGACCAATGCTCATTCATGCAACGAGACATTCGAAAATCCCCCTTATCACGAAGAAATAGAGTCTCATTATTAAACTTATATAAGTTAGTGTTATCAGTAAACTAACTAATATTAATAACAAAAAAGTTAATGACGTTTTGGCGTAGTCAACAGCACGTCAATTGTTATCAGAAATCAATAAAAAAGAAGAAATAGAAGGACACGTTTTATCGAAACGGGAGCTTTAGAATAATGATAATCAAACTGCTTAACCTTAACCCAAACATGTTGGGGACGGCTTACAGTTTACCAGATGCTGCTGAGGACCATTATTTTACATTTAGCGACTGCTTATCTAACCTCCACAACCCAAAAACTGGGTACCAACCCAGTAACACAATACCCCTTGGCAAGACTGGAGTCAGATTTCTTGGCTTCTAATTATCCGTAACGACTATAATGTCAAAGATCTTCAAATGGCAGCCGGGATCAACGTAAAGATGGTCACCCATCCACGGAGCGACCTCGGCAAGCGTTGCATCACCTTTAACGTCAACCCGATCTGCCGTAATTATTTAGCCACGAATAGAATATAATAGAGCGCTCCTCTTAGGTTAGCGGTAATCATGATAGTAAAGGAATGGATTAAAAGTTAACGATTCGTCTATTTCTATCGAACAAATAATATTTTTTGTCATATTTGTGGATTTTATTCAAACAGAATATTATTTGCCAACTTTTCTGATTCTGCATCATTCGTCTATGTCTAATCAAACCATAGTCTGTCTAGTATCTCAACTCATTTTCCAATCTGATCCGATTTAACTATTAAATTACAGGCAACAGTATTATATTGATCCGTGCATGAATAGACAGATGGAAATATATTATTTTGAGTATAAACTGATCGGCGCTGATATTTAATAAGTATTCTATATTGCCGTTGGAAGAGTAGCTCCTGGTTAATTAATAACAGATGCATGGATCGATTTTCAAAGTTAAGCAATACTTGCCGAGGTCGGTCCGTGTAAGGGTGACCATCTTAAAATACCGAGATATCGCCGTGCTTCGAAAAGCACGTTAATCTTTTTGTCTCGGCTGTCATTTTTAGATCTTTTACAGTCGTTATGGATAAACAGAAGCCAGGAAATCTGCCACTAGTATTTTTTCTTATCTTTCTTTTTATTACTCAGTTATAGGGCTGTGGAAGTCACTTAGGCACCATGTATAATAAAGGTGCTCAGCAGCATCCGGTTAGCGGTCTAGCCGACCTCGACATATTTGGAAAAAAGCCCCGGCAGATTTTAAATTTTCTGCATCATAGCATAGTAATATTATAGTTATGTTGGAATTGGCTTCTTGTCCATTTAGAAAATAACTATTATCTTCTTTACTGACAAAACTTAATTACATATTTTCATCGTCACATTGTCTTCTTTAATGTGTAAGTAATAAGTTTTCAAGCTGCTCATGTCATACAAATAGTTATTGTGTCTCCCTCTTTATTTATTTCTTATAACTTAGCCACAATGTTATCAAAATCTATGATATATGCAGTTTTAATAACATCATCTGCTTCTGTAACCCATTGTTGAGGACGTGAATTGGTTTATTCAATCAATATCTTCGTAAACTATACAGTTTAGCGGCAAAGTTGTTTGAATTATCTATTATAATAAAATAATAGGTTTGTGATACGACCTTGCTGAAAATATCGACGGAGTACCTATTGTCTCAGTAGCTATATATGCATGTATATATGCGGCTTCATTTTCAATGCTAATGAATATTTGTTATCTAGATAAACTTGGGTTATTGTCTATGCGTCAATTAGGAACGCTAGAAACACTGCATTACCTTCATTATGCATATTTGCGTTTTTTTAATCTTGATGAGCGTTGAAACTGTTTATTTCCGAAATTTTATCAGCATCTTCAGGTTACTTATCGTTTCTTACATTCATAGATATAGAAGGATCAATAATTTAGAGCTTATCACGAATATATTCAAAAACCTCATTAATCAGTTGTTTAACTCCGAGAAAATATTTATTATCTTCGGAAATTATAACTACATTAACGGGACCAAGGTTCAGAACGTTACTATGGTAATCCGTTATTAAAGTAAAAATAATGTTCAAACTTGTGTTAACTTTCAAAATTCTGTTAATTACACTAGTTCAGCTACACGATTTTAAATGATTCCACACTTTTTACTCAACATTTTAATTCAACTTGAAATAAGCTTTTTATTGTTTAATCATGTTGTTAAGTAAAACAAATTACTTGACAGTAGAAAATAATGTTACGTGATATACTTCAGCTAACACTATTAGATTTAAGGAAGGTAGATTGTCTCTATCATATCATATATCAATTTATTTCGGATATATGAAAAAAAAAATACAATTTGTAAACAAGTGTTATGATAAAACCGTATGCGGGTTAAGTTGACAGGAACAGTTCTAATACCGAAGATTAAGCTTTATCAGCAGCTGTACTTTGTAAACTTTTTTCATGTATTGATTCTAAAGTTTTGTGAACCTATAAATAAGGTGGTGATAAATCCATTTCCACATCAAAATAAAGGCCAAAATATTTCTTGAATTTATATTAGAATTCTCTTTGAGGATTTTTTTTTCAGATTTCGCAAATATTTAAACTTTCGTGCCAAAAGAACTAAAATTCAAGACTAACCTGTGTTAAATCGCTAGGGCCTTCCGACTTCACAGTATTGGCCGCAGCCCAAGCCTCAGCAAACGTCTCCATTGCACTCTGAAAGTCCATCTTGTCAATTCACGACGACATCAACATGCCGAAAATTCACACAACATGTGCACGGTGCGGGACAGACGGACAAAGAGGCTGCGACACGTACGAACGGGCCGGCCGGCGGCGCGCGACTGGCACGGGGCCCCGCCCAGCGAACCGCCCGCGTCGAGAAAAACCGATACCACCCGAGCCTTCCCGTTTCAGTGCTTTTCTTTTTTAAGTCGCAATTTTAACGAGGTTTTTTTTCTATCCAAGCCCGGCCCACGGTGGTGGTTGGGCGTCCTCTGGATTATTTACACTTGTAATTCACAGATTGCTTCGTGTGATGGCTAATTTGTTGTTGAGGGGTGTCGGCGCTATCGCGATTAGATTACGTGTTATTGAGAGCTACTCGTGTTATTTGTTTGAGCATCAATTCTACTGTTGTTTTATGTTCAGATACCGCTAGTTTGTTATTTGCTATCTCTTCCTCTTTGATTTATCTAGCTGCATAATAGACGAGAACTATTCTGCAACGATTCTAGTGCAAGTCAAAGCACCTGAAAGTTAAAATATCTGTGAAATTACAGGATGGAAATTATGAAGTCATCAATATAATAACGTGGTAATTTGAAAAGCTATCAGTGTGGTTAATTGCAGTATCCTTGTAAAATGGCGGTGTTCGCTAGGAAGCATTTTTATTCATTATATAAATCACGGTGGCTTCCCGCCTTCTGGGATGTAGGAAAAAAATTGTCACGGCATCACATAATTTTGTACGTGGCCATTATTACCTTCCGGGGAAGTTAATTTTTCTTAATTTGGAATGTTTAACGAGGAGGCTTTAAATGTTTAATGTTGATAATAGAGATGATCATTTGCTGTGGGTGAGTTATTGGAGGCTTTTGTAATGACTTGCTTTTACCATTTTTATGTGTGGTTGTTATTATGGAAATTGGGAATCCTTATAAAATTTTGTTGAGTCTCTATTTTATTTCTTGCCGTCTCTTCAAAGCAACTAGAAGCATGAAATATTTTAATGGTATCTATAGCTTTTGGCTAAGCACAACCCCTAAAAACCAAAAACCGTTTTTTTATTAAATACTTGTAATGCAATGCAATGTTTATTTGTATAATTGTGCATTTTCATTTGTGATGCTTTTTACATACATACTAAAAAAAATAACCCTCTTTTTCGTTGGGCCTTCGTATTTGTTTCAAGATCAAAGATGATCCGTACTAACATAAAATTAAGTATATAAAAAGGCACAAAGGAGCACAAATAGGCCGTTAGAAGTGGGCCATCGGAGGTAGCTGCTTTGTATCGACCGCGTCTTACCGTGGCCAGGATAAAACAATGAGATACTTTACAAGATTTTACAGATTTAGAATGTCTATGACAAAGTGCGACAAACGACGCAATACCTGCAAAGGGTCATTGTACTCATTATGGTCATTTTTTACTCTAGTATGAACCCCGACAGTGCAAAAAAAATTGAAAACACCGTCCTATACAGTTATGTTTGCATAACTCGACAAAATGACAATATTGGACAGATGATTTTTTGTGGCCATCTTAGGGTTGATCCTGTAGTAAAGTTGTTCATAATGATGGGTACAATGACCCTTTTCCAGGAATTGTTTATGTTTCTATTACACTCTGTCTTGTAGATTTTAGGGTAAGTCTTTGTAATCTGTATTAGAAGTATTTTTCTGATATCTAAGTATAACTTGACATTTTGATATTAAGCTTTTTGACAATACAATTATGACATTTAATTTATATTCTTCATTACATGTTTTCGTTAATTCTTTTTTTTTTTTTATCTTGTCTGTACCTATCTAGGAAATTATGATTGGTGTTAATAATAATTATGATGTTTGTAACTAACTGTATTATTAAATTCAAATGTAATATTTTGCATGCCGTAAGGCAAAATGTAATGGGACAATTTATTAATATTCCATCTTATTTATGCCTACATTATCAGCAAATAAATTATTTATTTCTTTTTTCTTGAGTATGAGGAGCTTTTATAGTTCGCGGAATAGTTTTCTTAAAATACATCTGCTTTTTAAGGAAAATATCCCGTGAATTTTTGGACGTCCCCATGAATGTATGAAAAGGTTTGTAATTTGGATGTTGGATACGATCATTGTAAAACCACGAGTCAACACAACCCACAAAATCGACAGCGTCGATAGTTAAAAACATTTCAAGTCTGAAGAATTCTGGCAAGTCTAGGTACTTATAATTCTTAAAGCAAAAAATTTAGACAAGATTTTTTTTCCCTGAAAACAGTATTCCAACGGCAAAGTTAATTTTGTCCCTCAATCGAGTTTATCTTATCGTTAGAGCAATTTTCGGTGCTTTCATTATTTTTTAACGTCAGTAATGTTACCTAAGTATTTTGCTAAATGCACGCATGTTTGTACAGAACCCTCGGTGCACGAGTCCGACTCGTACTTGGACGGTTTTTTTCATTAACATAGACATCCAGGTTTTATATGTATTTGTAATTTACAAATATTTTCAGCGACTTTAACAATCCCTCGATTGGTAAACGTCAGAAAACGTCAAAAAAAAGCTCCTCCCACGCTATGACCTTTCCCATATCATCTACCGTTAAAGATTATTAAACGATAACTATTAAATATTTCGTAATAAATTTATCATTTATTATTGGGCAGAAGATATTTTTATTTTGCTTCGACAGGGTGTTACGGAATGATCATATATTTTTACAAGCTTTTTATTAACTTCCTTTCTTATATATGTCTGGCAACTAGTATAATCGATTTTTCACGCAATTCCTAGCATCCGATTAAGCTGAAACTTGGCGTACTTATGTAACTTTAGCAACATTGAAATAATACGGTACCATAGAGCTGGTCTCATAATGGAGCCCTAAGATGGCCATAGAAACTCCTCAACCAGAAAAGAGAGCAACATCGAGTTTGAGCTCATTGGAATTGTATTCACAAGCGATATTACATTTCGTACTTTTTAGTTCATTACAAGCTTATTTTAAAATTATGTTTTACTTTTAATTATCAACAAGTAAAATTTAAAAAACCCCGACAAATTTTAATTTCATGCTACATTATTTATCTAGTAGTAGACATGCGTTGATCGACAATCTATTGAACATGTAATTACGATACAATAACTTGCGAAAACACCCCGATCCAAACAGTAAAAGGCCCATAACTTTAGAACAACTGAGCCGATTTTCATCAAACATAAGCTATAAACCCTCTCGGTAAAGACACCTTTCAAAACGAAATCAAAATCGGTTCATCCGTTTAGGAGATATGATGCTGCAGACAGATACGCACGTTAGACTTATAACACCCCTCTTTTTCCGTCGGGGGTTAAAACCTTCTTGCCAACGTTGTCATAAGCAATTCCCAAAACAAAATTTAGATTTTATATACAAATTGGTCATCAGCTGTAAATCTGTAGGACAGAAACATTATCTTTGTTAAGAATTTACTATGATTTCCTAGGAGAAAGTTCTTCTTATACATGGGCAGACGACGTTTTTTAAATTATGATGACACCCGTTTTATGATATATATCCATCTTAGAGAAGTATTTTTCTCTGGGACTAATGCTAAGCTTGTGCCCTTTACTTAGTTCAACAATACATCAAAGAGGTGACAATGGGGCATATTGAGGTGACAATATATTGTTACTCGGATTTTTACGTTGGTTTATTTTGTTATATATTAATAATAGGTTTATTGTTTTAGATGATAGATGTGTAGCTGTTATAAGAATCATCATTGTTTTGGATAATCCAGTGTTGTTATTGATTAAATAAATATGAAATTCAAAAAGTCTTGCTTAAAGCCAAATTATTGTAAAAGCACTAAAGTCATACGAGAATAAGTATTACTCTTTAAAAATGAAATTATTTAAATTTGACCCTGTAGCTTTAATTACAATAAAAAAATAAGAATAAAAATATATATTATATAATGTAATATTTCAAAAATAAGGAAAAGTCTACATTCAGATTTTCTAAGCAAAAAGAAGTCAGCCAAAATTTCGAACTACACGTCTTTTTGAACAACCAGCATGTTGGTTGAACCGCCCAAAAATTCACAAAAAAAAACAATGTCACATACCGTTTACGATATTTTCAGCACAGAAACCTTCTAAACAGCTTTGGACACAAATACATCATTCAGCCAAGATATTCCTTAGCTACCTGACTCATCCATATTGGTACCAGCACTAAACCTTGGAACACACACGTCGTGTCATGACGACAAACAATGAAAATAGTCAATAACCTGTCGTTGTCACTTATTTTAGTCAATCAACACCTATGTTGGAACTCTTCTATCTTTTTAGCGGGTTCTAGTTTCCAGTTAAGACAATTATTTGACACAAGCAGTTGAATAATGTGAGAAATATTCGAATTTGAATCTTATTGACAAGGAGATAGAAGTGGGTCGGTTTTACGAAAGTGATGTTATGTTTCAGAGTACTTCTTTCGGATTTGAAACGTCACTTAACACGTGATCTCTCGTTTAGCTTATTCTCTAAATACTAGCGGCGCCTCGCGGTTTCACCCGCGTAGTTCCCGTTCCCGTTGGAATACAGGGATGAAAAGTAGCCTATGTCACCCAGGGATAGTGTAGCTTCCCAACGATGAAAGAATTTTTGAAATCGGTCCAGTAGTTTTGAAGTATATTCGTTACATACAAAAATACAAATCTTTCCTCTTTATAGTATTAGTATAGATATAGATAAATTGAAAAGTAAGAATAACATTGACATACATAATATTGTGATTGTGTGAAAAGTGAAAAATACAAGATTCAAATAAAACTTGCAATAAAATTAACACCTGATATGAAATAAGAATTGTTTTGATTAAACCACAACCTAAAAAATCTCATTTTTTCTTAGAATGCATTACTTTTTAATAAATAATCTGTGCATAACCTACTAAAGAAAATACCACTCTTTAATTATCAATGATTAATATAAGCCTGATAAGACGTATGCTCAAATAAGCCAATAGTCTTATCCTATTACTATAATCCGAGTAATGCGCATTAAAATTAATCTTTATCCAGAACTAATCCTTGATAATACTCGTTAGTAGTTGATTATATTTTTTTAAACAAATAAATAAAACTGAAAATGTGTTCGAAACAATTGCACAATGGAATAAACTGTTGGTGTTATTCATATTATAGTTTTAATTACTTCATTGACTAAGCACTTTTTTCTTGCTTGCACTTTTAATAAGCACACATTTTTATTCGCCGATCAAAAAGTATTTTATCCATTAAAAAGGTAATACCGTACCTAATGTACAGAGTCTTATTTAGTAAAAAATCGTATTACGTAAATCAAAGTATGAGTATTTCCATCAATCACACACTTAAAATTTATTAAAGTCTCAATTTTTGTAAAAAAAAAAGAAACGCACACACACTGTATGCCAAAATTACAACAACAAAATAAAACCAACTCTAAATCTAATAGATATTGACGCTATATTTGTTTACTAAATATGGCATGAAACCACAGATATGTATCTAACTAGATGACGCGATTGTATGTACTCCGCGTGTCAAAATTAAATAAAGTAAATTTGTTTAAAATTGTGTGTGAAAATGTGGCACACTTGGTTTTCATACAGATGGAGGGACTTGCGTTATCTAGTTAGATATATGTCTGTCCATGAAACCAAAAACACACGTAATCGTTGCAGCTCTATAGCTAGCCACAGATAATATAATGACAGCTTAATATTATCTGTGCTATCAGCTGACTACTCAGTGGCTGGAGTGTTTAATTCTAAGCAAATAAACGCGTTACGATAACGCAAATAACAAAAGACGTAGTGACTTAAATTATCACATCAGAGTCACATAATCTTGAAGTGATATGAATTACTTCTTCATGACGTAGATAGTGTTAACAAATCTTGAAATAGGTAAGTCAGAAGTTTTATTAGGAGAGAATGTTCCCACAGCTGGGTCACAAGGCTCCTGTGAGATGGAATGGACCATAACCTACCATGCGGGTCCACTGCGGGTTGGTAGATGACACTAGTCTTCGAATCAGAGTTCTAGGTCCTACTAGTTTCCTATCAATGTTTTCCTTTACCGTTTTGAGGGCAATTTTAATGAAATAAATAACACAAAATTATGCGTCGACCCGGGTTCTAACGTCGGCTCTGTACCCACTGGGCCACCACTGCTCTCTAAGAAGTTTTAATGATAGGGACAAAACAATAGTCTTAGCAATAAAAATCCCTTTAACTGTTAAGCAGATTCTTTATTTAAATTCTCTATAGAGATTTTGTATCTTTAATTACTTGCTTAAGGAGGTAAATAGGTCAGAGATTTTTATGAATAGGAACTGTATTGTAATTAAGTACAGCTATCTACCAAATAAAACAGTAACATGTTGGTACTGTTATACTAAATGAATATTCCAAAAGCCTGTTCGACTAGTTCATGTGTTATTTTAGCCTACTAAAACAATTAGGGCCAGAAACACAAAAACAAAATTTTGAATTTGTTCTGCAGTAAAAAATAAATTGTGTATTGCAAAATAGTGTATTTAATAATTGAGTATTTAAAAATACTTACTGGGTTCTCAGAACGGAATCTCTCAAGAATCGCCCACTGAAAAACTGTACAACGTTCCAAGATAAATAATTTCTATATTTTTATATGCTTGACGAAATGATCTTATCTGTGTAACGCAATAATGTAAGAGTTTGCAAAAATGCTGCAATCTTTTACTTTTCACTTCGTCATCTATGTTTGATCGCAAAATAAGCCATAACTCGAGTTACTGTTTGATCACAAAACTCGAGTTTGATTTGAGCAATGCGGTTATATTTACTGATAAGATTCTTTTGAAGATATTTCGAAATTTATTTATCAAGTTTTATTTGCACGGCCTAAATTATTTACACAATTAATATCCTCTATATTTGATTTGATTACATAATAAATATCATCTGAAGCCTCATATCCGTAAACTCTTTACTTAGCAAGACCAATCACACTACACATAAAGGCGGGAGTTTGTAAGGGTGTTTGTATATTTGTTACTCTTTCACGCAAAAACTGCTGGACGGATCTATATAAAATTTGGCCCAGAGATAGATTATAGTCCGAAATAGCACATGGTATACTTTTTATCCCGAAAATATGTTCCCTTGGGATCATTTTCGACATTCCAGCATTACCAGCCTGTAACTGTCACTGAAGGCTCTTCTCTCGAAGGGAACATTCGAGCCTTATTCACCACGCTTGCTAAAAGTAGTAGTTGCGATTTCAGACCTTATGTCAATCTAGACAACTGTCATTCGATGTCAATAATGGCGATGGTTGAAACGGGATTCGGCACGTGATATTTCGATAGCGTTTGAAATTCCCATACATTTTTTTTTTTTCGTTTTTATAATTTCAGTGGTCTAGGGCCTCAGAGGCTGTATTCGCGACAATAATTGATAAATTTGACAGACATTTTGACTTTCGACAATTTGTTATCGTTATTAGAATTTCACTGTTTTGCCTTACCGACTTGATCACAAAATATAGGTACCAAAACTCAGGTTAATGTTGATCACAGAATCCGAGTTTGATTCGGAAATATTTATAGGAGCTATGCGGTAAGTTTATTCACAAACTGATAAAAATCTCTTTAATTTTATAAACGATAATTGTATTATTTTATTTAAAACTGCACAAAGACGTACAGAGGCGAACTTACTGCTTTAAGCATTTTCTACCAGTCAACCTTTGGATGATGCAGAGACAAATAGTGGAACGTGCAATAAAGATAATAGAATGGATTTAAATACAAGAATTTAGTAGGCAGAGCTGGGCAAAATAAATATTGTTAGTTTTATTTAATATACAAATTACAAAATACTACCTCGCATGTATTCAAAATACAAAATATTTGTAACTCATGTATTTGAAATATACAGTATTTCAAGTACCTCTTTTTATTTAAAATACAAAACACAGTCGATCATCCAATCCAATTTGACGTACACGGTCGCCATTTTGCATACGAAAGCTATCGAGTGCTATTTTCTGCAGAACGCACCTATTAATAAGATGCTAAATGTATTTTGTTCAAATTATATTGAAGCCATAAGTATTTGAAATACTAACTACAAAATAGCTCAGCGTCAGATATCTGAAATACCAATTACAAATTACATTTTTAAGAAATAATTGAATTACAAATACCAAATACATTTATTTGTATGTAAATTACAAGTAATTCAAATACTGCCCAACTTTGGGTAGGTAGATATCCTCTGCTCTAGTACAGTACAAACTAGGTGTATCTCATTCACATGTATTTAGTATGTAAATGGCCTTAGGCCAAGGACACACAGTTGTAACGTAACGGTGGCCATCTTTACGTGACTGAGCGATTGACGCTTTGATTCGTGTGATCTTGTCCTTAGCTTCTTGAACGATTGTCGTGATCCAAACCGAATATAGGTTGCTGCTAATTTATGATAACTTTATTTGCTTTGTATCTATCTACTGTTTTGTATCGTGAGTTACAGTTATTTTCCAGTTACAGAAGTTACAAGTCATATTTTTAGTTAGTAGATTATCGAGAACAAAACTGTTAACACTGAAAACTTGGTTCAAATACAGGCCTATTCCGTCTTACCTTGAAAACGTCTTAATATAAATATCGAAGTAGTGAGTAGATATTTTTAACCAACTGCCCAAAAAGGAGGAGATTCTCAATTCAATTTGTATTTTATGTGTGTACACCGATTACTCAAAGGCGCCTGGACCGATTTGGCAAATTCTTCTTTTTAATTTAACACTAGAGGACGCCTCGCGGTTTCACCCGCGTAGTTCCCGTTCCCGTAGGAATACAGGGATAAAAAGTAGCCTATGTCACCCGGGGATAGAGTAGCTTCCCAACGGTGAAATCATTTTTGAAATCGGTACAGTAGTTTTGGAGCCTATTCGGTACAAACAAACAAAAAAATATTTCCTCTTTATAATATTGGTATAGATAAAACGTATGTTGTAAGACCAGCAATAGCCCGCTTAGCTACCAATAACATCACAGGAACTGTATCATGCCAACAATTTTATAAATACCCTTCACTGAAATAACAATTATGTATGTAAACGAAGCAAAAGTAGGATGTAAGGATTGTAAAAGGTAGTGTTCTGTAGTTTCTGTCCACGCCCTTGTGAATTATGTGTGTGTTTATCCTACTACAATAATTGAATGCGAAAGTTTGAATAGATATTTGTAATCACGCCAAAACGTCTGAATGGATCTGGATAAAATTTGGCACAGATATAGATTATAGACTGGAATAGCATATTGGCTACATTTTATTCCGATATACCTAGTGATTCTTTAGGATTAGAAAGAGTAAAAGCCAGTGTATGTAGGTATGTATGAGTAGATACCAGGTGTAGGTACAGTTACTACCTAACACATAATATCCATGTACCTCTCAGTACCTCTCAGTACATGGTTAATGAAGTATGTATCTAATTCCTCTAATAATGACGATCAGAATAGTAAACAGCTGTTACATAAATGTATGGCTGATAAGGCGGATAGGAATGTGGGCTTTCACGAGAATTGTGTGGGCAAACACTTGGCGCTCGCGTACTAACTGCGTATGTATCGGCTACCAGTGGTAAGTGCATTCGTTCGTTATGAACCTTGAATAGTTTTTACGGAAAATTATACGGAAAAAAAATTCAACCACGAAAAATAAAAAAAAAATAATAAACCAAGATACCAAGAAAAAAAACCAGCAACACAATACAACAACACACACAATAATAACAACAAAAATAACCAACAATAATTTACAAAGATTTTTTTAAATAGAATAGAATCATTTTTCTACACAGTAGGTAAACATCCCTAATGTTTACCTACTGTGTAGAAAAATGATAATTCTATTTAGTCCGTCAGTGAGATCATCAAATAATATTGGACCGGTATTTTTTACAATCAAAATTGACAAAGATACAGCGCATCAAAGTTCAGGAGTGGGGGCTTGTGACGTCACTTTGTCAGTATAAAGTGTAGCACACAGTGACGTCACACGATATTTCAACGCACTGTATCGTCATAATTTTTTGTTTCCGTGGCAAAAGAAAAATATTTTTAGGTTATGTAACTGACGGACAAAATTGTTTTTTTTTTGTCAACTACCCTATTATACTTTATTCTACACTAAAAAAGTTACTGTTGTTTATGTTAAATTCTTGTCCCTAAAACCCCTTAGTGAAAAGGGCTTTGCCTTGAAGTGTGCTGTGTGAAACATAAAAGTTGAAAGAACACCTTTCACAGGGTCTCGCCTTTAAATGGCCAATAAACGCTAGGAACGCGGGCAGCTTAAGAAAATACTTCATGTTTTTCCTTCACTTGGTTTCTGACGTCATTTTATCGAACTTTCTAATAAGTAGTAAAATAACCAGAAATAAATCATTAATAAATGAGAAGTAATTTATGACTTCCTAATCAAAGCACTGTATGTGAAGAGAAGAATATCAAGGCCCAATTGCTCCAAAAAAAAATCTCAGAGTTAGTTGCTAACCGAGGTTAAGTTGACAGGTTTTCATATAATATTTACAATTTAACTCCATGCTAGCAACTAACTCAGAATTAAGTGCAAGTGGACCTAACAAATTATTCAAGATAGAACGTCATTTAAAATCCACAGTCTTTCAATTTATTCTTAAAGATTTGTCTGAACTATCAACCAGACTTAAACAACAACCTATTTCTAGTTAGCTACCAAGAAATTAACCTAGCAACTAACAACCATAATTTAATTAAAATTAACTTCTCATAAGACAGGAACATCTAAACATCAGCTGATAAAGATATCCACACCGTCTATAGCAATGAATAGTGTCACAGAATACCACTTAATGAAACATCGTAAACCGAACAACGACAGTGTCACAAGACATTCCGAGAGAATTTATTCACACTGTGGCTCCTTTAGCTACGTTTTATAATTATAAATAGACTGATATATTCGTGGGATCCGAGATAACGGAACAGTTTTTCCTCGTTGCTTGATTTCTTTATTAATAGTTCTACGGAGAAAAATTGAAGTGGGATGTAAAATACGGATTTTCTTAGAAGTCTTTTATTTATTCGATTAATAAATCGACCTTATAGAGATTAAGGTATTGCTTTGTATAAAAAAGTAATATTAAAAAGTGAAGTTTAAGGGGTCAAGATTGAAGCTGAAAAATCCGCAGCGTCCCCCTCCCACCTCCCTAAATAACCCCGGCGCCTGAAACGCGACTTAGGTAAACCTTTTCTATACATATCCTAATCCGCCTATATCCGAGATACCAATAGCGTTCGCTAGGCGTTGACATTCGCTAAAACCTCCTCCAATACGGGTGTGTCCGGGTTAGGTTTATCCGTTATCCGTGAGATTAGGCGCTCTCTGTCGGAGGGGCGGGGTCGGGGCACGCCCACCGGTCGATGCGGCCCACCGGCGCTCGCCTCATTGTACCGTTATCTATCCGAGAGTCGAGACGCAGCACGCTCATCCGACGCTCGTCACAGATAAGCGTCTCGGTGACGTCACACCACTACCTCCGCTATGATAGGTACTGTCTCACGTCACTAACTTACTTGCCAGTTACTGCCAGTTGTTGCGATTGCGACACAGACTATCTATTATGCCGCCTGTCTATCTGTTATGCTATTGTTGGTCTTGCAGCGTTGGAATAGCGGTTGTTATTGCATGACTGGATGCGGAGTTAAAAACAAGATTTTCCGCGTGATGCCGTAATGGGACTGAGTAATTTCTTGGCGGAGTATTCGCGTCAGTAATATCTTTTGTAATCACCTTTTGTTTTGTATTTGCTTGTATCTTCAAGCTATAATCCTGACAGACTCAGCAGGTGGGATATATTTTATTTCTACTATAACAAATTATTTCACAGTTTCTTTGTGCTAATCTATCGCTAATCACCGACACATCTGACAACCTTGGTGATTACTTTAAAATCCTTCTACGACCTTCAATGGGACCAATATATTCAGGAGGGCCTTTAATAATGTCCGACCAAAACTGTCTACGAATATAAAATAGCTACGGTACTTCAAAAACCCAGCTGGCACAAAGTTTCGCCTACAGAACGATCTAATAAAGCCGATTGATATCACTCCGTATAAGGAAGCCAGGCCGTTCAGAATGTTAATAGAACATGGAACAATCATGAATTATTAGCTGTGTGACAGACGTGTGGCGACTCCATTGACTTTGAACTGATGCATGGTCATGGTCGCCTAGTACTTGGCTTTGATTTGCAGTAACTAAATGGCTGAAAGAATTAGATTGAAAAAGATTGAGGCGGAAAAGAGAAGTATGTGAGTGAAACTTTGTGAGATGATTCAGAAACAAATTAATATCATAACGGATTTCTAGAAGGATACTTACTTAGACATTTTCGTCTGTTGTCAAATATAGGTCCAGTCATGTCAGTATCATCTCGGTAACGGGTGTGCGCAATCAAGTTAATTCATTTTATTGCCTTTGATATTTGCAGACAGCCACTCAGAGCTACTAAATCAGATTTGATGACGAATTTACCGATTGAGGTTTCAGAAACCTTAGTATCTTAGAAGGTGTAGTTTTACTCAATCTTTTGTAGATATACAATAAGTTTACAGGAATATTTTTAATATTAGTCTTACATTTTAAATCCTAAAGAGGCCCCATAAATGCAAGCATTTTTAGGTAACTATGCTATGCTTAAGTATAACATGAAAACGGTCATAATAACAGACTTTATCTTTAACACGCCATTGCCGAATCTTTTCTCAATTATTACCTCAAGCAGCTCAATAATCAACTCAAACCCTTTAAAATCTCATCTGATCTAGATTTTGACTATACAATAGAACCAATTTATCCCATAAACATATCTCCACATACCCTCCTTATGCTCGTAAGTAGGACACGAGTGTTAATCTACCCGCGCTCATACCGTGAGACAGTACCCCGGGAGGATGGGGTGCGACGGGGGTGGGAGACACCCCCACAGGCTTTATCGCGAACTGCCGATGAAGATCAGACATGCTGATGTAGATTGTAGTCGGTTGATTGAAGACGGTTCTGTGTTTATTGTGGGTAAAGTGATATTGGGAGATATCATTGTTGTGAACTTGTGACATAGATGAGAAGGTAATAATTGTAAAACTTTGGCCATATGATTCTAAGAGTACAGCCAATGTCGTGATGCTGTAAGCGTAAAAGAAGTCAAAGAATACAGCTGGGATGGGCGGTGTTTGGTAAACTTCGTCTAGTCTTCACGTCGTGAATTCCACAGAGCCTAAAGACACGGGTCTTCAATCAGTGCGTCCTACCTGTTATGACTTACCGTACGGTTGGTCCATCAGCTAAAGGTCGCTCAGCGAGCCATGGAAAGGGCTACGCTTGGAGTTTCTCTGAGGGATCGAAGCCGAAACGAGGTGATCCGGCAGAGAACCAACGTTGTTGACATAGCTCAGAGAATAAGCAAGCTGAAGTGACAACGGGGCGATCATATTAGCCGTAGAACTGATGACCGTTGGGGTAGACGTGTTCTTGAGTGGAGACCACGAATGGGTAAACTCAGGCTAAGTGGAGCGACGATCTTCGCAGGGTAGCTGGTTGCAGCTAGATGAGAGCTGCCGAAAGTCAATAGCAATGGTGTGCGATTGGAGAGGCCTATGTCCAGCAGTGGACTGCTATAGGCTGCAGATGATGACAAAGCATCAACGTATTAAAGGCTGCCAAAAACTGTCCTAATGGAATTGTATTAAAAAGTTTTGTGTATAGAGATTAAAGAGTGGAAAATGGAGTGCATGATTAAAGACGTAGATGGTGACCAAAGAAAACATGATGGACTGTGTGACATATGATTTATGAATATACCTGAAGTGACTATTAAGATATATGTAAGAAGAAGACCCAAAATAAATTGGGATACGAACAAAAGATGGTGATGGTAACTACAAATTTTAAAGTTCACCCAAATTAATCTATTATTTAAGGCTACATGGTGATGCTTTTTGTAGAACTTGCATAAAAGTATGAAGGCTTTATTGCTTTGAAGAAGAAATGGTTCGTTATAGGAGAAGAGGAAACAAAAGAAACGACGCAGACTGATTGATTGTGTGATAGATGATATATGGGTAAAAAAGAGGCGACTATTAAGAAGTACGGCAATAAAGACATGCTGCGCGGAGGAACGAACAAGGGAATGGTGACGGTAGCTGGAATTCTTAAAGTTTACCAAACTGAATCTATATTGAAGATAATTATTTTAATAATTGTTTTTTTATTGATTTTGCGTAAAGGATTCTGAATTTATAGTAGAGGAAGGTAGTGAGCGTACCTCGAAGATTAAAGCCAAATATACAAACCATAAGATGCTGGAGCGACGAAAATGAAAATGGGTCAAGGTTAAATCTAGTTCTTTTGGTACTATAAGTAGGTTTTGTTTATGTTATAGTTCTGAAAGACAACAATTATGAAATGAGGAGAGTAAAAAAAAATATACAGCATTAATTAGATTACAAGACTCCAAGAATGACGTCACTTTAACGAGTTTCTAACATAATTTATTAAAACTTTATGCAAAAGTACAAAGGCGGACTTAATGCCTTAGGCATCATGAGCTATTTTCGTGCAAAGCAAACCAAAAGGAAAGGAGAATCGTACAAGATCGTACAAATGTTATTACAATATTAATAAATACAACAATATGAGATATCTTCGAAACCAACTACCAAATGGTAGCAGATTGCATCGAAGCCCCAACATTTAACGCCAAGTAATCGCATAATCATCAATAATCCTTAAGTCACACAAAAAATATCGCAAGAAACGGATTTCAATCATGATACAATGACCAATTCTTTAACAGAACCATCAAAGCAATATCAACACTATCACCTACAAGACAGAATTCAAATTACCTTTTCTATTGTTGGAAATGTAGCAACCCGCTGCGAATCAGGGATCAGTTTTGAGTAAAAAAAATAAACAGATTTTAGGATTATAATTAATTAAATGTCTCTTGATTTCTGACTTTTACTCAGGTACCTGTAGTTTCTAGGGAGAATGTTGGATATTCTTACAACTAAATTCCTAAAATTGCGAAGACATTGGGTTTGGTACTATAGGGTAAAATCAGGATAGTCGCACCAGGGGATACAGTTGCCCCGATTTTAATTACTCTAGTTTTACAGATGAACTTCATGCTATTTTACAAGCTTTTAATTAACTTGCAATGTATGTATGTATGTAAGTGTGTTCGGGTCAAATTTTACAACTGAATGCACGTTTAGTTTGGATGACAATGCATGGTTAGATAAGTGACTTCATTCTAAATCCTATATGGCGGCCGGCCCAATATGGTGGACTAGTTATAATTTGTGCACTGCCATGATATAAGTATCAAATGAAAGGGTTTGCTGAGAAGAATACGAAAAAAGAAAGAGAAAAATAAAAAATAAAACTATCGAAAGATTCTCCAACTACCACTAAGTTGACCGTATCTCATGTCTCTGTGCAATTGCATGGGAAGCCAAAATGCGATCGAAGTTTTTGCGGGTTAGACCTCCTGTTTTTCGGCGGGGCATCTATACTAAACGTAATTTACATGGATTAGGCAACTGTACTCGTACCCTATATGGAATAGACGTTCCAAAATATAGAGGTCCACAAGAATCTCTAATACTATGGCAATATCAAAGATAATTTTTCTTTCTTTTCATACATTTTTAAATAAAAAACCAAAGTACAACCGGCCAGTTTTACAAATAAAGTATTTTTCTTTTTGTACTGATATGAGAGAAATAGAGTGATTTCAAAAAGTGTGGCAACTATCCTGTTTTTACCCTATTATTAGCGAAGTTCATGTAGTTTCTTATAGACTAGAAACCCACTAATAGAAGAATGAATCGCAATGATAGACTGAAGTACCACCACAGACATAAATATATCTAGATGGGGCAATTGTATGTTCTTCGCGTGCCAAAAAACGGAGTAAAGTTATGATCAATGATAGTAATCTGTGCTTTTCATTTAGAAATATCGGCACCGGAAATCCACAGAAATCTTGAAAAATGTTTTTTTATGCCATATTGAGCTGTAAAGAATGTATAGAAAAAGTTGGCCGAGGCATTGGAAATGTTTTCTTTCATTGGTAAGTAAATTCGTTTTTTAATTGTTTGTTAAAAAGTGGCACGCCTGGTTTTTTTAAATTTCACGTGATCAATTCATTACATTTTGGCATTTTGATGATCGCCATCACAGATAGAATAAAATTTTCTCTCGCTACCCTCAAAAAGACTTTATTTTTTAAACTTGTACATCTGATGACATAGCAACTAAAGTTCCCGTCACGAGAAGCTATTAATTTTGTAAACAAAGAACTTCTACTAAACTTAGAGACAATTCAATCAACAACAACTAATCTCAAGTTTAATCAACTCATACGAATAAAGCAATTTCCTTTGGGTTATATTTTAGCGATACAAAGCGCTGTCGTCTAATATTTTGTGGTACTGTAACACATCTGATATAAGGAACGTTCCATTTTATTTTATTTTTTATTATTGTGTGGCGTCTCGCAGGCCAATCCAAGTGATTGGCTACTACTTAACCGGGCGATCCCGTGGAGACTAAACTATAGCCTCCAGCAGGCATGAACTTTCCAGCAGTACCACAAAAATCTTTATATCGCTAAAATATAACCCAACCAAATGAAATTGCTCGTTAGTTTCGTATAACACGTATGTTACTTTGAGTTGATTGAATTTGGGATTATTTGTTGATGATTGAATTGTCGCTACGTAACTTAGTAGAAGTTCTTTATTTACACAATTTATAGCTTCTCGTGACGGAGACTTTACATAAAAACTTAGGAATGAACCCATAATACGCTCTTACTATAGACTATTAATTATTATTCTTTGGACAATCCAACCGCACTATTCCCAAACCAATGCAACTCCTGAAAGCCAGAATCAACAGTGGCGACCACCAGAAAAGCGCCGAGGCAATGAAGCTCGACGAAGTCCCGAAGAATGAATTTAACCGTCTTGGATCCCACAACGAAATTAATCAGAAAAGAATAATGGAGTAGTAGGAAAAAATACAAATTTACACTTCCATATCAAGCATAGAACAAACAAGACCAATAGGCACAAAGGGTCGTTTATAACTGCAATAAGCCCAGTTGCCTAGCACCACGGATAAAAATTAGCATTAATATTAATGGGTCCTAACATTCTGAGCTGTTATATTTGATTTCAATAATAGGTATGTCAAAAAGGCTTGAACGCTCGGCAATTTGTTCTAGTTTCCACGAGGTCCGTATAGTAAACAGCTCCTGATACAGCCTGTACATCATTCAACATATTATTGTGTTCATTCTGCCAAAGAATACACTCCCATAGACTAATTATCATAACTCAAGTTCCTCAACACATTGATCATGGGCACTCTATACCGTAGTTGGCCTTGCCAGATACCCACCCAGACGTGAGAATAAACCTAATGCACTGGTCTATAGGAAATCTAAGAAGTGCCGCATGCAACATTTATTCAAATAAAACAATCGTAGGAAAAGCAAAACTAAATTTATAAAAGTGTGTCGCTTCCGGTTAGATATATTGAATAGCTTTAGAACAAAACTAATGACGACACAAAACTGTTTGAAAAATTATATATTGTGTTTGGTTCTAAGGCTTCCAAGAGTATATCTACACAGGTACGGTTTGTGTATCGACAATTATCGCAAAATGAATGTGATCAATTGTCACTGCGATTGGTTGAATAAATTTTTAAAACTTTAACAATAAACAATAATTTATTTTTCAACACACTTGTTCATAAAGTGGCTCTAATTTCACCGCAATTAGGCACATAATGACACCTGTTATCAAACTGTGACTTTTTCATTGCTATTATTCACAAGTGAGTTATAGACTTTTTTTTTAATTTATTGGTTGAGTTGCTTTGTTCTTAAAAAAGGTTTCGATACAAAAAAGATCGTTCTCAATAGTACAAATGCAACACATTTCATGCAACTTCGTATTTAAATAGATAAATTCAACTTGTACGTGTTTAATAAATAAAACTTTCACTCAAATAAAACTTTTGTTTTTGTCTGTAATAAAGAAAACTTGAAATTCGCCATTTTGTACGTGGCTAAAACGCTATCCGCGAAAAGCCAAAAAAAGAAAACTCATTCTTATTAGTCTGTGGCCGATCGCCATTGTTAGATGCGCGCGCATAGGAAAACTGATTAATTTTGCCCGCCATTGCGAAAAAATTTCACAACTCGTTTTGACTGTTGGAAATGATTATTTAGTATTTTTTCTTCTCAAGTGTGTTGAAAAACGTCGTATGATACACGTGTGTATTGATGATTACCGTCCTCGGCTCTCTTAAGACCCTCGCCTGACGGCTCGGGTCTCAATGGCGCCTCAGCGGTAATCACCAACGTTACACACTTGTACCATAATGTACTATATATAAATCAGGAGATACAGATGAAATTTATGTTGTTTAGCAAAAATTATCTTGGTAGAACCTGTGATAGAATTATAATAAGTCATCTGAAAATGAAGTCTGCATGTGTATGTGTGTCATTCTATTACTTTCACAATTCATCAGCATGAAATTTACGGAATATACAAAAAGATAGTAAAGGGGTGACCATAAGCTCTTAGAGTAAGGTAATTTTGAGTGTGCAAGATTTATATGACGTATATACATATGTCACTTACACTATCTCAAAATAACCTTACTCTAAGAGCTTATGGTCACCCCCCAGTACCTACAGTTAGTCATCTTATGCTTATAAAATAATAATAATCTGAGGAAACAACCAAACGGATTCTACATCCTTATAATCCTAAAAGCAAAGTTTTAGATTCTCAAACAATTTGAACGTTACAAAATCCAGCAGACATCGGTTAAACATCCGAAACCAATCCGAAGATCGTCGGCCGATCCAAAAACTCAGTATAGAATGCGACGAATTTGACAAGTCACCGATTTTTTATCTCAAGCACAGATTATCTGGTCTCCTTACCCCACTCGATCAATCTTATCGAGGCAACTATGACGTGCTGTAATCGAAAACGGTCCAACCACCAGAATATTACAATTCCAATTTTAAACCTTATGATGCCATGTCAGGGTTTACATTTGAAGTGATGGGGAGGAATGGAGATGCAACTGCTAAGGTTTGAGTCGGCGGATCATCGTCGGATTCCGGGAAATTCGGCCCGCGTGAATACCTGCCCGTACAGGTAAGGGTAGACACTAAATAGTTATAGACATGGCAAAATATAATCTAATAAGTTTTATCTATTGCGATCTACTTTATAACCACCAGCAACCAATATAACCAGCAATTAATATTTTATAGTGATTTGATTAAAGAACGTGCAACTAAGTATTTATTGTGTGTTATTGTTCTTCATCACTCGTTTAACACAACTGGTATAAATGACACTAACTTAATTGCTGCACTTGTTAAAGCCACTTGTAAGTGTTGCCAATAATGGCAGACAGAGACAGACGACGGTCAAGCCCTCATGTACTACTTAGCTATACCAAAACACATAAATCAACTGCCCTTGGTAAATTTTTGTAAATCTTGCGATATTATGAACTCCCAATAGCTGACTTCATAGCCCAATAAACTCCAACAAAATGCAATAAGTCCTTCATAATATATCTGTGACTTACTGAAACGAAAGAGTTTATAATTTTACGATATATATTATAAACGGCTTATGTTTAACTTACCACCAGATCAGATATAGTAACAAATAGCAGACAAAAGTAGTAAATGATCACCAAAATGAAACTCGCATTTTAATGTAAAATTATAACCAAAGTTTTAACATTTTGCTATCCTATTTAAGTAAAATGTAACCCAAAAATAGTAAATGATCACCAAAATTAAACCAAAATTTTAAAGTAAAATTATAACCAAAGTTTTTAAATTCTGCTATCCTATTTAAGCAAAATGAGTTTAAAAATGAGTAAAAAAATGAGTTTTGCTTGGAAGTAGCGGTTGGTCACTGTTCTAACCTAACCTAACCTATTTCACCCGGTCAAAATAATCTATTTCACAACATTAATTTGGTGATCATTTACTAAATTTGGTGGTCGAATACAATTTAAAGTGGAGTCGTGACTAAAATAGCTGGTACGAGTACTATTGTATTTTTAGACTTTATTTTTCTGGTGTTAAGTAGATATTTTTGGTTACAAAACTAAGGGTATCAAAGCATTTTATGGTGGTCATTATATTTATCCCCATTATAAACTAACAGTTTTTACAAAATTACCCGCGACATGAACATGGTATTTTTTGTTTCTATGCTGCAGTTCAAAAGTGTGACTATAACGTCTAGACTTCTAATAAATGTTATACTCAAAACCAACTCAGATCCGATAAATCCAAAACCAACGACACACTGAATAATCCAGCGAGCACATCCAGTGAACGAGGCGAAAAAAATGGAACGCCTGAGGCCTCTAACCGTGCATAAGTCTTCAACAATATGACTTGCTATTTGTCCACCGGCCTGTTATTGTTGACCCTACTTCTTGCCTTTAAACAAATAATCTAGCAACGTGCGAATATATCAGAATTAATACCTACCTGCTTCATCTCATCGGTCAAGTGTTCCAAGAAGATGAGGCATTTTAAAACAGCCATCGATTAAATTATGACGATTATAAGATAGATTTGTCGGTGAGATAAGTTCGGTTGAAAGAGGCCGATGTTTTAATATGTTTCTATACGAAATAAATAAATACGTGTTAATGTATAAAAAGAAGTTTAAATATCTGTGGGAATCGTGTGAAATTAAGATGATTGAAGCAATTAACTCAGGCTTCAGTGATTTTAATCCAAATCGTGTGGTTCTGTGCTTTCAGGATCTCAATAGTTATCATTCTTTTATATTTAAATATTCTAATTTATCTATGAAATGCAATTAACCTAAGATTTATTATAACTTGTAATAACTGAGAACATTATGAGGTTAGCAATTCACCTTTCATTGGTCCTTGTGTCCTTACTTTGAAATTTTTCGTCGAATCGTTGAGCTCCTTAAATTCTGAGTTGAGCTGCTCGGTTATTGACAAATGCGTGCACTGACTGGACAGGTCAACTCTGGCTGATTATTTCCTCAAAAGTCCATTTCAGACATCAGCCTACATGGTCTTCACATGATCTAACCAAGATATTGTCTGGACTTTAAAAGAGACTGTGACCTCTGAGTTTGTTTCGGCCTTTCTTCTCAGAGTGGTCAGATAGGAAACGCCGACCTCATCTAGTTTGAAAAAATATGATCGAAATGTAAAAGTGTTTGTACAAACCAACTTACAGAAATAAAATCATTTATCATTATCATTTATCAAAGATTTCAAGAGATTGTTTTTTGTTGAACGTATGACAACATACACTTACTTAAACTACAATAATAACATTACAACAAATTATGTAAATTAGTGAAATTGAAATTTTGCTGATTGCATGAAGGTGTATCACTACAAAAATATTCAAGTAGATAACAATTAGCTGATCGCACGGTGTATGAGATACTTGTTCCAGTAGCCGTGCTACCAGTTAGTGATCAACCGATGTGATGAAGCCTCCTTGTTACCCGGGGTTCAGACGGCAGCCGGGACAGGGACAGTGGCGAGCCTCTCGGGGGTCAAACCGTTAGTCACCCGCATCTCAGTGTCTTCAGTAGGCGAGAAAGAATCATTGTTATCGGTTCAGGAAGGTTAAAAATAAAATAATGAGTGGAATCTAGAAACACCAAAACTAACACTTGTTTGGTAAAAATTTAATTTATTAGAAGGCGTGTAGCATTTATTTTGATATCCCAGAGGATTATTAGAGACGAGGTATTCATCAAAATAGGGCTCGTCCGGGATTTGAACCCGGGGCCTTTCACACCCCAAGCCAGAATCATACCGCTGGACCAACTAGCCGCTTTTCTATTGGCTTAAAAACCAGTAGAATCGTCAGTAAGCCCTTGTACAAACTTACCTAACTATTTCGTTACGTGTATCATTAATATCAGAGCATGAACTATAACTTTTTTTAACAAAAAATAAAAACGACTTCTAAAGCAAAACACTACAAATACAAAATAACTTTTTTTCCGAAGTCGAACAACATCCGAATTGAGAACCTTCTCCATTTTGGGAAGTCGGTTAAAAATAACATCAATCGACAAGCGGCTCGTTGGTCTAGTGGTATGATTCTCGCTTTGGGTGTGAGAGGTCCCGGGTTCAAATCCCGGACGAGCCCTCTTTTACCCCTATAGACGCAGAAATTCGAGCAAAAACAGATTTCTATATTCTCATGCCCAGATTGAAATACTCGAGTCAACACAAATACACAAACATGTCTCACCGAATCCTCACCAAAACCACATCTGTATACTGTCGAAAAAGAGAACCGTACATCTAATTTTTTCCTATTTGCAATACATTTCTCCTAATTCACTTTATTACGCCTCATTCGTCGTATCTCACATACAAATTGTGTTTAAACGGAACTTTATTATTTTCCAAAGCGGAACGGGCCACAGATGTTGGGTCTCAAATAATTTCCAGATACCATGTTATGAGTATGAACCGATACGCTCGCAATAAGAATGTATGTACTGTGTTTTACTTACTCGGAGAGAGATGGGGCATACGCGACACGTTTGTAAGGGGCTTTTACACTGCACGATTTTTAAACCTTTTTTATTTTTGCTTGTTTTATTTTACCTTGCCTTTGTATATGTTCGATTAAGCTGAAACTTGGCGTACGTCATCATCATCATTATCAGCCTTTTTTTTAATTTTCCCACTGCTTGGACACAGGCCTCCTCTCTGTGAGACGGAATGAGCCGTAGTCCACCACCCGGGCCCAGTGCGGGTTGGTGGATGTCACATATCTTTGAATGTTTTGTCTACCTCACGATGTTTTCCTTCACCGTCTTGAGAGCAGTGGTGATAAAATAATTTACACAAAGTAAAGAGCCTGCCTGGGTTCGGACCCACGTCTTACCAACTTGTAAGTCGCGGCCGTTACCACTAGGCCACCACTGGTCTTGGCGTAGTTATACCAGGTTAATTTTCAATTACCCGCCATTTTTTTAGGAATAAGCTATCAATCACAGCCGAGTTAATGCGGACAAAATGTACTAAACGCCAGATTTTTTTATCTTTTTTGTGAGTCGATTTTTGCATAACTTTGACTGTTACCTAATTCCCGAAAAAAATTGGCTGGTCATTGAAAATTAAGCTGGTATAACTTTGGAAACATTGAAATAATATTGTACTATTGTGCCGGATCTCAGATGGAGCCAGAAGGTGGCCGTAGCAACTCCTCAATCAGAAAAGATAGCGTCATCGTGTTTGAGCTCTTTGGATAGGTAAAATAAGCGATATTACACTTCGTACTTAGGCCGGGACTCCACCAAAGCGGAGATGTGCGGAGAAGTCCAAAGCGGAGAGGAGATGTTTTTTAAACAACCAATAGAATTTCGTTATTCACGCATCTTTCGTCTCCGCTTTAGACTTCTCCGCACATCTCCGCTTTGGTGGAGCCCCGGCCTTATCCATTGAAAGCTTGTTCAAAAGAATTTTACTTTTAATGATTACTTTAGCGTCGATAACTGAAAAGTTTTATGTAATTCGGTTGTCATGACTTATGATGCAGAGGAATTAGGGACATGTCATAAAGTTATGGAAGCGAATATTGATAGCAATAAGAGTAGGGGAAGACCAAACAAACGATGAATGGATGGATGTATGGATGGTTGGATAGATGGTATTATTGATCGATGATGGACTATGTAAAACTATGTCTAGAAAAGAGATGTCTATTCAGATTCCGATGAATCTTATACTAATATTATATATCTTACTAATGCTCCGACTTACTATACAAATGTGACAGTTTTTGTGGATGGATGGATGTTTGTTACCTACACTTTTACGCAAAAACTACGGAACGGATTTAGATGAAACTCATGCTTATTCTTCAGAATAACAAAAAGGCTGAAATTTATGAAGATATTGCGAGAAGTTCTTATATTATAAATGCGAAAGATTGGATGTGTGACGGCTGAACGGATCTTAATTAAATTTGGCACCATAGAAATATAAAATACAGTTTGGCACATAATAGATTAAAGTCAGGAATAGCACATAAACTACTTTTTTTTTCCGGGAATATGTTCCCTCAGGATAACTTTCGACATTCACGCGGGCGAAGCCACTGGCAGAAGCTAGCAGAAGAATATGATGCGCCGACGCCGTATAGAGAGGTGAGAGAATGATGGTGATGATGAAATTGGATATAAATCAAATATTGGAAATAATCAAAAATAAATCAAATTAAATTTCATAAGCTTGATTCGCTGTGCTACTGTTTCTATGCTATTTTCTTTTGATGGTGGTATATCATCCAATGACTTCTCCCGATATGGATGAAGTGGGTGAGCGTGTCAGACTTTTACTGTTTAAAAACCACCCGTGTTCCTTCAGTTCCTTGTGCCAGGGCTGCAGTAACCGTCTTTTAAATTTATTCGCGACCCAGAACTTTTCTATCCTAGAACAACAGTAATATCTGATACCACTTAGATATCAGGTACATGATTATGTTGTGCCTTGTTCTGTCAAATAACACGGTATTTGAATTTTTGGTTTTCAAAGGTCAAAAAAGATATAATTGAGATAATGATAACTTGATGATCAGAATAATTATAGTGATATACAATACTACCTAATTATAAACTATATTAATAATAAATTAGTTAAAAATGTTAAAAGATTTCTTGTCTCTGAGACGCAGTTTAGAAGCTACACGACTTCGATACTATTACAGAATCATTTCCAAACCTCGTCCGATCGATCGTCGCGTCGAATCGTAAGATCTAAATAGCTTTTGTATCCATTCGTTTTATACACAAATGAATTGAATAGATACTTTTGCCAACGTTTATGCTGATATTTTTCTGCAATATTTATTCTTGGTAGGATAATACTCAAATGAAACAACTTATAGCATGTACGTACGTAGGTATCTATGTATCTGTGCAACTCCTTATAACGTAAGTACTACGTACAGTAAATAGTGAGTTACGAGTGTGCAATGATGAATGCTCACGGGTATCAAACGACGTTTTTCAACACACTTGCGAACACACGATCAATCAATCTGCCTAGCCTTTTTATGTTGGGGTCGGCTTCCAGTCTAACCGGATTCAGCTGATTACCAGTGTTTTACATGGAGCGACTGCCTATCTAACCTCCACAACCCAGTAACTGGGTAACACGGTACCCCTTCGCAAGACTGGTGTCAGATCTCAAGCTTCTGACTACTAGTACCGACTGTCAAAGATCTTCAAATGACAGCCAGGACCAACGTGCTTTCCGAGGCACGGAGGAAACTCGGTATGTTGAAATGGTCACCCATCCACGGACCGACCTCGTCAAGCGTTGCTTAACCTTGAAGATCGACCCGTGCAGCTGTTATCATTTAGCCACGAGCTCCTCACACTTGTGAATACACGACAAATATCATAATATTTTGTAACAAGTTTTTGAGTGCGTATTAAGGTGCCCTATATACCCCTCAGTATCTGATTTTAAAATGAGAATCACGTCTAAACGGCTAGTAGTATTTATTTGAAAAAAAAATATGTTACATTAGACCATTTTTTAAATAAAATTATGTCAGAAAATTTTGAGTTTTATTCGTATAACATAGTGTAATTAATTTGTAAAGTTATGTCTAACTCGGACAAAAAAAACGACAATAGCACCAAAACCGTCAGGCGTATTTTAATACATTTTTCACTATCTCAAAGACATTTTAATTATCTACATTTTGATCTGAAGGTTTTTTTTTTCAAGTCATAGAATAATAAGGAAAGCACTAAAAACTACCTAATTATGGTTCGCGCGGGTGTGGAACGAGAGCGCGTTTTGTTCCCACAAGGGCTTTGGCAACTGTCATCGTCTTAAAAAGAAAATTAATAGCATTTATCAATAGTGCATGTTATGTTTTAATTACGGTATCAGCAGTGTGGTCATAAAGTACCTATCCTTATCTTAATTACCGTTTTCTGCACGACATTAGCTAACTTCAGACAGTTCTAATGTTTTATTAGTTCACACAAGCGGCTCGTTGGTCTAGGGGTATGATTCTCGCTTTGGGTGCGAGAGGCCCCGGGTTCGAATCCCGGACGAGGCCTTATTTTTAGATGTTAGAAGAATCTTCTATGAATATAGCAACTTCTAGGGATCCTTCCTTAGGATTTTTGTGTTTAACATTAAATTTTTATTTATGACCAGTCTACATAAATTAAGCTAGGCAACTGCTTTAGATAAACTAAACGTTTTTTGTACAACAATTTTCTTAAACATGTTCTCCGTTCTTAACTAATCAACCGTCATTATAAAACTTCTGTGCAATTACAGTATTTACTATAGGTACGAAAAATCAAGACAAAAGTTAGAAGTCGCTTCAGTAAAAAAAAACATATTTTTTCATAGAAAAGCGCAGCGCCGTTGAAACCAAGGATCACACAGGGCTCAAATTAACATCGCTAGATCTTACGTCGATTGATCAGCAAAATTCCTCTAAAGAAATAATCTGAGTTGGCGATGCATTAAAATACAAATATCATCGTTAGCAAATATTTGTTAACTAAACTGGACAATTCTTTGGTATTATAAGTGCTTAGAAGCGGCTCGTTGGTTTAGTGGTATGATTCTCGCCTTGGGTGTGAGAGACCCCGGATTCAGGTCCAGGTGAACCCCATCTTTTGGATATTAGGATAAATACTACGGGAACTTCTAACAAAAAGAAACCAAATACTTTTTAAGATATTCCTAGACACTACAGTCAATCGCTTTGTAAAGTACTTGGTACGTACGAACACCGTAAGACTCCACTGTCCGTCTATCTGTCAGTCTGTCACCAGGCTGTATCTCATGAACCGTGATAGGTAGACAGTTGAAATTCACAGATGATGTGTTTCTGTTGCCGCTACAAAAACTATAACTAAAAACAGTATAAAATAAATATTTAAGTGGGGCTCCCATACAACAAACGTGATTTTTTTGCCGTTTTTTGCAATAATAGTACGGAATCGTGCGCGAGTCCTACTCGCACTTGGCCGGTTTTTAAGTCTACATAGGCACAAATGATATAATACTAGCATACAGATGCCTCATCAATTCAAAGATACCGTGCCGACGTAACTAGCGTTTTTCATCTGATTATTTTTTGTAAATCGATCGCGTTCGGTTCCGTTGCACGGATATAGATGGTGATCTATCTATCGCCGTGCAACGGAACCGAGTTAGTTACTAAAGATCATAAAAAAAAAACATAAAAGTATAAGCAACGAATGATCAAGACAAACAGAAGAAATCCCTCCAAACAGGAAAAAGCAGATTCTTTTTCCTAAAAAGCTTCAAAACGAAAAGCGCCGCGGCAACGTTCAAACCAAGGATCACACAGGTCTCAATTAACTTCGCCAGATCTTCCGTCGATTGATCAGCAAACGTCCTCAAAGGAAATAATCTGTGTTGGGGGTGCATTAAAATATAAATATGATCGTTAGCAAATCATTAGCCGGTACGTTTTTCCTCTGAAGGATCGCTCCGTTTCCTATCAATCGGGACAAAAAGAGGGGCCTAAGATGACGCTTTTGAATTTGTATTGTGGCAATGTATGGTAACTAAGACCCAGTTTTTTATCTGTAGTTAACTCAACCATTGGTTATATATACTGATAAACTAAACTTAGGATAAACGCGTATTTTCATAAATTTTTACTGATTTCAAAAAAATACTTACCGACTTCAAAAAAAAGGAGGTAATCTATTCGATATGTATGTATGGAATATTGTTGGAACTGCACAATATTCCCTTATGTTACTCTATGTAGGCAAACAGGTGTGCGAAATTTCACGAGTGTATGTATACTTATTTGTATGTATGTATGTGTCCAAGCCTTTCTCCGAAACTACTAATTGGATCGTGATTATTCTTTTTGTGTTTGATTGAGTATCTCTTAACTTAGGAAATATTGAAAATTTATCAAAATTGGTCCAACAGTTTTCAAGATAGGGAGCATACAACCGAAATCCTTAGCGACAAACAGGACGAATGTATAAATTGTGTTATTATCGGTATTTTGTCAATCCTTTAAAGTACCTTACTATAGAACTTGCTCATTTTCAGTGATGGCGTACTAAAACTAAAAAAAAGAAAAAAGACTTTTTACCAAAAATTAACTGACTAACAAAACTGACTAACTGACTGACAAAACACTAAAAAGTGCATAATATTCGGCAGTCGGTATCGAAAAATTATAAAAACAAGAAGTACCAAAGACACCGACTTCCGAAACGAAAGTTATGTTTCGCTTTGTAATGTTTTGTTTTAAAATTCGGTTAAATATTTTTTTTTAATGTTTTCTATCTTTTCTTTTTTTTGTGCACCTATATTACCATGAAAATACGCTTTATTCAGGATAACTCAAAAACTGTTCATCAGATCTTGATCATGAGACCACATGAGAAACAACTTTCAAATAAATGAAGAAAAAAGAAGAATCATCAAAAGCAGTTCACCTAGTAAAACGCTCTGAGGTATAACGAACTATTATAACTACGTATATTATTACAAAAAATGCAGTCGAAATGAGAAATGAGGCTTTCTCCTTTTTGAGTCGGCTAAAAGACGCATTTTACCGAAACTTTAAACTATTGGCTGAGTTAACTACGGATCAAAAAAAAAAAAAAAAATTAAAAAAAAAAAATATAAAAAAAAATAAGATACATGTAAATTTAAAAAACTGGACCTTATTATACGGATTTTTATTATACTTATAAGCCATTTTTACTTAGCGAAGTGCAAGTACGTTCACATGGACGCAATGCGATGCAATTCGATTTGTACTTGAAATTTTCTCAAAAAATACGTGCGCGATATCGCCTATCAACGCAATTTATATCGCGTCGCGCCATCTATACGGTCCCTTAGAATGTTGAATTTGTCAGTCATTCTGTCTAATTTGTTTGATTTCCGGTCAACGTAAATTCTATTTGGAGCTCCGGAGGTATCAGAACCGGTTGTAAACGAAAATCCTAACCGGAATTAATCTAGTTCCAACGGAAATTCTGATTAGAATTTCTGCACATATCTAACTAGATGGATAACATAACGTCTTAGTGGAACTCCACAGGCTAAAAGTGCGCAACTATTGCGCAACTATCGCGCAATCATCGCTGCGATCAATCCCTTAACCAGTATTAGGTATCTCATTTGCTCATCGCCCGCTGATTGTTAATGTCCACTTATTGCTACTATTCTAACGCCAAAAATAATCAAATATAACACATATGACAAAAGCAAATTTTTAAAATATTGGACTATTTATTTCCACGCGGGCGGCAGCCAGTGAAGAATAATTTGATAACAAGTAAAATTTCAAAATTTAGAAAACCCCCGACACATTTATCTTGCGAAAACATCACGATCTAAACAGTAAAACGCGCATAACTTTTGAACGGCTGAACCGATTTTATTCAAACATAGCTAAGAACACTCTCGATACAATCACCTTTCAAACAAAAATCAAAATCGGCTCATCCGTTGAGGCGCTATGATACCACAGACAGACACACAGATACAGATACACAGATACACAGCAACACACCTCAAACTTATAACACCCCTCTTTTTCCGTCGGGGGTTAAAAATAATGTAGAACGTTCAACGTGGGCAACTACAACAATATTTTAAGTTAAATACTTAGCATATTCAGTTGGCTGCATCATCTATTTATTTATATTGATACAATTTGTGACATCTGCTGCTTAAAACTACGCTACTTTTCAAAGAATTTCATAAATAGTATTAACTATCTTATTATTCAATCTTCTGGAATTCGTCTTTTTTTATAAAATTATATTTCAAGAACCATTGTGGCCATGCACGAGCCTATATAGGCGCTTGACCACTATCTCATCTGATGGTAAACGATGATGTGGTCGAAGGTGAAGCACGCTTACCTAGAAGTAACCTATTCACTCTTGACTTAAAGATCTATCCCTAGGTTGTAGCTATCGGGAAACATAGACTCCGGCAGGGAATTCTAGTCCTTAGCTGTACGCATAATAAAATATCTCCAAAGCCTTTAGTGCGTATGGGTGGGATGTTCGGCATACCGATGGCGCATCGCCGTACGTCTTGCAGTCCTATGAAGAAACGGGCTAGGCGGAATTAGATCATGCAATTCCATCGCACACGACAACCTGGCCACTCGGCGACGATTTGTTCAAGGCTGACTTTTTGATTCATTCGGCAAGATTTACAAAAGGAAAATAATTGTTTCGTACACTTTGAATTGAAGATCTTCTCTAAATAAAAGTATAAAATAAAGTCGCAGTCAGCGTATTTTCGACGTCATTTCCGGTACTGCGCTAACTTCTTCTAAACCACGCAATTGATACGGTTCTGAGACGGTTTTCACAAATAGATAGAGCGAAGAACGAGAAATTTATTTGGTATATAATTTGTCCCGTGCGAAGTCTTAAATAAAAGTCAAAATAGTTTCAACCTGCACTTACCATATACATCATATACGCGTACGCATACATCACTATTATAACTAGCACTTTACACTTCACAAATAAAAACATGACACAAACATCACACTAATAGCACAGCTATAGTAACGTTTAAACAAAATAAATATTAGCCAAACTTTATTAAACTACATTTAAAAAAATCAAACACGTCATTACCCGTCGAACATAAAGTTAAAAAGACCGAACTTGTTCACCAACATAGCTGGCTTACTTATCTGTAAAAATAACTGCCTACCCTACAACTACGATAATAATTATAATTTTTTGCATTGTACCGTCTTCGCTGATGTATTCCATAGCGTTGCCAAACGATTCACTACTTTATCACATTTTGTTATAATACACTTTTACATAACGCACATGCGTATGTAGCAGGCTGCACGGGCAGATTATCAACGTTTACTATTGTTTTGATAAACCAAATTTCATCACTTACGTGTATTTATTTCCCATTTTAATAACTTTCCCTTGTAGCATCAACCAAACTAAGACCTCCGCTATTCCTTTAAATTTAAATTCAATAGTACGACTGACAATCTCTGATCTTGACCGTATTTCCACTACAAATTTGTCCACCTTTATATTGACTATTGTGGAAATATTGTAACTGATGGTTGACTTGGAAACTATATGGAGAAAGTATTTTTTTTGCGGAATCCATTACGCGTTCAAACAATAGTTAGAGGAATTCAACATATTTCATTCCCTTTAAATCTCAAAAACTACAGGGCCATAAGACGAAAGTTTTTAACCAACGCGAGTTGCCAATGATCTGATGACATTTGACACTAAAACGGTTTTACAAAAGCGGTTACTCAAAATGGGTCCCAACTTAAAATTACTCAATAGTTAGTGCTGAGCGCGGAGTTTTATTGAGTGATCAATTCTGAAATGAAGAGAAGACTTAGAGCTGGAAACACATCCACAAGTGAAACCATGTGAAGGCCACGGAGCCGCTGGATCCAAGATGCACAGATCCGGTCGTTGTGGCGACGCTCGGTGGAGGCCAATGTCCAGCAGTAGACATCTTTCAATTAATGATTATGATGACGTATTTCATTGAGATGCTTGACTGCTTGTGTTTAACGGTAAGTTTCTCTAGTTACTTAAAAAAAATGTTAATAAATCGATCATGTTTGTTTTCATCCCTTTTTAGATAAAAGCCGAAAAAAACGCGATCGTCTTCAAGCAACATTTTAGCGCTCGCCCTATAACGAGCAAATCTTAGGGGTGATACATCCGCGCCATAATACAAAACGTATACAAAACTCATAATATGCAGAGATAAACATACTTCATGAACATTTGAAATGGAAGATATGCCGAAGGAAATAATGTTTTTTTTTCCAGCGAAGTTAACTGAATCATTCAGAAAAATTCGATTGTTTTTTAAGAATTTCAGCATTTTCCTAAGTTATGACATGTTTGGTAACTAAGAAGCTAAGATGGTTCTCATAATTTTGTTTAACATTTAACATTAATTAAAACTTCTAAGAAAGAGGTGACAAAAAAAGTTAATGTAAAAATTAAAAACCCGACTGCTTGGGAAGCGAACTAAAAAGACGTGTGACGACTAGAAGAAAATCATGCTGTGTCGGAGTATACATAATCGCGAGCCGACTCAACAAAATACTTATAAATGAATGGTACTTACTGATGAAAATGGTACCATCGAACTGGTCTGACGATGAAGCCGGTAGGTAGGCACTGGAAAGCCGTAATAAAACAATGTATCCTGGTCGTATTTTGGCTTTTTGGAATCGAAATGAGATAAACTCTGGCTATGAATGATTTTCACAGTAATTTAAGATACCAAAACTAGAAAAGAAAAACGAAAAAAACTTTTTAACAAAAAATTAAACCGACTTCTAAGGCAAAACACTACAAAGCGTAAAATAACTTTGTTTCCCGAAATCTGTGTCGAAAAACGAAAAATATTAGGTACCAAAGACACGGAAAACGTAGTTATTTTTCGCTTTGTAGCGCCTTAGAAGTCGGTTTATTTTTTTGTTTAAAAGTTTTTTTACATTAACTTTTTTTATTATAACTTTGTATTTATCATCTTTTTAAACATATAAGTGGTATATATTTTTGTTGTTAAACTTGAATAAAGAAAATTCCACAAGCAAAATCGAATGAACTCGGCGTACCAGCCCTTGCCAGTGTTGCCCATTTCGACATCTGCCAGTCCCTTAGCAGTTAGATTGCGATTAATATACCGATACACGCCGGGGACGAGATGATTTAATAACCAACGATCGGGCAATGGAGAATGGACCAGCATCGCGATTTGTTAACAGTATATAATAATAATAAGCCTTTATTTACTACACTAAATAAAACTAATTATTGCACTTCGGCGTCGTCCATCAGCGCGTCCCTTGACGCATAGGCCTTCCCCAGGCTCTTCCATTTGTCTCAGTCTCGTGTAGCTCTGGCCCACAGGGCACCAGCTATCTCCACTATATCATCGTCCCAGCGTTTGCGTTGTCTGCCTTTATTTCTCTTTGATCCATCCCTAACTTGCCATTCAGCTTTAGACCACTTATTTTTCTTGTCACGGAGCATATGCCCAGCCCATCTCCATTTCATTCTTTTTGTATGGAAGGTAGCATCATTCAGTTTAGTGATATTCCTTGTTAACAGTATTGATCATTATTCCTTTCGGAATAGATATATTTTTGCATTATTCTTATTGGTAGCGCCTATTAGCTCTCGGTTGACTACTATCTCACCTGTTAAGCGTTGGCTACTTGCCCGATTGAGCACGCAAGACCGTAACCTATTCGGTCTTTATCTACTTAAAGACCTTAATTGATAGCTATCAGCAAGCACAGACTCCAAGAGGGAGTTCCACTTCTTAACTGTAAGCAAAATGAATGTTCAACCGGACATTTTCACCTCTATCACTCAAAGGTTAGCAGGAAGAAAATTGCATTTGGAGTTAAGCTTGCCTTTGTAGGTACATGCATTTTGTTTTAACTTGGATAAATGATTATTTTGAATGTATAATAAATAATTAAGAGAAGTATGTGCCATTCTCAACCTTCTGTCATTCTGAAACTGAATAAATGGCCTGCTTTTAAAATAAACAAAAAATATTTGAAATAGGTTCATCCATTGAATTAGGTACAATGATACAGACAGCAGCAACGAAGATAGACCACTCCAAAAGTGTACCAAAATGGGGCTCGTCCGGGATTTGAACCCGGGACCTCTCACACCCAAAGCGAGAATCATACCACTAGACCAACGAGCCGATTGTGGGGTGGATTTATTTTATAGTTCATGCCCGGATATTAAAAACTCGAAAAACAAGTTTTCACAAGCTTTTATTTAACTTGCAATGTATGTGTGTTCGAGTCAACTTGCAACTGAATTTTAAAGCAGTCCTTCACCGATTAAGATGAATTTTGCACACACGTTTAGTTTGGATGACAATGTATGGTTAACTAAGTGACGTCATTCTAAATCCAATATGGCGGAAGGCCCAATATGGCGGACTAGTAATTTTTTGTGCACTCCCATGATATGGGTATCGTACAAAAGGGTTTGCTGAGGAGAATGCAAAAAAAAAACTTGTTTTAAAAAAAGGTTTTTAATGAATAATTTTATATTTACACTGATATGATTCTCGATTTTCATTGTGTGAGGTCCCGGGTTCAAATCCCGGACGAGCCCTGTTTTGTTAGGGACAATCATTTACTTTCCACAATTGTAATCTCCGCCAGTCCGAGAATTTATAACCACAAGTTTAAAACGTTTCGTTCGTTCGCAAAGGCGGTGGACATTTGAATGTTTTAACATTACTTAGGGGGTACTTCGTTTTGTTCGAGGGAACTGGAATCATCTTAATGCTGGTAATTATACGGATTCAACGAATTACTCGGTCATAAGTAAACAAACGGAATGCCCTATTTACAATCGTAAATTTTAGAGTCAGCTCCGCGCGAAAACAAGTCAGTAGGTGTAGCCTCGGCTTTGAATTAAAATGTTACACTTTCTGTGCAAATAATTAAGTCTTAATTCATTTGTTTTTTTTTCTTGCGTTACGAATGAACCACGTACATGAATCTGTATAAACTAGCCCATTCCACGAACAGTAAAACTATTTTCTTACTGTCCCTCGGCAAACTTCGCGTTTCGTCAGTCTTCGGATTTATATCAGTTGCCCTTTTCACTAGGTTTTGGTGCAGACCGGACTCTCTCAATCAACTTGGAAGTATGTAGAGATGTTAATACTCTTTTAACTTAATGTAATTTATTTTAAAAATGGGAGGAAAGCTGCTAAAGCGGAGATTTTTCCAGCTCTATATATTTTACACGTAAATCAAAACAAAACAACAATAAAGTACTTATTTCTGAATTCAAATTATTAAACACGATAAATCTGGAACATGTGTGTGAATCATGGACATGGAAATTAGCATCCAAATTAAGCAATGCGATGATTGCCGAGGGATATTAAGAAAATAGTTGTACTGTACCAATAATGGGGATCGCCGTTGGCTACTGAGTTGAGGTCTCCCAAAAATCATACTAAGGTACTTTTTCCAAGATAGGTATTAGACACGGAGTAACAAACTTTTACAACGAATCAAAACAGAAATCAAAACCTCTCTTCATTTCAATATAATTCAATAAAAAAGTAAACGACAAAAAGAGAATCTCGTTATGAATATTTCATTACGTTTGTAAGCACTAAGGTTTATAGATTGTTGACATTAAAAATTGTAATTAAAAATAACATCAATCACGGGATGACGGGTGGCTACATTCACAATGGTTTCCTAAGCCTCGTCATTTCTGTGGCCTTACAAGAAAAGCTTCGAAAAAAGTGCTGGTTGCGAAGAATGAGGGCTACGCATTGTCACAGTTTTAAGAATAAAATGCGGCATTATCTGATGAACGATTGTAAAATTTTGACCTTCAGTTTTGTTCATTTTTCTTCTTATTCGTTGTCTTCATTACTGAAGGGCGTGCCCGTCTTGGAAAGCTTTCTCGGAGTCATTGTCTAGCTGCCAAGCCTGGCCAAGGCTCTTCACAGGGCAGTGGTCACCGTGAGGCCCGTAATCGCCCTGATCTGGTCTGACCACCGAGTGGGTGAGCGTCCGCGTGGCCCACAGTTTGTTAATTATAAACTTAAAAAGCAAATACAGGGTGACTTTCAATTGCCTAGCTATTTTGCAGGGGGTGGTATAATTCATTGCCTGAAAATCTTAAAGCCGACGTCCATATTAAAAGCTGACCTTGTCGAGCTATGCGAACACAAATGAATAGAACAGTTGTTTTTTTTTATATATTTGTATAGTAGTTCCATGGTATAAATTGCTTTAATTCAATCTTCTTCTTTAATCGATCCCTCATTACATAGCATCGTGGTCACTGGACCCCTGCGGACAATCTGCCTCCGTCGAGTCCGGTCCAAAGTTGCCAGGACGTAGCTTCTTTCACTTGGTCAGACCATCGTGTTGGCGACCGGCCTCGTGCTCTTTTCCCTTCGGTATTGCCAACAATGACCAGTTTTTCTAGGCTTCTATCTCCTCTTCGCATTAAGTGACCGAAATAGGTCAAAATACACTGTAGGCATACTGTAGACAATCTGGTCTTGATATCGAGTTGGAAAAGGATAGACAAATTTGTGCATTTGGCTGTCCATGGTATTGGATGGAGCATCCGCCTCATCATTTCGAATGCATCTACCCTCTGTCTTTCCCTTGCTCGGATTGTCCACGTCTCAACTCCATAGAAGAAAATGGGGGAAAAGCAATGCTCTACTAAACAAACTTTGGTTCTATAACTTATGCCACGATTTTTCCAGATGTTCTGCAAGCGTGTCATAGCATCTTTAGCCATAGCTATCCGTCGTTTTATTTCTAGGACGCAGCTGCCTTCGGTATTAATAATAGACCCCAGATAAATAAAACTATCCACAACTTTGATGCCTTGGATGCTGTATGCGCCCGATAGCTTTTCCGCACGATCTATCATCATAAGCTTAGTTTTCTGCCTATATATTTATTGCAAGCCCCAACTTGCCACTAACCACCTCCGATCTATGCAGTATCTCCTTCAATTCAAAATCACTTCATATTATCAAATAAAGTCCCCCGCTGCGTCTGTTCGCGATAAACACAAAAAATACTGAACTGATTTTCATGCAGTTTTCACCAATAGAAAGAATGAGAAACGAGGCAGTTTTCACCAATAGAAAGAGTGAGAAACGAGGCAGTTTTCACCAATAGAAAGAGTGAGAAACGAGGCAGTTTTCACCAATAGAAAGAGTGAGAAACGAGGCAGTTGTCACCAATAGAAAGAGTGAGAAACGAGGTAGTTTTCACCAATAGAAAGAGTGAGAAACGAGGCAGTTTTCACCAATAGAAAGAGTGAGAAACGAGGCAGTTTTCACCAATAGAAAGAGTGAGAAACGAGGCAGTTTTCACCAATAGAAAGAGTGAGAAACGAGGCAGTTTTCACCAATAGAAAGATTGAGAAACGAGGCAGTTTTCACCAATAGAAAGAGTGAGAAACGAGGCAGTTTTCACCAATAGAAAGATTGAGAAACGAGGCAGTTTTCACCAATAGAAACAGTGAGAAACGAGGCAGGGTTTTTATGTAAAATTTGTCACCGGCGTAGCCCGCTAGTTGCTAATAAATTAATGTCAATGAGGTAACAAACCCCGTTCTGACGATTTGACTGACATTTTCATTCTTCAACAACACAAAAATGTATAAGTTTCTTTTCTTTAGTCTTTGAAGAGAACTGAAACAAGATTATTCAATAGTACCTAAATAATTAATTAATTGATCTGTGAAGCTTCATTATATTATAGAGCACAAGATAGATTGATAGAATTCTCTATCTTATACGAGTATATCAAGAATTCAAGATAGATAGGTACGTTACTATGTGCTTATAATATTTCTTAGAAATTAAGACTTCATTCTTAATATAAACGATTTCATTAGAAAAACGGGCTCTAGATGAAAACCTTAGTAGTTTTAAAGACAGCATGCGTAGGAAGATAAGTATGTTTTTAAACCGTTTGTTGTACTTCTTCGGAAAAATACAACCTACTATTTAAAATACAAACTTCGTAGATGAATTTTCTAGATTTGCCTCCATCCTACTTAATAAGTATATTAAGTTCTTGATATAAATACACCAGTGACTTAAAATCTATAGCTCACGAAAGGTCAGGCACAGTCCCATTACGACACTGCTGGCTGAATAAAAATGTTTTTAACATGATACAAAAATAAACAGAAACAAAAGAAGTATAATTTTGTCTATGACCGGCAACGCATCCAGTAGGTAATAGACACTTGATCTTGGAATTATCGTGGTGGCAAGCAATGATGTTATATATATACCGAGGTAGATACGTTTTACCGACGTCCGCGCGGCAATACAAACACAAGCTGACCAGCTTGAGTGAACACAGTCCGTCCTGCGTCTGGCCGCGACGAAAGCGTACGTTTGAACAGTATGCTTATCTCTTTCTGACAACGTGGTCCTATTTATATCTCTGTGATCTTTTAACCTACTCAATGTTAGAAATAAAGTTCCATAGGTCCTATGTATAAGTTATATAGGCTAAAGTAATATATCACCATGTTATTATTTCTTTATAATGAGTATGACGTCTCTATTGGTAAAATCACATAGGTAGCAAGTAGGTATCTAGCCACTTTAGTTCAGTAGCCCGTTTTCTAGCCACTTTAGTTCAGTAGCCCGTTTTCTAGCCACTTTAGTTCAGTAGCCCGTTTTCTAGCCACTTTAGTTCAGTAGCCCGTTTTCTAGCCACTTTAGTTCAGTAGCCCGTTTTCTAGCCACTTTAGTTCAGTAGCCCGTTTTCTAGCCACTTTAGTTCAGTAGCCCGTTTTCTAGCCACTTTAGTTCAGTAGCCCGTTTTCTACCGCACTGGTAGTATTATAAACTGCAGATCGACGGACGGACTAAGCGAACCTTTAATTATTCTTGTTGTTTTACTAAGGAATCCCTGTCTAGCCTTTTTCCAATTATGTTGGCTCCCAATCTAACCAGATGCATCTGATTTCCAAGATTTTACATGGAGCGAGTACCTACCTAACCTCCACAAACCGACTTGATAAAATTAAGATTCCCCTTAAAAATACTGGTGTCAGATATTTTCTTAGTCCTGACCAATGATATTCAAATAAACAGATACGTTATACACTCACAAAACAATTGAAAAAGTGTTCCGCGCAGCAGCGGTAGCACACATACACACTTTTCATTCATCTGGCATTAAAAAATATTTATTTTAATCAATAAATAAATTACAAATACACACGATGACATTTTTTTATTTTGTTTTTGTTTCAACAAAGCCTATCGCTCTTCGCCATGCGTGACAATAACTAAAGACTAAAGGTCACAATTCACACAGTATTCACAATGCGCGCGCTCCTACCATATCTGTTTATTTGAATGTCATTGGTCCTGACTATCCGTAACAATCATCAAAAATATTCGCAAAGCAAACTTTACCAAGTGAATATACCATATATTTACCTTTTTTTTTGTCTTGGAGAAATGCTTATGCATACTGCTTATCTGGGACTCCAACCCACTAAAATGCCACGTTGTCCTCCTGTGCCGCTTATGGCGAGAACACGGGCACGCGTTAGCACTCACCGCGAACCCGCCGTGGCTGTACGTCACCGAACATTCCTTTATGGGGTACACCCATCACCGTCGCACCAGAACACATTGCACGCCGTGACCACCCAAGGGACCAAACCAGCACATGGGCGCCAGACGAACCCGTGTACACACCGGGCACCCTTGGTCCCCCTGACGGGTCAGGTCAGTGGACCCGCCACGTACCACTTTTCTGCTACAGGAAATTGGGACCTCCCCTGCGGCCCCACCAAGATACTTCCCTACCTACATCTTTACTAGTTCTTTCATACAATGTAGCAATATATAGTTTCCATGACGGAGCGCCGAGATTTTGTCGTATTTAATTAATAAGACGAACAAGGCAACTTAAACATAAACAGATCAAGTACCTAGCGTGAGCTGTACAATTTCGTCGTATTTACAGGAGCACCAGTGAAGTAAACCTGAGGACTGAGATGCGCGGAAAATGGAACGCGTTTTTTTTTAAAGTGTGGCGCACATTTAACCGGTTGAACGCGGCTATTAACGAAACAATTAAAAAACCATTGTGTCTCGCGTAGATCCACGTTTTGGGCACTCATGGGGTTAATCATCTATAGTAATATATATCTTTAAACGAGCAATTCTTGTATATATATAATCTGAATCTCGAAAACGGCTCCAAATCGATCTAGCTAGGTTTCATTTTTAGAAAACGTCGTTTTCTCTATTTTCACCCAAGCAGAGCTCTGTCGCCCAGGTACTGTTCTTTATACAGACACTTTCCACTTTCCCATTTTTTTAAACACAATCTTTTCCCTCGTGGTCTGGACATGGTCATGGACTAAAACCACGAGGGATAAGCTTGTGCTCGATAAGCATTTTTCCTATTCTTAGACACTTAGCGAAGACACTTAGCTACAGTATAGTTTCCCCCAGTAATAGAATGTTTGTAATCTGACCAGTAGGAACTTACAAAAATTACCTCCTTCAAACAAAACAACAATTTCATAAAATTTTATTAGATTAGTTCTTAAAAGGTTATGAATTGTTAACAAAAACAAAACTAAACAACACAAACTCATACAAAAAAAAACTATCTCTATAGGTTTTTACGCACTGCATCCGATCTTTATCCGAAACCGAGTTCCATCCGAATTAGAAATGTACTGATTTCAGACGGACGGAGTTCAGATACAGTCCGTAACATTTGGATCGGATGCACTGCGTAACCGCTCTTAGGACGCCTATGAGCAGCAATGAAATTTTAAGGATTACCATTATAACGAAGAAAGATGTTCGGCTAAATATACCTCAGCTACTATCAATCCAACGAAGTCCAGACTCCAGTAGTATGCCTGTCGCAACCGCCTACTAAAATCTCCTAGCAAGAAAATTCGCGGCTGTAGGTAGCTACGCAAACCGTAAGCACAGTATAAATATGCACGGAAACTACCTACAAACGCTCAAAACTGCACACTCACACAAACATGCACATCGACGAGACCCCTGAGCAGTGTCCGCGGTGCTGTCAGTAGTTCGAGCCGCTTAGGGGTCTCGTCGATGCGCATGTTTTTGTGAGTGTGCCGTAGTTTCCATACTGTTTGCATATTTATACTGTACCGTAACTGACAAAGAAATTCTCTCGAACGCGTTCCAAGAATCTCCCTCCCTCTCTTTACTAAGTCCACACCATACCGGCTCTGTAGCTTGCGAGCAAAATGGCAGCGCTCCCTCTCACAGCTGGCTAATGTTTTAAGATCCCTACACTTAAAGATCCATCATTATCATCATCATCATCATCCTACTGCTGCAGTCCACAACTAGACATGCCTTTCCAATCGCTTAGTATTCATTTTGGTTCGCGGCTGTTAGGAGCCATCCTGCAAAGATCGTCGCTCCAACTACCCTGAAGGCGCCCCATCTTAGGCATCAGCAACCTTATTGCGTAAGTGAATTCCGCAAGGGTTCGGGAGCAGTGGTGGCCCAGGGGAGCAGTGGTGGCCCAGTGGTAACGGCCGCGACATACAAGTGGTAGGTCGTGGGTTCGAACCCAGGCAGGCGCTTTACTTTGTGTAAATTATTTCATCACCACTGCTCTCAAAAACGGTGAAGGAAAACATCGTGAGGAAACCGGCATGTCCTAGAACCAAAACATTCGAATACATGTGACATTCACCAACCCGCATTGGTTCCGCGTGGTGGATTAAGGCCCATCCCCTCTCACAGAGAGGAGTCCTGTGTCCCAGCAGTGGGAACATTAATAGGCTGATGATGTGATGATGTGAAGGGTTTGACCGCCATCAATCGACCAACCACATAGACGGAAATCCACATCGCGTTTTTCATCTCGCATGTGATTGGTTTTGCACTCGCAATTAGGCTCCAGGTCCCCACTAAAGAACTTACGGTTTTGACGAAATAAAAGGAGTATGTAAGGATCGTAACAGGTGGCTTTTTGCAGTTTCTGCCAAACCATGAGAAAAAGGCGTGTGTTTATATGTAGGAAATGAAAAACGTGGTAACCGTATTCCAAGAATCGCTGTTCCCTCCACTAAGTCCGCACCAGAGCGGCTCTGTAGCTTGCGAGCTAAATGGCAGCGCGCCCTCTCGCGGCTGGCTAATGAAATAAGATCCCGGCTCCGAGCTAAGGAATGGTGGAATTAAAACTACATAAAGAGCGGACGCCACTCCAAATGGGAAATTTTACAGCGGCACTGTGAATTGTATACTTTGATACTGCTAGTGACGTTTACATTTTCTTAACTTGTTTGGTAGATCGTAAGTTGGTTTTGGCAAGGGCTAGAAAGACAGAGTTTATATCCTTTATTCAATTTCTTTTCTTATTGTCTACATTTTTTAATATTTTTATAAAACATACAAAATAAAAATAAACATTTACCCCCCTTGCCATTTGCCCATTTGCCTTTGTAATAAAGTTCTTCTTATAAAATTGATGTATAACTTGTATGGTGTACAATAAAATATATTCTATTCTATTATATTTAAAAATATACAAAATAGAGGCGTACCGGTATCGGGAATAGGGTCCAAGCTACCGGCGTTCCTCTCTCTGATGGAGCCCTGACCGCCGCGGCGGTCAGGGCTCCATCAGAGAGAGGAACTTCCTAACGATACGCGCCGTGTCCTGGAGTACCGCTTTCTGGATCTATTTTTCTTTCTGGGCTATTACGCCATTGGCAGTAACAACTATCGGCACAATGACTGCTGTATTATTGTATTATCTATCTACTTAGATAGAAATTTGCAGGTGAATGGATCTAAAACATGTCACAGTATCATCCTGACAGTTCTTCACTCTTAAATGTGTTATTTTAAGTAAAAATATAGCTATGTTGAGTTGCTATAATTATGTGCTGCTTTAAATGTGAGATCATGGCAGCAAAACTTGGGCTCGTCCGGGATTTGAACCCGGGACCTCTCACACCCGAAGCGAGAATCATACGACTAGACCAACGAGCCGCTTGGTGGTAGTAGCATAGTTATTAATGACCAATGACAATGCGACATACATAACGAAATAGTTAAGTTGCCAAAAATCCTTACTTACACTTATACTAGTTCAAATCTTGACGCAACCGGCTCTTTGGTCTAGTGGTATGATTCTCGCTTTGGGTGCGAGAGGCCATGGGTTCGACTCCCGGACGAGCCCTGTTTTTTGAGTGAAACAGGTCATGACCAAATCGACCGAAAACTAAAGATGAAACTTCCAAACACAAAAGTAAGCAAAAAGTTTGAAAGAAAATATTAAAAAACATAACCCGTTACTTGCAGTCGGGTAATAAGTAATATTTTAAGGATTTTGTTACAAAATAATACTTTTCCAATGATTTCCTTTTCTAAAATCGTATTAATTACTGCATAGAATATATTTTGTTAACTTTGTTTGTTTCTTTTCGTTTATTTATTATTACTTGCTTATATTTGTTTCTTTTATTCAAATGTTTTATTCGAAATTGCTGTAATGTTTAAAATGAGGGTAGGAGCGCGTCAGACCCAAAACAAGTATTCTTTATTACTTACCGGGACTGCCTCAAATAAATAAGTAACTGTAAAAATTCGAAGCACAAATTACTTTTTTTTTATCATTTGAAATCCTAACAAAAATAAAAGAAACAGTAATATCACATAAGTACGATATATTATCTGTAAATGCATAAACAAGCAATAATATTTTTTTCGAACTACCTACTTAATTCACAAAAACAATTTATACTCTTCATAGGTTTTGAATGCACATACACAAACGAGTAGGTATTGATCCAAGGAGTTGAGAGATGGCCTAACAATAAAAATAAATAATTATCATTGTGGAATTTCCTTCCTGGAACTTCAGATGAAAGTGAGGGCTTAAGAAGCCCTTTCAAAGGAGTCATCAGGAGCTTGATTGATGACACTGCGCAGATTTATTATGTTAATTCGACGCCATTACGAAAAACTCCTCTAATGAAGCGATCGCTTTTTTTTTTGAAGTTCATCACAATGAAAATATGTCTTTATAAGATATCATAGAATATTTTCATAAATGCAGAGAGGCCTCCACATCTATTCTCTTTGAAATATTTATTTAGGATTAAGCATCTGAGACAATTTGGACACAAAACATTATAAACCTTCTTTAGTGGAAAGATATACCTACCAATGTTTCTGCACTGAGTTACCTCTGTTTTTAACCCCCGACGGAAAAAGAGGGGTGTTAGTTTGACGTGTATACTTGTGTGTTTTTGTGTATCTATCTGTGACATCATCGTACTTAAACGGATGATCCGATTTTCATTTATTTTTATTTTGTTTGAAAGGTTTATCGGGAGTGTTCTTATCTATGTTTCGATGAAAATCAGTTCAGCCGTTCAAAAGATATGGGCGTTTTACTGTTTGAATCCTAAGGGTACTTGCGCAAGATATCGTGTCGGGGGTTTTTTTTTAAAGTTTACTTGTAGTCACATATTATTAGAATAGAATAGAATCGAATACACTTTATTGTACTCCATAAAAGTTATACGCATTTACAAGGAAAACTAATTAATACTGATACAATGGCGGTCTTATCGCTGACAGCGATAACTATCAAACAACCTTTGGATGGACTGAAAGAACTTAGAATAAAAAAGGGAGTAGTCTGCGGTATACTGCTATTACATTAAAATTAAAATATATCCAAAATTATATTACTATAATAAATACTATAAATAAACTTATATATAAACAAACATAATATGATATGAAATTCATAGAAAGGGGAGAAAAAAAGGTTGAACAATAATGAAAGAGATTAGGTCGAAATAGAAAAGCATTCGAGAGAAAGGAAATGTTTGGTGGTGGTGGAGAATATTACTTTTATCATTAAATTGTAGTATTTGGAAGAAATCAGCCCCTGTACCATGACGTGTCAAAACTATCATGGTCCGACTGGGAAAAAGGGACAGATACATACAAGTTATATACATCTGTCCCTTACGCACACTCGAAATAACCTCGCTCCAAGAGCTTATGATTACCCCCCAGAGGAGCAATTGCCGTATGTTTAAAGAATTTTCGTATTCATCTCTCAGTCTTAATTTGTCAAAAATATCCGAGTTAGACTTGAATGTGAATATTTCAAATATTGAGGAAAAAACTATAACGACTACTTCTCAATCAATAATCAAGAGTGACGAGAGAACACTCTTTGTTTATCTATCTATATTTCTAGTTTGCACTAACTTCTGATTCCCTTGTCCACGATTTCGAGATACATAGAAGGGGTCGAGCATCGCAACGCCAATCCCGCACACAATATGGCAGGCAGTGGGCAAGTTAACAATGCCGTTGGTGTCTGACACATGTATCGGCTGTCAATACCTTTGTGCTGACTACAACTGGCTTGTGGGTTAGACTGTACCCATGTCCCTGATAGATAGCTGGCTAAACGTTGTATAGTGGCATTTCATACGAACCGAACTTTGCGAATAAGTTTGGCAGATACATCAGAATGACAAACCAGTCGGTTCTCTTTCAAATTTAACAGCTCTTTCACATTCGCAAGAAGTTTGCAGAATCATCACAGAATTGATTTGTTGGTTACGGTTGCTCAATAATATTGTTTATGTATGTATGTATCTAAGTATATATTTATATTCCATATATATATATTTTTTCTCTATTTATTTTTTCATTTAGTTTCACCTGCCTTATTTTATCTCTGCACCACCCTAAGGTCGACTGGCAGAAAATGCCTAAAGCATTAAGGACGCCTTTGTACCTTGTGCATAAAGTTATAATAAATAATTAAATAATAATAATAATTAAATACATTATTTTCTCACGATGTTTTCCTTCACCGTTTTAGAACATACCCCCATTAGTCTACTGAGATTTTCTATAGTGGCCACCTTCACCAACATTACGTTATATAAGGCGGCACACTATACCAGGCAACCCCTTACGAGGTGTCTGGGACCATCTCCATCGGTAGGTCACGCCTCCGAGAGCACTCGCCCCTGGTACTCAAGAGAAAATGTGTGATGAAATAATTTACACAATGCAAAGCACCTGCCTGGGTTCGAACCCACGACCTACTACTACCACTGCGGCCATTACCACTGGGCCACCACTGCAGTTCCTAGAACCAAAAATTCGAAGACATTCACCAACCCGTGCTGGGCCCGCAGTGCGGGTTGGTGGCAATGGGCCGTAATCGGTGGAGGCCTGTGTTCCTGCAGTGGGATTCCTTACAGATCCGAACTAGACATAGTTAAATTATTTCAGCAATAATGATTGCAAGATCCCAAAATATATGGGATCGACTACATGATGTCAATCCCATACATTTCAATTTTCTGTGCAATCGTTACAAGTGCTAGAATATTACTTTTGATAGAGCATCTTGTCGCTTCGATCAAAGTCAAAAATGTATTTATTTCAACTAGGCCATTAAGCGGCACTTTTGAACGTTAACAATTAAAATTTACAAGTAATAAAAATTATTCTACCGTGTATTCGGAAAAGTAGCTTGTTATGAAGAAGAATGCACAAGAAACTCCATACTTACTGTTTCTTTTTTTTAACTATATTTACATATATTAATAAATTCATATACGTGAGGACGATGCACTCAGCACTACTATACTAGATATAGGTGAAAATATTACAAGCACTAATAGATAAATTCCTTCGCTTGATAAATAGGAACATGGTTCTCACATACTTACAAATATTGCAAACATGGTTAAATTACCTAATTCAACAACAACAGAACAGTGTGCGAGTCAATTTTTTTAAACAAAAAGAGAAGATCAGTCTAATTAGTCTCTCAGACATGCACTTACAGTAAACTGCAGGCTTCGGAACTATTTTCTATTCAGAAAGTTTTGTTCTAATAATTAATTTCATGTTCGATTGTCGAACTTTCCAGTAAGAGTTTTAGCCTACTGTTGCATAGGTACCTACTAGAAATCAATAAACATAACCGGACTATCCGCTATAATAAGTCCAAGATACTATCAGATTTATTGAAACTGCCACCAATTTTCCGGCTTGTAGGTAAGAGTTTCCTTTCAGTCAAATTATGAAAGGCATTTAGTCGTGCAGTTAAAAACAACAATACTAACTCGATTATAAAGAGACAAAGTGTACGCAAGGTAAACAGAAGACCAGACGTCGCTTAACAATGTCAGCCAAATTACATCAAGAAACCTAATGAAGGTGTACTATACACGTTACTACTCCAGGCATCTCTCGCAAAAACTCGATAAATAACATTATTAGCGGTACAGTCGCGTATTATTGAATCAACATCAACCCTCGCCCACCTCACTTGGTGCCTTGCCTTCAAATCATTTTAACCCTTGCCCGGCCGAGATAAGTTTATTTTGAGCCGGTTGAGTGCCGCTGTTCGTCATTCGTTTAAGTGCTTCTTTTGTGACGACATTCCAGTGCGCCTCTCCCAATTAACCCGGTGGAAGCTCAAAAATTAAGTTAAATACTCCGACTTTGCTCCCGGTGTTTACTTATTGGCAATCGACGTGGTAGCAATAACTTCGTAAATTAAAACTCAGCTGGGACTAATGTGCTCTCAAGTTTGAGGATGGCGAGACAGCGCGTTTCGTCGTTTTGTATGCCGTTCTTATATGCAGACGATAAAATCGATTATTTTTCTGAATACGAAGCACTTGGGTATAGATAAAGAAGCATGAAATATTGAATCACCTCTCTCGGTTATAACCAGCTTAGTTATGAATGGTTCAGGGAACACATCTTGCGAAAATCTTGTCTCCATGATCTGAAATTGCCAATGCAGTGAGAAAGTATATTGACCAAAGCATGTTCTGTCTTTCATGTGGAAAACGTTTTCTCTGGACAGTAATGGACGGATATACGTATGTGTAACATTTGTTTCATTAAACGATTAGACATAAATTTTACCTGAACTTAAGACGATGACAGTCGCCAAAGACATTGAGGGAACAAAACTAGCACTCGTTTCACACCCGCGCTACCCAAAATTCGGTAATTTTTGTAATTTCCTTATTATTCTATGACTTATAAAAAAAGCATAAATCAAAATGTAGATAATTAAATTGTCTTTTAGACGGTTTCAATTTCATTAAAATACGCCCGGCGGTTTTGGTGCGATTGTCGTTTTTTTGTCCATGTTTGACGTAACTTTACAAATTAATAAAGAAAATTTTAAGTTTTATTTGTATAACATAGTGTTATGTTATACGAATAAAACTCAAAATTTTCTTGGATCAAATTATTATGAAAATGGTCTAATGTAACTATTTTTTTTTCAATCTATCTGTTTAGACGTGATTCTCATTTTAAAATCAGCTACTCAGGGGTATCTGCGCCTTAAAGGGTGATTTGCCCACGACATTTTTCTTTTATCCTTGAAAATTTCTACACATCTATCTAAAATTTTTCTTATGGCAAAACTGACAAAAATTATTACTCGTTTCAAAAATCTTTCATTAGAAAAAAATGCCACAAGAAAAACTAACTTACTGAAAATTTTCCTTAATCCCACCAAAGATAATGTAGGTACACCAATCGATAACTCGTCACAGTAAATCAAAACAAAGAAAAGTAAACCCAATTTCACAGCCACTACACATTCGAACAATAATTCCGAACATACCTACTTGTCAAACGTACTTACAACGTAGTGTATGTTGTAACAGCATGTCTAAGTTGTAAAACTAATGCCGACCGTGTAAACTCAGCTTACGAACACTATAAGTAGCCACATATTTCATATGGGCTCAGCTACCTGCGCCTAAAACAATCAAACAACCACTTAAACAAGGTCTACAAACAACTACAACTTACAAACACGCTTAGGTTTAACTAAATACCAAGTTCGGCTTAAGTAAGATAAGTTAGGCGTGGATACGCCATGTTTGTTGTACTTAAGCACAGGTGGAATGTAAGCAGCGATTGTTTATGAAGCGGTGTGAAGATTTTCCGTGGTCTGATTTTGTTGTTATATTTTTTTTCTCAAACATGCGTGGAAATTTGAGCATTATTTTGACAACATTCTTCGAGATAAATAGCAATTGCTGTACTGGCCATATACATGCGGGCAGCGGCCGGCAAAAGATGTATGAAAATTTATATCTATCGTGTTTAGCGGCCAAATAAATTACATAGTAAACTCATATCTGTCGTGTAATTTAAAAATGGAAAGATCTTTTACTCCGAAACATGGCAACCAAGGAGGTAACTTTTTCAAGGTTTTATTTATATTTCGAACTGGCTTGCATATAGAAAGCTGTTTATAGAAAAAAAATGAACCCTTTAACACGGGAATAATTATTGTTGTTCGTTATTGATTTCGAAAAGTAATTGTATACTTTAATTTCCGCGCATTATTTGAGAACAGAACTATATAAGGTTTGGCCACAACTAGGCATTGATGGACTTACGTACGTGTGCCTCGGCTTCGCCTCGGCCCACATTTACACGTTCGTTCATCAATGCTTCTTTTGCTAGCCGCTGCAGTAATGTACAATGACAAAATGAGTTTTAGGTACTACTTAGTTTTAATTGCCGCGCATTATTGTAGAAAAGTACTATACAAGCCTTGGCCACAACTAGGCATTGATGGACTTACTTAAGTGTGGTGGTTTACAGGTTCGTCCATCAATACCTCTTTTGCTGGCCGTTGCAGTAATGTACGATATTGCTCCTTCCTTGGGAAATACATTCCCACTGCATAAACCTACATAACGAGCTTTACACTATCCAATAAGGATAATAAAGTCAGTGATTTGTCGTGGTCACGGTCACGTCTAGATTATTGAGCCCCTATGTTTGAATTATTAACTTCAGTGTAGCTCTGACAACACCCAAAAAACTGCAAACTTCGACCGAAGCAGAGGGAGAAACAAGGAGAGTTCTATACCCAGAAGAAAACGGTGGCAAGTCTGAATTATGTAAATATCCACCTGCACTTAACCCAATTAAACGCACGTAACATTAATTCCACTGATCTCCAACATACAATTTAACAATTGACATATAGATACAATAGTTGTATCGCAGCCCACCAAACATCTTCTCTCGTAAATTATGCGATGGCACTTGACTAATCCGCGGAATAAATTAATAGTACATTAAGCATCAATCCGGAACTCGCATTAATAAGTTTATACAGAACACCGGGCGATTCGTGTTCATTGAAGCCACCCCAGCCGCCCGCAATTTATTTAAGAATGTTATGTAAATTTGAACACAAGTCTTTGATCGTCCGCATCAAAAGTCCAAGCAAAAAACTTCCACTAGAGCGAAGAAAAAACGAGAGGAGCTTAAGAAAAATAATGATTTAATCTTACTTTTCGCTGCCTCGCATATAAAAGCGTTGGCGGGTGGCGTGGGCGGAGGGCGCGAGAATCGGTTTTAATCTTTGCTTTGTAAAGGTGATTATGAAGGATTATAGGTTTGCAAGTATGGCTGAAATTTCGCGGCTGAAGAGACGGCCCCTCCGACTCATTTATGCCATATTTTTTGGGCCGCAGGTGGGGTTGCGGTCGACCCCCCCTCGGATACTTTACAACTTTTCCTTATTCTGGAGCCGTTCAAAGGAAAGGCTTTATTACGTTTTGTTTTGTCTTCGCCGATTGACGTTTGTAGTGTTTCTTTTGGATGAGCTGTGGTCTCGATTTAGGTGGCCACAATTTTGACCGAAACTGTGTTAGGAGTTTTCAGTACGAAAGTTAGTTACTTCGCCACTGAATTTAGGAAAATTGGTGTAAGTTACAAATCAGATTTTAATATTCATCGATCTCTTGACATTTAGGCACTTGCTACAACTCTGTTCATAATAATAATAATGAATCTTTATTCAAACATGAAATTAGTTAACTTTACTAATAAATCATAAATATAAAGAAGGTACAACAATGTTAGGTGCCTGTACCTAGTAGGTAATTCTGTATCACAGGCGGCAGGGGCTCAAAAAATGTACTTGGAAGGACAAAGCATTTCAAACAATATTTTCATAACATTAGAATAGAGAACTGGGGGATTTAATTGATAATCTTAATTACTAAAACAGATGTATCTTAAAATTAAATTCTATTAATAATGATAAACAAAAATAATATTATATAATTATTATTTATATTATAAAATAAATAAATAAATAGATAATACCTAACTTAGCTTAGTTTACGTTAAATTGTTTGCATTTTTTTTTTTTTTTTTTTTTTTCTTTTATTTTTCAATACATTTAGTTACACTTATTGTACAGCATAACACTTGTCTAAAACCTTAAAAGGTTTATGTGACAAAGTGGAGGAAGCAAACTCGCACCGCATATTACTAAAATAGGTAAACAATTTACATATACCCACTCAAAACCTAAGATGCGATGTCACCTGTTGTATAATATTTTTTTAAGGTAAGTTTACATTTTTTATATGTGCTAGTGACTATATTTGACTGCATAGTTTTAGGAATGTTATTCAGAGTATTAGGTAGTATATATTCCCACGTTCTCGTGCCATACACATTTACAGTTTTAGGTAGTTTATATGTTGGCAGGTAATCCAGATCACGTAACTGTTTTGGTCTATTGTTTAAAGTTAAGCAGCTAATATTATTGAATTTATCCAAGATAATTGCCGACCTGAATTTATCAAAGACTGACACAATTTTACAATATTTAAATAGTCCGTACTCATCATCTTTATATTTAAGTTTAATATTCTTTGGTACAATAGTCTTAAGTAGGTATACTTAGTTGTAGTCTATATATTTTATCTACATAAGTTTTATAGGAACGTCCGTAACTAGTTAGGCCATAGCTTATGATGGAATTTTATAATTTTATATTTACACACACGTACAACGACTATAATTGTTTTTTTTTTTTGTTTGGTTTGGTGTAAATTCGCACTTAGTCAAAACTATTCTTAATATTATTCTATTTGATGCAAATTAATAGATGTCACAAAACGAAGCAAATGAAACAATGAAAGCCACAACTCAATAAAAAACATACATTTTATATGAGAAGTTGTTACAATCTGGCGCACTATCTTTGTAGTGATCTCCTGTATCGAAACGAGAAAAAGATAAGTATATACCTCTCGTACACTTGAGAGCCTTTCTATTCGTCTATCTGAGGCAGCGAAGCGGGACAGCGTGCAGTTTTGTCATTTTTCATTACGTGACCAGATCAGGTTTGTCAGTTGAAAAGACGGCGATCTCCACCAGTATAGCCTTTAGCCAACTTCTTACAGAACATCACAACTTGAAGGTGACCCTGCAAAGTGAAAAAGATCTAATTACGAACTATCAAGGTGGAAAATTCTCTAGATGTTATAACAGTTAGGATCTTTCAAGTCCGAGCGAATGATTGAGTAAAGCTTCCCTTGTTAGATGAAGAGTGGTGCCTGTGTAAGACTTGGACTGTTACTATGAATACGTAAACGTTGGATGAAGCCACGTCTAGATGCGAAGACTTTAAATTTTATAGTATTTTCCAGTGAGCAACATTTTCATGCGAACATCTTAGTGTACTACGACGCGCGAGTGTGCAGATGTGCAGTGAGCTTGCAGCTCCGTATCGCGTATCAAGATTTAAATTGTTTTCATGTTTGCATTGAAAACTGTTTCATGTTTCAGATCTCGTGATAAACACAGATACTTTTCTTCACACATATCTAGATAATGCGATTAAATTAATACAATTACCCCATAGAATTCAGGCATAAGTAGACGGATACTTATGTAACGGCTGACTTAATTATATTGCTTGATCTCCGCGGGGCGGGCGCGGGGGGCGTCTCATCTCAATCGCAAATCGGCCATCTTGCGCCCCCGAGATCGCCCCCCGCACCCCCCGCCACCCCCTCGTCCATTATACTTTTTAAGCTCCAATCTCGTTCATTTAAACGGTTGGCTTTAGATGGCAATCGCATTTTTCCACTGCAGGTCACGTCTCGACCCGTCTCCCGACTCGAGGGCTTAAATCAACAAAAGAAAATAATAAGATTCGTTCAAATTAAAAGTGTAATGTCGTGAAAGTGCGCGGCGCGGGAGGATCTTAATCCCACCGCTTCTCTTCATTAGACGGGCGCCGCTAAGGCCGAGGGAAACGCTTAAAAACGTCGCCAAGAATTTTTCTTTATTCATAACGGAGATTAAGAGAAATGCAAATGAAGCGAGGCGTTGGGGGCTACTTAGCTGTGTCAACAACGTTTCGAGGACTGGCAGTGGATCGGTGTTTTTTTCCGCTCCAGTGGTCGTGGCACGTGGCGTCTGTCGCCGTTGTTGTGTTAAGAATAGACTCGTGCCTTCACGTAATTGTTATTGACAACTAGAATGTAGTGATAACAAGAAAACTTTATCATTATCTGAACGATTGATTAAGCTCCTGAATCATGGATTCTACAAAATTTCAATGAACATATTAATCTTTCACTAATTACCTACCTCATACTTCATCCCTAAATGCTGTAAAGACATCATGCGTAGCCATAATTTAGACAGTGCGGCAATCGAACCCGCAACACATACCGCAGCAGCCAATCACTCAGCTACTGCGCCAACCATCTATATCAACATCATCATTGTCATTTTAGCCGAAAGATGACCACAGTTGGACATATGCCTCCCTCAAGCGTCGTCACATCGACCAGCCATTTTGCGATCTACTTATTTGTAATGTTAAAGAGATCACGTCCATCTACCCACCTACAAAACTACACAGACAAACCCCAAAATTGAAAATAAACATTCAAACAATTGCAAGATCACTTAAGACAAAACATCTTACTGAAACAAAGGACATCGATTTATAATAGCTTGGAGTAAGTGGCTATTGTAGGGAATCGAGTTATTTCGTCGATGGCGGCCTTTATCGATCGGTGGCTCGTGGCTCATTTATTTGTTCATCCGGCCTCAACGTTTATGCTGGTCGCAACTCTTTCGCGGCCGCGGACTTAGTACTTTAGTGATGGGACAAAGACTTCAAGTTGTTATACTTGGCGATGTTTTTGTAAACAAAAGGTTTTGATAAAACCCATCTTGATACTTTCTGCCTAAGGAATTTGAAAGTCGTTATAGAATCTGACGTCTATTACCGCTAGCATCAGAATCTAGCTGACTAATAACCAAAGATGACCTCAGCTCTTAAATACAGCTCTTTTGTTAGGAATCTCCAGAGAGCCAGCTTTGGAACCCTTTAAAGAGTGGGTTCAGATTTTTAAGCCAATCAAAGTATAGTCAAATTTCAATCTATCGACTGTACCTACACCGTACATCAGTTGTAATAAAACCAATTTAAGCTAGTCTCTTATTCTATTGAAACTGTATACTAAGTATACTTTTCTTATAAAATATCATAGTATGTGTCTGAATAGCTGGCTTCCGTTGACCTTTAGACTTACGTGGGCTTGTAAAAGCCGTTTCATGGTTTCTTGGAGTTGCGGAGCGGAAGATCCTTAATATTATGATACAGTTTTTGTAGCACTTACTCAGAATAAGGAAGTGCCATCGTGGTCAGGGGCGGATACAAAGGAGGGCAGCAACGGGGGCATTAACCCCCTCTGGGCCTCGACCTGGCCTTAATTTAGAGTCTAAAACTCCAAATTAAGACAGAGATAGCTTTTAATCTATATTTTAATTTATGGATATATTACTTAGACACTGATAAATTCCGTGGAAGAATGGGCAAAGGGAGGCAATTTATTATTATTATTATATACTTTATTGTGCACCACAAAAACATGGCAAACGTTCACATTAACAAGTGTACAATGAGTGGTCTTTTCACACTAGGCAATCTTTTACAGACAACCTTTGGATGGACTGAACGATAGGAGAAGGATCGAAGAAGAATAGATGAATTTATTGAGTCTATGGAAAATAAATGCCGGAGGTCGGCTAATTGTGAGATTTATTCCTCTCGGGTTACTTAGTCAGGCACCCTGAAGCCATAAATAGAGGCCTTGGCTTGCTGCAAGCATTACTAGATAAATCAATGACTGGTCAAAAAATAAAAACTAATCTGCCCGAGGAGGGTTGTTAAAATTTTCGAGCTCGCTTCGCTTGTTCTTTAACTAGTACTTCTCCTCTACCTTTTGGGTATAGGTATGTGGACAAAGATTCTTTAAATAGTAGACGACTAAAATGTCATATCTATAGAACTGAGTCGGTGCTAAAATTTCATGCAGTATGGTGTATCTGAAAACAAAAATGCTGTCGGTGGTTGTTGGCGGTGGGAAACCTTCAAAAGGCGCCTGGACTTTTGAGGAAAACACCAGGGAGTATGGGATTTTTACCTCACTAAAACCACCCCGGTGATCACCATCAGCACTTGGAAGGGCACAAACTGACAAGAGCTGTCAACCTGTATGTAACAGATGAATAAACTTAGTTACTAGTTTTAACCCTTATTTATAAAAACCTCATAAAATGCTGCCTAGCAACAGTTGCTAAACAGCATAATTACGCAGCTAAAAATTATGTTACATTCATATTTTATGTAGAGAATTTAGAATCTTTTAACCAATTTCTAAGCACCGTCGAGATTTTTACTTTCTATAATTATGTTACGCTATTGATTCCTGTGAGAAAACAAATTAAAATAAAAAACCAGTACAGCAAAAAAACATCAAGTCCTTCAATTATTTATCAATAATACTGGCACATTACAACAATATATCGATAAAACCGACACAAAACAAACGCACAACACTACAACCAACCCGCTCAACAGCGCAGAGTGTATTTTTATTCGGAATTTATATCTCGCTTCGAATCCCACATTATTGTCTCCCAGCATTTATTTTGTGATGGGCATTAAAACAAACCCCTTTTTCTTGTAGACGGTTTCATTTTAGCTGGGTTTAGGAAATTTAGAGCCGGTCTTTGGAGCTCCCGATATTGCGAGCCTTGGTGGGCGGAATAATTAATTTAGTCTATTATTATTCCCTTTTCTCTAAAGATAACGCTGGATATAAAATGTAGCGATCTAAAATTAATAGGTTGGTTTATTTTAGAGTTTTGTTGGTCGGACTTTGACTTGTGTTTAAGATGCGTAAGTGTGTGTACTTAATTTTTGTTTACTTAATGTAGTTCTGAATGTACTACTTATGTAAATCTGGCTTCGACTGTAATAAGTACTTAATGAGGCCACCAAAAACTACGATAAATAAATGGTCAAGGAGGTATTGACATAGGTCATGAATATGAAAATCAGCGCTGTGAGTCTCTCACAGCAGCATCATGCTGAATGGGTAGCCTTCTTGTCACAATCACGACGAGCATCAGTCAACTTTTTGTTTCGTACTGAGGTATATACTCGTAGGTTTCTTTTTAACCGATTTCCCAAAAAGGATGAGGTTCTCAATTCGGATGTTTATATATATATTTTTTATTATGTTTGTTCGGGCATAACTCCATCATATATAAACGGATTTGCAAAATTCTTTTTTTGTCCGAAAGAAGTTTATTTCGAAATAGTCTCACTTAAATTTGGTAAAGATCTGATGAAGAACTTCGGAGATATACAACAGAACTCTTCAATAAATGAAAGCAAAACTCTCGGGATTGCTGCAATCGCATGTCTATTTATTGTTTAAACTATTTCATAACATAACATCAAGCCGTACCATTTACTAATACTAGCATTTTTAGTACGACCTAAGATTATATTCGTCATTTTCAGTACTATTTACTTTTCTTCCTATAAGCACCATGACCGGCAAACCTACCTATTAGTTAGTACCTACATGGCTGTGTTGGAAACGATATAAAATACAAAAACAGTGACCGAATTTGAAATAAGCAACGTCGCGTACTCCATAGCTAAACTAAAGCTTTTACTAAGTCTTAGTGCAGACTTAGCGAAACACCTGAGCTTTATACAGAGTTCTCCTGCTGCAGCTTCACCTGATCCTGAAACTTGTTTAATACTAAATTATAATTATACAGGTACAAGCCATGTACCACGGTTGGATTTTCATCAGCTAAAATGACGTATTTTCATAAAAACCTTCAACCCCTATGTAACCTCTTTAGGGAATGAATCAGAACAATATATTTTGTACGTTCATAGGATTCATCAACTTCGGTACAAAAGAAACTCTAAAGGTGAGTATAGACTAGAGCTTTTACTTATAACAGAACATCGAATATTCGCTATTTTTAATTTACTCGAACCACACTTTGAACATGACGCTCGATGTTTTGTTACAAGCTGAATTTAAAAACCAACGAGCGTGTTGGTGCCACATTTTATCGAGCAAATACACAAGCGCGAGTGACGTCGAGTGAAGTCAATAATGAACGCAAGGTACAAAGAAATGTTACAGGTAAATGCTCACCCGCCGCGAGCATTACGTCGAAAATTCGCGAGAAAATTACATTACATGAAAATGCTTTAAGAAACTGAGCTTTTGTCTGTATTGTACCACTCGTAAGAACGTTACATTACATTGCAATACTCGCGAAAATGCTCTAAAGTTGACAAAAATTAAAAGGCTCGTTTTGACAGCTATAAAAATACTTAATAATAATTAAACTTGATGCTTGCGAATGATACTCGTTGTTTTAGTGTATGTGTAACATAGTAATTAATTAGGATTATGAATTTGATTTTTCAATTTCTTACGTAGAAAGTAATCGCGGCATGTAAAATGAGAAACGTCAACGGACTTCTTAGATTGTGAATATTATAGTGTATACTCACCTTAAGTAGTACAACAGTTAATAATTTTAATGAATTTAAGATTCACTCAATAAAAATCTTAAATTTCGCAATTAAAATACTCAAAGACTCAACTCAACGCAATCTCCAATTCTCAATAAAGAAACGATGCTTTGAGTAAGCTTTCATGTTTGATACTATATCTATCTATTAAGATTATGATAATCTAACGCTAACTAACTAACTAACTCTAACTCTTTTGGTCAGTAGATACGGCGGTCAAGGGTCATATTTGAGCAAGACGTTGTCTAAAGTGGGGTTACGTTGGGGATTGATAGGGTCGCTAAATCGTAGAGCAGTTGATATTGAGGGTGATAGGTTAGGTACCTACACCTAATTACTTATACGTAGTTATTGTGAAACCTTAATATCAATGGCATTATGCAAGCTGATAATATTATAAATGGCTTTAAGATTTGGTTTAAATATATAAATGGCGTCAACCTTCATGAAGTTACAATTCACTGTAGGTGACTATGCCTCCCTTATACGTGCTAAAATCAATCAATTTATCAAAAAAATACGAGATACAATTTATTATTCCCTCTCCTAATTGAAAACAGTAAATTTCCCGTACAAATAACAAAATAAAATGTTCATTTACTATAAAAGGCTAACGGAGAGTAATTAAGCTAAAACACGTAATAATTTTTGTGTGGCCAGCTCTCGTGGAATCAAAGCGAGCGTCCACTTTTGTTTGCACACTCGTTCATATCCCGCAGCACTGAAATCGCTTGCATATCCCTCGGTTACGGTAGTGTGGACGCGGCTTTTATTAATATAACCTGTTATTATTACTGCAAACAAAATAATATTTTATCAAACATGCTTGGAAATTTGAGCATTATTTTGAGATAAATCGAAACTGTAATGGGCAAATACATCGAGCAGCGGCTGGAAAAAGTGAAAATCTATATCTGTCGTAGTTCCTCGACGATCTTTTACTCCGTAACATGGCAACCAAGGAGGTAACTTATCAAAGGTTTTATTTAAATTTCGAATTGGCTAGCAAATAGAAAGCTGTTTATTGAAAAAAAAAACAAATGAACGCTTTAACGCGGAAAAACAGTACATTATTGCAGCGGCCAGCAAAAGAGGCATTGATGGACGAACGTGTAAAAGTGGCCGAGGCGAAGCCGAAGCACACATACGTAAGTCACTCATACGTAAGAATTTAAATAAAATCTTTGATAAGTTGCGACCTTTTTTGCCATGTTTCGGCGTAAAAGATCGTTCCATTTTTAAATTACACGACATATATGAGTTTACTATGTAATTTATTTGGCCGCTAAACTACGACAGATATGGCTTTTCATACAACTTTTGCCAGTACAGCAATTTCGATTTATGTCGAAGAAGGTTGTCAAAATAATGCTCAAATTCCCAAGCATGTTTGAGAAATTGTTGTTGTTTGTTGTTCGTCATTGATTTTGAAAAGTAATTGTAATTGACAAAATGAGTTCTAGGTACTACTTAGTTTTAATTTCCGAAGCCGAAGCACGCATACGTAAGTCTTAAGTCTTTTGCTGGCCGCTGCAGTAATATACTATTCTGACCACACAGAGGATGTATTAATTCCTCTACGTAGTTTAAAAAAATGATTTCCTTTAGATTCGTATCAGGGGGCCTACTCCCGAAGCTCGAAGTCCGTAGTTTACTGATACGGATGACTGACTATGATTGTGTGCACTTTACTGAGGACAAGACCTTAAAATCATATTAATATTGACGAGTAATGTATTAAACTCACCGTTTGCCACTGCTCCACGGAATTAGTGCAACTTTCCATTGAATTAAGTTGCTCAGGTTTCCCCACAGCCGTTTTGAGCGAACTTATGAAGACGACGAGGGCCTCAATTTGTGCGTAAGTTGCTGCTTAAGCGGTTGGGCCATTTTAATGAATTATTAATAAAAACTATATTCCTCCAAGGTATTTATATATTATTTATTTCTTGACAATTCATTTGAAAGTTGCATAAAGAAAAAAAAAGCAAAGGTATAAATAGCATAATGCCGCTTTCCAGACAATAATGACAAAAGTAATTCATTTCTATATTTAAAGACATAAGAAAAGTAAATTGTTAAAGATATGATCATTTCCTAACGTAAACAATATTTTATTTTTTGTTTAGTAAGCTTGAAACCACAAACTAGGAAAACCGGTAATCGACCGATAAAATAGTGCAACTCTAACGTCATCCTTCGTTCGTTCACGAAAATTGTCTATGATCCCGTTCGAAGCTCAATAATCCGAAATCGTTCACTCCGTAGTTTCGGAATACTTTCGAACGGCTCGTAACTTCGTCGACGAAGATTGGGAGTAGGCCCCCAGTAACAGAATAAATATGTACATAAAAATAGTACGAAAATTATAAGAATGAAAATCTTCTTCGTCTACTATTAAATCGCACGAAGTGCTACGCGGTGCTACGCTTGCTACGAAAAATGTATGGTGCTACGAAAGTCTGCTAAGGGATGCGCTTGTTGTACTTTTTTTTGCGATATTTGCAATAGGGATGTTTCCTGGGTAGAAAAATGATAATTCTATTTAGTCCGTCAGTGTGATTATCAAATAATATTGGACACGTATTTTTTGCTTTACCTAATCAATAGACATCTACAAAGTTAAAGCGCCTCAAAGTAGGGGCTTGTGAAGTCACTAAGGCAGTATAAAGTGTACTAGCGGCGTGACGTCACACGATATTTCTACGCATTATATTGTCGTCACTGTATGTTTTCGTGTCAAAAGAAAAATACGTGTCCAATATTTTTTATGAATCTACCTGACGGACAGAAAACAAATTTTCAATAAACTACCCTATTTACAGGTCACTGCATAAATAATGTATATAGGGAAGTCCGAGAGTACCTAAAGCGATGCACCATCGGTACATGGTGGACATCCCACCCATACGCAATAAACTTTTATTATGCGTATAGCTAAGGAGTAGAATTCCCTGCTGGAATCTGTGTTGCCAGGTAGCTACAATTTAGGGGACTTTTAAGTCAAGAGTGAATAGGTTTCTTCTAGACAAGCGTTCTTCACCGTCGACCACATCATCCCTTACCATCAGGTGAGATAGTGGTCAAGCGCGAGCCTATTGACAATAAAAAAATGATGTTTTAAAGACAATATTCCACGACCTCCCCTCGTATTCATCAAAGTATAATCATTAAAATCATCAATATAAGTCTCTGTGTGCAAATTACCCGCCTAAATAACTATTATAAGAAATCATGATATTTGAGAGTCTTGCCTGAGATCTTTGTCAGTCGTACCGGGTAGATACCAGAAAATCTGACGCCTGTCTTCCCAAGGATACACGTAACTGGACTATGGAGGTCACTGCTCCATGTAAAAAAAATACTGGTACTGGTCTGCATTTGACTGATCAGACTGGATGCAGACGCCAACACGTTGAGGCAAGGCTGAAACTCGCAAACTCTTCATGTGTCACATTCTGGCAAACCCCCCGCCACACTTCCAAACCGATAGTATCCATAGCTTAATTTGATTAGCGGCCACAAGCTGCGGAGTGGGCTCTCGATGGCCACGGTCAACTTTGCCACGAATTTGTATCAAGTGTTACTCGTATTTACGTAGCCGGCGCATTCATTAACATTATGGCGAGTGAAGGACGAACAGGTAGATATGTTTTTATGACGGAACACGGATGTAAAGGTCCTGACTTGAACATGGGGTTCCGAATAATAATCCAGGAAAAAAGAAAATAATCCAAGTTAAATAATTTTACCGGAATAATGTTCATTATGATAGTAGTAAATAAAATGTTGCCTGAAAAGTCCACAAAAATATCCCATCATAACAAAAAAAAAGGGCTGTCAAAACGCCCAACATTCAGTTTTTTGCTCAATTCTTGTGAATTATTAATTTTACTGCAATGTAGCACACCGAGTTCATTACATGGCTATTTCCTTGTTCAATTGTGCACAGAAAAAATCATTCACTAATTCGTTAGTTTTCGAGATATCAGCCTAAATAATTTATATTTTTTGGGTTTATTTTTTGTACTAAATCTGATTTGTAATCGTTTTATATTCAAATTGATGTTTTCTGGAATGTTTTCATGTTTTGTCTGCAACATTATCTATTTTGGGTAAGTATTTAAAATATGGAAAACGGTACAACGAAATATAACCCATAGCAGTGTTTTTCAATGATAGTACTAAAGGAAAATGAAATTTTAGAAATGTTTGGAACTAGCCAATAGAAATGATTGGTTGGTACCGTATCTACTATGATAAGTGTCTTTTAATCAACACTTACCAGTTAACACGCTGCCAAGGACTCGGCTCTCGCGAGACAGTGGCTTTTTAATTGTTTCAGTTAATTACTCACATCACATAGCTGTCTGCTTTTTTTGTGTAAAATACACAATAATGTATAATGTTATAATAATAACACGCTTTTATTAGCTTGGCGTGTATGTATCTATGTAACGGAATCTTTGAACGTGATTTTCACCCCCTTCAAAACGTCGGATTGATTTGAAACTTTGCACAGTTACCAAGGAGTCAAGGATCGATGAAAATGCAATAATTTAAATAGTTTGTCCCATTATCCTTATCAGCATCTTTAGGATTAGCGACTTTTTAATTCAATTTACCATTAAAGCTTGTTTTTTTTTAGTTTTTAGAACTACAGTTTATTTACAATGTTTTTAGGCTACCATCTACATAGATAAAAAAAATCTCTAAACTGCATCGAGCGAAATTCGCAATATGAAGTAATATTTACCCATACATGCATAAACTCGCGTATTTTCAATGCGAGGATTCCAACTCCAATAAATTAAACGTCACAAAGAATTCTGAGACATGTAGTGACATCTATAGCCAAACCTAGTAAACCACATACTTCTAACTACCGCCATCTATGAATTAGATGATACAACTACTGACACTCATAGAACTAAACAAGGCTTGTAGAGAACCACAGCTCACTAGAAATTAAGGTGGCTAAATAGTACGCGTATTATCCGATAGATGGCAGGCGGTGACCTATTTGAAGTTTTGTTTTGTTTTATTGTATTTTCATGATTTGGTGACCAGAGTTCGGATCGAAATGGTTAGAGCCGTTTTCGATAACGTGATTACAAAATAATATACGTTTATATAAATATTATCCGTTTAATAGTATGGGATTTGGAGATAAGAGATTTTGATTTTTTTGCGTTTTTTATGTTTTTCCCAGTTTATTTACATAATATATAATATTTGCTGTAATTTCGTTCTTGAGCCGAGTCGTTATGCGAATAATATTAATTATAAAATTAACCTTTGCTAATTAACTTAACTACAATCTTTCCAAGGATGTTTTTTGTTAGAACTTCAGAGAATAATAAACGAACTGTTATTATTTTATGTAATATTATTTATTTTGCCCATGTTTCAAATAAAGTACTCGTAGGTAGGTAGCTCTCGCCTCATCCGTAAAGGTCACACAATAAGGTGACCCATCCAACAGCTGACCGTGGCAACGGAAGCTTAACCTCGTCGGTAGACCGACCTTCTCTCTTGTCTACGACGAGCCTCCGGTTTGCTTACATAATATACTAAATATTGCAGAATACATGGCCTCAGGCCTCTAGACTAGATGATTTCTCTGAGGATAAGCTGCTAATCGCTTAGTAATGAAAACTTGATTCAGAAGGTCGCCAGCTTAAAAGTATTAGTGACCTGGAGAAAGTTACAGAGTATGTCTGTAGAAAATAACTATCGCCCAGGTTACATGGGTCCGAGTTCTCATCGAGTTTTCGAGATATTAGCAAAAAACTCATCGACTTTTCACGTGACCAGAGGGCCGGGCTTTTCTTCGCCAGAGAATCAGCTTCAACGTGGCAATTCTGCCAGTTTTCTGGGCATTCCTTTCATTGACATGTATGTGGACGATATTTTTTATGCGCAATGAGCTCTTTTTTCTCATTTACTTCTTCCTCGGACTTCAAAAAAAAGGAGATAATCAATTCGATACGTATGTATGTAATATTGTTGGAATTGCACAAGCAATTTGTTACAAGCTGAATTTAAAAACCAACGAGCGTGTTGGTGCCACATTTTATCGAGCAAATACACAAGCGCGAGTGACGTCGAGTGAAGTCAATAATGAACGCAAGGTACAAAGAAATGTTACAGGTAAATGCTCACCCGCCGCGAGCATTACGTCGAAAATTCGCGAGAAAATTACATTACATGAAAATGCTTTAAGAAACTGAGCTTTTGTCTGTATTGTACCACTCGTAAGAACGTTACATTACATTGCAATACTCGCGAAAATGCTCTAAAGTTGACAAAAATTAAAAGGCTCGTTTTGACAGCTATAAAAATACTTAATAATAATTAAACTTGATGCTTGCGAATGATACTCGTTGTTTTAGTGTATGTGTAACATAGTAATTAATTAGGATTATGAATTTGATTTTTCAATTTCTTACGTAGAAAGTAATCGCGGCATGTAAAATGAGAAACGTCAACGGACTTCTTAGATTGTGAATATTATAGTGTATACTCACCTTAAGTAGTACAACAGTTAATAATTTTAATGAATTTAAGATTCACTCAATAAAAATCTTAAATTTCGCAATTAAAATACTCAAAGACTCAACTCAACGCAATCTCCAATTCTCAATAAAGAAACGATGCTTTGAGTAAGCTTTCATGTTTGATACTATATCTATCTATTAAGATTATGATAATCTAACGCTAACTAACTAACTAACTCTAACTCTTTTGGTCAGTAGATACGGCGGTCAAGGGTCATATTTGAGCAAGACGTTGTCTAAAGTGGGGTTACGTTGGGGATTGATAGGGTCGCTAAATCGTAGAGCAGTTGATATTGAGGGTGATAGGTTAGGTACCTACACCTAATTACTTATACGTAGTTATTGTGAAACCTTAATATCAATGGCATTATGCAAGCTGATAATATTATAAATGGCTTTAAGATTTGGTTTAAATATATAAATGGCGTCAACCTTCATGAAGTTACAATTCACTGTAGGTGACTATGCCTCCCTTATACGTGCTAAAATCAATCAATTTATCAAAAAAATACGAGATACAATTTATTATTCCCTCTCCTAATTGAAAACAGTAAATTTCCCGTACAAATAACAAAATAAAATGTTCATTTACTATAAAAGGCTAACGGAGAGTAATTAAGCTAAAACACGTAATAATTTTTGTGTGGCCAGCTCTCGTGGAATCAAAGCGAGCGTCCACTTTTGTTTGCACACTCGTTCATATCCCGCAGCACTGAAATCGCTTGCATATCCCTCGGTTACGGTAGTGTGGACGCGGCTTTTATTAATATAACCTGTTATTATTACTGCAAACAAAATAATATTTTATCAAACATGCTTGGAAATTTGAGCATTATTTTGAGATAAATCGAAACTGTAATGGGCAAATACATCGAGCAGCGGCTGGAAAAAGTGAAAATCTATATCTGTCGTAGTTCCTCGACGATCTTTTACTCCGTAACATGGCAACCAAGGAGGTAACTTATCAAAGGTTTTATTTAAATTTCGAATTGGCTAGCAAATAGAAAGCTGTTTATTGAAAAAAAAAACAAATGAACGCTTTAACGCGGAAAAACAGTACATTATTGCAGCGGCCAGCAAAAGAGGCATTGATGGACGAACGTGTAAAAGTGGCCGAGGCGAAGCCGAAGCACACATACGTAAGTCACTCATACGTAAGAATTTAAATAAAATCTTTGATAAGTTGCGACCTTTTTTGCCATGTTTCGGCGTAAAAGATCGTTCCATTTTTAAATTACACGACATATATGAGTTTACTATGTAATTTATTTGGCCGCTAAACTACGACAGATATGGCTTTTCATACAACTTTTGCCAGTACAGCAATTTCGATTTATGTCGAAGAAGGTTGTCAAAATAATGCTCAAATTCCCAAGCATGTTTGAGAAATTGTTGTTGTTTGTTGTTCGTCATTGATTTTGAAAAGTAATTGTAATTGACAAAATGAGTTCTAGGTACTACTTAGTTTTAATTTCCGAAGCCGAAGCACGCATACGTAAGTCTTAAGTCTTTTGCTGGCCGCTGCAGTAATATACTATTCTGACCACACAGAGGATGTATTAATTCCTCTACGTAGTTTAAAAAAATGATTTCCTTTAGATTCGTATCAGGGGGCCTACTCCCGAAGCTCGAAGTCCGTAGTTTACTGATACGGATGACTGACTATGATTGTGTGCACTTTACTGAGGACAAGACCTTAAAATCATATTAATATTGACGAGTAATGTATTAAACTCACCGTTTGCCACTGCTCCACGGAATTAGTGCAACTTTCCATTGAATTAAGTTGCTCAGGTTTCCCCACAGCCGTTTTGAGCGAACTTATGAAGACGACGAGGGCCTCAATTTGTGCGTAAGTTGCTGCTTAAGCGGTTGGGCCATTTTAATGAATTATTAATAAAAACTATATTCCTCCAAGGTATTTATATATTATTTATTTCTTGACAATTCATTTGAAAGTTGCATAAAGAAAAAAAAAGCAAAGGTATAAATAGCATAATGCCGCTTTCCAGACAATAATGACAAAAGTAATTCATTTCTATATTTAAAGACATAAGAAAAGTAAATTGTTAAAGATATGATCATTTCCTAACGTAAACAATATTTTATTTTTTGTTTAGTAAGCTTGAAACCACAAACTAGGAAAACCGGTAATCGACCGATAAAATAGTGCAACTCTAACGTCATCCTTCGTTCGTTCACGAAAATTGTCTATGATCCCGTTCGAAGCTCAATAATCCGAAATCGTTCACTCCGTAGTTTCGGAATACTTTCGAACGGCTCGTAACTTCGTCGACGAAGATTGGGAGTAGGCCCCCAGTAACAGAATAAATATGTACATAAAAATAGTACGAAAATTATAAGAATGAAAATCTTCTTCGTCTACTATTAAATCGCACGAAGTGCTACGCGGTGCTACGCTTGCTACGAAAAATGTATGGTGCTACGAAAGTCTGCTAAGGGATGCGCTTGTTGTACTTTTTTTTGCGATATTTGCAATAGGGATGTTTCCTGGGTAGAAAAATGATAATTCTATTTAGTCCGTCAGTGTGATTATCAAATAATATTGGACACGTATTTTTTGCTTTACCTAATCAATAAACATCTACAAAGTTAAAGCGCCTCAAAGTAGGGGCTTGTGAAGTCACTAAGGCAGTATAAAGTGTACTAGCGGCGTGACGTCACACGATATTTCTACGCATTATATTGTCGTCACTGTATGTTTTCGTGTCAAAAGAAAAATACGTGTCCAATATTTTTTATGAATCTACCTGACGGACAGAAAACAAATTTTCAATAAACTACCCTATTTACAGGTCACTGCATAAATAATGTATATAGGGAAGTCCGAGAGTACCTAAAGCGATGCACCATCGGTACATGGTGGACATCCCACCCATACGCAATAAACTTTTATTATGCGTATAGCTAAGGAGTAGAATTCCCTGCTGGAATCTGTGTTGCCAGGTAGCTACAATTTAGGGGACTTTTAAGTCAAGAGTGAATAGGTTTCTTCTAGACAAGCGTTCTTCACCGTCGACCACATCATCCCTTACCATCAGGTGAGATAGTGGTCAAGCGCGAGCCTATTGACAATAAAAAAATGATGTTTTAAAGACAATATTCCACGACCTCCCCTCGTATTCATCAAAGTATAATCATTAAAATCATCAATATAAGTCTCTGTGTGCAAATTACCCGCCTAAATAACTATTATAAGAAATCATGATATTTGAGAGTCTTGCCTGAGATCTTTGTCAGTCGTACCGGGTAGATACCAGAAAATCTGACGCCTGTCTTCCCAAGGATACACGTAACTGGACTATGGAGGTCACTGCTCCATGTAAAAAAAATACTGGTACTGGTCTGCATTTGACTGATCAGACTGGATGCAGACGCCAACACGTTGAGGCAAGGCTGAAACTCGCAAACTCTTCATGTGTCACATTCTGGCAAACCCCCCGCCACACTTCCAAACCGATAGTATCCATAGCTTAATTTGATTAGCGGCCACAAGCTGCGGAGTGGGCTCTCGATGGCCACGGTCAACTTTGCCACGAATTTGTATCAAGTGTTACTCGTATTTACGTAGCCGGCGCATTCATTAACATTATGGCGAGTGAAGGACGAACAGGTAGATATGTTTTTATGACGGAACACGGATGTAAAGGTCCTGACTTGAACATGGGGTTCCGAATAATAATCCAGGAAAAAAGAAAATAATCCAAGTTAAATAATTTTACCGGAATAATGTTCATTATGATAGTAGTAAATAAAATGTTGCCTGAAAAGTCCACAAAAATATCCCATCATAACAAAAAAAAAGGGCTGTCAAAACGCCCAACATTCAGTTTTTTGCTCAATTCTTGTGAATTATTAATTTTACTGCAATGTAGCACACCGAGTTCATTACATGGCTATTTCCTTGTTCAATTGTGCACAGAAAAAATCATTCACTAATTCGTTAGTTTTCGAGATATCAGCCTAAATAATTTATATTTTTTGGGTTTATTTTTTGTACTAAATCTGATTTGTAATCGTTTTATATTCAAATTGATGTTTTCTGGAATGTTTTCATGTTTTGTCTGCAACATTATCTATTTTGGGTAAGTATTTAAAATATGGAAAACGGTACAACGAAATATAACCCATAGCAGTGTTTTTCAATGATAGTACTAAAGGAAAATGAAATTTTAGAAATGTTTGGAACTAGCCAATAGAAATGATTGGTTGGTACCGTATCTACTATGATAAGTGTCTTTTAATCAACACTTACCAGTTAACACGCTGCCAAGGACTCGGCTCTCGCGAGACAGTGGCTTTTTAATTGTTTCAGTTAATTACTCACATCACATAGCTGTCTGCTTTTTTTGTGTAAAATACACAATAATGTATAATGTTATAATAATAACACGCTTTTATTAGCTTGGCGTGTATGTATCTATGTAACGGAATCTTTGAACGTGATTTTCACCCCCTTCAAAACGTCGGATTGATTTGAAACTTTGCACAGTTACCAAGGAGTCAAGGATCGATGAAAATGCAATAATTTAAATAGTTTGTCCCATTATCCTTATCAGCATCTTTAGGATTAGCGACTTTTTAATTCAATTTACCATTAAAGCTTGTTTTTTTTTAGTTTTTAGAACTACAGTTTATTTACAATGTTTTTAGGCTACCATCTACATAGATAAAAAAAATCTCTAAACTGCATCGAGCGAAATTCGCAATATGAAGTAATATTTACCCATACATGCATAAACTCGCGTATTTTCAATGCGAGGATTCCAACTCCAATAAATTAAACGTCACAAAGAATTCTGAGACATGTAGTGACATCTATAGCCAAACCTAGTAAACCACATACTTCTAACTACCGCCATCTATGAATTAGATGATACAACTACTGACACTCATAGAACTAAACAAGGCTTGTAGAGAACCACAGCTCACTAGAAATTAAGGTGGCTAAATAGTACGCGTATTATCCGATAGATGGCAGGCGGTGACCTATTTGAAGTTTTGTTTTGTTTTATTGTATTTTCATGATTTGGTGACCAGAGTTCGGATCGAAATGGTTAGAGCCGTTTTCGATAACGTGATTACAAAATAATATACGTTTATATAAATATTATCCGTTTAATAGTATGGGATTTGGAGATAAGAGATTTTGATTTTTTTGCGTTTTTTATGTTTTTCCCAGTTTATTTACATAATATATAATATTTGCTGTAATTTCGTTCTTGAGCCGAGTCGTTATGCGAATAATATTAATTATAAAATTAACCTTTGCTAATTAACTTAACTACAATCTTTCCAAGGATGTTTTTTGTTAGAACTTCAGAGAATAATAAACGAACTGTTATTATTTTATGTAATATTATTTATTTTGCCCATGTTTCAAATAAAGTACTCGTAGGTAGGTAGCTCTCGCCTCATCCGTAAAGGTCACACAATAAGGTGACCCATCCAACAGCTGACCGTGGCAACGGAAGCTTAACCTCGTCGGTAGACCGACCTTCTCTCTTGTCTACGACGAGCCTCCGGTTTGCTTACATAATATACTAAATATTGCAGAATACATGGCCTCAGGCCTCTAGACTAGATGATTTCTCTGAGGATAAGCTGCTAATCGCTTAGTAATGAAAACTTGATTCAGAAGGTCGCCAGCTTAAAAGTATTAGTGACCTGGAGAAAGTTACAGAGTATGTCTGTAGAAAATAACTATCGCCCAGGTTACATGGGTCCGAGTTCTCATCGAGTTTTCGAGATATTAGCAAAAAACTCATCGACTTTTCACGTGACCAGAGGGCCGGGCTTTTCTTCGCCAGAGAATCAGCTTCAACGTGGCAATTCTGCCAGTTTTCTGGGCATTCCTTCCATTGACATGTATGTGGACGATATTTTTTATGCGCAATGAGCTCTTTTTTCTCATTTACTTCTTCCTCGGACTTCAAAAAAAAGGAGATAATCAATTCGATACGTATGTATGTAATATTGTTGGAATTGCACAATATTCACTCTTATTGGACTTCTAAACATGTGTGCCAAATTTCATAAGTGTTTTTATGTGTGTAGGTCACGCATTTCTCCGAAAATACTTAACGGATCGTGACCATTCCCGCAATTACAAGTTTCATCGACTATAGTTCAGCAGTTTTCAAGTTATGGAACTTACAAACGAACTAAATAGCTACAAACAGCACGAATGTGTAAATTAAGTTATTTTTGTGTGAGAAAGTATTTATATAAAGGTTTGTTTGGTTACAGGTAGATTCTAACCTCTTAGCGGTTCAGAAAACCAAGTGAGTCGCTGCACAGTTGCAAATTCAAGTAACAGCGGCGGACAGGTCACAAAATCGGTGGTGACACACGGACAGACGGACTACAGAATAAGGGTTCCTTATGAGGTGCGGAACCCTAAAAATTACATGCATATTCCCTATTCCAGACTGCCGATTCAGTGCTGCTACTCGCTAGCCTGCTACTGTGAAATCCCAGATTGAAAAACCCAATAACACTTCTGGACCCGGGAACCGAACCCAGAACATCATGGTCAGTAGAGCTTGCAACTACTAGATCAAAGAGGCAATCCCACCGCACTATTCCCAAACTACCGCTGTTCCGCTGTAGGCATAACTTAGTCAGATGAAGGTACTCCAATCAGCCACAGTATGACTGCGGAACCACCGCACAGCCGTTGCCCCATCTCCTGTCCTTATGTCCTTATGTAAAAACACTAGCACGACCTTTGTGAGGCCAGCGCTAAGATAGCCTTAGCGCGCGACGTGGCTGAATACTGGTCGAAGTAAATTTAGTGAAGGTCTCGTCGACACGAAGAAGAAGAAGAAATTCCCAAAACACTGCAACTTCTGAAAGCTAGAATCAACAGTGGCGACCACCAGAAAAGCGCCCAGGCAATGAAGCTCGACGAAGTCCCGGCGAATGAATCTAACCGTCTTGGATCCCGCAACGAAATTAATCAGAAAGAAGTAACAGAGGAGTAGGAAACAAAACATAATTCAACGCCAACGAGGAAGGTAATTACCTAACTACACAATCATTAGCATAATAGGTAAGTCTTGTACTTAACTAATTTAAAATCAGTAAACTTGCAACGAATGTGACCTCTCCACAGATAACGTCATAGCGTAAAGAAGAAAAAAACAAAAGTACAGTGTGCAAAAACCGATTCTAACCGGTAAAGATGAACAAACATTTATTCAGAGATGACATTACAAATTAAATAATCAATAATTTGCGCACTAGCAAAAACCGGTTTTAGAGATAGCAGTAACCAGTTAAGTTGTAGCCTATTTACGGGTGCTCTAACTGTTCGCTCCGTGACCTGCGCTTGATTGACCAAACCTTTTGACACTGGACTATCGATTTCTGGTTCGAACTGAATTTTGTTGTATGAACAATGCCGTTTTTATTTTATTTATTAGGGAAAAAACAAACGGTCACACATTACAGTAAAAAAAAATAATTTAAACAAAACAGTGTGACAAATGTACAACCAACGACGCTTTCCACAGAATATTTATTAATATTAAACATCGTGAGGAAACCGGCATGTCTTAGAATCAAATTCGAAGACATGTGAAATCCACTCCCGCATTGGGCCCGCGTGGTAGATTACGGCCCATTCCATCACACACAGACAGGGGATCCGTCTATCCCATCCTAATGCTATATTGGAAACTAATGCTATTTTAAAATCACGCACGTCTTTTACCAGTGCATGTACTCATATTCACACACTACAGAAACTCTGGTGCTAATAGCCTTCTCCTTTTGTTTCATGCAAGTTCAAAAAACCTGTTGGTTGCGTGTACACACGGTATACCTCCGCACTTGACCAATTTTGTTTTAAACGACTTCAAATAAAGAAGAAGGTTCACAATTCGTTTAAATGTTTTTTTTTTAGAGTTGCCAGTACTGAACCTGCAATTATTGTGGATTTTCATCAGACAGATGTTACGGCGACGGGTATTAACATAGTGTTATCACCAATGATATTCAAATAAACAGATATGTTATGAGCGCGCGCATTGTGAAGACTCGAATAGGTCACAATTATGACCTTTAGTCTTTAGTTTATGTCACGCATGGCGAAGAGCGATAGGCTTTGTTGAAACAAAAACAAAATAAAAAATTTCATCGTGTGTATTTGTAATTTATTTATTTATTGATTAAAATAAATATTTTTAATGTCAGATGAATGAAAAGTGTGTATGTGTGCTGCCTTTTTCAATTGTTTTGTGAGTGTATAACGTATCTGTTTATTTGGATATCATTGGTTATCACGGTGTTATTGGGCTCTTGGTTTGCACCAACTGTAATTCACACCCTTGAAACAATAATAATTATGTACCAGTAGTACAATCAAACAAATTGAATCCCGACTCACCAATACAGTCCATTTATTTATTGTCATTCCTTATGTATAGGCCTTAACCATCATAGAAACATAACGGGACTTTTATTCATTACCCGAAACAGCAGAAACTTCATCCCACCCATACGCATTCCAAATACTTTCATTGCGCGTACAGCTAAGGAGTGGAATTCCCTGCCGTTGTTTTTGTTTCTTTATAGTTACAACCTAGGAGTATTTAAGTCAAGAGTGAATAGGTTACTTCTAGGCAAGCGTGCTTTGACGTCGACCACATCATCATCAACTTCAGGCGAGATAGTGGTCAAACCACGAGAGCCTACAATAAAAAAAACCTTTTTACATTTTGTTTACAGTGTACCTTTCCTTTCCTTACTCATCTGTTTTTTATTGTTGATACACTGACACGATACGAAAATCGCACAAGTTTTCGCATCAACCACTTTACACAGAATATATATTATTATGATGAAAGTCATGTCTTGGTCTTTGTCAGAACACATAAAACCGTAGGTGGGCTTCCACATCGAAATATCAGTAGGCCTAAGACAGGTTACGTGAGGAAACCGGTATGTCCTAGAACCAAAAATTCCTTTGATTACCTTACCACCTTTGATTATATACTTGTCTAGATGCCACATTGACCCTACCTGAACGGCCCAAAAAAAGTCTACTAAAATTGGTAGACTCGCTTCTTATTTATGTCAGTGTCATTTGAAACACCTAACGGGTAACGTGTTCACGAAACTTAATTAATTATGCCGGCCGGTTTGTGCCGTCAGACTGTATAGCAATTATGTGGGAAAACCGTATAATAATACCAAGAGCACTTTTCACCGGTACGTTTTGTTATTTAACCACTATTATTATAAGAACACACGATTTTTAATTCGTTGCTTTGTAGGTTAGTCTGATTTAGCCAGTTTTGTCAGTTTATTACTAGGGAGATTTAACGAAACTATGGGAGACAAAATACAAATAGCATTACATAATCTTTCGATCAGAAGAACATTATTATTTTAAAAATTACATTATATATTTGATCAGTAAATGACAACTTACCTTAACGTAGCCCAGGCAATAAAATCAAAGAGAAAAATATTCCGAGAATAAACACAAAGAGATGGGTTTTAATCTATAAATTACTGTATATTTTTTCATTGTATTTTTTGTTGTTACTATAATAAATGATACACTAATCTACAAAATTATTGTTTAATTTAACCTGTTTTGTTTAATTTTCATCATATTAAATAATTCAGAAAAGGTAGGTTAATAGTTTGGAGCAGGCATCCCTAAACACGCATACATTGACAGTTTGACGACAATAAGTACACGAGCGGTACTCACACATATCACGCAATTGGGGACAGTTTTAGCGCGTCGTTTGTTTGCATTGTTCTATCTAGACAAGTATATTATCAAAGACATCCACCAACCAGCAGTGGGCCCGCGTGGTGGATTACGGCCCTTTCCCTCTCATAGAGAGGAGGCCTGTGTCTGTGTCCCAGCAGTGGGAACATTAAGAGGCATTCTTTTCGCGTGAGGATGTGGCCACCTCTGGTGTCAGAGTTGTAATTAAGCTTCTCTGGGAACCCCACAGGCCTCTGACTTGGCTATTTCAGACTTACATTAACTATAAGTCCAGGTATGATGATGCTAAAGACAGGTTACGAAAATTAATTACTTAAATGTCTTTTGAAATAGCTGAAAACCTGAAAAGGAGTCATTGTACTGTTCAGTGTAGACAGCTACTACATTTTCTTTTTTAAATAAAAGATAGCTAAAGAGAGCTACAATTGGCGACACAAATGCGAACACAAAATCTATGGAGTAGACAACTGATTTTATTTCGCAAACGCAGGTCAAACGTTGTTCATAATGATGAGTGCCATGATCCCTTTTTACCCGACTGCGGGAAGGTAATGTTTTCGAGCGTATGCATGTATGTATGTCCATTTCTATAGCATGCTCTACAGCCCAAACGGCTTGACGGATTTTGACATATGAGGATGGATTCGTCTCAATTGTGGGACTGACTTATGCTATATAATTTAAAAAAAATCCCTCGCGCCCCTCCAAAAAAAGGGTGTGACATTATTTTTTTTTCGTTGTACTAACAATATCGGTATCAAATGAAAGCTACTAAATGGGCTATTCCAAAAATGTATGTACTGTCACACTTTTATGTTCCTATTTTGGTACAAATTCTAAATAAGTAACTTTGATAGCAAAATAAATAATCTTTTACACCATAACTTATTTGGAGAACTCCTTCATTACTATAACTAAAAAGTCTGAATCATCATCATCATTTCAGCCGAAAGACGTCCAATGCTGGACATAGGCCTCCCCCAGGCGTCGCCACATTGACCGATCCCGTGCGTCTCGCATCCAGCGCGTTCCCGCAACCTTAAACAGGTCATCAGTCCACCTAGTGGGAGGCCTTCCAACGTATCGTCTTCCGGTTCGCGGTCGCCATTTCAGAACTTTTCGGCCCCATCGGCCATCCATTCTGCGAGCAATGTGCCCTGCCCACTGCCACTTAAGTTTGGCAATTCTTCGGGCTATGTCGGTAACTTTGGTTCTCCTGCGGATATCATCATTTCTGACGTGATCACGCAAGGAAATTCCGAGCATAGCCCTCTCCATTGCCCTTTGGGTGACTTTAAGCTTTCTGATAAGGCCTTTTGTGAGCGACCACGTCCCGGTCCCATAGGTGATCACTGGCAACACACACTGGTCATAGACTTTTGTCTTGAGACGCTGCGGTAAATTGGACGAGAAGATACCACGCAACTTCCCGAACGCCGCCCAGCCGAGTCGGATTCGACGGTTGACCTCTTTCTCGAAATTGGACCTACCCAACTGGACCGTTTGTCCCAGGTAGACATAATCGTCTACAACTTCGAGAGTCGAGTCTCCGACCTTGATAGGAGTGGGTGTTACATGGGCATTCACCATGATCTTGGTTTTGTCCATGTTCATTTTAAGACCCACTCTTTCGGAAGCTCTACTGAGGTCATCGAGCATTTTACTGAGGCTCTCCATGGTCTCAGCCATGACCACTACTATGACGTCGGCAAACCGAAGGTGAGTAATGTACTCGCCATTAACGTTGATGCCAAGCCCCCTCCAGTCCAGAACCTTGAAGACATCCTCCAGCGCAGCAGTGAACAGTTTCGGAGAAATGACGTCTCCCTGTCTCACGCCGCGCTGGAGAAGGATTGGTTTTGAGGTCTGATCCTGAAGACGGACTGACATGGTGGCATTTTTGTACAAACACTTTAACACCTCAATGTACCGGTAGTCGATCTGGCACCGTTGGAGAGACTGCAGTACAGCCCAAGTCTCTATCGAATCGAAGGCTTTCTCGTAGTCCACAAACGCTAAACAGAGAGGCAGGTTATACTCTTCGGTCTTCTGTATAACCTGCCGCAGCGTATGTATGTGGTCTACGGTGCTAAAGCCTTTTCGGAATCCGGCTTGTTCGGGGGGCTGGAAATCGTCAAACCTGCGCGCGAGACGATTCGTGATGACTCTTGAAAACAACTTGTAGACATGGCTAAGAAGTGAGATGGGCCTATAGTTCTTCAACCGGGCATTGTCGCCATTGTCATTGTAAGTCTGAATTAAAACAAATTATTATAAATACAGAAATCCCGACTGTAAAAAAAAAATAACTGAAAACCAAAACTTCGTTTGTCACAGCTGGCAGCACCTCAACATATTTAATGTATAAATTATATCTAGTACCTGTTTTTCTCTTTTCAGATAATTAATTAGCAGACGGTTTTTTTGTTTTTAGTTAGGTACCTGTATCAATTACACATTGCCGGTAAGTATTTTGTTGATCTACATAGATAGGTACTTACAAAACAGTATTGCATTCAATGTTTATTAGAACCTACAACACTTTGATACGGCTTGTAGTCCACTTCAATAAATCTACTCCGTATGTATGTGTCGGTCCACTCTGCTGCCTTTATTGAGGAAGCCATATCGACGCGAATCAATCAGAATCGTACACAACATGATGTAGGTATACACGATCACCTTGTCGATGTCATAGTCTTTAATTCTAAGCCTACATACAATGTTATGGCATTTAGTCATTTAAGTTTAAGTTCAATAATAGGTACTTAAAAATTTAAAATTTAAAAAACCCCCGACACATTTATATTGCGAAAACTTCACGATCTAAACAGTAAAACGCGCATAACTTTTGAACGGCTGAACCGATTTTATTCAAACTTAGCTAAGAACACTCTCGATACAATCACCTTTCAAACAAAAAAAAAACTAAATCAGAATCTGTTCATCCGTTGAGGCGCTATGATGCCACAGACAGACACACAGATACACAGCAACACACCTGAAACTTATAACACCCCTCTTTTTCCGTCGGGGGTTAATAATATTTACAATGAAATAGATTTTGATGCTGTTTGGCATAGATATATATTAGCCCCCAAAAACGCCACCATGTCAGTCCGTTTCAGGATCAGACCTCGTAACCAATCCTCCTCCAGCGCAGCGTCAGACAGGAAGACGTCATTTCGCCAACTGTTCACTGCTGCGCTGGAGATGTCTTCAAGGTTCTGGACTGGAGGGGCTCGGCATCAACGTTAATGGCGAGTACATCACTCACCTTCGATTTGCCAATGACATAGTGGTCATGGGTGAGACCATGGAGAGCCTCATTACAATGCTCGATGACCTCAGTAAAGCTTCCGAAAGAGTGGATCTTAAAATGAACATGGACAAAACCAAGGTCATGGTGAATGCCCATGTAACCCACTCCACTCCTATCAAGATCGTAGACTCTACACTCGAAGTTATAGACGATTATGTCTACCTTGGACAAACGATCCAGTTGGGTAGGTCTAATTTCGAGAAAGAGTGCAACCGTCGAATCCGACTCGGCTGGACGGTGTTCGGGAAGTTGCGTGGTAGATATCTTCTCGTCCACTTTACCGCAGTGTCTCAAGACAAAAGTCTATGACCAGTGTGTGTTGCCAGTGATCACCTATGGGACCGAGACGTGGTCGCTCACAATGGGCCTTATCAGAAAGCTTAAAGTCAGCCAAAGAGCAATGGAGAGGGCTATGCTCGGCATTTGCTTGCGTGATCACGTCAGAAATGATGATATCCGCAGGAGAACAAAGTTACCGACATAACCCAAAGAATTTACGAACTTAAGTGGCAGTGGGCAGGGCACATTGCTCGCAGAACACATGGACGATGGGGCCGAAGAGTTCTGGAATGGCGGCCGCGAACTGGAAGATGATACCTACGTTGGAAGGCCTCCCACTAGGTGGACCGTTGTGGGAACTCGCTGGATGCGAGACGCACGGGATCAGTCAATGTGGCGATGCCTGGTGGAGGACTTTGTCCAGCAGTGGACGTCTTTCGGCTGAAATGATGATGAATGAATGATAGATTAGCCCCCAGAGACGGATATAGGATTCTTTTGATCCCGGAAGTACGTTCCCATAAAGGAATAAGTTCCAACGTTCACGCGGGTGAAGCCACTGTTAGAAGCTAGTCTGCCATATTTGACATGAACTATCTTCAGTCTTACCTAGTTTAAGTAGGAGAAAAAACTTAATTTGAAGAATAAAATAATTAATACGCAGAAAAGCATTTATTAAAGTCACTGTTCTTCTAACTTCGTCTAAACACGAAAAATAAAGATCATTAGAAATTAATTAATCGGGTACAGGGAAAAAAACATAAATTTATCAAGATTTTCTTTTCCTGAATTCCATTTTTCAACAGATTGCTGAACTCGATGAATTTGCAAATAATTTTGAAACTAGCTCGGATGGAAGGACTAAAGTTCTTCCTTCCTTTCGTCCAAAAAAGTTACAAAATGATTGATTGATATTATAATAAAAGCATCTTAGATCGACTAATTACGAAATCAATAAATCACTGTTCATGGGCTTCTTTAATTCAACCATTGATAGTTTCTACTTCCGGTGATGATTGGTATTTGCGGAATCCTATTATGAAATACCTCTTCACCTTGCCTCGCGTAGTAATTTTATTTTAATTTTATTAATGTTACTTTAACTTCACAAAGCTTAAAAGTTAATAATCGGCTTTAAAAAAATATTAACTATCAATACATCATCATTATACCTTCATTGTCATATTTAATTTATTTAATCACCTTTTCTGCAAAGCTATAAAAGCTGTAAAGTATGTAATCAGCAATAAATTCAACAAAGTGCTTACTTGAAATGGATGGTTTATGGTTAGATAAGTACTGAATGATTAAGTAAGCAGAGCAGTGGTGGCCCAGTGGTAACGTGTGGTAGGTCGTGGGTTCGAACCCAGGCAGGCACTTTACTTTGTGTAAATTATTTCATCACCATTGCTCTCAAAACGGCGAAGGAAAACATCGTGAGGAAACCGGCATGTCCTAGAACCAAAAATTCGAAGACATGGACATCCACCAACCCGCACTGGGGCCGCGTGGTGAATTACGGCACATGCCCTCTCACAGAGAGGACGCCTGTGACCCAGCAGTGGGAACATTAAAAGGCTGATGGTGATGATGATCAAGTTGATGAGTAAGTATCAATATTATTCGTAGATTCGTAGCAATGCTGCCAGCGTTCTAGGCACATTTCCACTGACTACGATGTGTACAAATTTTTGGATGCCATTGAGCCTCTTACCTAGAGGTGTAAATTGAAAAAAAAACAAAATACTTTTTTCACAATCTTGAAAACAAACATGATAAAAAACTTGGCACCGTCGTTTTTTTTCTACTTTTGTTTTTTTTTTTCGGAAAGAAAAACACAGTAATAAAACACAAAATTTGTTTGTTTTGTTTTTAATTAAAGTCAAAATATGTTTAAATCAATAGGTACTTATTATTATGCACTTAGAAAATAGTTAATGTTTTACGATCAGAATCATCTTTTCAAAATCCCCGTCCGTAAATGGTAAACTTCAGTGGGTGTTGCCAATTATTTTAAGACCTTTATGTACTATTTAACAAAAAACAAATGTTGTTTTCTAATTAAACAAAAAAAAATGTAATATCAACTCATATACGATAACCGCCTTAACATATTTTTATTTTCGTACTCTTGAAAAAAAACCTACTCCAGAAAAAAACTGTTTTATTTCATGTTTTTTTAAACGTTTTTTTCATCTTAGTCAAAATACCGTTTTTTTACAACTCTACTCTTACCCTCTCTCTTTTTAAATGACTTTCCAAAAAGGAGGAGGTTGTATGTTCGACTTTATGTATGTTTTATTTTCTGTGTATGTTCACCGGTTTCTCCGTCATTGTATGTTCCCAAATTAGTCGCATTTAAATTTGGTGATGATCTGATGAAGAACTTCGGAGATAAACAAAATAACTCTTCAATAAATAACGGCGAATCTCTCGGAATTGCTGCAATCGCATGTCTGTTAATTGTTTATATCATTTCATAATATAACATCACGTCAGTACGGTCTAAAGGGGTACGCAGATGTGTATAGTTCACTCATTTCTCCGGTTATGTTCAAGTTTCATGATATTCTGGTAATAATATTCTGACATTGTAAAACTACTATCTACAGTACCTTACCTTAACTTGCCTGTTATATACCATAACTAAAAAGTGATTAATCAAAAACTTTGTACAAAATAATACAACCGACATCCAAATAAAAAACACTACAAAGTAAAATATAACTTATCAGTCGATAACAAAAAATTAAGAAAAGACTTTTTTTCTACGCGCTTGTAGGCCATCATGGTCTTTCATGGCCCCGCCAAAGACTCTAAAAATTCTGTACTTAGCAATTTGGGGGCCATCGATGAATCGACCAAAAACAAGAGAAAATGTAATGACAATTTGACAGCCAAATTTGCTCGCTATAATCACGATCACCCTGCTTTCAAATAAATATTTTAGTTAAATAATTGTTCCACAGAGGCAGCACTGTCGATAAATTGCTATGGTGTGGCTATCGCTGATACATTATTGGATTCGCGGATCGTTTTGCTCTTGCAAGATACGTAATAAGCCTGCCGGGCTACTACTGATAAATGCCAGATAAAAACACTTCGCCCGACCCGGGAATCGAACCGAGGACCTCATGATCAGCATTAGCGCTTACATAACCTTTTATGAGGGTTCTGTGAGACTCCTACTGACTAAAAACCACAGCCGTGTTCCATCTCTCACCTATGCCGGGGATCGCGGGAACAACGATACTTCCACAACCCCTGGCTAGTGCCGGCCCGCGCCTGCAGTCCTTGACCTCGGGTTGGGGAGGGAGTGAGGTGTTGGACTCCCCCCGCGACGTCTAAGAGGGGCGCACTTGGAACACTACGAGCCGTCACCTCGGATCCTAATGTGTGGGGGCGACGGACGTACCTATCCTAGCCTAGAAGATAATAGCAAATAGCAACTAGTGAATTATTCTTTTCATTCGTGATTTTTTTCATTATCCATAATAATGACCTTAAGTAGGGTAATAGAATTTAAACAAATAGTTAGGTATAGTAGTTGCAGCGGATGTTTGTGTCTCTGAAGTTGGCTCTGCGAACCATTGCGCAATAATAATATGGTTCTGGCAGTCATCTTTAAATCTTCAAAAGTCATCCGATCCTGCATGGAGTATTGCAGCCACCTTTGGGATGGCTCAGCTCAACATCAAGTTGTCGTATTTGACTCGGTTGAACGCAGAGCTAAGAGGCTCATTGGCGACGTTAAACTGGTGGAAGCCAAGCTTCACGGCTTGGCTCATCGCCACAAGATAGACTGTACTTCGGTGAGTGTGCTCAAGAACCCACCGGTCCCTTTCTACCATCGAAAATCTAGACGCACTGCAAATTACCATCCTTACCTAGTTGCCATTCCATCAATTCGCACCAAGCGCTTCCAAACCAAACATCCTTCATAAAGCGCACAGCAAAAGAGTAGAACTCACTACCTACATCTGTTTTTCCGAACGCATTCAACCCGAATCTCTTCAAAGTTACAGTGAACAGGCTTCTTCTGGGTAAAGCTCGCTCCATCGTCGACTTTGTCTCTGTCACCTCTGAGCTAGAATAGAGTAAAGAACAAAGCAATAAAAAAAAAGTCATGACCTGTTGTAAGAACCCTGAAGTGAGTAATCTGACACCAGTGTTGCGGTGCGGTATCTTGTAAACTAGTTATTGGGTTGTGAAGATCAAATCCATTCTTACAAAATACTAGTATTCAGCCGCACAAATGAGTCCATTCTCGACCAGTTAAAAATCAAAGCCAGACTCTCCACGATCTGCTACCAAAGAGTCCTAAATTACTTTGGTCACATCGCTCGGAGACAGCCAGATAACCTGGAAAAACTAGTTGTTGTAGGAAAAGTGGATGGGAAAAGGCCACACGGACGCTCACCCACTCGGTGGTCAGACCGGTTACAGGGCAATTACGGGACTCACGGTGACCACTGCCCTGAGAAGAGCCGAAGACAGAGTGGCTTGGAAGCAGTTCGTCGATGACTAAGTGAAAGCTTACCAAGACGGGCACTACCTTCAGTAATGAAGACAATGAAGAAGAAGAAGATTCAGACGCAGCTGGTTAATCTTCTTTTTTCTAGTTAGATGGATTGATTTTAATTACAATTAGAATCTTATTTCTAGTTGGACGGATTGATTACAATTAGAATTAGATTCTTATTTCTAGTTAGACGGATGGATAACAATTAGAATTGGAATCTTATTAGGCCGCTTAATGACAGTGTAGCTGCTGTGCGCCGGCCATATTTGTCGAAGTACCGAGAACCAATGGAGCATGGAGCAGACTAGTCCTTGTGTGGAGACCTCGTATCGGCAAAATTAGCGTTGCTGCCCCCATGCTTGGCGGATCAACGATCTTAAAAAGGTGGCTGGGACAGAGTGAATGAGGCAGAGAACCGCCCGTGCGTTGTGGAACAATTTCCAACACTTTAAAAGTAATAGGATATGGGCAAAGATCAAAAGACAGATAAACCATAAAACAGCGTGACATCTTTGAGGAGAAATGAACTGGGTCCTACAGCGACGTCATCTCAGATAACGATGTATTATCGGATAGTAGAAGTTTTATTGGAATACAATCCCCTATGAAGTAGTGATAGCTGATAGTGATAACCTGCTCAGCAACCGTGATGATAAAGAAGTTTGCCTGGCTTTCTGGGTCCAGTAAAATAAGCAAACATACTCGTTGTAGTGGACCACCCATATCACCACTTTTAGAGTTCCCATAGCTGGGATACAAATTAACAATACGTACAATGTGTCCGTACTTATATTAATAGAACTATGGACGTAAAATACACTTAATTTTATCGATACCAACGTAGTACCGAAATACCCAACGTAAGTTTAATCCCTACACGATTTTATTAAATTTCCTATATGCCAAAATTATAAAGGTCATATGCGCAGGGGTTTATTAAAATTAAAACTTATTGGCTTACAGCTTTCATTCATTTGTCATTGTGTAGTCCAACTCAAAAACTAACAAAAAAAAACACAATAGGACATATTGAAAATTGTGCAGAATTTAAGGAAATGAAAAAGAAACTTGTGAAATTACGTTTCAAATATGACTTTTATCTTTTGAGTGTTAATTGTATATTTTTTTAGGATTCTCTATGCTATGGCCGTAAAAATAACATTAAATATACGCCTCTGTGAGACCAAGGTCCAAACTTCCAAAGTTATGGTTGTTAGACTATGTGGATAACGTCATAAGAAAGCCAGGTACTAAAATTGCTCTATCTTTTAGGATGTGGCGATTTGGCCCCGGGGATATAGTGAAGTTATGTGGGACACCAACCCACTAAAACTCCACGGTGTACTCCTGTGCCGCTTATCACCGACTCTCCTCTGGGGAGTACCCCATCACCAGCGCACCAGAACAGTACACTATACGCCGTGACCACCCCAGGAATCAAACCAGCACATGGGCGCCCGACGTCCCCGTGTATTGCACCCTTGGTCCTCTTGTGACGGGTCAAGGTCAATGGCCCCGCCACCTACAATTTTTCGCCCGCAGGGGATGGGCAGCGTGTGCTCTATTTACATTTTCCTTTAGCGGAATGTGATTCGGTTCTAACACCTAAGCATAACTAGAGCGGTTCATTTTTCTTGGCAGACTGTCCAACCGTGACCTGCGCCATTATACTCGTACGATGTACACGTGGCAAAACAATTCAATACGTAGTTAGCAATAATGTAAAGAAATCGTTTGACTGTAGGTGATGAAAACTATGTATAAGGTTCAAAAGAATGCAAGTAAATACGCAAAAGAAAATTAGGAAACATTTATTTGCCTAAGGCTGGTTTGGTACCAATGTCAGTTTTTTATTTTATTTTTACATTCAGGTTCAGTTCTTCTAAAAATTGTCAAAAGTTTAGTTCATACAAAAACTGTCATATGTTTAGTTCTTCTATACAAAAATTGTCAATAGTGCAGTTCATACAAAAACTGTCATATGTTTAGTTCTTCTATACAAAAACTGTCAAAAGTACAGTTCTTCTATACAAAAACTGTCAAATGTTCATTTTATTTTATTCCATAGATAAGGTTCAAAAGAATGTAAGTAAATACGCAAAATTAGGAATCATTTATATGCCTAAGGCTGGTTTACCAATGTCGGTTTTTTTAATTAAATTTTTACATTCAAGTTCAATTCTTCTAAAAAATTTCAAAAGTTTAGTTCTTCTATACAAAAACTGTCAAAAGTGCAGTTCACACAAAAACTGTCATATGTTTAGTTCTTATATACAAAAACTGTCAAATGTTCATTTTATTTTATTCCATAGATAAAAGATTACTGACAAGAAAAATCAGTCCAAGTAAGGGTGAGGACAAACGAACGTAATTTTGTGAGTAGTGAGTCGCGTAAAATGGGTCGCGAAATTTACGTTCAACTGAAACAGCTCTTTGAACGTGATCTGATGCTTGCCTCGCTCGCCTCCCTCACCTCGAGCGCAATTCGGTTAAAATAATGTGCGTAAGTCAGGGCTTTAGTATAAAACCGAATGCAGTATAAATTCCGCGACGCATTTTACGCGACTCACAACTTTGGCCTTGCACCTTTATTAGAATAGAATATACTTTATTGTACACCAAAAAATGAAATTACACATATATTTATTCTCAAATTGATGCGCTTAATTTCAGTGTTCTCGATTAAAGTATAGACCTACTTATAAATAACCACTTATTTATCTATTAGTTAGATACTTGATAGATAAATTCACAGATAGGAGAATCGGTTGGCGACATTTATAAACAATCTGCTGGGTTTACGGAATGTTTGCGTGGAAAATGTCCTCAAGGCATGTAAACAAACAATTAAATTGATAAATGGCGTATAATTAAGCATTAATTAAATAACACGTTCTCGATAATAATTTCTTGGGATTGGGCTTGATTTTCGAAAATAGGTTTCATAATCCATACTAATATTATCATAAGTGCGAAAGTAACTGTTTATCCGTTTATAACGTTTTCACGTCTAAACAGATTTAGATAAAACCTTAGCATACGGGCAGACCATGACCTGGTTTAAGAACATTAGGACTTTAACCCCGGGAGTATGTTCCCTGAGGTGACATTCACGCGGGCGAAGCCACTGGCAGAAGCTAGTCCAATATAAGTATTTCGCAAATAAACTTAAAGGTTTTTATTTTCCTTAGTTAACGAACAAATTTTTTGAAAACAGCTTCTACTGACTCCTAGCACCAGCCAGTCCCCGTACCATGACGTGTCAAAGCTATCATAGTGCGACTAGGGAAAAGGGATAAATGCATACAAGTCCTATACATCTGTCCCTTACGCACACTCGAAAAATCCTTGCTCTAAGAGCTTATGGTTACCCCCAGGTTATTCAAACATCATGATTTAGTTTAAATAGTGTTTAATTTGTACTGGACGGTGTTAAAAGCAAATTTTCCTCAATTTACTTTTACAACTCTGCTGCATTTTATTACTCTCTCAGTTTGCTCCTACTCGTTGGATACAAACTTGTAAAGTTAATATTTTGAATGTAAATTAAATCATGCTGATTTAAGTTTCAAGACATATATTTTTCACATCGGTCTAAATGGTAAAGTCCCGATAGATCTCCAACTACGTTCTTGGAACTGTGTCGACTTTATCGAGTCTTAGGCCGGGACTCCACCAAAGCGGAGATGTGCGGAGAAGTGCAAAGCGGGGAGGAGATGTTTTTTACACAACCAATAGAATTTCGTTATTCCCACATCTTTCGTCTCCGCTTTAGACTTCTCCGCACATCTCCGCTTTGGTGGAGTCCCGGCCTTATGATACAAAACTCGACTAGGTACTACCTCGTCTGTCAAATATTGACATCGCCAACCCATTGGCTCTTTTTTTGATTCATGAATAGAACCTGGAGCAACCGTCCCATTTGCCCAACATACAATAATTGGTGACCTACAGACGGCATTTTTTGGTTAAAAGAGTCTTTGTCTTTAACTTCAGTACTAAACATCGAAACGCTACACGTTCCTACTTACATATATTGAGCTCTACACATTTACAAACAATACACGGGTGCAATAACACACGTAGAAAGTATTTCGTTCGAAATCATAACACTAACCATTACGCATTGCTTTGCTGGCTCTAATAATATTATCTGTTCCATTCAACTCATTATAGACGATCATCTTACTTACTACACTGACCCGTGTTTATTATGCAAGTAGAAACTGCGTATCTTATGAGCATTATCAGCATAAATCGCATGAACACTGAGTAGATAATACAACAGAACAATCAAGATAGATTTTTACATTCTATAATAGAGTCGGCCCTAGCACATTGCCCTGGAGCACTCTTTAGTTTCGGCTAGCTTAACTGATGCATTTTTATTCATGCGGTTCCCTTACGTGTGGTCTGTGAGGTAAGGGCTGAAAGCATTCGATTGATTAACCTCAAATACCAACCGCTCCTGTGATCCCATCTTATTAACTAGTAGAACACACCTACAAACCGTATCAAATGCTTGTCATTGACTGACAAGGCTTTGATACGGTTTGTAGGTGAAGATTTTAAGCAACTAATCAATTGAGTTAGTGCCTGCGTCACCCGTTGATCTTTTCTAGTGAAAGCCAAATTGATTCCTTGATATTAGACTATTTTTTTCCTAGAAGAGTATTTTATTCTTAATTTCCCCGAAATTTTTGATAAGGACGTAAGTAATCTTTCGCGTGACGTCTTAGTATCTCCCCACACACGGACTTACGCGCACGAAATTCTGCTGCATTTTCCTCTCCAATTTGACCTTACCCTTACCGACAGGATTATGAAAGATATGCAATGTAATCGCTATCGCCCTCGTTGCGCACGAGTCATAAGCATCAGAGCAAGATTGAAGCCTCTGTAGGATTTCTAATCATGTGCATGCCACATGTTTTACAGTACTTATCTCATAATGTTCACATGACGCACAGTGGGTGTGTCGTCCATGCGATCTTGGCGTGACATGTTACACTGATAACCTGACCAACCTGACCCCCAGCGAATTAACAACATGTTGACTTGACAACAGTCAGCCCTGATACTTCTATATGTAATACAAATATTTGTTTGCGTAAGTAGCTGAATGTGTCTATGGGCGAATTTGTGTCATATATAAATAATCTTCTTAGCATGCATTAGTGTAGGACTCATTGTTTCATCACGTCATTTGATCATGTTAATAACAAGGAAACTGTGTGGACATAAGGAAACTGTAAGAGAAATGTATCTACTGCGGCTAACGAAACTTCTAATGACGCATATAAACGCGCTATGGTTTGCGTCAAAACCGCAGGAAATAATATAGTCATGGCACGAGCCATTGAGGTGGTCAGAGAATTTTAAAAACAGTAGAACTACGGTCATCGTACTTGAATTAGAAAAACCAGAAGATAAAATTCTACAAACTGAGGACGAGATATTGAGAGATATTTTTATCAAGTTTGAAGAACAGGAAAGCTAGTCTAAATGCGTCGGATACATATGTTTTCAGTCATCATTGGTCACATTTTCTTATGAGCATCACGATGCTACATATCGCACGCATGAAGCGTAATGGATGCAAATAATAAATAGATCTACTACGTCAGTAGCTAGCCAAACAGTCTAGAGATACACTAATCCAGACTTTATTGCTGAAGGGGACAACGCTTGTTTTAGCTTCACGAGTATCACGACATATTTGTTATTTTCATCGGGTTCCGTTACATCGATAAAAACATAATCTGATGCAACTTTTAACTCTAAAACCAGGGTTCGAATGGACGAATAATATTTTGATTTGTGGGCGTCGACGTGACGTATGTAAAATGTTTTTGTTTTCTGACTTTTTCAAAGTGACGGGGGTCAGAAAATTAACACTCAAAGCAAGATTATTGATATGTGCATTAATATGAATATTTTCTGGAAACAATACAGTGCTAATGACTTTGAAAATGCCGATTGGGATTGAATACAAAGACGAGTTCCGTAAGTCATTTGCAATACATTTATTAACTGATATCTACGTATTTACCTAATTAAAGGGTAAGGTATTTTAATAAGCACCTAGTACAATGTCGTTGTACATATTTCTTTTCATTGTGCGCACGGCTAAGGAGTGGAATTCCCTTCCGCAGTCTTTGTTCCCTGATATCTACATGAGGTATTTAACTCAAGAGTAAATAGGTTACTTCACCATATACCACAATCCACATCATAACTTATCACCGGGCGAGATAGTGGTCAAATACGAGCCAATAGATTACATAAAAAACTATTTGGTAAAAACACGTTATGACTCATTCTTCCACCTATATCTACTTAGTTCACTTTAACTTGATCTGGCCAAAACGGAAAAATGATATGGCCTTATCGCATCGTTCGATGTTCAAATGTTTTCAAACGACCAATCACAGGAATTTGCGTGGATTTGACGTGCCTGTTACATTTAACAGGAAATAATGATAAAAATATTGGGAATTGGTTCTATAAATAATGATATTTCTGGAATTTCTAAGACGTCATTAGATAGACTTTAAATATAATAATAATAATATCTAAGCTTTAAAGCTACCTTTGTTAACCGAGCATCATTGTTACAATTATCAAAGACTTGCTGTCTCATCATAAAGACTCATTGTTTTCTCGAATGACCTATAAAAGTATGAGTAAAAGAGGTATGAATATAGGACAGTCATTTCTATGAAGCCAGGTAGTTACTTCTAGTAACCTTGTTAAGTACCTATGCGTACTTACCTAAGTACCTGTAGTAGTATTAATTTAGTACCTGTAGTAATATGGGAGCCCCACTTAAATATGAATTTTATTCAGTATTTAGTATTTGTTGTTATAGCGGCAACAGGAATGCATCATCTGTGAAAATTTCAACTGTCTAGCTATCACGGTTCATGAGATACAGCCTGGTGACAGACAGACAGACAGACGGACCGCGGAGTCTTAGTAATAGGGTCCCGTTTTTACCCTTTGGGTACGGAACCCTAAAAAAGAACACGCGAAGTACCGAAAAAGAAAATCAAAACCATTGCTAAAGCGTATTTTGAATTTGGAACATTACAATGGTCCAGCTATGTTGATCAAATCCATTGCTGGAGCGTTTTTTGAATTTGGAACATTACAACGCTCCAGTAATGTTGTTGTAACTTTTAATATTAATTAAATTAAATGTATAATAGGTATAAAAAGTATGTTTTATTTCCCTGCATTCTTTTGAGAAAAGCACTATAGGTACCTATATGCCTCGGCGGAAATGGCAATTGCCTGTCTCGTATTCATACTCGACCTGCAATTGCCTATTAATAATGTACTTCTATTTTCGCATCTAGGTTTTTTTTTAAACTTTTTTTTCATCATCTCAGAAAAACGTAATGTCTGATCATCATTCACCTTTAGGCTCCTATCCCACTGTCACCGGCTCGTTATGTTTTCGTTTCGTTTCCGTTTATTTCCTTTCTGTACTGAATCCGTCCGAGCCACTTCTTGACTGACTCGTTATCTGTGTCGTTTCTGAAAAAGTGCAAAATATAAAAAATAATACCTACTGTCGTCAAAGGCATTCAGTATTATGCCAATGGCTGTCAGCAAGCATCATGCAATACATCACCTGCAAAAGCCAAACATAACGTGACGATCAAGTAAACTAGCCATTGAACTTTAGATGCGTGCGGCAATGATTGGCCAATTATTAGGAATTTAGGTACCTAATTATAATCGAGCGTGCACACAATGGCCCAACATTGGCTGAACGAGCTTTGACGTTTATCGATGGAAAACTCGAAGGCCCAGTTTTTTTATCGCTAGTTAACTTAACCAATGGTTAAATATGCCAGTGTTTTCAAATTTCGATAAAACACCTTCTTTTCAGTTGTTAGCTTCATAAATGAGCAAAAGTTGGAGAGATAATTATTTGACAGTTTGTTAGACTAACAATTGAGGAATAAACGCGTTTTACCGTATTTTGAAATATTTGGTTGAGTTAACTACTTATCAAAAAACTGGGTCTAACTGTTAAGTATTTTGGCCATCTCTTCAAGAACCAAGCAGTATATCAAACTGAATACGTCTAAACCACATTCAAGAACTGCCAATATTCTATATTAGTTAATCAGTGATGACTCTGATGACTGGAGTATGGATACTGGAATCTCCTAATACCGGATTCTTGAAAAGATTATCGCGGTTTTTTTAATTCCCGCAGGTATTAAATAGGCTTTGAATCTCGTAAATTGGGAAAAAAGAAGAAAAAGCGTCGTGTGCTTTTGCCAGAGTCAAACAAAAAACATGCTTTCAGTAGTCAGTTAGTCGTGGGCAAACCGAGGTCGAGAAGTGCTTGTGAAGATGCATGTGCGTGGTTTTCTACGAGTTGGGACGTGGCGAACTAGCATCATCATCATCATCTTTCTGCCCTTCTCCCATGTTACTTGGGGTCGGCGTTTTCTTCTTTCATACCGTCCTGTTCCCTCCCATTTCATTCATATCACTTCTCACACATTCCATCCATCTTTTCTTTGGCCTTCTTCTCCCTCTTCCATCCACATTTCTAATCAGAGCTCTATTAGTGACATTCGTTTCATCCCTCCTCATTACATGACCGTACCAGAACAAACGGTTTCCTTTCAACTTTTCTGTCACTGGCGCCACTTTCAAACTTCCTTGAATATACTCATTTCTCACTTTTTCCCATTCTCGTCACTCCGCACATCCATCAAAAATTCTCATTCTTAATATCTTTTCATCCATTATATTCCCAGCCCAACATTCTGATCCATACAGTATGACAGTCTAATCACGGAATTGTAGATTTTTCCCTTTAACTTAAGTTACTTACGGCTTTTAAAAAAACCTAAGTAAAATAACATAACAAAACACCACGCTTGTATTCATTATTCTGCGAAGGATTCGGCAAAGGTGTATTATCTACCTATAATACACACGCATTTCGCAAGTAGGTAAAGTAAAATAAATAATAATAATATTTTAGTAATTCCTTTGTATTCAATATCGTAAATATCTGTTGTATAGACCGGCACTTTTGTCTTTTACACTACCCTTATCACTCGAGTACTTACTGCTCGACTGCTGCCTTCTTCAATACGCCAAAAGTGCCGGAATAATGCAGTTCCTAAGAATTCTACAAAACAATATTATAGCCGGCGAGTATAATTTCGCATGTGGGTTTTTGAGTATAATACTATAAATTATACCGGTCTGTTACTATCCCACTGTAGGGAAAGGCGTCTGCTCATACAGTGGAGCATTAATCACCACGGCTCGCACACATAATTACATATTAAACATTAGTCTGGATTCTGAATTACACCATTCTGCTGATGCAAGTCGTCGTCTTCAGGTATTGTCTGCACTCCAAGCACACTAAACATAAAAGATTATGAAATACTAGCTGTCCCACGCGGCTTCGCTCCCGTCAACTGGCTACCTACCTACCCATCAACCCTACCTACTCTACATACATGATTGTTGTGTAATTAAACCGTTTACGCAGCGCACGCAACGGAAGCTCTCAAAAAGGAATAATTTTGCCCGTTTTTGCAACATTTTTCATTTATGCTCTGCTCCTGTTGGTCGTAGCGTGATGTTATATAGCCTATAACCTTCCTCAATAAATGGACTATCCAACACAAAAAGAATTTTTCAATTCCAACCAGTAGTTTCTGAGATTAGCGCGTTCAAACAAACAAACAAACAAACAAACTCTTCAGCTTTATAATATTAAGTAAAGATAAGTTACTATCATGTTCAACAGTGCAAAAAGTATAAACTTATTATGATACTTTATTTACTGTTGAAGATGATGTAAGGTATTGAAACTGTGATTGATTAGATACTTATGTCTTTAAAAGTCTGGATGAAGCAAGCAACTTGTAAAAAGTTAGGTTATTGCCGCTACCGAAAGTCAATTCCGGTTTTAAAAACCCTCCCATAACTCCGATATTACCATGCCCAAGATGACACGAGCAGCTCTTGAACGTGGTTTAGATAATTTGATGATCGCGTTTAGCTTCATTGGAGAATTCACCCAAAAAGCGCTTCCATATCCTTCCCTATTCGAAATAATTTAATTTAAAATTTGGCGCTTATTTCCTCGTGAAATTACGTCATATGGATTGCTACATACCTAGCGATAATGTACTTATCTATTATCTAAGTCTATGCGCCAGCAACACCTAGCTGTCTACTTGTTTGCGATGCACTTTCAAGATCTTTCGTGCGTGTGACACAAATAGATACAGCGGACTGTTTGACGTCAAATATTTAGTTAGGACAAGAGTTCAAAACCCGCAACAACTCAATAAAAAGTTTTTCTTTGAATCATATAGGTAATTACTTAAACAAAAGATGCTTGGGTCATGTAGGTTAGGTTGAGTAGGGGTACTGCCCTGCAAATTTAGAAACTGCCAATATTTGTCTTTTAGGACCAAGGTTTGTCGTATCTTAGGACCAAAATACACGAACTATTTTAGTTACATTAAGAACAAAAGCTTTGTTCGCTTTGGATTACGTAAATCTAGCATTTTAAAGCGAAATCAATAGGCAATTATTTATTTAACATGAATATTCCAAAGTATAATTACCTGGGTACCTGTATGTACGTAAATAGGGACAATCAGTTCAACACTTAGCATACAATAAGTAAAATATATTCTACAGACCTTTCACCTTATTTACTGAAAGAAAGTAGGTACCGATGTATATTCAGTGGTTTGTAACCATGTTGTTGAAAATACTTAATTAAAATAAATATAGCACTTTTTTCAAGATTTGTCTGAGCTTAAATAATATTAAAACTAATTGCAGTAAACTGTATAGAAAAAAAAAACAGTCGGTTTTAGAATGAACAAGCACTAATTTATAGATGAGCATCTCTCTGGCCAACTTTTAAAATACCCGCGCAAGCACCAGACTATCAAACCAATGAAAAAAAGACAGGGGCTCAAACCAACCAATCACCGGCCCTGTATGTGGTGTGACTTCGGTGGGACGCGCCCGGCTGACTTGAGCATATTCAAGCAGATATTGTTTTCATGACAGAAACATGGTCTTAACTGTGCGCCAAAACAACAGAACTATTTATTTCATTAGTAGTGTTTAATAACATCGATTAAATTCATTATCATTAGTTAGTTATTCCTTAATACCTACACTGATAAAATTCAAAGTTCGCTTGCCCCGCATCGTACGATCATGCCATATAAATTGAGCGCGCTCCCCACCTCTAGCCAAAACGTCAAACCTCTCCGTAGCGTGCGGGTGCTTGTCGGAGACCGTCAGTTCTCAGTTTAATTCAGTTCGCGTTGTTTCGCAAGCCGCGTAAACGTCAATTTTAAAGTGACATCACAATAAATTGGGGCGTGTGTGTTCAGTGATATTTAAATATTGTTAAATAACACGAGAAAATGTCTTTCAACACCGATATCTCGAGCAAATTGGAGAATAGCAGGTACGGCAAAGTGTTAATTTACAATTTTACCGTGGCCGATGGGCACGGCTTTGATACTGCATGCCCCTTGCATGTGACCCTGTGCCCTGTGTTTTAGGCGTGTGTGATGCATTCTGGAATTTGGGTGACGCTAATGTTTCAAAACGATGCGTGGCAAATTAAAACATCGTACGGTAAAGATTTTTTGATATGACTGCGCTCTTGGCCACCTTTCACATTGCTGACGAGTCATTTCTCATTCTCAACAAACTCCAAAATGCGCCAGTCTGGTGTTGTGTGGTATTTCCGAGAGCAGTTGGACACTAATACTTTCATCGATGAGGTTATCCTGTGTTCTGGGCGTGCGCGGTGTAGGAGTGTGACTCAGAAAATATTGAAGTGACTTCATTGATAATAAACATTTTATTTAACTATTAACATCAAGGCTCTGTTAAAAGTAGTTGAGTACATCTGATGATTATGTTATTCATGTTATCATCGAATTTGCAACCTTACTTGTATGTTAAGTTATTCAAGGTTCAGGTCGCGCCAAATTCTTGAGCCTCATGTTTTATTCAGTCAGTACTTACCTGTTATGTCACCAAAGTATGTTACCACAGGGCCACACATGCTTTGATTTCAATGAAAAAGGCAAAGGTCAGGAGCCAAAGAGCTTCAGAGCTATGGCATACATAGGATTTTACAAGCATTTATTAAAATGAATGGTCTTGAATACTTATTATACTAATAACCTTGTGCATTCATTCACTTTTAAAATACAAACTGTGTAAAAGGCCCAGTATGATTACAGCATAACCTCCATTTTGGAAATACCCTGCCAGCACTCCAAGCATGTAGTTTCCTCTTTAGACTATAAACCAACTGTATCCTGTTTTATTAACTAGTTATTATACAAGGAATTTCATCATACATTTAAAACAATCAGAATCAAATACTTTATCAGTAATTTATTTAAAATGATCAAGTATGCAAAACTGGGTGATAAAACTTCACGTAGGTAGCTGTTAACATCGGTTTGAGTGACCAGTTTTCTTCTGAATGTGTGAAAAATTGAATCATATACATACAAGTGAATGTTGGTGATGTAATATATGTAAACAGTTGTTATTGACTTGTCTACTGTATAATACATTCCCATTCATAGAAGCTAATTGAAAGAAGCCACTTTGGTGATTCTTCTGAAGCGCTGTTAAGTGATTGTGACTGTTGAATGTCTTCTCCCACTTTACTCTTATTGTTGTCTGTGCCTTTCACTAGATAGCAATTCACAATACAGATTAAGATACATTTGTGCTGAAATCTGCTAAATTGATCAAAATGGAAGTCAGTTTTTATACATTTTTAAGTTGTAGTAGGTACCAGTAGGTAGCAATGGGTGGGTAATTGCAAAACAAGTTACCTGTAACTAATTTAAAACTAGAGCAAAACTTATAAGTTGCTATTGGAATACTCAATCTTGTTACCTAACAAAAATTTTCATAATATTGATGTTGTAAAATACACAACATGAGTAGGATATCATAGTTCTACCTAACAATCAATCAGAAAGTATAAATATCCTAGATTCTATCTATAGTCATGCTATGTTACATATAAATAGGTACTTCCAGTTATAGATAATTTAATAGCCCAATAAACCATAATGTAAAATCATGGCCCGACACTTGACAGTTTAGTAGTTTTAAAGGTCCAGTAAGTCGTCTACTTTTCCCCTGATAGGTACTTATTATATTTTCAATTACTTGTGATCTTTAACATGTTGCTAATAAAACCTTTGCCATTGTTACAGGAACACCCTGCGCAAAATTGCTCGCAATGACAACACTGAGTTCTCAAAGCAGAGCATACTGAATGACATGGAGAAGTTCGTCAAAATGGTGAACGTCATGGACGAGACGGTGCTCGTGCCCAGCAGGCTGATGAACTTGCCACAGGAGGGAGACGATGACCCTTTCAACATGTTCGCATTGTTGAACGATTTGAAGACTGAGCTGCTCTGGTCGAGTGGGGAGACAGAGGAGAATAGCTTGGAGCGGGGTAGGCGGGTATCAGATCTGAGTGACACAGAGAGCGATGCGTCGAGTGCGGCGGGAGACTCTGGGATCGAGGGAGAGGACGAGCGGGAATCAGCTGCTCGAGCTGCCGCGGCGTGTCGGCGGCACCTACGCGGCCTGCGCCGCTCCCTCCGCTCGCTGACGGCTGCCGCCGCGCACCTCACGAGATCCTACCAAGAAGAAGTCGGCGCACCGGTTTAGGGCACTTACTACATAATATTCCTGTGATTGATTGAAGCCTGTCCTGCACGTGCTGTACATATAGAGTAAGCGGGCCGAACTGTACATATAGGTTTATGGGCTCGGCGTGTAAGGGATTCTCAGTAAGTTAAAGGTTATTTAATAAATTAAATTTTTAATTATTTCTTAGTTTCTTTTTCATGTAACCTTTGAATTGCCTCACATGATGAACAATAGACACAATCACTCACACACACACACACACAAAATCAGCTAGTTATCTACGCTACGATGCACACAATATTAATAGATTATAGGTAGGTACCTATTTCCAATTCATATTTGTTTCTAAATGTCTTAATCTTGATGTTGTGGTTAAACTATTTCAAAAGACTGCTTATTAACTGGTCGAGGTCGTGCAAGGTCGTCTAACTGTCCAGACGGAGACCAAAATAACTAAAGGATGTCTTACTGGAAAGGCCATCACTATTGAAAGAGGGCTCATCAAAAAATTACTTGAACCTGGCCTCGTATCGATAACAAATTTAACAACTCGTAAAACCTGGGGTGATCATAAATATCCATATCGTGCAGACTTACGATGGAGGAATGTTGGGTCGTAAATATTTGCGTGTATAGAACTATCGCATAAGTTTAGGGCAAATGCGCCCTTGAACGGAATAAAATGGCTTGCTCTGCTAGAAATCGATTTGGAGTTGGCTCTGCAGTGTCTCGACTTAGCACGGAACGACGTGAAGCCGGGGGATCAACCCACATTCCGACTCTACATAGTCGGTAGCTACCTTTATTATACGTAGGTAACTATGTCCGTGTTGAGGACATAATATATTATCTATATTATGTCTTCAACACGGACATAGTTACTGTTTTATAAAAGAGATTTATCATTATGATGAGCTGCTAGACCCTGAGCCACTGGCCGTCTCTATCTCTCTAAACGATTAGAAATTTTCTAGGAAGTTGGCCATAAAACTTTAATAACTGACGGATTTCTTTGGATTTTGTATGGTTGGACTCTGGGTGAAATCTAATTCAATAAGCAAATAGCGGAGGTTTCTTATGACTAAACTCTGTACCTACCTACTCTCATAGAAAGCAGACAGTTAAAACATAAGTTGTGTTTAAACACTGTAATAGATAATTAGAAGCAGAGCAGCTGCAGTGTTTTGAAAAAACTGGAGCTCTTTCCTTCCATAACCTTTATTAAAACAATCTTGTGTTAAGAAAGTGACCTCCCCGTGCAATATTGATTTACTCGTTGTGCTGGGAGGGAAAGAACTATTTTATACGATTTGTCTATTCCCTGCTATGAGAGTAAGTTATGTTGTATTATCATAGCTTGACTATGTGGAACCATGACAACATGGTAACAATCTGGAGTGTCAAAGGCACATACTTAACAATTTATATTTTACTGCCGATGGCAATCCGAAACTGTAGGTAGTAACAGCCTCTAGAATTAATCTACCCTTGAAACATTGTCTGTTGGCCATTTCAAATGATCATCACGTAAATATGTTCCAATTAGAAGCCGGCAATAAATGCCTCGATTTCTTTTAAATGCTTTCAGCGAGGATATTGCAAATTGTTCGTAGTATTCGGACGGTAAAAGAGTATGCTGTGCGTCCGATTTTACAAACTATGAATTATGGAACTATCAATATAAAACTAGAAATGAAATTATGTAACGTTGGCGATGCGAAGCCTACTAAAGCGATCAATACAGAATTTCCACCCCAAGTCTGAAAAGGGGAGAGAATCACAAGATTCGTGTCCTGAATTTTATTAGTACGATACATCACAGAGGTGTTACAAAAGTTTCAAGAACGGCAGCTATCTTTGTAAGATAAAGGCTACTGATAAGCTGTATGTATCGTGCTCAATCGTATCTGGTCACACATTTTGCATCAATTATGAAGGTGAAGCAACCAAATTGTCTGACACAATATTACAAGTTACATAATAAATACAAAGAGGATTTGGAACAAAAGAATTTAAATGTGAAGAAGACAAAGAATGGAAATGACTAAAGACTAAATGTTCAAAGGAGTCGAAAATAGAGCATTTAACACCGTCTTACACAGAAACGTTAAATCTCTGGAATAAGTGACTTACTCACAAAGACGTCTGGTGAAAGCCTCGCAAAATAATTCGCAAACAATATCATGTTCTCATTTAAATCTCGTCTAAGCACAATGAGGATTACATACTATAAATTTTAACAGACATACTAACATTCCTTCTCTTATCTCAAGTTATTCAAAGTCAATACCATAAAACTCAGGTAGAGAGCCCGTCGTGGCATGGTCAATATTAATAAAAAATGTGGTTCTAGCTAGCACATTTTAGACTAGTGGAAAACATTATTTCCGTAGGATGACGAAATGAATGATATCTGTTATTTCTCTTTCAAAAGCATAAATCTGTATCAAAATCAAATGCATTCTAAAATTGATAGTGCGAAACCGATTTCAAAAGATAACACAAATGTATGAACAGTTTACTTAAGGAAAGGTCAAAGTCCCAGTGAATTGTTTGGTTTGAGCTGAAGAGGCTCGTCTTGTTGACATAGCAATGATGCAAAACCGCTGATGTAAACTGCCTTCTGCTGAATTGACATTTACGTCAACAGGGTAAAGAAAATGTAAACAAAGCTAGCGTTTCTTGGATTCGAAACGTACCTACAGTTCTTTAAGTTATCATCTACCAGTAGATGATAACAATTTCTACATGATATACTTAGCAATATCAGCCAAATTCAAATTGTTTATTTCAAATAAGCCATTAAAGCCCGTGCGTGCTACACGGTTTAAAACGGCGGTTTCAAACAGAGGTTTAAAAACGTGTAGCACAGAAGGTCATACTTAATTTGGTTTAAAACCACTGTCTACACGGTTTTAAACCTCTGTTTGAAACCGTGTAGCACGGGCTTAATATAAGCGGCACTTTTTAACGACAAAGATTCAAATAAAAAAAAAGATTCTACCGTCCATTCGCAAAGATAGGAGAAGAACGGACAATAAACGTCTCAATAAAGAAATATCAACTGCTACTGCTTTATGAACCAAACAAAATATAACGATCTTCATATTTTTGTGGCCACCACCCCACAGAGACCGTGCAGTTTTCGGGGATATAATTTATAGGAGCTGAAACTCAGCCAAAGTGTAGCTTTCTATCAGGGATAGATTTTTCAAAATTAGATCAGTAATACCAGCATCGTCTTCATCATCATTTCAGCCGAAAGACGTCCATTGCTGAGCATAGGCCTCCCCCATGTGTCACCACATTGGCCGGTCCCGTGTGTCTCGCATCCAGCGGATCCCTACAATGCCAGAGATTACCATTATAATTACAAACATTATATAGACAAACACACTACATATGTATAATAATATTATAATTTTTTTAATTTTTACTAGTAATGAGAAAAAAAAAATCCCTCATAAACTAAAGTCGTTACAATCTAAGAAGTCCGTTGACGTTTCTCATTTTACATGCCGCGATAACTTTCTACGTAAGAAATTGAAAAATCAAAATTCATAATCCTTATAATTACTATGTTACACATACACTAAAACAACGAGTATCATTCGCAAGCATCAAGTTTAATTATTATTAAGTATTTTTATAGCTGTCAAAACGGTTCTTTTATTTTTTAACAACTTTTTCCTCTGGAAAGGGTATATTTAGAATATAACAACTACCCACATATATACAATTTCAACTGCTGCTAGTTACTATACCGAACAAACGACTTATAACGAATAGTAGACTAGTAACAGCATCTTGGCCTTCTGAATTTGTGATATTAGAGATTGCATATTATAATTTTGGCCAGCTGTTAGCTAATTTCATCTCATTTGCATTCGATATAGTGGTAGGAACTGGTACATTGCAATGTGTCAACCATAGATATAAAAAAGAAGGGGTCAAGTAACACTCGAGCGTGTTGAAACTTTATTAATTTCGATCTAAATCTAAGTATACGATGTAGATCTACACTCTACAGTAAAAATATTAAATAAATTTAATTCAGACCATAAAACTCATAAAAATTACAACATAAATGACATAAACAATGAGTGGAACGCCATACTGCCTACTTGCATTGAACCGGTCTAAATAAAAACAAAAACTTAGCATTATTTATCATGATATAAATAGAGGTTGGAAACTCCGAAGGTTAGTCAGAAACCTGTAGGCATCGTCAGTGCATTTCACTCGTCAAAACTTTACATAATTTAATATTTTAATCCACAAATGCTCGCGCAATTTAATTGAAACGATGCAGGCAACTTTTTCAAGGACAACTTTATTACTTTTCAGCAATGATATTCAAATAAACAGATATGTTATGAGCGCGCGCATTTTAAAGACTCGAATAGGTCACAATTGTGACCTTTAATCTTTAGTTTATTTCACGCATGGCGAAGAGCGATAGGCTTTGTTGAAAAAAAAAACAAAATAAAATAAATGCCATCGTGTGTATTTTTAATTTTGATTGATTAAAATAAATATGTTTTAATGTTAGATGAATGAAAAGTGTGTATGTGTGCTGCCGCTATATGCGGCACACTTTTTTCAATTGTTTTGTGAGTGTATAACGTATCTGTTTATTTGAATATCATTGCTTTTCAGATGAAATTAAAAATTAATGTCGTATTTTAAAATAGTTATTGTTATGTATTGTAATAACGACATACAAAATGACAAGATAAATATTGCACGGAAATTGTTGATGTAAACCGCGGTTTATCGGTCAATGTCGTATTAATTGAAACATTTGACGTAAACCGTACTTTCCTACTTACAGAAACATAGTATTTATAGTACTTAGTAGTGGTAGTATATCAAAATATGGACGGATTTATCGCAGGTAACCAAATTCTGAATGTCACGAGTCGCGAGGACGTTTCTTTGAAATCGGCTATTCTTTATTCTATTGCTGTATATTTATGAAATAGGTGGGCGTCCGACGGGCTACAATGTCAAGTGTACGAGGAAAACTTGTAGTAGCCAGCCCAATGTTAAATAGTAAACACAATCAAATCGTTAGGAAATACGTTGGGCTTTTGAACATTGTAGTAAAAGAACACTTGGCTAGTCTAATAAGTACGCAAGTCTACAAAATTAGCAGCAATTTGCGATTCAAGCATAGTTTCCATATGTCGGCCTTCACCAGCTGAGGTTTACGCAACGCAGCGGTGTGCGTTGCATGCGATACGAGTCCTCGACTCCTTGTATCGACTGTCGAGCCGTTCAAGATAGAATATTATAAGCAAACCAGGTTAATGAGAAAAAAAGTATAAGTTGTGGTTAACATCAAAGTCTGAAATATTCTTGCAAAAAGAAATGCAACTAGGTATTTCTTTCGTTTTTGTTCTCCCTCCGTCCGTCTCATCCGCATGCTGTTGCCTTGTACTGGAAAAATCTGGTTAAACTGGTTTGAGCCATTAGTAAAAAGTTGTAAGTAGAAGCATTTAACAACCAACTTGGATGTAGAACGAAACCTTGTTTCGGTGTAATAAGTCTCGGACGCTCGGTGAAACGAAATCAAATTAAACTAAGTATATCGTATGATCGTACCAATTACCCACTTTATCTCATCGTCAAACTGTTCTTGATAATAATAAACTGATAAAATTGCTTCGGTTAACAGAACAGGTAAAATTAAATTAAATAATTATGTGGTTTAAGAATAAGCATGTTGAACTTTGTGATTATTGAATCGAAAATTCGTTTAATTTGTATAGTGGGTAGTGTGGGTACTACTTAATTGGTAAGATGTTTACAGATTGTTCAAATTCATATAGCCTGTAGAATAGTTGCGACATCGACGCTGCTATAAAAGCGTAGTGTGTTGATTATGTAGATTATTTTTTTCTGGCATATAGCAGGCTTCGGCGGCATTGTGACGTAAGCTGACGTCAGGGCGTTGGGCTTCGTGGCTGCCGCGGCTTCGCGAATGTTCTAGAGCGCTACGTCAGTCGACGGTCAGCCGGGCTTGACATGCGCAGTGGTCGCCACAGCTAGTGCGCAACTCGCGGCTGATCGCAGGCCTCGCAAGCACGCACCGGCCGGCACCGCGGCGCTGGGGGGTTAGGTTAACCCGCTAACCTTTGCCACGATAAACTGGAGCAATGTACGGAGACTGTCTAGGCTCACGCCGCCGGTCATAGCAATTATGGGATGGAACTGGGCGGACATTTATGTGACTTTGTTCCAGTTGAAAAAATAACTGTAGCTTTTCTGCGTACAGAACTGAAAATCATAGAATAAATAAAAGCTCGTTGTCATGTGGTCGTACAATTTCAGGCTTTGAGTGCCGTATCATCTATACACTTACCTGTCTATAAGTTGTGTGTTTACCCTCATAGAACTTGTCGGTCGTCGGCCTGTCTTCGACTTTACAATGTTCGTAGCTTCGTAGTCCTGCACTTTCCTCGGTCTTTACACCCGATCTTTAAATAGTTTGTGGCGGCAAGAGGTACTTAACCGGGTTCTTACTGTTTATTTTGTTCTTACTGTTCTACGTTGGTTTTGGTAACATTTTGTTTGACTAATTTATTTTGTAACTTCGTATTTTGTTTATTTTCCTCGTTTCAACTGTCATAAGGAAAATTTCCTTTAATTTTAGGTCCCAGGGCAATGCAAATCGTGATTTTTGTATTTAGCACCCCAGTGGGATTTTATTGATCCACAAATCCGTCGATGATGTGGTGCATTGGAAAACGCATTCCGCCATTGCCTCCGTCATTGTTGGCTAATCTTTTTTTCCGCACCAAGGGTTATTCTCGAATCTCGTATCAAATCGAACCACCTAGAAAAAAAGGACGTAATTTCACTGTATCTGTAGTAAAGCGATCAACACTGGAATCTGGCCATTAATGCCAGCGACAGTCTATCCAGTAAATCCAATGTTGGTAATGTAGTTGCTGTTGCCTTAGCAGCACTCAAGGGAGATCCCACTGAACTGGTTCTTATCTAGCAAATAACAACACATACCAACAATATCATAAATTACATAATTTTATTAGCAAGCCAGCATAGTTACAGTTCTCGCTATACTTCGTTAGCCACTTAGTTATTTTCCTACCGTGTAACATACAAGATTATTATCTTCAAGCGCTGAACACTTAAAGCAGGTTTCAGTACCTACTTGTTAGGTTATTCAAAGACAACTAGATAAATTCTTGTCTACTGCTGTTATAATTTTTTTTTTTGTGTGCAGAATCAGAAATCATATACGACTGTTTCTGAAACACAATTTTTCAATGAGAGGAATCGATGATCAGTTGATCACCAAAGCATCTGCCAAGGTGTGCTGAATGGGTGGTTCACCCTATTTTACAGCGTTCAATAAGGAATCGGTCTGGCAGGAGGAGTATTTTTAATATATAGACATATTATTATCACCTCAACCAATTTTTTTTTAAATTCTTCTTTTCGGGTCGATGGAAAACTCTTTATATATTTTGGACCCAGAAGGTGCATCAAAGAGGCCAAGTAGTTCTTCCAAAGTGCAGGTGTATGGGTACTTGGGATACTCCAGCTTGTATGCCATATTCTGCAAAAGGACACTGCACTTACACTGTGTTTCAGACGGGTCTACAAAACCCCATTGCAAACGTGCCAAATTGTGTTTGCAGCGGCCTACTTAGGTACGCAAATTATTGAGAACTTTCCATATAATACAGGCTACTGCAGTTCAGTTTAAAAATTACCTACCCTCATACCAAATTATTTAGGGTTGGCGCTGCATGTTTCTTCCTCCATCCCTACTTCAATAATCACCTTATTTCTTGCCAAATATTTTTTCACATAGGCTGTATGTTTGGTCTGCTGTAAAGTATTTAAAGTTAGTTTAATTAGTTGCCAGTGTTGCAACATTTAAAGCATTGTGCATTAAAACACTGTGCATTAAAGCACTGTGCATTAAAGCACTGTGCATTAAAGCACTGTGCATTAAAGCACTGTGCAATAATTACTTATCTACGTGCCTGCGTATAGATAAGTAGGAATTGTCGTAATTCTAATAATATCTCGCTAGTGATAATTTTGTTTACTAACCTCGTGTTTTGGCTAAAAATAGTTAATTGCGTGAATATTCTTAGCTCTCATTAGGTAATTTATCGATTTATTAATAGGTATCTGCAGATAATGTTAATTAGGTAATCAGTTCCTTGTTCAAAATTGGTAATTAAGAATTACCTGACGATAAGCAGGTAATTATAATCTCAGACTGGTAGCAGGTATTTGTGATTTACAAAATGAGTCAATAGGTATGATAGTTACAGCAGCGGATCTTTGTGTCTCTGAAGTTGGCTGCAAGACCCTGCGCAGTTGCTATTTTTGTGTCAATGTTGAAGTAGAAGATATCATTGTATCACTGCCTCTTTCACTCGCTTACGTTTGTCGCATCGTCCTATCTCGCTTACTCTATGCAGTATAGGTTCTCGATGACAAACTGTTTCTTGCGCAATGGTTCGCAGAGCCAACTTCAGAGACACATACATCCACTGTAATTACCATTGAGAGCGTCCATCCATCAAACCTTACTAAGTCGAGGCATATCAGAAAAGTCAAAATCTTCTTTGAATTCGGAAAGCCAAGTTCAAGTTTTATGTATGACCGGGCCTAATAGTATTTCATTCTTACTACAATCTCTGGGCAGTTATGACCACGAAAAATCATGATATTGTATAGGTAGTTATTTGCCCCCAGTTACATTTCATTATAAAGTTCAAAACAACTTGTGTACAGTATAGAGTTAAAAGCTTAGTGCAAAGAAATTTGAATAAATAGGAACTATAAGTGCAAAGTCAACTTATACTTGCGCCTATCATTGAGCCCAGCTGTAAGCAGCTTAGCTAGATCTCAGTAACCAGCTAATCAACTTCTTTACTGCAATAACTGTAGATACAAAACAAGAAGGATGTACCTATACTCGGCATTTTAATTCGATTCCAGATTTGACAATTTCAGTGTTGCAACGTTATGACAAGTACTAAATAGTGACGTTGCAAAATTATTCGATATGGAAATGGAATATTTCCGGATCGATTCTTCTCGTTTATAATTTTAGTCTCGTAAACTAAGTATATCAGGAAATTAAATATTTCTGAACCGATAATTTAGTTTTGACGATTAATTAACGATCTGAGACTTTTATTTTATAATTGTGTGTGAAATAAATAAAAAAATGTGATCATGAAGGAACATGACATATAAAACAGATAGATGTATTATGGTAATAATTTATTTTATATATTGTCGCCGTCATCGCTATCGCTATCGCTGTCACTATCGCTGTCACTTTCTGTAACATTTATTATAAATGTGTCTGTGATATTGTCAATTAACATATCTAGCCTACTCATGTTTTCCTCTTCTTTGACAACATGGGATACGCATTTAGACCATTCGGTAGCCGTAATTTTTTCACACACTGATTGTTTATCGATTTTTGTGTTCATCACTACACTAATAAATGTGGTATCATTATTTCACAAAATGACAGTAGCTAATGTCAAATCTGGAATCAAATTAAAATTCCGAGTATAAATGAACTATTTGCCCACGTCTAGTTATCACAACAGTTTAAACATTTAGAATTTTGTTGTTTCGGTCTAGCACTCGGCTTTATTTGCTGCTTAAAAATATTCTCAGCTTAACTGTGTAACCTAGATTTCAGGATAAACTTCTGCTGATGTCACTAATCCATCATTGATGACACCGATTCATCGCGTTTAAATTAGGATGGCAAAAAGAAATCTAACTTATCTTCCTCGACATTTATAGCAAAAACACGTAAATAACCACGGGCATTTTCATCTTTGTTCTCGCCTTGACGATCTTTGCATGCCTCATAAGTTTGATTAAATTCGAAATTAGAACATAACCACATATAAATATTAAAAAAAATACTGTGACCTAACTGTGATGAAACCGCTAGCCAGCTGATTATCCCGCCATCTAATCTGTCATCTGTCAGTCACGGAACGTAACACGTCAATGATCTTGACCGCAGGTATAAGCAGAATTATCCTATGCATTTCTCGGTAAAACCATGTCCTATCTAATCTAATAAGTTTATACTCATCTCATCTTAGTACCTACTTATACAATTTAAAAGAAGCCCATTACACTGAGATACGTAGGTACTTTTTTTTACAATTCTTCTCGGTTACTTTGTGATTATTGTTGTTGTTTTGTGTCTTATCATCATCATCATTTCAGCCGAAAGACGTCCACTGCTGGACATAGGCCTCCCCCAGGCGTCGCCTATTTGTGCTATTCATTGGGGGGGTTTTGCCATAATCGCCACGCTTGGCAGGCGGGTTGGCGATCGCAGTATGGTTGTTATAGAAGCACAGAGAACGCTGCTGCCTATTCTCTGGTTTGTCCCTTAGTCGCCTCTTACGACACCCACGGGAAGACATGGGATGGTGAAATTCTTTACGTCCGGCACCATACGGAAGGTTTTGTGTCTGTGTCGTATAAATGTTTTCTATTTTATTCTATTCTTCTGTTCCATTGATATTTATTATAATTTTAAATGAAAAAATAAACAGTCCCAAAATGCTTATTTTACGCACTATTATAATTTAAGAACAGACAAGACCATTTACTTACTTATCTTGATTCTTGTACCTCAAACAAACACCTCAACTTTGTAAGTACCTACCTAAGTAGGTAATATTCTTACCTCTGCAATTATTTTGCGCGTTTTCTTTGTTTGACGACGAGTTAATTAAATTCAGGTTTTTGTTGTTTTGAACAAGTTTCCTTATTGGTTTAAGAAGAAAAAAATCATCTGCCTAATGACTTTCATCTCGCGAAAAGCAAAAACGTCAAGCATGCTTAAAAGATTTACACAGTTAGCATTTACGGGTTAAACGTCAAATCTAGAGTTTTCTTTTTTTTATTTGTTTTTTAATTCCGTGACATTTGCCAATACGCTAATGGCCCGCGTGGTGGACTGCATGTCACTCCCTTTCACGGAGGTATGTGTCCCGGTAGTGGGAACATTATAGGATGATTATTCTGGAATAAAACCCATGCCGATTATTTTCTAGGCTTTTTTAAATCAAAATAAAGAATCTTTATTCGTATCAGTAATATTAATCTCATTCAATAGAAACACGTTCTTGCATCACCTTAATAGACCGCCGGCCGAGTCCGAGGAGATTGTTCAATAAAATGTAAGCGATTGAGCAAATAATGATGCAAATATTTTCATATGTAGGTAATAACCAGACAGGTTATAAGTTATAGCAGCTTGGAGTTGTTAACCTGATCATGGGTAAACTTGATTTCTTAAAGGTCTTTATCGGATCATAGACTGGATACCCGATACACATTATTAGAAAAACGGTCACTGGCCATAAAACGGGAATAGTCCTACTGCAGGGATTAAAGCTTATTCACATTCAAATTACGAACAAGTATTGAGGGTCCTGCAGACTTGTGATAACGAGTTTATTATCCTATCTATAGAGCTTTACAGAACAATTCCTATGAAAACTAGTCGTCGCAATACTGTGGGAGCCTTTGATTACAATGGCAAAATAGAGCGAAAACAAAATTAATATTTAGGGTTAGCTTGAAGGTACGAAAGAAGCTACACGCTGCGATAATCTAATGGCACCATGAATTGATTGTTTTTTTTTAGGTTATGTTCATTCCCAGGTCAGGTGAAACTCAAAAACTCATTCAGATAGGAAAATAATAGGTCTACTCCAAAATAAGACAGCCTTCAAAGCGGATCCAAATGATGGGAGAGAAAAAAATGGCCGCACAAATTCCTTAACGAGTTAGCAACATGCCTCCGGCTGTCAATCTTACGAGGCTATCAAAATTCTTGATAACAGGTCTGACCACTGCTACTAAAATTATTTACGGTTTTAGGTTTCGATTAATGCTAATTTAGCTGCAATCAAAATCGTATGAACATAGTGTCGTATTCGTCATCATCATTGCAGCTAAAAGACGTCCACTGCTGGACATAGGCCTGCCCCAAGCGTCGCCACACAGATCGGTCCTGTGCGTCTGCGTCTCGCACTCGGCCTCCCGCAGCCTTGACTAGGTCGTCGCCCAGGGAGGCCTTCCAACGTTGCGTATCGTGTCGTATTAACTTAGTGTAATTAATAAACTAGCTTTTTCCCGTGGATTGTTCCACAAGAACTGCTCATTTTATGCCATTCAGCGATAGCTCACTGGCAGCTTTCTGCTAGTATTTTTTTTTCGAAATTTGATCGTCTAAGTCGATTCATTTAATGACATCTGTGAAGTTTGCGTTTCGCTGTGCAACATCTCCCGCCCGCTGTCACATGAATTTGCTTCTGCGCAGAGACTCGCGGTGTGTTCCATAGCCACCCTTTTGTCATATTCTTTATTGAACACAAAACATAAATATATACAGTAGGACAGTTTATGTACAAAGGCGAGCATAATCCATTATTGGATTTTCTTACAGCAAACCTCAGTGTCATAGTTATTGTTGGGTTTTGTCTACACACAGTCTACCTGTACTTCTAGATCGTGGTCGCTAACAATGGGCCTCATAAAAATGCTTAAAGTCACCCAAAGGGCAATGGAATGGCTATGCACGGACTTTCCTTGCGTGATCGAATTAGAACTGAAGATATCCGCAGAAGGCCCAGGGTTATCGACATAGCCCAAAGAAAAACCGGCCAAGTGCGAGTCGGACTCGCGCTTGAATGGTTCCGTACCATTATCGCAAAAAATGGCAAATAATCACGTTTGTTGTATGGGAGCCCGACTTTAATTTTATTTTATTGTTTTAGTATTTGTTGTTATAGCGGCAACAGAAATACATCATCTATGAAAATTTGAACTGTCTAGCTATCAATTTTCATGAGATACAGCCTGGTGACAGAGGAGTCTTAGTAATAGGGTCTTTGGGTACGGAACCCTAAAAACTAGCAACTAACAAAAGCTTATGTACAGCAGTGGACGTCTTTTGGTTGAAATGATCATGAGCTTACGAAATACTTCTAGAGATGGGCCCTTTACAAACATTTGAACGAACATACCAACAATTTTCCTCTTTTTGTTATATGTTTAGATTACCATAAACTATTAGGTTAATGACCGTGAGCTGTTCAACCGGTTCCAGGTGCCAGGTGTTCAGTGACGTAACGTAAGATTTATTGGGAATTGAAATAACTTTCTTTAGTGAACATCCACTTTTGATTGGTTTAATGAAGCGATGAACGGTGAATTATGGTGACCTATAGCGGCTTAAGATGAAATGCGGTCGCAGACATCCGACTGAATCATCATAATCATATCAGCTGAAAGTCGTCCACTGTTGAAACAGACCTCGCCCAAGCGTCGCCACATTGACCGACCTCGTGCGTCAGGTCATCGGTCCACCTGGTGGAAGGCCTTCCAACTCAACGTCTTCCGGTTCGCGGTCGCCACTCCAGAACTTTTCTGCCCCATCGGCCATCCGTTCTGCGAGCAATGTGCCCTGCCCACTGCCACTGCCGACTGAATATCCTAAGTAAAAAGTCTTAATTCGAGGTTTGACTCTCGCCTATTTCCTCCTCCAATATTAGACCAATTTGAAAGATATTCCATAAACTGAAAAAGAAAGATATAGCTAAGCCCCAATGTTTCCTTGCACTAGAACCTTCAAAAAATTCTCAAAACTACGCTGTCAACAGAGGCCTAGTGTACAAATTTGACAACTGTAAAGGAAAAAGAAAAAGATAGGCGCATTATATATATCTTTCTTTTCCAGTTTCTAGAATTTCTTTTAATTGGTCCAATGTTGGAGGAGGAAATAGGCGAGAGCCAAACCTAAATTATGACTTTTTACTAAGGAAATTCAGTCGGAGCTCTCTGCCCACATTTCCCGGTGCAAAAGACATAAGTACTAGGTATCCATTCAGATATATAACTTGGAAGTAGGTAAGGTTGTCTAGAGAAAATTTTTTGTTTAGCATATATATTCATATCTAAATATATAAAATCTAAACAATGAATATTCACAGCGTATTCACACTAGATAAAGATGTTACCAAAATCATTTGCCTGACGAATCTCTTTCAATATTCTTCAAAATCTGTCGCGTTGTAACAATATGGTGGCAAATCTTTTATTTTCAAATTTATCACTAACACAACATTTGAGGTGAATGCCCAAGAGAAGCTTGAAAAAGCTTTTTTTAAAAACATCAAACATTATTCGCAGCGAAAAACAAGCAGCGAACTGCACAAAGCTCATTATGTAGAGAATTAGTGTACTATAAAGTACAAAAATAAATAACGACATGATAAGCTCTTAATTATTCTTAAAGCACTTACACGCGACCATGTCGTGGTCCAGGAGTACTTGCTTAATTAGTTGTAGGCAGTCAACATTTCCATTTCAATAAATTAGGGAATCATTAAGATATATTAGGTTATCAATAAATATTCCACAATATTGTGATATCAGACAATTAAAATATAATTTATTCACCTCAAGCCCTGATGCCAATCGTAACAAATGTAGGTAAACACATTGAGATAAACAAACAAGGAATTCGGGAGGCAATAATTGAGTAAATAGCTCCATAACTTTGAGGACCAATGATTGTTACAGACAAAGAAAGTTGTATCTCTTGTTGTTGTTGTTGTTGTTGCAAGTTCTGTCTGTTGTTGTGTTGTGTGTTGTCGTTGTGTCTGTTTGTGTTGTAGTAGTTGTTGTATTGTTGTTTTGTCACTCGACCGCCAACTGACCGAATCGGCAAAAGTCAATTGTTTTTCTATTGTCTTAGCTAATTAGCACTCAAGGGGTTACATCCTCACATATAAAGACATAGAAGCAGATTAGGTATGTCGTTTGGGAAATCTAACTCGGTTGGCCGGATGCCTAAAAACAAAGGACTGAATAAAGAAAACTTGGATCATTCTCATACATTCCAGCTTTCAGAAAAGTCTTGTACTGTGCTGCTAAAAACACGCTTCATTAATCGTGAGATCTTATTATACCTATTGAAAATAAGCTTAAAATAAGCGTTTTCACGCTTTGCTCTCGTGGCGTATACGTGTACCAAAAGGACCGTGCACTTTTCCGGGATAAAAGTAGTCGATGAGACTCCGCACTAGTGGAGCATTCAGTAAAAGAATTATCGCAATTGTACCAGCCCTTCAGTGACATTCAACAACAAACACAACTTTATGATATAAAATAACCGTTGTCTAAACTTTTTATGATATAAGTTTAGACAACAGATTTTATCAACACAATATATTAACCCTATAGAATAGAATAGAATATACTTAATAGATCAATAAAAAAAAACTAATCTCTTTTACATGAAAACTTATTTAGATGGGTACAAAAGCGGCCTTATCGCTGACAGCGGACTACCAGACAACCTTTCTAACTTTTTCCCTATCCTTAGTGTTAGAATCTCACATCTGTCTTTATAAAACAAAGCTATACTCCCGACTGCGTCATCTTATGCGTCGTGTTAGCAACTGCTCCGTCAGATAAATAACTATCCAAAGCTCTGAACAGTGAACGGTGCAACTACACACAATGCAACGATGCAAGGAAAATTTCCAAGACTTGTGGTGCATCGAACGCGTATTTACGACATGCAAGCCGCTTCTACCAGTACCAGATGGCCAGTGTAACCTGGCCTTTACTGGCAGCGCTGCTTGTGAAGACGAAGACATCAAATTCAATGCATTTAAATCGGTTTTCGGATTTCACCACCTGTCAAAATATGATGGGCAGTTACAACATTTCTTGTACTTTAGTCTTTATACAACAATATTTCTTATTTACATACATACAATAGTAAACATAATAGAACAACATTCTGTAGGATACCTAACTTAGTAGTTTTCTTTGATGTGCAGTGTATTGAATATGCTTTATAACTCGACAGATCGTTCTAAACACTTGCAAGATCATAAATTTAATGAAAGCCAACTGTAAGCGTTTCTGCATTCACAAAAATCTTAGATATTTTTAGAGCCGGGAGAAACCAAATTACACGTAATTTATCTGGTACACACCCATTTCTAATTCGGGATCGCCTTTCCGAGAAATAGATGTAAACACACTATACACTTCAAATTCGTTCATATGCCTACATTTTGTAGATAACACGATGACGTTATTTTACGATTGTCTTTGAAAATAGAACATTGATCATGAATTCATGATGCACAATTTCCATTCAGTCAAACAGTCATAAGTGTTAAGTGACACCGGCTGAATAGAATTTCCGCGAAAACTCTTGAAAATGATTCAAGAGTTTTCGCGGAAATTCTATCATCAAGAGAAAAGGTTATCGATTCCGACTTATTTCACTCATCGATGACGAATAATATATTTTACCTACAAAATACGAGCAAGCTTAAATACATCTTATACAATGTACGAAAATCCAGTTTATGTGTACAAAATTAACGGAGCATCGTTTATTTTTAGACTGCTTCCACAGAAATATTTTAGGGCTAGCTATTCTGAACACCATTATATTATTACGAAATGTTAAAATTGTGATTAATGGATGTCAGCAACACATGGGCTGCTATTTGGACTGAAAACGTTAACGATGTAAGACCGATGTTCTTTATGTTTTTTTTTTGAGAGTTTGTATTTAGCAACGCATAATTTTTCTCTCTCATGGAAATAGGCATTCATCTATCTATCTATATTATATATTTATATATATAAAAGAAGAAACTGACTGACTGATCGATCAACGCACAGCCTAAACCGCTAGGCCTAGAAGAATGAAAATTGGCAGAAAGGTTCCTCATGTGGCGTAAGTGAGCACTAAGAAAGGATTTTTGGAAATTCAACCTCAAAGAGGGTAAAAAGGGGGTTGAAAGTTTGTATGTAATTTCTACAGTTTGAAAGTTGTGCACGTGAAATTTTAGATTTTGGTTGATAAAAAGAATTAATTTATTTATTAGTTTTTTGGATATTCGACCCCTAAGGGGGTAAAAAGGGGGTTGAAAGTTTGTATGAAGTTTTTACAGTTTGCAAATTGGACACTGAAATTTTACATTACGCTCTTGGTTGATAAAAAATATTAATGTGTTTATTGGTTTTTCTAATTTCCAACCCTAAGGGGGTAAAAAGGGGGTTGAAAGTTGGTATGTAATTTCTACAGTTTGTAAGATGGGCACTTGAAATTTTAGATTTACGCTCTTGGTTGATAAAAAGAATTAATTCATATATTGGTTATTGGAAATTCGACCTGTATGGGGCTAAAAAGGGGTTTGAAAGTTTGTATGTAATTTCTATAGTTTGTAAGTTAGAATTGGAGTTGATAAAAATAATTCATGTAATTAGAAGGTTTTAGAAATTCTACCCCTAAGGGGAATAAGGTAGGGGTTGAAACTTAATATGAAATTTCTTCGGTTTGGAAGGTAAAATATTTAAAATAGGTTTACGCTCTTGATTAATAAAAAAAGTAATGAGTTTATTGATTTCCGGAAATTCTACCTCTAATGGAGGTTAAAGGTGGCAATTTGTTGGGCTTATATATTTGAAACTTGGCATCAATACTTACAGCAAATATTTTATATTTTTTATATTGATTTTAAAGTAAAGGTTGTCATTACAAGTTTTTCAAAACTACTCCTATAATACGATTTCAGGGATGTTAAAGTTTGTATGGAAAATCTAATTTCTTGGGTTAATAAACTTGAAACTTGGGACAAATACTAACCTAAGTAAATAATAAAGAATATCATTATTAGTTTTTCGAAACTACTCCTAAAATATGATTAGGGGGTTGTTGAAGATCTTGGTTTAATAAACTTGAAATTTGACACAAATACTAACCTTAATAAATAATGTGGGTTGGTATTAGTTATTCGTTTTTCGGAACTATCCCCAAAATACTATTTAGGGGGTGATCAAGATTTTTGAAGTATTTTATTACACATAGCTTATTTTAATGATGTAGGTGAGCACTAAGGAGGGAGTTTTGGAAATTCAACCTTTAAAGAGACATTTATTTGAATAAAATCTTTTTTACAAAAATATATTACTGACCTCCAACTAAAAATACTACAAAGTGAAAAATTAATTTATTTTTCGAAGTCGGTGTCTTTGGTAGGTACCAATTTTTTTCGTTATGGACACCGTCTTCGTAAAAAAAAAGTTATTTTTCACTTTGTAGTGTTTTTAGTTGGATGTCGGTAGTATTTTTTTGTAAAATAGATTTTTTATTTTTCACTTTTTAGGTGGACCTAATAGACAATTTGCCTTTATTATTTATTATATACTTTATTGTACACCACTTAAATAATGACAGGACAAAACATTTATAAGGATAAGTATACAATGTTTAGTAAGGTACTTAATTATTTTTTGTGAATGTTCACCGATATCTCCGTCAAACAACACTGGACAAACGGTCCAGTTTGGTAGTTCCAAATCGAGGAAGAGGTCATCTGAGTGCCGTAAGATTCTTCAAAAAACCGTTGACACACCTAAAACATCTTCTGGGGATAATTCTGAGAAACTAATGATGGCAATTTATTATTGCCCAAGGAATAAGATTTTTAACCGACTTTCCAAAAAGGAGGAGGTTCTATGTCCTCTAAATCCTAACTTAAACCGTAGATATCTACGATATCCCATTTATTATTGATTTAACAATAACTTATTTTTCAACACACTTGCTCATAAAGTGGCTCTAATTTCACCGCAATTAGGCACATAATGACACCTGTTATTAAACTGTGACTTTTTCATTACTATTATTCACAATTTTATTGTGTTTTGAAAATGTAGATGGTGTATGCAGCTATTGAAACACGACATTTATTTTTACCCGACTGCGGGAGGGTAATGTTTTTCGAGCGTATGTATGCCCGCTCCACAGCCCAAACTGTTTGACCGGTTTGACGGATTATGACGTATGTGGTGTCGTTGGCTTTGTCTCAATTGTGGCAGTGACCTAGGCTATATAATTTTTAAATATGGTGCCCCCCAAAAAACAAAAACCCAACTGCAAAAAAAATATGAACTGAAAAGAGAAAAAAGTACTATTAAAATAGACATTAAATATAAATATTATTATGAGTTGTTACAGAAACCTAACAAAACTTCATTTGTCATCATAATTTAATGTCTATTTTAATAGTACCTACTTGTTTTTCTCTTTTCATTTCTTTATTTTTTAGCCGTCGGGTTTTTGTTTTTATTTTAAACAATGTTGTTTACCGAAGCATCCTGCTTATGGGTGCATGATGCAAATCAGCGGTACAGAGGAAATAGGGATATTTAATAAATAAATAATAAAAAGAAACAGTAACATGTCAAACATCTTATTTTGGAAAAAAAAAGTTGAAACATTGGCCTTCAACATCTGCGTAAACAAGAAAACATTCGGTCTTATGTATACATCATTATAAAAAAAACACAATGATGGAAAGAACTTAACCTTTATAAGACCATTTTTAAGTAGGTACTAAGTATGTACTTATTACATTGCTGTCCCAATGTTGTCTACATAAGTTCACTTTTAGCGATAATACCTCTCATGGTTTCACCTTATTATCTCTTGAGCTCCTTAATGCATTTGTTACGGTGTGCAATAAGGAGTACCTACATATTATATCTATGTATCTTATCCTCAAAACATAATCCCAACAACTTGGCTTCCACAACCATGTGCTCAATTCTTATCATCGATCTATCGTTCAGCCTTCCTTTCTTTAAATCCACCTATGGTCTAAATTCCACTTGAATTTAGAACATACAGACAGACAATTTATTATTTACGCTCGCAATTGACAGATTCAGGACAATATCCTTCGCCGTCAGTTCCGAGGTCGGGTGGTCATGAACTCTTAGAACTATGTCATGTAGTATATATATCCATCCGACCAGACCTTTCTCAAATTTTTTGGAGTCGGCTTCCAGTTAACGCAAATAAATACCTACCAGTATTTTACACGGAATTACTTCTTATCTGACACACATCATTATCCACAGCCCGACTTTGCCCACTGCTAAGCATAGGCATCCCTCTTATTGTATCAATCACCACGTTCCTGTGCCAACCTCATCCAGGTTCTACCCACGATGGCAACAATGTCATCTGCCGATCTCGCCGCTGGCGACCAATACTTCTTCTTCCAGTCCTTGGACGCCATTCAGTCACCACCTTACTCCACCTATCATCACCGCGCCTTGCCAGGTGTCCTGCCCAGCTCCATTTCAGTTCCGAAATTCGTTTTCCGACGTCGGAAGTCGGAAACCTTCGTACGTCTTCGTATCTCGACTTTTGGAACTCGGTCTATTCACCGTATGCCAAGCATGCAACGCTCCATGGCTCTCTGTGATCTGACCCCCACAACCCAGTAACTGTGTCACACAATACTCATTGGTAAGACTGGTGTCTGATTTTCTGGCCTCTAACTACCCATAACGACCCACAAATAACTACAAATATCAGCCGGGACCAACGACTTAACGCAATAGACTGAATCAGGACAATACCCTACGGGGTCAGTTCCGAGGTCGTGTGGTCATGAACCCTTAGAACTACTCGTATGTCATGGTATGTAGGTACTTATATAAAAATTGATTGTGACCTTTATTTAAATGTACTTTATTCAAGTAAGTTAATTCATTCATAGCTTAAAGGATTAAAAAAAAATACCCAAGAGATTAAAGTTCGTAATTTTTACTGATGGAACTCCCGTCAAGCACACGGCTTCTTATAAGTGGGTATAACTTGCAATTAGAAATAAATCATAAGATATGAGTGGGTGCAGGCTAGGCTTTCATGCCAGAAAGAAAGTATACCATTTGTTTAGCAAAAGTGCATGGAATACTTACTATAAAATAACCTTATCCTCTGGCAAGATGTTTTACGGTCTCCAAAGGTACGTAGTTCCAACACAGACAGATATATCTTACTTACTTTCCTTTGTTACTAGCATCTAGCCTTCGCTTTCACAAAGTTGGAATAGGTTTCTTGACATCATGATTTAGCGAAACCTTTTCCATAGAACGCTTATAGAATAATGGATCTTCGGATTTTATGTCTGGCAGACTTACAAGTTTTACGATGTTTTTTAACGCATATGCATATAGGTTAGGCACTAGTATATTTTTTGTTACCAAATATTTTATAATATGTACATTCTGAACTTAACTATTTTATTTCATTGACTGGCAGGCATTTCTATGCCTAACTCAGACTACGAACATAATGTACCTGTATTTTTATACCTAAGTAACTTTTAATGTATATTTTGTGAGTAGAAATAAACCACTTTATTATTTATATTATTGACTAGCTTCTGCCAGCGGCTTCGTACGCGTGAATATCAATAATTATCCCAAGGGAAAAGTATCTCATGTGCTATTCCAGATTATAATCTATCTGCCAAATTTCACCGAAATCCGTCCAGTAGTTTTTGCGTGAGAGAGTAACAAACAAATTTTCGCCTGTATAGTATTATATTAGTGTGATTTCTTACCGATATGTTCTTGTAAGATATTGGTGCTTAATATCATCATTTAGCACTCTCTTGCTTGCCCTTATATCAATTTACATGGTGTCGGCGTAACACGTCCTCTTCATTCGTAGATAATACCTTCAAAGGAGGTGTCTACTGAGGTCAGTAGACACCTCCTTTGAAGGTATTATCTTCTGTCACACAGTCCATCTATTGTGTCTTTGGTCATAGGTGCTAACTGTACTGTATGTGTATGAATGTAACTGTACCTACTTTGCATGGCAACAAAGGGACATTACATTTTCATGTTCACCTTGGGGGGTTTTCCCTCTACAACGGTCAAATCGAAATGTGTGTACGTGTGTACACTCTCTTTTGACAGATTATCGATATTTACAATCTCCCCAACTGCAATAATGTATTTGATAAGGCAGCATTAATTCGTTTAGCTTATTGTCACGAGGATTTGAAACAAAATGAATTAAGCATTTGTAATGTATCGAGGCAAGTGGTGGTACAATTTAAGTAGGTAGTTAAAAGGTTATTTAAAGGTGCATTGTGTTTGGTACGAATGTACCGAGCTAGCGGCGCGGCCTATGGACGTAACAGACTACTGGACGCCAATTCGCCATAACTGGTCCCAACTTACTTAGGTAACAGCTTATTCTCGTCCCTCGCCGACTTTATAGCTCATTGTGTAAATGTCAGCCAGTGCATGGCTCGTTTACGTCGGAAGACGACTTCTGCGGCTCGGTCGAAGTGTTGCTTCAATCTGCCACCTTCAGATGACTGACGACTGTCGCCTTTTGTCTTTTTAGTGGTTATCGAAAACAAATTTTGTCGACTTCGGCAGCGAATTGAGTCGTCAGTTCGTCAGACGACTAGGCTTTTATAGTGGGTCGTGTGACAACTGCTATTGCCCGCCGAGGCTGTCGACGGCGGTTGTGAGAAAGCCATTTCGTGCACTCTTGGCTAGAATCGCCCGTCGCCTGAAGCCTGAATTGTTACATATGCGTTTAGCCTTTGCCGACTGTTGCATTTCTAAGAACTGCTAATGCACATATCTTTACTGTATTATCTAGCTACAAATGTGACGTATACTTTTATGATTAAACCCTAACAATAAACGGAGCAATAAACATTCAATTGTAATGATTAATCAGGTGTTTTATACATGCCGTAATAAAGTGCAAGTGCATTGAGTTCATGGGTACACGTGGAAATCTTTTTGCGAAGTAACATTAGGGAACTCAAGAGTAAATAAACAGTTTGAAGTTAATCTCTTTTAATAACATTCCTTAGGTGTTTTATGAGCTAAATGACAATGTAGGTCCACACCACAATTATCGCAAACCTATTAGTTTAGCAAGCATCGCAATTGAACCATTAATTCTGTATGCTTACATGAGCGTTCAAGTATTTGAATTTTAAATAATAATTATGTAGATAGAGATACCTTTGTTGCCATTATGTCTGGTACGTAGAGTTCACGGTCTCAACATTTGCACGTGGAAGCCTGTAAGTACTAATGATACCTTTGCGTTTAATTACTATTCACTGCTGTTTGTCTCGTATGTACTTACATAAGAGTACTTAGGTCATTATCGCACTTCTAGTTTTCAACCAACTTCAGAAAGGAGAAGGCTGTTTGTTTTTAGGGTTCCGTACCCCGAAAGGAAAAAACGGAACCCTTATAGGATCACTTTGTTGGCCGTCCGTCCGTCTGTCTTTCAAGACCATTTTCTCAGGTACGCGTGGAGGTATCAAGCTGAAATTCATATCAAATACTCAGGTCTACTGTCCCTTAAAGCTGTGAAAAATCAAACTACTAAGCCACAATCACGCATTCAAAAGATACAGCCGTTTATGCCGCAAATTTCCGCAAATTTTCGACACTCGCAAGGGAATCAAAACCTACAGGGTACTTCCCGTGAAGTCAGAATCTTGAAAATTTGGTACGAAGCAACGTCTTATAGCAAAGATAAAGAAATAATTGCTAAAACCGTAAATTTTAATTACATCATATAATAAAATATTTTAAATAATTTTAAACTTACTACCCCTTTCCTCATGAACGCGTAGAGGTATTAAGGCGCTATCCCGAGAAAAACGCTGCGCTAGCCGTTTTTCGTGCAGTTTTTAGGAGCTATCTACTCGTTATTTAAAATGAAATATCAACTAATAAAAATACATTAAATTTCTACATATTATTGATTCCAAAATTGTAGATTTCTTTTTTTTTTTAAATGTATTATATGTTTCACTAATCTCCTTCCAACAAAACCATAAAAATGAGAATTAATTATTGATAGCATGCATCTCCTCGTAAAGCGTTCATTAATATTTTTTAGTACTAACACTAATGGATAGACAATTTGATAACGAACATTTTGGTAGATTTTTTTTTTTCAAAATACCAATATTCGATTTTATAAAGATTTTATTCTAAAATCTGGGCGTATTCACTACTGTAATTCATGCGCCACCAGTGCCGCTAGACCAATAGGAATGCTCATATCTCTTCCTGATTTTTTGGTCAGGGTACGGCCTTAAATTGAAATTCATATCAAATACTCAGGTCTATAATACCTGTAAGCTGAGGTTTGCACGGAACCCTCGGTGCGAGAGTCCGACTCGCACTTGGCCGGTTTTTTTTAATTTAAAGGCTGGTCTGGGTTTTCTCATGTAGTCCCATTTAAATTTGATCAAGATCTGACGAGTAGTTTTTAAGTTATCTTTAATAATGCGTATTTTTAAGGTAATTAACTAATTAATTAGTGTTTTCCTACGTCTCGCATCCATCGGTCTGACTATTGGCAGGTCTTCCAATAATGCGTCGCCCGGACTCCGGTATGCGGTCGCCACACTCGCCACTCCAGAACTTTTCGGCTTCAGCGACCGGATGATCGACTTTTGGGTGAATAATAATATTATTATGTTCAGCAGTTGACGTCCTTCGGCTGAAATGATGACGGTAGTTGGTTTGGTAGATAGACTTGTAGCTAGGGTTGCCAACTTTTATTAGAATAAATAGAGTATATCTGATTTCTAAGGAGGTAAATAAAGAGTACGGACTTCCAAAAAATATATATATTTTTTTTTTTTAAATATTTTTTTTCGTACTTTTTGCAGCACATAACTATTTGTCATGGTTTTTAAATGGATTGTATGACACCAAACATTGTTACTATAAATTTATATAGATCAAGAACTCATTTTTAATCAATTTAAATGAAGCTCTGTTTCTCTCTTCCCGCCACTTCACTTTCATGACCGAAGATACTCTCTCAGTAAATGCTGAAGTGGCGTGCACTATTATAGTAAATATTGTTTAAAAAAGCGTATTTACGCATACTCTATTAGTGTTGAAGATCATAGAATACGCCTACATGATATAGAGTACGATACTCTATTTTAGAGTATGGTTAGCAACCCTACTTGTAGCGGTAGGTACGAGCGAAATATAATACCAATATTATCATATTATTATGCCATGAAAAAAAAATATTAAAAAAATATATTTCCAACATTCTTGAACAATTTTATTATACTTAGGTACCCGGATCTAAAGCGATTAAGTGCTTATAACAACACAAAGTAATTTTTGCAACAATAACTTTAATTAGGTACCCACATCAAATAATAATAAGATAAAAATCTGAATAATAATATTTGTTCCTACGCAGAAAAAATACTAATTCTTTCATTTTTATATTTCATAATGAATTAATTCTAATAATGTATACAGTTAATAATTCGGGTACAGATGGATGCTTACTTTAATAAGAGCAAGCGTTAAATTAGTTTTCAAAGTTTCGTTAAAAAAATCGTAGGTACTTGTTTACTACCTACTTATACAGACCTAACTAAGCAAAAACAAATTGTGATAACACTTACTAAGGCGCCTACAGACGGGCACGAAGCGACAATGCGACACCGATGCTGCAAACATAATTCAAAGAAAAGAAAATCCTTAGAATCAAATGTATGAAAAATGATCGTTCCATCGGTGTCTTATTGTCGCAATGCACCTGTTTGTTGGAACTCTTTAACTTTTACGACCTACCCTAAAAGTAACCCTGGGAGACTTTCCCTAAAAGTAACCCTGGGAGACTTGCCCTAAAAGTAACCCTGCGAGGCTCCCTAAAAGTAACCCTGGGAGACTTTTCCTAAAAGTAACCCTGGGAGACTTGCCCTAAAACTACCCTGGGAGACTTGCCCTAAAAGTAATCCTGGGAGAATTTCCCTAAAAGTAATCCTGGGAGAATTGCCCTAAAAGTAACCCTGGGAGACTTCCCCTAAAAGTAACCCTGCGAGGCTCCCTAAAAGTAGCCCTGGGAGACTTTCCCTAAAAGTAACCCTGGGAGACTTGCCCTAAAACTACCCTGGGTATTCTCTCATGCAGCACATTAATCTAAAACTTGCACAAAAGAGATTGATTACTCTTGTATCGCTAGACATAGAGAGAGCCTTCGATAGCGCGTGGTGGCCAATGATAAGAGTCCGTCTGGCTGAGGAGAAGTGCCCGATCAACCTCAGGCGGGTCATGGACAGCTATCTCGAGAACCGGAAAGTCTCGGTAAGGTACTGTGGGGAGGTATACAGCAAGAACACAAGTAAAGGCTGCGTCCAAGGCTCTATTGGAGGGCCTATTTTGTGGAACCTGGTCCTGGACCCCCTTCTAAAGGCATTGGAGAGCGAGGGTATTTACATCCAGGCTTTTGCGGATGATGTCCTTTTAGTTTTTGACGGAGAGACCGCACTGGAGGTTGAGGAGCGTGCAAATGTCGCTCTCAGTCGTGTTCAGGCGTGGGGTGTCGATAACAAGCTTAAATTTGCACCACATAAGACGGTCGCTATGGTGATAACCAGGAAGTTAAAATACGACACACCTCGCCTGAGCATGGGGGGAGTTGCCATTGGCATGTCTAAGGAGATAAAGCTTCTGGGCGTCACGTTCGACGAGAAGCTGACTTTTAACGCCCACGTCTCTCTCATCTGTAAAAGGGCTATCTCAATATACAAGCGGCTGTGTAGGGCCGCAAGAGTTAGTCGGGGGCTCCACCCAGAAGTCATTCGGGTTATGTATGTGGCAACCATAGAGCCCATCATTCTCTATGCTGCTAGCGTTTGGGCATCGGCAGCCAAGAAACTGGGCGTAATGAAACAGCTCAGGACCGTCCAGCGTGGCGTTTTGCAGAGGATGTGCAAGGCGTACCGCACAGTTTCCCTAAATTCAGCGCTGGTGCTGACAGGAATGCTCCCGCTTGACCTCCGCGTTCGGGAGGCGGCAACGCTATATGAAGCGAAAAGGGGGGTGCCTCAGCCTTTTCTGGGGGACAGGGTAGTGGAAAGGATGTTCCCGGCGCTGGAGGCTCCGCACCCCGCGGAGCAGATCAGCCTTGTTTTCGGAAGCCTGGTAGACGAGGAACAATACAATAACCACAGCGACTTTGCTGCGAGGATCTTCACCGACGGCAGCAAAGTTGAGGGCAGGGTTGGAGCGGCACTCTCCTTATGGAAAGGCGCTGCCGAAACGAAAGCCCTCAAGTTCGCTTTGCCGTCCTACTGCACCGTCTACCAGGCCGAACTCCTGGCTCTGAATAGAGCAGCAGGGGAGGCGCTCAAGTCTAGTGAAACCACGTTCGGTATCTTCAGCGACTCCATGGCGGCTCTTCAGTCGGTGATCAACACAAGTTCCCGCCACCCCTTGGCAGTGGCAACAAGGGACACTCTGCGAAGCTGCCGGCTTCGTAACAAGAGTGTCTCCTTGTTTTGGATCAAGGCCCACGCAGGGTTGGAGGGAAACGAAAGAGCCGACCAGCTTGCAAAGGAGGCCGCCCTGAGGTCGAAGAAGAGGCCGGACTACGATCAGTGTCCCGTATCATTCGTCAAGCGACAAATCCGATTGGAAACGCTTGACGAGTGGAACGGGAGATATAGATCTGGTGACACGGCTTCGGGCACCAAGCTCTTTTTCCCGGACGCGGTGTTAGCGTATAGGGTGGTGCGTAAGATGGCCCACACCAGTGTGACTACACAAATCCTGACGGGGCACGGTGGGTTCTCTGCATACCTGAAACGCTTCAAGTGTAAAGAGAATCCATCGTGCGCCTGTGAGCCTGATGTTGAGGAGACGGTTCCCCACATCCTGTTCCAGTGCCCAATTACCGCAAAATTGCGGTATGAAGCGGGGCAGCATTTCACCGTGGAGTTATCTCCCCAAAACGCTCCGCATCTGATGAAAGGTAAAGAAAGAGACATGTTTTTAGAGTACTGCATTAAAATAGCAACGATGGTAATCAAAAGAAACAGAACGAATTAAGTAAATATGCTATCATGATATAATAGATTATATTAAGGCATAGCATAGAATAAGTAGATAAACAATGTTTAAAGAAAATAGTAATAAATATAATGCATGAAATAAAAATACGTTTAAGACAAGTAAGAAATTTAACTTAGAATGTAAACAGCTCCCCTGTCACCGTATCCTGTAAGAAAGAGAAAATAAGTAAATAGAGAATGAACAATGTATTAGATTAGAAATATGACTTAAATGTATACATATATATAAGCACTTTGTAAAATAGATATTAGTACCTATTCTGTAAAAAGAAATAATAAACAGGTAGAAAATGTAAAATAGCATAAGATTAGATATAATATTGAATAATAGACATAGTTAATATTAAGTAAAAATGTAAGAAAAAGACACAAAAATAAAAAACTAACACCCCTGTTTTCTTTGTAACTCCTAATAAAGTAAATAAAATAAAGAAAGTAAATAGTCATATATAGGGCAATAGATGGGAATCCCACCCATGGAGTATATAAATGCGGATGAATGATAGAAAGATAAGTATGATGGAATGAAAGTGCGAGAGGAATAAATGCGAGAACTGGAATGAAAGTAAAGCTCAGAATAGACTCCGATCATGTTGGAGGTAGAAGGAAAAAAAAACTACCCTGAGAGACTTGCCCTAAAAGTAACCCTGGGAGACTTGCCCTAAAAGTAACCCTGGGAGACTTTCCCTAAAAGTAACCCTGGAAGACTTTCCCTAAAAGTAACCCTGGGAGAGTTACCGTTAGGTTCATCACGTAAACAAACAGAGCTTAGCAATGCCCCCCAATGCCCGATAAAATCCGGTATCAGTTGCTATCTATATTTATGCTATCAGCTGGCGAATTAGTTATTGTATAAATTATCGACCATTTTTCCTGTTGCTATGAAACATTCGCGAAAATTATTCATAGTACCTAGTAAGTATCGTGTGTCAACCCGCATTGCTGAAAACGTGATAGGTACTACATAATGTTTATTACGTTTTTATCTATAACTAGAGGACGCCTCGCGGTTTCACCCGCGTAGTTCCCGTTCCCGTGGGAATACAGGGATAAAAAGCCTATGTCACCCGGGGATAGAGTAGCTTCCCAACGGTAAAAGAATTTTTGAAATCGGTTCAGTAGTTTTGGAGCCTATTCGGTACAAACAAACAAACAAACAAAAAAATCTTTCCTCTTTATAATATTGGTATAGAAGAGTGTTTTACACACACCCCTGAATCTGTAGCTAGACTTATGGTATTATTGAATTCACATAAGGCACTCCCAGACTGGTACGTCGCGACAATGTGACAACGCTTATTAGGGTTCCGTACCGAAAGGGTAAAAACGGGACCCTATTACTAAGACTCCGCGGTCCGTCTGTCTGTCTGTCACCAGGCTGTATCTCATGAACCGTTATTTTCACAGATGATGCATTTTTGTTGCCGCTATAACAACAAATACTAAAAACAGAATAAAATAAATATTTAAGTGGAGCTCCCATACAACAAACGTGCTTCTTTGCCGTTTTTGCGATAAGCGATTACGGTACGGAACCCTTCGTGCGCGATTCCGACTCGCACTTGGCCGGTTTTTTATAGTATTTATTCTGTGTAGAGAAATTTTGGATCAATCTCTGTAAAAATGCGTCTTCGCAACTATATGTCGCATTGTCGCTAAGCACCTGTCTGCGGGGGCTTGCTACGTTAATCCACAGGTTCGTCTACACGTAAAGAAATAGGTACTTACCTTTTAGTAGCGTAGATTATTATTCCAGTCTTATTAATACAAACTTGAAACTACCACACCTAAACACGTTATATATTATTATCGGGTCTTACTTATATTTTTTTAAATAAAATAAAAGAACAATGCAGCTAAATGTCATTTGGTTTAATAATATATTGGACAGGTTTGCAATCTCTTTTTTATTTACTGACTATAAGGAAAGAAGTAATTATTACCTCATATCTTTCAGACCTCTAGATGGATGTATAGGTACCTAGCTTCAGCCCGCGGCTTCGCCCGTGTAAAATGTGTTTTATCATCCCGAAGAAAATATAAACTAACCTATATCCTTCCCAGGGTCTCAAACTATCTCCATGCCAAATTTAATCGAAACCGGTTCAGTAGATCCAGAGATTACCCCCTACAACCTCACAAACTTTACCTCTTTACAGTATTATTAGTATAGATTAATACATGTTTAGTAGATAGGTCTTGACCGCCCAAGTGATCTTATATATTTGACATTAAAATAAATTACATGTGGGCTTTTGACCGCCATGTTGCGGCTACTGGCTCTCAATTTTATTTTCTTCCAAACCCATCAGTCTTATTACAAAAAACAAAATAAACCATGGTTTAAACCTGTACTATCAAGTCCAGGCTTTTCTGCAAAACCATGGTCTAAATTTGTTCGTATTACAAAACTCAAAAAAACCGTGGTCTTCTTAGTACCGTCATTTGAACCATTGTCTATACATCAACCACAGATTAATACAAATATCATTCGTTCACCATAATATTATCATTCTATTGCAACGTACGGAACGTTGAATGCCCAGAAAAGAAAACGTTTTGATAATATGATAAGCATTAAATGATGTTTAGGTGTGTTTAAAATATTAAGACTTTGTTATTTTGCATGGATATAAACATTTGTTATATCGATTGAACTTTTGTTTAGATTTAAGCAAATTACTTAAATTCGTATTAATTACTAATAATACATATACGTGCGTGTAACGAAACGTAACTTTCTCGTGCGTTATTATATGAAACCATAACATTAAACAAAACCATCGCAAGCTGAAAAAAGTTCATTAAGCTTTGGAATTTTTAAGTTATCGAAGTCTCTAATAGAACAATTGCCTCTTTGTTGGTAATATAATTATATTATTTATAATTTATTGTGATGGACCAACAAAAAAAAACGATCTGAGAATTGGAGTACCGAGGAAAAAGTAATATCCTCAAAATTAATTAAATCAACCATGTTAATATCCATTTTCGGGTAAAAACAACACAACACAATAAAAAAGATGCTATAACCTAAAAGAGAAACTTTGACAGATACGACTTAGACCATCGTTAAACTAGGGGCCGAGGTTTAGCGTTAGACCATGATTTGGTCTATGGTTTATCGCTAAACCATTGTTTGTAATATCATTTTTGTCTAAATCACAGTTTTTACAGATTTAAACCTCGGTTTTTAGTTAAACCGCTTTTTGTAAGTAAGACTGATCGAATGCGGTACCAAAATGAAGGGTTTTAGAGATGTTTACAAAAATATACACCATTTATATGTATAAAAGTAATTCGAAAAAAAAGATAACTAAAAAGTTGTAAATAAAAAAAGTTAATAATATCAAAAAACCCGACTGCTTAGGAAGCGAATTAAAAATATGTAAACAAGAAGAAAATCATGCTGTGCAGTCGGAGGATATATTCTATAGTTTTGGTAAGCCAGCTCGTTCTTGTTTACATCTTTTTAGTTCGCTTCTTAGGCAGTTGGGTTTTTTGATTTTAATAACTTTTTAAAATAAGAAATCATTTATTTTTTAACAGGGGGGTGACCATAAGCTCTTAGAGTAAGGTTATTTTGAGTGTGTGTAAAGTCAAGGGACTGACTTGTATGTATCTGTTACTTTAGCGCACTCAAAATCAAAATAATTTTACTTTAAGAGCTTAGGGTGATCACAAACTACACAAAAGTCCCATTCTACCAGCGATGGTAAATGGCGATGACTGTCATGACAAAATGTAAGGAATTGGAGTCCTGACATTTCGATAGCGGTTGGTATTTCCAAGCATTTTGACATTTTTTCAATTGCTTGACTTGATAGTGATAGCAGTTCACTTGTCTAGAGCCCCATGACCTTTACTTGTGTATTCAAGAATGCGCGAATTAGAAAACTTTCAGGGGGGTGACCACAAGCTCTTAGAGTAAGGTTATTTTGAGATCGAGAAAGTGACAGATGTATACACGTCATATACATCTGTCCCTTACTCGATCTCAAAATAACCTTAGAAGAGCCTTACCTTCTAAGAGCTTGTGGTCACCCCCCTGGTCACCACTGCAGCCCCCCCTAGCCAAGTTGTATGTGTTGACCACGTCACGTAACGTTCAGATGTGTCATTCCCATACATTGATTCGTTTTCTATTAGCGTTATCTATTGTAGATTGTCAACTTGGCTACAGGTGCAGGTTATTCAAAATCATAATTGAATCATATCTGGTTAAAACTAAAAATAGCCATTCCCAATGAGTCACAAAACTAATTACTTTGTTTTTACCTTAAAAGATAAAAGGTTTGCAAATCTAATTCCGTTTTATATCAAGAATTTCAAGATAAGAAGAGGGAACTTAAACAATAAGGTAGGTGTAGGTACCTATATGAAAATGACGTGTAATTTTATCTGTTACAACACAGTATGGAAATAAAACGATTATCTACACGCGCCACGTATCTATGAGTCTTATTGATAGATAAAATCTAGGAAACTAATCACTGTTTAAGTATTTGAAGCGGTTTGCACATGATTTTGAAAGAAGAATGTTGTACATAGGGTTGCCAACCATACTTTATAATAAAGTATCCTACTTTATCTTCGATAAATATACTTTATACTTTTGCATAAAAGTAAAGTACATATGTGTAAATAATTTTCAATCTAAACTGTGATGCGTAAACCAAAACATTCTTATTTATGGTGTTTGTTTTTTTAACAATTTATATAAAAGGAACTAAGGAAGTAATAATTATTTTAAATTAGTTAAAATGTCGAATCATTATATTAGTGATACATAAATTTAATAAATAAATGCGAGTTATTTATATATTTAAATCTCAATTTCGATTGTAAAACTAGCATTGAAACTTTCAAAGACTTTAAACTTTTCAGCGTGTGCTAAAACTACAAAAACACATAGGTGTTTTTAGGGAATAAAAACATCATCATCATCATATCAGCCGAAAGACGTCCACTGCTGGACATAGGCCCCAAGCGTCGCCACATTGATCGGTCCCGTGCGTCTCGCATCCAGCGGATCCCCGCAATCTTCACCATGTCATCGGTCCACCTGGTGAGAGGCCTTCCAACGAAACGTCTTCCGGTTCGCGGTCGCCACTCCAGAAACTTTCTGCCCTATCGGCTATCCGTTCTGCGAGCAACGTGCCCTGCCCACTGCCACAAAAAAAAACATGAATATCACAAATACTTATTTATTCTTTCGAGTACTTTATGTTACGTTATTTTCTCAAAAAGAGTTGGCAACCCTAGTTGTACAATGCGTGTAGAATAGTGGTTATAAATTCTGAGATAAACAATTGTATAATGAAATGTTAACGTATGTTTCATAATACGAGCACATTGTATATCTGATAATTGCAGCTGCTGCGAGCGAAATCAAGGTCAACAATACTCATACTGAAATGAAACTGCGTTTTTGAGAAAAATGCGTACAGAATGAAGTAGATGTTTTCAATTTCTGTCATTTTTGTAGTTTTTAACCCCAGGCGCAAAAACGACGGGGTGTTATATGTTTGACATGTCTGAGTGTGTGTCTGTCTGTGGCATTGTAGTATCTCCCGAACGGATGAACTGATTTTGATTTTGTTTTTATTGTTTGAAAGGTGACTTTGTCGAAAGTGTTCTTAGCTATGATTGATTAAAATCGGTTGACCCGTTCTAAAGTTATCCGCATTTTACTCTTTGAATCTGGGTTTTTTCGCAAGATATTATGTCATAATTACGTGTTTCGATAGATTGTTGATTGAAGCGTGGCTACTACTAGGTATGTTATATGTAACTAACAAATTTAAAAGCATGAAATAAAAAATTAAATTAAAAATACCCCCGACACAAAAAAGCAAAAAATAAGCCTCGTACTCGCGTCGGGGAACCGCTAAGTAATAAAATAAACCAGTGGTTCCCCGACGCGAGTACGAGGCTTATTTTTTGAGTCGGGGAGTTTTTTAAATTTAAATTTAATAAATTCGCTATTTTATTGTCAATACGACAACGAAACTACAAGCTAACAATAAATCCATATTTTTTTTTTTTTTTTTATAATGATTGGCGTCTCGCAAGCAGTCAAAGTGACCGACATATGCTTAACCGGGCTTCCCTGTGGAGACTACTCTTAGCCTCCGGCCAGGCTTCAAAGTACTAAACCTAAAGCGACAGCGCTAAGGGCTACCCCAGTTGGGGTCGGACCTCGGCTCAGGGCGTCGCTGGGGGGGCAGGCTAAGGCCGGATCTAATAAGGTGATTCTACCATCCGTTCGGAAAAGCCTACGTGGAGAACAATAAATCCACAGGTAATTCTATTAAAATCTATGTCGCATTGTACCTGTCTGTGTCAACCTTCTTCCTTACAAATTGACCACCGCATATGTACTGATGTTCGCCGAAATTATTTAGACACAAAAGTATTTAAAAAGCATATTCTTGATGTGAATGTTAACAGCAGAAATTATCGTTAGTTATGAATCCATTTCATCACTAGTGATGTAATAAATACTAGTTGCGATTACAACTTCCGACTGAAATGGGCGATAGTGTGTTTGTTATCTCGCTTTTGAGTTTTAATTAGAAATCCGTTACTACGGTACTCGCAGATGTAACAATAGGTAGTATTTACTTAATAACTTAGTATTGTAACGAATGGCGATAGGTAGGTATATCACCATTCATGTGAGGTTTTATTATATAAGTGCTATACTATAAATTAAGTCTATACAAATATTATAAAGAGGAAAGATTTGTATTTTTGTATGTAACGAATAAACTTAAAAACTACTGGACCGATTTCAAAAATTATTTCACCGTTCGGAAGCTACAAAATCCCCGGGTGACATATGCTAATATTTATCCCTGTATTCCCACGGGAACGGGAACTATGCGGGTGAAACAGCGAGGCATCCCCTAGTTTATGTATAAAGATAAAGACTTCCTCAGACTGGCGGGTCGCGACAATGTGACAATGATACTACATTATCATCATCAGCTACATTTTTTTTTATAGATAATAGGTACTATTTATGCTATCATTTCAGAGTTATTTCTATGAAAACGCGCTTGACGATAAATTGAAAATAAGTGCTTTGTACACAACCGTAATTTTTGATAAATTATTTGATATTTAGGGGTTTTCTGGACTTTGAAAAACCATTCAACTACCTCAACTTCTGACATAGTTATCTACTCAGATTTAGGCCCAACCAAAAACTTGTAAATTCAGTCATAAATAGTCATAATGGTCCATTATAAATAAAAAAGGAGAAAATAAAAAGGAAAGAAGGGCGCTTTAGGGTTTGCTGTAAGAGAAATCAATATTTTGTATATGTACAGTCAAGGGTCAAAAGTGCAGTCTTATTCTCCCAAAATTTAAAAGCCTAGTTTTTGTAGAAGAAGTTAAATTATTCACAACTGGTTAAATATGTTGTCTAGAAATTGAAGTATAGATTATACCTACTAACCGTGAAAAGTTGAAACTTTTAAATCCGAAAAAAAAAATTGCCGCTGCTGTTTTGGTAGAGTGTGACTGCACTTTTGACCTTAAACTGTACATTATTATCACATTGTATTTTGACTTTAAAACTTTCGCGTTTCATAATTGGGAAACAATATATCACGGGAATTTGACGCGATGATTTCGATTGTTTATTTACCTATTTCACCACTGTTGCAACGACCGTGGTCCCGGGTAGACTGGTGTCTCGGTGTACTCGCTCCGTTGGGGCAGAAAATTCTTCCTCTACCCTCACACACATTGTATTGAATCGAAGAACGAAGATATCGTATTAGGTTAATCCTTTCGAACGGTATTTATTAGTACCTATGTTAACTGTTTCAGGGTTGAAGGCATTGACATCGCTCATGGCTCGACCGGTTATCTTGAAATAATCGCTCGCTTTTACTTATCAGGCCCTATAAATATCTACCTTCACGCAAGTTTAAACTTTATACTGTAGGAAAAGAGTTTAAAATAAGTATTCATGACTTCAAGTTATCAGTTGCAATTTTACTTTGGTAACATGTAAATTTTCAACGTTGCATTTTTATTATATTTTGGTGTAAACAATATTTCATTGCAGGAAAATACTTTAATTTAATAATATCACCCTGTTACTGTCCCTATACGGGACAGAGACGTGATCGCTTACAATGGGCCTCATCAGAAGGCTTAAAATCACCCAAAGGGCATTGCAGAGAGCTGTGCTATGATTCCTTGCGTGATCGAATCAGAAATGAAGAGAGCAAGAGAACCAACGTTACCGACATAGCCCGAAGAATTGCTAAACTTGAGTGGCAGTGGGCAGGGCACATTGCTCGCAGAACGGATGGCTGTTGGGGCTGAAAAGTTCTGGAGTGGCGACCGCGAACCGGAAGACGCAGCGTTGGAAGGCCTCCCTCTAGATGGAGCGATCAGCCCCGGATCTACGACCTTTTCGAACCAGGGCAAAACCTTGATAGTGGCGCCCCCTCCCTTCAGTTTTTGAGAAAAACTGTTAAAACTGCCAATGAGTAGCATTTTTGTGACCATATGTTAAAATAATAATCCTTTAATAAATTTAAACTTTTTATTATCTAATAACTTTCTTTTGTGATATAAAACAGAAACACAGAAAAAATATCAGGAAAGGCTATTTACATGGCGTGCTTTCTTTTCTGCGAAAGAATCTATTAGCTCCTCATAGTCCGTCGCACAGACAGTTTTGTTTTCAATGGCTAAAAAAGTTAGTTTTATGCTAGAAAATTTTGTTTTTCAAACATCATATATTAAGATTCGATTACTTGATAAAAACCTATGAGATTGTAGGAAAAGAGGCTTCATACGTTCGATATTTCGAATTCTTGTCTCAAGGATTTGGCGCCCCCATGAAATTGCCGCCCGGGGCAAGTGCCCCGGTTTGGCCCCCCTTATATCCGGGGCTGGGAGCGATGACCTGCAGTCTTATTGCGTAATGAATTCGGCAAAGCAAAGGCAAAGAGTATGAAAAATCGACCAATGTTATTAATAGAGGTCGTTTTTTTTTTAATAATTGATTAAAGACGCGAGGTGTATTTTTTTTCACACATTTCATATCTTCCATCCGCTATTCAGCCATAATCAGATTTTCTGTCTTCTTTTTGTGTTTCAGGAGGTATTTCAGCGAATACTCTACTCCCATCCTCATAATAGTCCACCCTCAATTTAGAGTCTCTGGTCCAGTTGCAATATTTGCCATTGTTTCAGCCTTGTGATGTGGTTATTATTATTAACCAGGTCCCAGGCGAGTTGGTTTGTATGCCTTTGAAGCCTATCCCTGTATTTTGTGGCGTATTTATTTACCTCCTCCTTAATGGTGGGCACATTTAAGTGTTCATGTATTTCCACATAACCATGGAGCAATATGCTCTTGGTACATTATTCTGGTATCTTTGTAGGATTTCAAGATTTGAGTTATTAGCAGATCCCCAGAGCTGAATTCCATATGACTAAAGGCGATGTGTATTTCCGTCTATATGATTGGTCGATTTTTCATGCCCTTTGCCTTGCCGAATTCATAACGCAGTAAAGTTGCAGGTTTCCTCACGGTGTTTTCTTCACCGATGTTAACGATGTCCAATATAAACTTTTAAAGTAAAGCTCATATGAATTGAAAAAGTCACATTGTTACTTGCACATTGCTAAAAGCACGAGAGGTGTCGTCTTAGCTACTGAGGCCACCTTGACTTTACACTGCAGGAAAATTATACAAAAATATAGGTGTTCCTATCGGGCATTCTTATCTTTCTTAACTAAAGAGAAATACTCGCACATACATCGTTATCATTCGATAGGTAACAAGTTGAATGAAATGAAACATCTGTAGGATATCATAATTTTATTTTGGTACCACGTTGATAAACACTGTACAGTCACGCAACGGTATGCTGATAAAGTACTGATAACACATTAAGTTTAAAAAGAACATAATTGATTAAAAGTATAGGTAAATGGTAGCAGGTGCGAGAAGCACGGGGCCGGTCAGTGTGGATGTGGAGGACCTTGGAGGCCTATGATGAAATGATGATGATAGGTGGATAGATAGGTATGTACTCATCGTGATTCCAGGAAAGACGGTGGCACAGCGATCACGTGTTGCCGTGCACAGCAAGATTCAGGCCCCCAGGGGAGACGCTTTTTAGGGTTCCGTACCCAAAGGGTAAAAACGGGACCCTATTACTAAGACTCCGCGGTCCGTCTGTCTGTCTGTCTGTCACCAGGCTGCATCTTATGAACCGTGATAGCTAGACAGTTGAAATTTTTCACAGATGATGTATTTCTGTAGCCGCTATAACAACAAATACTAAAAACAGAATAAAATAAATATTTAAGTGGGGCTCCCATACAACAAACGTGATATTTTTGCCGTTTTTCGCGATAATGGTACGGAACCTTTCGTGCGCGAGTCCGACTCGCACTTGGCCGGTTTTTTTGTTGCCCCAGGGACCTGCTGTTATAGGCGCTGCACAGTGAGGGTTCCTGGACGGTCTTTAAAGAGATCAACGGCATGGTATATTTTTCCCAAAAATCCAGGAATCAAATGTATAACAAAAACAAGGCTATGTTTCCATTGCTGTGACCAAGCCCTCCTCTTTGTGAGTGGGAATGAACATAATCCGCCACGCGAGCCCAGAAGGATGTGGGTAGATGGATGTTTCATAGTTATACATACATACATGAACTCACGCCTTTTTCCCATGGGGGTGCTACGATCCTTACATACTTCTTTTGCTTCACTCACATTCATACATCTAGTCATACACACACGCCGGTTATGAGTACTGCCCACCTGGCCTTTTTGAAGAACATCACCTATAAGGTCTATGTATGTCTTTCTAGGGCGTCCTCTCCCGGCGTTTCCATTCACGTCCGCCTTGTAAATACATTTCGTTAGTCGCCTTTCATTCATCCTCTCAATATGGCCAAACCATCTTAACATACTCTTTTAAATTTTAGTCACTACATCTTCTTTTAGACCACAACGTCGTCATAGATATATATATATATTAAATATTCTGGTTCTGCGAAATGCCGGTTTCCTCACTTAAATTAGAAAGAAAACTCATTAAAGAATTAAGTATGCCTATTTAACCTAATGGCCTTCTGGCCCAGATTAAAGAAAGAAATAAGCATCACAAAATTAGTCCATGATCTAATTACAAAATGATTTCTTTTCCTTTTGCTGTAAATAATTCGATTGTTAACGTACTACGGGCGGACGCGGGCGCCATGTTGCGTAACGCACGGCTGACCGAAATGCGCAGGCGCACGCGCCACCAAACTTGAACTTTCAGACAAGTTTTACGCCTTGAAGGCTCGTAATACAAGTGTTTTTGTTATTGTGATTAAAAGGAGCAGTAATTGGAAACAACATAAAAGAAAAAAGAAAAAAAATGTTGTATGCTTGATTTGCATATTCATTTTAAGTAGGTATTTTCATCTTACAATGCCGATTGAGGTATACGATCGATTTTTATTATTTTCAGGTGTAAACTAATTGGTGTTAAAGATTTAAATGTAATAAGTACTTAATCAGTTGGTTTTGAAGGAAACAGTAATAAAAATATTGAAACCATTACTCTAAGTACATTTATTACGTGAAACAATAGCATCACGCCACATACCATTGTTAGTTACACCAAATTAAAACACAATAGAAATCCAATCCTTTAAGCCGAAGCATACTAAAATTCTGAAAATTAAGTAATTTAAAAACCCGAGGAATTTGCTTCTAATCCGGAACACGGAACACCTAACCTACATTATCACCATTAAAGGAAGTTAATGTGTACAGATAGCCATAAAAATTGCCTACATATTACATTTAATTTGCCTATTGGCACTATCAGAGTTAGTCGTGGAGTCACGGTCAAGTGCTTTTGTCAGCGTCCATCTTTGTTACAATTAAATACAATAGCTTCACTGACCATGGCGAATAGCTTCCGTGCAGCGCATTGACAATATTTGTACCTCATGTGACTTGAGCTCTTAAGTAGTTGTGGCCCAGTGTGAAATGTGGGTTCAGGCAGGCACTTCAATTTCCCTCCCGTTGGATTCCCGCACAGTCGAGGCGTGAGGGGGCTCAGTCCGTGGCTTGGTCACCGACGTTGAAGCGAAGAGGAACCCGAAGAGATTTTTCCGATTAAGCCGACGACGTAGTGGCCAACAAGAATGTTGCAGTGCAATTTGGTAACAGAGGCGACATCGCAACTGAGGTGGGCGGCTGAGGGTTGGAGGCCGCGGCGGGAGAGGAGTGCTGGTATTACGGTGCGCCTCTCTTTACCTTCCGCGGCCTGGACGGGGTTGCAATCGTCTGATGGCGGACGCGGTGGTAATGATTGGTGGTGGGGCCACTGACCTGACCCGTCACAGGGGGACCAAGGGTGCCATACACGGGGTCGTCTTGCGTAGCTGGTTTGGTCACGGCGTGCAATGTATTCTGGTGTGCCGGTGATGGGGGTACTCCAGAGAGAATGGTCTGGTGACGGACAGGCGCGGCGGCTTCACGGTCGAGCGCTAACGCGTGCCCGAGGAACGAAACAGCGTCAGGAAACGGCTACGAACAAGGAATAATAACCAAAAACTGCGCTGGCGAAGAGAGAAAGCCTATGTCCCGGCATTGGAATAAGAAGTTAAAGGCTGATAGTTATGTTACTTTATGCCAGTGGAACTGACGAAGCATAGCAATAACAAATGGTCGCACATCCAGTCTACAGAAAGAGATCCATGGGGACTACAAATAAAATTACCAAGTAGACAGTGCCGTAAATAGCCTTTTCTGCGCCCTGTGCGAGCGTCTATAACTGCGCCCTTTTTTTTTTTAGTTATTATACCTAGGTACCCTAGAGCAATGCTTAATGCTATGTATAGGCCTACTTTATTTCTTTCAGGGTGATAAAATAAAGCACAAGGAACTTGGTGTTGGTGGACCAATTATCTAATATTTTGGAAGAAAAGTCTTTTTATTTTTTTTCCCTTTTCGAAAACGTTAACTACAGTATCGCGAATATTCTGAATCTGCCTAGTTAATCCCTCGATTAATTGAGAGGCTACTGGTATGTAGGTACGTATGTGTTGGAATCGAGCACTACGGGCGCAGCGGGAACTTATCAGGAACAAACTGAAAAATAATAGTCCTGCCTGGTCTGGCCATTCTTGCGCCCCTCAGAGTCTACGCCCTCCGAGTCGAACCGGTGACACCGCCCTATTTACGGCACTGCATGTAGAGACTGAACTTTGCAGCGATTTATGATATGGGGTGCGATATAGGATCTCTTTAATCGTCACAGCGTAATCCATCAACATAGATCAAAATAACGACGCTCACCTGGCAATGCGCATGCTCATCTAACTTTCTATTGTTGTAGCTCGAGACAATTATTATTATCGATACGGTTAACGATAAGGATTGAATACTCATGAGTTACGAGCAAACATTCCGTTCATTAACTGAATGAATGATTAATTAACTTTTATTACATTACAATTATGTCAACAGGTCAAATAAATAATATTCTTCATGTAATATAAACGTGGTTTTCACGCCCAATTACAGAAAACAATTTAGACGTAGATGAAAAGAACAAAAATGATGCAAGATGGTCTAATTTTTAGCTCAAGATCATTAAACATCGTGTGATTACTGCATGACATATAAAGCAGTTATAAAAAGATAATAGGTTGACCTATCACAGTAATGAGAAGTCACAATTGTCAATTACACGCGAGGTTTAATGTCAAATACAATCTATTTTAAGGTAATCAGACGTTCCGGTGAGATAAAGTAACAACACACATGCTAAAAATGATGTCGCAGTTGATTATAACAGTCACTTCAATCTACCCACTACACGTGGGTAGATTGTAGCCGTGATTTCTCATAGATTTCCATGACCAAGAAATCAGTGGCTAAGAAACTTCGTAAAGTTGATATGCTTGTGTTTTATCAATGTGAGATAACTTTGTTGTAAGCGATGATGTGGTCGACGAATGAGTACGCTTGCCTATAGGTAGCCGATACACTTTTGATGTAGACTCTAGACAGGCAGACTGCATTTCAACCGCAATCAGACTGCACGGTTAGTTTGCAGTTTTAATACCCGACCACGGCGAAGCAAACGGGAGGTTTATGTTTTTGACTGGTATATGTGTGTAGTTATGTATGTATGCTCATCTGTTCCTTGATAACTTCTAAACTACTTATTTGACAAATGAGGTGTCGTTGGAAGCGTCTTGTTTGTCCGCTGGTCATATGCTGACGTCACATTAAATTGAATATAGGAGGCACGAAGACAAGAACAAAAAAAAAATCGGCCCACCCAATCATGTGTAGTATCATCGAACAAGGATTTTAAAATGAAGGTAGGGTTTGGTACATCATATTTTTGTAAAGCGTACCGTTTGCGAGACATATCCCGTCAGTCATGAAAACAATTTTTATCCGACTACGGCGTCGCAGTGTTTGTTGATCGATAAGTAAGTATGTAGGTATGCATTTGTTCCCTTAGGATCATTACCTACTGTAACAAAACAGTACATTATTTAAAGTATCATACGACCACGGTTTATACGGGCATATTTTCTTCTTTCATACTTTTTAGAGCGTCATTTTTCAGCTGTCGGGTTTTATTTTTTTAACTTATTTTTTATTGCAGTCGTACTAACTGCATTCAAACTGCAAACTTGCAGTCGGAGTGCAGTTATAATGCAGTCCGTCTGTCTAGAGCCTTAAACACCCCATCGTCGACGGCCAGTGTTGCCGAGGCGAAATGCATTTGTCTCTAGTAGCAGCGATTGGACGTATGATAGTGGATTCTAGGTACGGCCAATAATAGTGGCCTAGTTGGCAACGTCGCGTACTAATCCAACGATAATTTAATTCAGCATAATCAATACTACACAATCAAAACAAAGATGTATTACAATGCCGATAACTCTGATATACACGCCTACATATTTATCTGTGACGGGTATCATGCTCTATACATCACAGTAGCACGTGGTGATCGCATGGATTGAGTCGACACCATTGTCATCAATATCAGAAGAACAAATGTGTCGACAAACACTTCAGCTTAATTACTTAGTACATAGATTTATTGCTCTGTCTATAGAGAGCTATTGACCTTTCATTATAAGTAGGTACATTCACTTTGTCCTAGATATCTGGGATTTGGGAAGGAGTTCATTGGTGATCATCATCGTCATCATTTCAGCTGAAAGACGTCCACTGCTGGACATAGGCCCCCCCACTAGAGTCGCCACTTTGACCGGTACCATTGCTGATCGTTAGACAAAAAGTGTGACAACTGTGCAGTTTGTCTACAGTTTTTTGGATTTCTAATTCTTTCTCGTTTGATCTAACTTCGATCTCATTAAACACATATAGTTTGCGGATTGAAACCTACAGGTTATCACTTATGATCGACATAGAGTCAATAATTTGGAAATAATAAGAAACAAAGGTTACAATTTTGCTTACATATCACATAAGTCATATACAACAACCATGAACCTATTCATTGCATAGTCAGCAACTAGAAAAACGTTGAAACTGTAAAATATTGAACTTTGTTTATTATGAATTAAAATCAACATTCCTATGTCAATAAAAAAAAAAACCTAATAGCCGAAGTTAATGGAGGAGGTAAATCCCCAACACCGTAATGACGTTGTTGGTAGATCTTTAAATAGTCAATAATACAATTATAAAATAGTTAACATTTAATTTAGGCTCTATATAAAAACCCAAGGTTAATAAAAAAACGGATCAACCTTGGGGAGAATAATAAAAAAATCGCAATCAAAACAACTGATATTATAGTAGTTAATGACAATTCAGTGGTAACGCCCAAAATTGATAGTGATTCATGTGATATTCTGTGACTCAGTTGTTATAATTCAGATAAAATAATCGATATATGACAATCAAACAATAAGTTTATCTATAAAGATAGTGTTGTTATCAATTACAATAAAGCTCTGAAAGATAGTGAATGCTTTTACAGGTCGTAAATATATAGTTGGGATCTAGATTTTGTAGGTCTAATCCTTGGGATTAATTACGGCATAGCTAATCTGTTGTATAAGAGATAAGTTTGTTTACTTAATGACGTAGTATTTGTATATAAGCTGGTATAAGAAAGAGATTTGAATCAAGTTGGTGCAACTGTGGCCAGATCTTTTATCTCTGCCTCAGTTTACTGGCGATGAGAAGCAAATAGTTGAAATTATATTTATTTTATTCCTCCAAGCCAAGACAGTTGAATTGATTCTCCAGGTATATGTTTTAATCGTCTTATTGCAGTTCGATACAGAAATATTCATTGCACAAAATCATTTTATGACTTTAGTGCAATAATGCAATTTATGCTGAGTTCGTATTGGTACAATTCTTAATTCTTTTGGACATTGGACTATATGGGTATTGTTATGAATTTTCCAATGTGTGTAATTGATATCAGATTTTGCTTTTTATACGTGTGTGATATGTAAACTGTTTGTCCATAGCTAACCTTCTAAGACCAACATTATGGTCAGGACGAATGATCAAATTACCAGCAGGTAGCCAATATGATTCATCAATAGTAACCAAATTATCATCTGACGCAACATCTAATAAAACCTTGCCATAATTAAGGAAAACCTTCGCAAGTTAGTTTGACTTCAGTGAAACCTTCGAGTTTCCCAAGCAGTGGACCTTTAAAACCTTATATGTCAAGCTATAACTTTTTAGGATGAAATAGCAAAAGGTAGCGCACCTTTGCTAAAGATTATAGAGGTACCGTTAATACGGATGAAATTGATTAATTTTGAAATTAAAATTGACATAACTACTTCATATTTTTTTTTTAATATGAGAAAAATGACTTTATATAAAGTTTTATATTCTCTAATAAAATTATAATTAAATTTTCCCTATTTTGGGAGAAAATAAAAATAAAACCGACCAAGTGCAATTCGGACTCGCGCACGAAAGGTTACCGCAAAAAAAAAAGCAAACAAATCAGGTTTGTTGTATGGGAGCCCCGCTTAAATATTTATTTTATTCTGTTTTTAGTATTTGTTGTTATAGCGGCAACAGAAATACATCATCTGTGACAATTTCAACTGTCTAGCTATCACGGTTCGTGAGATACAGCCTGGTGACTGCTGGTGACAGACAGACGGACCGTGGAGTCTTAGTAATAGGGTCGCGTTTTTATCCTTTGGGTACGGAACCCTAAAAACGACCCTCTCCACGTTAAAATAAATATGGGGTTACTTTGATACCCCATTGTTTTTTCATTGCAATATAAAGTAACCCCAATTAACAATTTATTTTTAATGAATTCTGTACAATATTTTTTTTCTGCTACAAGTAAAAGTATTCTTGCGGTGACATTGATGCAAAACATGGAAAACATGACTGATATGTCAGTGTTGCAAATTTTGTAAAGAAAATTGAGGTGCGTTCCGTTTCCACGCAGTTAGCTTTATAAAACCTAAAAAATTAAGTTATCATCAAAGTTGCCCCAGGTCTCCATGTAATAATCCCGTTATACCGGTACCTACCTAAAGTCACAAGCCCATTTTTCTTGCACACCCAGACCCAATTGTGGGCTAGTAATAGGATATTTACAACGTAGTATTTTTCCCTTTTATAATTTTATAACCTTTCTTAAATATTGGCAAATCATCATGACACTTTGACCTTTTTTCATTATTTTTTATCGAGAGGTGAGTAAATTTGTCTTAATGAGAATCTGTTCTACCAAATTGGCAAGTCATGATATTCAAATAATGCAATAAATCTAAAACAAAAAAATAGTTGACACACCCACTTATTCATTTTTGACGATCGAATGAGGAAACGTTGCTGATTGTGACGTTTTTAAATCGTTATTTCTGTAGATTGGTGTCCTTGAGTTCCTTTTCCCATACAAATAAGCTTGCTCACTATGTGTTGGCGAGTTTTGATCATTTAAGTTCAGGGGCCTACCTACAAAATTTTCAATCGATGTCAGCGGATTGGTCACACGTTAATTCGCTAGCGCTTGACAATCCTATACATTATGACATATTTGGCGACCTTTTTGTTAACAAATTGAAATATATAGTTGTTACTCACGCTTTAGTTGATATTTCGATTAACACCGACGAGTAACATTAGAAATTGAGTGGTTCTATCGAATATCCTAGTGTGTCCTTGATTAAAAGAAACGTTAGACCGCCGGATCACATAACGAGTCCAACTTGAAATCTCATTTATCCTCATTTTTATTATTGATTGGCTTGTGCTTGACCACTATCTCACCTGATGGTAAGCAATGATGTGGCCGACGATGAAGCATGCTTGCATAAAAGAAACCTATTCACTCTTGACTTAAGACTCCCAGGTTGTAGCTATCAGGAAATACAGAAACAGGCAGGGAATTTCACTCTTTAGCTGTACGCATAATAAAAGTATTCGCAGTTTGGTGCGTATGGGTGGCATGTCCACCATGTACCTACCGATGAAGCATCGCCGTACGTTCCGAATGGGCTACGAGGAATTAGTTCATGCAATTCCATCGCACACTCCCCGAAATTACACCGATAAAAAACTGACTGGCTGGCAACTTGGCGCCAGATCCTTCAGCCACTCTGCAGCTTTGAAGCCAATTTCAGTCATTCAGTGCTTACGTACTTAGAAACACTTAACAAAGAACTTAGTTCTTCATCACAACACCACTTAACTTCTGTCTTACCTACCTACATGATAACAAATGGCCGCACATTTACATTTTTAACTGCGTCTTCTATGACTTCCTAGAACAAATGGAGAATTGAATTACCTATTTGTGTTGCTAGGATAATATTGCGCAATCGTCATTTGTCACTTTGGAGACAGGTTAGTTAGAAACAGTCCCTCAGTAGACCACAACATCGACTGCTGAAGCATGTGCATCCCCACAGACATTATATCTAGATGACGCGATTGTATGTTCTTCGCGTGCCAAAAAACGGAGTAAAGTTAATTACGATCAATGATCGAAATCTGAGCGTTTCATCTAGCACTATCGCCACCGGAAATCCACTGAAATCTAGATAAATGCCCCGTAGCCATATTGAGCTGTAAAGAATGTATAGAAAAAGTTGGCCGAGGCATTGGAAATGTTTACTTTCATTGGTAAGTAAATTTGTTTTTAAATTGTTTGTGAAAAAGTGGCACGCTTGGTTTTCATACAGATGGAGGGACTTACGTTATCTTTTTAGATGTATGGCTGTGGGCATCCCTCTAATGATCGAATGCTCATGGTGAAAGTAAATGGTTTCTTATCGAAGCTTGGTCCAGAGAGAACCAGATGCAGAAGGCGGTTGTCTTGGACATGGCACACGCATGGTGAGAAGGTTCCTCATTCTGGATCTCTCTAATCAAAGTGAGCTTGGATCATTGGTATAAATTTATATATAAACGGGTGATCGCAGTTAATTATTACTGGCAAAGATATTGAACCACTGACCTCTGATATACAAGGTTCTTAGAGGTCAGTGTGTTGAACCCATTCGTCACTAATTGGAATGCCCTAAAATCTTTTCAGACATTCTTTTGACGTCACCTACTTCTTTGACAAGTATCAAGTAAGTAGTATGTATTGTGTTCTTAATCAAAAACTTGTTTATTTTACCTTCGGTGTACGAAAAATTGCCGGGTTAGTCCGTATGACGTCAAAAGCTTATAATATATATTTCTTTATTTTTGAGTTGCCGATATTAATGCAAATTTTGTTACCCTAACAGTGTTATAAATAGACTGATAATTGATATTCTCGGCAATTTCATGAAGTATCCCACTGCACTGAGTTGAGTAGAAATAGAGTATAGAGTAGTAGATACAGCATACAGACATAAAACTGCACAGCACTAATTTAGGAAACAAAAAATAATATTAAAATGTGACTTATTTTTTAAGATTTTACCCAATATTTCTGTCAGACTACATCACATGAGTATTAAGGTAGCTCGCAAAACTGTACCAGACAATAATGATCTACATTACATTTTAAATTTTTAATGTCATCAGATGTTCTAACAAAAAATTCGACCTCGATACAATTCGCGATTGTTAAAACGCCCGCAAACCTTAACGGTCTTTTTTTTGCGATGTAATGAATCTGCTAGCACTGTTGCATGCGGCCATTTTGTTTCATTCAAATAACCGTTCATCATCCGTTCATTTACTTTTTTATCTGAGGCGGTACAGTTCCGTAATTCTTGAAATGACAGCTGGAAGAGAGGAGTTTTTTTGTTAGTAATCTGCAGATTTTCGCCTTTCGCCTTTTTTAAAGGAAGTTATTATTTTTTATATAATCTTTATAAAATAAAATACATACTTATTTCCTTAACAACTAAATTCCAACACACTTTTTGAGACCAGATTGAACATAATATTTGTTTAATTACCTTATTGTAAGTATTGTAACAAAGCGTTATTTTTAGTGTTCCGTACCCAAAGGGTAAAAACGGGACCCTATTACTAAAACTCCGCGGTCCGTCTGTCTGTCTGTCACCAGGTTGTATCTCATGAACCGTTACAGCTAGACAGTTGAAATTTTCACAGATGATGTATTATATATTTATGTTGCCGCTTTAACACTAAAAACAATAAAACAAATATTTAAGTGGGGCTCCCATACAACAAACGTGATTTCTTTGCCATTTTTTGCGATAATGGTACGGAACCCTTCGTGCGCGAGTCCGACTCGCACTTGGCCGGTTTTTACATGTCAAACGAAAGAATTTCCTCCTGACCTTGCTCTGTCTGTATCCAAAACATAATACAATAAAGGCACGAGGGGGGTCCAATGACAAATATGTCACCCACATACGCGAATCAATCGGATTAGATGCAGCGAATCAAGTGAGTGGAGCGAATGAACGAACCTAATACGACTTGATTTAGTCTCCTAAAGGAACGATATGGTATTTTAGAGTAAGAGCTACTGATAATGAATAATCAATCTTTGGTAGATAATGATTGGTTAATCATTGTTTATCTTATTTTGATACTCTTTTTTTACGACTGTCCATAAAATGAGTTTTATTTTTGCAGTGTTCATGTATGTTTGTGAGGAGGAGCTCGTGGCTAAATAATAACAGCCGCACGGGTCGATCTTCCAGGTTAAGCAACGCTTGACGAGGTTGGTCCGTGGATGGGTAACCATTTCAACATACTGAGTTTCCTCCGTGCCTCGGAAAGCACGTTAAGCCATTGGTCCCGGCTGTCATTTGAAGATCTTTGACAGTCGTTACGAGTAGTCAGAAGCTTGAGATCTGACACCAGTCTAGCCAAGGGGTACCGTGTTACCCAGTTACTGGGTTGTGGAGGTCAGATAGGTAGTCGCTCCATGTAAAACGCTGATACTCAGCTCAATCCGGTTAGACTGGAAGCCGACCCCAATATATTTGGGAAAAGGCTAGGCAGATTGATGTATGTTTGTGAGTTTCTTTATTCCACCATAACTTCTAAATGGCTTAACCGATATCAGTGTATGTGGTATCATTAGAAGCGTTGCTTTATCCCAGGTAACATAGGCTAGTGAATATTTGAAAAAATATAATGGGGGAGCTTTGGTTCATGAAAAAAAACGGATATATATTTTTTTATAAATATTTGACTACTATCATCGTCTAGAGCTTGCTTAGTACATAACAAAAATATATACCTACTGAAAACCAATTTTTTCGGCGAAATCGGGGGACGGTTCCTTGGAATAGTTATTTACAGGACCTCGACTTCGCTGAAAAGATTGGTTTTCAGTTTTCCAGTTTTAGCACAATGGCGGTTAATTGCACAGTAAATATTATAATATTTTTAGTAGGTAGTACCTACTTCACATTCTACATTAAAATCATTTAGCTTGTTTTTAGTCTTATTGTTCAATTCACTTTTTGACAAGGCAGGCGTGTTTTAATTAGGTAGGTTTTGTACATTCGATTTTTAGATTGATTCCAAGCGAGATTTAAAAAAAACACGTTTGGTCACTTTGACTATAAATAAAGTGTTAGGTACCTACTGCATTTTTTGATGAACCATTTATTTAATATTTTAGGCCTAGGTAGGTTATAGGTTCGTACATAGACTATAGAATTTTTTATTACAATAATAAATAGTCGAATCTTTTGTACAATTATAACTCAACTAGCGGACGCTTCACCCGCGTAGTTCCTGTTCCCGTGGGAATACAGGGATAAAAAGTAGCCTATGCCACCCGGGGATAGTGTAGCTTCCCAACGGTGAAAGAATTTTTGAAATCGGTCTAGTAGTTTTTAAGTTTATTCGTTACATACAAAAATACAAATCTTTCCTCTTTACAATAGTAGTATAGAAGTATAGATATAGATAAGGTACTAAAATAAATAACAAGATATATTATTTTATTAATAGGTTATTCCATAAACATGTCTAGATCCGTAAAAAAAAAAAACTGGCATGTAAATATCTAAATTGCCTTGAAATTATTATTTTTTCTATAAATATTAAACGTAAGGCGTAGAACACTATGCATATTATATTATATCAGTATTATATTATAGCTAATGCTGTAATCGATAATACTGTAAATTTAAAATATTTTGTTACCAACCACGCTATTATCAATAAGGATTATAATGCACTGACATTGACAGATGATATGGTCGCTGTTGCAAATGTTATCGCTCTTGATAACACACTGTGCACTGGTACATACAGGATATGAATGATAGATAATGATAATGTTGATAATGTTCCTCTCCCCGAAGTATAGCTTGACAAACAAGAGACAGAACGTGATGTTGCATACGGTGCATGGGCTCGCATACTCCGGCACAACTTCAAAGTTCATTACTCTTTCCATATGAGGTGCCTTCCCTCATAAGTCATAAGCATAACAAACCAGTCAAAAATTTCCATTTTTTTATATATCGGCATGCTCGCGTTTGACCACTATCTCGCCGGAAGGTAAGCGATGATGTGGTCGACGGTGAAGCACGGTTGCCTAGAAGTAACCTATTCACTCTTGACTTAAAGACCCCAAGGTTGTAGCTATCAGGAAACAAAGACTCCGGCAGGGAATTCCACTCCTTAGCTGTGAGCACAATGAAAGTATTCGCATAGCGCTTTGTACGTATAGGTGGGATATATGTCCACCATGTACCGGTGCGGTGGCGCATTGCCGTACGTCTTGTAGTCCGATGATGGAAAGGGCTAGGCGGAATCAAATTGTGCAGTTCCATCGCACACTCACTGAAATGTAACCGATAAAAAACTGATAGGCCGCAACTCGGCGTCGATGTTCAAGGCACTGGAGCTTTGAGGCGACCAGTGCATCGTTGCCGATAAGCCTCTTGGCCCGTTTGTCAACCTACTCAAGTGCATCAAATTGGTATTTGGCAGATCCGTCCTAGATGTGAGAGCAGTACTCCATGCATGTCCGAACATGCGCTTTATAAAAGTTGAGCAGTTGTTCAGGCCGTCTCCGAAAGTACCGTCTCACCTTTGCAAGGAACCCCAACTTTTTTGCAGCCAACTGAGCCTTTGCCTCAATATCTGTGCCTCAATGAATGAACCAAATTTGAGAATCGATGTTAACGTAACACCAAGAAGGTCGAGATGGTCCGATAGTCCGTTATCGGCATGGTTACACCCTGGAAAGATGGGCCGGGTGGAAACTGAAACTAGAACTCTTGAACATACTGATTCGACAATATGCAATTCTTTGATGGCTTCATTTAGGTTTCATGGATCGAATGATTCAGCTTGCGTGATCAGTCGGCCAGATTCAGGAGCTTGTTTTTTTTTTTTTTTGTTTTCTTCAGATCTATTGTAATACTTTACAATTTTATCTTCATCCAGCGTCATTGTCACCAACGGCAACATTAGAATTCTTACAACAAAAACTAAAGCAAAGATAACATAAAAATAACTAGTACTATTATGCAAGTGGCTTCCGCAATAAACAAATGTAATCTAGGAAGTAAGTGTTGATGAGCTCCGAGTAGCTTTACAGATCATGATTATGAGCTGAAGTCAGAGTACCAATCATGATTTTGATGATTACATGAGGATACCGATGTAAGTACGTGGTGGAAGGGCAATGCAAGACCTAAATGGTATCGTGCATTAACGCAATGCACGTTGCGCGATGGATAGACACTGTGGAACAAGTACAAAACCTAGTAAAAATACGAGTCTGTTCAGAGAAAATTGTACATCAATAGACGTTATGGTATAATAGTGTCTAAAATTTGAAATACAATTTAAGTAAGTATTTAGAATGTTCCGCTAATAAACTAAAAAAGTGAGCTGAACGGATCAAATTTCGAGGATAGGTAGGTAAGTATAATATGAAGGGTTACAGTACAGGCAAAAAACAGGAAATGTCCTAATTAATAGATTTTGAGAAAAATGCTGTTAAAAGTTTAGAAGTATGTAATTTTTATCTTTCTTCTTTACCAGTATGTCATGGACATTCCCGGTTCATTTCGTTTCGGCCATAAACAAAAACGTCTTGTTGGCGCCATAAGTTTACTTTTTAAAAAAATAGTGATTGAGAATAAAACTACCATAGATAAAGATTTGCTTGCCAATAAAAATTGAAAAATTAAAACTTGTGAGATTCCCTGTTCTTTGCCTGTACCCTTTGACTTCTTGACATTAAAATAATTAAGGTAGCTTAATTCAGAGATAACAACAATGTTATAATAATACAAATATTAAAAACTAACTATAAAACAAGATCAAACAAATCAGTCTGTTTACACGTGTACAATTCAAACTTCACTTCTAACAATTATGGAAAAATACAATCGGTAAATCAGTATCAACACGACCTACTGCGCACAAAAAAAACCAGTTGCACTGTCAATGTGATTATTTCTTTACATATTACGTTATTAAACGACATTTCACGCACCGATCACGCTTGTCGGGTACCTAATTCCGGTCGATAAAGTCGAATGAACTTTGAAACACGTTGTCCGATAAAAAAAGAAACATAAACAAACGTCTACTCGTCCGTCTGGTTGGACGTGAACGTTCACACGAATGAAGATTTGATAATGCGTCGTAAGCGGCGGCAGTAGGTCAAGCTAATGCAACGGCTTTCGTACCATTCCGTACATTTGCGCAATAAAAATAACATTTTATTACCAGAATAAAACTAATTTCTCGAGTAATTAGTGGCTCATGGACGAGAGTGACGAAGTGACCGTCCATTGTAATCCTCCTGCCTGTTTAACCATTTATTTGGGATCGACGCGACGCTTGCTTTCTTTCTATACATCTCTGTAAACAGTCATCTCCGTACTTCCTCCTCTTCCTTTCATCGTTTCCCCAATGATGGGGGTCGTGATACTTTCGAGTTGTTCATCTATAACAAGGCTCAGTTTTGGACCAACCACTAATTCCTGGATTTCTTCCTGTTAGATTTAGAGTGTTTTAGTTGTCACTAGGTTTGAGGGCGATTCGTCCATATCGTCTGGATTCTTGCGGAGGCATGCACTCGATAGTCTTGCCTTATTTTTGTACTTATTCAATCCCTTTCTGGCTATAATAATATCATGTTCTACACGTGCCGTTAAAAAATATCGATTTCATCAATAGAACTTCGAGTGTCCAACATTGTCATTGGATCCTAGTGGACATTGTTCTCATCTAATGGCCGCAGAGTAGTAGTCACGTCTTTACATCGTTTGATATGTCAATGCCATGTCATCAATTGTTCCTTTCCTTGTATTGTTACTGAAAAGGACTTTGTTCTAATTATAAACACAGTGAACTCTATACGGTCAAGTTCTTTGACTTCAAGCATGTACTACAAGGTAATTATTAAAGCTTTTTTTACTTTGATACAATCGAGATTATCCTACAAAACAATAGAAATGTTCTCAACTACTTTTGATATAACGGTTGGAAGATTTCTAAAGCCAACTTGTATTGACGTATAGGTACTGTAACTGTCAATGCGCATCTTCAATCACATAGAAACCATGCATCAATAAAACTGCTGATACTAAATGTGAAAGTCACGATGTTCGATGCTGTGACAGTACAACACATCATAAAAGTGGATATATTGAGTGTCTAGTAAATTTTACACGAGGCTAAATAGTGGTTATAATTATTGGAAACTAGGATAAATCGAAAAAGTCGTTATCGAAGAGTGTCTCTTATGGGTTTATAATTATGATGATGCTGTAAACTTATTTAAGAAAATTAAATGGAAGTTATCGTGAATCTCAAGTACAACAAGCATATTGCATTGGAATCATCATCATCAACATCAGCCTTTCAATGTTCCCACTGCTTGGACACAGGCTTCCTCTGTGTGAGAGAGGGAACGAGCCTTAATCCACCATGCGGGCCCAGTGCGGTTTGGAAAACGGTAAAGGAAAACATCGTGAGGAAACACGATGTGTGTATATGTCCAAGAACCTAAAATTCGAAGACATGTGACAACCATGCACCAAACCGCACTGGATTGGAATGGCTAACGAGAATTATTTTACTAGTTACATATATTCATATTATCATTATCCTTGAAGGGGTGCTGAATTTGACATTTCGACTTTGCCATGAACTCTAAAACATGTAGACATTAAATCTCCAATTCTCTTAAGTTATTGACCAAGAAAAGTAATTAAAGCTAATGGCTGGATGTGGGCAATGGATATTTTTCGACACCTCTTATAATTTTAGTGTTATTTATGCTCTTCAATCTCCGTTAGTGAAGTGGCTGGTATCGCAAACAACAAGTTTCGGCAATCTACCTTATATGAGTAGATACAATTGTACTCAATATAATTATAGACATCGAAAAAGCGAATATGGCAAGGAGAACAGGATAGACTGCAGTTGTATAGCCTGTTGTAGTTTGCAATCGTCCCGCCCTGATCAATTCTTGTTCCTTGTTTTCCAGTGTGGAAGCTTTGGGTGGACATTGTTCAACTAGCGTCGAAATCCAATCATCAGTCTTCGTTTCTAAGCATTTTGTTGTGACTTACTACGTTTTTTGAGCGGGACAGTTACATAATTTAAATTGACCACGGTGTAGATGCCTTGAGCAATAGAGACGGTTGAGCAAGCGGCCTCGGGCGTATGCGTCGAGCCAGCCACGATGTGAATCCGTACGCTAGTACTGCGCCACATTCACAAGGCTGTTCAACTCTTTTAGCCGTTTTATAGCATATTTTACAATAATTATTGCAAAGAATTTTTCATTAACAGAAATGTTTAGGTTATATATATATTATATATATATATATATATAACGTAAACCTTTACGGTTTACGTTATATTTCGAACCAGTCAAGGTTGTTAGGATTGCGTGCAGTCTTGTTTGTCTGTGTTTTTGAAGGCGTGTCTCTTGGCGGTTTGGAATGTTCTGAAGTTCTGAGTATTAAACACAAAACAATAAGTTTGTTCGTCTAGACTCATTACTTAGGCACATTATCTACAGATATTATTTATCATTAAATAATCCTTATTTGAGTGAGATTTTAACATCAACTACTTAATAAGAAACCGGCCTAAAAAAAAACCTTGGTATGATAGTTATGTTATTATATTATTAAAAAACCGGCCAAGTGCGAGTCGGAAAGCGCACGAAGGGTTCCGTACCATTATCGCAAAAAACGGCGCAAAAATCACGTTTGTTGTACGGGAGCCCCACTTAAATATTTATTTTATTATGTTTTTAGTATTTGTTGTTATAGCGGCAACAGAAATACATAATCTGTAAAAGTTTCAACTGTCTAGCTATCAAGGTTTATGAGATACAGCCAGGTGACAGACAGACGGACGGACCGCGAAGTCTTAGTAATAGGGTCCCGTTTTTACCCTTTGGGTACGGAACCCTAAAAAAGGAAAACCGAATCGAAACTATTCCTACTACAATACCTACGTATACTTACTATTATAATATGCATAATATAATAAATGCGTGTCTAGATTTTCCTGTTTCCTTCTGGCCAATAGTAATTATTATTTACTAGCTTTTGCCCGCGACTTCGTTCGCGTGGAATAGTGACTTCCACTCTTGACCAATAGATGGCGCTGTATGTCCGGAATAAATTTTATTATATTCTTTATTTTTTGTAATAAAAACTATCCTATGTCCATTCTCAAGTTCCAAACTATGTCTGTACCAAATTTCATACAAATCGGTTCAGTAGTTTAGGCGTGAAGCAAAGACAGACAGACAGACAGATAGACAGACAGACAGAAAGACAGACAGACAGAGTTACTTTCGCATTTATAATATTAGTTTGGATTAGCAAAGTCGTACAAAATTCCCATAGTGTGAGTCAGCTTATTCGTCGAGTTACGTCAAACAACAAAACAGTCTTGAGATTGTTATGCTATAGTGCATTTTCAGTACATTTTTTCTTGCATGTAAATAATTACTGGCTGGAAGAGTACGCTGATAAAGTTTCCGTACTGCTATTGTTCTTTCTTTAAAAAAAAATAGGTAGGTAGTATATAGTATGTATAGGTTTCACAGTTATATAGGTTGTATTGTTTGAAATCTCTCGTCTCGATTAGACGTTGACCGTTAGGGAGTATAAATTGAAGTTGCCTAGCCTTTTCTTAACTACCTTCCAGAATGCAGTTGAGTTCAGTAGAGTATTGTGACCTCCACAATACTCTAAGGGCGGTTACGCATTACACGCCCGTGTCAGTGACCTGTGTCTGTGATTTGAGTTCCGAGTTCTATAGAGTGAGAGCGAGATATAGAGTTCAGAGGCCTTAGTGCGAGTTTTTACTCACGCTCACTCGTGATACGTAAACGATCTCTAATGTCAAAATGTATACAAAAAAAGTGGTTTCTCCTTACCGTCACCAGACGGCGCTTATCCAGTTTCAATACAAAATGATGTTTACGTGACCACGAGTGAGCGTGAGTAAAAACTCGCACTAAGGCCTCAGAAGCTTACGCGCTGGCGTAAGCTTCCCCACAAGAAGTATTACGGCTGCTTCGGAACCGAAATTTCATGGACACGGATAGGATTTAGTGCGTAACCCTAACTGGGTGACACGATAACCTTGACTATGGTCAGATTTTCTCGCTTATGATTATTAATTCTGTAATGTACCTCCATCCAAATAATTCTCTTTATCATGTTAATACTTAATGCCAAACTCTGATATAATTAAAATATACCTCCGAGTTTGGTATATTTTAATTATATAAGAGTTTGGCATTAAGTATTAACATAGTCGATCATTCTTCCATACAAACGTAGTCTGGCGATTACTCCACCGTTTGACGATGTACGTTCAAAATAAAAAATTATATCAATTTGTCTCATCATTATCTAGCCATGTGTGGAAAAAAAAACATTGAATGTTATGAGCGTCGTAAGTTACATATTTCAACACCAATTCTAACGCATCTTAAGAAGGGAAATTGCAAAACAGCCACCATACAGGGATAGATTACTAGTTCAACAAAGCAAATAATTTTATTTAAAAAAATATACATTTAGTAATTTTTTCATGAGTCTCCCAAAGGTCTGTTTATAAAATTTCGCGCGCTCGGTATCGTCCTAAATCGTCATCCATTTCGCTACAAACTTGCAAAAATGATAATTCCTACGCGAACTAGGTGACTTCTTACTGCTCATCACAACATCAATCACTTTCGCACGTGTTGTCGGATGAGATAGTTTGCATTTTAATCCCACGTACAAAATAGTTCGTGCCATCGTCTAGGAACCTTAATATACCATATTTTATGAGCTTTTACTTTCTTCTTAGTTTTATCTAGGAGGGAAGATTTTCTTTATATATACGTTTTTTTTGCGTGGGGAAATGCTCATGCACACTGCACTACCACGGGGAGATAGTGCAGATAAATGGGACTCCAACCCACTAAGACCCCACGGTGTCCTCCTGTGCCGCTTATGGCGAGGCGAAGCCGCGGCGGCTGTCCGTCGCCGAATCTGGAGACTACCCCGCATCACCGGTGCACCAGAACACATTGTACGCCGTGACCATCCTAGGGACCAAACCAGCACAAGGACGCTAGACAACCCCGTGTATGGCACCCGTGGTCCCCTTGCTCAGGTCAGTGACCCCGCCAACAACCATTTTTCGGCCGCAGGGGATAGAGAGAGCGGCCAACGCCATACCGACACTGCTCCTCCCCTGCGTCCCCACCGTGTTCGCCATCAGATGGTGGCGACCCCGCCCAGGCCGCGGAAGGCGAAAGAACGGCACACCGCAATACCGGCACTCCTCTCCCGCCGCGGCCTCAAACCCTCTGCCGAGATATCGTATGGGACCTGGGAACATCCATACGCCATCGCGACCCGACTCACTTGCGATGTAACCTCTGATACCAAGCGGCGCCGCAACCCACTTCTTGGCCGCTACGTCGTCAGCTTAATCGGCAAAAGCCTTGACGAGTGGCCTCTCCTCGGGTTCCTCTTCCCTCCACCGTGGGTGACTAAGCCACGGCTACTGAGCCCCCTCGCCTCGACAATGCGAGAACCCACCGGAGGTGTCTTTATATTAGGTCATTACATATGAAATTGGCGTTTTGTAAGGGAGGAACATAAAGTCGTTTTTTTTAATAAAATAAAATAAAAAATAAAAAAGCCTTTTATTTCCTACTAATTACCTACTATACATTATTTTTAGTAACTTATCTAATTTAATTAATTTACTTCACCTAGTTTTTCTTCGATTGTTTTACATACCTACTACAAATTTTTAATATGCTTAACTAGTTTCTTTACATTTCTGCTTTACTTATTAGCTATTAACTTATATAAATAACATAATAATTTAAAATTAAATAATAATATAGCCTAACATAATTTTGTTTTATATAGTAATATCTGCAGGAACCCCATATTGGGTGAAGGCCTCCTCCAAAGATGCCCATTTGTCTCTGTCCTGTGCGGTAGTTTGGGCCGGCCGTCCTTGCAATCTCTTCATCCCAACATGTCAACGGTCTTCCTCTGCTTCTTTTACCCGGAGGACCTTTCCAAAATGTCACTTTTAGGGTCCATCTCTGATCTTTAAGCCTCGCGACATGCCCCGCCCATTTCCACTTGAGTTTTTGTGCAAAATCCAATGCATTTGTTGCTTTGGTTATTGACCTTATTTTTGTGTGTCTTATTTTATATAATTTCTTTATTTTAAGCATGCTGCGCTCTAGTCCTCGTTGGCAGGTTGTAATTTTATTTTTCAGCTTTGAGGTGAACTTCCACGTCTGGCATCCGTACGTCAAGCATGGTAAGACACTGGAGTTCATAACTTTCGTTTTGATGGTTATAGGGAGGTTGCTTTTAAAGATTTCCTTTAAACTCCAGTATCTTTTCCATGTCTATTGAACTCTTCTTTCGACTTCATGTTCGTTATTTTTTCTGTCAAAACTGATTTGCTTCCCTAGATAGAAGTACTTATCTGTATATTCAAGTGGCTCTCCATCAATTGTTATTAATCTTCTCCTCTTATTCGTCATTGCCATAGTTTTAGTGAGATTCATTTGTAATCCCACCTTGACACTAGCTAGATGTAAGGTTTTGATCATGAGCTGTAGCTGGGAGCTGGACTCCGACAACAACACTAGGTCGTCTGCGAATCTTAAGTAACTTAAGTAATCGCCCTTTATACACAGTCCTGCCTTGTTCCAATCTAACTTGCTGATTATAGCCTCAAGGATGGCTATAAATATTTTTGGTGATAACGGGTCGCCCTGCCTTACGCCTCTTTCTATAGGAAAACTAGGTCGTTTAGTTTAGTTTAGGTCCTTTACGTTTTTTTAATATAATATATTTATTTAATCAAAGTATGTACCATTGAAGTTATCCAAATTTCGAAAAAAAATGGTAATCTGTTGGAGCAAGGTCCGGGGAGTACGGTGGATGTCTTAGACATTCCAATTGAAGCTCCTCTAATTTGCTAGCCGTCTGTTGTGCAGTGTGTGGTCTAGCGTTGTCCTGAAGCAGCAGTGGCCCAGAGCGATTGACCAGCCTCGGCTGTTTAGCAGTTAGCTTTTCCATCATGGTTTGCAGTTGCTGACAATAGACATCCGCCGTAATCGTCTGGCCATATTTAAGAAAGCTGTAGTGAACGATACCGGCACTAGTCCACCAAACGCTCACAAGTAATTTTTTTTGAGTCAATTTTCGCTTGGGGCAGGATTTGGCTGGTTCGCCAGGGTTCAGCCATTGCGATGAGTGTTTCCAATTATTGTACAGGATCCACTTTTCATCACAGGTAATGATTCGATTTAAAATCCCTTCATTATTGTGCCGGTTGAGTAATGTAAAGCAGCAGTAGACGCGCGTTTGTCGGTTTGCTGCACTCAATTCATGAGATACCCGCCTCGCAAGCTTTTTCACCTTCCCAATTTGCTTCAAGTGGATTAAAACAGTTTTATCACTAACACCGCAGCCTGCAGCTAACTCGGACGTGGTTTGCGATGGATCCGCTTCCACAATAGCCTTCAATTCTTCATTATCAACTTTGGTCTCCGGCCGTCCACGGGGCTTGTTCTGCAGGTCGAAATTTCCAGAACGAAAACGTTGGAACCAAAAACGCACTGTGTTTTCTTTTGCGACACCGTCGTCATACACATCATTAATCTTTCGGACGTTTCTGCAGCACTGGTGCCACGATGGAACTCGTACTCGTAAATAACGCGATATTTCAAGTTTTCCATTTTTTAAACTGACTGGCGCAAAGAAAAACAAAAAGAGGAAAAAACAAATTAGTTACGGTTTTCCAAACACAAAAGCATGAGTAAATAGCTGTATAAATTTAAAATTAGAATTCCAAACCAAAGAGGAGATATTTGAGATCAAAGTGGCCAATACGACTAAACGCCAATTTCATATGTAAGGACCTAATATTTATCTACTATGGTTATTTTTTTATTGATGTAAAGCTATGAACCTACGTTATTCAAGAATATTTTTGAATAGAAAATTTTGAACCATAAAGTGCTCCAGAATCTGACGCGTCCTTTATTTAGTCCTTGCTCTCATTTTCCTTCATGCATGAATAATTTAATGTAATTGGATAAGAGTGTACGTCAACGGTATTATCTTTTGCCATGGTGACGCATGGTGTTGCCATTATTGTGAGGTATGCGACACTTTATAGCTTAAATATATCTTTAACTGGTTTTCATCAAGGTCTTTACTGTTAAAAACAATTATTCGCGTTTTAGTTCCGAACCAAATATACAGAAGGGCACAAGACAGGAAACGAAATCTAAATATTTTGTACAACGTGGAATAACAAACGCTACAACTGCATGTTTTGTTTCCAGCAAAATAATATTTTGAAAAAACAAGTTCATGCCTATACCCAGAAGGTGGAAAGCAGAGATAAGCAGAGGCGTCTAGTGGGAGGTATATTAAGCCCGCTAGAAGTGACTGGAACTGTATTGCCTACAGAATATGAGTAATTATTCATTACATGTTTTAAAAATATAAAGCCTGTTCAGGTTGTCTTTGACACAGACCCGAGAGGGAGTACCTACCGTGGATTCAGTACTTGATTCTAGCGGTGAGCTGACAAAGGAGATTATCTACTTAATAAAAAACTTTTAAATGGACTATCAAAACAAAACACTACATAGCTTTCGTTTTTCGACACCGACTTCGGAAAAGAAAGTTATTTTTCGCTTTGTAGTGTTTTGTTTTGAACGTTGGTTTAATTTTGTTGTTATTAAGTTTTTTAATTTTACTCGACTGCCGAAGGAAGGTAATGTGTCTATCAGGCTATGTACATACATAGCCTGATAGACACATTACCCGCGCATTATCGGCACATTACGCGTTCTAGACACCGTTGGCCGATTTTGTTGATTCTTAGGTCAATCGATTCGTCTTAACCTTGTGAGTGTCACCAGCTACATTAAAATTGTAAAATAGAAAAATGGCGGCATTTGGGCGCCATATTGTGGGGCTCCAATTACTTTTTTCTTCCAAACCCATCGTGAGGTATCAACATAAAAGGTTTTAAGAGGTGATTTCAAAAATTTATAACACTTATATGTTTAAATGTACCTAATTCGAAAGAGAAATGTTAACTAAAAAGTTATAGATAAAAAAAGTAGATTCGAAGGGTCAAAAAACCCGTCTAAAAAGACGTAATCATGCTGTGCAGTCAGAAGACACATCTGGTTTTGGTCAGCAAGCTCGCGAATATGTATGTGTATAGCTTTTAAAATACAAAAAAAAAAAACAAAATCGGCCCACAATTGATGGAGAAATCGGTGAACAAACATAAAAAAGTCAAAAAAAAACATACGTCAAAGATAGAACCTTCTCCTTTTTGGGCAGTCGGTTAAAAATCTAATTAGATAGAAATAACGATTTTACACAGATAACAGTAGAAAAATGCAATTCTTTTATCAAAAATTGGCAAAGAGTCGACGAAAAAATTCAACGCTAGAGGCTCCAGAATCTTGAACTGAATCCAAGGTATTACTTTTCGCTTCGCCCTTTTTAATTGCAGCATTTTATCCGCGGCTATGCTCCCATGGCCAGTGGCCTATTCCGTAGAAGCGCATAGCCAAGACTAACTGTTGAGTCTGGAAGCATGGAATTTAGTAAGCTCAAGAGTAACTTAAGAAAGGCGAGCGAGGAAAGATTTTCTCCTATTGGGGTTATATCTGTTTATAAGTAAAGTATAAACCCACCAAAAACATTTTCATGTAAAATGTTGCCGAGAGGAGACCATAAGGCTCGCACTGTCAAAAATTTATCAGATCTCATGTAGTCAAGCTTCGAACTCTACAACCCCTAACTACACAAACTCTAGATACACCTTAGTCAAAATATGTGGCTTGGCCGTTTCGCTACCGTCAAAGAAAGGAGAGTTCAAAACAACGACGAAGTGCTTGGAGAAAAAGTAGGTAGTGGCCTTGCGCTTCGCTTGGCTCGTCTAGGCGGAGGCACTACCGTACCCCCAGATTGTGAGACAATGTTGGCGATGAAGTATGGAAGAAAGTTCGCATTTTGTCGGCAGATTCATAACATAGAAATGCGGCTGTTGGCTTGATACCAATATTGGTAGTTAGATTAGACTTCTGTTTACCTACTTATAAGCATTTAAAAGTTAGGTTTTTTAATCGATTTTGAAAAGTCAACTTTATTAGGGAATTTATTGAAATATATAAGTTTTTAGTACAAAATCTGCACGGATTTCCCATCAGAAAATTGACTGGAAACGGCTTGTGTTACACAATTGTAATTTAAGATTACGTCTTGTGCATCTACAGGTCTAATAACTGCTGACGTCAGACAAGTAGTGTTGTGACTGAAAGATAATTGCTGTAATTGTCTGACCGTAACATTGACCTTGGTGCCAGGAAGAAAAAGTGATCTCATTTCAGCTTCACAGTATGAATTCTAAGAAATGCAGTTAGGTTAGGAATGAAAATATAATACAAATCTGTGAATATGAATACACAAATGAGGTAATTTGGTAGTTCGGTAAATAAGGAAATTATTGATGAATGACACATAAGGCAAACACATCAATTTATGCGGTTTTATGGATGATGTCCAATAAAATCCACCTTGCGTTTAAGCACGTATAAATATGGACGAACAGTACGGAAACTACCCACAAATGCTCGAAACGGCACACTGACACAAACATGCGCATCGACGAAACCCCTAAGCGGTTGTCGTGATGCTGTCAGTAGTGCGTGCAAAAACAGTAGACAGTTAAATTGTCTTTGAGATGGTGTTGGTGACAATTTCATTATAATATGCCCGGCGGTTTTGGTGCGATCGACGTTTTTTTTGTCCGTGTTAGACATAACTTTACAAATTAATTACGCTGTTATACGAATAAAACTCAAAATTTTCTTAGACAAATTATTAAGAAAATGGTTCCATGTAACAAATAGAGTTTATTAACATATATACAATTGAATATTCTAAAATAAAACAAACCTATATACAAATACATAAGGACGACGGAAAAGAGCTCATTGTGCATAAAAAAATTCGTCCACATCGATGTCAATGGGAAACGTACCCAGAACGTTGGCAGCATTGCCACGTTGGATGGCAATGCTGATTCTCTGGCCGAAGAAAAGGCTAGCCCTCTGGTCACGTAAAAAGTCGACCAGCTTTGTGCTAATTTCTTGAGAAATTCGGTGTTAATGTTTCAACCCTAAACGGCTCGGGTTTGTTTCATGTAACATATATTTTTCAAAAAAAATAAGACTAGCCCTTTAGACGCGATTCTCGTTTTAAATCAGCTAGTGAGATGTATCTGCGCCTCATTATTTTACTTGAGCGACTGCGTATCTTACCTCCACAACCCATTCATTGGACGAAACCCGTTACTAGCCAGATTGTTAGACTTTTGGGCTTCTGACAACCCGTAACAACTGCAAAAGATCTACAAATATCAGCCAGGCCAACGGCCTCGAATTATCGGTATGTAATGGAAATTCCCATAGAACTTAATCAGTAATTAGTTCCATCATAATAATAGGCATAGCAGATTTTTTACGCCGACTTCGACAAGCAGAACATCCTAGCACAAATAATTGATAGATTTTATATATGTAGGTATATCTGTAAACTGTTTACAAGTATGAGAGGTTGAGAGGTGACTGCCATCATAAACATGACAAGCCACCTGCCTACCGACGGAGACGTAGAGAATGATTTGCATACAATTTTATAATTATCTGTATTACAAAGCGGTTTACAATCATGATTCTTTCCATGATTGCATATTTACAATGGATTTACTTGCATGCCTCGTGGAGTTGTGGTTTAACATAGATCTTAGCATGCAACCATTGTTAGGGCTGAGTCACACACACCGTGCGACGTTTCCGTCGACGATGGCTGTCGCACGCGATGGTCCAGCCACTTGGTATTCTGTCACTGTCCTGTTTCTGTCCTAATATAGCGGACAAAGGGTTTTAAAATTTCACTTGGTGGTTTTTATTAATATGTCTATCTATTTTTATCCGTTGATCAAGTTATTTTTAGGATTAGGAGACTAACTTTGAGGCTTAATGATCAAAAGTACAAGTTGCTTTTAGCTAAATTCCCATTCAAGTACCATTACCATTCCATTTTAAATTAAGTGGTTTATTTCAAACCACAAGGTAACAGCCCCGGATCTAAGGGGGGGGAAACCGGGGCACTTGCCCCGGGCGGCAGTTTCATGGGGGCGCCAAATCCTTGAGACAAGAATTCGAAATATGGAACAAATGAAGCCTCTTTTCCTACAATCTTATGGATTTTTATCAAGTAATCGAATCTTAAAATAATATGTTTGAAAAACAAACTTTTCTAGCATAAAGCTATTTAGCCTTTGAAAACAAAACTGCCTATGCGACGGACTTTGAGCAGAAAAGAAAGCACACCGTCTAAAGTTATAGTCTTTAGTTTCTGTTTTATGTCACATATGAAAGTTATTAGATAATAAAAAGTTTAAATTTATTAAAGGATTATTATTAGGTCATTACTGAAATTGGCGTTTTGTAAGGGAGGAACATAAAGACGTTTTTTTTTTAATATGTTATATTTATTTAATCAAAGTATGTACCACTGCTATCTATGCACTTTTGCCATCTCATAGGTAGTTCATTGATTCCTTTACAAAAAAAAACCATTCGGACGGGAATCAATAAAATCTTTTAAGGCGCTTTGGACTGACCCATCGGAGTTGAACTTTTTCCCTTGCAAGAAATTATCCAAATTTCGAAAAAAATGGTAATCTGTTGGAGCAATGTCCGGGGAGTACGGTGGATGTCTTAGACATGCCAATTGAAGCTCAATAATAATTTGGTAGCCGTCTGTTGTGCAGTGTGTGGTCTAGCGTTGTCCTGAAGCAGCAGTGGCCTAGAGTGATTGACCAGCCTTGGCTGTTTAGCAGCTAGCTTTTCCATCATGGTTTGCAGTTGCTGACAATAGACATCTGCCGTAATCGTCTGTCCAGATTTAAGAAAGCTGTAGTGAACGACACCGGCACTAGTCCACCAAACGCTCACAAGTAATTTTTTTTTAATCAATTTTCGCTTGGGGCAGGATTTGGCTGGTTCGCCAGGGTTCAGCCATTACGATGAGCGTTTCCGATTATTGTACAGTATCCACTTTTCATCACAGGTAATGATTCGATTTAAAATCCCTTCATTATTGTGGCGGTTGAATAATGTAACGCAGCAGTCGACGCGTGTTTGTCGGTTTGCTGCACTCAATTCATGAGGTACCCACCTTTCAAGCTTTTGACCATCCCAATTTGCTTCAAGTGGATTAAAACAGTTTTAAAACTAACACCGCAGCCCGCAGCTAACTCAGACGTGGTTTGCGATGGATCCGCTTCCACAATAGCCTTTAATTCTCCATTATCAACTTTGGTCTCCGGCCGTCCACGGGGCTTGTTCTGCAGGTCGAAATTTCCAGAACGAAAACGTTGGAACCAAAAATGCACTGTGTTTTCTTTTGCGACACCGTCGCCGTACAGATCATTAATCCTTCGAGCCGTTTCTGCAGCACTGGTGCCACGATGGAACTCCTACTCGTAAATAACGCAATATTTCAAGTTTTCCATTTTGTAAACTGACTGGCGCAAAGAAAACCAAAAGAGGAAAAAACAAATTAGTTACGGTTTTCCAAACACAAAAGCATGAGTAAATAGCTGTATAAATTTAAAATTGGAATTCCAAACCAAAGGGGATATTTGAGATCAAATTGGCCAGTACGACAAAACGCCAATTTCATAGGTAAGGACCCAATATTTAAGACTGGGCCGAGCAAAAGATGCGCGCGGCAAATAGGTATTTACTGCAGCGCGCTAGTCGTGTGCGTCGTCACGCACACAATGACAAGTTCGCTCGAGCCCCGCTTGCAGTTGCATGACAAAGTTGGTAACTAAAGATTTTTAAAATTTGGGTCGTTGTGTTGAGTGAATTGAAATGACGAATATTTATTATTTAGATGGTTTTATATGTACATAAAGCCCATAATTAAATCTTATAATCTATATTATATAAAAAATAATGTTTGGTTGTATTGTACTATAGTAATACAATAACCGTTCCCTTAATATTCATCCGATTGCGATGAAATTTTGGCTTTGTGGATTGTCGGCTCGGGCATTTTACTGGGTTTGTAGACTTTGTAGGTAAGCTAGGGGAGTAGCTGTAGATGGGTAGGTATATTGTATAATAAAACCAGACCGTAATAAAAAAACTATAATTACCTAATGCGTGTTTTACCATTTTACAAAAAGCCCAGGGAAACGTAGTATATTTATTATACAGGATGTAACGGAAAGATCATATTTTAAAAATTGCTTTTGCTTCTGTAAATGAACAACTTTCTCCAGGGAAGTCGAAGACATTTTTCAAAAAAGAATTTAAATTTTTCATACAAAGTTGTCACCAGATGACCAAAATTTGTTTGGGGTTAAGATAAAAAAGATTATGAAAATAACTGGAAAAGAGACAAGAAGGGTAATATCAATCACATTTAAAAACATTATTGTTATTTTCCACCACTGGTGCATAATATATGGAATAACGTGCCCATGCGATTTATTGCGCTTTTCTTTTGCGTTTTGTTGTTTCTTCAGTTGCAAGTGTTCGTTTCGAATCTTTTTTTCTCCTCTTCATTGATCTTTCATTGAGATTTCATGCCCTGAGTTTCATTTGCCTATCTAACTGAGAACAAGGATTTCCGGCATTAAGCAATCAAAATAAAAAGTTTTAAATTTTTCTTCCATTTTAGACCAAAATTCTATTCTTCCTCGACAAGTTCAACCTTCATGTCCAATTCAATCCAAACTGCAAATATGCATGTTTTTCTTTGTGTAACATGAAGTTGTCCTTGTGCTTGGAAGTATCAATTATGGTTTTTTTTTTTGTTTAATATTTCCTTCCTTGTCTCTTTTCCAGAAATTAATTTTTAAATTAAATTATACGATTTATGTACTCTGCGTTTTGCTGACGCCAATCTTTTGGTATTTCTCTTGGTCTCGAGATGTTTTATAAGTTTGTTAGTACTTGAGTAATATTTTTATACTCGGGTATGCCAGTGGTTGTCTCGAATTGAATGAGACCACTGATGCGGCACATCTTCCAGCATATGTCTGCCTGCCTGAGTATTTTTTTTTTTTTCCTCCAATAAACTTCGCTATGATACCATTAAAAATTTTAGTAATGTTGCTCTATGCATTATGCATCAAGCTTGTAGCATTATTCATCGGTCTGGAAGTGAATTTTAATATGGCTGAAAATATAAAACCACCCTCTTTACTTTTCATCGTTGAAATCAGATTTTCTTCTGTCGATGATTCCCCTTCGGTCAGTTTTTTGCAAAAATAAAATTTGCATGTGCTATGATTTCCAAACACGTGGCCCGTTCAACAAACCCTGCTTCAGATCCAGAACTTTTTGAGAAAAGTTTTGTCATTTTGCGCATATATGTATATGTTTTACAGCGCCAGTAACCAAACGAAGTATATTTTTTAACTGCTTTTCGGTACCTTAATGGGTAGCTTGTGTTTCTAGTCAGCTCAACTGCATCATGTGAAACCCACTTCTATTGCCATGTATTATGATCTCGTCTTTATCTTCAGTTTCTTCTTCTATCAAAATGATTGAATATGAATCCGTATGTTTTGAAGAATACTGAAATAAAATAAGAATATTGTAAGTAGTCAAAAAGCATGTCTTAGAACTGGAAACATACAGTCCCAAAACAGTAATAAAAACGGTACTGTAAACTTACCGTTATATAAACTATAAAAAATATGAGAAGTTTACATTCATCAGGATTCAGAATAATAAATAGCCTTTAATTTATAATCATATTGGGGGAAGTGCGAATTCCAGTAGTACATACAAAAATAGACTTAAGGTCTCGTGGTGCACGGTGCGCAAGTTGCAAGCAACTTTCTGATTACTCTTTGATATCTCTTAAAAAAACAGTAGTATAGATACCTACTACTGTTTCTTGTGATAGATCAAAAATAAAATAAATTCACAATTATAAGAAAAATGTGATCCACCATCGTGTATTCTAAAAAGATTGTCAGAATTGCAATCGCCATCCCTAAAAACCCATTACACAATACCCATATCGAATGTTTGAGAAAAAGTTGCATCCTCCATCTTGGATTTTAAAAAGAATGTCAGATTTGCAATCGGCATCCCTAAAAACCCATTGCACGATACCCATATCGAATGTTTGAGAAAAAGTTGCATACGCCATTTTGGATTTTGAAAAGAATGTCAGATTTGCAATCACCATCCATAAAAACCCATTACACAATACCCATATCGAATGTTTGAGAAAAAGTTGCATCCGCCATCTTGGATTTTAAAAAGAATGTCAGATTTGCAATCGGCATCCCTAAAAACCCATTGCACGATACCCATATCGAATGTTTGAGAAAAAGTTGCATCCGCCATCTTGAATTTTAAAAGAATGTCAGATTTGCAATCGGCATCCCTAAAAACCCATTACACGATACCCATATCGAATGTTTGAGAAAAAGTTGCATCCGCCATTTTGGATTTTGAAAAGAATGTCAGATTTGCAATCGCCATCCCTAAAAACCCATTACACAATACCCATATCGAATGTTTGAGAAAAAATTACATCCGCCATCTTGGATTTTAAAAAGAATGTCAGATTTGCAATCGGCATCCCTAAAAACCCATTGCACGATACCCATATCGATGTTTGAGAAAAAGTTGCATCCGCCATCTTGAATTTTAAAAAGAATGTCAGATTTGCAATCGGCATCCCTAAAAACCCATTACACGATACCCATATCGAATGTTTGAGAAAACGTTGCATCCGCCATCTTGGATTTTAAAAAGAATGTCAGATTTCCAATCGGCATCCCTAAAAACCCATTACACGATACCCATATCGAATGTTTGAGAAAAAGTTGCATCCGCCATCTTGGATTTTAAAAAGAATGTCAGATTTGCAATCGGCATCCCTAAAAACCCATTACACGATACCCATATCGAATGTTTGAGAAAAAGTTGCATCCGCCATCTTGGATTTTAAAAAGAATGTCAGATTTGCAATCGGCATCCGTAAAAACCCATTAAACGATACCAATATCAAAAATTTGAGAAACAATTGAAAAAATCGATTACCTACATTCGCCATTATGTTAGATAAAATATTTTTCCAAAAAAATCTAACATAAAACTTGAACATAACCGGTGAAATGAGTGTACCAGGGTTTACTGTACACATCTTCGTACCTCTCTCTTTAGAGCGTACCGGCGTGATGTTATGTTATGAACATATGACAATATACAGACATGCGATTGCAACAATCCTGAAAGATCAGCCGTAATTATTTGAGGAGTTCTGTTGCAAATCTCCAGAATTCTTCAACGGATCTTCACCAAATTTAAATGGAACGTACTCTTCCAAACAAAAAAAGAATTCACAAAATCGGTCCACAATTTATGAAATCGATAAACATACACAAAAAAATCAAACATACAGCTGAACATAAAACCGCCTCATTTTTGAAAATCGGTTAAAAAGGAAATAAAATAAAAAATAGAAATACATACTTTTTATGAGATTACCATTATATTTACTAAAAAAAATATTTAAAAAATAAAACAGAAATATGTATTGAATAGTAAAAACATAAAAAGTAAATGTTAGGTATGCATAAAAATTCCTACACAAAAATAAAAAAATATGACTTACCTTATTCAACTATTTGCGGCAATGTATACGTACACAATAGATCGCGAATTATCGTTATCGGCGCGTCGCTCCACGATGAGACGTGACCTCTCTCCGAGCTCTCGTGGACGACTGAATTGACGACAGGTGCACGTTGCGTATGATTCAAAACAGCGCGACAATTAAGAAAAAAAAGAACACAAAAATAACCAAATGACATTTCGAAAATGTTAAAACACTAAATTGTGGTATGACCATTAGAGATCAATATCAAAAATCATTAAAACACTAGCATGCTATTTTAAGATTTTTGTCTAACTTTACGTATTTTTGTTATTTAAACTAGACTATATTTTTTTATTTTTGCCAACATAGAATCGTTAACACATTCATTGTGGTGTTCATTACATATTTTTTATCGCAATTATGGTAATAATATTGATTATATCCCTATAACTGTGACGATCGTTTTGAATTATTTTGCACGGTGCAGTCTTAAACAAATGGTCACAAAAATGCTACTCATTGGCAGTTTTAACAGTTTTTTCACTGAAGGAAGGGGGCGCCACTATCAAGGTTTTGCCCCGGTTCGAAAAAATCGTAGATCCGGGGCTGCAAGGTAAATAGGTACCTATATAGTTGGATTCTTTTTTTTGTGGGAGCAGATTTTAAAATTGTAGTCCCACCAACACTTAATGATATTCGATTAATTGCCTGCTTACGATAGTAATTTCTAGCAACTAATGTGTATTATAAATAAGCCAATTGACGCAAAATCATTAGGAAAAGCCACAATACCGCGATATTTTAATGTGTGCCAATAATGTTTGAAAAGCGGCTGTTTAAGTCTTTGAAACTAAGCTAAATTAATATATTAACATCATAAATATTAATTTAAATTCAAATAAAAATGATAATTGTATGTTTTTTTATTAAAGCATTTCTAGAAAGAAACATTTAAAACAATGAGGATCATTATAATAATGCGGAAATTATTACAACAAAAATACGGTACCTACCTAATGGGGATGTGAACGCAAAGCTGAGTGCAGGTGTCGCTGGCGGCGCAATGGCTACTGTCTAATAATTTTTGCTTTGTTTACGTCACGTTTATTTGTTTTTTTTTTAGTTTAAACCGGTCTACCATCGTTATTGATAATATGAATTGTCCCTGGAAGCTTGAGGAATTGAAAGACGAACTAAAGAAACGAGGAGCAAGGATAACTGGAAAGAAACACATCATCGCTTACTATCAGGTGAGATAGTGGTCAAGCGCGAGCCTATAATAGATAAAAAAAAAAAAAAAAAAAGATATTTTATTGAGAAGCAGACTTTTATTTATTAAAATATTTTTCATCGCCGATATGTTCTAGATTTGGCTATTTTTTTAGTTGTAACGAGTTATTTCTTACTTGATTCATGGTTGGAAAGTTTACAAAAAATGAGCGAACAGTACTTTAATGTGTTGGTATTCTTTAAGTTTTAGGTTTGAAATCTTATTTTATTTTCGGCAATCAAAGCCCTCAAGCTTTTGAAGGCCAAGCAAATGTCATTCCTGCTGTAGTACTTTATCAATACGGGAATAGCTCCACTATATTGCCGAAGATTACCAAGCAACAGAATCAGAGTTACTTTGACAGACACATATCATAACCTATAAATATGTATAGCCTTTTCCCAGTTTATTTAGCGTTGTATATTTGGGCAACAAATGAACACTGGGTTTGGTAAATCCTGATACAGCACACTGAGATATTTTTCGAGAAAATTTAAATTTACTGAATGATAGGTTATAAAATGTATGGATTTGACAGCTTTCAATAGCCATAGCGACGATGCGCCACCTGTCGTGATAAAATGGCAGTTAACATCCCAATTAAATAATACGGCACAGTGCGTCCACTGCGCACTAGAGAGTCTGGAAGTGTGAACATGTCCTTATACGCACCCTTGGTCTACCCTACAAAAATCATGATTGTTTTTTTATCGGGTTAAAAAACATTTGGTACTCAGTGATTATCAGGGAAAGAGTTTTCGTAATCAGATAACTTTTACTAACAGAGATTAGTTACTTGACTTTACTTGAGATTTGGAGGAGTCCAAATCAACAAACGAAATCTTTTTCACACCACCAATGCTCGACAATGTCCAATTACATATCATGCAATCTCAACAAAAAGTAAAGCATTACCTCCCAAGAGTGGTAAAGTTGTATAAAACTCGCAAGGGAGTCAAGTGATTTGAATTTGGAACGTCAAATTCGTGGAAAAAATGTCCATGTGGCATTGTAAAGAGGTTTTCAACACACTTGCTCATAAAGTGGCTCTTATTTCACCGCAATTAGGCACATAATGACACCTGTTATCAAACTGTGACTTTTTCATTACTATTCACAAGTGAGATAAAGAGTTCTTTTTTTAATGTATTGGTTGAGATGCTTTGTTCTTAAAAAAGTTTCGATACAAAAAAGATCGTGCTCAATAGTACAAATGCAACACATTTCATGCAACTTCGTATTTAAATAGATAATTTCAACTTGTACGTGTTTAATAAATAAAACTTTCACTTAAATATAACTTTTGTTTTTGTCTGTAATAAAGAAAACTTGAAATTCCCCATTTTGTACGTGGCTATCCGCAAAAAGCGAATAAAAAAGATATCTCATTATTTTTAGTCTATGGCCGATCGCCATTGTTAGATGCGCGCGCATAGGAAAACTGATTAATTTTGCCCGCCATTGCGAAAAAAAAATCACAACTCGTTTTCACTGTTGGAAATGATTTTTTTGTATTATTTTCTTCACAAGTGTGTTGAAAAACGTCGTATGATACACGTGTGTATTGATGATTACCGTCCTCGGCTCTCTTAAGACCCTCACCTAACTTCTCGGGTCAATGGCGCCTCAGCGGTAATCACCAACATTACACACTTGTACCATAATGTACTATTGTTCGAAAATCGAACTGGCCACCATAAGCAGAACTCAAAAAAATATGAAAAGTGGCGCGTTTTCTAAGAATTTGATACAAAAGACGGTGTTTGGTGCTGAGATTTTTAGTGAATTTTATTGCAATATTTTTGCTGACAGAAAATGTTGAGCGATAGCGATTGTACGCCAGAGTTTCTACATCTTTTGCCCCAGGAAACTTGTCATCAAAGTTCGCGATCCAAAATGGCATCCAAACACAAGTTTCTGCACCTTTGAGTACTGAAACAAAATCCACCACAACTGCCATAAAGGTACCGAACAAAAATGATACTCTATCCTTCATTATCTGAACTAATGTGTCCAACATCAATATTAACTTTTGATTTATATTAATTACAAAATAAATACTTAATATATGGAGCCCTGACTTCTTATCGTCTCGCAAACGGTGTGAAAAATAGAGTATGCTCCTCTGGAATAAATTCTGTCTTCGTCTTGGGCAATATGCCGCCCGTGATGTAAGACACTACTTTAGCCCCATGGTGGATAATAGAAAATAAATAAGAAATTTTTATGTTACAAATATTCCTGCTATTATAAAAAGTTTCCCATTTCCTTCTCCAGGACTCAGAATATATCTAAGTTAAATTAAATTAAGATTTATTTGCGGTTTAGGCGTAAAAACGAAAGAAACAAAGAGACAGAATTAAGTTCTTTCGCATTTCTATACCAATATTATAAAGAGGAAAGATTTTTTTGTTTGTTTGTACCGAATAGGCTCCATAACTACTGGACCGATTTCAAAAATTCTTTCACCGTCGGGAAGCTCCTCTATCCCCGGGTGACATAGGCTACTTTTTATCTCTGTATTCCCACGGGAACGGGAACTACGCGGGTGAAACCGTGAGGCGTCCTCTAGTACAATATAAATTTACCTAGCTAGTTGTTATTGTCGTGTTCACTTGCGGTCAGTAACTCCCATGTTTTAACGCGTCCAGTTCGACTGGAAGGGAGGAAAATACTGCTTCTCCAACAGGTATTTAAATTACACCAAACTCGCCACTGGACTGGTCCCGCTTAGGTTTTTCCCGTGCGTATGCGCATTAAATCGGCCTGTAATTTTACATTGAGGAATGTGGATTGTATTTTTGTTAAAAATAATAAGGTCATTATAAGTTGTATGTACTGTTACAATCACTATCTACTGTAAATATTTCAATTTATTTTAGAAAGGAACCGTAATTGCTAGAATTGAAGTATTTTGTTTTTTCTAGCCATTGCTGTCCAACGGCTGGGGTAAGGCCTCCTCCAAGTCCTGCCAGATATTCTTTAATTCCTTAATAAACAATAGTTAATGAAGCTATACACTAATAAGACATTATAATAATAACCATTCTATAACAAGGAAACCGTATTTTTTTTTCATACACTGACATCCAGAGCCGGCACAACTATCTGTAGGTGAGCGCAGCAGTCAATCACTCAACCACTGCGTTAGCCTGCCCAAATTCAGACTGCTATTACTAATAAGAGCCTAATGTGTCTGTATGTTTGATACGTTCATGACTAGGTAAACTAAAGTGCCGAGATAAACTGAATCCTGTGCATGGACAAGGACCTTCATTAAAAAAATTGCACCAAATTGGTGTGGAAACTTGTTTGGGTAAGTCCAAAATCCACACGGACGTAGTCAGGGGCAAACCACTAGCGGAAATCAAAAACTACTTAAAAAGCTTATACGGAACTTTCATACTTTAAGCTTTCTTGAATTCAGCGAACTTTATTGAGGCCGTATTTAAGTTCACCTTTGTAAAGTGCAAATCACAACAAAAACTTGTTTGTTTCTTATGTAACCTCGCACAAATGCACCGAAAAAACGTTAATTTGGCTCTAATTAGGAATGTACATAATATAATTAGCGGTAAATTCTAGCAGACTCTCTAAATGCTTCCTATTCGTTTCTAGAAACAAACAAAGAATCTTGATGCTATCTAATTGAAGAATAATTAATGGCAATCTCAAATTTTGGCATCTAAATTTTTGCTCATCTAATGTTTTGTGTAAATAATTCTAAGTGCAATGAGTAATTTAAGTATTTTCGTAAAATTACATTTAAAATTCTAATTAAATTGTATTGTATTCAAATGTTCACGCAAAAAGATCTCGACATTTAGATGCCGAGATAACCGGCGTGTGTATGACTAGATGTATGAATGTGAGTGAAGCAAAAGAAGTAGTTATGTAAGGATCGTAGCAGGTGGCGTTCCGTTTCTGCCTACCCCCAAAGGCGTGAGTTTATGTATGTATAAACGTACTTTTGTAAAGTTTTCTTATACCCACACAAGGTACAGTTTGAACTACAAAAGCCTTATAAAAAAATGTGCCAGTTTTTGAATATTTTTTTAATCCTTTTAATATTATCAATTGATTATTCTGGATATCGAATCTAGTCTTAACTCAATAGCCCACAAATATCTTCTACTTACATAATTAAGTCTTAAGTATGTCTTGTTACATAATTATATCTTGGGGATAAAATTATGCAATTAAATCAAATCAGAAAACTTCCGTAAAACTTACTAAAATCTAAAGCGCTCATTATTGTTGGCAATTAATGCTCAATCTGTTGGATCTGCAGTCTCTCCCGCCAGTATTGTATAATTCAATGCCCATATATTATTCTAAAAGTGCCGAAAACTTGGGCGTCCATATATACACTAATCTCTCTTGGGAGATTCATAACGCTGATGGGAGTAGGAGGGTCTCAATACCTTCGCGATCGGTTTGAGAACCTCATCCCGAAGGGTAAGCCTTGTCGCACGGCCACTTCGCTTTTCCTTCGTACTCTGCGTCATACTTTTAGCCGCTACGATGGCTCCTTCTCTGTTCCTGCAGAGCATGTCTGGAACTCTCTTCCACACTCCATATGCGATAGCCCTTCTCTCGATGTCTGATATATATATGTATTTGTCTTTATCAACGTAGGTCTTTTATGTATTACTAGCTGACTCCCGGGGCTTCGCGCCCGTCAACTGTATACCTACCCTGCTTACCCTGTATACCCTGCCTACCATGCCTATCCTGCCTACCCTGTATACCCTGCCTACCATGCCTACCCTGCTTACCCTGTATACCCTGCCTACCATGCCTGCCCTGCCTACGCTGTCTACCCTACCCACCCTGCCTACACTGCCTACTTTGCCTACCATGCCTAACCTAACCTATCTACCTACCTACTATTTTTATCTATCATCAACAGTTTACTCAGCGCATGCCAAAGAAAAAATTTTATAGGCAACTGTATACCTACCCTGCTTACCCTGTATACCCTGCCTACCATGCCTACCCTACCCACCCTGCCTATACTGCCTTACCTGCCTACCCTACCTACCCTGCCTACACTGCCTACTTTGTCTACCCTACCCAATCTACCTACCTACTATTTTGTATCTATCATCAATAGTTTTCTCAGCGCACGCCAAAGAATAAATTTTATAGGCAACATTTTCCTACCTTGGGTTACTTTTTGCAATTTCATAAGGATCTCTAATTTTGTTAAAAATATATTATAGCCTATGACACTCAGGAATAATGTAGCTTTCTACTGGTGAAAGAATTTTCATATTCGGTTCAGTAGATCCAGAGATTACCCCTTACAACGTCACAAACTCACAAACCCACAAACTGTACCTCTTTATAATATTAATATAGATTATGTAACTAGTTCCATCTTACTATATAGGTATATATATTGTACACTGGATTACTGTCCTCTATTATGATCTCTATCACTCAAAGGTTTGCTGGAAGAAAATTCCATTTGGAGTTAAGCTCGCCTTTGTACATGAAATTAGTTATCAATATGTTTAAATCTAATGTCTTGTTTTACAATAAAAAATTAAATATTTCTTGCCTTTGCCTAATTTCTTTCTATGTAAAAGATCCAATGTTAAAAAGATCCATCATCCAATGTTTCAAGGTTTGGCTCTTCTAGTAGGGGAAACCAATTAAAATCGTAAAGCGGGTGTCCATGACCGCCTTACCAACCTGCTAACTTCTATTTAACTTTCCGAGTTCAAAGTCCACTGCATCTTTTCCGTATGCCTTGACTTGACCATCGATCGTTGATTAAAAGACTTTGATTTCCATCATAGTATATTTATTGATTGATATCAGTTTCTTCTAAGACTGGTTATTGTAAAATTTATTTTGAGCATTGCGCATTCAGAATTAGTTGTTCGATCGAATGTGCTTGATGGAAGTTTCGATAGATCTGTTATTGTTAGAAATGAGCAAATGTCCAAAAGCTCATACTTTCATTTCAGTAGTATTGACAAAAAAAAATGTATTAATTATATGCATTATAACCACTTAAAAACTAAGAGAACTCAGGATAGACGATGATGACAACCTTTGTTCGCATATGGACAGGTTCTCATACAGAAGGACAGTTTCGCATAAAGACAAAGTACAGTTAAGTTGAAAATAATATATATCAAATAAAATTATAGGAAATAAACAAAATTCTTATTTTCATGTCAATGAATTCACTGAGTGCATACCTAACTCTATTCAAACATCAAATATTCAATAAAAACCACGAACACGTAATATTTTCTGTAATCCCTTTTTCTAGACGACGCTAATGATTTTCTGACGTATTTAACAGTAAAACAATTATAAGAAAAATATCACTGAGTGCAAACCTAACTCTAGTACCCACTAATGATATCTCTAACAAAACAAAAATATCGTCATTCAAGCATCAAAAATTCATTAAAAACCTCAAACGCGTAATATTTTCTCTAAATCCTGTTTCTAGACGACGCTAATGATTCTCTGACGTATTTAACAGTAAAACAACTGTAATGTTCAAGCCTAATTATGAGGATAAGAAGCAGCCACGGAATGCGAAAAAATGGAGCAAGATACCAATCAAACAAGAGAAGAAAAATATTGAAAAGAAATGAATGAAGAAAACGTGGTGCTTCGAACGACATGAAATACGAACCAAGCGTAACATATGACAAGGGAAGTAATATCATGCAATTGATCATTCATATTCCTTCCTTTATTCTAATTGAGGCTAGAGTGAACAGCCATCTTCTGAGCACCCTCGTTCCATCTTGACCTCACCCATAGATTTATTATCAGGCGTGAATGAGTAATCAAGGTTAAGAGCGGGATCATAGTGAATTAAAAAAATAATCTTACTGGTAGCTGAGTCTGGAATGTACAGCAAAATTATTGTTTTAAGGGTTCTGTAAGCAAAGGGTAAAACGGGACACTATTATTAGAGTTCTCTATTAATAAGACTCCACTGTCCGTCTGTCTGTCTATCTGTCTGTCACAAGGCTGTATATCATGAACCGTGATAGCTAGACAATTGAAATTTTCACAGATGATGTATTTTTGCTGCCGCTATAACAACAAATACTAAAAACAATATACTCCCTTAAAACAAACGTGATTTTTTGCCGTTTTTTGCGATAATGGTACGGAACCCTTCATGCGCGAGCCCGACTCGCACTTGGCCGGTTTTTTTTTTAAATCAACGGTTGTATTCCTGGCTACGAATATTGACTTTTCAAATATCCTATGATGCAGTTTTAGTTTTCATCAAAATCGATTTCGTGACTACTTTAAGTGTGTTTGCTATTCCTCTTAGTTTCGGATTTAGCCATCCATGCCCCCTTGAAATTCACCCTGTATCATCATCATTTCAGCCAAAAGACGTCTACTGCTGGACATAGGCCTGCCCAGGCGTCGTCACCCTGTATATTGTTATACGTAATGGGCCAACAATCGTGGAGCTATTTGCAGTAGGTACGAGTAATAAAGTAACAAAAAAATAATTATTTATTTATTATTATTATTTTTGCTCCTTATAAACCGAACTATCGCCCTGTTTCGTTTGATCCACGATTTATCGCCCAACCTTTAAATATATTGTTTTTGTGAGGAAGCCATATCTGAGCACAGTTGATACAGAAAGTTATACGCCGTAGTTACAATGGTCACCGTTGCTCTATACATCGAATCTGTATGTCGCCCTTAGGTTGTAAGTTACTACTGAGTACAAGTCGATCGATTGAGGGCACCGTGGCATAATAATTAGTCATTCATGGGCCGGGAGCGGTGAACTATGCACTTCGTCCTCTTTTATTGAACCGAAAGCGTCGTAGCACGCAGCTCAGGAACCATATTGACTGTTACTCTGAAGCGTCCACATTTTTCAACTTCACTATGTACTAGAACTAAACAGTGGGAAATTCACTAGTAGCAGGGCTTCCCGTAGACATGAAAGACAGGAGTAGAACTGCAGACCTAAGGTAGCGAGGTCGACGAATATGCGACTCAGGTGCCCCAAGTCAACGGCACGAACTATTTTTTGCGCGGAATGCATGCTATCTCATCCGACGACACGTGCGATAGAGATTGATGATGTGATGAGCAGTAAGAAGCTAGTTCTTGTACGAATTAGCAATTTTGCATATTTGTAGCAAAATGGATGATGATTTAGGACGAAAAAGAGAGCGCGAAATTTTTTGAACAGACCTTTGGGAGTCTAGATATCATGAAAAAACTACTAAATGTATATTTTCAAAATAAAATTATTTGCATTATTGAATTACTAATCTATCCCTGTATGGAAGCCGTTTTGCAATTTTCCTTCTTTTTATGGTATTTATTTCTGTGCAAACATGCGTTAAAATTAGTGTTGAAATATGGAACTTTCGACGCTCATAACTTTCAAATATTGTATTTTTTACTTTTCTGTTTCCATACAGGGCTAGATAATGATGAGACAAATTAATATCATTTTTTATTTTAAACGTACATCGTCAAACAGTGGAGTAATCTCTAGATTACGTTTGTATGGAAGAATTTTTTATTAGTGCAATCTTAAGACCACGACAGTCGCCAACGATCTTGAGTGATCAAAACGCGCACTCGTTTCACACCCGTGCGACACCATTTTTTTAGTTTTTTTTAGCTTTCCTTATTATTCTATGACTTTAGAAAAAAGGCCTGACATCAAAATTAAGATAATTAAATTGTCTTTGAGATGTTGACAAAATCATTAAAATTCGCCCGGCGGTTTTTGTACGACTGTCGATTTTTTTTGTCCGTTTTGCAAATTAATTACACTATGTTATACGAATAAAACTAAAAATGTTCTTAGATCAAGTTATTAAGAAAATGGTTTAATATAACATATATTTTTTCCAAAAAAAAACATCTGGCTATTTAGACGTGATTCTTATTTTAAAATCAGTACTGAGGGGTATCTGCACCCTTAAGGGCAAGTGAATTCCCCGCTATACCAAAGTCTAGTCATATTTCGGCCCTTAGCCCTCCATTTCTACCTACTCTTTACATCTAGCCTAACTTCCATTGCCTTATCCATAAACACAAAGCATTACTCGCATTGCTTTATGACGTATCACGGTGTACTGTATATTTTGTCGGAACCAATAAGGAAGTGAAAACGTATCGCAACTCGCTAGACACGACTGTACAACGACACATTGCTTGGTACCAAACGTAGTAGGTACATAAAGTACATTAGGTAGGTGTGACTTTAAAATGACTTTCAGTGCCACATTATCACATACTGGCGGAAAAACTGATAATGTATTAATTTAATAACACATCATACTTTTTTCCTGTCCTTGTATCTCAAAATTATGCTTCGTTTATTATAATTTTTTATCGATAGCTTACTAATAAACTAAAAATCAAAATATGCACAGGGCTAGTATAAAAACTGGTTAATTCCCAGATATGTGTTAAACGTATTTAATACTAGCGGACGCCTCGTGGTTTCACCCGCGTAGTTCCCGTATTCGTGGGAATACATGGATAAAAAGTAGCCTATGTCACCCGGGGATAGTGTAGTTGCAAACGATGAAAGAATTTTTGAAATCGGTCCAGTAGTTTTTAAGTTTATTCATTACATACAAAAATACAAATCTTTCTTCTTTATAATATTAGTATAGAATTATAGATTAAATAAACCACTGTGGTTAGTATAGTTTCGAAATATACCTATTATTTTACAATACACCTTAATGGATTTCCCAAGCATTTAACTGGCGATTAACATCTAAAATTGGAGCGGACTGGATTAATGATCCCGTTATCCTAATTGATGTAAACTTGGACCAACTTAATGAGAGGTTGTTGGAAAGGTAGACCCCAATAGTTATAAGATATCATGTTAATACTTTAGCAAGCTACAATTTATTTTTCAACACACTTGCTCATAAAGTGGCTCTAATTTCACCGCAATTAGGCGCATAATGACACCTGTTATCAAACTGTGACTTTTTGATTACTATTATTCACAAGTGAGATAAACAGTTTTATTTTTTTAATTTATTGGTTGAGTTGCTTTGTTCTTAAAAAAGTTTCGATACAAGAAATATCGTGCTCAATAGTACAAATGCAACACATTTCATGCAACTTCGTATTTAAATAGATAATTTCAACTTGTTCGTGTTTAATAAATAAAACTTTCACTTAAATATAACTTTTGTTTTTGTCTGTAATAAAGAAAACTTGAAATTCCCCATTTTGTACGTGGCTAAAACGCTATTCGCGAAAAGCCAAAAAAAAGATAACTCATTATTTTTAGTCTATGGCCGATCGCCATTGTTAGATGCGCGCGCATAGGAAAACTGATTAATTTAGCCCGCCATTGCGAAAAAAATTATAATATAACTATTCTCATTATATAAGTATTGTCAAGTCAAGTAATGTCAAGATAAGTATCATGTATTTGAAACCTACTCCACCTCGAATCATCAATTTGAGTTGGTTTGTTATTTAATGACATTAATCATGTCGAGTGGCGGTTTTTCAAACTGATTTGGAATATGAGCCCGAGGTTGAAGAATCTCAAAGTACAAGTTATGTTTGAGCCATAAACAAAGGCTCGACGATCATTTGCGACCTGTCAGTCTACATTATTACCGTCAGTAAAGTAGAAATAAGTCCCGTTTCTGTGTCTTTGGCCTTGGGCTTCGAAATCGATTATTTCACATAATTCTTATTTATTATGAAGTAAGGTTACTACTTGGCTGTTTGATATTGTGGATATACTAGTGTAGCTCTTCTCACCGTCTTCACGGGTCTTCCACAGCGTCGCTTTCTATTATTGCAGAACAATTCCAAGAAGAAGCCGTGAAGAATTTAAATAATGGAGGGAAACCTTTGCCCAGCAAAGGGACAACAATCCCACCGCACTATTCCCAAACCACTGCAAATCCTGAAATCCATCAACAGTGGCGACCACCAGAAAAGCGCCGAGGCAATGAAGCTCGATGAAGTCCCGGAGAATGAATTTAACTGTCTTGGATCCCGCAATGAAGTTAATCAGAAAAGGTTAACGGAGGACTAAAACAAGACCAATTTCCATTTCCCTCCATATAAAGCAGGAGACAGAACAAACAAGGCCAATAGGCACAAAGGGACGTTTACACCTAGGATAAGCCCAAAGCCAGCAAAGGGACAGTATGAGCTGATATAATAGGGTAACCGTTACTAGGTATAGGTTTTTTATGAATTAGACTATTAACCCAAGCTATCCCTGTGTGAGTGGCCTTGGGCAACACGGCCTACTCTCTGTAAAATGGAGCTGAATCCATTTTTACGATTTTGTTACACCTGGGACAGCAAAAACGAAGAATTCTCGCACTGCATAATATTTTTTTAATTAAATAATACGCTATTAACATTCATAACAGTTACTGTATTATTCGCAGTTGTTTTTCAAAATAACGAAACGCTTAAGATGTTGACGTCAGAAAAAAGCTGCGGCGCAGTTTATAATTCCACTGGAGTTTACATTACTTGTTGATTGACGTAATAAGTAGAAAAAATAACAAACCAGAGGTCTCCGCCCTCAATGAAGACGTGAATTTTCCATACAGTTCTTTTTTAGTGATCTGTATATGGCAAAAAATACCAGTCTATTAATAGTAAAGCTACGTCAATACGGGGCTTTTTATGGAAATGTTTCTGAGGTTTTTTACAAGCAAAAAACATAGCAATAAACATCATCTTCTTATTATATTCCTGTTGCAGAACTTCTTACGTTCACAAGGCAATCTCTTTCTCAAAATCTTCTGCACAAGGAATTATGCACTACATGCATACAGACATAGTTGATGCTGAACTATGCAACATTTCATAGATGGAACAACGTTTATATTTAGGGATGAAACACACTTAAAACACTACAGTGAGAGTCCAATCCTATTCTGCATCATCATGATCCTCCACAGCCAAATTTCCCCTCCCCCACAGCTGAGCACAGGCTCTAGAAGGACTCTTAGGATTGGCTTCTTGTACCAGTCCTCACGTTCCTCTTCTAATATATATAGTTTAATAAAATAGTATGTTCTTTATCCATCTTCACGCTTCTGACTTTACTAACACAATCGGGTATAAAGGGGACAGGCAGATCATTTCCCGGCTCTTTAGCTTATTGTAACGAAAGTGGGTTACAACAAGCACCTACAAGTAGCCAAGTATAACAAGTTGAACTTAACGGTACTCAAATTACAAACTCTGCCCTTGTACGGTACCCACAAAAATAATTATGGCCTGCGTGTAGCATAAATGACTGCGAATGATCACTTTATTTGAGGGCCAAGTCAAGCCGTTCGTGACACTGAATGTGTTCAAATATTCACCAAACGTTCGGCAGTCGGCTAGTCGTTTATTGTGTTGTTGATAAATGTTAATGAATTAGTACAACATACTTACACTGGGGTTTCCTCGTCAGCTGATTAGATGTCCTTGCAAGGTCTTATGGTCCTACGAAGTGTATTCGCTAGAGAAAATCGAAGGTCCTTGAATGAAGGTCATCTATGCGGTTAATTTTACGAAAAAATCGTACAGCGCCCGTCGCGTTCAGTATAATACTGCCTTCAGGGTGCTGATGGGCCTGCCTCGCTTCTGTAGCCCATCAGGGATGTTTGCAGAAATGCGCGCAGATTTTATGTATAGCAGATGTGTATCCTAGATGTCGGGTCAGCTCCAACAGCATCCTGGCCATGAATGCTGACAGGCTGGACTGTGTTCATATGAATCGTTGCTCCAGTATTTCAGCTGGAATACTGAAGCAATGATGATTGTATTTATGTGAATTTTAAATGTTGTTCAAATTGTATCTGTTGTTATTGTGCTACTAACATATATAGTTGTATAAGTTTGTATTGTTACTAAACCATGATTATGTATATTTAGGTTTGAGTTATTCGTCGGTGCTCCATGGACCAAATATGGGCCCTGTCGCCTTAAATTAATGGATTAATAATAATAATATTCAAACCAAATTGATGTTGGTGTGTAGCAAGGAAAGTTGTATGTCTCTTAAATGTCTGTTTCATCCTAAAAGTATCTTAAACTAACTTGCATTCATCAATAATACCGACTAATTAACCGACTTCGCAAAATAGGAGGAGGTTTTCAATTCGACTGTATATATATATATATTTGATGTGTGTTACCTCAGAACTTGTTACTGGGTGTACCGATTTTGATGATTCTTTTTTATTTGAATGCTGGTGTTTGTCATGTTGTCCCATTTAAATTTGATTAAGATCTGATGAAGAACTTTGGAGATATACATCAGAACTCTTCAATAAATGACGGCAAATCACTCGGGATAGCTGCAATCGAATGTCTGTTTATTGTTTATTTTAAAACCCATCATGCAGCTGCAGGGTTGGGTATCTTGCTAAAAACGACAAGTTAGTTAACTTCATCTTAAATCATCAAGAAAACCTGAAATATACTCTTAAATAAATCATAAACAATAACAACCTTGAACAATTATTATGTCTCACGAAAGCTATAATTTATTGCAAATTCTTTAACCAACACTTGAATGTTCAGGAAACTTACAGAATAACTAAAGCCAATTACTGTATATTAAAACTAAATATAGTGGTTCTTAAATCAACTTTTATGTAGCCCACATGTGTCTCACAGAGTTTAACGATCCTGTGAACTATATAAAAATAAGACAATAAAATAATGCGAGAGAACCTTGAAGGAAGAAACACACAGATTATGTTGATACAAAAAAGCACTAACTGTATCAACTTTTAAAAATACCTATATTTTAAATAGCTTCAGTTGAATGTCGAGGACACTGCGTGCGTGTATGAGGAATACTATATTACTATAGGAGTAGTTTGTGAAGATTACTTGAATCAGGAAATGTAACAAGCCCTTCTCGTGACTAGCAGTAGACAGACAATGAAGACTTGAAGAGGTTGTCAGTCTTGGGTAAATGGCACTGTCTGGATTGCGTCGAGGGAATCTAAAAGCAACAACAACAAACAATAGCAAATTATTCAAGAAAACGCCATAGTATTCTACGTCTATCATGTATCTGAAGGTTTTCAGTAGTATTTTAGGTTATCATGGCTTTATTAGTATCTAGGTACTACCGTAAATAAATTGTTGCATATAAATGGGTAATATTTGCATACGAATCCATTCTCAAGTTGGTAAGAATTTTGTATTTTTGGATCGTCTTTTTGTTATCATATACTAAAAACAATTCCTTTTGTATAAATTGTATAAGAAAGTGGGTTGAGTTTTCTATTTGCATTGCAAATAGAAGAATAGAAAAATAAAGAAAATATTCCAAAAGCATTAAAATGTGTTACATCCACTTTCTAATGCAAAACAAAGTTTATGTGCAAAGGGATTGTATAAAAAAAAACTTAAGGAACTAAACGTGACACTGGCTAAATGCACAAAACGTGCGAAGCCAAAACAAAGAGACGGCAATTTTTTTCCTGACTAAATGTCATTCATACAAAATTCGTGGCACAACAAATCTACAACAAAATTACTGACATTTTTAATAACAGCTGATAAAAGCGTCTATATATTATTATTCCAAATGGCGAGCAAGATGTTCAGACAAGCTCTAGTCATCACCAGTTTCTCTGGAAAAAGTTCAACCTCTCATTTTAAATATAATGGTGACAACTAAAGTGTTACATTAAGGAAACTGGTATGTAACGTAGTTTCCTATTAATTATACTTTGAAATGTCGCTTCTTCTGATATTTCAGACCTTTTATTTCATAATTTTGATTGTCCGTTTCCTAGTCTGTGGTATCAGTTGATAGAACTCCGGCTTCAGCAACCGGGAAAAGCGCATAACCCCTTGTGTGCCAGCAGTCTTCGTGATTCCGTACATTTTACTACGAGAACTGCGGCGCGGTCTCTGCTCATAATCCTGTTATGGAGCGCTACTACTGATGGCGGTGTTTTTTCGTCCAGCGCGGATCTCCCACGAGTGGCACAAATAACCTAGTATTTATACGTTGTCGTCTACTTTTTAAATACCACGAATAAAAACTTAGTAAAAAGATGTTAAGGATTCATTACCACCTGGATGCTTAAGCCAAAATGTAACCGGTTGCAAATGCGTTGAGGATAGGCACGTGTATTCAGCTCAATACCTTGCCAAAATTTCAGCTCTAAGTTTTTTATTTCTACATTTAAAATAACGCTGGAAACAATGATTACATTGGGGTTACATGTAGTTACCGAGTATATCTACGAACTATTGTGAGTTACTAAACAAATGTTTAATACATCGTATCGTTAGTCTAGTTGTCACAAGTGCTACTGCTATGAATGAGGTCATGAATTCAATTCCCAAGTCAGGCAAAGTATTTTCCATAATGGAGTTTCTCCTGCGGAGTAGATTCGTGCCCGATACTCAGCCAGCAGTATATGTTTAGACTCGCCCACTTAAATTTAACTGGCGGAATGTGTGGGTACCTACCACAGAAACGTAAACCTCAGCCAAACCGGAACCCATGCTTAATTTTATATTATGCTAAATCAGTTCCTATAACAATAAAAACAACGTTAACGCTGCCTACGTACTTAACATATATGCTTCCAAACTTACCAGAAACAAAAATTTCCTTGTTGATTCGAGTCTACTTGTTAGATTTCCGCTTCAATATTAGCCTAAATCTGTCAATACAAATAATATTATTACACAATCCTCACAGTTAAAAGTACACGTGGTTCAAAGTCCACTTTAGTTTGTTTTTTATCGAGAAGCAGGTGATTTACCTTGATCGACCAAAGTCCAAAGCCATATCGACGTTCAACCTTTGAACGCAAACCTCAATTCTGAAATGATCTCGAACTGTCGACTATATTGTAATTTGTACCCAATATGATTCATACAAATATGTTAGACTAGTAGTTAGTTATACTCTTGGAGTTTTAGTGATAGGCTTTCCGCATTCTGATTCATATTATTTATAATGATGACACTGTGTTTTCTGAACAGGTTCAGAGGCCATCAGGAGTCCAAACATCAAAGAAAACCTTTGAATGATCTATCATTAGTAACTACGATGCTACATGATAAGTTACTACGCGTTGACCAACCCTGGTTCCCGGCTGGTTTATTTTTATGGTTCCGTAGACCTTAAGACTCCACTGTCTGCCTGTCTGGCACCAGGCTGTATTTCAAGAACCGTGAAAGCTAGACTAGTTGATAGTTCCACAGATGTGTATTGTATTGTATCTTAAATAAAAGAGTTGATAACCAAAACTCATAAGACTGACTCTGTGAAACTATGACGGTAATTTTTAACTAATTTTAAATTATTGTATAGTAAGTTTATTATTTTTAATATGATTTATGTGTATATTTGCTATTATATTTTAACATCGTTAAGCCTGATTTTGTGATAAATGATTTATTTTCTGTAAGTTGGTTTTTACAAACACTTTTACACGTTAATAATATTGATAGATAATTACTTACTTGTTATTAATTGTTTGTAAATTGTTGATTATTGTTAGCATGATTAATGTGTATGTTTTTAGTACGTAAATTTTAAATAACAAGAACTGTAATCAAAAGGGTGTTTTATATTATATAAATATATATAAAAGGCATATTATATAAATAAATGATATTTTTGAATCAAATAGTTTTTCCTTTAATTATTACGTTAAACATTTTTTCGGTTGACAGTACTGTTTTTGGCTTGAACAATAGATTATTATTATTCATTGATGGGTGGGATCAGTCGCCGGCAGAAAAATATTAAAATAAATGCATCCGGCAACTGATCCCGCGGGATCAGTTAATTGCAGGATCAGTCGCCGGAAGCCTCTTTTGTTTGCCGTTTTTTGGCGATAATGTTACGGAACCCTTTGTGCGCGAGTCCAACTCGTACTTGGCCGGTTTTTTACTAATTTAAAGTCGAGACAACGAATATCAATAATTATAGAGGTATAGAAGGACTAATAAAGACAAACGCACATTTTGCAGACCAGTTGAACCGCGTCAATAAAGCCACACCCTACCTTACCTACGAGAATTATGTATAAATATTTATTATCACCATGTTTTGGTAACAGGTTTTCAAGGCCACGTATTTCTTACTCATATTATTATCGCATAAGTGAAAATATAAACAAGACCTCGGCGCGTGCAGAAGTTGTGTAAGTACTGAGTAATGAGGCACCAGAGAGGCAGCGGTGCACCATGTGGCATTGTGCCAAAACCACACGACTACGCTATGTACCACACATCGTCGGTACCTACTAAGGGTCCCCGCACACGGGCCACCGGCCACAGCCACAAACGCCGCCACGAGAAGCTAGAAGCGGCTACAAAAGTAGCTGAAGCGCGCGACAGCTCCTTGTCATCATAGGCCATTGCATATTGACTCCGCGTGCGGGCCACAAGAAGCGAGCAGCGACGATTTGTAGCATGTGGCGGCCACCGGCGTCAACCGTGTGCGGCGAGTCCACATAAAATGTATGAAAACCACAGGAAATATGCCGGTGGCGTCGTTTTGTGGTTGTGGCCGGTGGCCCGTGTGCGGGGACCCTAAGAAATATCTCTATGTAGTATGTGCTAAGCCAATTATATCATCAAAACAATGCTAGACAGAGGCCTTCCCGAATGTGACCTCCACTAACAGTATCCAGGGATTTGGCACGACCTTCGCTAGGTCTAGCTTGAGCATTTATTTACTCTAGTACATATTTTCGTAATAATGCTTTTATTATTGGTGATTCTTCTTCTTTTCTTAATATTTCTTAAAGTTCTTCTTTTGTTGCCTCTCCCATTAATCAAGATGGGTTAGTGTTGCCAGATGGTCGGGAATCGTCTGGATTCTCCCGACAAAACTAAAAATCTCCAGACAAACAAGTTCTTGGAAAGTTCTTTCTTTTAGATTATTTGTATTATCAATTCCTGTAAGCATTAGAAGTTTGCTAAATAATTTATATACCAAAGAGAGAAATTGTATGGCTTTTGATAAATATCAGTTAGTAAATAGACTGGAATAATACTTTGAAGTAAATCGTTTGAATTTAAAATATTTTCCTCAATGGGGACTCAGTAAAGTTTAATGCCAAATACATGTGGCAACCTAAAATTTAAGTGTTGTTAAATTAGTTATGTTTTATCAATAATTAGCCTAATAATTTAAAACATAATATTTTTTGTCTCCTGACAAAAACCTAAAAAGCCCGACATTTAAAAATTTTCTCCTGATATTTTCGTCTTCCATTCTGGCAACCCTAAGATAGGCCGTCAAACCTAGGCTTTTTCTTTGCAAAGTGTTATAAAATTCATTCTATTACTTTGTTATATTCCTGAGTTTATTGTAACTTCGTAAGTAAATTAAAGAAGTGATGATGATAATGTTACACATAATTGCACAACCCGTACCGATATCAAGACCTACATAGATATCTACAATGTGCCAACAGTATCCATATCAACGGTAACAGTACCCATCTTCGCGGTTCATAGCGCTGCATGCAAAGGCAAAAAGTAACACTGTTATGTCATGCCCAGTATAACAACTTGACTAGATATGGCGCACTGCACATCACACCATAGGTACAGTCGACAAAACTGATCAGCTTGCAGGAAAATAACCACTTTTTGACCTATGTTTTGCATGTGTTAGTCCAGCCAGCAATAACAATGAAAAGCCGTAGTTCAAAATGTTTTTTTGTCATCATCATTTCAACTGAAAAACTTCTTCATCTGGACATTAGTGTCTCCGCAGACCATGGCCTAACTTTCATCCTAAGCTGAATGTCTTGTTGTCAGTTCACGTGAGGACCTTATGTCTGCGTAAGCGGAGGGCTTTGCCGTGGCTAAATACTGGGTCAAGCAAGGTATTTCACTAGAAAAATATTAAAATAAGCTTTTTTCGTATTCTTCTCAGCAAACCCTTTCATTAAATACCCATATCATGGCAGTGCATAAAAAATAACTTGCCCGCCATTTTGGGCCGTCCGCCATATTGGAATTAGAATGACGTCACTTAGCTACCCATGCATTGTCATCCAAACTAAACGTGTATGCAGAATTTCATCTTAATCGGTGGAGGATAACTGCTTTGAAATTCATTTGCAAGATTTAACCCGAACACACATACTCGTACATACATTGCAAGTTAATAAAAAGCTTGTAAAAAGAGTCGGTTTGTCATAAACACGCTAAAAAGAAGTACTGAACAAAAGCTAGACCCAGTGATTGCCACAATGTCTAGTCCTGCACGGCTAACCAAACTCTTTAGTTGACAGTACCGATAGCACATTTGCAAAGTTGTTGCACGTCATATAGTCACAACACTTCCGCCTGTAGCCAATGATGTTCGCGAATGGCATTCCTCACACCACACATCACTGAGTAGAGGTACCTCAGCTACCTACCTCCATATAGACGGCACTTTCTCTCTTCGTCGGTTTCGCAACAACCGAGGTTGCGACAATCAAATATTTTTTGACCTCCGTTGACAACTGCGTAGCGGTCATCAAGTATTTCCTCCTTGGTTGTGACTTTATTTGAACTTTAAAGGTTATTCATGGTCCACTCGTCTGCTATGGTCATCTTTAACCTTCATTTGTAGAAGTCGTTAAAGTTACTAACGGAAAACGATTTAATATTCGCGACTAACTGGTAGACAGACGCATGGGTTATTTTTAATGGAGAAGATTGCAAGGTCCATTTTGCCGCTCCCATAACTTGTTATTGACATCCAATAACAAGTTTAATTTTAGATAAAAAACAAATTATTATAAAAACAAAAAACCCAACTTGTTTTTGATTTATTATGAACGAGTTCTTCAAATAAGTTATGTGGTAAAAGATTATTTATTTTGCTATTGAAGATATAAAAATAATATTATAAAGGCGAAAGTTGTTGGGTGAGTGTGTCTGTGTGTTTGTATGTTTGTTACTTCTTCACGCTCAAATGGCTGGACGGACCTGGATGAAATTTGGCACGCAGATAGATTATAGCCTGGATATATATAGGATACATTTTATCCCGGGAATATGTGCCCGTGGGATAAATTTCGATATTCACGCAGGCGAAGCCGCTGGCAGAAACTAGTAGTAACATAAAAGTGTTACGACATATTTATTTTTGGAATGGTCTGTTTAATAGCATTCATTTGATACCCATATTGTTATGACAGCAAAAAAAATGTATCACCCGCTTTTGGGGTGGGGGTGAAATAGGCTTTATAATATTTATAAATATACGGGGAGGAATTTTGTAATGCCACCTGAAGGGAAACAACTCCTAATACTGTAGATAGAACATTTTACTCAAAAAAAACATTCCTTTACTTTTGAAAAAAAAACAAAAACTGCAAACAAATATTTTCGAAAATTCGCTTGCCACACCCGGGAATCAAATCTCTAAAAATCTTTAAAAATTACACCCTGTACTTTTATTGCATCGACCGTTAGGGTCCATTTTAAGGAAGAAATCTCTCTAACAAACTTGATAAATTAAATAAAAGAAAAACCATGAAATCTGGACTTAAAAATTTAATTGTTAAATTTAATTTTTTTCAATTGCTTTAGCAGCCAGCCAGCAACAGCCAGCGGCAGCATACGAAAAAATAAACGAATTTAAACGAGTTGAAGTTCAGAATACGATTTATAATATTCACCACAACACGTTATTAAAGGTTACTAGAAATATATTCGTTAGAAAAATAAATTTGTGTATCTAAGAAAATGAAGCCAATTTCGAGCAACTAATTAGTTGGTTTACCATTTTTTTTAAATAATTAATATAATTAAAGATTGCATGGGTTTCCTTTCATTTAATTTTTCAAATTTGTTGGAGAGATTTCATCCTTATAATTGATCCTAACGATCGATACAATAAAAGTACAGGGTGTATTTTTTTAAGATTTTAGTCGGTTCGATTCCCGGCGAATTTTCAAAAATCTTGAATGTAGTTTTCATTTCTTTTCAAAAATAAAGGAATGTTTTCTTTGAGTAAAATGTTCTATCTATTGTATTAAGAGTACTTTCCCTTCAGGTGGCATTACAAAAATCCACCCTGTTTAGCCTATGTCACTACCACAATTCAGACGAATCCAACGACACTTCATACATTGTCATTAAATTATGTCATAATCCGTCAAGAAATGGACATACATTACATACGCTCGAAAAACATTACCCTCCCGCAGTCGGGTAAAAAGGCAATCAACTCAGTTTTATTGTTGTTGTTGTTGTGTATTTGAGATAAGATAATCTTAACTTTAGTATATTATAGCACTTATTATAAAGAGGTAATATTGTAGATATATTTGTGTAGATTTTTTTTTTACTGACAATCTATAGCGTGAATTTTCAGTAGTCGGGTCAAACACTTTAAATAAAAAATAAGTTAGTTTTTTAGAACTTATTTTTTATTTAAAGTGTTTGGGGTTTTTGCAGAGCCACATAACAATTTGTTTTACATGTATCTAGATAATTCATGTTACAAGAGTGGACTTTGCGACGCCCCGTAGTCGAGTAAAGAAATAGTTTTCATGAATTTGACGGGATATACTTCGCAAACGATACGCTTGACGAAAATATGATGTACTATCAAACCCTACCTTCATTTTAAAATCCCTGTTCAATGATACCACACATGATGCGGCGGAGTGAAATTTTTTTTTGTGCTTTTCTTCGTGGCCCCTAGAGAGAGCCATATTCAGTTTAATGTGACGTCACATAGCCTATAACCAGAGGACAAATAAGACGCTACCAACGACACCACATTTCTCAAATTATGATAAGTAGTTAAGAAGTTATGAGGGAACATATGAACATACATACATAAATACATACACACCTACCGGTCAAATAGATAACCCTCCTTTTTACTTCGCAGTTGTGGGGTACAAACAATTTATTCCGTTCTAATACCAACAACTAATACCACTAGTATTTCTTTTAACTCATATTTATTTTCTATTCCGAACGAATACCATTGTTTAAACTAATTCCGAAACAAGTTCAAAGATATAAGGTACAGTCAGTAAAAATGCTTTGTATGTTGTATAACAAATTCAAGAAAAAAAAGTATCTTCCGAAAACTTTGGTTAGCAAACGTTAGTTCTATAATAAAATATGATTAATATTCAAATTTTAGTCCTTGTACCTGTATAATATATTTTTTGCAGTAATATTTTATGTCTACCTATCTAATAATAACTTTGTCAGGTAAAATTTTCACTGAAATTACTCACATTTAATCTAATAATTGTAAAATATCATAGAAAATCAACTTTTTGTATAATCGAATCAGTCATTCTTCACCTCTTTATTTTTATTCATTTTTCGCCTTGTCTGTTGTAATGTGCTAATATTCAAGAACATAAAACACCAAGAACCATTGCTGTAAATTAAATTCGATAACTATGCCAACGTCCATATATACATTTTATCAAAATCAAAACATCATCAAAATCATTTTTTTTTATTTCACATAGGCCTATATGGGCACTTATAAAACGTCGACAAAAGGTGCACGGTTCGGGTTGGTCGTTTCCTATGGAGAAGAACCGGCAAGAAACTCCATGGTTACTCTTTTAAAAATGGTTTGGTTTTACAATATTTCCATGTTACAGCATTAGTACTTAGTCATGGGGGGACAACGTAGGCCCGACTTATGACAATAAGTCGTAAGAAACTAAAAAAATAAAATAAAAGGATTATATATTTTATAAAAAAGTTAACAAATGTTAACTAGCATCTAGAAGGCCTACAAATTTTTGATTAGGTTTGACTGAGCTGACTGTACCAAATTCAAGTTGTTAGTATTCGTTCGCACACTAAATTTAATTATTTAAAGAGTGTTATTCGTATCGAATCGAAAATAAATAGGAATTGAAAAAAATACCAATGTTATTAGATGTTGGTATTAGAACGGAATAAATCATACAAACAGAATTAATTTATGTACCTACCTTACCTTCTTCATAAGTAATTCTTATATTTAGTTTTATGATTAGGTACCTTGTATTTCTCACATTAAGTGAATTGTATTGTTTTTGAGAAATAAATGTCTTAACCGTAAATAAACAATTAATATTTCCCTAAATCTTCAAGGTCTAGTGAACTGCGCCAATTATTTTAACTTCTGGAAGATATTTATGGGTATCTTGTCTCACGGCAAACGTGGTCAAAACAATAATTTTAATGATGCTGTATATACAGATACTTTAAGAGATACGCCGTGTTTTAGCGACCTTCAAAGTAACCAAATGCAAATTGCCGTAACATCGTAATGTGTGTTAAAGAATTTCTGCACACTGCGCATATTCTAACCATTTAAGCTAACAATTTATGAATGTCAGAGTCGCTACTTAATGCCCATTGATATTCACTAAGAGTACAATTTTATAAAGTATCTACGCAGCACACAAAGAACATAATAAAGACACTAAAATAATACGCATATTATTCCTTTATATATGGGTTTAAATGACAAATGATGATGGGTAGATGGCAGTAGGCTCGCCTCTATTACATGGTGTGTATATTCCCCAATGTCGTGGCTAAATAATAACAGCCGCACGGGTCAATCATCTGACCTTTTCAACATACCAATTTTCCTCCGTGCCTCGGCAAGCACGTTAAGCCGTTGGTCCCGGCCGTCATTTGAAGATCTTTGACAGTCGTTACGAGTAGTCAGAAGCTTCAGATCTGAAACCAGTCTTGCCAAGAGGTACCGTGTTACCCAGTTACTGGGTTGTGGAGGTCAGATAGGCAGTCGCTCCATGTAAAACACTTGTACTCAGCTGAATCCGGTAAGACTGGAAGCCGAGCCCAATATAGTTGGGAAAAGGCTAGGCAGACTGATTGTTAAGGCGCAGATACCCCTCAATAGCTGATTTTAAAATGAGAATCCCGACTAAACGGCTAGTCGTAATTTATTGGAAAAATATATGTTAATTTAGACTATTTTCTTAATAATTTGAGCTGAGAAAATGTTGAGTTTTATACGTATGTAAGTGTAATTCATTTGTAAAGTTATGTTTAACACGAACAAAAACACGATAATCTGTCTAACACGGACATTCGCACCAAACCGCCGGGCGTATTTTCCTTTATGAATAACCAATAAACCAATTCAATTATCTACATTTTGATCTAAGGCTTATTTTTTAAAGTCATAGAATAATAAGGCGACTACGAAAAGCTGCTTAATTTTAAAGCTGTTTGAAACGAGTGCGCGTTTTAACCAGAATATCAATAGTGAACCTTCTTTTGGACAGTTTTGTTTGCAAAATATTCTTTGATTTATGAAGAGTATTAGGGAATATGTAGGTGTAGTCTGGTTTTCCGGGAAGAGCAATGAGGAAACAACGCAACTTAACTGTTTAACGTATATTCGCAGACTGAATCTACCCGCAGATGATTATTATTAAGTTACCTAAAACTACCCACTATTTGCAAATATCATAATTTACATAATTATGCTATTTCAGTTATGAAGAAATTCTAACCATCAATGTTTCAAAAAAAAATACACAAACATTGAAAAAGGTGTTTTTGGAGAAGTTTCCAAAAGTAGCGAAAAAAGATCGTGTTCTTAATTATTTTTTTAAAGCAAAACAATTAGTTACACAAAAAAGCAATGTTTCACAAATAATGTACTTAAATCAATAATAAATATATATTTTTTCAAAACTTTTCACTCAGCCGTTACTAAGGAGTATGCGTTAGAAAGTAACCGTTTACGGCACTACAGCGGTGGAAGGCCCTTAAACATACCTGTCAAAATGTGGGTGTGCACTTCTGCCCAACCTTTTGGGGAATGCAGGTGTGGTGTTATGTTATGTGTGTTATGGATAGAAATAAAAAATAAAATAAATAAATAAAATAATGTATCAAGCGAACCCACTTATTACTACACTCGCGGCCATAATAAATATTACATCACATTTTCACAATAAGCCAACTATAACACCAAATTACATAAGCATGTTATCTGTCTCTTTCAATGGTTTCTTTATTTTCTTTTTAATTATTACGCGTACAAGGAAATTACATGCAAATAGTAATATTTAATATCGTACACACTAATCTGTGTACACACGACATATTATTTGTTGAATGTCAGGAACTATTCGCGTGATACGTGAGAACTATTTGCTTGAACTGTTTAACTAGTTTCGACTCGAGACTATCGGATAGCTGGTTCCTATTTGGACAGTCAATATTGTGGTGAAGTCTGGAAAATTCTTAACGACGTCCTTATTTTAGCACAACGGAATAACTTAATAAAACTCTATTTACTCTTATCTAATTCATCAACATCCTTAATGCTATTTATAAATTAAAAACTGCGTAGTATTTTTTTTAGTTTGGAACTATTTATATGTTAAAAATTAACATTTTAATAAAACTGTTATTAGATAAAAACATAATTAAATAATATGTAACGGAGTTTTCCGAATAATTATATTTTTTTTTATTTTTCACAAAGTTTGAAAGTCGCTGTTTCTGGGTTGGTTTCTTAAAATTATAGTTATTTTGTACTTTGTTGTGTTTTTGTGTCGGTTGTATATTTATGCAAAAAAAGTTTTTATATTATTTTTTTAGTTATGGTACTAAAAGTTAAAAATGGAACCTAGGTTACCAGCACACTGGCAGACAAGACCGCCCGCATCACTGAAAAAGAAATAATAAACAAACAAGTTAACATTATTTATAACCGCAGTTCACTTTACCTTCAGGACGGGTCGTTATATTGAACTCAGTACACTCTTTAACCGGACCGGTAAAGCAAGTTATTTGACGTCAGTCGGTTCCTAAGATTACGCACCATGATATAAAAACGGTTTTAAAAGTCTAAATATAGATAGTTTTGAATTTAATTAAACTGATTACAACAACACCATTTTATTTATATACACTGACGGAAACTTGTTAATCTAATAATTATCTGTTCCTATAGTAAACATTAGGCAGTTATGGGGCAATATGAATCAAAAAACTTTATATAAATTAATATATGCTAATATACACAGTGATTAAACATATCATTCATACATATACACTTAAAATAAACTAAATAAAAAGTACTACTAACTAAGCCTTAAGCCAAAAAATAAACTTATCTAAAATATGGCGTCGAAAAGTCCTCCGCAACTCTGTTATAGTGCGTGGCACGTAAGTTGAACAAAAATGTAGTAACGTTTCATTGAAATTATACGATTTAAACCGAAATATGTCCTAACCTTTGACTATATACAAATTGTCACCAGTTAGGCCGTTTATAAAGAAGAATGGGTTTTTATTAAAAGTTAAAGTAAAATTCAAAATTAAGGTTGTCTAGTGCAATAAGTACACTTGTATATTTGAACGTTTGTCCTGTATGTTTTTTTTTGTGGTGTACAATAAAGTATATAATAAATAAAATTCAATTATATGGAAAATCCCTGTAGACTAGTATTTTCGTTTGCACTATCATGATGACCTAACTTTAACCATGCCAAATCTTGATACTAATTTCTGAGAAATTCCTGCACAAAAAAACAGTACCGAACACATTCGCACACGTCATTAAATCATTAGTTACAATGACTGAGGAAGTAACTGTTAGAAAAATAACCACATCAATAGAACCGCTTTTTAACCCGCTTTTTATGTTGGTAAAATCAATCTTTGGACTTGAATATAACTGGTGAAATGTGGATGTACTATAGGTGCACCTCTGGTAACCTTTCGGGGAATGTAGGCATGATTTGGTTAAATTAGCCATCTAATTGGACGCCCAGGCCGTTCATTAAAAGCCAGCCCTATGCCTATAGTCAACAGCGTAAACCATCAATGTTATTTTTCGTTCTTGTGTGCCATTTCAAGTGAAATTAAAATGTGATCTTGTCAAAATAGGATGAAAACATGTAGGTGCCAAATAATACTACGTCTTCTGCTCGTTTTCGCGAAATATTTGATTCAAAACTATCTAATCACCCAATTTAACTAAATGAATAACCGACATTCAGCCATCTGGTTAAATGTTGCACTCGAAGACTTGGCTATGTGTCCTTCAGGCAATTAATTGGGTGCCATTTAATGAACGGCCTAGGCGTCCAATTTGCTGGCAAATTTAACCAGATGGTTGCGACATATTTATGTAAAATCAATTGGTCATAGGATAAAGATCAATGACCACGTTTACAACCCATTGTCTCTGCAAATAAAGATGTAGCAGTGAATATTCTGGCTACCACAAAAATAATCCTTTCATCCATCATTAAGATCGAAAGATGATGTTTTTACCTTCTTTAAAATAACTGCCTGTGCCTAATTTAAAAATCAATTTACAGTAATGTAACGGGACTTTTGATTGATCTGCAGTGGATCTGTTTGTCCTACAGTGGGTCATAATGACAGCCAAACATTTGGTACGATAGCCAAACATTGGCCATCATCTCCGTGATGATCGAATATATTCTGGCTTGTGGTTAAAGTTTTGCATAAAGTGTTATTTTATTCCAAATCAGTGAATGTATGTATAACAAGCTAATGATTTTGCCGTGTGGTCAACTTCGCCAAATATGTAAGTGTGATCAATGTGTTTGTACATTTTTTTGCACCGAAGTGTACTAGAGTGCATGTCATTTGTGATTCACAATAAAAAATACAAAAGTAGGTTAAATTGAATAATAAACATGACCTTGACCGCCAAATCAGTTCAATACGTCAATCGAGGCTTCGGAGAATCCTCGTTTTTGTCAAAGTTGGTCAAGGACATGAAGTCAAGTCCTGATCAAAATACATTCCAGATGCCTGCCCACCCGCACGTCAACACATTTTACCAACAAGTTTTCATATTTTCCAGGAACGTCTTATACCTAATATCAGTAGCTTAGTGCGAGTTTTTACTCAAGCTCATTCGTCAATTTGTATTGAAATTGGATAAGCGACTCCCTCTCTTACAGAGAGAAGGCCTGAGTCCCAGCAGTGGGAACATTAAATGGCTGATGACGATGATAAAGCGCCGTATGGTGACTGTAAGGGAAAACTTCTTTTTAACCGACTTCCCAAAAAGGAGGAGGTTCTATGTTCGACTTCAAGTTTGTTTTTTTTTGTGTATGTTCACCGATATCGCCGTCAATTGTGGACCGATTTTGAAAATTCTTTTTTTGTGTGAAAAAGTATGTTCCGAAATCGGTCCCATTTTAATTTGGTGAAGATCTGATGAAGAACTTCGGAGATATACAACAGAACTCTTCAATAAATAACGGCAAATCTCTCGGGATTGCTGCAATCGCATGTCTGTTTGTTGTTTATAACATTTCATAACATAACATCAGGCCAGTTCGCTCTTAAGGGGTAAGCAGACCTCTCATTTCACCGGTTATGTTCAAATTTCATGAAATCTATTCTGGCGAAATAGTTCCCTTACTAACTTGCCTATTAAGTACGTACAACTAAAAAGTGAAAAATAAAAAAACTTTTTGCAAAAAAATACTACCGACTTCCAAATACAAAACTACAAAGTGAAAAATAACTTAATTTTTTGAAGTCGGTTTCTTTCGTAGGTACCATTTTTTCGCGTTATGGACACCGACTTCAAAATATTAAGTTATTTTTCACTTTGTAGTTTTGTATTTGGAAGTCGGTAGTATTTTTTTGCAAAAAGTTTTTTTATTTGTATACAAAATTGACATAAGAGATCGTTTACGTTATCACGATCGAGTGCGTTAAAAAATTGGAATAAGCCTATAGCTGCATCTATCAGGAAAGTCGCATATTACATAACCACTTCCTGAGGAGTTGTCACTCTCTGCTTTTAAACCTTCAAGGTCACTGTGGTTACCCTTGACCACCGCTTGAGCTACCGTCTGCAACAATTAATCACACCAATCAAATTCGATCCTACTTCACGCAAATTAAAACCCCGATCACATAGAGCAGCTCGTCCCCACATACAAACGCTGGGTGCGCCCCGAGGGCCGGAGTGTTCGGTGGCGCAACATCGGATGCGCGCGCGCTGGTCGCGAACAGAGGTCGCGCCCCTCCATGTCACACGGTCACACCGACACAATGCAGGTCCTGCTGACCGACGATTGTTTGTTAATTGATTTGTATTGGTGTTATTAATTATTCATAATTTTCGTATATAACTATTTTTAGCAACATGGCGATTGAAATTTTAAAAATATATAAATTTTAAAATTTGAAATTTTATTCGAAATGAAAGAATTTCGGGAGCCGTACTCTGACGTATCAAAACTATCATGGTTCCACAGTAAGAGCGAGACGGAGTATGAAGAGCACTATCCTATTTTCACTGCGGTATCATAATGCGTTGCCAGTGACACGTTACTTTTAGTATGGCCCCTGGTCATCAACATTTTAGCAAGCTTCATATAAACTTCAAATATTGCTATTAAACACTTGTCTAGGCACTTTGACAACTCGTTGGGGTCTTTCTGTCTTCCTGTCTAATGGATGCAAATCTATACCAGTATTTTACACAGTGGCGCAACTTCGGATGCGCGCGCGCTTGTCACAAACAGAGGTCACGCCCCTCCATGATACCCACACAATGCAGGACTACCGAGGATTGTTTGTAAATAAACGATCCTTAACTCGGTGACATTGCTCGTTCGAACTTGAGCTGACCCGACTGTGTTTTGTTAATTGTTAATGTCGTTGTCAATTATTTTAGCATATATTTTCGTTTGTGGATACTTTTCATTATCATGGTGAATGACACTCCAAACGTAAGACTTATTGTTAACGGCCATCATCATCCTAGCAAGCTTTAAACTCTTGGCAAGGTTAAAAGGTTTCAAAGAAATATATATTTATTTCGTACCACTTGCTCAAAAAAGTGACATTCTATGCCACAAAAAGCGAACATAACAATAGTCATTTTTAATCTGTTAAAAACAGGGAAAGAAAATTGTACTGAATTTCATTCATCCTCTAGGGGGAGAATGTGATTTAAATTTGGAATACTTACCGAAAATACTGAATTTATCTGTGTTTACACCATTGAGTTTTTATATAAAGTATTATACATCTTTTTGAAAAAGGAATACGCATTTATTATGCAGTTATGATTATTAAATAAAATTAAGAAAACCGACGAGGCCGTATGAGCTTGATGCCTTTGCTTTTCCGACAGAAAATATTAGTCTAGGAATTTGCCGCGTTTTTGTTTTCTTCAATTATTATTGTGTTAATTTTTTCGCAAATGGTACGAAAAGTAGAGTATTTTTCTCGTTGATAAAGCTGCCTTAGTCTTGAGTGAACTTAAATCCCTCGCTACACTCAGGACTCGTCTTAAATTCCTCGCTTCGATCGTGATTTAAGTTTTTAACACCCTCGCTACGCTCGGAAGTAAACCTGGAGTGCTTCATTACGCTCGCGATTTAAATCGTCACCCGCGACAGAAGACACTGCTTTATTCCCTTGGTTAATAATCTACTATTATTGATTTATTTGCGAAACATGATACTGTCGCTACTTTTGAATACTAAGGAGTATTCTTTATTTATAATATATTTACACAGAACAATTGATGGCTAGAATTTCTTCATAACTGAAATATCATATGTAAATCAAAGAATATTTTATAAACAAAACTGTCCAAAAGGAGGTTCAATATTGATATTCTGGCTCCGAGCGCACGGCCACTACTGCGTTAAAACATTGGTTCGGTAAGGCAAAGGGACTATTGACCAATGATAGGCGAGATGAAAATGGCAACGCGAAGTGGTTTTCCATCAATGGGATTGGTCGATTGTTCATTTTCTTTCATAGGGTCAAACCCTTTGCCTTTCCGAATTCACTTACGCAATTCGGCTGCAGGTGCACAGGTTTCTGCGTCTACCCATCAGCTGGGGGTTGAGCTATAGCAAGATCTTTCCGAGAACAAAATTTGAGTCATATGATATTAAGACACTGTCATCTTTCGTACATATATATACGTATAAATAATCATTAGCATATTTCACACAATATTATAGTTTGGTGTCAACCTGTCTAGTCAAACTTATACAGTATCTATGAGTGATATAAATAACCGTACCTAGTTTTATTTGCCAAACACAAACTTATTCAAATTAGGTGAGGCGAAACAGGTGGCCATTTATTGAAACACTCAAAATATAAGGAAAATGTAATGTAATGCTTTGTGAACAAAACGTGTTAGTATCAGCAACAATATTGTACGAGATACTCCGTTCTGGAGATATACTGGTGTTAACGATAACTAATTATCGACAAAACGCCACGCGCAATCTAAAAATTCCGAACCATACTTTTTTTACCAAGGTTACCAACATAGCCCGAAGAATAGTCAAACTTAAGTGGCAGTGGGCAGGGCACATTGCTCACAGAACGGATGGCCGATGGGGCTGAAAAGTTCGACGAGTGGCGACAGCGAAACGGAAGACGTTGCGTTGTAAATCCTCCCACTAGAGGACCGATGATCTAGTGAAGGTTGCGGGGATCCGCTGGATGCGAGACACACGGGACCGGCCAGTGTGGTGGCACTTGAGGGAGGCCTATGTCCAGCAGTGGACGTCTTTCGGCTGAAATTATGATGATGTTTTTTCTAGGCAAAGACCTCCCTGCACTTCATCCATCTTTTACCTTCATAATCTTCATCAACCTAGAAGAGCTACTTAAGTCCATCGAAACTATCACAAGAATATTATTATTATTATTGGAAAATAACAACTAAGTATAATTTTGATCTTGCGGTAAGTTACCTATAATAATATGCTTTATCCAAGAGATGATAATTTGGTAGGTAAGTGAACATTAAAATCGATTTTGACAAGATACCAGTTTTATTTATTAACCTTTATCAGAGTGCCTTTTAATTTCTAGAAATTTTAGTATTCCGTTGCATGGCAACGCTACGATTAAGTATTTATTTATTTCTTAATTTATTTAATGCTTTTGCGTGATTAATGGCGTGTCGACGAGTAATTTTAATAAATACTTGTCATTTACATCGTAAGTATCGTATATAACGTCAAAGTCATTAATTAGACAGTGTTAAGACTACTTATGTCATAATAATACTCGATAAAATGGGCTCCTTGCTAAATAATGGCGCTACCGACACGAATCACGACACTTGTGAATTTTTGAATACATTACCCGTCAGGGTTTTATTATTATAATAATACATCTATGCTCCTCTGAGAACACCCATCTCCTTTTTCAGGTGTTGCTGAACCCGAGTACCTACCAAGCAGCTAATGATGACCATGAAACATGAGCACAGGCAGTGCAGCAGCTTACCATAAGTATCAAATGCAACATAGGCTACAATATTTCTCTTTTTGCATAAAAAACATTACTGCAATGAAAATTAAAGATCCACGATTCTATTCATAAAAATAGCAGTATTGTAAAAGAGTTGTTACAATTTTGATGCATAACAAAATATAATTATATTACCTATCTTTTTTTTTTTGCGGTAGGCTCGCGTTTGACAACTACCTCGCCTGGTGGTAAGCGATGATGAGGCCTACGGTGAAGCACGGTTGCCTAGAAGTAACCTATTCACTCTTGACTTATAGACCCAAAGGTTGTAGCTATCAGGGAACAAAGACTCTGGAAGGGAATTCCACTTCTTAGCTGTGTGTGTTTCTATCTATATCAAATTACTCCGTACTAATTGAATCTCCGCCCTCTCTTATAGAAAAACTGTAGCTTCATTCCAGAACGTTCGTGATTCAATTATTGACAGCAAACCGTCACCCGCATCATGCGATGCACACAAAAGAGGCATCCACATCCCTATTAGTGGCCAGTAATCTCCACTTCCCACAGGCACAATGCCACACACATTTCATGGCCTAGTTTCTGTTGGGCCAATGTTGGCCGAGTTGGAAGGCCACCAGAACTTTCGATCCGGTCGGTTCATACATATCGCTTGATGCGATCATGCGACGAACGCTAGATTGCAAAATTGGAGGAAGCACAACATACATAACATACCTAACATTATGTAGTTTCAGGCTACATGAAGATGATAAGTGAGAAATTGCTAAATAAAAGGGGGATGACTATATGTTGTGATATGACTCGTATACATGTCCCTTACGCACACTCAAAATAACCTTACTCTAAGAGCTTATGGGATTAGAAGGCTCCAGAAAAAGTGACAATCATCGATATCGAAATGAAATGAAAATGTCGAAAGGTCAAAAATGTAAAGATCGATACAAGGATTGACCATGGGATCATTAAAAATTAAATTAATGTATCGATCCTATCTGCCAGACGATTTTAAAGTCTCCAGCAGAAAAAAATACAAAATCATCTAAAAAGAGCAAAACATGTTGTGTGTGCTTAGTAAAAGGGGAACATTTTGGAATAAAGGAAGACTTTCCTTCCCTTCCCGGAAGACAAAAAAGACTACAGACTGCAGAAAACATAAGAACATGACGAACCTGAACTGAACCTGATATTGTTATAATCGCCATCGAATCTATTTCAACACAAATAATGAGGTTCGAGTCATCCTTAATTAGTACCTGAGCACTGACCTATAGGAAGGAATATATAAATTTATAATATATATCACCCTTGACTATTATTACAACATGCGATTCAATCAGTCTTGCTGAATGAAGATATCTTCGCGCAGTTTTTCCTTCCTTAACGTACTATTGTCGTAAATCAGCCTGAAGTCTTTTGAAATTTATTCATTCAGAGGTTCAGCCGTATTACTTGTACCTTTTATCTTAACTACTTTATTTACAATCCTTGCATTGTTTTTTTTAAGTCGGTACTTGAAGATCGTTTTATGCTTACTGTTTTCTTATTTTCTTATGGAAGGAGTCAGAGTTTTCCAAATATACTTTCATGTCACCCTAGTAAAAAAAATTACTTACTAGATTAGTCGCAGTTGTGTATGACTTCCTAAGTTCTTACTTCTAAGAAGTCAAGGAGTATTTCATCCTCACCAAGTGTGTCATCTAAAAATCCACTAGAAAGAACTAAGTGCATTGTTGATGGAAATTAGATCCAATAAAGATCCTTACACACCAAGTGACTGGAACGCCCCCGGTCAGGCCAGACTCGGACCATATATATCGCACTGAACAAGAGAATGCCGAAGATCAACTGATAAATTATATATATTTAATAAGTTAGCATAAAATACCGCTTTTACACTCCAATATTTTTATCAATTTCAACTAGATTAGGACATTAACTACTGTAACAACTTACTACTCGTATGATTTAATTTAGATAACCATGGAACTTCAGAGGAAATATGGGTAGACAGCGCCGACCGAATTTTCTTAGTAAAAAGTCATAATTCGAGGTTTGGCTCTCGTCTATTTCCTCCTCCAATATTGGATCAATTTAAATGATATTCCCTAAACAGGTAAAGTAAGATATATACTATGCCCCTATCTTTTCCTTTTTTCCATTTATATTTATCAAATTTTTACACTAAGCCTCTGTTGCCAGCGCAATTTTGAGCATTTTTTGTGGGTTCTAGTGCTTCTAAAGATAATGTATCATCAAAAAAGAAAACAATATAGATAGGAGATCTGTCGATCCTTAGCAGTTGTTACGTTATTCGAAGTGTAAATCTGACATTGGTATTGCCAAGGACATGTAGGTCTGAAACCCGGTGACTACATTGTGGTTTCCATTACACAGAGAGGTAGACCGACAGCCTCCTGTATGACTAGTCTTCAAAAAGACAACATGAAGAAGTGTGGTCTAACTACTGACGATGCTTATCAGCGGATCAAGTGGCGCCTCAAGACTAGAAAAGCCGACCCCGAGTAACGGGACGTGGTGAGGTGGAAGAAGAAGAAGAGGTTGCCAATAAAGTATCGTGTTACCCAGTTACTGGGAGGTGTTTTGGAGGCAAGAAATGCAGTTGCATCCAGTTCGACTTAAAGTAGACCTCAACGTGGTTAAAATAGTGGATATGCAGATGATGCTGAAACCCCCCCACTCTAAACAACATAGATCAACAAATATAATTTCCGAAAGTGGCATTTCTGTATAACTTGTTATGCGTCATTGTCCTGGCTGGACAATCGTACGATGTCGCGCGATGTTACATCACAGTCTTATTTCCTGTTACAAAATACTATTGTGCATGCAATGAGCGTCGCCCGCGCCACTCAATTCATTGTCGACTGTGGCTTTGAACTTGCTGAAATTTACATTCGCCGAGTTTTTTGGTGCAACGTTATTTGTTTAACGATGTTTTAACCCCTAGTTGCCGAATTGAGGAAAGAAAGTTGAGAAATTGTCAAGCTCTACTTGAACATGAGAATTTGTCAAACTCTAGCAGCATTAAATCATTAAAGGATACATAATGAAAATTATGTATCCTTTAATGATTTTAAAATAGTAGTTTATGAAACTGTTGCATAATGAGGGGTATTAAAACATGAGTGTGTGTTTAAAAACCGAGCCGTAGGCGAGGTTTTTAATAGTTTTCACACGAATGTTTTAATACCTAGTTATGTGCAGTTTCATACAATACTTTATCTACACTCATAAATTGGGATTGAACCTTACTAAATACCTATTTTTGCATTTTCCATGCCATAAAATCGTGATAGCATTTGTCATATACTTTTCTCAACTTTGCTGGTAATAAATTAAGAGTAATTTCCTTCGCCGCATCTAAAATATCGGGCGGAGTCAAATTTTCTTCACATTCACACATACATTGATATAAGATATTTTTAAACAATAATTTAAATAACTCATAAAATTCAGTACAGCAAAACTTGCAAAACGTATGAATGGCGCCAAAACCCAGCACATCACCGCATTAACCGCGCATGCGCTAAGGCTTAGCACGCACTGCGATCTTTATTCGCGCGATTTTTTTTTGCCCTTGGAATTGTATGAAGTTGTTCGCATTGCGGTACAGAAATCGTGCGGAAATAATACCGCAAGAAATTCGTGTTTTGCCACAGAATCCACCGCACCACGGCGCGAATTTTATTCGCCCGAATATTTTGAGCTCTATGAATAGGTAGAAGGAAATAAAATTCGCGCGAATAAAAATCGCAGTGCGTGCCAAGTCTAAAGCGGGCATTGTCATAGACAATTTAAAATTGGAATCAAATCTTTTTATAACAGGTACTATAAAATGGCATTACAAAAAAAATATTGATGGAAACTCCTTAGTGATTAACTTCTTGGATTTGTCCTGTATCGTAATAGAAAAAAAATTGTTTTATAGCATTATTTTGTTAGAGAAATAGTGTTATAATAAGATTCTATTTTTAAATTTTGGTATCGTGTTCGTAAAGTATGCCAATATAAACTCGTTTTGAATTTTATAATTCGAATATTACGATATGAGAGTAGATAAACATTTTTAAACAATACCTATTAAGTATGCATTTCAAAGTGAATAATTAATATTCTTTGACGTCATCGTCTAATCCATATTGTATATTGTTAAATTAAAAAACAAAATTAAATACAATACGAACGTCACTAATGTTTATTTGCGTGAAATTTTCAAACATGTGTGAATATTGTAAGCATGTCATGCCACGTGCCGACGTGCATGAAATAATCCAACCAATAATAAACATGACCAAATCTGACTGATTCTACAGAGTTCATTAAAGGATACATAATGAAAATTATGTATCCTTTAATGATTTTAAAATAGTAGTTTATGAAACTGTTGCATAATGAGGGGTATTAAAACATGAGTGTGTGTTTAAAAACCGAGCCGTAGGCGAGGTTTTTAATAGTTTTCACACGAATGTTTTAATACCTAGTTATGTGCAGTTTCATACAATACTTTATCTACACTCATAAATTGGGATTGAACCTTACTAAATACCTATTTTTGCATTTTCCATGCCATAAAATCGTGATAGCATTTGTCATATACTTTTCTCAACTTTGCTGGTAATAAATTAAGAGTAATTTCCTTCGCCGCATCTAAAATATCGGGCGGAGTCAAATTTTCTTCACATTCACACATACATTGATATAAGATATTTTTAAACAATAATTTAAATAACTCATAAAATTCAGTACAGCAAAACTTGCAAAACGTATGAATGGCGCCAAAACCCAGCACATCACCGCATTAACCGCGCATGCGCTAATGATTAACTTCTTGGATTTGTCCTGTATCGTAATAGAAAAAAAATTGTTTTATAGCATTATTTTGTTAGAGAAATAGTGTTATAATAAGATTCTATTTTTAAATTTTGGTATCGTGTTCGTAAAGTATGCCAATATAAACTCGTTTTGAATTTTATAATTCGAATATTACGATATGAGAGTAGATAAACATTTTTAAACAATACCTATTAAGTATGCATTTCAAAGTGAATAATTAATATTCTTTGACGTCATCGTCTAATCCATATTGTATATTGTTAAATTAAAAAACAAAATTAAATACAATACGAACGTCACTAATGTTTATTTGCGTGAAATTTTCAAACATGTGTGAATATTGTAAGCATGTCATGCCACGTGCCGACGTGCATGAAATAATCCAACCAATAATAAACATGACCAAATCTGACTGATTCTACAGAGTTCACACATTAACACCTTAGGGCTCGTTCACACAGAACATCCGTATTTCCAGGATCGTTTTAACGAATCTGTCGCTCTCGCTACTGTGGTTAATGTTAACACCAAAGGTGAACGGCAGATTTTGTACCGCATACTTTTTTTTTGTTCGGTTATAGAATTTGTTCCACTTAATAAGGCAACTAAGCCATTTATTTTCATGTAAGTTTACTATTTTTAGAACTTCGGATTAATTAATAATATCAATAAAAATATTTTTATAATAAAACGTAATAAAATCGTACACTTAAAGCAGTTATGTTTTCAGAAGTTGCCTTATGTAAAATAACACAAATATTGAAATGATAATTAATTATTTAGAAATAGAAATAACATTAAATATAATCAAACTCATAATTATTAAACTGTTGCAGTCCGCTGCTGGACATAGGTATCTCCTAATGCACTGAGTAGGTACAATCCTCATCTCAATCTACCTACTTAATGATAAGTAAAACACAGCAATAGCAACAAACAATTTATAGAACATTTAATTTACACAATATGTAACATTTACCTATATGTAACAGTCTACATTGGTACACTAGTACATAACGTTAAAAAATTAAACGGGTTATAACTTTTACGAAATGCCCATACAAGCCTGCCATTCGCCTTTACAGTACCGTCTTGTCGCTACTGGGGGTAATGGCACGCCCCACGTGGCTTCGATCCGATAAATTGGATCAGTATCTTAATACTGTGTGTGTGAAATCGCTCATACAACTACATACGTCAGCGCCGAAAAAAAACGCAAGCGGACATATAAAACGGAACCCTGTGTGAACGAGCACGTTAATTGCTTTCATAATTGCACCGTTTGAAAACATAAAACCACACAGACACACACAAGAAATATGCAGAAAACTGGTAGTTAGGTACTGTAATATATTAGAATAATTTAAAATGATAATATAAAAAAAATCCAACGAGGAAACTTAACGATTTGTTTGACCGCTAATATATTCATTATCATAAGGATCATCATCATAGTCAGTATTTAATGAAATCATTACATAACTTTAGTGCTGAAAATCAGTATACGATATAAAAATAGTTACCTACTTTCTTTCAGCAAGAGCGATTGACGAAAGTCCAAAAGCTTGTTATTGACCAGAGGCGCTTTTTTTTGGATTGGGAAATCATCCACTGACTTCGCCCGCTCTGGGTGAAGCGGAAGGACCCCGACGGTTTGACGTGTGTAAAACTGTGTTTGTTTATTAATCTGTGGCATCATAGCTCCTAAACGGATGTACCGATTTTGATTTCGTTTTTTTTTGTTTGAAAGGTGACTTTATCGAGAGTCTTCTTCTATGTTTGATGAAAATCGGTTCTGACGTTCAAAAGTTATGGCCGTTTTACTGTTTAAAGCGGATTATTTTCTTAAGATTTTGTGTCATAATTACGTGTTCAATAGATTGTTGACCGTAGCGTGTCTACTACTATACATCATGTACGATGAAGTATAAATGTGTCGAGGGTTTTTGAATTTTACTTGGTATTGCCACGCTATCGATGACAGAATGTAACTTGCCACTGTCGTTCCGCATTCGCTATCTGCCATTACTTAGTCCTAATAGCGCTTGTCTTTATAATAAATAACATCGATTAATTGATATTTACACGTTGACCAAGTTTACGCTGAAAGCAAAGTTAACATATTGGTTGCAGAATTTGTCTTAAGGAGCGTCCTCACTGGGAGCATTCTTTCGTGAGCATTTTTAAACATGCAATCGTAGGCGAGCAACAAATGCTTCCCAGCGAGCACAGCATTCACGTTCGAGCAAAACTATGAACGTATGAGTCGAACATTGCCTTGCGAGCTTGGAGCATTCGAATACGATCTCGTTAAATGTCATTCATTCGATAATACGATTGACTATGAAGGTCACAAACACTAAGGGTCAAGGAACTGTTCCTTGCTTTACAAGAGGCCAATAATATTCCTACATACATACTCATTGATTTCATTATCTGAGTACTCGCTTTCGAGTGTTTTATTTGTGTGAACATTCATAAGCGAGCAGTTTCCGCGAAAATCGTTGCGACGTCCACACAGGCCGATGTTCGCGCTTGCGTGCTAGCTTTGTAACGCTCGGCTCAACGTCCACACCACTCGAATATTCGATGTCGAATGCTCATCACACGTGAATGCTCTCAGTGAGGGCTTTCCTTTACGGCGATGCGGAAGATGTTCTTGCGGTCGCCTCAAGTCATGACTGCCTGAGAAAGGTACCTACTCAGGGAGTGATCGTCGGCGTATCTTCTGTATGGTTGGGATATCTTCTGTAATATGATAGGTACTCGTACCAATACAGTACTCGATTTTGCAAATGTCATGCATTGAAGGAAGAACATACATAAAATAATAAATATTTATGAGCAAATTGTGTGCTTCATTGGTTTTGTTGGTAGTGGTTTTTGGAGACTGCCTGTAATAATGCAATTATCAAGGAGCATGTAATCAATTTGTTTAATAAAGCAATCTGTTGTATGTTAACAAATACAATGTCATTATGGTAATTACTGAGTCACTAACATTTAAGTTATAATATTTAATGGTTACGAGGAACTTTGACACCAGGGGGGTGACCACAAGCTCTTAGAGTAGGGTTATTTTGAGATCGAGTAAGTGACAGATGTATACACGTCATATACATCTGTCTCTTACTCGATCTCAAAATAACCTTACTCTAAGAGCTTGTGGTCACCCCCCTGAGATACAAGTATATTTTTACTTAGTTCAGGTGCCAGCTGGTGAACCTGATTCTGACCACCTTTTGTATCAATATTTAGTGTAAAATTAACCTTATGTTACTGTTTTGTAAAGTAAACTTATTTTTATTTTATTATTTATTATCTTTTCTAGGGTCTCCCGAGACATTTCTGTAGCGCATGTAAATCCCATATATTTTGGGATTTTTGTCAATCGTCATGTCGGAATGTCACTCTGTTCAGACCCTCTAAGTCTTAAATCTTCACGTGCTTGGTACCTGACTACGATCACGCACACTTCACTGACCACCACTATAATCCTGAACTAGGATTTGTTACAATAGTGTTAATGAGCTCACACTAAATATTTGTTCACTCGATGCTTTGCTTGTCTACGTACAATGAACCACGCTTTGATTTCATTCACGGAAAATTTTCATCATCTTTGACGTATTTATCGCGAAAAAAGGTCATAATTGAGCGATAATTTGTTCTGCTGACCAGGGCTTCCCATCAGCTTCCTCCATTAGAACGCATTTACATACGAATTAATGTAATACTTACACTGTCATTATGTAGTTCCTTGGAAACTTCCTTTTGTTTGACGGATTACTTAGATTTTTTTCTATAGAAAATTTTGACAACATTGTAGAACTTTCTTAAAGTGTGTGTCAAAGCATACTCGGGCAGAGACAATGCGAAGGTACGCGTCAGTCTTAAAAAATGTACATAGCATATTGACCCCTGGATCTAGCTGTGTGTTAAGATATGAAAATATATTAGTTATGGTCACCTAATATGTACTATCTCTTTATAATTATCGTATTGATCTTGATCATGACCCACGCTCAGATAGAAACCGCATAGTCCGCATATATGAAAAAAATAATTTGTTGACAGAGTTTTGGTTGTTGATTACGAAATTATTGGGACTAGCAAACTATGTCCTTGTAAAATAATAATAAATAAATAAAAATAAAAAGCTTTATTTAATTCCATGCTAACAATTACAATGTTAATAAGTAATTACAGTTTATCATAAGTCGTACAATTAATTTAGTATTAATTGAAAATGGTTTTTAATTAATAATCATAAGAGGTGATTAAATAATATAATAAAAACCAGCCAAGTGCGAGTCGGACTCGCGCACGTAGGGTTCCGTACCGTTATCGCAAAAAACAGCAAAAATATCACGTTTGTTGTATGGGAGCCCCACTTAAATATTTATTTTATTCTGTCTTTAGTATTTGTTGTTGTGTGGTGTTTTTATAAAAGAGAGAGAGAGAAATACATCATCTGTGAAGATTTCAACTGTCTAGCTTTCATGGTTTATGAGATACAGCCTGGTGACAAACGGACAGACAGACAGACGGATCGCGTAGTCATAGTAATAGGGTCCCGTTTTTACCCTTTGGGTACGGAACCCTAATAACTGATATATATTGCTACTTTTTTTAAGTTTCTATGGACCCCTTTCGGGTACAAGCCTCCTTGCCTCGCGATCCCGACTATTTTAATACTCTGTGTGTCCATCTGCTGTCGGTGTACCTGACCACGTGTACTGCCCATTTTCATTTTCTTTGAAGGCAGAAAGTAAGTGCACCGGTATTTTTTTTTCGGATGTCTGCGTTTCTCACTTTGTCTTTTATTTTAAGCCCAGACAACTTCTCATCATTCTACTTTGAGTAGTCTGGATTTTGTTTTTAGTTTTAAGACCGAACGTCCAGAATGGTGAGGCATGGTACGTAACTACATACGTCTGACTAGCAACAAAACAGAATTTTGCTATTTGCTAATTAGTTTTGTATTATTTTATTAAAGTTTATTTTCTAATACTTAACTAAAGTTTGCTTAAGTTATAAGACTGTTCGGTTATACCTTTTTTTCTAATAACCGGATTCGTTAGAAGATTGAGAAGCTTCTGGAAATAGAATAATTTGCGAAAATTACGTAAGTGTGTAATTAGCGAGTTTATTGCTTACAATGGAGAAGCAAACAACATGGATTTTGTTCACGTGAGAAAACATTTTTTTTATAATAGGCCGTAGGCAAATATTTCCTTTACTATAGGCAAATATATTAGCAGCTGCTCAAATACGTTTGTATTTTTACATCAAAATTAAACACACGCTGTTAGAAATGTTAATTAAGTTTACTTGGTAAAAGGCAGCTTTAAAAGGAAAATCATAAACAAAATTTTAATATATGAAATCGCGATTTCAGGATTGGTTCCTGAGTAAAAGTTGTTTATAATGATGAGTACAATGACAACGGCATGGTGTTGATGAGGAGGTGGAGGTACATTATGTCGCAAACTGTTGTGTCTCACTTCAGGGCAATGGCGTGTATCCCGTCTTACATTTTTAGTGTTCCCGGTTCCGGGTACCCGAAGGGTCCAAACGGAACCCTATTGTTGTCACTCACATGTCTGTATGTCCGTCTGTATGTCTGTCTGTCCGTCGTCTGTCACACAATTTTGTTCCGCACTTGAAATTTGGTGATTTTATTATCTATACCAATATAATAAAGAGGAAAGATTTTTTTGTTTGTTTGTTTGTACCGAATAGGCTCCGAAACTACGGGACCGATTTAAAAAAATCTTTTACCTGTGGAAAGCTACATTATTCCCAAGTAAAATAGGTAAGTAACAGTAGCAAAATTTTGCTTATAAAATTCATAACTTGGTAGTGGCAAGGTTGGGTAGGTAGATAGGGTAGGTAAGTAGGGTAGGTAGGTAGGGTAGATAGCTTATAAGGTCAGCTTGTTATGTATATTTTACTAACAAATACAAAAATAAACAGATACTTTCTTTGGTACGGAACCCTAAATGTGCGAAGTCATACACACTCTTAGCCGGTTTTCTCTTGCTTTTAGTTAGGAGTCGAACTCGTCACGCACGACGTCTTCTTCAAGTTTTTGTTCAACAAATGATGTAAAAGTTAAGTATATAACAATACTTTGGGCTTAGGCCAGTATATACAAAAACAGATGTTATCGTACCCATATTAGGCAAATAGATTACACATTCTCGTCTAAACGCAGCACAGAGGCATAAATAAAACCAACACTTACAAAACCTTGATGATTGAGTAAAAATTGAGTTTCGTGTTAGACAACAGCTGTCAGCTGTAATCGCCAAGAGTACCACAGATAATAGAAACCCGTCAAGTACTTACGTGGGCACCGGTCTCGATTAGCCTACAATCCTACATTAGACCGATAGCGCTAGGCTATTTTGATGTCATAAGTTTAAAAAATTCTAAAGTTGCTTATTTCTTGCCTGTGGATACAGTCGTACCTATGAAGGTTATTATTGCGTTTTGTGTCAGATCTGATACTTGCATTTTCAGTAATTCGCTGATTTGTGGTTGATAATTTTTATTCAAATCAAAACGGGCAAAAAATATTTAAAGTTTAAAATATTTATGGTATTATATCTAGGATAGTTTGCGGAGTGTGCAAACCCAATTTGTGTCATAATCGTCCAATGCAAACTGACATAGGGTCAATATGTAAAATATAGTGCAAAAAAAAAATTACAGTTTATGAAATAACTATTTCCTTTATCAGATCACTTACATATGCCTATTAAATAAATTTGTGCCAAATTAGGGCACGCAATTTTAAGATTTTTAATTATTTTGTTTTTCTAAGCTACAAACGCTTCAAAAAAATATTACAATCATTAGAGTTCACTTATTTAATATCATAAATGCATGAAAAATCGACATTGTAAATTTGTGTCATTTTCATTCACGGTAAGTATTAAAATGAATAAAACACAAAAACAATGGTTGCGGTCGAAGCGGGCGGACGCGTCGGCGGCAAACGCACGCAAACTCGTTCGTTCGGTACAATTTCTTCTTAGATGCGAAGCGTTCATAAATAAATAACATACCTATCATATTGAGTATTGATTGACTATTATCTTCGCTACGTAATGAACAAATGTGTAACCCATAGAGATAAAAATAATGAAGTGCTAATTTTGTACACAGCGCGTCTGCAATCTCATTACCTACGAATGTCAATGGTCAATGCTTAGAAGACGGTCAATGTGGTCAATATTATTTTAGATTGACGCTTCGATTCGCTTCGAATTTAAACCTGAAAGCGGTAGGTTGGTAGGTATGCCGACACCTACCTACCTATCGCTATTTCATTATACTGCATCTCGATATCCCGCGCCCCGCTTCGGTTAGGTAGTGTACTAGGTACCGCCCTTTTTGCGTCGACCATAGCCAAATGACTTGTTTGATTTTTTGCCGTCTTTTTTTAATTACAAAAACAAGGGGCTGACAGGTACTAGAGAAACAGTCACCCGATGCTGCGATAATATTGGTCGATGAGTATGTCGGCGTTAATTTAGCGGGCGAGCCCTGCAAGCTAAAATAGTCCTTACGGTGATCAGATATAGATTTGGCCGATTGTACCTACAGTCAGTAAGACAAATAATACACGAAGTAAAAAAAATACTAGATATTTTTGTTGTGTGGTGATAGTGATTATTGGTGTAGTTTTATTTCAGCACGGTCCTTAAAACAGTCTGCTTTTCCGTCATTCCTTACAATGCTTGATTCTATGAACTTTAACAATCCCCTTTCACAAAGGACAATCACTGTAATTGTAACGTCCAGTATCCACATATCAACACCCAATTTGAATAACATTATAACTTTAGTTACACATTGGTACAACTTTATGTCATATGAAATCAGCAAGGACAGACCTTTATTTCTGCCTCTTAACCGTATTTAAGAGGCAGAAATAAAGGATAAGAAAATGTGAAATTTAATAATTTTATTTGATTTGTAAAATGAAATAATTTTATTGTAATTAAAAATGAACAATGTTTCTACTGAAGTATACTTGTCGATCAAGTTCCAATACCTACACAAAAGTTATGGTAACAAGGGTTTCTTTGTTTTAAAGTAATTTAAATTGACATACAATGTAATACATTTTAAATTTTGCTCTATTTATATTTTACTATATTGTAATTTAATTTGAGAGCAATGGTGGCCCAGTGGTAACGGCCGCGACTTACAAGTTGTATGTAGGTCGTGGGTTCGAGCCAAAGCAGGCGCTTTACTTTGTGTAAATTATTTCATCACCACTGCTCTCAAAACGGTGAGGAAACCGGCATGTCCTAGAACCAAAAATTCGAAGACATGTGACATCCACCAACCCGCACTGGGCCCGCGTGGTGGATTACGGCCCATCCCCTCTCACAGAGAGGAGGCCTGTGTCCCAGCAGTGGGAACATTAATAGGCTGATGATGATGATGATGATATTGTAATTTTAAGTTACAATGCTTTTCTTCTTAAATCTAAACAGTTAATTTAAATGTTATCATTGTAAAGAAAGATGCAGTGTTGACATCGAGAATAGGTTTTTAGTACATCAATTGAATATAGTAGTATCAGCATAAATGGTCTTGGAGAAAAACTAAGAGTAGGAATGAAATAAACATTTTTTTTTGACTCATTCAATATTACAGATATGTGGGTAAGAAGAATAATACAAAAAAATGTGTAGAAGTTGCAAACGATAGGCGTCGTAAGCATTAGGATAGGACAGGATAGATGGACCCCCTTTTCTGAACTTAAACTCCCATTTGGTCTATTGTGCGTTTAGGCCCCCTCTCTGTAAGAGGTAATGGGCCGAAATCCACCACGTGGGACCAATGTGGTTTGATGGATGTTACTCGTACATGTCTTAGATTTGCATTGCAATGCAATGCATTTTTACTTCAGTGTTTTGAGAACAATAGTGATGAAATAATTTACACAAATTAAAGCACTTGCCTGGGTTTGAATCCACGACCATACTTGTAAATTGTGTCCGTTACCACTGGGCCATCACTGCTCTAGGATGTACTATCCACTGCGTGGTAAGCTTTGCAATAGGGGGAATGCATTTCATTTATATTTGGTAGGCTTGCGCTAGACTACTTCTTCACCAGATGGTAAGCGATGTCGTGGTCGACGATTAAACACGCTTGCCTAAAAGTTACCTATTCACTCTTGACTTAAACACTCCTAAGTTGTAGCTATCGAGCAACACAAACTCCGGCAGGGAATGCCACTCTTTAGCTGTACGTACAATCTACGTATTCCCAAAATGTTTAGTGTGTATGGGTGAGATGTCCACCATGTACCAATGGCACATCGCCGTACGTCTTATAGTCCGATTATGGAATGGGCTAGGTGGAATCAGATCGTACATTTCCATCGCACACTTCCCGAAATTTAACCGATTAAAACCGACAAGCTCGCAACTCGGCGACGTTGTTTAAGGCTCTGGAGCTACGATTCGACCAGTGTCTCATTGCCGATCTTCTTGGTCCGTTTTTTGATCAACTTAGTGCATGAAGCTGGTTTTTGGCAGATCCGGCCCAGAAATGATAACAGTACTCCATACATCATCTAACTAGCGCTTGACGAGCTTGACACAACTTGAGCAATTGTTCTGGCGTGAAGAACCGTCTCACTTTTGTGGGGATCCCCAATTTTATGGCAGCCAGTTGAACCTTTGCCTCAATGTATGGATCAAAATTGAGGATCGTGTTAAAAGTAACGCCAAGAAGCACAAGATGGTCCATTATCGGCACGTTTACACCTCGGAAGGAAAGAGCCGAGTAGAATTGGCGCATTTTAACAGAGAAAAACACGCCTGAGTTTTAGCAGCAAAGAACCAGACCAAATTGGCATCGCCCCATTTGGAGACTGGCTTCAAGGATAAGCTCAAACGCTCCACCACAGCCTCACAAAGGACAAGGATGGAACAGTACCTCTCAGCAACAGTGCTGTCGTCTGCATAGCCAAGTTTCAAGCACTTTACTTACTTTACCAACCCTTGAGGGACCCCGGTATAAATATCCAATTGGTCAGACGAGAACCCATCGATAACGACTGGAATGGACCGATCCCACAAGAAATCTGCAATCCAATCACACATACCATCACCAGGCAGACCGAATGAAGGAAGCTTACTAATAAGGCTTCCGTGCCAGACCCTATAGAAACCATTCGAGTTATCGAAGGAGATGGCAAGCACCTCCCCGCGCCTCTCGATGGCCTTACTGCAGATGTGAACGGCATAAGCTAGAAACCCTGTAGAACCGTATTGGCAATCACTTCAGGATGTCATTAGCTTCTAGGTATACCAGGAGCTTAATATTAAGCACACGAAGAGATGGGTATATAATTGGCAGGGTCAGCTCAACTTTCCTTCTTGGACACGGGCTGTACGTTAGCTTACTTCCAAGCATTCGACTCTTTCACAGTTTCACACGAAAGGCAAAATAGACGTGTCAAAATCGGAGACAGTTCGGGCGCACAAGTTTTAAGGACAAGTGTAAGTATCCCGTCCCATCCCGTCGGGATCACTAGCTTTGTTCAAGTCGAGGTTGATACGAACATCCTTTTGATGGATGTGAATGTCCGACATATATGTCTCACATCCACCAGGAGAAAGAATACATCCGCGCATCACCAGAATCCTGACGCGAAGATTATGCAAAAAGAGGCAAAAAAGTTTGCCTTCTCCTTAACGAAGCGGGCCAGCGATCTGTCGGGTTTCAGCAGTGGTGGTAGTGAGGGATGGCAGAAGTTCAACTGAACCGACTTACCCAGGGACCAAAACGCTTTACTATCTTCTGGGTAAGAAGCAAGTTATGTCCCTATTCGGCCAATGTGGTCGAACCGAGCCCTTTGCAACACCTTCTTGCAGGACTTGGCAGCACTGTTGAAGGCCTTTTTTCTGACATACGTCACTCGCATTCCCAAGGTGAAGTTATCGACACAGAGTATCGGCCTGGATCTATTGTCAGCAGAAGGTCCAAGCAATTGGCCGTGTGCGAATCAACATCCCCCGTTGCTGTTGCCTCCCGAACCAGCTGGCGGATTACCGCTAACGAAAGCTTATGCATTTCCCATCCAGCATGATTACTGGTATGGGAAGAACCACGTTACTGCTGATGGTGAGCATTAAAGTCCCCCTGGATCATTAATTGGGTGGAAGGGTACCACTACTGTGCCGCATCAGCCGCTTAACTGAGGTAATCTGTGAGCCTGCTTGTCTCCTGATCGCCGCTGTGCGAACGGTAGACACGGGCATAGATAATTTTATCCAGACCTGTGTCCACCAGAGCCCAAAGCGTTGTGAATATTAATTGAATTATAATAATTATTAAAAAACGAGTTTATTAGCTCTTCCATAGTACTTTACATGTCTTTTTATCTAAATCTAACATTGACACACATTGTAATTGTTGCTTACAATAATATTTAACAAAGTTTTTTTTTGTCGGTATAATTCGTAATCGTACAATAATATTCACAGAAAAAATCTTTCAAATGTTTTCAAGACTCTATTGTAACCGTAGTTACAATGTTTTTCATATTAAAAATGCTAAATATCTGTAAATTGTAAAATTGCGAAAATCATACTTGCAGTGGTTTTATCAAAACTGAAAGAGCAATTAAAATTAGTAACATGAAACCTAAAATAAAGCAAATAAACTTTACAAAAAAAGAAAATAGCTGTGTTGAAAACTATGCAATGTTGAGTTACTATGTTATTCATATTGGGTGTCGACATAACACATTTATTAAATTCAATCTCCATTTTAGTCTTTCACAGCTTCATACATAACTAACTTTTAAGGCCCACTTGCGCAAAAAACTTAACTCAGTTGCTAAGACTAGGTTAAATTGACAGTTTGTTATACAATATTGTCAATTTAACCTTTGTCTTTGACCTTTGTCAATTTCATCTCGTGTTAGCAACTAATTCTGAGTTAAGTTTTTCGTGCAATGGGCCTTAATCAATCAAATACATCATAAATAACGCACGCACTTTTTTGTTGCAACTTGCAAAGACCGAATGTAAACAAATAAACGCGCCGCGCGTATGGCTTGCCGGCACCCGCGCCGCTTGTGCCTGCGCTTATCCCCGCGCTCGCCCTTCGTGCGAAGAAGTCTAGATATTTTTTTTAGAATAATACGATTTCGTGGATAAAAACGACACAAATTATGAATAGTGTTTTGTGACACCATAATAATGAAAAACACATAAACTCTAATAACTTGTATTTTCTTTTGTGGATTTTACAGGGTGTTGTAGTAAAAAAATAAAATATCTTTAAAAGTCGTGGATGAATTTGACACAAAATATTTTAAACAACAGATATCAGTACTCTAAAACGCGTAATACCTATTTAACCTACTTTAATATTCTTTTAGAGCTAGTTGGCTACGTGTTAGGTACTGGTTAAGTATTAGGATTCCCGTGGACAGAGATGACACAAAATGCCTATGTACATCAGTTACTACTTCGTTATTATCATGAAAGTAAAATTTTCATCTCTAATTTTCTTTTCGTCCGATACTGGTCGAAAAGACAAACAGCTAAATTTCTACCTATGCAAATACCTAGGATGACACAAACTAAGGTATTAGGTTGGGCAAATGGTCCGGCAACTATATGCGAAAAACAAACAACTTTAATATTTTTGAAACCTCAAAACCTAGCGCTATCGGTCTAACATACCCGATTGCAATACGTTTCTCGCCTACTTTAATTGTTCTTGCCACCTATTTAGTTTTAATATGTAAACCCCTCAACCGGCGCGAGAGCCGAGGTGGCCCAGTGGTATCGGCCGCGACTTACAAGTTGTAGGTCGTGGGTTCGAACCCAGGCGCCTGCCTGGGTTCGAACCCACGACTATATAAGATAAATTATTATAAAATTATTATTAAAATATTAGGTATAAATTATTTCATCACCACTGCTCTCAAAACGGTGAAGGAAAACATCGTGAGGAAACTGGCATGACCTAGAACCAAAAATTCGAAGACATAATGTGACATCCACCAACCCGCACTGGGCCCGCGTGATGGATTACGGCCGATTCCCTCTCACAAAGCACAAAGAGGAGGCGTGTGTCCCAGCAGTCAAGGGCGGATTTATAAGGGGGGGGGGGGGCAGGGGGGAACTTGCAAAAAATTTAAAAATGTCGAGTTTCGAGTTCGAGACCTATGGCTCTGAGACGTGGTCGCTCACAATGGGCCACATCAGAAAGCTTACAGTCACCCAAAGGGCAATGGAGAGGGCCAGGCTCGGAGTGTCCTTGCGTGATTGAATCAGAAATGTAGAGATCCGCAAGATAACCAGGGTTACCGACGTAGCCCGAAGAATTGCCAAACTTAAGTGGGACACAGGGCACATTGCTTACAGAACAGATGGCCGATAGGGCAGAACAGATTTCGTGTGGTTACCGCGAAACGGAAGACGTTGCGTTGGAAGGCCTCCCACCAGGAGGACCAATGACCTGGTGAAGGTTGCGGGGATCCACTGGATGCAGAAAGCACGGGACCGATCTATGTGGCGACGCTTGGGGCAGGCCTATGTCCAGCAGTGGATGTCTTTCGGCTGATATGATGATGATAAATAGAGAGAACATGATTATTTCACAAACTTTCCTATACATACTTGAACTTGTAGAAATAAACATGAAGTATTACTTCAAGTTTATTACTGACAGTTCATGTTGATTTTTTTGCCCGTCCGACCCTTGTGCCCCTCCCAGAAAAATATCCTGGATCCGCCCTTGCCAGCAGTGAGAACATTGATATGATGATGAATGGCACGAGACCTTAAAACGCTTCTATTTAGTTGTTTTACTATTGTGTCTGTTCCTACGCTACACCAGATGACTGCCTGTATTGGATAAAACAAGATTCCGTGGGTATAGGATCATGTTACTGATTTATGTTTTCTATTCTGTTGCGATGTCACAACGGTTTCTCAATAAATGTTAGTGACTATGGCATATTTTATTTATAAATATGCCAGAAACTAAGATGTAATTTGGCCAAAATTACATCACTCTCATTTTAATTATTAATGATAATAAAAAGGTGGTTTTGCAGGTATTTTTCTTCCATTCAGCTTTTTTGATGTAATATACACGTCTTGAACATCTAACTACGCGTGGAATAGCAAACAATTATAAAACACTATCTACGTCATACGCATAAAATTTTAAAACCACGGAGTAATAAATAAACCAAAGTGTTACCAAATTTTTGGAACATCAAAAATTGTGTCTTCTGATTTGTCATTAATTTCGCCAAATCAGCGTGCACTGGAGCATGTTTAAAACTATCAATGACTTTTTCCTGCAATTTTTTTATTTTTTTTTTGCTTTGCAATGTGAAAAGCACCTGATATTCTAAAATTAAAAGAGATACATCTTTACTTAATTAAGCATGTACGATTGACACTTTTTTACTTACGTCATCCCAAACTACTCAGCATAAACAAAACTATTATTAATACCTAACTGTTTGCATAAGTTAATATTTAACTTAGTACGTACGCAAGTAAGCATGCAAGTACGAAGTGATTTACTTACGACCGAAGTCCAGAAGGTACATTAGTTTCAAAACAACAGAATTTGCATACTTTACAATTATACACAACAAAGAAAGGTCGATGGAGGTTAGAATTACCTTTGAATAGCTAAACTCGGTTATATTTTAATGAAATGACCGGTCGTTTCCTGGTCTCTATAAAAATCAATTGCATGCAATGTAGGAGACACATTGTGTTGGTTTCGCAAGCACTTTGGTTCTATTTTATTTGCTTGGAACTTTGTTTTTAACCTGATTTATATTTGGTAATCTGTGGCACAGGCCATCAGGGCAATAGGAATCTTGTGCTGCAGATAAAAAATGTATTTATTGGCATTAAAAACAAAAACACCTTAAAATTAAACAACTATTAATGCCAAAAGGGCCTCAGCTCAGCATAATGCCAAATGGTAATACAGTACCACCTGACGCTGATGTTCAGCTGCAGCCCCCGAGTGCCATACGCTCGAAAACACCAACAAACATTTATAATATATAGTATTTTTGTTTTAAAATTACCTAAAAGAGGCATTTGCCGTTATTTACTTAGTTTTCAGTGTTCCGAGTCCTTATCCGTATACATAAACTCACGCCTTTTGCCCATGGGGGTAGGCAGAAACTACATAAAGCCACCTACTACGAAGAAGACCCTACATACTTTTATTTTGCTTCACTCACATTCATACATCGAGTCATACACACACGCCGGTTATGAGAACTGCGCGCCTGGTCTATTATCCGGTTATCAATTGCGAAGATGTGTTTTTTTTACCCTTGACCACTATCTCATCTGATGTTAAATTATGATGTGGCCGACGGTGAAGCACGCCTGTCTAGAAGTAACAGGACCTATTCACTCTTGACTTAAGGTTAAACTAGTCGACGGCACGAACTATTTTGTGCGCGATGTTAAAATGCATGCTATCTCATCCCACAATACGTGCGAAATATATAGATACTGTGATAAGCAGTAAGAAGCTAGTTCGCGTACGAATTAGCACTTCTGCAATCTTTTATCGAAATGGATGATAATTTAGGACGAAAACGAGCGCGCGAAATTTTATAAACAGACCTTTGGGAGTCTAGATTTCATGAAAAAACTACTGAATAAATCTGATCAAAATAAAATTATTTGGATTGTTGAATAACTAATCTATCCCTGTATGGAGACCGTTTTTTAATTTTCCTTCTTCTTATGGTATTTATTTGCGCCCAAAGATACGTTAAAATAAGTGTTGAAATATGGAACTTTCGACGCTCATAACTTTCAAATATTTTATGTTTTTATTTTTTCGTTTCCATACAGGGCTAGATAATGATGAGACAAATTGATATTTTATTTTATTTTGAAAGTACATCGTCAAACAGTGGAGTAATCTCTAGACTACGTTTGTGTGTATGGAAGAATTTTTGACTTGTGTACCCTTAAATACCAGCTGCAGATATAAACAGAAATAAGTAATATTATTAACACATTCCCAATTTATACAAATCCCATTTTTATATTATAGATATGCTCGCGTTTGAGCACTATCTCACCTTATGATAAGCGATGATGTGGACGTCGACGGTGTAACACGCATGCCTAGAAGTAACCTATTCACTCTTGACTTAAAGATGCTGAGGTTGTAGCTATCTGGAAACACAGACTCCGGCAGGGAATTCCACTTATTAGCTGTACGCATAATGAAAGTATTACCAAAACTTTTAGTGTGTATGGGTGGGATGACCGATGGCGTATCCCCGTACGTCTTGTAGTCCGATGATGGAATGGGTTAGCCGGAATAACATCATGCAATTCCATCACATAGACCCCGAAATGCAACCAATTAAAAACCGATAAGCTGGTAACTCGACGACGATGTTCAAGGCTCTGGCTCGACTCAGCTTTGACTCGACCAGTGCCTCATTGCTGATGAGCCTCTTGGCCCGTTTTTCGATCGACTGTAGTGCATCAAGCTGGTACTTGGCAGATCCGTCCCAGAGATGTGAACAGTATTCCGTGCAAGATCGAACTTGCGCTTGATACAACTGATACAAAAACAACATATTTAAAAAAAACCTCCATAAAAGTATCCTAAATTATGTTCGGTAAGTCGTTGGTTTTACTTTTGATGACATACAGCTTTTGGATTCATGTATTCCTCAAAGGAATGCCGGAATTCCTTTAATAAGGAACACATCGGCGGTTCGATTAAGGATTTTAACTACTTATATGGGCATTATCAATTTTACGGTTTATCACATAGTAAATATGTAGTTAAAATACGAATTCATTGGAGCTCCGATGCCATAATAATACGATAAACATAAAATAACAGGTAACCGAGCATTGAACTTTAGCAATATAGTTAATAACTAGGCGGTCTAGATGACTACCTTGTCTTACCATTCTGATGGAAACCGGAACACCTGGAACTTTAATGATTTCCGCACTTCCTTGCAAATTAACATACTTTTCTTAATTTGTGTTATTTCTATTTATAGCAACTTCACCCGTAAGGCATTTTATTTATAAATCAGTATTCACTTCTTCCGGATTGACGGATTTTTGATTGTCGAGGTTGGTGTGAACTTGTTACCGAGCTCAGGTCAGCTCTGTAGCAGATTATGTATGAGTATGCCGAGGGCATAACAATTACAGTGAAGAATCATGAAAAATGTATGGAATTCATTATGTTCATGAAACTGTTATTGTAAATGATGATAAACCAAATGGTGGTAATAAAATATGGTTTGAAAACATGGAAGGCACCGTCGAGGCCGGCCCAGAAAGAGTTGGCAAGGTCATTTGGACTCGTACGATGAGAGCTGGTTCAAGATATCGTGGGTGAAGAATGTCTGGTAGGACATGGGGGAGGATCAGCAGTGGGCAGAAACGGCCAGGTAAAAAAAAAGAATATGGGAGAATCCGACCTACCGCAACTTCCTAAAACATATAGATGTGCAGAAAAAAGTGCAAACAGACTAAAACATACAAATGTTATAAGGAACGTAGGACAAAAAAAAAAGGTCAGATGCTCCTTGATATTATTACCTTTAACATAATAGCCGTCCTGTCATTCAAGTAAATTATAAAATGCTGTGTAACCTTGTAGCTATTAGCCAGATAAGCAAAACCTGTCCTCGCACGCATTCTAGAAACCTTAATCTTAATAATGAAATATATTAAAATACCTCAAATATAGACCACAAACCAATGTATTAATTAATTAAAATGAAAGACAAGATCTTAATAGGGAAAGATTGATTTATCTAAATTACCTAAACGTGAGAGATAAACGAATTTCGTATGTCTTCAAGAACGTTTAAACAAAGAGATTTAAACGATTCGGTGATTTCCATCAACAATAACGACTATCGATAAGTCAAAATTTATGGCACGTGGTAAATCATAAACATTTTGACATTTCGACGATCGCTTCCAGGTTTCCTCACGACGTTTTTGTGTTGTTTTGTTTGTTTGTTTTTTGTGTGTTCACGTTGTATATAGTTAATGTAAGTTTGAAATAGCCAAGTCAGGCCTGTGAGTTCCCAGAGGCAGCTTAATTAACTCTGACAACAGAGGCACAAAATAAATATACCAGAGGTGACCACATCCTCACACGAAAAAGAAGAAAAAAAAGATGGCTTTCAACGTTAGAATATTACTTTGTCATCGGGTTTTTCGAGACATTAGCAAACAGCTCGTCGACTCTTCACGTGTACAGAGTGCTGGCCCTTTTCTTCGGCCAGAACATCAGCATTACCATCCAACGTGGCAATGCTGCCAGCGTTCTGGACACGTTTCCCATTAACATCAATGTGGACGAATGTTTTGATGCTCAATGAGCCCTTTTCCTTCTCCCCTTTGTATATTGGTTTGTTTTAGAATACCTATTCAATTGTGTATGATGACGACTTTTTTTTTTTGTCTAGTACTTCATTCCTTGTTCGAACATTACCCCTCATTCTAGAGACAGATAATACTTGTATGCGTATGTATGTCAGTAAGTAAAGCAGGACAACGGGTCAATAACCTGCTAACTTACGCATCGTCAGCTCCTTCGTACGCCATGATAAACAAATCCCTTGATGACAAGTTGGGCGACTAACAATTTGCCACAATACATTTGTCAAACATGTATACTTACAAATCAGATATCGCATAGGAATAAGATACTCCCCAGATCGGCCACCTATAAACCCTTCTAAGTTTTGAACCAGTGACCGACAAATTCTGATAATTGGCGACAAATTTCGACTTACTAGCGACTATTTTTTGCGTTATCAAAATGAAAATCCCTGCGGCCATGCCAGTGTCAGTCACACAGGGAAGATATATGCCTTGTGTCAAAACCGTTACTAGTTGCGATGACCTAACCCAAATGAATTATTCAATGCTCAAAAGTATATATGTCTATATATAGTAGGAAGCGAACAGAACGATATAGTATCTATAGATAAAATAGAAGAAAGATATCGTTAAGAACATCCTGTGTAATTAGTAAAATAAGTCTGTAGAAAATATAAATAAATTTAAGAAACTCATTATATAAACAGATATAAATTAAATAGAGAATAAGAACTGTGTAATGTGCAAAATTGACCTTAGAATAAATGAGTCCCTAATGTCTCGGAACTTGCCCGGGGAAGAGTTGTGTAAGGCAGGAGGTGGTTTTAGTCAGTTGGAGCCTGACACTATCCAGACTGGCGCACTTTTCGAGTCAGTTTGGGTGTTAGTCCGACCGGATTTACCGTCCTGCCAAAAAAAAAAAAAAACAAATGAATTCAGAAGAGGGCAGAGGCTTGATCAATAATGGTGTAGGTACCTATCTACATTCACTAAACGGCCAATCAAAGTATGGAACTATTAATTGCCAGCATCTGTGTTCCCTACCAACCTATCCTATTAACCTTCAAAGAAAAAGTGAACGGGCCCTTCTGGGAAAGTACACTCATTCTATCAGACCTCATCCATCGCTTTCCTTAACCATGGCCACAGATAATATAATACTAGCATACAGATGCATTATTCCATACAAAGAAACCGTGCCGACGTAACTAGCGTTTATCATCTGATTATACCGATTATTTTTTGTAAATCGATCCCGTTCGGTTCCGTTCCACGGCGATAGATAGATCAAATAATCAGTATAATCAGTACAGTACGTCGGGGCAATTTCTTTGTATGGGATGAGACCCCACGGCCATGTTCGAAGTCAAGAAGGGCTAGGTAAAATTATTGTGAAAAAGGAAATGCAAAAAGAAGTAGGTATTCCTCGGGACACAGAAGATGTTACGATGATGTTATTTTCTTTTTAATATCGTTGCACATGCTGAGATAGGAGCCTTTTTGGTCTCGCACGGGGTAATTTATTTTATTTTTTTATTATTGTTTGTGTTTTGCTTATCTCGTGTCTCCTGTGCGGGTCACAAATAAATGTTTTTCTTTCTTTCTTTCTTTAACAGAATGCTCACTATTCTCTTCTAAATAGGTACCTCTATTTTGCTTGACACGGGACAATATTTCCCAATAAGTCGAATATCCGGCCCGCAATGTGTTACTGGCGTAACCGCGTAACTTTGATAATTGAATTAGTACCTACTAGATGAACGGAAGCTTTTGACTTTTTTAGTTGTCATACGTCAGTAATAACCTTTACGGTGTTTTTCGACAAATATAGGTTTGTCTACGTGATTTTTGCTCTGTAAACATTGAAAAATCGTAAACGTTTTCAAATAGAGATTTGTTGATCCTGCACGCCTCCACTCTGCTCAGCTCATCTCCGTATAAGTGAAAACGTGCCCTTAGGCCCAGTTTTTTGATCCGTAGTTAACTCAACCAATGGTTAAATATGCCAACCAATGGTTTATTTTTAGTCTAACGTTTAGTCTAATTGTTACTATTGTTAGTGTAACAAATGGTTAGCAAAGGTTGACTGGTAGAAAATGTCTAAGGCATTAAGTCCGCCTCTGTACGTTTGTGTGCATGAAGTATTAAATAAATAATGGTTAAACAAATTAATTCTCTAACTTATTTCACCTTTAATCAGGCTAATAACTGAAGAAAAATGGTGTTTTACCGAAATTTGCAACCGTTGATTAGCATTTATTTAACCATTAGTTGATTTAACTACGGATCAATAAACTGAGCCTTAGTTTTTAAAATCCACCCGTTATTTTCGTAGCATTGGACTCATCAGATAATCCTAATTCTAGATGATCCAGCAAATCCATCCATAGGTATCGAAAAAACTGCATAAAGCTATTCCACTCATATGTGTTGTAGACCCAATATGACGATTTTAACCTTAATAACCACCGGGGATGTAACTCAGTGGTAGAGTGTCTGCTTCGCATGCTGAAAGTCCTGGGTTCAAATCCCAGCATCTCCAAACTCTATTTTTGCAACCGTTGCCGCTGTTTCAATTTTATGATGATACATCAGATTGTTATTTTTGTTAAATACTGGAAAAATGCTGTGCAACATGCAGGTAAAAATAAAAAGAAAATAAAAGTCACCGGTAGCAATACTTTTTTTTAGGGTTGAAGATTTTTTATTTTGTTATACACCGTGAAATTTAAATGGTTGTTTTCCCGCAGCGAAATGGTTTTTTCTATGTAATACAATCGTTTCGTAGTTATGTAAAATATTAGAAACAAAAACTGGCATATTTAACATTGTGAAAAACTTAACTCGAAAGCGATCACGAACCAATAGTAATACCTCCCGATATCTACGGCCGAACGACAGCGGGGCGTTGACCCGGGTGCTAAGTAGGTCAGGATCACTGTCAAAAGGATTAGGTTCGAAGGCGGCTCCGTTTGATAATGTTGCGCGCGGGCTAGTTTATGCCGTATTACTACACGCGAGAGCTTATTTTACTTTAAACATTTAATAAATCGGTATTTGCTTTGTCGGCTTAGCGGTGGTATTGTTCCTTGCAAACTATTTTATGACGTATCACTACGTGCGAGAGTTTATTTTGGTTTGAACATTATCTTGTGCATCGCTTTTCTTTGCCGGTGGTGACGCGAGTAGTACCTAGTACCTACAAGTTACTATTGTAACTCACTTTTTCGAGTTGATGAATATTTTTTAAATTATTTTAAAACAAAAACATCGTTATTTTTTTACTTTAACTCTATGCTTCGAAAGTACTCCTTAAGGCAAGTCGTTCTGCCGCGGGAAAACAACCAATTAAATTTCACGGTGTATATATATAAGTTGGACCATTAGAATAATGTCATATTTAAATAATCAATATTATTACCAATTCATTTTCGGTTCAACGACCTTATTCACCTGAATTAACTACTTACAATCAGCATTTGTATCCGTTTGTGCAATTAATAACACCTGCAACGCTAATTGCGGGTTATTTATTATTGCCGCAATGATCAATGTTTTATTTAGAATATTGCATAATATTCAATAGCAACCTTCATCGATTTGCCTGCATTACAGACTACTGGCGTCATCTGGCGCGATATGTAAGAAAACACATGTATGTCAAACTTTGAGCACAGCGCCATCTATCGTAATATGGAGGAACTGTAATATTAAGCCGGTACGTGCGAAAATGATAAGCAGAGATATTCTCTCGTTAATTTTGTTATAAACTATCAATAGCAAAGTTGAAAAACGGATACTGATTGACTTATTTAAAGTTAGGAACTTTAAATAAGTCAATCAGTATCCGTTTTTACCTACATTGTCTGGGTAAAAAGAAAAATGAAACCACATCTTGGAATAATATTTTAATGAAAATTCAACTAAACGTATAAATCTTATTTATACTTACAATAAACAAGTAAAGTGGATAAATATTTACATTTAGCTGGGGGGAGTCTGCACGTATTTGCGGCTCCCCCCAAAATTGCACTAACAAAAATATGGAAGCCCGTATAGACTTCCTTCTCGTTCGGTTGCTGGCTGAGACTTATAAATATTTATGAAGCACCCAAAATGTTAAATTCAAGGCAATCTCATGGTTTTATGAAACAAGTAGAAAAAGAGTCACTTTTTCTTCGGAGAAAACATAATAGGAAAGGGTAAACATTTTATTTTAATTTAAACATTTTATTCTAACCAGGTAACAAGTTAAGGTAAATAGGAAGGTTCTTTTTTAAATTTTCCTTAGTCTTCCAAGTTTTCCTTCTCTTTTGAATTGTTAAGGAGTCTCATTAGAATTCCCAAGAGGAAGGAACTGGCATTTATTTCTCTTCAGAATGAGGAAATCGGAAAATAATTATATATTATTTTTCTTTAGCTATCCAAAATGCCAATAGGAAGACATTAGATGAAACAAAACTCAATCATTTAAAATAAAAGTTCTTAACACTATGATTAATTTATAAATCTAAATTCAACAGCTTTGACCAAAAATGGGCACAGCTTTTGGTAACTAAGGTGCGACAAAACTGAACAATTGTTTCTGACGTATTTTGTCAACTGTACTTTTTCAAAAACAACCAAGCTTTATCTCAAGAAAATCTCGAAGTACCTGCCTCGATACCACGGAGTAAACAAATGCCCAGAAGGTTTGCTATCATCGAAAACGACGATGTGAACAAGTGTACATCTCAGCCAGCCACCGAACGAACACAGTATAACGAGTAAACATTGTATAAGTTAATTATTATTATAAGATATAATAACGCAGTCTTAGTACGCCGTGGCCACTGGTCGCCCTTACCCTAGTGAGACCGCTCTAGTCTATACTACGGCGCTACTCGATACGTACGCTACCCACAGAGAAGAACAATAAATGGAGTGCCAATTGCATATACTGGAAACATACTAGGTCACGTTAAAGTCATGATATAGGAATCGACTTCAACCTCTAAAGCTAAACCTTCGAAAAACCCTTAGAGCCTTGACCGATAAACGTTCTAATAGATGTAAATAAGACAATCGTTCTGGTCAAGGGTAAGGAAACTTTGAAGGTTAAGGCACCGTAAGGCTAAGGATTATATCAGAAACGGTAAAGCTCAGCAGTATTTATATCCTATACTATTAAACGAGCTTTTCAAAAAGGTTGAGAGATAGTTCCTTTAACTGAATAATGATGGCATTGACATGTGTTTAGTGGAGGCCGAACTAATGGTCGGCCTCCACTAAACTATTCCATACAAAAGGATTCATTTTTATCTACAGAAAAGACAAAATGCAGTCGCTTCGGTTAATGCTTAATTGCTTATCAAATGTTAATGCAAGCTTTCAAAGTTACGTTGAAGTTGGCACTCCACTTTTTTTCCATATTCCGTCACTACCCCAGAAACATCTAACCTGTATGTGCGACCATCGCTGTAGCACTACTGAGGGATATGGCACTAATTTAATACATATTATATTATTGTAAATATTGCTTACTCATATGAACATTTGCAAAACATTGACCCCTACTTATATAATGAAATTCACTACAAAAGTTACAAAATCTACTTTAGGGGCAAAGATTTTTATAGAATTCGACCAAGATGTCATTTTTCAGCACCCTAATTGCGTAACTTTATTGAAAGATCAAAGTACGCGCGCACGCTTTCATTTTGACAATTCAACAGTATTCATTGCGAGTTTTACACTGTCCAGTAGATGGATTTTGAACAAATGAAGCAATTAATGTAAGCATAGCAAATGCGCGCCCGCAATGAGGGTGCAGGTCTTCACATTTTCCAATAGTTCAATAGTTCAGTGGTTCAGTAGAGCTACAAACCGACGTCAATTACGATCTAATCTAAATACTACTAATACAATGATGCTACAAGTATTATGGAAGATAATGAAAGTGGCCTCGCCTACACGGAGATAACAACGCTAGACTTACTACCGACAGCTAACTGACTAGAACATATGGAGGGACTAGAAGAAAGGAGTATTTGGAACAACTACTTGCCGTTCACGCTCTTAACAACTAGTGACTGTAGTACACATTGACTGAAAACGGCAGAAATAAAGATGAAACTCGAGGGGCTTTACCAAAGTACAAAAGGTTTTCTTTCGTCTTCTCTAAGTTACATTTTAAATTGTCATTATGTCGTGGATCTACTGCAATGTTACCCACATTTTAGCCCATCAAGTATTATAAAAATGTCAGTGCTTCCAGCTGACTTCATTAATTAAGTATCAATTGAAAAATTTTCAGTGCTTCCAGTCCAACTGACTTCATTCATCAAGTATTGAAAATTTTTCAGTGCTCCCAGCTAACTTCATTCATGATCATCTTATTCCTCTTCTTTGATATGATCAATAAAATCGACAATATAAGTTACTAATTCCATATCATCAATTTACTTTTTTTTACCGAAAATTTCTAAAAAAAATTATAATACTCACAACGGATCTTTGTGTGTCTGAAGTTAGTTCTGTCAACTATTGGGCAAGAAACAGTTTAACTGCATAGAGTAAGCGAGATAGGATGATGCGACAAACGTAAGCGAGTGAAAGAGACAGTTATACAATGCTATCTTCACTTGTAATATTGACACAAAAATAGCTACTGCGCAGGCTCTTGCAGCCAATTCAGACACACAAAGATCCGTTGTGAGTATTGTCCATTGAACTTATTACTTATTCATGTTTAAAGTCATTGCTCTCTATTAAGAGGCTTGTGACGTAAATTAATGATCCTACCACGTGTACAACCATGTGTACTAAAGACGTAAATGACGAAATAATTGACAAATGTAAACAAATAACAAAAACTTATCTGCCTATTCTAATACAGTAAAAAATACAAAAAACTGAAGAGAATCACGGTGACAAACAACATACTAAAGTTGCAAAAACGAACGACGACGGCGGCTATATTGATGTGTTTTGACCTGCATAACTGTTTTCGCAATATTGAAGTAAACAACAATTTAAGAACCATTATGCTAAAAATGTTGATTAAAAAAACGAATCCTTTTCAAAAAGGTTTATAAAAATCTGTCAACAAACATATATCACAATTAATACTACATTAGTGTTGATCGTTCTGCTCTCGATAAAAAAAAATATTGGAAAGGGTAAAACATATCTCACGAAAAAAGAGATGAAATGCGGTCGCAGACATCCGACTGAATTTGCTAAGTGAAAAGTCATAACTCGAGGTTTGGGTCTCGGCTATTTCCGCCTCTAATATTGAACCGTTGTAAAAGATATTCCAAAAACTGAAAAAGAAAGATATATACTGTGCTATGCTTTCCTTTTTGATGATACATTATCTTTAGAAGCACTAGAATCCTCAAAAGATGTTCAAAATTGCGCTGTCACCAGAGGCCTAGTGGCTAGTATACAAATTTGAGAACTATAAATGAAAAAAAGGAAAACATCGGGGCGCAGTAGGTATATATCTTTCTTTTTTAGTTTTTGGAATATCTTTTAAATTGGTCCAATATTGGTGGAGGAAATAAGCGAGAGTCAAACCTCGAATTATGACTTTTTCTTAGGAAATTCAGTCGGATTCCTGCGACCGTATTTCCTCTTAAAGTTCCACCAAGCATTTGATCGGTTCACGAAGCGACAAATATGAACTTCAGCATTCGGATGAAGCCGTTATAATACTCACAACGGATCTTTGTGTCTCTGAATTGGCTGCAAGAGCCTGCGCAGTAGCTATTTTTGTGTCAATATTGAAAGTGAAGTTATCATTGTATATCTGTCTCTTTCACTCGCTTACGTTTGTAGTATCATCCTATTTCGCTTACTCTATGCAGTTAAACTGTTTCTTGCGCATTAATTGACAGAACCAACTTCAGAGACAAAAAGATCCACTGTGAATATTATAACTGCCCAGAACTTTTACTTTATCACGTGAATTTAAGGATACTTTAAAGAGTTTAAGAGAAAGCAGTATCCTTGTACTCTTATACAATCCTATTATTGTCTTACATTATCTTTTATAGAAGTAAGAAATCACTGAGAGCAGCACATATACGAATAAAAAAGATCTACCTAAAATAAAATGTTTCTAAAACCATTGGCATCGTGTTGCGTGAATCGGCATTGACTACTTGATATCTAAAGAGGTCTAATATCTAGGAGACAGGGGCTTGCTACGTCTTAAAGCCATCATGATTCTTTTGTGAGAAAGGGATAGTGCTATGCTTGTATAGCTCCATCTTCCTCTCATACTAGAAGTATGATGTGTTTAAGTTGTTGGAGTTACCCAGGGTTTGCGGGACGGGAAGGGGACAGTTTGGCGGCTATAGGGAGTCCAGGCGCGTCCGCTGCACCGCTAGCAGAGCTGATTGCTGCTGCAGACTCTTGCGGAGACCTTCCAAGGTCTGGAGAACCTGGGAACAGAAATAATTTTGCTCTGGGTTTCTTCTGGATGCGTTAGACAACAATTTTTTTGTCACTATTTACTGGATGGTGGTGGTCCATCTCTTAACTCCATAAAGTTTATTTGCCACGAGGCCACAAGGAGATACGCTTGCCAGTGAAGCTGGTGCCTGCTCAATGGTTTATCAGGTCTCGGCTTTGCTAAGTATCCCGATGGTATTTTTGTACTCAGATCTGATGCTATAGTACATAGATATTAAGGTTATGAAAGTAAGCAAAAGTTAGAAAACATTGAACAAGAAAACAAGTTCAAAAGTCAGGTTTCTTCACTAATAGACATCCAAGTCCAGACATGCATGAAGAACTAACCTCATCCCGAGCATAAGCCTTCCTCTTAGGGGGCTCGGAGTGGGGCCTGTCAGTGGGCGAAGGGGGGGTGAGGCGCCTTGCCACGGGGGGCGGGGGCGGCGCCGCCAATGGAGAGCGCCGCGCCACCGGAGACAATCTCCGCACAGGCTCAGGGGAGTTGGCACGCATGAAGTTTGTGATATGAGTACGCTCCGGACTTCTACGGGGAGCTTCCACCTGACAACACAAGGTTTTGGGCTTTATTAGTGCTAGGAACAGTACTATAAGGTAATTTGTAAAACACTGACAGCCTTTCAAGGGGTGAAATCACTAACGATTTTATCTACTCAACTTTTGCCAAAAGACCATAAACGAAAAATTATCAGCTGTTTCGTAGAGATTTATCGGGTAAATATTGCATTTTGTATGAAACAGTTGTTTTTTTTTAGTTTGCCAGGGTTCGCTTCATAGAAATTGTTGATTATAATCGTGAGTGCTTTATTAACCCCCTGAGAGGTGGTATTAAGTGTTTTACAAAAAACCAGTACGACAGGAAATAGTAAGATAAGAAAAGTCACAGTATGCGGGCTATCATTATCATGCAGAGAAAAAAAACCTTAGAAGAAAGGTAAAGTATAGAAAAAGAAAGAATTACATTAGGCCGCACATCGGTGACAACAAATGTCAGTACAAGCTGACCTCTAAAACTAATGAAACCCGTAACTACACTAACCCAGCATTGTATTGTATAGAGGTATCCCTTCGACGGACTCTCAAACTTTTTTTTTGTTATTATTTTTGATAGGCTCGCGCTTGACCACTATCTCACCTGATGGTAAGCGATGATGTGGTCGACGGTGTAGCACGCTTGCCTATTCACTTTTGACTTAAAGACTGCCAGGTTATAGCTATCAGTAAACACAGACTCCGGCAGGGAATTCCACTCCTTGGCTGTACGCATAATAAAAGTATTCCCAAAACGTTTGATTCGTATGGGCGGGATGTCCACCAAATACCAATGGCGCATCGCCGTACGTCTTGTAGTCCGATGATGGAGCGGGCATAAACGTTCAGAAAATAATGTGAATAGCCAAGAACTGGCCATATAAGAAGTACTATTTGGCTGTATGACTACCGGTCTCTTATCTCACCTCTGTAGCCCTCAGTTCCCTAACCCTCGGGTTGTGAGGCGGTTCTAGCGGAGCTCGCGACACGGTGACGAGCAGCTTCTCCGCCTCCCTGATGAGCTCCCTGTACTTCCTCTCGGCCTCTCTGTCAGCCTCCAGCAGAGGATCCCTGTCCCTCTCGCGGACCGGAGGGGCTGACGGCGCGTGGTTGCGGCGACGCATCCGAGGTGGAGTCGCTCCTGAAAATCCAACTGATAATTCAAAACTCTGCTCGGGTGTAAATAGAGAAAGCGACGTTTTCTAAAAATTAAACCTAGCTAGATCGATTTATCGCCCCCGAAACCCCCCTGCATACTAAATTTCATGAACATCGTTGGAGCCGTTTCCGAGATTCAGATTATATATATACAAGAATTCCTCGATTAGTACATTACTGCAGGGGCCAGCAAAAGAGGCATTGATGGACAAACGTGTAAAGGTGGGCCGAGGCGTAGCCGAGGCACAAATACGTAAGTCCATCAATGCCTAGTTACGCGGCCAAGGTTTGTATAGTACTTTTCTCAAATAATGCACAGAAATTAAAATTAAGTAGTACCTAGAACCCATTTTGTCAAATACCTACAATAACTTTCAAAATCAATGACGTATTTTTGCCGCGTTAGTGTTCATTTTTTTTTTCAATAAACAGCTTTCTATTTGCAAACCAGTTGAAATTTAAATAAAACCTTTTAAATGTTTTCTCCTTGGTTGCCATGTTTCGGAGTAAATCGTTCGATCGTTCCATTTTTAGGGTTCCGTACCCAAAGGGTAAAAACGGGACCCTATTACTGAGACTCCGCGGTCCGTCTGTCTGTCTGTCTGTCTGTCACCAGGCTGTATCTCATGAACCGTGATAGCTAGACAGTTGAAATTTTCACAGATGATGTATGTCTGTTGCTGCTATAACAACAAATACTAAAAACAGGATAAAATTAATATTTAAGGCGGGCTCCCATACAAAAAAACGTGACATTTTTGCCGTTTTTTGCGATAATGGTACGGAACCCTTCGTGCGCGAGTCCGACTCGCATTTGGCCGGTTTTTAAATAACACGACAGATATGAGTTTACTATGTAATTTATTTGGCCGCTACACACGACAGATATGGATTTTCATTCAAATTTTGCCGGCCGCTGCTCGTATTTGGCCAGTACAGCCATTTCGATGTATCTCGAAGAAGGTTGTCAAAATAATGCTCAAATTTCCAAGCATGTTTGAGAAAAAGGTATTAGAAGATAGATCAGTGACGATAGACGATACGAAAGTATGCCGTAGCGGTAAGCGTACCCTATAAGGCAATTACTATCTTATTAACTGTAATTGCCATATAAAAGTGCCGTTTAATGGCGTAATTAAAATAAATGATTTGACTTCGACTTGTTTCCTGCCTTGATAAACATGAAAAAGCAGTAGGTATAGAAACTTGTAGCGTAAATATACTGCCGTTTGCTTAGGTTTGGCCCTTTGTAACTGCTATGCCTTTTTTTCCCTAATATATTCGTACTACCAAGTGACTAGTTCTTTTAATTAGTTCCTCTCACCTGCAGACCGTGGCGGTCGTCGTGGTGGCCTCCTTCTCCTCGCCCGCCTCCTGCCCGGCGACGCAGTCTCATCATCATCTTCATCTCCTCCATCCAGCCCCGTGTCTCCATCCGAGTCGAAGTCAGCATCAGACAGTATGGCAGTCTCCCGGCCTCGCGTCCGCATTCCTCGACATTCTTCGTCACTGGAAGCCCCTCCTCGGTAGTAAGGTGATCTGTGAGGCTCCGGTGATAAATGTGGGGAGAGATGCGGTGATCTGGAATTTAAAATGACATTATTGTAATTTGGAAGGCATCTTTACCATTCATTTACGACTGCAAGAGAGAAAGGATCTATTTATTTTGACGCAACTTGGCATTGCCCTTTGAATTGACGCACCTTTCCAATGTAGAACAGATGTCTCCAGAAGCGTTAGCAAATGGCTTCGTTTCGTTTTATTAAAATATTAAATGTATGCCAAGTTCTCTACTTGAAATCTCGTAACATTGCGGTTTGAAACTTTACTAGGTTAAGTACCCTCTACTTAGTGCCTTTCAAGTTTGCTTTTCTGAAGCCAGATGAAAAGCATACATTCCAATGACTTTTTGCTCGCGGGTATGGGTCAGTACTATACAAGTCACAAACTTTATAAATACCTAAGTAGCAGACACTTGAACTTAGTAAAAACCTCTTCGATAGCAGAAATGAGCAGACAATAATACAGTCGACTGTATATTGGTAGTAACACGTTTATGAGCTAGAGCTGGCCAAGCTTTGGCTTAGTAGACTTATTCTAATGAATCTCGGTACTATACGAAGTTTCTATAGTATAAGAGGCCAACTTATGATGGTGTAGTTGCGACTAATTTGCGATTTACCCTGCTTTACCTTCTCTATTATAAATGCAAATATCCTACACCTAAAGGCAAGTTAAACAGAGCGATGTAATTGAATTATCATCTAACTTCGTTGAATATAACAGTCCCACTGACCTACTTTATGTTCCGCTGCCCGGAGTTTTAGTAATAAAACTTTAAAGCCGTAACACACGGCTCATTTTATCCGTAAAAACACCTACATAAGGAGTATAATCCTCACACCTTCAAAGATAGAGCAATTTTAGTATCTGACTTACTTACTTCGATATCTACATAGCCTTAACACCCATAACTTTGGACCTAGGTCTCATCTAACATAGGCCTTACAGTGGAAATAGTGTGTCTCCGAATCTATTGTAATTTGTTAGAATATGCCTCACCTAGTTCCATACTTGACATGTGAATCAAGCGAGTAGGGAGCGTGATGCAGCTGTGGCTGTGTCGGTGGACACTGCAGCGACTGCTGATGCACTATGTTCGAAGGCCTCCTCCTGTTGGGCGAGGTCGCGCCCATCCACGGATTGGTCCTGATGCGGCACCGCGGCCGAGGAGATGGTGTGGCGCATACCACCACGGCAATAGGAGCTGGTTCAGGGGCGCACCGACGGATCACCACGTTGGAGGAGCGACGCTGAAATTGCAGACAAACCTAATTATACAACCGAAAAGTCAGAAAATTTTATTGTACCTATTTTATCGCACTTTATACAAATAAAAAATACCGAAAATGTATTATAATAAGAGAATTGTGTGCCCCATGCATAGATAATTCGTACACTATCATGGCATTCTTGGCCCAGTAATCCCAGTTAAACAAAGAATTTTCAATCTATTAATATTACTCTATGAGAATTTTAACAATCTTCATCACTCATCAGTGTTTCAGTAGACTATCTGAATACAACTGGGTTCTATTTCAAACTCAGACTTTGGTCCTTCTTTTTAAAACAAAAATCTTGATCATTTGTACAAAAATATCTTTGGGGACATCTACTTCTGAATTCAGTGTATTTCTAGGTCTAGGGTTTCTGAAGCCCTCGTTAAAGTAAGAGGGCCATATCAAAAATTGCGCTCGGACTCCCTTGCGGCAGCCGGGCGCGGGTATACAAGATTAACTTGTGGGTGTCAGCATAAGTGCTCTCACTTTACGATCACTGCGCACTATGCTCCCCGAGACAAGGAAAGTTGTACAGCGCGAGACGCGGCGACCCCAACCAAACGGCTGTAAACAAACGATAGCGTGATTCAATTCGACGCCAACGCCATCTAGTTATAAATGTGGAAGCTTTTGCCGTTGTTAGAGGTGTTGATTGCTGTTCGTTTTATTAGCCTAAGATCCAACTGCTAAAATTTGCAGGTAATATTTGTTTTTGATTATACTTGTTTTTCATGAATGATACTTGATAGTAGGATAGATTGCTGTTGCGGTTGCGCTTTTTTTGTTATGCAATAACAAAAAAAACTTTTTTTTGTTTCTTTTTTTTTACTTTGACACACACTAGTAATTTCTCCTGTACGGGTTCGTATGCAACATCATATAGCTCTCAATTAACCGTCATCATGGGTTACCAGGTTTAGCAGATAAACTGGCAACCCACAGATTGCGGTTAACTGAGAGCTGGCAAACTTTTTTTTTCTATTTTTTACACTACTTTCTTTCAAATGACGTTCACTTGGATTGGACTGGATTCACTGGAAATGCTTATATATTTGAGGATAACTACAAAATATAGTCAATTTATCTGATTAAGGTAATTGCGGCTGGATATTCCGAGGCAACCCTCCAGCAATTCTTCATTGCACACAAAAATAACAAATATAACATGAGTGATCATAAAGTTGATGTACAAAGGCGAGCTTAACTCAAAGAAGAGTTTTCTTCCAGCAAACCTTAGAGTGATAGCGAGAGTTTACAAAAGGAAGAAGAGAAGTAGTCCGGTGTACAGTTTTAGATAAATATAAGATAAATCATAAATATACATACATACATAAGTACAAAATATATATATATACCTATATACATATACAAATATTATGTCATTTTGAAAGAAAATGGTCCTTAATTTTCCTCTTGAAGACTTTCAGAGAAGGGCTGTCGCGTATGTAACTACTGAAGTCGAACTGGCATTGAAGTGGCTACACGTGATCATATTCTACTATTTCTACTATCAAGAATCATTCGAGAAAATTAAGTTTAATAAATAACATATTTACCTGCAGATTTTTGTAGTGGGCTCTTAGGCTATTTGTTTCGACTTACTTTGTTTATTACGGTGAAATTAATTACGTTTTTGGAATTCACGTGTCACGTGTTGTTCGTTAATTAGAGTTCGTTTTATTATAAGAAGTAGGTAGGTACTGAAATTCTTAGGAACATAAAAGGTTTTTATCATAGGTTATTTGTACGTTAAACGTGAATGGTTTGTTTGATATTAATTAAAATTAAGAAATATTTTTTTCTCTGTGATTTATTACCTTGTGGTAGTAGTAGTCTAAGATCCGAGTAAGGAGCGACCTTCAACCATTTCAAAAGTATTTTATATCATATGTTAACTCAAAAAATATATCGCGAGTGCCTCAAAAAATCTGTGAAGACTACAATTAATTAAAAATTCAAAAACATAAAGTAGTAAATAAAATGCCTTTTCAGATAATATGAATCTTATTACTGTAGGTTACGCGGTATATCTAAACTCATCTTGAATAATGTCGTAATTTGTACGAAGTGTCTGTATATTATTATCGGAATAAATCTCACTCGCGATATATTTTTTAACATATAAAATTTGATATAACATGCTTTTCTTCCTTTAAACAGATGGGTGAAGGTCGCTTCTTACTCGGATCCTCTACTATAGAGAAAATTTCGACTACACCTACTCTTTCACCCTTTTTTCATTATTTTAAATACCTAGGTATCTATACTAATATACTATATAATAATATTGAGGAAAGATTTGTATTTTTGTGTGTAACGAATACACTTAAAAACTACTGGACCGATTTCAAAAATTATTTCACCGTTGGGAAGCTACATTATCCCCGGGTGACAAAGGCTATGTTTTATCCCTGTATTCCCTTGGGAACGTGACCTACGCGGGTGAAACCGCGAGGCGTCCGCTTGTACTAAATAATATTACAGTTGGTAACCGATACTTATTTAAATATTTATATATGCTTTATTGTAGGTACACCAAGTTAAAACATGGCAACTTAAAACTAAAATATATACAATGGGCGGCCTTATCGCTTACCGCGATCTCTTCCAGGCAATCTGGAATGGACAGTGATAGCCTGGACATGAAATGGGGTCGACATTGGTGTAACACATAACATTACGAATATTTACTTTAAATATACAATAATATTATAATAGATACACAAATACGTACATATGTTAAACATAAATACATACATACTAATGCTTAATTGCATATAATCATTTATGCATATTAATGCATAAATGATTACCTATATGCAATAAAATAATATATAGGCAATGAAAGTAAATGTTGACTAACAACAATCACAGTGACTGGTAATGGTTTTTTACGAGTCTTTTAAATACAGGCAATGACTGAGCGCGTTTTATTGGGTCGGGCAATGCATTCCACAGACGAGCAGCTTGGACAGTAAAAGATTTATCTTTTTTATTTATTTATATTTGATTTACTTACCTAGGGTTAATCTAAGCAAACATGTGACATTTAGGTACATAACAAGCAAACAAGTTACCTACGCCATACCTTATTGAAACCGATGACTGGCCAACCGACTTTAAATAGCCCTGGAGGTCCACCCTTCAATTAGTACGGTCTACTTAATTAATAAAGCTGGGAACACGTAAGCACGTGGCCCCATGGCCCATCCCATCACTGTAGCTACATTATTCAGTACATGTGTGTATGGCATTATTAAGTTCATAATGACAGCTATTGGCTTTGTGTCAGACGGACGAAAATTGATTATCTGTGTGGCTAATTGAAAACTGTGCGTGAATAAATTAAAATTGTCATTCATTTTGTTTTAATTTATGCGTTGATCAGTGATCACGTCGGATTTGAGATTAAGCCGTGTATTGTAATCAGGGTTTCCGGCCTGATTTTATAAATAACTGGTCTCTGCCCGTGACTTTGTTTAAAGTCTTAAGTTTTTTTACTATCCAAAGCGATTTTAACTTACTACCCGGATGAAAAGTATCCTATAAGTATGTAAAATCCAGTCTATCAAACGCCAAGTTTCATCTAAATCCGTTCATTTGCTGAGACGTGAAAAGTAACAGACAGACACACATTTGCATTTAAGTATAAAATTAGAATGGATTTCATAAAACACGCAATCAATACCTAAAAGAATCAATACCTACACAACATTAAAAAAATAGTTGCCAAACATACAACAACTAACATTAGGCCCTCGTAAACGTTGACAAATTTCAGTCGACAGACAATGTATTTTACGAACTGAATACAAAAGAATTCATAGAGCAGTGTCATTTCAGCTGCTGTCTATATGTAGATCAAAATATGGAATATTCACATTGTGCCACAAAAACAATGTCAGTAAAAAAATATGTTTGTTTTCAGTTCACCAATCTTTACGATTGCCTTTTATTTTGAAGACGATTCTGTGCTCTATTTGTATTGCCTCTATGTATAGCGACTGGTGATGTAGAAACCGTTGATCCAATAAACCTTAATAAATCAAATCAGGTAGTTTTATTGCCCAGCGGAATATTCCATTGGGAAGCTTTTACCCGTGTCCAATTTGTGCTACGGAACTGCATGACTAGTTTTACCAGCCCTTACTTGATGAACAGGAATTTATACTAACTAAAGCCAGTAATAAAAAAATAGGCCAAGTGCGAGTCGGACTCGCGCACGAAGGGTTCCGTACTTGGTAAATTGCGGTTTACGATTTATGACGTATTAAAAAAAACTACATACTAGATCTCGTTCAAACCAATTTTCAGTGGAAGTTTACATGGTAATGTAGATCATATATTTTTTTTAGTTTTTCATTCTCTTATTTTAGAAGTTACAGGGGGGGAGGGGAGGGGACATAATTTACCACTCTGAAAGTGTCTCTGTGTCGCTGTGACATACGGACGGACAAACAGACATGAAGAATCCAAAGGGTTCCGTATTTGCCATTTGGCTACGGAACTCTAAAAAACGAATGAAATAAATTATTAGTAAAATAACTTAACCCCGATTTCTGAATTAAGTATTTGAAGTCAAGTATTTGTCAAAATCCATTTTAGGTTAAAACTTGCCAAAATTTGGTACGATAGTAGGGTTTGACACGTTCTTAAGGCGTAATATTCCCCAATGTAATCGCAGTACTGGCCAGGCCCGCTCGGAGCCAGAATATCAATATTGAACCTCCTTTTAAACAGTTTTATTTGCAAAATATTCTTTGATTTACATTATGCTACTTCAATTATGAAGAAATTTTTTTTGTTTAAAAATATTCTTTAACATCAAAGTCGTTCGAGAGTATCCAAAAGTATTAAAAAAATAATTATCATGTTGTTAATTATTTTTTAAAGCAAAACTAAAACAACACGTAAAAACCATGCTTCACAAATAATGTACATGATTCATTAATAAATACATATTTATTTGAAACCTTAGCCGTTACTAAGGATATGCTTTTTTTTACGGCACTAAAGCGGTGGTAGGCCCTTAAATCCAAATACTCAGTTTATAACTAAGCATTTATTCTCCTTATTTCCAGAAGTTTATAAGTAAACTCTACACTGAATTTAAAGAGGTTTACTTGTTTGCTGAACTACCACTAATCCATTTTCAAAAGGCTCTCAGCCCCTACTTCAGTATGAAAGGAGCCTATAACACAGATTAGGTATACCTCCCACACTGTTTACCATACTGTTCAAACTCTCATTTCAGGGATATACGCAGCTTTGGGACGCTATCAGAAAGTACTTTATGGCTGAACGTAAACATACCTTGGCTGGCTCATGGTAGAGATGTGTGGTCGGTGGTGCAGGCGGCGGCGGGGGCGCCACGAGCGGAGCGGCGAGCGGGGCGGGAGCGGTTCCCGGCGAGGTACCATCCGTGGAGTACCCCGTACTGTACGCGCTCTCCGGTGAGGACAGGTGTGGTGGTGGCAGCGGCCCCGTGGTGGCCGTCGCTGTCGCCTGCCGCGACTGCTTCTGTTTGCGCTTCTTGGCCCGCCCCAGCTGCGCCTCCATCCATGACTTGAGCCGCGCGCCCAGCATGCCGACGACGGCACCTATAACAAACGTCTATGTCTATCTTGCACGCTCACAATTTATAACGAAAATAGGTACACGATATTATGCTAAAGCTCCAACCATAATTTCCAAAGCACGACACATTGTTGTCATCGAATACCATAACCAAAGATCAAACAAACAAAATCAAACATCATTTCCCTGAAAGGCAAGCTCACCGTGACGTGAACATTGTACGCACAGCGCGTCGTTTACGCCTCGATACACGAGAAAAACATTTACGGTCGCGACACTCGAACAAAGGTTTTAGGAAAATACATCAAACGCTCGTCGACGAGGCAGACAATTGTTACCCCAACAGCGGCTGCTCTACATTTTCCTGTCATCAAAACTCACGCTTTGAAGTAAACAAAAGTAGTGACATTAAATGTTTTATCGTGTCGTCATTTCATTGCGAAGAAAGGACCGTTAACGGGAACCACAATACTGTGTCTGGTTGGGAGTGCGACTTTGCGAGCCCTCGCCGTGTCATATTTCAAGCAAGTCTGGCGACAGTAGCGGTGCTCGTAAAAAAGGGCGCAGTCAGCACCCTCTTTATTTCCATCCATAGCACATCTTATACAAAATAAAGTTTTATTCCATTATCTATCGTCACGATATATTTAATCAACTAGAGTAAGAGATTCCGGATAAGCAATGTAGATAAAGATAGACCGACAAAAAGTAAATTTAGGTACTTCAATGGTAAGAAAATTGAGTCGGAAAACTCTGGAACGATCGCTACCGAAGCTTTAACACCCGTGGATATGTCTTTTTTCCCAATCCATCCAATTTCTCTTCCATACGTCGAACTATTAAGCCTACGCCAGCAAAATCCAACAAAAAAATGACTGACCCTCCAACGCAATCTACTTCGATCTCAATCAATCATCAATATCCTTCATTCTAAAACCTATTACTCACTGTGCTCTACGGTGCTACCCGTATACACACTAGTACTTAACTAACGTTTCACCGCCCTGGCGCGGCCGCCCCTCGCCCGGCTGTGGGAAACGAATCGCCGGATAAAAGACGGATGGAACCGACTTATCCAGTTCAGGGTGGGGTGTAAACTTACGAGATTTAGCTAATATTAGCAATCCATTACGGGCGGCCGCAGTTGCAAAGTTTATTTAACTATCCGTCCGCACTCGGAACTATACGCTCGATAGCTCAGTGCTGATGAAATATTGATTGGACCTCTTAACGATACACGCTTCACGACTAATAGCACATTTATGTAGATGTCAGAGTTAGAATGATGCTGTGCGAGATTCAGAATAATCGCTTTGGGATCAATATTGGGTTTTCAAATACTGATAGTGGTAGAGACAGTGCTTATATTTTTAATTATTATTATTTTATACTTTATTGTACTCCACAAAAAAACAAACAGAACAAACATTATCAAAAAAAAGTGTACAATGGGCGATCTTATCGCACAGGGCAATCTCTTACAGACAACCTTTGGATGGACTGAACGATAGGAGAAGAATTCAGGGCTGTGTGTGTACAATAGATCATAATAGTAGTTTATGCAACAGTCATATAATAGGGGTTATTAAAACACGAGCGTAGAGCGTAGGTTTATCACATGAGGCAAAGCCGAGTGTGATAATAATATTACGCGAGTGTTTTAATACCTAATTATATGCCGTTGCATACACTATTTTTAACCCCCGACGGAAAAAGAGGGGTGTTATAAGTTTGAGGTGTGTTGCTGTGTATCTGTGTGTCTGTGTATCTGTGTATCTGTGTGTCTGTCTGTGGCATCATAGCGCCTCAACGGATGAACCGATTTTGATTTAGTTTTTTTTTTAAAGGTGATTGTATCGAGAGTGTTCTTAGCTAAGTTTGAATATAATCGGTTCAGCCGTTCAAAACTTATGCGCGTTTTACTGTTTAGATCGTGATGTTTTCGCAAGATAAATGCGTCGGGGGTTTTTTAAATTTTGAAATTTTACTTGTATCTTCACTCATACAGTTGAAATAAAACAAAAGTGGAAACGGAAAAATATGTGGTATGGCGGGCAATTTAGATTCTCATTGCACATGACTGCGTAGCAGCGTAGCGCGCGTATCAAAGATAAAGATATATTTATTTGCTAAAACACGTGTATACATGCAAGAATCAATAATCCGTGCATCATTTTGTTTTTGCAATATCGGACATGTTTGCCACCTAATATGGCATGCAAATATTTTAAAAGTTAATATCATGAACAGTTTGAAAATGAAAACACAAAATGAATCTAAATACAATAATTAAAAATGTCAACAATAAAAAATATAATAATAATGTAAAAATATCCATCAAATGTCAAAAAAAAAAATATGTCAAATCATTGAAAAAATATCAATCAAATGTTAATGTGTTGAGCAATTACAAAAAAAAAAATATTTAAACACAATAATTACTAAAAGTCAATTAAAAATAATACAAAATCTATGTAAAATATCAAATAAAATGCATATAAATGAATATATGTATATAAATGATTCTGCCAGAAATTCGCTAACTTACTTTACTTATACATTTTAAAATGTAATACATACATCTCTAATATAATATATGTCAGAGAAAAGAAAAGACTAAAATATAATAGTGAAAGGTAATAATCTACTACTTAATTGAAACGAAATTTACTTGAGAAACTATCGGAGATTGGTTAAAGCAACTGAATTTACACAGTTAATGCAACTGAACAAACAAATCAAGTCTTTAATTACACACATAAAAGCGCTACAGTAAAAATCTTCATACACTATTTGTGAGCACACTTGTAGCATTCAATAAAAGGGACAATAAACCTGCACAATCTTCCAATAAGATGTTTTACGAGAACCCGGCTCACGCTGAGTAATGAATCGATTGCAAACTAATAAATTGTGGCTTCAGGACGAAGTATCCAACTTCGCAGTTCCCCGCAGTACGCCGCAGATCGCTGTAGATCCCTTTTTCTATCGAAACAACTTAAACAAATGTGAAGTTGGCGGGGAAGGGAATCGGCTTATCGATAAAACTGTCACCGTATACATGTAAATAGTACCCAGAAGGAAAACCTTTCAGTTTTCGACCAGCATAAGTCTGAACTAAAGACTCCTTTTTGTTATCTTATGGGGCTCTTACAGTGAAACTATTTTCGATAGGAGCTGAATTACTGGTCTTGTTCAATAGATTCCAATAAGGTTTTGTATGTTATGGTCGTATTGTGTTCCGCAGAATAATACTTATAAGAACGTAGAACTTTACTGAGCTCATAAAGTCCACGAATCTATTTTGTTGGTACAGGACAAAGGCGTAAAAATGAGTCCCAAAAGTTTTCCTTTACAGAAACAGATTCAATGATTATGTTAGATACCCATTTCCAAGATGAATAAAGACAAATTTCTACTCGATTGTCATCCCATCACCGAAATGACGTCATGATACTTTACTCTTTTCATAGAACTCCAATAATACATCCGCCATTATTGCTACACAAACGAATTTCGGACGAACAATCCAGCCAACCAATACAAAATTGGAACACCGTCAATGTCGAAGGCAACATTCAATGAATGAACGTTACATTAAGGTAACCGCTGGTAACCCATAGTTATTGGAAATTGAACAAGGCTCGACGTCTATTGTCCCGAAACACAATCGTAATGGAACTGAAATATGAGTAAAATATATGGCGACGACTAAGAGGGGAATTAGGTTTCGCTGTGTCAATATTTGTGGGTGAAAATAGGCAGACAGCCCCAATATTTACCTTCAGGTTTTATTTAGGCATTCAAAAATGTGAATTGGGATCTGTTTGTCCTGAAGCTTTAGCTAAACCTCGTTTAAACCTGGAAAAAGGGTTAGGTTAAGTTTGGTATTCGGTGGAACTTCAAAAACCTGTGAATTGTTTCATCATCATCATCCTTTTAATGTTCCCACTGCTGGGACACAAGCCTCCTCTCTGGAAGAGGGAATGGGCCTTAATCCACCAGGAGAGCCCAGTGCGGGTTGGTGGATGTCACAGGTCTTCGATTTTTTTGGTTCTAGGGCACGCCGGTTTCCTCACGATGTTTTCCTTTACCGTTTAAATAATTTAACACAAAGTAAAACGCCTGCCTGGGTTCGAACCCACGGCCTACAACTTGTACGGCCACTGGGCCACCACTGCTCTTTAAAATGAATTGTTAATGAAGACATTTTTCATTTAGGAAAAGTTTTTTAAGTACCACTTCTGTACAGATTATTTATTCAAAACTTAAAGAGAACATCAACAAGGCAAATTCTTGAGAGAACTTGAAACTTTAAGGCCCGATTCCAAGACTCAACTAAATACAATTAAATTCGAAGTGGTACCTATCAAAGGATAATGAAAACATCACTCTGTCTTTGTTAACTTTAAACAATTAATTGACCATAATAATAAAGATGTTTAAAATTATGTCTAGCTTTTTCTGGCTCAGAATATCACAGCACAAAGGAGTTGTTAATGGAATGCTACTCTTCTTTATTCAAATAATTTCATCAAATTAGGTAACAAAGGCTTTTCTACCTCTTTAGTCACGTTACAAAAATAAAGGTGCCTGCCTGACGTAGCTTAATTAGCAAATCAAATATTCATTTATGCAGGGCGTCCCTGATAATGCAGGGGAGGATCGCAACAATAGCAGATCCAAGCTATTCTTGTGTCTCCTTCATTTAAAAATGTTGCCAGCCGCTGTGGTTTCACGATTAACATTGTGCTGAAGTGATTGGCTTTTTTACCCGACTGCCGGAGGAGGGTAATGTGTTTATCAGTCTATGTATGTATGTATTTATGTATGTATGTATGTTTGTTCCTATGTGGCGTTGTAGAGACCAAACGCGTTAGCCGATTTTGATGATTCTTACGTCAATCGATTCGTCTTAACCCTGCGAGTGTCACTGGCTACATAAAAATGGGAAAAGAAAAATATGGTGGATTTTGAGCGCCATTTTTTATATTTTAGTGGGGATAATTTTTTTTTGTTTCTTCCAAACCCATCGTGTGGGGTATCAAAATAAAGGGATTTAAGAGGTGATTTCAAAAATATATAACACGCATATGTATAAATGGACTTAATTAAAAAAAAACAATTTTGTAAATAAAAAATGTTAATTAAAAAAACAAAAAACCCGACTGCTTGAAAAGCGAACTAAAAAGACGTAAACAAGAAGAAGATCATGCTGTGCAGTCGGAGGATACATCTGGTTTTGGTCAGCCAACTCGCGAATATGTATCCTCCGACTGCACAGCATGATTTTCTTCTTGTTTACGTCTTTTTAGTTCGCTTTTTAAGCAGACGGATTTTTTTACTCTTCTTGTCTGTCTAGGGGTAGGTATATGATAGCAAGGTATAAACAAATATGGGAAAATATTGAAGCTTCTACAGACTATGTTCTTTGAACAGATTTGATTGATCGTGAAACAATGTAGAGACGATCGTATTGGCAACTTATTCAAACACATGCCATACGTATATGCAACTTCAAATTCCAGTTTGCAACTTTAACAGGATGGCAATGGAAATGAGATTCCTAAAACTATCCGACAGTTAATATCAAAACGAGATTTCGAAGCGAAAGAGGAAATTTCCAATATCCGAAAATCGTCACAAATACGCGAGGCGTGAAATACCGAACGTATAGAGAAAATATCGAGTCCCAATCATGCGACATGACTACTGACATCCAATTAAATATACCTCTAACTTTTCCTAGACGATTTGTGAAGACATTTCTTGGTATTATGTGTATCTATGTATATAAAATATACACAGACCTATACTGGCTGATAATATACATTAATAATGAATAGATTACACTAGCTTCTATGAGCTTGTGGTAAATTGGCTGTAGCTGCATTATCATTCCCTTAATATTAAGGTTCCCCTAGTCGACGGCACGAACTATTTTGTGCGCGAGGTTAAAATGCATGCTATCTCATCCGAAAACACGTGCAAAATAGATAGATGTTGTGATGAGCAATAAGAAGATAGTTCGCGTAAGAATAAGCACTTTTGCAAATTTGTGTCTATATGGATGATGATTTATGACGAAAACGAGCGCGCGAAATTTTATAAACAGACCTTTGGCAGTCTAGATATCAAGAAAAACGAATTAAAATATATATTCCAAAATAAAATTATTTGCATTGATGGAGACTGTTTTGCAATTTTCCTTTTTCTTATGGTATTTATTTCCGCCCAAAGATGCGTCAAAATTAGTGTTGAAACATGGAACTTTCGACATACATAGCTAGATAATGATGAGACAAGTTGATATATTTTGAACGTACATCGTCAAATAGTGGATTAATCGCTAGACTACGTACGTATGGAATTCCTGTGTAACCTTAATAACATTTTCCTGCTACGAATCCGACTCATAAATGAAGATAACTCTACGGCATCATTGAAGCCCAATAGTTATTATATTATGTATCATGGGACTGGGATCACTAACCGCGTCCTAAAACAACATCGGTGTGATTATATCAAAGCTTTATACATCTCGAGGCAGCATCAATATCGTGGGCCGTCTCCGTCAGATTAATTGACGCCTCCTGAAATCTCCCGAGGTCTCACAGAGTATTTTGTTAACCTAATTCTCGGGTACGAAATATTTTCTCTAACAAATTATTCAGTTTTGTTCGAGATGAAAATCTCTGGTCCCCTCCAGCTCTGTAATTGCGTTAATCTTAGCATCAATCTTCTAATTATGTAGGCAGACGTAGAACACATTTCGCCTTGTCTTTTCATTTAAATGTAAAACAACAAAGTGTGTATTTTAGCGCATGGCATGTGTATTTACATTGCTTTTGTTCACATTGAGCACGGAAACTGAGCTGCAGACATTTGTAATTAACAAAGTATTTGAAATTAATTAAAGTTTATGTGTTTTATTAAGAAGGTTGAGGGTTCACATATGTCCCCGTTTTGGTCTTGATTCGTATGTGAAAGTTCACTTTGAATGTTCAAATTGAAAAACTTGTTGAAGCGTACCTATTCGAGAAGTAATTGAAATTCACAAAGATTGATACATTTCCAACAAGAATGAATGCAAAGACGAAGAAGAAATAAGAGCCGTCCAACCATGCAGATTACTTCCGTCGTCTCTAAAACGAATCCGTAGATATAAAACGAAGCAGTAGCTTGCCAGACTCGGGCTAATTGCGGACCGCTTTCAAGCTGTCTCGGCGGCCTCACGGAATTGTAGACAAACTAAAAAGACTGAAAGGCTTGAGCCGGCTGCCGGCTAAGGCGGGTGCCGGGTGTGCCAGACGAACGGCAATTGTTTGTCGAATCCGACGACGAGCCCGTTTTAAATGAGCAGTCTGAAACATCACGAGCCTGCACTAGTCGCATGTATGCACTTCCTTATTACAAGCGTGCATTTTTTTATAGTGTGCTGAAAAAGGAGGATTTTGTCGCTTGATCCCCGGCGGTTTAGTGCAAAGCTAATCAAACATGATTAAATGTGATGTTGGAAAATATGTTATGGTGTTTTTTTATTTTTCCATGGTATTTTGAGATTCATGAATCTTTAACACATAAGCAGAATTCAAACAAAAAAAGGTATTGGCCCTCCGAAAGAAAAACTTTTCACATTTCCGGTCTATTTACCTTCGAAAATTACCATAATCCACGTGCGAATCCACACAACTACAAACACAATACATTATTCATAACTAACCCCAAACGCTGAACAAAACGTGACAGTTGAATCTTGATCTACATTCAAAACAAAACGTTTTAATCAGAATACAGAACAACCCTTGAAGGAAGGGCTCACTTGGAAGCCTCTCACAGGGGCAGTGGGCTATCGAACGTACCGCTCATTTGTAACTGTGCGTCGTCGGGAAGGCACTGCCGGCTAAATATGGATCCACGTGCGGAAATCACCATTTCCGCATGACAGTTTTTGAATGAAAAAGTCTCTAAAAGTTGGATTTATAGTTCTTACTTGCTAGTTATGTTAGAATAGTGTACTTACAGGGGCGCGCGGTTGTGTGTGTATGTTAGAAGGGGCCCAGGAGTAACACGGACGCGCATACCGAGCGTGCAGCGGCAACGCGCGGCGCTCGCCGACTGACGCACGCTGCACGCACGCGCGCCGCTCCGTCGCTCGGCCTACCCGCTACGGGCTACGGGCTACGACACCCGCTACGCTGCTACGAAGGGCGCATTTCCACCGTTCGCACAGCTTTTCTAATTCAGGGGTTGATGTAAACTGTAATTTCATTAAGTTCGCTGTTAATATTTTGTGATGATAAATGTGTAACTAATCCTTCAATAAAGTTGATTTTCGTAGAGTTTCTGGCCCAAACTAATATTGTTTATGGTTTTAGTTCTGAAAGAGCTTATACGTGTATAATTTAAATCACACGTATATTTCGGTGTAAGCAACGGCAGGGCAGGCCGTAGCTCAAATTCTCGTGGCGGCTATTAAGTTAATGTCCGGGGGTAGATTTGAACAATAAAAAATAAACATTTACCCACCGCCCATCGGGACGACAGAACTCGCTAAACGACATAACTTTGTTATTCATGTAACGATATTAAAACAACAGATTCCCTCTGACCTTTTTTTACTTAGTTAAAGTCATAAATTACTTGGAGAGTTTACAGCGAATGTTTGGAAAGTTTGGGTTAAAATTGTGGTGGCTAAAGTGGAAATAAATTTCTAAATACCAAAGTATTACTACTAACATTTTTTAGGGTTCCGTGCCTAAAGGGTAAAAACGGGACCCTATTACTAAGACTCCACGATCCGTCTGTCTGTCCGTCTGTCACCAGGCTGTATCTCATGAACCGTGTATTATAGATAACCGTGATGTATTTCTGTTGCCGCTATAACAACAAATAAGTACTAAAAACAGAATAAAATAATATTTAAGTGGGGCTCCCATACAACAAACGTGATTTTTTGCCGTTTTTTGCGGTAACGGAACCCTTCGTGCGCGAATCCGACTCGCCCTTGGCCGGTTTTTTAGAACAATCTTTTCGAACTGGAAGGTAGTAATGTCACATCAAATGTACCCAAACACGAAGGTGCTATCTTGTCCGGCTGACGAGTTGCTATGACCACCTTCCGGCTCCAAAGTACCATATTATTTATACGAAATAATAATAAACGTTTTAATAATAAGTAAGTAGTAAAGAAGCTTGCAGAGTAGAGTAGGCGTATTAATTTCGTGCACGCACACCCTAGACAGGTCACGATTTAGAAGAGCTACCTCCTTGAAAGCTGCAGGTTTATTTACCCCCTACACGTACATAGTGTAAACACACGGGTGGCCGCCATACGTCATGTACTATATACATATAAAAGTAGGTAGGTATGCAACAGGAATGTCTGCTGAATAACTGGCTGCCGGAGCCTGCTTTGATGTGCTTTCGTTTTAAGCTTTGTTAGGATTTTGGAATTGTGATAGTAGAATGATAAAAAAACCTGTTAAAATGTCAGTAAATAGAAACATTTTCGGACATTTTAAAAGGTTTTTTTTATTTTAGGTACTAGCATCTGCCTGCGACATCAAATTATCTCGAGGGAACACGTTCCCGGGATAAGAAGTATCCTATGTGCTATTCCTGAATATAATCTATCTCTGTATCAAATTTCATTCAGATCCGTTTAGCTATTTGAGCGTGAAGAAGTAACAAACACACACACTCACAAACATTCGCCTTATTTTTTTTTGCCTGTCGGTACCAGTCCTTGTGCGAGTGGACACTGCTTACAAAGTATAATATTTCGTTAAAACTCTGATCCTACTTGTAGGTAGGAGTTTGGGTCTTTTTTAGGGTTCCGTAGTCAACAAGGAACCCATGAAGTATCTCCATATCCATCTGTCCATCCGTCCGCAGCTCAGCTGGAATACTCTTAGTACTATAATCTCTAATTTGGCATACATATTAATCACGCCGACAAAGAAGTAAAATAAAAAATAGCCTTTTTGCGTACCTCTGTACACGTAAAGTGGGGATGTTTTTTTTCTACGTCTGTCCCATGGTGTGAGATATAGTCGGATAGGCCATTCAAAAATATTACGGGTCTGTGTAAACCATTTTTCAATTCAGGGATCCGTCGTTGGCGTAAAATTATGCTTTAAAATTGCTAATTTTTGTTAGAGTCAAGTGTGTCCCCCGCTGCCAGCTAAATGGTTTGCTTTTGGATATTTAAAAAAAAATCACGGCGGTAGTAAAAGTATTTTTTTTTCTTTCGAGCAATATTCGGTGCTTTCATTATGTATGAACTTCAATATTTTTACCTAATTATGTTGGTGAATGTTGCTGTTAGTACGGGACCCTCGGTGCTATTCACTCTTGATTTAAAGAGCTGTACCATGATTTCAGCTGTACCACAATGAAAGTAAATCCCAAATCGTTTATAGTGCTTATGGGTGGAATGTCCACCATGTACCGATCGCGTATCGCCGTAATTCTTGTAGTCCGATGACAGAACGGGCTAGGTGGAATTAGATCATGTATTTCCATTGCATACTCCCCGAAATGCAACCGATACAAAACTGACAAGCTGGCAACTCGGCGTCGATGTTCAAGCTTTGACTCGACCAAAGAATTAATTAATCTCTGAGATGGTCTTTTGAGATAAGAACCACCCAGATTTTTCATAGTATCTAATGGTAAAAAATGCATTTCGTCTTAATAAAAATAATATCGCTTACAATGATAATTAACCAAACTTCTTTGAACCAAACCTCTTTATTTCGTAACAAAACGATCCTTTATTATAAGTTAGGTATTTTACGTCAAATTAATAACAGGATGCCATTTAATTTTATTTTCTTCCTTAGACTTCACCCTTTTTTTTTTCAAGCAACAGATATTGCAACCTCATTTTTGGTATAAAAGAAGTAAATAACTTTATAAGTGGCTTCGAAAATATCGGTGTATTTATAACAAATAACATTTTATTTTGTTATATATGCTTTATTGTAGGTACACCAAGTTACAACATAGAAAAGGAAACTTAAAACCAAAATACATACAACGGACGGCCTTATCGCATACCGCGATCTCTTCCAGGCAACCTGGAACCTTTTATGCACTCTTATAAGTCAAATAATAACAAAACAAAATTATCTGGATGTAGTCGGTGTTTCCCACCGATTGGATTGGATTTTCACCGCTCGCCTAGAGTGAAAATCCATTAATAGGTACAATACTACTAACACGAGTGTGGCGTAGCTACGATTAAAACATGATTAAAACGGTGTTTTTATAACAACTGCCTTTGAATGTTATATTTGATATTACCAATCAAAGAACCCGTTCGCGTTCAGACTATATCTACAACAAGATGACAGGTTCAGAACATGTGTTAGATCTCTAAAATTTACGAAATGATTGCTTAGAACAAACAATAGTCTACCTACCAAGTTGCCGATTTATCCATACCTGCTGACCCATCTCATAGATCACCATTTAAGCTCTAATGTACCTTTATTATCTAAGTCTACCTATCGCAACATGCAGTACGGGTGAATTAATCCTTCCAGTGTGTAGGTAACCAAAAGGCCGAATTATTTCGACATAACACATATTAAAGGTGTTGTTCCAGCCAAAATGAATTCGGAAAGATGATGGAAAGGAGGGAACGAGTAGCAACTTGGGAAAAGCGCGATGGAAATGGACTGAGTTGAATGATTGATAACGTAGTATACTTTCCTGTTTTCGACACGAAATAAAATAAAATCCCGGATCGGCTTATATAGCGTTAGGATAATATATACATAAACTCACGCCTTTCTCCCATGGGGTTAGGTAGAACCCTATACCAGAAGCCTAATTGTGTAAGTGAATTCGGCAATGCAAAGGGTTTAGACAATACAGACAGACAGGCAATACCTAATTATTTAAAGAGTTAAGACTCTTTAAATAATTAGGTATTGCCAAAAAATATTGGACGCTTTCATTGGTGAGGATACTTTTTTCGAAAGAGTCCAATATTTTTTGGCAATATTATGTAAAGAGTCCTCTTTCATGAGGTCAAACCTTTTGCCTTGCCGAATTCACAAGTTAGGCTGCTGATGTAGCTGTACCAGTATTTTAGATGTAGCGACTGTAGATGTATCTGACCTGCACAACCCAGTAACTGGGTAACACGATACCTTATTACCCTTGCCAACAACACAGTGTCAGATTTTCTGGTTTATTACTAGCTGACTACTGTCAAAGACGTAGGTACAAAATTCAAAGACGTGCTTTCTGAGGCGCGGAGGAGTTTGAGTGTGTAGAATAAACCCATCCAGGGACCAACCTTGGCAAAATGTCTAGTATTAGTTTACCAGCGTTTATATCCTCGGTCCATGGCACTGAGAAATTAATCAGAAATATCCTATCTTATTATCTTTCATATAGATTGATTTTGATCTCACCGAGCCAATTCATGCTTGGAGACTCGCTTGTCCGAATTCTAATCCCCCAGCAACCCATTATCCCAGATGTGGTGGGATGAGCCGCTCTACAGAGCAGTTCAGGAACACCAAATTGCCACATCTGCAACTCCTGTCGAGCGTGCGCGCCTGCTGGCTGTGTGTGGGAGTCGAGTCTCTTGCTTCAAGCGCTACCATGGTCGAACATAGGCACCTTGTTTGACGACACTACTTTCCGCCTCACTGCTTCCCTACGCCCTGGCGCTCCCGGTTATTCTCCTCATCATTGCTACTGTGTTGAAGTTGTGACAAAACGTCGGTCACCACGATCTGTCATGCACCCGAAGTGCGGGTCGCGGCACTTGAACATACCTAAACGACATCATCCGATATGCTTTCGTCACCGTCGGCGTTCCGGCCGTATTAGAACCCCATGGTCTGGCACGCGACGATGGCAAAACACCGGGTGTCTTTGTCATGTCTTTGTTTTCATGGAGGATGGAGCCTTTAGTGTGGGCCGCTACTTGTGTCGAAACTCTTGAGTCTTGCGCCATCCCATGTTCCTAGCACGTCATACTGTGCTGGCGCTGCCGCTACGGCTGCAGATAACCTTAAGCGGCGACAATATAATAACCTCAGTGGTATTCATATTTTTGAGCCGTTTTTGTTAAAACTCTTGGTCCGTGGGGTACGAGTGCAGCTCACGCTTTATTTAAAGATCTCAACTCGAAAGTGTGGATGCGTTGCAGAATTGAAATGGTTCGATTCAAAATGCTGAAATTGTGTTATTTTTGTTATAATTAAGTAATCATGTACTTACCAAAAAATATTCTCTAGAATCTAGGTCATAAAAGTTATGATATTTTTTTTTTAGTTTGATTGCTATTTCCTTCAATTATTTTTCTCCAACTAATTAAAATTAAACGTATTGAGCCTTGATTTTTTTCTCAACGCCGTATACCTAAGAACCCATAAGAATTTGCTACGGGCCTCCGGTACTACCTGGACTTATAGTTGATACTAGTTTGAAATCGCCAACCCGTCTTGAACAAGCGGGGTCATAAATGCTCATGCATTTTATGTATGAGAAGAAATCTATGGCCTGCAGGGGGTAAGTTACAGCCTGGTATTATTATTAAAAGTAATAATAAGTTCTTATTTAAATATGAAGACAATCAAATATCTAATAAAAGAATCTACTGGAAAACGGACCTATCGCACTACTCTCTGCGCTTAGATTTGGATTCTGTCATGCTTTTCAAAACAGTAAACCTTTTGTTCGAGCATTCAATTCAAAACAGTGCGCGGAGTGCGCCTCTCTAATTAAATTATTGTATCTGTGCTTTACCATTACCTATTCAGCTCATATATTGCTCATTTCACTCATTCATTCAACAATCGCCTTTTCGTTTTCGTTCTTTTTCGTTCACTTATGTCAAAAAAGTTGTAACATTGCTTGGTGAATAAACGTAATGTTTTTTAGTTTAATATCGAACTGTGTTCCCACGCTTTTACGTTTTAACTCAAAGCAATAACAATCAAGTAATTAATTACATTGATTAGTACAGTAACCACATTGTGAACTTAACGATAAAACTTTTGAGATAACTGGTGACTTACATCGACACTGGTGAATTAATCAGCTGAATCATAATGAAAGCGCCTTTTAAATAGCTGAAAGTAGGTGAAGTGTGAAGAATAACATTGAAACGTACGACGCGGTGCGTTACTGTGTCGTGTGAGATGACGGATAGCACTTTCGTCGCGAAGCCGGCTAGGGGTTGGCTGCACCCCGACTCTGTCCTCGCCAGCGATGGGATCACGTATGCAGTCAGGGTAAGCGCTAGCCTCCTTTAAAAAAAAGTAGAAAGATGTTTAAATATATTCCTAGTATCACGACAGGAAATCCTTAGCAATACATTCAAATTAATGCAGTTAGTTTGTTCTAAACACGAATCATGGTCATGGAAATAAAACCATAAACTTGTCATTTTCAAATTCTTTTCTGTATGCTGTATAGCTAGCAGCTTGTTGAAACATTTTAGAAATGTTGACAAGTTTGGAGCATGTTATTTTCACACATTTGGTTATTCTGTTGCTGTGTGTGCTATTGTTTTGAGAAACTGTTACAATCAGTAGTAGTAAGGTGTTGATACACCACACATATTATCAAAGGTCCACTGTGTAAGTAATTATTGAAATGTAGTGGCAGTAACATTACTTCTTGCTATTTAACATAATAATGTTAAACCAGTGATTTATAATATTATGTTAGTAGACTGAACCACCCCTCTGAGTGTATTCTTCAATGTTGGATACTTGGTTTAAAGTATTGTCTGTAGACAATACTTTTAATTATAACAGAATTGAGGGACTTTTAGAACTAGTCACCACTTCCTGTGTAAAAAAAATACTGTCTTTTAATGTGTATTTTACACAACTTTTTCAGTATATTGGCTGTATGGAGGTTTTGACATCTATGAAGAAACTCGACTTTGAAACAAGATCTCAAGTAGCAAAGTATGTTTCAGTGATTTTAAATGATTTATTTTACTTTATTGCAGTTTTATCAAACACAACTTGCTGATAATTTTTTTAAAGGTGTACAATAAAGAATATAATAATAATAATTAATATTTATTAGCTAAGCATTCAATTTATAACATTTAAAAGATCAAGCAATGCAATAGCAAGAAAACTTGGCATTCAAGAAACACTCTTATCTTATTACAGAGAATGCATCGCCAGAGTATGTGCAGCAGCTGGTTTAAGATCGGCTGACAAGAAGCGTAGAGTTTGCCAGGCTGCAGTCCGAGCCCTCGCTGCTCGACCACGGATGGCACACTCCGGGGCAAATGTAGCACTAACAATATCATCTAAAGCAATTACCCTAGCAGCTCTCGAAGGCGGGGAGACCATAGCTCGCCATGACATGCCACGAGTCTCATTTGCATCTGGAGGAGATACGGACTCCTTAGACTTTGTCGCATATGTAGCGAAATCGGTGCCTCCAGCAGAATGGAGAGCATGTTATGTATTAGAATGTGGTGGAAGGTTAGCACAAGATGTCATAGCGACTATAGGACAAGCTTTCGAACTCCGTTTCAAAGAATTTCTGACGAAACCCTCATCGTGAGTACCCCTATTGTTTTAGATATTTGTGAAAACCAGATCATACTAATTTCCTTATAAAAATATTGGAATGAATGCAAGTTATCCTCGTATGAGTGAATCATTAAATATCACTCATGTACAAATATAAAACTTACAAAACAACAATAAGTCATTGAACAATAACATAACTTAGTAACAGGAAAAAATTGGCTAACTCACTGCTGACCTAAATAACTGTGTTAATTGGGACTTTCATTAGTTGCTTGATTTTGTTTGTCCTTAACCTGTGAATATTCTTCATTCTTACTATCACTTTAATCTTCTTAGACCCACGAAATGAGAGATTCTTCTTGCATGAGAAACTTAACTCAGTTAGTTGCTAACACGAGGTTAAATTAACAGTTTGCCATACAATATTATTGTGGACCTTAGCTAAACAAAAGCATGTATCTGTCATCTGAGCAGATCCTGTTATGTTAAAGTATGTATTTCTACAGGACAATAACTGTGCAGCATAGAAACAACTCAGATTAAAAAGCTACAAACAAAAAGAGTTATGCCACATGTCACATTTATCTACAACAGACCTTTTATGTTATGGTGACACAATTATTATGACTATCAAAAAGCAATTGATTATAATGTCTGAAACATAACATTAATTCATCCTGTACAAGCCATATCATAATTATTATGAAATATTCAACTATCATATATGAAATCAAAATATTTAATTGAAGAAGATGAATCAATCAAATGCAAAACAATGCATGAATCATAGCTCTGTTCAGTTTACATTAATTAGCTCTACATTCATTAGCATTTTAACATTGCTGTTTATGAGAATTCCAATATGACATTTATGTATGGTAAAATGTGTTAATGCATATATTCTTGCTGCAGTCCATTCAAGCTCGTTGGTTATTTGGAACGAATACACTTAACGTTGAAAAATCCATGTACACATCATGGCCACAAGTCCATGGGGCCAGTCTGTTGCCACTAAAAAGGCCCAAATCTAGAGCCCAGGCTGCTAATGGATTTTTCCAGAGTCTAGACCATGAATATTAATTGCTTTCGCTAACATCAATCTAAAAGGCCAATAAGTAAAAATAAATCTTTAATTTCCAGGTTAAATCTAAACGGAGGAGCACGTACCCTGTGTAGCACAGCGAGCAGCGTTCTGCCAGATGATCGCGAATACTACAACGACATGCCTGACAAGACGCCCCCGGACACTGCCACCTCGTACCGACACCCACCGCCGCCGCCACTGGGAACACTCGCCAACCTCGTGCCTATGTCTTCGTGAGTATATTCTTAGATACATTGCCAAAGGTCAACCGCACGCGATTTTACGTGGCCGTATATAATACTTCGTGTTTCAATATTACTATCCCCCGACGAAGACAAAAATTAACTTTACAACTTTATTCGGTTTATTGCATCGACAGAGAATATGTTGGTGCATCGACATCAAGCATAATTGGCTATGTTTTCATCACACCAAGATTCGATTGTTTTATATTTGAATAATATAAGCGAACCCTAGCACAGTGACTGAGTCCAGGATAGAACAATTTGATGAATATCCGAGCGTAAATTGGACGGATATTCAGCAATTTACGAACAAGCTATCCAGTTACCGAATCCGTTTTGAAAAGGATCTACGCTAAAATATTCTGCGCTTTCTAAGAACGTGATTCATTATTGTTTTATCTTTCAAAGTAAAAAAATCAATCTCTCAACGAAATAAATATTGATTTAAACACTTTCTAGGAAACTATAATACATCGTGAGTCAGTATTGTTTACCTGGTGCCGCCATATCGGGTGAAGGTTATCGCCCCTCGTAAAGGTGTAATCAATAAGGAAACGAGTCACCGATCGCCAAAACTAACTGTAGTATGCTTGCTTATGCTTTCTCGCTAATCTAGACGTGAAGTGTTTTTATGTATGTAGTTATCACTTATCTTCCTGTTTGAATCCTGTGTGCGTCAGCGACAGGAGTTATCGTGGCATATCTGGGTCAAATATATGTCAGCTTTGACAAATTTTGCATTTGCCTTCGAAACGCTAAGTAAAAGACTTGCTTCTGCCAGCGGCTTCGCCCGCGTGAAAGTCTAAAATTATCCCGACGGATAAAAAGGCACACATATTCCCGGGATAAAAAGTATCCTATGTGCTATTCCTGACTATAATCTATATCTGTGCCAAATTTCATCCAGTTTTTCTGCCGTTTTTCGTCTGATTAAGATGATTATTTTTATGAGTACTTCGATCACGTCCGGTTCCGTTCCAAGGTAACGCAGCGACTTGCAAGTAAAAGGATTTTTCGATTCGTGACAATTATTTTTTTTGTTAAGAGACAGTGACGATTTGTTTTATAGTATTTTTTACACGTGTTTACAGTTTTGTACCAAAATGTGATACAACAATACAATACAAATTTAACAAATCGAGTGGCATGCCTCAGAAATATAAAACCGCGCCATCTATTGAAATCAATTTGTGCTTGCAAATAATCTTTGAAATGTAAATTAACAGCAAAATAATATCCATAATTTTGTGCTGAGGAGAGTTGGTTAAACAAGAACATACAATTTGTATGATCAATTCTAAAAATGTGAATTTTACACACAATTCAATAACAAATCGATGCATATCGCGCCATCTAGTAACATTTATTTGAACCAAATTTTCTTTGTTAGCGCTGGGAGCCCGTGGCCTGGTTTAAAACAATATGTTTAAGGATAGTTGTACCACCTAGCAACAGCAATGACTAATTTGCAGAAACAAAAATAATCTATCTCAAATCTATACCAATATTATAAAGAGGAAAGATTTTTTTGATTGTTTGTACCGAATAGGCTCCAAAACTACTGGACCGATTTCAAAAATTGTTTCACCGTTGGGAAGCTACTCAATCCCCGGGTGACATAGGCTACTTTTTATCCCTGTATTCCCACGGGAACGGGAACTACGCGGGTGAAACCGCGAGGCGTCCTCTAGTATTCTATGAGATGATAGTCTGTAAATGTATGAATTGTTTGATTCCAGATGCGAGGAAAGCGTGCGACACTACGTGAACCAGACGCCGCCGCCGCGCACGCCGCCCACCGCGCTGCTGCCCAACCATCATACCGACATCTTCGACATGCGTGAGTAAACAGATCCTACTTAAGGTGAACGACACTACGTGAACCAGACGCCGCCGCCGCGCACGCCGCCCACCGCGCTGCTGCCCAACCATCATACCGACATCTTCGACATGCGTGAGTAAACAGATCCTACTTAAGGTGAACGACACTACGTGAACCAGACGCCGCCGCCGCGCACGCCGCCCACCGCGCTGCTGCCCAACCATCATACCGACATCTTCGACATGCGTGAGTAAACAGATCCTACTTAAGGTGAACGACACTACGTGAACCAGACGCCGCCGCCGCGCACGCCGCCCACCGCGCTGCTGCCCAACCATCATACCGACATCTTCGACATGCGTGAGTAAACAGATCCTACTTAAGGTGAACGACACTACGTGAACCAGACGCCGCCGCCGCGCACGCCGCCCACCGCGCTGCTGCCCAACCATCATACCGACATCTTCGACATGCGTGAGTAAACAGATCCTACTTAAGGTGAACGACACTACGTGAACCAGACGCCGCCGCCGCGCACGCCGCCCACCGCGCTGCTGCCCAACCATCATACCGACATCTTCGACATGCGTGAGTAAACAGATCCTACTTAAGGTGAACGACACTACGTGAACCAGACGCCGCCGCCGCGCACGCCGCCCACCGCGCTGCTGCCCAACCATCATACCGACATCTTCGACATGCGTGAGTAAACAGATCCTACTTAAGGTGAACGACACTACGTGAACCAGACGCCGCCGCCGCGCACGCCGCCCACCGCGCTGCTGCCCAACCATCATACCGACATCTTCGACATGCGTGAGTAAACAGATCCTACTTAAGTTGAACCTAGACGCACCGCAGGAGCCGCACGCGCTGCAGTCATCGAATTTCATAAATCTATACTTAATATTATAAAGAGGTAAAGTTTGTGACAGTTTAGCTCCTTCTGCAGCTTCCCTGGTAACTTGTAAACGGCACAAATATGTGGATGTCTCTAACTATTCTCAATCTCATTTTTTCTTTCCTTCTTTTAATTAGACATTTTACAATGGTTTTCAATCATCTTTAAAGCCCTTTTCTAAGAATAGTTACAGCACTGATAACAAAATTTGTGCAACATGTTAAATTTAGTCTTGTTATACTTATTTTTATTATTTTTACCTTTGTATAGATTCTTTTACCGATTGTTTTGTGAATGTGTGAACATTGTAGGCCTTCTAGATGCTAGTTAACATTTGTTAACTTTTTTATATAATCTTTTTTTTTTTTTAGTTTCTTACGACTTATTGTCATAATTCGGGCCTACGTTGTCCCCCCATATCTAAGTACTAATGCTGTAACATGGAAATATTGTAAAACCAAACCATTTTTAAAAGAGTAACCATGGAGTTTCTTGCCGGTTCTTCTCCATAGGAAACGACCAACCCGAACCGTGCACATTTTGTCGACGTTTTATAAGTGCCCATGTAGGCCTATGTGAAATAAAAAAATTGATTTTGATTTTGACATTGTAAGGTCTACTCTTTGGATCTACTGAACCGATTATGAAAATTATTTCACCAATAGAAAGCTAAATTATTCCTGAGTGTCATAGGCTATAATATATTTTCAAAAAAAATAGAGATCCTTATGAAAATTGCAATAATGTAACCCAAGGTAGCAAAATGTTGCCTATAAAATTCATTATGTGGCGTGTGCTGAGAAAAGTATTAATGATAGATAAAAATTATTAGGTAGGCAGGGCAGACAGGGTAGCCAGTTGACGGGAGCGAAGCCCCGCGGGTCAGCTAGTCTTTATATATAATCGTATGCAGCCTCGCGCACCTATCCGCGCCGCACTACCCGCATTTCAGCAAAATGCTGTAGGTATACGGATTCCACCAGCGCGTGCGGATGACGTCATCAGATTCGTATAGTAAATATTGTTCAAGATGTACAGAAGTGGATACGATGCGTGCGGCGCGGATTGCGCGGAGCCTTGAGAAAATACGATGACAGCGGCGCGGATTGGTGCGCGTTCACCTTTATCCTACCAATATTTTAAATGATAATTTTGCATGGATGGATGTTTATTACTCAGTCGCACCCGCCAGAACGACTGAACGGATCTGGATGAAATTTTTCACAGAAATAAATTATAGTCTGGTCTGGCTTTTCCCTTGGGATAAAAAAACACTTTTCAAGCGGGTGAAGCCGCTGGCAGAAGTTAGTATTTCATATTTTTTTACAATAAGTTACAAGCATTGTGTAATCGCGCATCTCTTTCTTTTATATGAAGTTTGACAGTGACAGCGCTTTACGTCATGCCACGTAGAAATAGCGACATACGCATGCGCGTGATCCTATTACGCACGCATAATGATTACCGAATATATAGATAGAGGACAGCCATTATAAAAAGTTAATTTAAAAAATCAAAATCCCGACTGCTTAAAAAGCGAACTAAAAAGACGTAAACAAGAAGAAATTCATGCTGTGCAGTCGGAGGATACATTTTCGCGAGCTGGCTGCCCAAAACCAGATGTATCCCTCCGACTGCACAGCATGAATTTCTTCTTGTTTACGTCTTTTTAGTTCGCTTATTAAGCAGTCGGTTTTTTGATTTTAAATTAACTTTTTTTATTTACAACTTTTTAGTTATTTTTTTTTAGAATTAGGTACATTTAAACATATAAGTGTCATATATTTTTGAAATCACCTCTTAAAATCCTTTATTTTGATAACCTACACGATGGGTTTGGAAGGAAAATATTTTTTTTCCTCCACAAAATGGCGCCCAAAATCCGCCATTTTTTTCTTTTCGAATTTTTATGTAGCCAGTGACACTCGCAAGACGAATCGATTGACGTAAGAATTATCAAAATCGGCCAACGCGTTTGGTCTCTAGAACGCCACATAGGAACAAACATACATACATAGACTGATAAACACATTACCCTCCTTCGGAAGTCGGATAAAAATAGCAGATTTATTGTTATGACCATTCAGTGTCTGTAAAGGTGTTTCTGTTAGTAATAAAGTACCTAATAGTTGTTCTACAAATTGCTTGGGACTCGCACTTGCCATATGGAGTTTAAAATTGAGAGAATCTGTGAACCTGAAGATGATAAATGATTGGTATAACGTTCCCTATTACAGAACCGTTTACGGCGGCGCCGATAACGTCATCGTCGGCAGCGTCATCGTCATCAGCGTCGGCATCATCTCCGGGCGACGTGCCGGCCGAGCCTCTGTCAGCACAAGCGCAGGCTGCCTTGCTGGCGCGGGAGCCCTGGTTCCATGGACCCATCTCTAGGGTTACTGCTGAAAAGGTAAAGCTTGTAAAAAGCACATCATCATTATAAATATCTATGTCTGTGTTTGTGCCAGGAATGTTGAAGGCATGACCTCTTCTTCTTCGTCGGTACACTCGGTCGTGGTCATCATGTTGCAGTGAGACTTCGGGTTGCCATAATTTGCTTAACGATGCGACGCCATCCGTCTCTATCGGCAGCTATTCGTGTGCACTCACGCAATGGGCCACCCACTGCAGACTTAATCTGGTCGGTCCATCGCATGGGCGACAACTCGAGTACTCGAGCTTGGACTCTAACCTACAGACGCTGCCTGATACAGAGTTCTTGAAGGATGGATATGTTAGTGCGAAACTCAGTCCACGACACTCCAAGCATTTTTCGCCAGCACCACATTTCCAGAGCTTCTATTCTCTTCCTATCAGTGTCTCTCAGCGTCCAGGTCTCGGCTGCGTATAGAAATATGGGAAACAAGTGGCCGTATGAGCCGGGTTTTGGTGCTATTGTGCTTCCTCCATGTTTTCTTCAGCGTATCCATGGCAGACCTGCAGCCGAATTGCGTTAGTGAATTCGGAAAAGGAAACAGTTTGGAACCTTCAAAGAGTTAGTTAGAATCATTTCTTTAAAATTTTTCGGTATCGCGAAACTAATTTGGAAAGATTACGATCATCCTCCTGATGATTTATTTCCAAAAAATTTGGACAAATGTTCTTCTAATGCTTTTAATTAAAAATGTATAATGGTTCCTTAAAACTGAAAAAACAATTATTCTTTACAATCAATTCTATGTCAAAATATTGGTCATGGAAATATTCATCTCCTTTCCTTTTCAGAGTGTAATATGCAATAGTAAAGTCGTTTTTGTGAAGGTTCCAAACTGTTTCCTTTGCCGAATTCACTTACGCAATTCGGCTGCTGGCCATAACCATGCGTCGCTTGATCTCGTCCCCACAACCACCGTGGTTCGATATTAAAGCGTCCAGGTAGACGTATGATTATAAGACGTCGCAATTCGCGATTTGAGTGACTTCTAGCGAATTTTCGTTAATGCGGTCGACAATCATCATCTTCGTCTTGGTTCTGTTAATTCTCAAACCGAATGCTGAGCTGGTATGTTCCATCTTGGATAGCAACCGTTCCTTGTGGTCGGCATTAGTCGCGAACAGCGTAGTGTCGTCCGCATATCGCAGGTTAGATACTCTTATACCTCCTATCGATACACCGTCCGTCCAGTCCTCGAGGGTAATCCTTACAGGCTCATAAGTTCAGTGTAAATGTTGAACAATAGCGGCGAGATTATACATCCTTGACGGACGCCTGCACTGGGGTGAAAGACATTCGATAGTACGCCATCCGACCTCACTGACGCTGTTCCGTCTTCATAAAGACGCCTCAAAAGATGCACAAGATGTTTGGGAGTGCCCATAGCAAGAAGGGACCTCCACAGTACTGGCCATTTCACCGAGTCAAATGCCTTGGAGAAGTCAACGAAGCAGATATAAGTGGGCTTGTTTAACTCTCGGGCTTTCTCAATAATTTGGCGAATTATGAAGATCTGCTCTCGAGTGCCCTTTGCCTTTACAAACTCTGCCTGTTCAGGTGCAACTTCCTTGGACAAGTAGGTTTTCAGTCACTCTTTTAATACAAGTTTTACACTTTGCGTGTGATATTAGTGCAATCAGGCGGTAGTTACTACACTTCTTTGTGGAACCCTTTTTATGAAGTGGAATGAAAACAGTGTTAGCCCATTCCTTAGGCCATGTTCCGCTTTGCCATATTTTGTTACCGATCGTATGAATCATCTGTACCCCCTGTTGACCTGCGGCCTTAATGGTCTCTATTGGAATGGCATCTTTGCCAATGGCCTTGTTATTCTTTAAATGTTTGATGGCAGCTTACACTTCTTCTTTAAGAATGTCTGGCTTCATTGTTGGGTTCCGTAGGAGCGAAATCCTGGGATAGAGGGTCCTCGTACAAAGATTGGCAGTACTGCTTCCATGCCTCAGAAATATCTTTCAGCTCAATGACCATTTCCCGTGGACGGTTTTCAATCGCCCAAGTCTTAGAAGTGACTGATTTCGTAATCGAGCGTATTTTGTGATGTAAATCCCTGGACTCATTTTTATCGCTATGAGACTCGACTTCTTCGCATATTTTACGTAAGCTGGCGTTCCGGTCTCGTCTGCAAGCTGCTTGTATCTGCGCGGACTGTCGGTTGAGGTATCTCACATCAGCGCAATCGCTCCAATTTTGTTTCAATGCTTCGAGCCTTGAACGCTGGTCGAGTTTTCTGGCTGCTCGCAGCTTGAGATGCATTTTGGAAATGAGCAGTTAGTGATCTGATCCACAGTCCGCTCCGGGCAATGTGTACGCATTCCTGACCGAGGTTCGCCAGCGTGACCTAACGAGTTTGTAGTTGATCTGGTTACGATACTGTCCATCAGTTGAAGTCCAAGTATGATGAGGATGATGTTGAAATAAGCTGTTTGAAATAACCAGATTGTTATCAGCTACAAACTGCGTTCGCCTCTCTCGTTACGCTGTCCTAGTCCGAATTTACCTACGCAGTGGTTCAGCTGATGTGAGTTTTTACCAATTTTGGCGTTGAAATTACCGACGATCATAAGCATTTCTCTAGCGGCGATTATAGAGATGGTAGTTTCGAGCTCACGGTAGAATTTCTCGATAGTATCATCACTAGCTGAGCTTGTGGGTGCATAGATCTGCACGATGTTGAGATTAACCGGTGTTTAATGCTCAGAAGTCGATCACTTACAGGCTCATAACCCAACAGGCAATTCATCAGTTGCTTGGGGCTGACCTCTACTCCATGATAATTAAAGTCGAAATTTAGATCGTCTTTACATCCCTACCTAAAGCTTGAGAAAAGCAAGCGCGATTTTTTTATTGTTACAAGGTGAGCTCAACTAAGCGCCATCTAGTAGCAATAGGAAGAGAGGGGAAACTAGTTGCGCCATCTATACTTGCAGGCCGTTATTATTACGAGCTCGAGTTAGAGGATTCAGGATCCCCAGCTCGTAACATTATTTTCCCTTGGTAGTTTTTCTTACGACTTACTTTATTATGCCTTGCTGAATGAATGATAGCGGGCCACCGTAACTTCAGCTGTAGTAGTCTAATGTCCGCCTTCCACTGCGTGTGGAACAGGCTCCGTACGGAGTCCGTTTAACTCGCAATGGTAAACTGAATAAGAGTGAGCGGAGCGGACTAAACGAGTTCAAAGAGTCCCGAGTGTTCGCAGCACGAGCACTTCCACCACGAGCGGGTAAGCGGAGTGGATTGAGCTAATTAAAATGAGTCCGCTGTGTCATGGCATCGCACGCTAGTTTTGAACGGACTCGCACACTCCTCAAAGACCACTGGCAGTGGAAGGCAAATGCTGAAACTTTCTTAGTGGAAGTGCACAATTATTTTACTCCGTTCCGCTCAGTTCGTTACCTCCGTTTCCGCTCATTACTCTGTTTTTTTGAGGAAAACTATACTCGTCTACTATCATCTAGCTGCTGTCATCAACCTTGCGTAGAGCGTTGTTCAACTGCTAACTGGCCCAGCTTTGGGATCCTTTTTTTTATTTTTTGTTCCGTATTGGAAAGTCCTCCGCCCTGGGGCGCCGGAGGAGTCTGTCAGACTTCTACTGACTAAAAACCATCCCAGTGATTCTTCCGCAACACCCTGGCTGCTGGCGTGGGCCTCGACCTCGGTGAGGTGTTTAAACGCCGCCCTAGACGTCTAAGAGGGGCGCGCGTGGAACACTACGCGCCGCCACCTCGGGTTCGGATGTTTGGGGGGACCCATTTAGGGCTGGCAGAGGGCGTTGTTCCATTCAAGCTTTCGGGGTCCTAGTTTAAGTGATAATTCTTCTGATTTTACTTATATATTGAGCAATAGGACCCTATGACGCCCATTGCTTCACTTGAATTTTGATGACTCTAATACTTTTTGTGTTTTGTTTCAGCTGGTGGTAGAAGACGGAGAGTTCCTGGTGCGTGAGTCAGCAGCATGTCCGGGACAGTTTGTACTGACGGGAGCCAGGAAGGGCAGCCACAAGCACCTCTTACTCGTCGACCCTAACGGAGTGGTATACTTTTACACTTTACTCTTCTCTTTTCTCTTATTATAAGAAGAAAACTTTAATATAGTGTCGAGCTTTCTTGTTGCCACTCTTATATGTGTCGTAGTTGTAACGCACCTGCAATGGTCCTAGTATTGGAAATGTTTGTTGGTAACGCTGACCACTTAACATCTTGTCTGCTGCCTGCTTGTCTGCCAACTAAATCCAAGTTTTGTAACTCGTTAGCCCTTCTCGTAAAGTCCCCTATAGTTGTAATCAAAGAAATTAAAAACTTGAAAGCTTTATTTTCCTTGCATTTTAGTGGCAATTGGCTATTTGACAGATATTGCAATAAAATATGGAATGTGTTGGCAATGTTAGCTTGTAGGTAAATAATAAATGTACAATTATTTTTCGTCAATTTATAAAATGTTAATATTTTATTTTTGGAAAACAAGTTTGCCTTTTTTTATCTATGGAATAAATGATCCAAAACGGGGGCGGCCATGATTGATGCATCGTGTGACGTCACATTTTAACCAACAAACAAAGAGTTGTTCGCGTCTGTTTATTAAGATATGACGCCATAGCCCGAAATTTCACGTGACCGACTGTTTTCGCGCGCCTTTCAAATTATTATGGAAAAAATATATTTTGTCTTTTTAATAACGCTTTTTTTTTTAAAGATATTCGTAAGAGGTATAAAATAAAATTTAACAATTTTTTATAATACTTTTCTGTAATCTGTCAAATAGCCAATTGTAATTCAGTTGATGCAACTACGTTATCAACATATGTGAAAAGACATCCTACCCTATGTAGTTTAGTGTTTAAGGTTTTCCTTCTTACAATAAAATGATTTTAATCCTCGTTAGGTGCGAACTAAGGACCGGGTGTTTGAAAGCGTGCCGCACCTCATAAAGTACCATTGCAGCAATGAGCTGCCCATCGTGTCGGCTGACTCCGCGCTGCTGCTGCGCAAGCCGGTGCTGCGGGACGCCGCCTCATGAGGAGCTCGCACTGCGCCGGCGCCACAGCACACACTATACTCACAGCTTTTGTTTACGACTGATCATGCAACGTTGTCATCTAATTGCAATAAAATCTGTAGGAATTGATAACGCTTGAATTCAGAATTCGCTTCCGTATAAACCCGCAGGGTCATCATCATGTTAGCTCACACGTACTAGGCTTCAGCTGATTTTATGTCTTCTTGTTGTCGAAAAGTATAGCCATCGTAATATTTTTTCAAATATCGAGTACAATTTTTAAATCAGCTGAACCCCGGTACTGTAGCAGCATTAAGTTTTTTTTCGAAAGTGCACACTGATTGTACGCATTTATAACGATTCCATTTTGTATCGATATATCCACAATTAAAGTGATAGAATAATTGTTATTAAGTACCAAAGTCATGTTTTGGTTGGAATGCTATTGCAAAAATTGTGATTTGTTTCCAATAAACTTATTTTATTTTATAATTATATATTATAATACTAGTCTTCACCAAATCTTTATTTAGGAGTGAAGGCCGCTATCTTGTTTTAGTGTATTTAAGCATGAGATTAGTTAATATTTTATTAATTATAAGAATAATGTTGCTGTGCAATTGACCATGCCAAACTGTAGTCGAGACACAGGAGTTTTATTTTTATATTAACATGTATTTTGCTAAAATTCCATATATATACATTTAATGCCAGAGCATGCATTCAAACATCGCACAAACACATTGAGCTCTCTGCGTAATAGTTTAATGTTTTATTATACGTTTACAATAAAGTAATAACGGATAGGTGCTATGATGGCTTACTTAAATAATTTTAACATAGTCGTGTAATAATATAAAATTGAAACTGTACATACAACATCAGATCATCTGTAAAATGTAGACTTTTAAGACTGTTATGTTAGACTCGAATCTTTGATGCTTTAAAAAACAACCTCTCTGTAGTGAGAGCTTATTTGTAGTGACACTAAATGGCACAAATAGTAAGTGGTTTGTACCCCAACGTGGGGAGAAAAGGGGTGTTATTACACCTTCACGATCTGCATCCACCGTTGATAGGACAATATACTATTCGACGGGTCGATTGGGTAATAATAAAGCGAAGCACATCAACTCAAACGAGGTTGGACCTCGGCTATCGAGTTGATCAACACTACGCTGGACTGATTTTTAGATGGACTAACTAGAAAAGTAATATATCAACCGACGCTGAACGATTTTATTAGATAATGAAGAATGTAGAATCTACGTCGATCGTAGATCATGCTGGTATAGTAGCACCATGACTGTTGAAATAAAGTGGAACACATTAGAATTTTCCAGCACTATCTAAATTATCTGCTTGTATATCACTGATTAGAATTAACTGTATTCATAATGCAATATTCCATTGACATATAATGTTACATCATCATAAAATATATATAGTTTATGCAAATATATGTTATTGAACTATCATTATTATTAAAAGTGATGTATTAAAAATAATGTATTATGTGATTTAAATAAACTATTTTGGAAAATCAATCGCAATTTTCATTCTATAACAAAAATTAGTTATAAGGTAGATTGAACAGGCAAAGTGATCTAGCACTATCTTGTATGAATTCACGTCTGATCTAAACGATCTAGGATATTGTTGCGGCTAAATAGTCAGTCATCCCACATTAGGAAGGCTGGGATTAAAGTACTAATCTGCAAAACATCTCACCGTGGCAAGGTGTAGCAAACAAGAAGTGAGCTGTCATGTCAATACAATCAAGGTGGAACGAGTTTACTTCAGGCTCACTTCACCAAAGTTTTCATAGTGATGCCTTAGTATGAGTTTTTTAATGTTCTCGATTGCTATGACCAAGTCCACAGAATAGCAGGGATAGGGTCAGCTTACACCGAGAAGCGATGCTGCTTTAAATGCTGAATTACTAAAGAACTTTTATTTACTACACAAGAAGGTACACATTTTAGTAAGAATTAGGATGCTTCACCGTAGGTATGTGCTACGTTCAGCAGCTTCACGATGTACTTCGTGGCGTTGCAATGCTTCTTACGGCGTCACGCGTAACAACTGGCCCTTCAAAGCATTGCCGGACATCGTTCTCCGTGTGAACTAACCCTTAGTTACTTGAGAATATAGGCCGACAAAAAACCGTGACCGGTTGACGGATCCGACGACGCCTTTGTTTATTCGGCAAATTATAAAAGCCTTACAAAAAGCGGCTAATTTGTCTGTCGTCTGTGGTTTTTATTAACCTTATACTGTTGCATTGTTAAACTTGATAGGCGTTTTGAAGATCAATAAGAGATATGCTATGCTTCGTTGCTATGGATGCGTTTGATATCCACCAATCGTATTCATTGTTCCATATAGCATAGCACTGGTGGAAACGGGTTCTGTTAAGCTATTTTTTTATATGGATGGATGCGTGCTATGGATGGTGGCGAGTGGTGTAGCTATGTACAGAGCACGGCGCGAGCGCCTCTCCCCTCACCGCGCTGCTCCCCGTGCCTTCCCTACTGTCGATACACCGCGTAGCTCGATCTGCGCATCTTCCTAGCACAGCTACCTCGCGGCGGCGCATCTTATTAGCCCGCTACATAGCTTAGCATCAGTGGAAACGGTCATATAGTTTCGTAGCTTAGCTTTCACATCCTCGCTGCATAGCACATCTCTGGTGGAAAGGCACCCTAAGGCGGAATCATACTTACGTGTCGTGGCGTGGCGAGGCGCGGGATCCACCAATCAAACGACTCTGTTCCAGCCTACGCCATAACACACCAAGTTTTGCCGCCACGACTCACGATACGTAAGTGTTCCCACCATTACAGATTCGATCGTTTTATTGCGAGTTGGTCGTCATCGATACATATCGAAGCAACAGATGTTCGACATTCGAATGTCAGTTGTTGTTTTGCAATTAAAGTATTTTCTAATATATGGCAAGTGGCGCTGTAACGATTAAAAAATATCATCTTACAACATAATAAGGCACAGATTACTAAGGTCAGTATAGTGTCCTCTAGTGATAAAAAATAGAATTTCATATTACATACGTCAGATAGATGGCGCTAATGTCTAATCCATTAAACAATATTATTTGAATGTGTTTAATTAATAAATACAATAAACATACAGTTCTATTTATTAAGAACTAGCGGACGCCTCGCCACGAGGCCAAATACACAGGAAAGTCTATTAAAACTCGACGTAGAAAACTGTCCAAAGTGAGAATGAGACGTTTCATTGATATTAGGAACTAATGTGCTCTATGCTGTATCATTTTAATTTGTCTGAATATCCACGCGTTATATTATCCATGCGTTAGGAATCTCATCATGATTTTTCTTCTTGGCAGGGTCCTTTGGACATTTGTTTAATTAAAACATTAAATATGGTCATCCGAATACAGTTGTCCTCGATGAATAGATACAACTGCACAGGCTAAACAATGCTATTTGAGACAGCATATCTCCAGTGTTGAATCTTATGGGTATATGTACTGTGATGTATCCCTTCTAATGTAATGGTGTGCTTTAATAATATTCA